>OZ007564.1:39605501-42105501 GCA_963931875.1 Pollenia griseotomentosa | reverse complement strand
AAAGAATTTTTAACATATAAAGGTTACATCAACATTACAGAGGCAACCATATTATGGTTTAATTAGTCGTAAATAAGAAATCTGTAATTAGAATATAGTTGTCCCGATCTTTTTATTATTACTTGTGGTAAACATTATCACACCTATCGGGAATAAGATAAGAAATTTTTGTTCCCATTAAATTTTCATTCGTCATGATGAGAAAATTTCTATAGTATCATGGGGTCGTTTGCTCCTTAGAGCGTTCCAAAAAAATTAACTTGCGAGTTTTGACTGCCCCCCACCAATACAATTCTTCTATGTATTGTAGATACACCTTGTGTAAAAAACCAAGATAATATTATAACGTTAACTGGCGCCGCAATGAAGTTTGAAGGTGCATTTACAAGGGAAAAGACTAGATTTTTTTCAGTTTTTTTAAAAATTTGCAACTAAATGTAAAAAATCGAAATTTGTACATAATTATCGTTCTAATGGGACATAAAACGACAAAATTTGGTTAAAAAATGTTAAACTTATTACAAAAAGAAACTGGGAATTATATCCTTTCGTAGGTTATTTTATATTATATTCAACATTTTTTTTTATTTTTCGAATTTATTCTATGAGTTACATTTCAGTTATGTATTTTATAAAGCTTTTTTGTAATAGTTATATTCCTTAAATTTTTAGGAATGACTTTTATACACTACCAGACTATTATATTGTATTTTCTTGTTACATTTTACCTTAGCTATCCTTTGGACAGCAATGAAGTATATTGTATGTACAGAAAAATTTACAATTATTAGACACCAGCAGAATGTAATGCATTTTCTGGCCCGCTACGGTCTTCGTCAGCATTCTTTGTGTCACACTGGATAGTGATACTTTATAAATTGAATGTATTTAACTCAACTATTTTTAACAAATAGAAACTGGGAATTATATCCTTTCGTAGGTTATTTCATATTATATTCAACATTTTTTTTTTATTTTTCGAATTTATTCTATGAGTTACATTTCAGTTATGTATTTCATAAAGCTTTTTTGTAATAGTTCTATTCCTTAAATCAATATAATATAATAAACAACAAATGAAATGACAAACTTAATATACTATTTTACCTTCGGTGAAGGGTATAAAAAAACAGTTTTTTGTCCACAGTTTTTAAAGTGTTACAAACAGCATCACAAGCCCATAATACCCTTAAAACTCAAAGAGTTAAATTATAAAAATTCCTATTCACTGTATCTTTTGCATTAAGTGCATAATATTTTTTATAATATTTTTTCATTGATAAAAACCCAAAGACTGCTGTGCACTTATTGACATGTTTTGCATACTAATAGCAAAATTGCTAAGAATTTTACAATGCTGTTAGTTGAGTGGATTTTAAAAGTGATTTAATAGTTTATTTCCATATTGTTTTGTCTAATGAATGAATTCTTAGGAATATTGAACCTTTATTTTTCTTAGAAAAATGTCAAATAGCTTAAATAACATGGGACATTCTTTTAAATAGCAAAGAATTTTATTAACGCGTTTATAAAGAAAATTAAACACTTTTATAAATTTCCTTTAAATTCGATACGCATAATTAGTTTTAACACAAAAATTATCTATTTTAATTTAAATTTAATCACCCCTATCAATTTTAAATAAACGAACTTTTAATAGTTTTGAGTTTTTTTTAATTTTATAAAAAAAAACAAAAAAAAAAAATACTGTAATTAGCTCAAATATTTTTATTTTATTTTTTTCTATCTATAAATTGCCAACTCATGTTGAAAAGTTAAAAAGAAATAAACAGCCCACAAAAACACATTTTTTCAACAATTTAAAATTCAATGGAAAACTGATGAGGTGTAACTTTGAAATAATAACTAAAATAGACAATCAAACAATGCACAACATGAACTTTGCGGTTGGCAGTTGCGTTTGTGTTTTTTTAAAAGGCCGTTATCGTTGCCGTCATTAGTTGTTTTTTTTTTAATGGCAGGCGATTGATAAACCATGCAAGTTTTTAAAAATAAACAACAATTTTTTTTATATTTGACATGATGAATTTAAAAAAAAAAAAAATAATGCATTAAAAAAATAGGTGAGTAATTTTTATTAAGAATTATTCGAGACACAAAGTTTGTTAAAAATAAAACAAGATGGCTATTGAATTTTAAAATAAAATAAGTCGTTATTTTCTTTTTTGTTTAAATGAATCAACAAAGAAGAGAACTGCACACTGGGAACGTTAGTAAAAACCCTTTAAACAAATGTATGATGCTCTTTTTAAGTGCTGGTCTAAAAAAGCACTTAGAAAAGAATTTACGATGCAAGAAAATAAACTTTTAAGTTTGATCAGAAATGGACAGCATTAACAAATCCAGCCTTATGAAGTAGTACTTAAAACTGACGGCGTCAAGTACCAAAAAGTGAATTCTGGCGATCTCAGGGAATAGTTTGCTAATGCCACTCATACACTATACAAGTTTAGTTCTTCAGTCTGGCACTGTACAGTGCGATTGTGTAGTGTATGGCCGGGCTTTTTACTAATTAGACAGCGAACTGAGTAAAAATCAAAACAAGTTTGTAAAACTTCATACAGTGAACTTGTCAACAAAAATTGAGCACGGAAAAAATATTTGCACAGGGTTTCTAGAATTATCTAAATAATCGCCTGTCTCATTGCGCATAAGGTTGTCGTTCTATTAAACGACTAAGTCGTTTTTGTAGTAGATCAAATACCACACAGTCGTTTACGACAACGATAACCGTTATACGGCCGAATATCTATGATCTTTCGGAACTATGCCAAAAACTCTAAAAAAAAATAGAAAAGTTGTCTAAACGATAGCTTTTTAATATGGCGGCATGAAATAACTCCCCAAAATATAATCCCCCAAAAAAATAATGAAATAACCACCCAAAAGTTTGTACAGAGCACAACAACAAAGATTTTTGGGGGGTTATTTCTTTTTGTTTGGGGTGGAAGCCGATGATTGGCATATCATAGAGGAGAAAATCCTTGCGGTTGGGCGAAGTCTCAACCATGCTAACTATCGCATGATTCTTTAAAACAAAACTGTACAATTAATGTATTATACATATTGGGGTCTTATTTCCTTCCAGAATTTGGGGTCTTATTTCATATGAACTAAGCCCCCAAAAATTAGGGTATTATTTCATTTCTGTTTGGGGTGTTATTTCATTTCATTGGGAGTTTATTTCATTTTCAAAATTGGGGGCTTATTGCATATGAAATAAGGCCCCACACTTTAGGGGGTTATTTCATTATTTTTTTGGGGGCTTATATTTTGGGGGGTTATTTCATGCCGCCTTTTAATAAGCCACCCACTGTGTTATTTTACTATTGAAGAATATTAATAAACTTTGAAATAAAAATGTAATTGAAATAATATCGCACAAATTCTATTAATAAATGACGTATAATAAGTTGCCGTTTTAAGAATAGTTTTTTGTATTTCTTTTTCTTTATAATGCAATTAAATATTTCAAAATAAACATTTATTTAAACATCTATAAACTTTAATTATATTTGCAACAACAAAAATAACAATAAATGTATGTATTTTAATTAGCACTTTAATTGTTAAAAATGAAGGGCATTCATAAACAATTATTATGAACTTTTAATAATAAAATTATTAAACACTCTTTTCAAAAATTCAGTAAATAAGACAAATGAAAATTTCACTCAAACAGAAAGAGAGTTTTAATGTAATTAATACAGTTAAGAGAAAAATTAAATTAGTCTTTAGTCACTCTCTTTGAGTATAATATCACTCATGATAATGAGTTCGTTGAAAACAACTCTAACAACATTTGTATTACTTAACTGAAAAAGGTTTTAAAATGTATCATTAAAAAATATTATTATATGTGAAACGTTAAAGTTCAAGTTACTACAATGTGCTAATTTGAAATACATTTTTTTTTTTTTTTTTTTTTTTTTTTTTTTTGTAAAATTCATGGTGTTATGTAAAATATAACACAATAACAGCAAATAATAAAATAAAAATTTAGCTTAACTAAAATTTTTAATTATTATATTTACAAGGTTTTAAAAATAAATACATTTGACTAAATAAAAAAAAACAAAGTTTTGGATACGATATTGATTTAACTATAACGTTACTTCCACGAGACACACACACATAAAGATGCCTGTCTGACATCACGCCAAAAATACACGAAACTTTAAAAACTTGATGGATTAGGTTTATGGAGGTTTTTGAATATATAAAATCTTTTACTTGTCTAATTAATTTTAAAATACAGGTTAGAAGAAATTTTTGTTGTTTTAATTAAAGAATTTCAAATCTTAACAGGAAACATTAAATTTTAAGTTTGATACATTTGTTAAAAAATAAAGATTATATGAGACATATAAATTTTTACAAGAAACGCTTCGTTAGAAAGTTAAAACATCTGACAACAATATTCAGTGTGTCACGGATTGTTTTTATACCCTACACCACAAGAGGAAATGTTTTACATCACTTGCCATATGGCCTAATCTTTGCGTTTAAAAACCGCCCCGTATGATCAAGGCCAAAACACACAACCACACACAGGTAGCAATTTGAGTATATAATCCGACAAAAATTATACACTCACTCTTCGTTTAGGAGCCGCTTTATGAATAGCCATCTATATCTGTTGAATAGCAGAGAGAGCCGCCAAAGGTAAAACTTTCCCCTCGAAAGCACATCTAACGCACACCCAGCAACCACCAAAGCATATCGATATTTCAACCTTGCATCTGCTTTCTATTTCAGAGTCTATAACCAATCCCTCTACCTTACTCTCTTCAAACAGACTAATAGATCTTAGAAAGTAATATTCATTATATAATTGCTAAAACCAAATAACTACACTCATAAAATTAGTACAGTAACTGATTGTGGGTTATTAAATTCGTTTTCCGTACTGTTAAAATTGAAAAAAATATAGCTATTTTACGAATAATCTTATTTTTTAACATTTATGTTTGTTATTCAAAAAAAAAACTACTAAAAAATAATACTTTTCCGTATTTATTTTTTTATGCAGTTTGATTTTTGTCGGTTAATATATATTTTTTAAAAGAAAAAAACTATTCAATTTTAAGGAATATGCTGTTTAATAAATTAAAAAATTAATGTAAAAATCATTTGTCTTAAATGAAATGTAAATGATGCGTTTTTTAAATGAATTTTAAGTTGTTTAAAATGAATTTTCGTTTGAATTTAACAACATAATATTTTGAGTGTATTAAAGAATACTTGAGAGCTCGATTAGAGGACTTTGCATAAGAAGATATAATTGTATAATATTAACTATTGTTTATTGTAGTTTAAGTTGATATTCATTTTAAATTAATAAACAAACGAAATAAAAAAAGAAGAGTACTATTTCTTAATCATACCAACAATACCAACGAAATGATCAATTTTGACTATTTCACAAAACATGCCACAAGTGTGAACAATTCGCCTTTCATGTGTCCCAACCCGCAGTTTTGGGTAAGCCACAGCCCTCACGTAATTCCCGAAAGTATTCCTTCGTCAAAATAGCACTTCCGTTGAACCCCTAACTTTAATTATCAGAAAAGTAAAGCTTCCGCAAAGACCAGCATTCCGAGAGACTCGAAACATTTCTCGCAAGAAGTACACTAACGGGGGCCTCTACCAACAGTCAGACAGACTTGCACTCACCGGGGGCTACTGACTCCAATGGCACCAGATAGATAGGATCTCTGGTAAGCCTTTGGTCTCAAGAAATCAAGAATACTTCAAGAGCCCTATCATTTTGGATTTTCGTCCGATGCCACGTATGCATACATCTGATTATGACACGGAGGATAAAAGAAAAAATATTATTCTTAAGATGATCCCTACACCCCGTGGGGTGTAAACTTTTTTAGAACTTTTTTAAAAAAGGAAACACTGCCAGTGCCGCCTTGATATAAAAAATTTCTTTTTCTTTATGCCTAGGAATCGCCCCTAGGGGGATAAAATGTATCACCGACCTAAATAAATTGTTTGTCCTTAACATTTTCTCGAGACATATTTGCCTCTTATCCTCACCTCTTAGGGGTGCTCCCATACAAATATTGCGTTTTATGAAATTCTTAAATTAATTAATTTGTGAATAAAATCAAAAGTTGCTAACAGATTTTAATCATTTATGCTTGTTTTGTTTGCAGCTCCGTTTTTTATATGTCTGCAAAAAATTAGAAGCATTGTCGCATTTTCCAATTTTTTACGAATTTTTAAACAACAAAAATTTCGAAATTTTGATAAAAAAAAAATATTTTTTTTTAAATTATGTTTCAAAACGACTGCTCATAGTAAATTTGTTTTATTTTTCTTAAAGGAAATTTTATTGCGAAATTTCAATAAACTTAACCGTTTTCGAGTTACGCGAATATATGTTGTGCAACCTCCTCCATTTTCGAAATAACGGTATATCTCGCAAACAAGAGCTAACCTAAAAAACGGTAAGCACCATTGGATTCAGCGTACCCGAATTATGTTAAGACGCCAAGAGCCCAGCTTGTCTAAAAAAAGTGTCAATTTCGAGCACAGTGTTATTATTGAATCATAATATTATGACAAAATAAATTCGTAATATTACATCATAATATTTTTTCCTTTATCATATTCATATCATGTTAATCATAATAAGTTAAGAAGAAATCATATTATTATCTTGTTAATAATAATAAGTTAAGAAATAATCATATTATTGTCAAGGTAATCATAATAAGTTAAGAAGTAATCATATTATGATTAAGTGCTGTATCACAAAAAAAAAAAAATTAAATATTTTTGCATCGATTTTTTATTTTGCTGCACATTACAATTTTTTTTAATGTATATAAAATTTCTTAATTTTTTTAATTTTTTTAATTTCTTAAACTTGTTTCTTATTCTGTATTTTTTAATTGTTCAACCCACTCACTTTCAAATACTTCGATAGACATTTTTTAAACAAACTAATACAAAATTATTTTACAAATGGCGATAACAAAATATTATTAGAGTAAAGATATTTTGTTTGTATCTTAAACATATTGTGATTACGTATAGAAAAATATCATGTTATGACTATTAAATATCATGAAATGGTTGTGAATAATATTATATGTTTTCAAAATTATTATTGTTTAGTTGTTAAAAAAATGATTATTTTTCAGTCAACAATATTCAAATTTATAATTGCGATAAACATTGAAATGTTTACAGTAACTATAATATTGCTGATATTAACACTCTAATGCCAACTTTTAGAATAAATGGGAATATATTAAAAAAATTATTTTTTTAGGGTATTTTTGGGCCAATGAATTCAAAAAAAATATTTTTAAGCCCGTACGATGAGTCGTTAACGTTCCAGGTGAGCAAACATCTAGGAGTACAAAGAGGCACCCTTGGGTATCTAGTAATAACAACACACTTAATTTTTGAGAATTCTGTTTGTTAGTTTGTATTGAAAATGAAAGTAATGAAACAAATTAAAAATATTTGGTTTTGTTTATGATAATCAAAAAAAACCATATTATTATTTGACCATCATAAATGAAGTTTGCACTTTGAACAAAAGCATTGTGTTAAATATTGTTTACAATGCTCTAAGAGCTTTTAAAAGCTTTCGAAGCTTCTACAAATATTTTTCTAGATCTTTAAGCAACTGTAAAAAAATGGAAATTAATAAAAATTAGTTATATATTGGACGTCAGTAGAAATTTTGTAAAGCCTGCCTTGAGGCACTCTTAGGCATTAGAGGGTTAATTAAAAATAAGAATTTTTTGTATACGACAACAATATATCGAGCCCTAACCGCGAAAAAAACGTAAGCGACATCATTTTCAATTTTGTTTTTTTTTTTAATAAATGACTTTATTGGCATCACTTGCATCATCTCCGAAAATGTCAGCGTCACACAACAATTGTATCGTAAGCGACAAATTGCATACAAAATTTATATGAAATAAAATAAAAAAACTATCTCCTGTAAAATTTGATTTTTGTTGCTTACGTTATTTTCGCGGTTAGGGGTCGATACTATGTTAACATCAACATAGAGTAGTTGCCGTAACCATGCCCAACCATATTTTTTCTTTGCGTGCACCAACGAACTCAGGTAATTCGAGAAAATAAAATCCAAAAGCGTTAAATCGTACGAATTTTTGGGTTAATTGTAATTGTAATTAAACAAAAGTTAACGAATTGTACAGGGGTGGCCCAACTATGGTTGACTGATTTGAAAGTCTTTTACATTTTTTAAATATTATTTCCGTATGACCAATTGTTACAGCTCAAATAAAATAGCCTCAACATTTTAAGGCCTTAAATATGATAAGAAGCTTATGGGTTGATTAAGGATGGTAACACAACTTTTGTAATCGTAATCGACACATTAATTACCAGACCTGGGTGATTTCCACTAGCTTAAAATTTATCATAAAGTATTTTAGTGCAAAATTATTGCATAACCACTGACTTTAACACTTTGAATGCACTATTTTTTGCACTTCATTATTTTCTTATCAAAGTAGAGCATTAATATTTACATAAATACCACTAAGGTTTATGCCAATTAATTCACCACTTTTGCCATATTATTAAAACACATCATAAATTGTGCATTACGATTTCATTATCACTAAAAATATTGTTTTCATGAATAATTCATTATTATTGCATTTTAAAGGTTCGTCATAATTCACACATTTTATTTCTAAATCTACAGAATTTATAACAAAAATTTTTAAACACTTACAAAAACAATGAAATTTGTCAGTTAATTTCAAAACGCCACGCCAACTAAAAATAAAAAGTAAATAAAATATTAATTAAAAACCAAGAAAATAATTTAAAAACTAAAGTTTAGTCGGAGAAGCCAGGTTTAAAAAACTTTTAATTAAGAATGCTATAAATTTTTTTAAAAATTTATTGTATAAGTTGAATATTTTAAGTTTTTGTAAATTTGTTTGTTTTTGCTTTAATGTTGTCTAACATTTGTTACTAGAGATATGTTTACAATTAACTTGACTTGAAAAGCGTGAACACTTAATTGATAAAACTTTAGTTTTTTTTATTTCCTAAACTTTATTTGTAAAAAGATCAAAGTGTAATGTAGTTTATCCACTGTTAAATAGTTTTTTTTTATTTCCTAAACTTTATTTGTGAAAAGATGGAAGTGTAATGTAGTTTATCCACTGTTAAATAAAGTTTGAACTAGCAAACGTTTTGCAAAATGAAACAGAACTAGTGGTTACATGTGGGACGTCAAATATTTGTTAAGTGTGAACAAAACTTAAGTTTTTGAAAAAGCAAAAGCAAAACAAAATTTTAGATTAAAATGCCTTATCATAGAAATTTTCGACTTTATATGGCTGTCTTTATTTTGATTAACAATAAAACTTTGTGCAAAAGTTGAAACAAAAAAAAAAAACCCCCAATAATCACTAATTCGTATCTCAAGGACGTCATTACTACTTGCGTACATAAAAAAATATACACAATAAATAACATTTAAAAGTAGACTTAAAAATATTTTTTAAAATTTATATTCAACACTTAAAAAAAACATATGTTTCTAAAGGGTGGTCCAACCATAATGTTAATTGTGAGTCACACCTTAACTACAAGTTTTTTGCCCAACTGAATTTGACATTTCTTTGTTTCAGTGTTTGTCAAATTCAACCATGGAGAGGTACACAATTGAGCAGCATGTTAAAATTTATGAAGTCTTTTCCGAAAATGGGCATTCAATTCATTTAAAAGAAATAGTGTACGTCAATAAGCCAAGAACACTTCAAGAGCTAAAGGCTGAGATAATTCGGCATGCCATCGTATGCCACAGGTATGCCACCGAAGCCGTGGCGAGCATTTTGGCCGATATTTTGTTTCACACATAATTGTCATGGATCTTTCTTTTATAATAAAAAATATTGAGATTATTCTCAGAAAACTTTTTATTTTATTTACAATCAACATCGTGTGTTTTAATTGGACCACCATTTTTAAAAACCAATCAACGTTTTGTGCAAGATTTATTAAAAAAAAAAACTCTTTAAGACCCTTTTACACTATACAACTAAGTATAGCGATATGGAAAAAACTCAAATTTATTCAAAATGTAAAATAGTCATATGTCAAAATATACGTACATAAATTTGACAGTCGTAATCCATAAGACTTTTCATTTAATCAGAGTTGAAATGTTGCTCACCATTTCTAATGCAAAAATGCAAAATGATAAAAAGTCAATATAAACTAACAAATGCTTTCTTTTGAATTTTCAATAAATCACACATATTTGTTGTAGAAAATTATTAAATACGATAGACAGACTAAAATAAGTACAAAGTGTTTTTATGCTGAACAGCTGTTTTTTTGTGTTCTACAAAAATATGTATTTCTTTTTAATTTATAGTGCAGACGCAAAAGGTAATGAAAAAAATTTCTATGGGGATTTGATTTTTTTTTATTTGGATTTTGCTAAAGCTTGGCAGAATAGTGCGAAAGGGGTTTAATGAAGTATTTATATTGATTTATGTATATCAATATTGCGTTCTCGCTTGTGCCAGTTAGGATCTGTTAAAGACATATTTGTGTTTTTGAGAAAATTTTCCAAAATACATATCGTTAGCTAAATGGAAAAAAGGTGTGACTCACAAATATATAATTTTACAGGAGACGGAAAAATCTTTGTAAACTGAAATTTTTGAACATGTCAGAAAAACATGCGTTGATAAGTCGTCAATGGAATTTTTCAAACAATTTTCAATGAAAACCCTTTCATTATATATTTTTAGAAAAAAAGTGTAACTACATCGTTTTGCATTTATCAAATAAACACACTTGCAGTTACGTCCCTTTGTTCTATGTTAATAGAAGCGTGATTTTTGATCGCAGAAGTGTAAACTTTTGTTAAGACATTTATTTATTTGGCATACATAATAATCAATCAAAAACTCGATATTAAATTTTTTGTTAGTTACGCCTTTTTTCATTTTAGCTAAAGATATTAAGAAATCTTTTACTATTCACTTGCTAAAGTTCCGTAAAAGGATTGATTTTTTTAAACTTCTTACTATTTTGATTGCAAAATACCGACAAATGCTTGTTTAGCAAAATAAATATGTACTAGGTTGTAGTTATGATGCAGTGTTGCCAACGCTTCGCCACCAAAAATAGGTCAATAGCGGCTAAAAAATGACTTAACAAGATTCTACTACTAAAAATTCATCTATATTACACTTACAGAATTTATTTATTACACTTTTATTGTAAAAGTCACTTGCGTTTTTTTTTTTTTAATTAAAAAAAGTTCAACGTTGCAACACAACTAATGGAGCATTTTAATTCGTTGGTCTAAAATTTTTAAAAACATAAAGGAAATTTGGATAAATATAAATGACTTAGTATCTTAGTGACATGGCTAAACGAGATGAAACATTTCAAATCTGCCCACTAAAGGCTTGTTTACACGTTAATACATTGTATTACGACATGATGTATAATGAGAAAAATCATATCATGTGAAGCCAAATGTATTGAGTAAGAGAGAATACGTATACAAAATTTGGCACCGTAGTGGTGCAGAGGTGAGAACTCAAACAATTCTGACGAAAGAATGTGGTAATTCTTGAAACATGTAAATTCAACCCAGGTTCGAGCCCCAGCTCAGCCAAGAAAATTGTCAATAAGTTTTAATAAAAATATCATGTTGTAAAATTTCTTCCTTCATTAAAAATAATTTATTGAAAATTAAATTTGATGAACTTAATTAAGCCTAACTAAAAATATTGAAATTGAAAATTAACAGTTCAACTAAATCACAATTGTTCTTAAACTTTTGTATTCTCATCACGCCAGAGGTGTATTTTAACAGAGTATATTAAAGGGTGTAGCATTTTTATACAACAACAAAAAAAACTAAAATCAACTCAGGAAATGTTCATGTTGTTTTTGTAAAAATTGTAAAACTGCAACCATCTGCTTTTTTGGTATTATTTTTCATTTTACTTAAACCATCCGTGTAAATATGAATTATACTCACAACATACTTTTATTTTTTTCTTCTAAGAACGGAGAGAATTTCATATTATTTTGATTCTACAAAGTCGTAATACTTTGTATTAAGCCCTTATGACACTACATTTTTTATTCATTAATTGATATAGAATTGATAGAAAGAAACAGTAAATGTTAGAAAGAGCAAACTATAAAATATGTAAACAAAGTTTTTTAGTTTTTTTTTCTCTTGTTATGGTTTTGTTTCAGGGATGGCGTTGAGAATTTTTAAAATTGTACCAACAACCTTTAAAAATTGTACTTTTTTACCCTAATTGTACTAAAAGATTTTTTTAGTTGAAATTAATTTTATTTATGTTCATAAAAAACACCACAAAAAGGTATTATACATCTTTGTTTAAAAAGTATCAACAAAAAAGTACAATTGAAACAAATTAGCCATCCCTGTTTTGTTTATTTTATTAAATGTTGCCAACTTTTTGTTTATGAGAAACCTAAAAACAAAAAGCGGTAAATCGCTGAATTTGCCCATAAACCGCTGATTTAGCAACACTTTTAATATTTCAAGCTTGAAATGTCAATTTTAAGTTAAACAATTTTACATTTTTTTTGAAATAACTTCATTTTTTATCGATAACTTTTTAAAAATTGTTGACAGTTTGCCATTTATCTTGTACTGTTCACCAAAACTTGAACAATGCATTAAAAATGTAGTGTCATATGGGCTTTACCGTGTAAACTAGCCTTAAGTAGCTAAATTGGCAACACTGTTTTGATGTGGCACTTTATAAGACTGAACGGTGTGTTAGAAAACAAACGTATTTACACAACAATGTTACAGAATTAAATTTCAATTAAAATAATACCGCAAACAGGAAAAAGTTATAAACAAACACAAGCGTCTTGAATTATGTTCTTATTATGAAAATAAATTAAAGAGTTAAATAAATATTTTTAGTACTCATATGAAATTGTAAGATGAAACTAATAAAGAACATAATATGGCGCCAAAATACACATAATATATTTAAAATTTTACTAAAGGCAAAATAAAAATATATTTTTTTTTTTTTTAAAGAATAATAAGGACGGATAATTTTAGGACGTCGAATACTTTAAAGGTGTGAACATAGCTTAACTTAATATTAAAAAAAAAAAATAGACATAAAGAAACCAATAAAAAGGATCGTTTAGAGTTCAATGTTTTCTATTTAAAAATTATAATCACATTCGATCACAAGAGTCTCATGTAAGTAAATTGTTTCTAGTTTCTGTTTTCATCATTTGCGTATTTTATTTAAAATCCACAACTTGTGACTTGCTTGAATTAAATTTCATTATTGTTTAAACACTTTTAGCTGTTTGAGACTTATTGTGTCAATAAAACAGAAAAAAACACGACAAAAATAAACATCGAATAGAATATAATAAGAATCTAAGAACAAAGAAGTAAAAGTGCTTTATTCGGCTGTGTCGAATCTTAAATACCCTTCACTTTAGTTTGATTACAAAAGAATATTATTGTAAGCGCTTTAAGCCAATTTGTGACAAATGTTGAGCAACATTTATTATTTCATAAGAAAATTTTTCAATGTATTAATGTTACCTATCGCGCGAGTTTGCACAATTTGACGTTTTTTATCTTTCTAGGTCTGCGATATTGTTTGGCGTATGTAAGCAAAATTTTAGAAAAAGTATTTTTTTAATAAAAAATTAAATAACAAAGAAAATAAATATGGATGAACAACTGTAACAGGTTAACCACGGTTGTGCTATTTAAATTCTCCCTTTCTGATTAAATATCAAGTTTATACTTTTTTCCAGTTTCTTAAAATTTCCCACTTGAAAAAAATTGTTGCCAGAAACATTTTGAACTTTTTTACAAAATAAACGGAATTGTGGCATAAATGTTATTACAAATGGCATCAATGAGGCAAAAATTTACATCAATCCAATGTAATAAAATGTTGACATATTTTATGCGTCATCATTGCTATGACAACAGTGACATCAATTCTATGTCACATTTTGTGTATTATAAACATTATTTTTATGTTTAAACCATATCAAGCATGTCTTATAATTGAGAGTTATTCTGTAAACAAAGGGGGGAATACAACACAAAGGTGAGACAAACATGTGTAACGGGTAAGTAAATAATAATATTCTCTCACTATGGCTACAGTCAATCCTAATGACTTTTTATCATTAAATTGAGCCTAATGAGTCCTTTCCCCGATGTTACTTTGTCATCGCACTGATGACATTTTTTATTACCTGACTCCGATTTGTCATTTCTGTAATGCCGATGTGTCATTCCACTGATGTTGTTAAGACGGACATCACAATGATGAAAAACGTCGTGGGGTCAAAAACGAACACACTTGTCATAGTACTGATGTCAAAATATATCAGCGTTATGACGCCTTTTCTATTAGTGTAGCAACATTATTTTTAATATATTCCGCCCAAGTGTTTTTCATATAAGTTTTTAGAGCAGTGTTCCCATTTTAGCATTTTTTCTGCTAAATTTAGCAGACTGAGTTGAAAAATTGGTTTTTTTTTTTTGAAAAAATATGCTAACTGCTTTTTAGCATATTTCCTTGTCCAAAAGCAGTTTTTTAAACATATTTTTGCATTTCAGAAAATCAGAATTTTTTTATCATATTTTGTTTCAAACAGACTTACTATTGTGTAATCTAAGCATATTTTTAGCATATATTCTTCATTTTACGATTTAGCAGATTTTTTGAAGTTTTGGCATATTGTCATCAAACAGTTATGGCAACACTGTTTGATAGCATTTCACGTAATTTTTAAAAGGAGTACCAGGCTTGAATTTTCCGGTGGCAGATTTATATGGCACATATAGAAAATTCTTTACCGACCATCACAAAATCCATTAAGTGTGATTTTTAGTCTTGCAAAATTAAATTTAACTAAATTTCGCCAAAAAGTTATTTACATTTAAAGACGTAAAGAAAATTATGAACCGATTATCACAAAACTACATGGTGTTATTTTTAGTCCCTTAAAGCCAAATTGCATTATTCGTTAAGGCTTTAGGCTTATTAAAGTGTTTTTCGAGAGCGGGCTTTATACAGGGTAATAGTGGTTTCAAAACCGCCGGTCTGGCAAGGCTGTCAGCTGTTAAACATCTGTCATCTGAAGTGTCATTTATTTAGTAAAAGGTTTGCCATTTACGAAAACAGATCGTTTAACAACCAAAGAATGCGTAAAAATAGTTAAAACTTACTACCAAAGTGCCGATTCAAACGTGGCCACTTATCGAGCAGAACGGGGGTGGTTGAAATAATTGGCCTACTGTGCAAGGAATTTCTAAGATAATAAACAAATTTAAAGAAACTGAGAAGGTCACATATTTCGCCAGGCCTGTGCTTTATCGAAATGTGCGCACTGCCAAAAATTTTGGAAGAACCGTTACCGTTAACTCAAATCGCTGTGGCCGTATGATAAGCGACTTTTTTTGTCCTGCAATTGAAGATTATGAACTGAACGATTCAACAAGCCACTAGCCACACAAGGCGAGTCATTTTGGGTTCAATGCATGGAATGTTTCCAGAACTCGTAATTTAACGTTTTGGCGACATTAATTGGCCACCAAGATTATGCGATTTGCTAAGCCGTTATGAGGCCTACGGTCAGTTATGGAACTTTACGAAATTTAGTAAATTTACGCAAAATTTAATGACATTCGAAGCATTCCGCCAGCAGTTTATCATACGGTCATGTTCTGGCAATCGCACGTTTTGAAATCGAAAAACAAAGATTTTTTTATCGTGTTCTGTAACTCGTGCGTTCTGCTTGCGTTCTGCCGTAGCTTCTGCTAGATCACTTGAGCATACTTTTGCGATTAAAAGTCGCAAGACTTCTTGCGATTGCGATTTACAGATGGCCTGTTTTGTAATTTTAAGTCACAATCGCAAATGTTCAGCGTTTGCGATTGTCAGAACAAGCCCGGTAGTTTAGTTTTTGTAACAAAAATATAAATTTTTAAGGGGGTTACTCCACATTTAATTATTCGATATCGATATTAATTTCAAACTGCTTAGGAGAACTAGAAACAATGTGACACCAAATATTTTCTCTTTTTGTGTTGAGTCGTTCGGAAGTGAGAGGGATTTTAGCAGATTGGCATGGCTTAATCTACTTAGAATTACTCATGGACCAACAACACTCGTAAGTCTTGGATGAATATTAAAAAAGGTTTCACACGTAATGACAAACTAAGTACACCCTACTTCACCACTAGACGTGGAGGGCATAACAATAATTGCTTAAAGCAGAATGTTTTCTATTCTAAACATAATCACTCTTATACACATTAGATCACAAGAGTCGTGTGTATAAGTGATTGTTGTTAGTTTTTGTTTTTTATACGTATTTAATTTAAAACCCAAAACTTGTGACTTGTTTGAATTAAATTTCATTATTGTCTTAACACTTTAAGCTGTTCGAGACTTATTATGTCAATAAAACAGAAAAGACTCGACAAAAATAAACATCGAATAAAATATAAAAATAATAAACTTAGAACAAAAACGAAGCTAAATTTGAACTTAAAATATAATCATTTATAGCAAAAAAAAAAAAATAATAAATAAATAATTGAAAAAAGTTCTCGTTATAAGTACAAATGAGAGACAATTTTATTTATTTGTTTAGTAATAGAAGTTCATTTTAGTTTACTGAAATTAAAAACTTTTGCACTACAAGGTTTTTTTTCTACTCGCATTCTACACTCGTGTAAAGAAAAAAACTGATAAGATATTTTTTAGTGTTCCAGTTTTATATGAGAAGAGTAAAGGTAGATATAGTAGGTTAAGTGTTTAATTTTGATAATAATTTAGAAAATTAATTAAATGAAAATTATACAGGTACTTGTGCTAGCTATAACAATTTTTAGAACATTTTTGTAAATTAAAATACTTTGACTTAACTTTAAACTAACTATTGAGTGAGACAAAATTTATAGTTATTTGCAAAATAAAAAATTTCTGACGAAAAGTTTTGGAAATTGTATTACAAAAATTCGAATGTGTTGTTCTCTATATGACACGCAGTGTTGCCAATTTAGCCATTTAGTGGCTAGATTTAGTCATTTTTCACCCTGTTTAGCCATTAAAAAATGAGTTTAGCCATTAGCTATTTTTTTAGCCATTTTTCAAATTGTTTAGCCATAAAATTTTTTTGCCGTTTTTCTTTTAAAGGAATAATTTTTATTTTATTATAAAAATTTATAAGAGTAAAACAAACATTTTTAACAATTAAAACGCCTTTAATTTAAATTACAACTTTTACAAATGTTGAAAATCGCTATAAACGATGATGATAAAACATCTTTCAAAATAAAGGAACAGTATTCCAATACTAAATTTATAAAATGGATCACCACAAACATTGGTGTTTCTTTCTGGTTGCAAGTATTTCAATAAAGAGATGCAGCCGGCAACAAAATTTCTTTTAGAAATTTCAGAATTGACTATAAAGTTGCTCTCACTTCCATGGTCTAGTGCTGAAGTAGAGAGGGTATTTTGCCAAGTAAACATCGTTAAAAGTAATTTGAGAAATAGGTTACATTTAGCAACCGTTAATTCGATTTTTTTAATTAGGTAAAGAATTTGACTGTAACAATAAAATATTTTTACCAACACCACAACAGTGGAGAGGGTACTATGGGTTTGTGCTGATGTTTGAAACACCTTAAAATATTGATACTTAAGGTATGTTCAGACCTAACAAATATTTGACAATAAAATCCAAAAAAGCGTTGCCAGTAAATTGATCAAACTTAAGCTTTATTTTTAACAATTTCTATTTATTTACAAAACTTTAATTTTAAAACGATCATTGTATAATGTAATTTAGAAACTGTTAAATAATGTTTGCCCTAGCCAAACGTTTTGCAAAAGCAAACAATTCTTTAAGAAAACTAGTGGTCACGTGTAGGACGTCAAATATTTAATAGGTGTGAACATAGCTTTAGCCAACCTTTACGTAAACCGATTGACTCTGAATCATTTTCTGAGTCGAATTAACGATGTTTGTCCGGCTGGCTGTCCATGCACACCTTGTGCGCAAAGTACAGGGCGCAAATTTGCAGATAATTAATTAAAATTGGGAACATATGTTATAATATGGTGTAAGGTATCATCAAGTCGGGGTTGACCGACTATACTTTTTTACTTGTTTTTTATTGTAGATCTGGACTCAAAAGGTTGGGTTACTGTTGTCGTGATTATGATTTTCCTTCAAGTTATTTAAAACTAATAGGCACGAGTGATTCCTATGAGATGAGCAATAACGACGAACTTTTCGATGATTTAATTTTTTAAATATCTATCAAAATATTAATTTAAGTTTATTCTTATTTAAGAAATTGATCTTAACTTACAATTTCATCGTAAACAACTTTAAATGAATTATTTCTATTTTGCTATAGTATTTTAATGTGTTTTTACTTAAAAAAAAGTTTAGCCATTTTTTACCCCATTTTTAGCCATTTTTAAGCCATTTTTTTCCGTAAATTTAGCCATTTTTCGTCACCAAGTTTTGGCAACACTGATGACACGTTTTGCCGTTAGAACCTCATATCACCCAAGTTCATATCATCGAGTTGATTCCAAAAAAAATACTTCGATATAACGACCTTGTTGCGTTCGTCGTTGACTATTGTAGGTGCTCTTATTATTAGCCATAGTATGGTCAAACTTAATCATATTATGGTCAAATTTTACATAATTTAGTCAAAAGTAATCATATTATGGTCAGAATTAACTATAGTATGGTCAATGTGAATTATATTATTGTTATTTTTTCAGAAAATTAAAGTCGCAACCAAAATTTTGTTAATTTTAAACATATTATTTTAAATTTAATATTAAACATACCAATGTTTTAAAATATTGTGATTTCAAAACTATTATTGTTATAAAAACAATAATTTGTTTGCAGACAACCATAAAATGGTTGTGGCTTTTGGATGGACCACTTTAACATAATTGGTTGCCGATGACAATATTGTGGTTATAGCAACCATAATCTGTTTAAGTGTATGGTTGTAGCTTAATTTTATTGTGGTGAAAGTATAAAGTAAACTTCATTTTAAATTTCAACCTTCAAAGCGAATGCTGATATAGAACAAAAAGGAAAGGAGCTCGGAAAAAATTCATGAAATTTTTCCAGATATCCTTCCCATCAATGTGGAGGTTAACCCGAAGAATGGCTTAAAACTCCTTTTTTCTACTCACTTTGAAGAAAATTGGAGAGAAAATAAAGACCTGAAATTTTATATTTTGGTCTTAGGGAAAACATAAAACTATTTATTATGAAACGGAAAAAACATTGTCGAGTACACTGAAGAAAAAAATTTTAATTTATTTGTTTAAAAATCTATATTTTTTAAATCTGCAGGTGTGAGATAAACCACAACAAGCCACATTTTGAAAACTTTACAGCAGACCGCAAAGAAATGTTGCAAATCACAAATGCTACTTTTTTTGTATTAAAAATGTGCCTTTGTCCGAATATTTTTATGACTCTAATATGATTTTTTATGTCGGTGATATCCTTAATAAAATTAAATCGTATAAGGTAACATACTTATGCTTATTAAATTGGACTTGGTGTTCTGTACCTCCTATGATGTGGCATTGGTACTGTTCAATCCCTTAAGACAAACAGCACAAGGTCCAACAACAAAAGGTCTGATATTTGCCAAAAATAATACAAGCCTTAAAGCAATTTTTTACCTTACTTTTCTCTTCAAAATTTGATATACAATCTATACAAGTAACAACTGAATCTAGAGCGCATCTACATATTTAAATAAAAATATATTTAAGTTTCAAACAAAGTTGGTCGAAATATTTGACTAAATAAGTAAAATAAAACCACAATGGAAGTGTTTATTAAAAACAAAAGACCTCACTTCACAATTTACAAAAAAAAAGTACTCTTTATGTTCTTAGCCACAAAGCACATTCTCCTTATTGTCTATAAATTCAGTGGTTAGCAGCACTAATGCCCAATTTTCAGGATAGTATTTCATTCTAAATTAAGTTAATTTTCATAAAAACTTAAATCGTATTTAAATACAGATTCATTTCTTGAGTTTTATTTGAAAAGTCTTATTTAAATAAGATAAAAGTAAAATATCATAAAAAAGTACAATTATTTACAAGGTGGTCTCAAAAAACAGCTGATTGTTATTGCTTTGCCTCTAGTTATTGTATTGTTGTGATATAAAATATTACAATGGAAACTTAAGTTCAAATTAAGTTTACCACATCGGTGAATTAAGTTTCATTTAAGTATTTAGTGAAGAAGAGAAATTTGTATTTAAAACGATTTTAAACATAAATGTGTTTTAATATCAATCCTGAAAATTGGCCATAAGTACACTTGATGCCCTTTACGTCTAAGCAAGTTGGACTTGGTGTTGTTTTCAACTTGTCTATCTCGAGAACTACATTAGATAGGACTTATGGGAATACAGAATTATTGTTACATTTTTTAGCACCGTTTGAGTAATTTCAATTGGGGTATTCACAAGGTGTGCTATCATGTTAAATTGTCATAATGTTCTAACATTTTACAATGGTTTAAAAATATTGTTGTTGTTTTGTTAACAAAAAGTGTCATAAATTAATAGAACTTTGCTTGCTTTGTTTATTGTGCTGTCGTAATTAATCAGAAGAGACCTGCGCTGAGCGGCTGAGCCGAGCCGCATTAATTTTTGAAGCCGTCGCCTTGATGGTATAGTTTTATCCGGCTAATATCCGAATTCAACCTGCGGCTAGCAATTTTTGCAACAAAACACTTGCGGCGTCAAATTATATCGGCTTGGGACTCTGATGTTTGGTAAGCAAACAAAATAAAATTAATTTGTGATTTGCGTCTAAAAAATGGAAAATAGTCAGATAAGATCTAATTTAATTTTTTAATTCATGGATTAGAGTTAAAAAATATTTTGATATTAGGTAAATATTTATTTTTTATATTTGACTGAAATCAGCTGATTTAAATTTAAAATAGCACACTAAACAATGAGGGGTTGTTCACAACAGTCGTATTTTTTCATGTTATTATTTTAAGACGTATGACTTTATGACACCTTGTGAATCCCCCAAATATATTAATAAAACTTTCAAAATATACTAAAATTCAATGATTTTCCTGGTGGGCTATAGTCTCATATGGATTGTAGCAAAACCCTTTTTTTTCAAAAATTCGTAGCAAAACTCGTTCGGTCAAAAATGAAATCTATTATTTTTCTATACATCAGTTAGTTTCAATTTTTCTACTGTTGAGTTATTAATCAAGAATCGCAAGACACTTCATAATCAAAAAGTTCAACTTATTTGGTCCATTTAATCGGGCGCTTTATGTTTTAGCATTTTCCGAAAATTCGAATAAAGTGTAACGAACGAGTTTTACGTCCTACCTACTACATATTTTGTTAAACACAAAAAACGTTGGTTACGTAGTTTTGGATTTCAGCCACCGATATAGCCTTTCCGCCACATTATTTCTTACGCTCAAGGTGCTGCTAAAGGGTTAATGAAACTTTTAAATAAAACTTAAGCACTGCAGTAAATGCTACCTTATTAATCCTAATGCTTAAGCCAAAACTTTATTGCACTTTGACCATTATCCAATCCGCAATGTATTGGAAATTTTTATTTTCCACAAAAAAATGATTTAGCAATCGTTTTTTTTTTTTTTTATTTTAAATCAATAAATATTTAAATGAAATGCATTATTTTTTATTGTATTTAATGCAACAATTAAAGCACAAACTTTTTCCAATTAAGACATCCATCCCATCATTTTTCCAACAAAACATTTTTATCGTGATTTTATAATATTTAACAAAACAAGAAAAAAAACATTAAATAATTGAAATAAATTAGCAAATAATTGCAAAATAAAACAAAAATCAAATCACGGGATATTACGATCTTAAGCCACAAAATAAACAAAAAGAAAATAATAAACTAATTTCTGCCTGTTAAAACTTGTTCCTGTTGCTATTTTTAACAAAAAACACACGCAAACTAACAAACAAATTGTTTAAACAATTTCCTCTTCATTTTCACTTAAAAAAAAATAAAAAAATCTTATAAAAAAAACGATCGAACATCTTGAACTTGATGCGGAAGAGTGAAGGCAGCATAAAAAAAGAATTTTGATTTTTATTTTAGTTTTATTGTTTAAAAATGAGGCAAATAATTTTGCCTTTTTTCTTTAGTATCACACACACACACACGAAAAACTCATAAAAGATATTGCAACAAGCAAGGTCGTTTGAATGAAATTAGAAAAAACACATTTTTAGAGAAATAAATTTTTAAGAGGGAATATATAAATTTTTATTTGAAATTTTTTTAGATTCAATGAAATAATAAAGAATTTTTGGTTTCTTGCTTAAATATGTAATTGTTTATGGTTGTTATGCCATCTTTAATTATCTGTGGTTTTGCAATTGCACTTCGTTTGGAAAATTACTTCATTAATAAAATTTTTTATAAAAGATAATAAACCACTAAATAAACATGTTTTTCAATTTGTTACAGTGTAATCTCTCTTAACTGACAACTACTTTTGACAGACACTGTTCCCTAGTTACGGCAGCGTTTCAGGACACATTTCAGTAAACCATTTGCTGGCCAGTCATGAGAGATTTTACTGTAATAATAAACAAGAATTTTTATTTTTTATTTTACAAAAACAACTAATAATAAACAAGAAATTCATAACATTTAAAGTTTTCCGAAAATTATTTTAATTCAAATATATAAACGTATGTATGTAACCATTTAGTTCCTAATCGGACCTAATGTGCAGCAATCAGAACAAACTTTTTAAGTTAAACTAAAGCTGACCACAAACTAGTGATTTGTGCGTTTGATTTGTTAGCGTACCATTTCTTCACACACGACGAACAATTCACAATTACCTTAAACGTCAACAAGACAACATGAATTGTGAAGCGGATTGCACTTTTGATAATTTTTTTGTGTAGGTACACAGCAAAAAAAAGAAAGTAAAAAAAAGAAGAAACGTGAAAAAGGATACAAAAAATTCTTGTATGCTAAACAACTCCGCAGAGATACAATTCGACGTTTCGTTGTGCACTAAAATGAAACAATTTTAAAATGTTCGCGCACAAGCCCACTAACACATCGAACAAATCACAAGAAATTTGAAATTTTCAATTACTTGTAATTTGTGCGAGCACAGTCCCATTAACAAGTAACAAGAGGTCGAGCACGCGCAAATCATGACTAGTGTGTGGGCAGCTTAAATGACGCATCTGTCCAACTGTTTCAATTCATGAATTAAAATTTTAAGTTCTGACGTGAAAAAGATAAATCTAACAATTTTTTTTTTATTTTAATTAAAACAAGATATTTAACATAAATATTCATAAATTTGTATGAATCTTATGAATATTTGTAGTTTGTTTCATAAAACTTTGGCAATTTAGTACTGCACGCTGACTTTTATTTCAAATGGCTTAAGTGCTACTGTGCATAAATTTACAACTTTAAAAATTAAATTCTATATTTAAATGCAAATTTGTTTCTTTCCTGTGAAATATTGAATATTTAATCACGAATTTCGCACCTTCCAGTTCTCTTTGTTTTAGAAAATTTTATTATTTTCATAGCAATTATGATGAATAATATTTTGTAAGTTTGTCTCGTGACTTTGAGGGGGGAATCCCCTTTTTCGAATATATGTAGCTAAATAATTATTTTTGATAAATCGTTTCTGGCAAATTAGAGGAAGAAAATATATTTAACTTAAATACATAAGTATCGAAATTGTATATCTAGCACGGAAATAAAGTGAAAGTACTTATACATGAGTTTATTTTGTTGTTCAAAAGACGTTTAAAAAGTATTTTTTTAGCTAAAATGCAAAAAAGGCATAACTAACAAAAAGTTCAAAACCATGATTTTGATTGATAATTGATAGGAATGTGATTTTTATGCACAAAAAAATCGAAAGTAAGCGCTTAAAATATGCACTAAAAAATTTTAAATATGCACAAAAAATTTAAAATATGCACTAAAAACTTAAAACATTTCCATGCCATAAAGAATCGCTTTTTAATTAAGAAAAATATAAACAATTCATTCTATTGTTATTCAAATATCTTTAAGAAACTTAAAAAACTAATTTAAATTATTACCCCCGTATTTATAAACGATTATTAAATTTAACAAACGTTTATTAAGGAGAATTTTCATACAAAATTTGTTTTGTAAACCTTTATTTAATTTTAAAATGTTTTATAAATACAGGCATTATTGTTTAATTAAAAAAGTACGATTTTATCAAATGTGAAACTTTGTCCTGTACTAAAAGAATGCCAATGCATGCATTGGCATTTTCAGATCCCCGTTTGATTCCAGATCAGATCAAAAATATTTTAAATTTTTTTAGTTTCTGAATTCTTTAATCGTTTTTGCAAAACATTTTGGATTTATTTTAAATTTGTCGGGATATTCTTCCTTCTACATTGTTAGTTTTACTTTCTGCAATATCAATTTATTTGACTTGAGTATTAAGTTAACTAATAAATCCCTTCTAATTTGTTATTTTTTCACCAAAATATCCGTAGTTGGAAAATGCAAATGCAAATTGACATCTGCATGTTATTTCAATTTAATACCAAGAAGCTCTTCAAACATTCTTATATTACTCAAAGTTTTTTGAATAGAATTCTGAAGCCTCTAGCCAGGCAACATCTTGGTACTACTGGCTGCGGTGGAAGGGGAATCAAGGGATACATTTAATTAAAAATTGCAATATTTTCGAATTGGCTTCCATGTGTCAAGCAAGTTTTGGATAAAATATTTTGAACCCATTAGAAGCCTTAACCATGTTAAATGCTGCATTGGTTTAAAATAGAAGGACATTTTGTCGAAATCTTAAAAATCTTGTATTTAAAGCTATTTAAAGGGTTCGAATCTCAGGTCAGTCAGAATAGAAAAATTATAATCTTTCGAAAAAAGCAAATTTCGATCTACCAAAGGTTAAAATACAATTTGGTTGAAGGATTGATGTTTGACTATTGACGTCAGCAGTCATCGATGGCTGCGAGTGTAAGACGGCAAATCCCTCTGAGGAGATCAAGTGGTTGTGATCGAAACATGTCAGGGTAACCAGCCGCCTGGGTTCGAATCTCAGGTAAGTCAGGAAAGAAAAATTATCAATGACAATTTTAATTAATTTTCATGTTGTAGAATTCCTTTCTTCATAAAAATAATTTAATGAAAAATTAAATTTGATGAACTTAAGCCTGATTAAGAAATATTAAAATTTGGATTAAAACCAAATAACCACAATACTAATTATTTTTTTTTTTTGAAGGTTTTTTTTTTAAGATTTTCTTTTTATAATTTAAGAAAAAATCATTAAAAATTTCAAAATATGCATTTAAAAGCTAAATATGCATTTTCACCAAAATATGCAAAAAAAAATGCCATTTTAACGCAAATTTAATTAATGATGCGGAAAGCTAATTGGTCGGCATCGTTTTTAGACAATCGACAAAAAACAAGCATTTGCATGGAAATCGCATCCCTAATAATTTTGAATGCCATTAAACTACACCTCTTGACAAAATTTCCCACTTCTGCGATCAAAATTCAAGCTTTCATTAACAAAAAACAAAGGGACGTAACTGCAAGTGTGTTTATTTAATAAATTCAAAACGATGTAATTACACTTTTTTCCTAAAAATGTATAATGAAAGGGTTTTCTTTGAAAATTGTTTAAAGCATTCCATGGACGACTTATCAATGCATGTTTTTCTGACATGTTTATGGTTTTCAGTTAACCAAGTTTTTTGATTCTCCAGTAAAATTATATATTTGTAAAATTCTGAGACGATCTGTTAAAGGATTTTTAGAAGAGCTTCTTTCTGAGCTACTGTGCAAATGCATTCCGTTGTAATTGTTGTTTCAATTACATATGCATTTCTACTTCATTGACTTGTTGTTTTCGTTTGTTTGTTGTTCTTGATGTTTATGTTTTTTAAAAGTTGTTCGGTTCATTTGTCCAAAATACACAAATAAATAAAAAACGTTGTAATTAATTTGGCATGTACGTGTTTGTGTATGTTGTTTTAATTTTAATTGCACTGTTTTTCCTTTTATGTTTTTTGTTGTTTCTTTTGCTGTTGTTACCACATTATTGCAATGTACATATATTTTTGTTATTATTATGATTGTTGCTGTTGTTATTGTAATGTTTAATCTTTTGCTGATGTTCTCTTAATTTTTGTTTGTTTTATATTATTATTTTTTTCGTAATTTCTTGTTTTTTTTCTTCGCCTGATTTTTCTTTTGACTTGTTTTAATTTTGAAAGCGTTTTTCTTTTAGTTTGTTTGTTATTATTTTTCTTGTTGCTGTTATTGTTTTAATAAAATTTTCATTATTGCATTATAGTTTTATGTGTTCATTTGCATTTGTAATAATTTAATGAAGTAATGAAATTGTTTTTCTTTTTGAACAAATACATACCTATCATGATGTTGCATGCATTTACCTGTTTACATGGCAAATGTGTTTTGTATTCTTAAGTAGTAATTTACAGTGTGAAAAATGTAATTCAAGGTTAGAAAATGTGTTGAAGAAAACCTACTTACATACTACATATGTACATACATATGTATGTATGTTTGTATCTAAAAACAAAAAACTAAATCAAGTTAAAACAAACATTTGTGTTTAGAAAATCAGTGTGTGGCAAAGAGCGGTAACCTACTAAGAACTAACCCTCACCAAACACATTTCTAAAAGCATTAAAAACATGAAAGGTTTTTAAGATAACATTGTGTTACAAATATTTAAGTTCAGAAAGTTGACACTTAATAGGATTTAAATTGAATCAATTAAAAATAAATAAAAATATTTGAAAATGATACGAAGTATGTAGTTCATATCTTATGTACATATCCAGCCCTTATCGCAAAAATAGCTTAAGCGCTATAATTTTCAATTTTCGTGTTTTTAATAATTTAAGCAACACTTGCAACATCTCCTTAGATGGCATGATCATAGAAGGTACCGTTACGATTTTATAGCAAAAATAATTTAAGCTTTAGCGCCAACCTTGATACAAAATGCAAAATTGTGTTTTTGTCGCTTAAGCCCTTATGATACTACATTTTTTATTCATTAATTGATATAGAATTGATAGAAAGAAACAGTAAATGTTAGAAAGAGCAAACTATAAAATGTAAACAACGTTTTTTAGTTTTTTTTGTCTCTTGTTATGGTTTTGTTTCAGGGATGGTGTTGAGAATTTTTAAAATTGTACCAACAACCTTTAAAAATTTTACTTTTTTACCCTAATTGTACTAAAAGATTTTTTTAGTTGAAATTAATTTTATTTTTGTTCATAAAAAACACCACAAAAAGGTATTATAAATCTTAGTTTAAAAAGTATCAACAAAAAAGTACAATTGAAACAACTTAGGCATCCCTGTTTTGTTTATTTTCTTAAATGTTGCCAACTTTTTGTTTATGAGAAACCTAAAAACAAAAAGCGGTAAATCGCTGAATTTGCTTATAAACCGCTGATTCAGCAACACTTTTAATATTTCAAGCTGGAAATGTCAATTTTAAGTTAAACAATTTTACATTTTTTTTGACATAACTTCATTTTTTATCGATAACTTTAGTAAAATTTTTGACAGTTTGCCATTTATCTTAATACAGCTTAACTCTTTGCACTTGATAAATTTTTGTATTACATTATATTTGTACTGTTCACCAAAACTTGAACAATGCGTTAAAAATGTAGTGTCATAAGGGCTTTAGAGGTATTCAAAAAAAAATATATTCCTAAGTCAATGATTTTGGTTTCTTTTGTATATAAAAACATTAAATATAAAGTTTGGTGCCGATTGGAAAAAAGGCGAGGCGGAAATCAACTGAAAATTTAAATAGTGAATACAAGGAGAAAAAAAAACTTTTTTTTTAGTCTTTCTCAAATTTTTTATATGTCGTAGTCTAGATAAAAAATTAATCGATATGAAGACACAATTACGATTACAAAAAGGTGTAAAAATCCAAAATCGGTTAAGAACTAGCCCAGTTATAAATAATGCCTTAGACCACTAACATACCAATTATTACTTGATCAAGAAATTCAAGCACATTCCTTAAACATTTTAAAAATTGATTTCAGCAATTCATATAATGTTTTTATACAAAAGACTGAGATTTGGAAAGGTGTTTTTTTTTTGGATGGCGTTAACTTGTCCTAAGTTGATGTCAAAAACAAACAAAATTTTTGGGATGTTTTTTTAAATCTCCAATTTAAAATTTTAAAAAATTTTTTTTAACAATATCGAAAAAATTTAGATTTTCATTCCAGCTACTTTTTTAAACATCTTAGAGAATGAAAAAAAAAGATTTTAAAAATGTCCTCCGGTATCTACACTTAAGTAGGGCAACGATTTGATTTTTAGAGATTTCTAGGAAAATGCTTTTTTGCACAAAATTCATCAGGAGCATATTTGTATTGGCGCTAGGTGAAAAATAGATCGATTTCACTGATTTTAAAAACCAAACAAATTTCATACACCGAGAATAGTGGAGCTCAATTTAATCAAGCTATCTTGTTTTGTATGGACCCAATCGCACTGAAATCCTCGGTAGGACACTTGTATAGCGGTCAGGTGAAATACTGGACAGATTTGGCTGATTTTCAATATTTAAACGTCTTTTATTTAAAAAATATTTAAACCGAATTTTGTCCTATAAGCTCATATGGTATGGGCGCTATCTGTGCTAAAACCATTATTTCGGGGGAAACAGGACCGATTTTTTTTTTAATTTATACTGCCAATATTCTACTTAGTGTGTTTCAGATGCAAGGGAAAAATGTAAGTTCATAAATTATAAGAGGACTTATGGGTACGAATTAAAGATTTGTGGGTAAAAATTAATGGCAGTCCTGGTATTTTGCTAATATCTCCATCATTAATGCATCGATGTGGGGCAACCAATTGCAACAGACAGATGGTCAGCCGACAGGCAGACATCATTAAATCAACTTTTCTACTCATACGCCACATACCTATACTTTATAGGGTCGAAGATCAATATTGTTGAAATTTCAAACCAAAAGACAAGCTTATGTATATTTCATAATAACATATAAATAATATATAAAAAGCATAACTCAATTTTTTGTTTATTCTTATAAAAGATACCAGATGAATCTTGCTTTGAAATTTAAGGGTGCTGTAGTATAAAATTTGTTGAATTTTTTTATTAAAAATTGCATTCAAACTTTTTTTATCCAAAATTTTACGCCTTTTTAATATTAAGCCATCGATATATGTATGTATATCCTATCCACCTGTGGTAAAGGGTATAAAATCTGAATCGTTTTGGATTCTATATAAATTTTTAATATTACAAAAAAAAACAAAAAAAAAAAAAATAACAACTTATTTTGCGTACTGTGACCAAATTACGGTATACGATATCGATCATAATTAAAATACAATTTAAATGCGAATTTCGATCGATATCGAATGCCGTAGTTTGGACCCCGGTTGAATTCCTTTTTATTCTTCTTAAATTACAAATCGTACAAATTTAAGTCCTCAATTATTAAAAAAAAAATATTGTTTGCCTAAATTTGAGAAAATTAAGGACAAAGTGACTTTTCATTAAAAAATTAAACTGAGGCATAAAAAAACTTTAATAAAAAAAGTTTTTACTTACATTCGTTTTAGTTTTTTTTTCGTTTTTAATCCTTTTGGTATTATTTGAGTTTTTTATTAGAAAGTATTTTTTAATTGTTGTAAATTTGTTGTTATTTTTTTATTTTTTTTAAGCTTAAAAATTTCAAACAATTTTTTATTGTTTTCTGTAAAAAAAAATTAATAAAAAATTTTTTCATAAGAAAAAAATCATTTTGGGCAAATTTCACTTTATTTATTGTTTAATTTTTCTGAAACACGACGAAACGAAATCGTTGCAATTTTTTAATAGTCGTTTTTTAAAAACACTTAAATTTTCAAGCACATAAAAAACACTTTTTTAAGATTTTTTTTTTTTTTTTTTTTTGTTTTTAATTATTATACAATTTTTTAACAATTGTTTCTTTTGTGAAAAGTTGTTTTATTTAAAAAAAAAAAAATATATTTGACAGCGACTTTGGTCGTTGAAATTGAGGCAAAAGACTAAATATCTTTAAAATAAATACAAAAACTTTTGCGGCAGATATCAATTGTCAAGCAGACACAGACCGCACTACCGAAAAAAATCAACTAAAAATTTTAAAAAAGTAGATATAAAGACAAGCAAAAGCAACTTATTTGCACAGCAAAAAAAATTAAAAAAAAAAAAAACAAATAAAAAAATTAAATAATAAAAAAATGGCAAAAAAAAATTATTAAGTTTAAGGCGAAAATAGGTGACAACTAAAAGATAAAAAAAAAAGAAAAGACAAAACTAAAAAAAAAAACAATTTAATTTTCTTTACTTTTGCACTACACTGTATTAAAACTTTATTTCTTTTTTGTGTTTGCTTTTTTTTTGTTATTAATTAATCAATAAAAGAACTAAATAGGTAAAAAACAAACGATTTTTATAGTTTTTAATTAAAATAGTTTGATTTGCAATAATTATTATAATTTATTGATTTTTTTTCAATCAAAAAATTTTTTTCCAAATAAAACTCTTCAATATCTAAAGGTGATTCGTCAAATCCAACACGCGTAAAAAAAGTATTTCGTTGAAAAAAAATTTACAAGTTTTAGCACAAAACCAACACAGACCGCAAAATTCTGTACAGCGAACACTTGAAGTAGACGTTATTAACTATATAATAACAACAACAATAAAATTAAAGAAATACACAATTATCGATCGATCGTACGATTCGTTTAGGAAGCTCAAAACACCAGAGACAGAGTAAAAAAAAATTATAAGCACCGATATCAACAACCGCTCGATAGCAGAGCTTTTCGTTAAATAAACGGCAAAAGTGTTAAACACAAAAAAACAACTTCAAGCATTCGCATAATAAAGCAACAAACCCAACAACACATCAAATACTGTATTTACTCAAAACAGTAACAACAACATTAAATAACACACTTACTAACTAACACTAGCACAACACTAAATAAGTCCACTCATTTAGTAGCTTAACTTCCCTCTCTTCTTAATTGTTCGCTGCGTTGTTCGTTCGTTCGTTCATTCATTTATTACTCAAACACTACACGGCATATGCAGTTTTTTCTGTATGGCGGCACTGCATTTATACACACAAAACTCTCACAAGTGATGAAGTATCATCATCATCAGTATTTTTATTATCATAACTCTATGCTCTTTTATTAAATGAACTGGCAAGCATTGGAAATTCATACAGGTAAAGCTCTTCGTTACTACGGAAAATTTATTTTCATTATCTGCCTTTTTACCAAAATTCTTACACTCACACATGTTCGCCAGCAGTCATATAGTTAAGACAAAACAACGACAACATTTTTGGACTCTTCAATATGCCCTCAATTTATTTAGTACACTGTTATTACAAGCGAAAACCAATAATGACAACAACAACTTCAGCAAGCTTAATTTGCCCACTGTAAAAGTTGGCCTTTTTTTTGCCACAAAATACCAATAACAAAGAAACAAGACAAAGCACAAAAAAACCCCAGCCATGTTAGACAGATAAAAATACCAACAACAACGACAAGAAAAACAAAACGTGCAAAATAAACAATGATCATTCATTGGTTTGGGGTGACCAGGTAAATAAGTGATTCAATTGATTAAAACCACAAAAATGTCTAAACGAATCAAGCTGAGGTGAAAATACAAATACATAATAAAGAAGTAAGAGAACTATTCGGCTGTGCCGAATCTTTGATACCCTCCTCCGAGGTCGAATATTTCAGGAGTGGGTTTTATATGGGATCTATAAATCATTAGCTAATCTTTATAAAACTTAAACTCGAATATTAAAAAAAGAACTAAATACGACAAATTTCAATATAGAAATACAAATTTTTAAGTATTTACGCTTCTCGGAAGGCCGCTTCAAACTTATGGTAAATAATGGACGGATTATCAAAAAATTACTTGGTGTGTTATTTCTAGGCATATAAAGCTAAATTTTACCACAATATCTATTTGTTACGGGCAGTGTTGTCAATTTAGCCATTTAGTGGCTAGATTTAGCCATTTTTCACCCTGTTTAGCCATTAAAAATGCGTTTAGCAATTAGCCATTTTTCAAATTGTTTAGCCATAAAATTTTATTTGTAGTTTTTCTTTTAAAAGAATAATTTTTTTATTACTATAAAAATTTATAAAAGTAAAATAAACATTTTTAACAATTTAAACGCCTTTAATTTAAATCACAACTTTTACAAATGTTGAAAATCGCTATAAACTACGATGATGAAATATTTTTCAAAATAAAGGAACAGTATTCCAATATTAAATTTATAAATGGATTAACACAACGTCGGATTTTATTGAGAATAAAATAAATAATCTTTTATTTACATTAAATTAATGACCTTGAAAGCCTGCATATAGGAAACTATATAGACAAATAACGCTGTTTTTTTCTGGTTGCAAGTATTTCAATAAAGAAATGCAGCCGGCAACAAAATTTTTTTTAGAAATTTCAGAATTGACTATAAAGTTGCTCTCACTTCCATGGTCTAATGCTGATGTAGAGAGGGTAGTTTGCCAAGTAAACATCGTTAAAAGTAATTTAAGAAAAAGGTTACATTTAGCAACCGTTAATTCGATTTTTTTAATAAGGTAAATATTTTTACCGTAACAACAAAATGTTTTTACCAACACCACAATAGTGGAGAGCGTACTATGCGTTTGTGGTGATGTTTGTAACACCTTAAAATATCGATACTTAGCCAACCTTTACGTATACCGATTGTCTCAGAATCACTTTCTGAGTCGAATTAACGAAGTTTGTCCGGCTGGCTGTCGATGTACACCTTGTGCGCAAAGTACAGGGCGCAAATTTGCATATAATTACATAAAATTTGGTACATAGGTTACAATGTAGTGTAGGGTATCATCAAGTCGGGGTTGACCGACTATACTTTTTTACTTGTTTTTTATTGTAGATCTGGACTCAAAAGGTTGGGTTACTGTTGTCGTGATTATGATTTCCCTTCAAGTTATTTAAAACTAATAGGCACGAGTGATTCCTACACTGAAAGAATTTTCTTCAGAATACCAATGAATTTTGACATTAATCCCATGAAAAATTGCATTAAAAAAGAACCTATGCAGTGCTTCGTTGGATCAATGAAACCTGTTATATTAAAATATATTTAATGAAACATTACATTAGATCTATGAATGTTATTCATTGGATGAATACTTTCAGAAAAGTAACATTTTTTTTAAAATTTTTTTTAATCAAAGTTGTTCTTATTCAACTTTTTTTTTTAACCAGAGTCGCTGGCGGGATTCGATCACGCAACCTCGGCGCTGATAGCTTTTTTTATTTTATTTTTTTTTAACTTCTTTTGAATTTTTTTTTTTTATAATCAAAGTTGTTCTTATTCAACTTTTTTTTTTTTTAATAACCAGAATCGCTGGCGGGAATCGATCCCGCAACCTCGGCGCTGATAGACTACGCTCACTACCAACTGGGGCAGTGTAGTTTTTGAATAAAAAAACTATGTTTTTTGCCACTACTCAATTAAGAGCGTAAATATGAGATTAAATTGCCCATAACAACAAAAACAACGTTAATTTTTTTGCTAGCGCATAATAAAAAAAAACCTCATAAAGAGAGAACAAAGAAAACTAAAAACATACCTATTTATGGATTGAAAGTTTTTGTTTCATTAATATAATGGCATTTTCATTGTCATAATGAAAATTTAAATTTATGAAGGCATGCTTTTTCGAAATATTTTTATACTTTTAATTACTGAGACTATAGAGTTATTTGAATGTTAAAAATAATTTTTTTTTTCAATTGAAATATGTTGCTTTTTATAAAAAAAATTTTGATTTCATTAATTTAATGGCATATTACATTAGATGCATAAAATAATTATATCTTACATTTTTGAATTAACAATTAAACATATTTTTAAGGAAACTATAATTTTGTATTAATTTATGAATATAGTTATGTTTGAAAATTTTTTAAGGTTCCCGATTAAAATTGTTTGTTTAACTTGGACAAGCTTTAGTTTTCATATATCCAATGAAAATTTTTAACGTAATTACGAAATCCAATGAATCGAAATCGAACGAAAATACTTTACTATAACTATGAAATTCCATTTAGACAATGAAAATTTTCATTTAACCAGTGAAATTTTTTTTATGAAAACAATTCATTAAATATATGAAGCATTTTTCTTTCAGTGTATGAGATGAACAAAACCGACATTGATTTTATCGATGATTTAATTTTTTTAATATCTATCAAAATATAAATTTACGTTTATTCTTATTTAAGAAATTGATCTTAACTTACGATTTCATCGTAAACAACTTTGAATGAATTATTTCTGTTTTGTTATTGAATTTTAATGTGTTTTTATTTAAAAAAGCTTTTAGCCATTTTTTAGCATATTTTTAGCCATTTTTTCCCGTAAATTTAGCCATTTTTGGTCACCAAGTTTTGCCAACACTGGTTACGGGTTTAGACGTATTTAAATGATTTTCCATGGTGGACTTAATATAGGGCCTATGGTAAATTATGGACCGATGTTCAAAAAATTTGTCGGAGTGCTTTTCCAGCAATGGCTTTATGCGTTACGTTTTTTCACGAACTAAAGGGTTTTCCGAGAATGCAAAATTTACATTTGCGCCACCTTCTACAAAACACAGAACATTATATTGACCTAAGGGATATTTCTAAGGACCGGCTTAAGTCTTAATCTAATGCAAAAAAAACTGTTTTAAATCATTTACAAAATTTCGATAATCAAAATTTTTATTCTTTTAACAAAACTCCAATGTTTAACAACCATGGTGTTACCCCTACCTATCAGGATATAATATCCTTATTAGTTTGACGCGAATCATTATCCTAAGCGCCCTTATTCTTAAACTTATTTTTCTCAAGACTTTATTATTAAAATCCGCGTTTTTAAAATTTCGTTAACAATCACTTGAAGTTGTTTCTACTTTTGCATTCGTTTCACTCTGCAAAACAGTAAAAGATGACTTATTGCGATCTGTTAACAAATTTTTTCGAGGAATTCTAGTAATGCCGCTATTAAAATTGGTTAATACGCAAAGATGCAAATCGAGATAACTTTTAGTGTAAAAGTTTTCAGTAACCTGGCCACCTAAATGTAATTCACCCTTAAATGATCAGTGCGGAGAGACAAAAAGAGACTCTTACAAAAGCCGGTATTTTCACATTCACATAAATGGATTTTTAAGTATTGCGTAGAGCTTTTTCGTACTCACATAAACGTTTTAAATGTGCTTGTTTACTTACGTATTACTCAGAGATATTAGTTTTGAGTTAGACAGCTTCACAAAACCAAAGGTGGGTTTTTTATTTTATTAAGAGAATCTGTAGAAGAGTACGTACATACATTTATTTCTGTTATGCTTAATGTGTCTAATTTACCTCCAAGACCAGAAGTATACCCGCCAAATTAAAGATGCAAGCAAGATTTTAAGCTACAGAAATAAGAACAGTAAAGACCAAAATAAAAAAAGAATATTTTTAAAGTAATTTAGGAGAATATCCGCAAAAGGCTAACCATGAAAATAATATTCAGATGTTAAATTGTCAGATTGTATTCGGTATTTTCGCCGCAAAAGGCAAGATGTTTAGTACGACAGAATATTTGAAATTGTATGTAGTTGGAAGAAAACTCCACATGCACATGAAAAGATTGTTATTAACAACAACCCAACCAGGCGGTTAAAAAGAAAATCAAATGTCGAATTGAAATGTCCAGAACTTTATAAAAACAGCTGCCTGTTCGCCGATGTTGACGGAACAGCTTAGTTTTGCCTAAAATTTTGGTATTTAATGAAATAATTAAAAAAAAACACATTTCGCTGCAAAAATTCGAGTTTCAGACTACATTAAACTAAGTTTAAACTTAATCCATATCTTAAAAACCCGGCCTTAAAACAGCAACAATATGTTTTTTAAAATTGGTTTTAAATGCAAGTTAAGCGAATGAAGTTTTTATTAAAAATCGATTTTAAAGTTTTGAAATGGGGACATATAGGAGACTTCTTCGAGGTTCATGAACGGATTTTGTAGCCAGTAATACAATTTCAAGAAGGTTGATTGAACACTGAAGGTCTATTTCGCTTTACCATCAAAATCCGCAAAACTTCTTATTCTGGTCATATTATCAAAAGAGAAAAATATGAACTACTTCTCCTTATACTCCAAGGAAAAATTGAGGGCAGGCGTGCAATTGGTCGAAAGCAGATGGTTGGCTGACATTTGTTCAATTGGAGAGATCTGGTCCGACGGGCAGCAAACTGAGTAACATTTGCAAATATTTTACTACACATATATCGCACGCCTACCGAGCGGGAAAAAAAAGGAATACGAATGCCTTCTAGAAGGCCTCTGTACTCCTTCTTTTGGATAAACAAGGCCTGCTCGCTCCATTCCATGCTTATATCTTTTTTACACATGTTTTCATTGCGGAGAAGGCTTTCCGCTCTCGCTTCATTAGCAGGTACATAAGAATGGTAAGGGGATCAAAAAAAATAATTATTTTGCTTTTGTTTGTGCAAAAAAAATGTTACTCCTTCAATAAACCCTTCTCATAGAAGCGAGTGTGGAAGGTGTATCTTAGCAGTTAGATAAGTATAGTAATTGAATCAAACAAATTTTAAGCCAGGCCTGAAGTAGGAAGGTCTTCTGTGTTTTCCCGCTAGGTACTTAAAAAGTAACTCAACTCAAAAAACTTAATTTTTCAGAAATCGAAAAAAACTGTTTTGACAAAAAATAATAGTAAAAAACAAATCTTTGGACCATTTAGTAGAAAATCCATACAGATTATGAGATATTTATACATAGATTGAAAAATTTTTAGTTGTGTCATTTTTTAATGATGTATTTTTTTGCACAAGTTACCTAATAATTTGGAGTTATGTCACTTCAGCTGAATTCTTTTCAAGTTTTGATACTTTTACCAAATTCTAAACTGACACAAGTCTAATTAATATAAACTCCAACAATTATTTATTTTATCATAAGTGTCACAATTCGAATTGGGATTATTAAGATACTTTTATGAATTGCAACTTTATACCAATTGAAACATATAGAAAGACATAACCGTTTTTTAATAACAGTTAACAACAATAAAATACACTGATAATTGTTTTTATAGATAAACAAGTGCATTCTGCATAGTCAAGCATATAAGGCCAAAATATAAAAATTTTGAGTTGAGTCATTTTTGAACTAGGCGTCCTACTGAAGCATAGGACGCCAAAGCGATTTGTTAGCATTGTTGATTTGATTTCCTGGATTGCTAATTTGGCTTCTAACTGTGTAACCAAAATCTCATGTTGCTGTCATTCTTTAGCAAACATTTATAAATCGTTTATGAACTTGCCTGAGATTTCTTTATGTACTTTGACCATTCAGGCCACATGACATTTCGCCTTCACACTCAAGTTTTTATCGAAAGCTGAAAACCCATTGCCCGGGAACTACTTGGTCTTTGACCGAAAGTTGTCGGTACTAAGTGCATCTTTGTAGAAAGTCCCACTTCCATATTTTACATAATCTTTTAAAATTGTGGTTCGCTTACGTTCTATAAAGGTTACGCATTAAAGAAGAAGAAATATTAGATTGAGTGTCCTGGTAGGCCAGGTGGTAGTAACCCAAAAAATTTTTTTATAATTTTGCGAAGCACTAATGGTACATTTAAAAAAATAAGCGCACAATTATGCGCTACGCAATAAGAACAACAGAAATGCAGTAAAGAAAGTGGAAGAACTCTTAACAACTTTTATAAAAAAAATAACATTTCAAGTTCCACGGCATTCCCTTACTACGAAGCAGGTTTGTAAGGGAGAATAATAAAAAATAACTGCATCAAAACATTCAGTGTGTAAAGCTGATCGTTACATCCAACAATTTTTGTATGCGCTGAATAAAGCGCTTTATGTGTCAAAAATGTATTGCTTCAAAGTGGGAACTCGCCATAAAAAGTTCATGTCTTCCGTAAGCGCAATGGTAAGCGAAACTTTTATGTTTCTCCCTTACAAGCCTGCTTCGTTGGAAGCTCCATTTTTTATTGGGAAGCTAGTTATTTAGTACGAGCGTTGAGGGTTCGATTCCCATTAGAAAATCTTATCTGTTTCACTACAACGGGCTGAAGGTCTAAGTTACTTCAATTTATTAAGAATGTAATCCGAATTTGTATTTTTGTATCGAAATCACGTGAAATTTAAATCGACTGATATTTTCAATTAAACTTTTCTTTAAAACTACAATAGATTTTCTTGATTTTAAGACTTGTTTTTGTAAATTTAAGAAGTCCGCAAATAATGCGTTTTATAAAAGAAAATATTTTTATAAACTTTTAACATAGGAAAGGTTTCAAACTTTTTTCGATTTCAGTTTCACGTGATTTCAATTTTCAGAATATGTCTGTATATGTTATTGCATTCTTAGCAATTTTATTCGACACTGTTTAATCGTTTCTAACTACTTAAGAAGTACGTTTTTTATTTTCACCTTTAGATCATCTCTTTAGAAACTAAAAAATAGTAACAATATAATAATTGTATAATTTCATGCTTTTGCACAAAACTAATACATCATGATGACTGGCATTACAGCAGCTGTTTGTAAAAAAATGTAACACTATTTTACTAACTCTAATTTTTTCATGATGATTTCTTTTAATCGGTGGATTTGTTGTAGCTTTGGCAGCCTCTTTTCACTATCGAATCTATTATGTGGTTTTTATTGCTCCGGTAGTGTTGCGTGCCTTGGCAATTTATGTAATTGTAAATATTTGAGTTAGCGATAGATTGTCTTATCTTTAAATATGTACAAACAATGTTGTCTGGTATTTTTAGCACTTACTAACGATAAGATTTTGTTTTGTTTTAATTTACAACTCGTGTTTTATTTTAAATTTCATTTGGTAATTTGTGTGCTAGTCCGGGTTGATTTAAAAAGGTTTTAAGAAGCAGGAGAAAGTACTTTTCGTCTACAAACTTATGCATTCAAATGGGGTGGGCAAATACAGACATTGTAAAATATTTAACGTAATACTTTTAAACAAGACTTACAAACTGTAAGTCTGTGTATTCACAGACACGAGGTCTTAATCATCTACATCCATAATCTGATGGCTTAAAATATTTCAGACCAACAGATTATGGACCTAATTATACAATGTGCACAAAATCAGGTTAATTTCGTTTTTCTTATAAAAACTGACAAAACAAATGGATTTCCTACAAAAGACTTTAACTTTACTTTCAAGTTCTTTACAATAATTACAAATTTTTTACAAGATCTTCTCTATTATGTTAAACAATTTTGAAAAACCTTTCATTCGTGGTACCAAAGTTTATTTTACAAAATTGCCATTACTATTTTTGAAGATATAAAAATTTATCGATACCTTTTCTATTGAAACTTTTTGGATAGTTTTCTCTAGAAATTTTTAGGTTTTTTTTTTTCTTTAAAAAATTTAATCTAATTATTTTTAAATAGAAGATTTATTCATAATTTAACGATAACTTAAATCAAAAATAAAAAACTATCTATTACTTAAATTTTTGAAGAAATTATATTAATAGTTTTAATTTTCTAACAAACTAAAATTTATTGATAGCTTTAATTTTATAAAGCATAAATTTCGATAATTTTGATTTTCTAAAGAAAATGTATCGATAACGTAACTTCTCTCCCAAAAATTTATCGATAACTTTAATTTTAAACTAAATAATTTAACGGTAACATTATTTTTCTATCGAAAATTAATTGATAATTTCGATGGAAAACTTATCGATAACTTTCATCTTCTACAGGAAACTTATCGATGACATTAATTTTCTATAGAAAACTAACGAATTGATTTTTAAAAGAAATTTGATCGATAACGTAACTTCTCTCAACAAATTTTATCGATAATTTAATTTTTTGTAGATAATTTAGCGGAAACATTATTTTTATATAGAAAATTAATTGACAACTTTAATTTTCGATAGAAAGCTTATCGATAACTTTTATTTTCTACAAAAAATTATCGATGACATTAATTTTTTATAGAAAACTTACGAATAACTAACTTTCTAGAGTTTTCTCTCACCTTAAACTTACGAATAACTTTAGTTTTCAAGTTTTCTCTAACCTTTATTGTCTATCGAAAACTTAATGATAACCATAATTTTTTATAGAAGCTTTATTGAAAACCTTAAATTTCTATAGAAAGTTTTTAGATTGCCTTAATCCTTTAAAGAAAACTTTTAGATAACATAAATTTTCTTGAGAAAACTCATCGAAACATAAATTTTTTAGAGAAAATTCAGTTAAACTTAAATTTTCTAGAGAAAATTCAGTAAAACTTAAATTTCCCAGAGAAAATTCAACGATAACTATAATTTTCTAAAGTAAATTTAGCAATAGCTTTAATTTTTTATAAAAAAATTTGCAATAGCTTTAATGTTCTTAAGAAAACTTATCGATAGCAAAAATTTTCTAAAGAATATTGATAGATTAATTAATATGTTTAACATAAATTTTTCTTTATTTTTTACACAAAATTTATTAATAAATTTAATTTAATGTAGAAAATGTATCGATAACTTAAATTTTATGTAGGAAACTTATCGATAACTTTAATTTGCCATTGAAAAGTTATCAAGTACTTTAATTTTCTTAAATAAAATTATTAACAACTTAAATTTTTTGTAGAAAATTTATCAGTAAGTTTAATTTTCTATTGAAAATTAATCGAAAAATATAATATGCTATAGAACCCTTATCGATAACTTCAACTTTCTATAGAAAGTTATCGATAACTTCAATTTTCTATAGAAACTTATCGAAAACTTTAATTTTCTATAGAATGTTTATCGATAACTTTCTTTTCTATATAAAATTCACTGATCACTTTAATTTTTTATAGAAAACTTATGCATAACCTGGATTTTCTACTGAAATTTTAACGAAAGCTTTTATTTTTCAAAAAATATTTATCGATAACTTTAAATCCTCAATAGTTTTGAATTTCAATTAAATATTTGTAGTCAGTTTTGGTTTTCTATTTAAAATTAGTCGATGTTGCGTGAGGCAGAAAATTTGCAGATTATTTATTGCTTTTACAAAAAAATTTTGAATACCTTTTTCTAAAAACAGACTATTTTATACATATATATTATAGGCCTTATTCATAAACGATATTCCATGCTTATAACAGGTTTATAAGACAAATTTTATATGAACATTTGTTTCATTAACCTTTAATAAAACTGAAATATTTTTTATAAATAAGGGGGTATATCTTTCATTGAGTTCATATAGTTGAAAATCTCACCTGAACTTGTCAATGTGTCTCCGATGACAAATTTCTACGACTTGCAATAATTATCGCAAGCAATTAAAAATTATGTCTTTCAAACAAATACTTTAGATTTATAAACAAATGTTAACAATTCAATACAATATCAGCCTGTTAACAATTTCGAAAAGCAGCAAAACTATTTTGAAAACAAACACTGAAAAACCAAAACATTGCGAAATAAAATTTTGTAAGCTGACTAACACGTACAATCAATTGTTTATTCTTCTGCCTGCTTACCTTATTTGTTACACATTTTGTTTGCTTTTGCCTTAACTAAAATCAAACACAGATACAAATTCGCACAAACACAATCATATAAAGTTGTAGTGGTGTGCAGTTAATTCATTCTGATTCTTGTAGCTTTTTTATCTTATCGGGAATTTATGTTGTTACTTTTATCATTTGCAGCTGTTGTACTCGTTCGTATTCAGATAAGAAAGAAATATATTTAATATTGGCCAATATTTTATTTTTTTATACACAAGCGACCGACTGTTGAAATGCAAGAGATAGAGAACGAAAAAAAAGAGTCAATAAAAGTGTGAGGTTTGGTTCATTTTAAGTGCATAGAAGGCATAAAATAAATAATTGAGGGTGTGAGTTGTTAAATAACTTTTGTACTTTTTCCACAAAGAAATTTAAATATATGTAAAATTATTTTAATAATCTGATTGTACTTTATTATAAAAATAATAATTAAATAACAATTTCTTGAAAACAGTCCTAAATTAATTTATATCACTTTAACTGTCAAAAAAGTTAAGCAATACATTAAGCCCATACACTTCTGATTGTCATAAACATTTTTAAGAACTTATATTTGTTAATCGAAAACTTATCGACAACTTTAAATTTTTAATAAAAAGTTCATTAATATATTTATTTATTATATATAATTTTAATTTTCTATAAAAATAGTATCGAAAACATCAATTTTCTTTACATAATTTATCGATTATATCAACTTTGAATAGTAAATTATCGAAGAAATTAAAAATTTATCGATTACACCAATTTAAAGAAGAAAATTTATAATTACATCAATTTAAAAAGGAAATGTATTGAAAACATTGATTATCTTTATAAAACTTATTGATAAAATTAATTATCGATTAAAAAGTTTCGATAACACACATTTTCAATAGAAAATTTATCAGAAACATTAATTATCTATTAAACTTTATCAATAATAACGATTTTCTATATAAAGTGTATCGATTACTCAGTTTTCTATAGAAAATGTATCAATAACATAAATTTTCAATAGGAAAGTAATTCAATAGAAAACATGAACTTCTCAATAGAAAATTAATCGAAAACCTTAATTATCTATATAAGTTTATTCCTAACAACAATTTTCTATAGAAAATGTATTAAAATCATAAATTTTTCTATATAAATGTATCGAAATCATAAATTTTTAAACAGAAAATTTTTTTATAGATAATTTATCGAGAACGTTAATTGTGTATAGAAAATTTTAATTATCTTTAAAACTTTATTAATAACAGCAATTTTCAATAGAAAATGTATCGATAACATAAGTTTTCTCTAGCAATTACATGTATCGATAACATCAATTTCTTATAAAAAAGTTATTTATAACATAAATTTTCAATAGAAAATTAATAGACATCATTAATTTTCAATAGAAAATTTATCGACATCTATAGAGAACTAATGTTTTCGATAAATTAATTTAATAGAAAATTTCTCAAAAACGATAATTTCACAATAGAAAATTTATCGAAAACATTAATATTCCATGGAAAATTTATCAAAATTATTATTTTCTATAAAAAATTTATCGAAAACATCAATTTTCGATAGAAGTTTTATTCAAAACATTAACTTTCGATAGAAATTGTATCGAAAACATTAAATATCTGTTTTAAAATTATCGAAAGCATTTATTTTGTATAGAAAATTTATTACATAATTTTTGTCTCAAAGAAATATTGGCAATATTTTCTTTCTGAAGAAAAATTTTCAAATATATTTAAAGGAAAATTATTCGATAAAACGTTATCGATTTTTTTTCAATAATTCTTTTATTGAACCTTAGGTTGTTTTTGGAATTGTTTATGGGAAATAAGCCGATAACTTTATTTATTTATTTTTTTACGGAAAATATTTTAAAATACAATTTTCAAAATCGATAACATCAAGAACTTTTTTATTAATAAAGATTTCTTTTGTTTTAGATGCCTTTAATTTTTGACAAAAATTGTTTACAAAAAACTTTTCAATAACTTTAGATTTAGATTTATCGATTTTGATTATCAGTTTTAACAAAAAAAAAATGATCTCTACTTATGATAATTTTATATTTGAATTTTTTCAAAATATAAATAACAAGATTTATTTTTTTAGGATTTATGTGTCTCCCTTAAGACCTTATAATGATCATCGCTAAGTGGATATTGTATTTGCCTTTGTAAATAAATATTCTTTACAAAATGTCTTAAATTTCTTTAATTGCCTTCAGTGCTATTTTCGATACACCCTCCCTATTCGTAGACACTGAAAAGATCAATATCTGTTCTAAAAATACACTGTGATTAAATTTACCTTCCCTTTAAAAAATTTTCTATTTTTAGTAAAATTATTCAACATTTTAAGTTTCGCATTTGTAAAAAATAAACATAAATATGTATTCATATCACAATTTAAAATAAAAAACAAAAAAAAAATACCAGTTCGAATATTTAATCTTAATTGATTTCTTTCAAATAAATCACATTTTGTTTTATAAGATTTAGACAAATATTGATTGATAACTTTCAAATTACGGTGTCTTTGAAGTACAATTGTGTTTTAGTTGAACCGTTAGAATCTTTTAAAATTTTGTAAATTATTTATTTATTTTTTTTTTTTAATTGTAAACTTGAGATCTCCTGATCATGCGAGTAAAGCAATTTTATTTAAAATTCATTGTTAGTAGAAAAAATATTTTGTTATTATTGATTATGAATTAAATCAAATATTTGTCATGTTGTTTGAATATTAATTTTTTTTTCATATTTTATGATTTGTTTACATTTTGAAATAAAAACAACAACAAGCAGGCAAGACAAAAGCATTGTGTTTACACACTTCTCCCATGTATTTTGACATGTCTGAATGTCAATGCGAATGTCGAAGTGCTGTCACTTACAATTAATATTCTTAGAACATCATGTTGTTTTTTTTCACTCTTTTATTTATAATAAAATTATTTTACTATTTTTATTTGATCTTGTTTGTAGGTGAATTTTTCTAATATTTGTATTCGAGTACAGTTATGAATTTATAAATAGATTTTACAATGTGTAGACATAATTAGAGAATTTTGTAGATGTCGTGAATTACGTTTTGTTTTATTATTTAGAAAATGTGATAAAAATGTTACAGGTAAAGGCATCCGCCATGCTAATAGTTTTTTGTACATGAACTTAGTTGCTTGGAGTGTCAAAATTCTTTTAAAAAAAATTGACAGTCAGAGAAACTCTATCCGATTCATATACATACACACTTATTGCAGTCTCGAACCAATTTAACACCCTGCAAAACAGGAAAAAAAATAATTTCAGTCCTACGTTAGAAACATCGTTCAAACATGGCAGTTCCGGTCTTTCAAAATGTCTTTTCCTTACAGCCCTGAGAGCGGGCATTGTCAGAGAAAGTGAAATGCATAACAAACTTCTTTTAAAAGCTTGCAAGCAGAATTAAGGAAATGTTAAATCTGCATTTTAATGTTAACCGTTTTTGCTTTGAGTGGCTCCCAATTCCTTTGCTTTTAAATAAACCCTGCGTCTTAAAAATCGTTTAAGAATTGCTGCTTTAGTGGCCCCCAATGATTTTGCTTGATAGTCTGGCTTTGACACAAGCTTCGTTTCATTATCTTAAAATTTTTCTGGCTGACTGGCGCGGCCGGCCTTTGTTCTTCGTGTCAAAATCACCACTTCAGAACTGCGGAAAATCTCCCGCACATTCAAATCGAAATGAACAAGCTTCGGTGAGCGTTCATTGTGTTTTAGCTGCACTCTTTTTTAATTAAATAATTGAAGGAAAACTTTCCGCAAATTATGTTTGGTTGGCACAAAATTGGACATTTTCGTACAATAACTAAGTGAGAACAAACAAAAAAAATATAGTCGGTCTAGCCCGACAATTTAGTACACTACACACACTTTCGACATTGTATCACATTTAGGAGCCATGTCCAATTATGGATCCGGCAAAACAAAACTATTTTATGAGGTTATAAGATTAATGTTAAAGGACTTTGTACGATTTGTTTGTCTTAAAGCGATTTTGGGAAGGGCGTTTATATGAAACTTTTGGTAAATTTTAAACCTACCTACTAAAATAATTGAGACAAAACTAGTCATATGACTGGATTTTGTTCGACTTATGTCTGATTCTATCTGGTGTATTTTAATACTTTATATGAGGGGATCTATCATATTAACGTGGTTTGCTCAGGACAATATCTGCGACAGCCATTATATTAACCGGAGGATATTTCAGCTACCTGTTACAAAGTGTCAAAAAAGATGCCAATTAACCTGCTCCTAGGACAAATAAAGTGTTAGAACTAGAACCAGTCCCTACCACTTTAGATCTGTCACGTGGCAAGTTTCGTCTTAGTTCCACTTCTCCTAGGGATTGTTCACAATCGCAAAACGCTTCACATTTGCGATTCAGATTTGAAATCGCATAAAAGGTGTTCTCTTAATACCAATCGCAAGATGTTTGGCGACTTTAAATTGCAAAAGTATGCCCAAGGGAACTATGGCAGATTGCAAGCAAAACGCACGAGTTTCAGAACACCAAAAAATAAATCTGGCGTTTTCCGATTTCATACCGTGCGATTGTCAGAACATGGCGGATTATAAAAGTAGTTGCTTAAATTAAAAACAATACCAAGATTTATAAGGAAGTTATGGCATTTAAAGCTATTTTCGACATTGGTATCTGTATGGGAAACATGGTCAAATATAGACCAATTTTAAACAAAGTTGGTAAATTTGCAATAAGATATTTTTGAACCCAAAAAAAAATTTTAATAATAACATGATCCGATAGTTAATGGACACAACGACTTTTCCGGAAAGAAGTTTGTGCCATGTAAAATTATGGACCGATTCTCACTTTAGGACAATTGAAACGTATATATCAAATATCATCGAACTATCTCTCCACTATTGTTGTGTGGTTATTGAAGACACAAACCATTTGTAAAAGATAAACCAGCAGTTGTTAACCCGCATGACAAGTCTTAACCTTAAAAGTACGTTTTTATCGATATTGCTCTTAAGACCTCTTGAAGGATCGCTAGCATAAAAGTAGACTCATTATGGTGGACTGTAATAAAATATACTTTGCTTTAAAAGCCTTCATGTCATGTACTTTAAAACCTTTGAAATATATTTCGGGTGCAGCTCTAACACAAGAAAATCTTAGTGCAATTCACAACAAAAAAAAAACCAGCAAAGCACAGCGAGTGAGTACTGGGGTCTAATCACCGCATACGATATCGAGCAAAATTGATCGAAATTATTTATTTTGGTATCATGAAACTCGATATCGAAAGCAATGTATTGAATTTGAAATAATAGCATTTGATATCGAGTAACTCGACATTACATTTATCGAGTTTTCATTCGATACGTCAGTGTCTATCGTATGCAAAAACAATCGATAGTTTATTCGATACGATAGTATCGAATGCGGTGATTAGACCCCTGCTTGTTGAACGAGTACATAAATTAAAATGTATGTATACATATTGTTGTTATGTCACTATTTTCGTTTTTTTTTTTATTTTTCAAGTTTTTTTTTTTACTAAATATATTTTTGTGAGTTTATTTGCCACATTTTGATACAACACTCATTCAAATTTCTTATTTATCTTATTAATTTTCAAATACTTAAAACATTTTTGACAGATTTAATTGTCAAAAAATTGAATTGATTTTTTATTTCATTTCTATTTGATTCATTTAAATTGTGCGTGTTAAATTTCATTTTCAATACTCGTTTTTCAAATGTGAAGTGGCCAGTTGGCTTTAGTCAGTTAAATTGACAATCACTCAGTTAAATATTTACTGGCAAAAATTTATTTCAATTAAAACTGAGGGGCAAAAATTAATTTTAATCATTTTTAAAATAGTAAAAAAATATTTTCAACATTTAAGTTTAAATACAAAATTTAAGTTACATATAATGAACAAAGTATTTTTGTGAAAACCAAAAAATCTTGTTTAATTTCTTTAATTTTCTCGTATGTCTTAAGTTCACATCTTGGCTAAAGAATGTAAAGTTTAGTAAATCTTTTGGTATAATTTAAATCAAATAATTTAATTTTAAATAAAATATTATTAAAAGTTCTAAAATAAACCCAGTTAAAATGTTTTGAGAGTGCAACACCATGTCAGGGTTCACACGCTTCAACTTTTGCTGTTTAATATCTTTCCAATTTCCATTTAAAGTCACATGTAGACATCTGTTTCAAGTTTTTTTGACTACTTATGCATATATTAACCATAGGGAAACGACTAGAGAAGAAACTCTCTAAAGACAATAAAAAAAATTCCTTAGAAATTTGCTACGCGTAAAGTTACACAAAAAATAAACATATTTGTTATAACATACCAGTACTGGCTATCGCACGACTTGAAACCGCAAAACGCCAGATTTATTTTATGGTGTTCTAAAACTCGAGCGTTTTGCTTGCGATCTTCAATAGTTTCTTTCAAATATTCTAGTTCCCTTGAGCATACGTTTGCAGTTTTCAGTCGCCAAATTCTTTTGATTGCGATTTACAGAGCACCTTTTTATAGGATTTCAAGTCAGAATGGGAAGTTTTAAGCGTTTTGCGATTGTCAGAACATGCCCGATAATTATACAGGTATTTATGTGACTAATATCGATCCCTAGAAAAAAGGATCGTTTTTAAAATGTACGATGCATTTCGAGCGATTTTAAAATCTATTTCAGAATTAAAGCCTATCCCCCTTATGCAAAAATAAAGTTAAAGTTCACATTAGTTAAGCAACACATTAAGCCCAGCAAAAGTGTAAAGGTTAACCAGGAATCTGTTTCTTCCGACAGCCAACGCCGGTCATTTGCCGAGAAGGTGGAACACGTAAGGGGACGGACGATCCATGCTGTGACGACGTATCAACCACCATATATGGGATTGCGTCGTGAAGGCTTTTAAGTTCTTTATCTCAAAAATTGTATTTATTTATTTTTTGCTTAAATTCTGCAATACTACCACAATCTTAAGATGACTTTTTTTATCTAATAACATCATAATTATCTTATATCACACCTTATATTTGCAGTTTTCATAATTTATATGGAATTTAATTTTTTTTGTCCAACTTACCGAAAATTATCACCTCTGGCAAATAATTTTAAGAAACTTTCCTTAAAAAAAAAATGCAAAATTGATAAAACAAATAAATGACTCTCGCTTTTGGTAGATAAAAGCCAGTTTAAAAGTCAAATTCAAATCAGTTGATATTTGTTTACAATTTATAAGAAAAAAGAGAAAAATTAAAGCAAAAAATAAAATAATTAAAATGATTTTGGCTAAAATAAATATTTACCAATTTGTTATCGCAGTTGGCAACATTTTCCGATGACAACTTAATTTAATATAATTAACTGCACAAATGTACTCTTCAAGTTTTTTATAATTTTTTTTTTTTTTTGCTGTTTTGATGAATTTTGTTTGTTTAATTTATTATTTATTAATAAAGACATGAAATTTTCATTTTCCAGAAACTCATGGAATTTGAGATAAATATTATTTATTTACTTTATTTATTTACTGGTATAAAAATAAAATGAGCACTAAAATTAATTTAATCGATTAATTTGGCGTTTTTCATTACGTTTAGTTTGATTTGGTTACCCTTTCAACAGAAAAACCACTGAAAAGGACTCTTATGGCATATTTATTCTGCCTTTTACATTTTTTTATGTTCTTTTCTGAAAAACATGTATTATTTTAAAAGTGTAAAGCGTTCTTTTCTGATAATGTTCCCTTTAAAATTAAAAAAAATGCTACATGTTCAACACTCATTTTAATTAAAGGGGCATGAGTGCAGCACTAGATCAAGGCGAATTGTTTTATGCCGAAATTTGTGTTCTTTTGTAAACGTAAAAAATTCAACACTTCTTGAAAATTAGGGGAGCATTTAAAAATGTTGCCAAAACACATGTAACACTTATGCAACACTTTTCTTTAGAGAAGAAAACGCCATTAATTTTTATTTAGCTATTAATAATCGCGGCTGACGCCTACAGAGCCTTCTTCACAAACATCGAACGACCAATATAATCATGAAAAAAGCCGAAACTTTCAAAGTCAGCCCTTTAAAAATATTTAAATCAGTTTTTGTGGGTACTCCACTAGCTCAATGCCAAATGTTAGGTTTAAAACAAATGGTTAATGTCGAACACCGAAAAACTGTAGTGCAGTGCAATTATGCGATATCATTAACCACTGCGGACGAAATGAAAAACTCGCAAATGCAGACAAACAAGGGCGGACTAATTACCCTTAAGAAATAATGCGATGACGCGCAATCTGATTACCCACGCAGAGCAATTTTACGAATGACTTTTGGTTTATATATGCGATCGGCACCCTATACTATTACATTTTGCGATTGTATGAATTTTACATATGTTGTTGTTAATTTTGTTAAATTCTCTTTAATGTGTGCGCACACGTATGTAATAAAAGAGAATAACAGAGAATAAAAGAGAGAAGAGAAAACGTGGTGCCCTGATTTTGCCGATCGGTGGTCGTTAACTGTATGGATCATATTTGTTCCATGCTCTCACCCCTCAATTCGGTGGGTATTGATAAAAAACGACGCCAAAAAATTTTTAGGACAATCGGCTTAGTCTAAGCCGTCCCTCACGCCCGCCAAAGTTTGAGAAAAATTTTAAAGTCCGACTATTATGCCTCATAACTTGGAAAATAGTAATTTTACATAAAAATCGTTTACTAAGAAGTTGTTATTAGTGTAGTTTCCAACAAAATTTGTATTAATAAATTTTCTCTAAATCTCATATTTAACAAAACCTAACTAAAATAAAAAGCAAACAGCAGCATTGATTCGAATTTTTTCTTTAGAAGTATTTTTTTCTTACTCACGTAAATTCAGCTTCAATAATTTTGTTTGTGTGCGTTTGTTTACAAAAATAAAAATATTCAAACGCTTATCATTTGTTTCTAACATACCTATCCGCTATCTCTATTCTTTAAGGGCGCTCCCATACAAAATTGTCAATACAGACAAGAAATATATTACATAAAAAGCCCCATAACTGGCAAGGAATCGCCCCTAGGGGGATACAATGTATGACGGACCTAAATTAGTTGTTTGTTTTTAACATTTTCTTAAAACATATTTACCATATATCTTCATCCCTAAGGGGGCGTCCATACGAATATGGCGGTTTAATGAAATTCTTAAATTTGGCCCCTGCAGCGCCTAGAGTGATGGGGCCGACCGACTTTATTCTTATCCTCATTATTTGTTTTTAACATACCTACCCGCTGACTATATTCCTTAATTTTACATACAAATTTGTCAATACAGGCTAGGAATATATTGAAGGAAAAGTCCCGTAACTGCCCAGGAATCGTCCCTTGGGGGATATTATGTATGACCTACCGCAATTAGTTTTTTGTCCCAAACATTTTCTCGAGACATACTTGCCCTTTATCGCCACTTCTTAGGGGGGCTCCCATACAAACATTGCGTTTTCTGAAATTCTTAAACATAATTCTCTCTTTGTCTTTTGTGAATAAAATCGAAAGTTTTAAACAGATTTTATTTATTAATGGCTGCTTTTGTTTGCAACTTTGTTTTTATATGTCTAAAATTATGAAATTATAAACGCAGCAAAATTTCCCAATTTTTTATGATTTTTTAAAGAACGACAATTTTTAAATTTTGCTTAAAAATAATTTTTTTTTTTTTTTTTTTTTTTTTTTTTGCTAAAAAAATTATGTTTTTAAGGGCCATTATTACAACCTAATGATAAAGTTGCTGATAGTTAACGTGAACAATAGCTATCTTGAACGATAAAGTGACCAATAAGTTTGTCCATTATTACAACTGTCCGATAAAATAAAAAATGTAATTTATATATTGTGGCAACATTGCAGTATATACCGACTACTTTTGGTTGTTTAAAATACGTAGTGCTTTATTTTTGGTTTTAATGGTAAATTGTTTTGTTTTTGTGTTAAATTGTGTTTTTTGAAAAAGTTGAGTAATTTAAGACTACCATTGAAGTTACCATATCTTCAGCAGAAAATATGGCATCTTCAAGTTCTTAAAGTTCACTTGTAAAGTTACCATGAGGATACACCTGATGTTAGCTTATCAGTCACTTTTTAGGTTAATGTTAACTTGTTATAACCAAAAACTATTTATCTGTCAGATAGCATCCTAAAAATAACTATTTGTAAGTTGTAATAATGGCCCTAAAACGACTGCGCATTAAAAAAGCCTTTAGCCTTTAACCTTTAATTTTATTGTGGAATTTTGGTTTTTTAGTTTGTTCAATAAACTAAACCGTTTTTGAGTAACGCGTGTATAAGTTGTGCAACCGTCTCCATTTTCGAAATAACGGTATATCTCGAAAACAAGAGCTAACCTAAAAAAACGGTTAGCACCACGTGCCCGCCTGGTCGGGTTTTTTAACTAGCACAGTGTTACTATTAAAAATAAATAATAAAAATGTTTTGCAACAAAATTAAAGATCCGTGATTCATAAAAAATGTGTTTCTTTAATAAATTCAAAGTTTGATTTTTTTAGTGGTTTATTCGATATGTTTCAGTTTATTTTGTTTAATAAGAGATTAAGGAAAAAATTATTAACAATATTAATGTTTTTTAAGTCATGTAACATTGCATGCAGATTGCATGTAAAAATAAAATTTTCCTTAAACTTTGGTAGGCGTGAGGGATGTTGTGGCGTTGTTTTTTATCAATACCCACCAAATTGGCGGGTAAGACCTAAAGAAATCCAACAACTAAGAACAAGAACAATTAATAGTACTGAACTTTCTATGACTGGTACCGATCTAACTAAAACTCTATTTGCTGCCGAATTGTATAACATTGAGTTCCATAAAAGGAAACACTGCTAAGACTTATTTATAATTCCCATCAAAGAAATTTGTCTTTTATTTAAATTTTAAAAAAAAATTTATTTTATTATACATTCATTCCAACTCATAATCATATAATTTTAATATCATGATTCTAAAAACTAATACATTTCACTTCATTTCCAACCCTTTTTCATAAAAATAAACCAGAAGTGGTTAAAAATACAAAACATTGTAGTTTATTTTTTACATCTAAAATAGAAACCACAAATTATTTACAAAGTGTATTGAAAAAATAAAAAGTTTTAAACCATAAAGATTTTAATGCAACAAAAACAAATACACAGATTACGAATAATCTTATGTGTAAATAAAATTATAAAGAGTTTTAGAATGCATTACATTATTTTTATTAAAAATATTGTTTGATGCTGGTTAACGAATAATTAGGAAAACGAAAGTAGAGTTCAATGTTTTGTGCAAATCGTGATGAGTCAGCAAATGCAAAATATCGTGAATCTGTTGTAAAATCTAACTGAAACTCAGTGTTTTTGTTGTTGTTTGCAAAAAACATCATTTTATATTTCTGTGGCATTTTGACAAAACATCGTAAGTCAAATTTAAGATGTTAAAAAAATGTTGTTAACCATACGAATTTTCATTCAAAAACATTTTTGTTAACGTTTTTACAATTTTCACATTTTCCATACTAAAAGTTCCTCAAATACTCCCATTCGTATATCCTGAAATTTTCGCTTTTTCATATGAAAATTCGATTTTTGGTGAAAAATATGAGTGATTACAAATTAAGCTTATTTTTCCATTTAAACGAATATTTACGAAGTTATAAGAAATTAAAGAAATTTTATGTTTTTCATATGAAAATTCGATTTTTGGTAAAAAATATGAGTGATTACAAATTAAGCTTATTTTTCCATTTAACGTATATTTACGAAGTTATAAGCAATTAAAGAAATTTTATGTTTTTCATATGAAAATTCGATTTTTGGTAAAAAATATGAGTGATTACAAATTAAGCTTATTTTTCCATTTAAACGTATATTTACGAAGTTATAAGCAATTAAAGAAATTTTATGTTTTTCATTTTAAAATTCGATTTTTGGTAAAAAATATGAGTGATTACAAATTAAGCTTATTTTTTCATTTAAACGTTTATTTACGAAGTTATAAGCAATTAAAGAAATTTTATGTTTTTCATATGAAAATTCGATTTTTGGTGAAAAATATGAGTGATTACAAATCAAGCTTATTTTTCCATTTAAACGTATATTTACGAAGTTATAAGCAATTAAAGAAATTTTATGTTTTTCATATGAAAATTCGATTTTTGGTGAAAAATATGAGTGATTACAAATTAAGCTTATTTTTTCATTTAAACGTATATTTACGAAGTTATAAGCAATTAAAGAAATTTTATGTTTTTCATATGAAAATTCGAGTTTTGGTGAAAAATATGAGTGATTACAAATTAAGCTTATTTTTCCATTTAAACGTATATTTACGAAGTTATAAGCAATTAAAGAAATTTTATGTTTTTCATATGAAAATTCGATTTTTGGTGAAAAATAAGAGTGATTACAAATTAAGCTTATTTTTCCATTTAAACGTATATTTACGAAGTTATAAGCAATTAAAGAAATTTTATGTTTTTCATATGAAAATTCGATTTTTGGTGCAAAATGGGAGTGATAACAGATTAAATTTGGTTTTCTATTTAAGCGAGTACCTAGAATAAATGTTCAAAATGCTCAGTTTACTTATGTGATGAACAAGCAACTTCATACGTAAATAGCGCAATACCTTGACACTGCTGCGGGTTAATTAACTTAAAAAAATCTTTTTGAGTAAGTGTTACTCATACTAAATAATATCTATTATAACAGAATATAGAAAAAATTTTACAGTTCATAATATTTTTTGTTGTTGTTATGCAATTATAAGCAGTATTCGTTGCACCGTTAAGATAAAAAAAGTTTATAAATACATACTTTTTTCGTATTGTTATTGTTAGTGGGACAGAGATACAGATACACTTAGTATCAATTTCAGTTCAGTATAAAAAGAAATTATTTACAATAATTGGAGCTGCAAATGAAATTGTATGTACAATTTGCACTTATACTTGTACTTTAAATACTCATATTTAAGGTGGGTGGTAATTGAAAAAGGTTCTAAGTGTAATTTTTTTGCAAAGAAGTTATTATTTATAATTTGGGAAATTATTTAGTATAAATATAATTTAAACGGAAATAAGTTTTGTTTAGTAAATGCCTACAAAATATTTAATCTAGTTTCCCTAAAAGCTTTCGTGGGAAGGTCTACGTTACTTTTGCTCGGTTAGTTAAGTAATTACAAGGTATATTTACACAAGGTAGACTCATTTGGGAGTGTTGACATGCTGCTCTATAAAAGGAACCGAGTTGTCAAAATTGTCTTCATATAAAACAAAAACAATTTAACGCACACATGTTCAAATTTTGGCTCATATACAGGAAATTTGACGTTTGGGTTCCAACTAGGGGTAAACAGCTGACAAACATATGGGCCAACGAGTTTACCTTGTGTAAATATACCTTGAGTCATTATATAATTTTTAATTATTTTTATAATATTTAATAAATAAATAATTTTTTTTTTTTTTGTTTAAAGCGACTTATGTCTCTTTACACTTGAGTGTAGTAACAGCCGATAATGTCTAACAAAATAACTTTTACATTAGAAAACAAATAATATGGGAAGTGATGGCACCATATCAAATTAAAAATAAAAAAAAAAACTAAATATATTTCAAACACTTGTGGTTTGAAATTGTAACCTATAAACAAAAAAATAAAACACTTGTAGATTTCTTAAACTAAAATATTGTGGAAATCATATTTGATTGTAAATAGTTTTTTTCTCATATTTTTATTCTAATTGCAAAACCGACGTCATTTAGTGTTCGTACAAGGTGTAGGATGCCAAGTGGAGATGATGGACACTTGCAAAGATTCTATGTTGCTAAAGATTATTTCTGCTAGTAAATTATAAATGAGTAAAATGTATACATATGCTGATTTACACCCATTTTTATAAAGGAACTTGTAATTGTGACATTTTATAGGTCTTTTGTACTGCTAGATTGCATCATTGTAGAGCAAATCGTCTGTGTGACAATTAAAATAAGCGGAAATGATTTTTTTTAGCACAAGCTGGGATTAAAAGTGTTTAGCGTTTTTAATAAAGTAGTGATGGAATTTTTATATAAAATAAAGATCATACCTTTATTGCTAATTTTAATTACCATCTTTAATTTGTTTATACTTTCGAGTTCTGTTTAATATCTTTCATCATTCTTCTGATTTCAATAACCCATTTTAAATGATTAGGCAATTTTGCAAGAATATTTTGTTTATAAGTATGTCCCATATTTTATGAGCTGCAGAAATTGGCGATGTGATGACAGGGTATCTGCACCAAACACAATTGACTAATTTGATGCCAGCATTGGCCAAAAAACACCCGGAATATGTGAACAGACATGAAGCCTTAATTAGTATTCCATCATGAGGACGATTGTCTATATTTACCACCAGGGTTACCGTAGAGAATTTTGAAAAAGTCGTTTTTAAAACAAAAAGTCGTTTTTAAAACAAAAAGTCGCACAAAAAAGTCGTTTTTTCAAATTTAAGTATCACACTTTTTTTTAACATATTAATTATGTTTTAATTTCTTTAATAAAAAAATCTTTGGAAAGGCGATAGTTAATCAAAAAAACACAAAACAAAAAGGAATTAAAAATTTAAACGATATTAATAGCTGAGAAATAATACGTTAAAAATGTTTTTAAATACACTTATGTGTATTAATTTTACATTTGATTGATTTTAAATAATAAGGGTATTCACGTCACAAGTTGCACCCTTGCAAAAAAGCAAAAGTGCAAAAACATAACAACAACCACAAAGACAATTATTTACGCACAACTAATTGTCTGTGTGGTTGTTGTTATATTTTTGCACTTTTGCTTTTTCGCAAGGGTGCAACTTGTGACGTGAATACCCCCAATATGTTTGTATATACTTTAATATATGTATAAACTAAACGTTTTATGTTTTTTAACTTTTTTTGTTTTTTCGCACAAGTTCTTACTTCCAACCAATCTTTTTCAGTATCTAAAAAACTTAGAATTGATAGCATGGACTCACATGTTTCTACTTATAACCTGTTGGTTGTTTAGTTATTTTTCATTAATTTTGAAAAAAAAAAATTATCAGCACACGCACTGTTTTAAGCTTCCTACTGTATGCCAAAAACGGTTAGCATTTGTAATTTTTTTAAAAATGTAATTGTATGATTTTAATAATAATCAGGGCTGTGGAGTCGGAGTCGGAGTCGGAGTTGAGGAGTCGGAGTTGAGGTTTTTGTACCGGAGTCGGAGTCGGAGTCGAAGTACCCACAAAAACTAGCGACTCCGACTCCGACTTTTTTGCATTAAAATTTTTCTAATATTTTTCAAAATAAAAAATTTTAATGACCAATTTCTCCAATTCTTTATAAATATCAATTCATATTTAAATATAATTTTTCTTATAATTTTATTTTTATTTGACATAAGAAAACAAATTTTAAACATAAATTGATATATTAATAAATTAGTGGAATTGGCCATAAGAGGGTCTGCTTTTTGAAATTGTGAAGTCAGAAAATAAGGACTTTTCATAAATTAAAAAATTGAGATAACAAATTTTTTTTTGCTAATTTATAAGAATAGTTATATAGATTGTATCAAAGCATGTCCTTTTCTATGTTTTAATGTGACCTCAAATTTCTGTAACAAAAACCAGCGGGTTCACTATTTGAATTTCGCCAAGATATCGTTAATGAAATAGAGCCGAATTAAGGAATTTAAAAATTAAATTTGTAAAGATGTTGTTTTTTATTTATCGTATATTAACAAATATTTTTGTAGTCATGTTCATGAATATGACTTGAAATCAGCTGTAGCTTCTGTGGTGAAAGCATTAAGTGAACTACATTTGAAGTTCCAACCTTCAAGGTGAATTATAATAGAATAAAAGGAAAAGGAACTCGGAAAAATACATGACATTGTTCCAGATATAATTCCCATCAATGTGGGAAAAATGATTTGAGAATACTTTTATCTACTCACTTTAGGGAAAATTGGAGAGATAATAAAGACTTGCAATTTCAAATTTCGGTCTTGGACAATAATAATATTGAATTAGGAACGGAAAAATGCAATGACGAGTACACTGAAGAAAAAGATTTTAAATTTAGCAGTTTAAAAATTCACATTTTTTTTTAACTCTGCAGGTGGGAGATAAACTACATCAAGCCACATTTTGAAAACTTTACAGCAGACCGCGCAAACATGTTGATAATCGCAAATGATGCTTATGTTGTAAAAATGTGCATTTGTACAAATATTTTATATGATCCTAACATATTTTTTTTATGTCGATGATGTACATAAAAAATTACGTCATAAAAGGTTCGTTACCTTCTATGGTACTGTTCCATGCCTTGAGACAAACAGCACCAAGTCCAACAACAAAAGGGGTACTATTTCCCAAAAATAATAGAAGGCTAACAACATTTTTTTACGTTACATTTCTCTTCAAAATGTGTTATATAAATTGTAGAACTAACAACTGAAGGCGCATATGCATGTTTTAATAAACTTTATAAAATTTTCCTGAGAATGATTTGACTTAATAAATAAAATGTATATTAAAAACAAAAGACCTCACTTCACAATTTACAAAAAAGGACTGTCCTTTGCCTCTATTAATATTGTGGTAAACAACACTAAGTACACTTGATGCCTTTAACGTATAAGCCAATTGGACTTGGTGTTGTTTTCAACTTTTCCAAAATCCAAATAAAATTTTTTGCAGCTTTCCTACTCATATGTTAGTAACTAGTAGGTTAAAGCTCAATGCGCGGCACGTTAGAATTAAAATATCGATTTGAAATTTTTACAGAATCATTTTGTTGCTATATTAAACCATTTAACAGGTACTAAATTAAAAAAAGAGTTTAAAGTAAAAAAAAAACTAGTCTCTTAAATAATGCTAGGTTAGAGTAGGAGTCGGAGTCGGAGTTGGAGTCGGAGTCGGAGTCGTACTTAAAAAATTTCACCAAAAGGAGTCGGAGTCGGAGTTATAACTTTTTCTTAACGACTCCACAGCCCTGATAATAATGCCGATAATCCTAGATTGTCATGGAAATTCAATGAACACGATACAGAACAAGGCATATGCAATACAGTTCACTAGTTAAAATAGTCTGGATACAAAATAATCACCTGATCAATCAAATGAGGTTACATATCCCGGGGAATGTTTAAAACAAATTTGATATTTTTATAAACTGTAAAAAAAGTATTTCACTTACAAAAAAGGGGCAAAAAGTTGGAAAAAGTTGCAAAATTAAACGATTTTAAAAAAGTCGCACAAAAAGTGTCAGAGCGTCAAAAAGGTTGCAAATTGCAACTAAAGTCGCACAACGGTAACGCTGTTTACCACACTTTCTGTAAATTTAAAAAAATAGAGGTTGAAAAGTTTAGTTATATTACCCTTAAAGTTCAGAAATTGCACCGTTCGACTGTGATTTAATGCAGAAATTTTCTACTGAAATATGCTTGGCTTTAGAACGGAGTATACAAAATTGAATTGTTTCTTTCTAACGGCATTTCGTTTGGTTTGAAATCCATATGTTGCCTAAAAGAATGACAAAATTCATAGCAAACGATGGCCACTAAACTAAAAAGATGAATTAAACTAAAAGTTTGATGTTTGACTACAGACTGGTAACGGCCGCAGTGGCGCAAACGGTAGAACTGCAAAGAATTCTGATGATGGAAACATGAAAAATCGGCTCGAGTTCAATCCTCCCCGTTCAGTCAAGAATAAAAATTATCAAAAAAATTTCTTTCTTCACTAAAATAATTTAATTAAAATTAAATTTGATGTACTTAAGGCTAATTTAAAAATATCAAAAATGTTAAACTAAAAACTTTTATCGTAACAACATTAAGATAACGAAATGACTAGATTTAAAAAAAAAAAAAAATTAAAAGCAAATGAAGAAATGATTTACTTAAGCACCTGCTTAATCTTATGATGGATTTTAACCACTTGGTGACAAACAATGCGCTTACCAACCGCCCCTATGAGTAAGCTCAATCAACACGCACAGGTAGCAATCCTACAAAAATTATACACTTGCCCCTTGTTACGGAGCCGAAGCTATCTAACCTCCGCTGCTTTAGGAAAAGCCAGCCGCGAATAGCAACAGTACCAAGGGAGAACCTCCACAGACCTAACTTTCCCCTCGAAAAACACACCTCATGATAATTGTCAAAAAACAACGCACACCCAGCAACCACCAACGCACTTTGATACTTAAACTCTATATGCATACTTTGATATAGATATCATCGTATATTTACTTAGAATATTTCTTCCACAAAAAGAAATCAAACAAAACAAACAGGTAAACAACTTTAAACCAGTCCCTCGACCATACTCACTACTTACAGACTACTAAATCTTTAACAAACCAACAATACCAACGCAAATACCCATTTTGATGATCTCACAAAACATGCCACAAGAGTGAAAAATCTGTCTTTCATGTGGAAGTCTTCCTCCCGCTGTTTTTTTGGTACAAACCACACCCACCACGTGATCCCCGAAAAGTAACGCTTCGTCAAAAAAGCACTTTCGCGAGTACGTAAGCCCAACCTATTGGAAGTACTTTTTAAAAGAATGGTGAATTGCATACTTACAGGGGCCTCAGCCAATAGACAGACTTTGATCTAGAACAAAATTGTGCAAAAATAGAAGGAGTTGACCCAGACTAATAATATTTTGCATGGAGGTATATATGATAATAACAAACAAAAGTTTAGGTTTTGAAAAAAGTCCGTAAAAGGATTCATGTACCTCCCATATATCCTTTTTAAAAAAAAATTTAATTCGGCAACACTTTTTACGTTAAATTGTTGAAATTACCAAGTCTATCTTAATATAATGTTAAAATTGATGTACTTAATTTTTTATAAATTCTAGCAAGGATTTTTGTATTTTAAAAATATCCTTTTGTAAAAAAGATCACACAGCTCCTAAGATTTTTTGTTGAAAAATAGACCCATTCTAATACATTTTTCTGGAACAACAGATCTCATTAGAAATTAACAGTTTAAAGTATATATTTTTAGGATAATATATACTTACATACACGTACATAAATTTTCAATGATACAAACAATTTAAATATTTCATAATCAAAATATTTCATATAAAAATATAAAAAACAAACACAATTTGGTGTTCCGGAAAAAACACAAAAAATGACTATGTGTGGTAAATTTTTTTCTTTACATCAATAGTAAGTAGAGTTTTTTTTTCCCGGACTTTTTCGATTCCCGGGAAAGCGGGAATTTTTTTTAAATTTCCCGGGATCCCGGGATCCCGCTCCATATAAATAATACAAAGTAAATTTTGGTATTAATTAATTAAAAAAAACTTTATAAAAAAAAACGTAAGGGAACTTGTTTACAAAGAAAGTAAATGAAATGGTCCAATACTTAAAAATTAATTGAAGATTGAAATAGGAACTTGAATTATTATTACCTCACGCCTTTATTCTCTGGATAATTCATAAAACAATAATAAAAACAAAATAAAAATTGAGGTACTCAAGATATGAAATAAAAAAGTTAAATAATAAAATAGATAAAATACTTTAAAGAAATATATAACATTTTTTAATGGCTTAGGAAATAACTTTCTGACACACTCAAAGCGCTTAGTAAGTCTTCAAAAAGTATATTCCTGATTTTATTTACTAATTATCATGTTTCCGAAAAATTTCGTTCATTTTTGACCGAGGTTGGACAAATAGTTAATAGTGCACCGTTGTAGCATGCTTCGGATTCACAATCAGAAGCAATTTTTTCTTTTTTATAAACAACGTCTATATCAGTCAAATGTATATCAATGTTTATGCAAAAAAAGCATCAACCGGACTGCTTCTTCCAAACCTTTTCATTTCAATTGGTTCATTTGTAATCTTTAGGACAATGTGTTTTTCAAGTTGTATGTTGTAGTATCTTACACGAGTTTCCAAAATGTTATTTTATTTCGGTTTTCCCCCACTTCACGGGTATATAAACCAACACAAATTGAAATTGAAAATTTGTGTTTATCATTGCATCATAGTCATATTTCAAAATTTTAAGTAACTTTAGCAAAGTTTTCCTTCATACCTTCTCGTATTATATCTCAAACTGAACCGAAGTTATAGCAAAATATATCTTTAAATCGGTACATTTTTAAAACTTGAATCGCATTTTGCCAAGATCGTTTGTTTTTGTAGATATGACTATGTTGCAATAAAGGAGCGATATGTTTAGGTATCTGCTATTTTTAAGACTTGTTCACGGACAATGAAACTTTACTGCCTGCATCTTATTTTGAATTAATGTACTTTATTAACTCTTCACTTCACTAAATGAAATAATTATCAACTGTTGCACTGCCCATTCTGCTTTTAGAAGATTTATTGCATCAGGAGACTTTGATTTAAATACATGTACTCACTTCTTGCAATTGATCTAATCCACAACCCATCCACAGATGCTAATTTTTAGAGAATAGAAAACTAAATTTCAAAGTATAAATAGCTATTTTCTGAAATTATGAGGAATTTTTTATTTCCCGGGATCCCGCAAGAAAAATCCCGGGAAAACGGGAAATAAAATAATGGAAATTCCCGGGAATTCCCGGGACGGGAAATCCCGGGAAAAAACCCTAATAGTAAGGGCAACGGAGTATATATTCCTTAAAAAAAAAAAACTGAAAAAACGGTGCACTCAGTTTTTTTTTTAAATTTAATGTAAATATTGAAGATTTTCATATTTTTTGCAAAAACAACCTGCATATTTTTACGGATATATAATAATGTCCAATAACGGTAGATATTTTCTTGAAGTTAATTTGTTTAGAACGTTAATTTTTAAGCACAGTACAAAGAAAATAGGATAATTTTATCGTACAAAAAAATATTTATAGCTTTGATTTCTTATACTCTCCCCCTCCAAATTGGTTCAGTTTTATGTAAAAAAAAATACAAAAAAATTTCTTAGCGATAAGTTGTGTTTTAGGGAGGGCGTCCGCCCCTCAAATTTTGCCATCAAGCCATTTATTCAAATGTAATTTGTTTGCGTATGACTATCTTCTAAAAACAACATTTTACAAGAATAAGATATATGGCAATATTTTATCTCTTCTAGTCAACAACATAAGCCTCCAAGAAAGTTTTTTGCTAAGACTAATATTTTAGAAAATAATTAAGAAAATAACAACAAAATACCAAACATTTTATATACGTTTTATATATATAATAAAAAGGCGATTTAATGTCAAGTGACACAATTTTGAAATCGATGTCTTCCGATTTGGATGAAATTTACACCAGTCCTATTATTTACACCAGTCCTATATATTTAGTCCTATTAGATAGTAGTTTACACACAAATTTTCAACAAGATCGGTCAAAATGTTTCAGAGGTAGAGGGGGTCAAAGTTTGCCATACAGGTGTTCTTTCTCATCCATGTTATTTATTACCTATTGGTGTTAGCAAAATTTGTCCCAACTAGCTTAGATAGCTATTTAATCAATCTTTTTTAAAAATATTTTTTTGTTTTTTTTTAAAAATTTTTTAATTTTTTTTTTTAATTTAAAACTTTTATTTTTATTTTGTTTAGCCAAGTGTTAAATTTAAAAAAAAAAATTTTAAAAATTTTTTAAAAAAACAAAAACAATTTTTTAAAAAGTTTGATCAAAAAGCTATCTAAGCTTACACCAATAGGTAATAATTTACATGGATGAGAAAGAACACCTGTATGGCCAAAATGTGTCTAAGCTACTATCTAACAGTACTAAATTTGGTGTAAATTTCATTTAAATCGAAAGACATCTATTTCAAAATTGGGTCACTTGACATTAAATCCCCCTTTTATATATATAAAACGTATATAAAATGTTTGGTATTTTGTTTTTATTTTCTCAATTATTTTCTAAAATATTGATTTTAGCAAGAGGCTTATGTTGTTGACTAGAAGAGCTAAAATATTGCCATATATCATATTCTTGTAAAATGTTGTTTTTAGAAGATAGTCATACGCAAACAAATTACATTTGAATAAATGGCTTGATGGCAAACTTTGAGGGACGGACGCCCCCTCTAAAACACAACTTATCGCTACGAAAATTTTTTGTATTTTTTTTTTACATAAAACTAAACCGATTTAGGGGGGGAGAATATAAGAAATCAAAATAAAAAAAATAACGGCCACCCTAATTAATGTACATACCTATATACATATAGTATGTACTAAGTAATGGACAAATAAATGTTATCCTTTAAAAAAACACACCCTTTATTTAAAACTGTTGTCAACCAAATGATGTATACGAAAAAGCTTGTTCTCTCTTTGTGGTCTTTTTTTATTATGCGTTAGCAAAAAAAATCAACGTAGTTATTGTTGTTATGTTATGACAATTTAATCTCATATTTACGCTCTTAATTGTGTAATGGCAAAAAACATAGTTTTTTATTCAAAAACTAAACTGCCCCAGTAGGCTACCTGGTATTGAGCTAGTCTATCAGCGCCGAGGTTGCGGGATAGATTCCCGCCAGCGACTCTGGTTAAAAAAAAAAGTTGAATAAGAACAACTTTGATTAAAAAAAAAAAAAATATTAAAAAAAAATAAATAAAATAAAAAAGTCTATCAGCGCCGCACACTGGTTCATATTTTGAGAAGGCGGCCAAAATTATTTTTTTTTATGTTCTCCGATTTTAAAATTTTTTTATTCATGTGAAAGTAAATACTAGTGAACCTCGGGAGCCAAAAAATTTCAACCCTATTTCAACTATTTCATTGAGAACAGGGTGGTCCAAAATGGACTTTCTCAATATTTGGTTATAGTTTTGAATTTTTGAGTCAATTTTTTGTTTTTTAAGATTTTTTGACAGAATAAGTTTTGTGTATTAGTTTATTTTATAAGCTATACGTGAACTAGAACTATTTAATTTTTTTTTTTTAATGTCAAAATTTCCTGGAAATTTCCTACTTTATAGAGCATGTCCTGCGCGTCAAAATGCGTCAAAAAAAAAATCTATACTCTCTTGTAGTCCAGAATCTAACCTACATTTCTATACCCCATTGTACACACATCTGGATACGGCCTTGCGAACTACAGCAATTTCTGTGACCCAAGGTAAGATATTCGGTTCAAAAAATAAGTCCTGCAAGGAAACATTACTGAAATTAAAGAAGGTGAATCTTAAAGAATTTTCGACAAATAAAGCAGTTCAGGCCACATAAATAATCTAGCACGTCAGGTTATCAATTAATTTGGAGAAGGTAAAGGTATTGCCATTGTTATGAACTTATTGTGGGTGAACGGATGCTGCAAAACGAATAGGCGACATAAATAGACTAACACGTTAGATTTCTGAGTAAGTTAAAAGGTTAAACATTAGTAAATAGCCGCAACATAAACTACATAGTTTAATTACCTGAAAATTGCAACTTAATTTAAAAAAATGGAAGAGCAGGTAAATGGTAAAAAAAAACTAGCACGCAGTTATATTTTACGTGAAAATTATGATAAAGGATTCATTTCTGCATCAAATTCAACCAACGCAAAATAAGAAAACAAAAATTGCAATAATTGAAAAAAATAGTGGAAGCGAGCCCTAAACGCACAAAGAGGATTTTAAAAAGTATGCCTACACCAACTGAAGAAATGAAATTTACTCCAGAAGAAGCATTTGCACTATTTTTGGATTTAAAACTGACAAAAAATCAGAACTGCGAAAGCGAACCAATGAAAAAAATTGTGGAATCTTTCCAGCATATCGAGATTTAGTTTCTGTCAAAGAGTGCTTACCTTCACAAACGGCTATTAGTGTAACTTCAAGTTCAGCAGAAGTAAAATTGCAGGCTCTTCTCGAACACACTGCAGAACGATTATTAAATACACTTGATGCTGACTGTTTAAAAAAACTTAAAAATTGCAGCGTCACTTTATTTTCTAAATGGGGATGTGATGGAAGCTCTGGTCAGAAACAATACAAGCAATGTAATTCAGAAAACTTATTTGATGCTAACTTATTCATGGTATCTTTAGTTCCATTACGTTTAAGAAAAACTTATATTGGCTTAGAGCCGTCAACCAGTAGAGTTACAGAAATGGATGTATGGAAAAATAAAATTCCCTCTTCAACAAAGTATTGCAGACCAATAAAGTTTGTTTACAAAAAGGAAACTAAAGATGTCATAACTGAAGAAGTTCGAAAAATAAAAGATCAAATTAAAGAACTTCAACCGGCAATATTTAAATTTGATGACCAATGCATTGAAATTTATTTTCAAATGTTCCTTACAATGATCGATGGAAAAGTTGCAGAACCATTAACCGAAACAACGCTTAGTCAAGCTGTACAATATGCCAAAAGACATCAAGACAATTAAGCCAACCCCCATCACAAGACAATAGTTTCAATGAAGCATACGAATTTGGAATATCCCCTCTTCACACCAGAATTCGTTTTATGGAGCATATTCTTAAATTGGGTTATGATTTGTTTAAACGGGTAAGTAAATAATAATATTCTCTCTCTCTCTCTCTCTTTGGTTTCTCTTTGGTTAAGTGTTTAGCTTACAAACCAATCATCTCACTTGCGGATTATTTCAAGTACGAACTCAGGGTTAAGCCAACTTAGAAATGCTTGAATCAAGAAAAATTTAATATCAATTGTTATCTTACTTTTACTTAAGTCAATCGCATTTTCGGATTATTTTAAGTACGGGGGCTCTTGAATAATCCATACGTAATTAAAGCATTATGTACTTGATTGAAGGAAATTCGTACTTACCATACTTTTACACTGCTTCGGCTTGATAGGTATTGAGGGGTTGATTTTACGTTTCAGTGTGGATATTTAAAACAGTACAAACAACTCATATATGAATCGTTACTTTATAGCATAATTGTGTTTAAGCGCGTCCATAACTGCCCATGCGTCGCAAATAGGGTACCTTTGGTTGTTAAATACTTTGGAGGCGGATAATATAATATACCATAATATGGTCGGGCTAAATCTTTGTTTTTTTTTCAGTGACTTTAATTTAAAAACAATTTTATTAGTTATAAGTCCACAATTCAACGACAAATTTCATATCGACCCCAACATTGAAATTTCTTTTCATTTAAGAGATGTTTGTCCAATTTGTTACTTTTTAACTTTTAACTGCTGACGCACAGTGGTTCAGCTTCATACGATTGGTGGCATTAAATATAAGGAAACATCGTAGAGCCTTGAATTTTGGTATAGACTTATATTTAGTTGTGATAAAAAAATACTGCAAATATGAAAAAAATTCGAGCACAACCACGCCTACTTCCCATGTAACACAAAATTTTAATTGTAGAGTCACAATTTTTTGCTCATTGCAATTTTATGATAATATTAACCAATGGTGAAAAAATTAGAAACATCTGCTAACAACCACGCCTACCTCTCATACAAAATGACCACATAAAATGCAATATTTTCCTTTAGAAAGGCGACCACTTTTGATTTCATGAGAACACATTGGTTGTTCATATTCTGGAAGATCTTCACCAAAACAATTGGTTGGAAACTAAATTTCGTTTTGTTCAACAAATCTATTTTGTATATATTTTTGTAAAAATGGTTTTTTTAAAAATTTTTTAAATTGATCTACGTTAATAATTGATAAATTTTTATTATTTGTTGAAAACTGATAAAAAATATTGAACTTTCAACAACAACAAAAACAGCATAAAGATAATGGGAAGAAGTTATTACAAGCACTATAGTGCTTTTTTTATACAATCATAATCTTTTGTACCATGCCATTTTTGTGAGAGCAAAAATTTATTTTTATTGTATGTACCTATGTATGTGTATTATAATTTAAGCATAGAAACAAGACGTTACTTTATTGTACATAATTTTATCTGTTGGTAACTGCACAATAAGAACAAACCATTAATCTAATGTAAATTTTACATTAATATTATTAAAATGGCATAATATGGTGAAAAAAATTATTTTATTTCTTTTATTTAAATATTTTTATTATTGCATTTAATAAGATTTACAAAAAACGAATAAAATATTGCTTGTTCAATTTAAACTTTAATAACATTTAGTTAAAATAGCTGGGACTTATTTGTTTAAGAAATTTCAAGTTGTCATTAATCCAATAAACATTTTTTACGAAATTACGAAACTCAACATCATAGTGTTAATGAAATTGCTTCATAAAATTTGTAAATTTTCATTCGCGTAATGAAATATTTCATTGAATTAAAGAAACAAATTTAATGAAATTGATTCATTAGATTTATGAAGCATATTTTTTTGAGTGTACTAAGCTGGGTTTAAATACTGCAGTTGAAACCAAAAACTTTCAAACAAAAAAACATTTATGAACAACTTCTCGATTTCTTAATAGGTTTGACAGACCGCGACTATTAACATTTAATGAATCAGAAGTAAAAGCAACATTATTTTTTTTTTGACCAATAACAAATGAAGGTGTGGAAGAAATTACAGTTTTTCTACTATGACTGCAGTTTTTAAAAAGCTACTACTAAGTGCAATAATTTCGATATTATTTAATTATAAAGTACATATTTTAAAACTTGAGTTTGTCTTTTGTGTGTGTTTTTTTTTAACAAACCAACATTGCAAACAACCAAAAAAAAAAAAAGCTTTTATTGCATGCGCAATAACATGCTTGTGAAGGACATTTTTCCTAACTTTTTTCAGTTTTTTATACCGGAATTGCTTAGTCTGCTTTCACACGTTTCATCTTTTGATGCTCAACTCTTATGTTTTTAGGTGAGGGAAGAAAGAAGAAAGGGGATTGGTACGGAGATGCCTGTACTCGGTCAGTACGCTTTGTGTTTTTATTCGTTGGCATATACACAAGGATGGCTGTATGTAATTTTTTTCTTTTCTTTTTCTCTTTGATTCGCTGTTAATAAAATTGTTTTTGTTTTGAACCGAAAAAAGTTGAAACCGATTGCTACGTGTGAATATATTGGCATCTTCAAAAGGGAATTGAAAAGAAGTTGAGCATCAAAAGATGAAACGTGTAAATTTAGACTTAAGGGCAAAAATAGGCAGCTGTTATTTGGAGACTAATATATACAAGCCAAAGCCATTCACTTGGGTCAACTTTGAATGTCTCTGGACAAAAAAGTAAAAAAGACAGAAGCCTAATATTATTGGTACATGATAATTAGATTGGTAGGCAGGTAGATCAGAAGCCTTGAAAAAAAATTAATTAATGCCGCTCTTAAACCAGTGTGTGACGTAATTTCAATGTCTATAATTTTTTTTTTTTTATCTAAAACCAAAATTTTTAAAAAATTAATTTGCACTAAACAATATTTATTTTACCAAAAAAAAGATACCAAAAGCAAAAAATATTAAAAAGAAGGTGTTGCCAGAATTTGCACAAAATATAAACAACAAAATTTAAATGCAAAAAAAAAAGTTTTAATAAAAAACACACAAAAATATTGTACAAAAATATGTAAATAAATAAATAAACAAAATTCGGTATTTATCTTAAAAATTATTATTTCTTTAGTGGCTGTAAGAGAATTTTTAAATAAGTAATTGAATACAAAATTGTTGGTATAAATTTGGCACATGTTGGCTTAAGTTTATTACCATTTAAGACTTCTGCTAATCAGTTTTAATAATATTTGGTAATAAGATAAATTATAAAAATCAGCAAAATGCAAAAAAAATCAATTGACAAATTTTACTTGAAAAAATACATGTCAAAAGGCAGAGGCGTAAATTGTCGAGTAATTTGTCAAAGTATATGTATATACGGCGGGTCGATTTGTATGGATGAAAAAAAAATGAAAAATCGTATAGCAAAACGTAATCTACATAAAATTCTAAGAAAATTCTCCGAAGAAACCATGGGTCTAAAATAAAATCCTTATCCGCGCCTCTCGACTTGAAAATTTATATGCCCGCCTTTGGCAAAAAAAAAAAAATTTTTTTTTGAAAAAATAGCTTTTTTCAAAAAGAAATCGAATTTTCTGAATAAAATTGTTTAGAAATGTAGTTCTTTTGCACTTTATATTTTTTCTACACTCAAAATTTTTTTACATTAAAAAAATATTCACCCAAGTAAAAAAGTTTGTATATATGTAATTTTATCTATATACATATACCTATATATAAAATTGTAACGTTACTGACTGATTCCACGTCGCACAGCCTAAACGCCTGAAGCTAAAAACTTGAAATTTGAACCGCAGGTGGGTCTCTCCCCAAATCGGTCCACTACGGAAATTCGAATGTTTAGGGGGTAAAAAAGGGTAAAAACAGGTAAATTCGATAACCTTATATCTCCAAAACTACAAAAAACTGTAATACTTACCGTTTCTTGTTTCTTGAAATTGTTTAAATTATATCTTTTACCCTGATGATGCTACTCGATGTTTTGTAGCGAAATATTGGAAAATAAAATATGATTTTATAGAAACAAAAACCTGGACCTCGAGCTTAATTAATTACTTATTTTATGTTAAATAATAAATTTAAATTAAAAAAAAAAAAATTATTTAATTTATGTTCCACATTGTATTATAATCCACATTTAAGAATAACGTTTGAAAGCAAGTTGAAAATAAAGGCATTTTGCAATTTGAAAATAATTTTCCCTTTTTGTTTAGAATGCTATGATTTTCAAATCATTATCAAGCGTTTAATATCGAATCATTTTCAATTTAAAGTCAAACCTCCGTGTTTGTTGGGTAGGTTTTTAAGTGTTATTCCATAGAGGGCATGTGTTTTCAGTATTTAAAACTCAGGTGTTTGGTAAACTTTTGGTGGTATAATTTAAACGTTTTATTTTCGCTTATAGTCACATCCTTTAGTTGCAACCCTAAAATGGACTTTATGGCTAATGTGACTATAAGGCTAATTCACATATATGCCAATATTAGGCATATAACCGAATTCGAATATAATCAAGTTATGTGCATAAAGAAAATAAAAAATTGTATATAAATTACACCGACATCAGGCTTATGGTTTTGCACAGTTTTGCATACTGATTAAAAATAGTTAAAAAAATAACAAGATATTTCATAGCTGATGCCAACGGCAAAAACTAATTTTTTTACGAGTAAAGAGTTAATGACAAAAATTGAACGATTTAATTCATTCTTTCTTTGGATGGATTTCGATTCGAAAACTAAAAAGAACTTAGTAAATTTTGCTAATGTGACTATAACGCCATTAATTTACTTCACTTTTCAATTTGACGACTGTTTATAAATGGCATATATGGCAAATGTGCTTATATCGCTAAATGGACTATAACGTTAATACTTTATATTAAATTAGCTTATAGCAGCAAAATAAACAGATAAAATGGACTATATCGCTAACATGACTATAAGCGGTAGTGACTATAAACGAAAAGTACTCATGGTGGAATAAGCAGGTGGCATCGTTACGGCAACAAATACAACATTACAACAAAAATGGAAATTGCATCACCGTTTACGTCAAAAAATACATTTAAGAAAAATCACAGCGTGCCACTGAACGTGATGAAATAAATTAATTTTTAGCCAATTTTTATTTAATTATGATTAATATCTTATTTATTTTAATTAAAAATTATCAAAAACTTTAATAAAATACAATAATCACAGCACAAAACGTGGACTTTTTGTAAACATAAACAAAACTTTGACATAAACCTAGACAAACAATGCAAGAGCAAAAAATCGTCATCTGGCGTAGTGCTGCCACCTGTTTATTTCACCATGAAAGTACTGTATTAAAATTTGTCCATGAGTTCTTTTAAATTTGCATTTTTAATATGAAACTTATTTAATAAATTTATTTACTTTCTAACTAAAATGTCTTAAACTTTCATTTGAGTCGTCACAAAATTTTCAGTCGACCAAAACGGAGTCAATTTCATTCGACGTCAACTTAAAAGCGCCATAGAAAATACCAAGTGGCTAACAATAGTTATCGATTGTTTTCAATAACGACTAAGATAAAACCATTATTGTTCCGTTGCCGTCGTCTTGTGTCGATGTCAACATTTACAAAAGTGACGGTTTTGGAAATATAAAAGTGTTTTTCCAATGTCGGCTTTATATGACAAGTCCATGATTTTGTTCACAATTTTTGGTACATATTATGATTTCTTATTAAACTATCATTCAATAAAATTTTTTGCTAGTGTCTTAGGCGTATAAAAGTGATTTGAGGGAGGGGCCTTTATATGCAATTTATAGCTAGTTATGCACCGTTCAACATGAAAGTTGAAAGTATAATTTCTAGTCATATAGGTAAAATATATTATTTTACTGGAATAATAACTCTGTACAACACACAAAAAAATAACAACGTTCTGCCAACGGATTCTTAATATACATGTATCGGCGTTTTAAAAGTTTACATCTGAAACTAATTGTACGACCTATTTTAAGTTGTACCCTTGTGTACGTGTGATACTTAAGTTTTTGGTATAAAGTGACTTCAGAAGATTTATTCAGAACATTACAAGCAACATTTTGTTGCAGGTATTCATTAACCCTCTAATTCTTCGGGAAATTGGTCTTTTTACAATTTTTTTTTAAAAAAAGCAAAAATAACAATTAAAACAAGGATGTATGTAGTTGAAATATTCTGCGAAAATATTTGTCATGAAATTCTTATGTAGGTCTCCGAACACACTTAAGTCGAAAATTCAACTTTAATGCCAGAAATAATATCACTTTTTTAGGGAGGTTAATCCATACTTGGGTCCATAACTGTTTTTCTACTAAAGCTATTGCAACAAATTTAAATAACAAACTGTTTAGGAGAACTAGAATAATTTGACACCAAAATCAATTTTTTTGGGCTGAGGTCTTATATGTATAAGCATCGATAATACGAGATAGTCGGAAACGGAAGCGTTCCGCATTATCGTATTACCGGTTAATTGAGGTAAAATTTTGTACTCCTTTTAACAGAATTTTTGTTTGATTTATTCAACATAATCACTTACAAGAAATAATACCAACAACATTTTTAATTATTATTATTAAAAAAGTCATTTATTGTTTAATTAACCTGAATATTTTTCGCCAAAAGCTCCTCTTTGACACGAAATTTTATCTTGTTCTGTAATGTTCGAAGGAGCAGAATTTTCCACAAAGTTTAGAACATGCATACAGGGTGGCCCAAAATTAACGAAGGGGTTTGAATTGCTTATAACTTTTTTATTATAATTTTTTTTTTTTTTCTTTTTAGTATTTTGTAAAGAAGACTTGGGGAAATTAAAAAGGACAGTACTCAATTGAACAACGTGCCCAAATTGTTAAGCTTTATTTTTTAAATTCCCGTCCCGGGAATTCCCGGGAATTTCAATTATTTTTTTCCCGTATTCCCGGGATTTTTCTTGCGGGATCCCGGGAAATAAAAAAATCCTCATAATTTCAGAAAATAGCTATTTATACTTTGAAATTTAGTTTTCTATTCTCTAAAAATTAGCATCTGTTAATGTGGATTAGATCAATTACAAGAAGTGAGTACATGTATTTAAATCGATGTCTCCTGATGCAATAAATCTACTAAAAGCAGAATGGGCAGTGCAACAGTTTATAATTATTACATTTAGTGAAGTGAAGAGTTAATAAAGTACATTAATTCAAAATAAGATGCAGGCAGTAAAGTTTCGTTGTCCATGAACAAGTCTTAAAAATAGGAGATACCTAAACATATCGCTCCTTTATTGCAACATAGTCATATCTACAAAAACAAACGATCTTGGCAAAATGCGATTCAAGTTTTAAAAATGTACCGATTTAAAGATATATTTTGCTATAACTTCGGTTCAGTTTGAGATATAATACGAGAAGGTATGAAGGAAAACTTTGCTAAAGTTACTTCAAATTTTGAGATATGAAGGAGCGATATGTTTATTAGGTGATACACACAAATTTTCAATTTAAATTTAAATTTGTGTTGGTTTATATACCCGTGAAGTGCGGGGAAACCAAAATAAAATAACATTTTGGAAACTCGTGTAAGATACTACAACATACAACTTGAAAAACACATTGTCCTAAAGATAACAAATGGACCTACTGAAATGAATAGGTTTGTAAGAAGCAGTCCGGTTGATGCTTTTTTTGCATAAACATTGATATACATTTGACTGATATAGACGTTGTTTATAAAAAAGAAAAAATTGCTTCTGATTGTGAATCCGAATCATGCACTTTTAACTATTTGTCCAACCTCGATAAAAAATGAACGAAATTTTTCGGAAACATGATAATTAGTAAATAAAATCAGGAATATACTTTTTGACGACTTACTAAGCGCTTTAAGTGTGTCAGAAAGTTATTTCCTAAGCCATTAAAAAATGTTATATATTTCTTTAAAGTATTTTATCTATTTTATTAATTACTTGTTGATCTCATATCTTGAGTACCTTAATTTTTATTTTATTTATATTATTGTTTTATGAATTAAATTGTTATGTTATGTTTATGTTATCTTTTAATCTTGTATCCAGAGCATAATAATACTGAATAAAAGCATAATAATAGGGAATAAAGGCGTGAGGTAATAATAATTCAAGTTCCTATTTCAATCTTCAATTATAAAGTTTTTTCATTAATTAATAACAAAATTTACTTTGTATTATTTATATGGAGCGGGATCCTGGGATCCCGGGAAATTTTAAAAAGTTTCCCGCTTTCCCGGGAATCGAAAAAGTCCGGGAAAAAAACTCTACTCAGCGTGCATATCGTCGTTATTTTAATGTGCGGGTTGGACCTCAGAGTCAACAATAAACCGTCTGGTTGCAAATGAGGTAATTTAAGAGGAAAAGCCTATATTAATAAGCCTAGAACCACCCAGCAATTAAAAAGCAATATACGCGGCGAAATAAACAATATAACACCTGAAGTTTGCCGAAAGGTTATGGAAAATGTGTTGGAAAAAGCACGAATTTGCGAAGCAGAAAATGGCCACCACTTGAGAGATATTAATTTTCATAACTAAACAAAAAATATTCCTCATGTATATACTGTATTAAAAAAAATTTAATAATTATTTCTTAAATAAAAAGTTATAATGAATTCAAACCCCTTCGTTAATTTTGGGCCACCCTGTATATCGCCAAAAGAGATACATGTTTAGTAAACCCGGATAATTAAGGTAATCATTAATCGATTGCAATAAAAAAAATCTTTCTGTCTTTCGATTCCAATTAAAATTTCCGGTTGATTGAATCACAGGTAATCGATGCTCAACTGTAATTATATTTATTTATTCCCGTTGTTCCAATTTAACTTTTATAGAGCCAAATAACTTTAATTGAGATGTAGATTAACGATTAATATCATTACTTCTCTCCAGGTCTTCGTCATCCGTGTCATTTCGCTATCTAGTATGGACGGGCTTTCCTCCTCTTCGACTTCCCAGTGGATTACAGTGAAGTGCAGATCTTGTCAGTTTATATTTTTGTTTACGAAACGTACGTCCAAGCCAGTTCCACTTGCATCTTGTCAGGGAGAATTATCCTGTCACTGTCCATAGATCCCTGTAAGACAGTGTTGCTGGCCAAAAGATCTTCAAAATTCTTCTGAGACATCTATTGGTGGACACTCGTTGGGCGATAAAGTAGCGTGATCCTGCGTTCCAATTCTCACATATATACAACAATGTTGATTTTACATTGAATTTGAAAGTTGCGATATTGAACTTTCCTGAAATATGTTTGTATGTGTTGAGTTCCGGACAGGGTTCAGTGTTGCATATGTGCGCTTGGCATTAAGTATACGGTAAGCAATGTAACCACTTGATACTCACTTGCTGTCAACATAAGAAACCACCCAGTTATGTGCAACGAGGTTCGTTCACACTGTTTGTTCTTACCCTGTGTATATGAATTGTATATTGTTTCAAAACACATGTATTTTCTGTTGTCTCATAAGAACTATTGTTCTGTTGTCGCTTTAGCCTTTACTGGTGGTGGTGTGGGTTAGCAGGCAGGTATCCTCTGCATATTCCAAGTCACCATTCATTCCACTGGTCGGGTTTGTGTCAATTTTCATCATGCCATCTAAAGCAACGTTAAGCCGTGCCTCCCACCAACTGCCACATTTATTTGGTCGCTCAGTTTTTTTAATGGAGATTTTTGTATGAGGGTCTCCCGTATAGAGCTTGAATGAGAGAGATGATTTTTGGCAGCGTGCCCTTGCATATTAGAGCATTCCAGATGGCTTTGTGGTCGAGAGTATCGAAAGCGTTCTTCTAATTTTTTACTGCTTATATTTTTTCTTTTTTATTTGGCCTTATTACGGTTGCAGTTGTCATAAACGACTGAGTCGTTTTTTTGTAAAAAATCAAAGTAGCGCACAATCTGTGTTCTTTAATCTACTACAAAAAACGACTTAGTCGTTTACGACAACGACAACCATAATAAGGCTGCTTATTTTTTGCATTATGGTTGGGAAATCATTACAATTAAAATTAACATTTGTTTTATTGTCTTATGCTTACCCGTTATTGCAAAGTAATATCTAAGATTGGCCTTGACGGCTTTGTATTCCTTTTTTTGAATAAAATAAAAAAATTGGATGTAGTGGGTAGAGAGACATTCTTTTCCAATGTGATATTTATGCGATTGACGTGGTCAACGCTCCTAGTAGCAAGACAATTCGTGATGATATGTGGAATTAATTTGGTAAGCATGCTAAGAACAGTGATTCCGCTCCAGTTTCCATATTCTGACAGATTTCTTTTCTTGGGAGTTAAAACGTCAATGGCCCCATTATGTTCCTCGTGTTAACCTTCTGTTTCCCAGAAATTTAATACAAGAGGCAAAAAATATTTGGGCACTGACTTTAGGGTTGGCTTTCAGAATCTCTGGTGAAATGTTATCCACACAGAAAAAAAACTTTTCAATTAAAGCATTAATTAAAAATTAAATCTGTTTTAATTAAAAATTTAATCAGGTGAATTAAACGTTTAATCAGGTGAATTAAACGTTTAATCAGGTTAATTAAAAGTTTAATCGAGTTAATTAAGCGGTTAAACAAATGAATTAATTTAATTTAATTGATACTATTAATTCGTTTACTGGTGCTAATTTTATTAATTTTTTAATTAATATCACAAATTTTTTAATTGAAATCAATTTTTATTTTTTTTCTGTGCATGCTAGGAGCTTTGTTATTCTTCAATGCTTTTATACGTCGACTTCTCTTTGCATCGCAGCTAAAGTGTTCAAAAGGATTTCGGTTTGGCTCAAAGTAAATTGTGATTTTAACTGATATTAACATTCAAAGCATTTTAATGAAATATTATAAAAATAAATGCAGTCAGTCGGCCAGTTACCCGTTTCGTGTACATAAGTAACCGTTTAAGTCAACAACTATTTACACTACCCTCTATATGGAAAACTATATCCACTTTAAACTAAATAAAAAAAAAATTATAAATTTCTAGGTAAAGAAAAACTCCTTTGCCGTGCCCTCCCCTCCACTTTGCGAAATTTTATGCATTAATTAGAGCTACTGGTTTGTAACCCCAAGACATTCACTTTTTTCTATTTATTCAAACATAAAAAGTTATAACGAATACATGATAGATTAGATACTTCGACAAATGGCACGTGATAATTCAAATTTACCTTCACATTGGAAAATTTATTTAAATTTTATATTGTTGTTATACTGAAAAAACATAAAAGTAAAATTGCTGAATATAAAATTAATATCGGTTTTCTACGCTACTTTTTCTTATTTTTTTTTTTTTTTCTTTTTTAATTTTTAAGGCTGGTCATTGACTTTTTAAATATTTTTTTATAATTTTATGTTTTTTTTGCAAACTTTGTGACATTTAGTGCTTATTTTGCTTTTAGAGAAAAACAAAGAAAAGAAAAAAACTGCTTAATTATTGAAAATTCGTTGGGTTGGATGTGTATGACGTTTTATTTGTTGCAAATTTAAGTGCATATTAAAGTGGGAATTATGATATTTTTAAATGTATTTACTATGAAAAGAGAGTAAAGTGAGCGTAAAAAATTTAAAATATTTTACTACTTGACATTTATTGTAGGATTAAAAAATGAGAAGGTTTTTCTCTTATGGAGTCAGGGGAAATCAGCACTTTAGAAATTCTGTATTTAAAACTAAAGGGTTACGAAACATCAACTATATAAATAAATCTTAGATATAAAAATAACAGTTAGAATATAAAGTGTGTTTAAGGATACCCCACCAGTGTAGTTAATTTACTCTTTATGAACAAAAATGGTTAAATTTTTTTTTTAAATGGTCAAAAATATCTTAATGTTGACTATAAAAAAACTTACAATTTACTTCAAAAATAGTTGGTATTAAAAACTGTGCGAATTTATTCAAATTCTTACTGTTTAATAATTAGTATTGTGGTTATTTTGTTGAACTATTTATGGTTTTTAATCCAAATTTTTAATATTTTTAATTAGGCTTAAGTTCATTAAATTTAATTTTCATTAAATTATTTCTATGAAGAAAGGAATTTTACAACATGAAAATTAATTAAAATTGTTATTGATAATCTTTCAATTTTGACCGTGGCCGGGACTGTTTATTATAAAAAATTTTGCCTTTAGTTAACACTTTCCCATCTTTCTGGCAACATATAAAGAGACCTGCTTACTTTGTTAAGCCCATGAACGAATCAAGCGAATTTTATAAACCCTGTTCAGAAGTGAAGAGTGTTATATTTAAAGCGTTCTGCATAGATCGAAAGCACACAGAAAACACACTTGCTAATTTTTTTTTTTTTTTTCAATTAAAGCATTAATTAAAAATTAAATCTGTTTTAATTAAGAATTTAATCAAGTGAATTAAACGTTTAATCAAGTTAATTAAGCGGTTAATCAAATGAACTAAGCGTTTAATTGATACTATTAATTCGTTTACTGGTGCAAATTTAATAAATTTTTTAATGAATATCACAAATTTTTTAATTGAAATCAATTTTTATTTTTTTCTGTACAATGGCAGTCGGATGGGCAAAGGTCTGTGCTATAAGGCGGGTGAGGCATAACTTACTTTTCAACCCCTTTTAATGCCCACAACACAATAGTGGAGAGGGTATTATGCATTTGTGCTGATGTGTGTAACACCTTAAAATATTGGTCCTAGACCCCCTTAAAGTATATCGATCGACTCAGAATCACTTTCTGAGTTGATCTAACGATGTCCGTCCGACTGGCTGGCTAGCTGTCCATGTAACCTTGTGCGCAAAGTACAGGTCGCAATTTTGGAGATTATTTAATAAAATTGGCGCATAGGTTCTTATTGCCACAAGCCTATTGAAAATGGGCCGAATCGTAGGATCACGAGGGAAGATGGTGGGCAATATCTGCGTTTCAGATACTATCATCAAACCGATTTTAATAAAATTTAAAACATAGATAGATCCCTATTCATATAACCATACACTTTTGCAAAATTTGTTTTAAAATACTGTGGTGTAGGGTATCACATGGTCGGGCTTGACCGTCTATACTTTCTTACTTGTTTTTAAATAGTGGTTAACTGATCTTTGTGGCTTTGTCATGAATAAATGCTTATTACGGCTTTATGTCTGGTCGCATATTCAGGACGTTTTGCGGCCAAAACAAATAAATTGTGTTGTTGGTGCAGGTTCCCTTCCATAGTCTGGTCCAATTTTAACCACTCATAATAGATCGTATCCTTCTGCTTCCACCAAATACGGTGCATTTCCTGATAATCGGGTTGTTGTTATTTTTCATCGCCCAAACTAATTCGATACACAAAATACTTTTTTTTGGGGTTCTTGCATTATTTCAGACATGCAAAACCCTCTAATAAGGTTTCCGGATTTTAGTTTGTTCGCCATCTAAATTCCTTGCTTTTATAGGAATTCTGCTGCTTGCAATCGTTTCTAAATTGCTGCTTGAATGCCTTCTAAAGAGTTTGTATATTTGTAACAAGTTTGACAACAATATTCGAGCTTTTCTGGTTATCAAATGTAACACTTCTTAAGCACACAAACCATATTTGGTGCGTTGCAATCAATGAAACGTATCCAAGATAAGCTTTGGGAGCCCCATTGATTGAATTTATCTGTACGGCAAATAAATAGTTGAAAGATGAGCTTCGCGACAGAATTGAAGCCAATGAGCCATTCAGAAAACCAATTTCTTTAATCTGCAGTTTTTCTTTGGGAAAAAAGATAATCGCCTAGTGAGAAAACGGCCATAAGAAAATGATTCTGAGTCAATTGGTAGGCAGGTCTGCGTATAATCAGCCCAATTATGATTTAAAATTCCCCGGCAGTTTTTCCCCTTTTTTACGGGGAATTTTTATTCATAATTGGGTTGAATATCGGGTGTAATAAAAACGAAATATCCCTCTTTTCTTTCGTAACAATTATAATAATTAAATTTGTTTGCTAAAATCACTGTAAAGCAATTTATTCGCTGACGTCTCAATACTATACGTATGATTACGATGATTGAACAGTGGGCGATTTTGAAAAAAAGGAAAATTTATAGCACTACAAAGTAAAATAATTTTTTTTTTTTTTTTTTTTTTTGTAAGATTTATAAATATATACAATTATAAACAGCTGGACTGTTAGTAGTAATGACAAAGTCAAATACTTGAGCTTAAGAAACAACAATAAGGAACGCAGAACAATATATTTTATTTTCTTCAAGGGTTTTTTAACCCTTATGTGCTCAACAAGGTACCAATAAGAACATAGTAAGACGTATAAAGATACAACGATTGCACCGGCTGTGACACATTGGAAAGATTAACGCGATAACTCCTGAATGAAAGACTTCTAGAATCTATGTATGTATATGAAAGAAAGCGTAAAGCCTGGTACTCTGTTCAACATTTCACGTGAAATGCCGTCAAAACGCATATAAAAAAAACTTGTGTGGAATATCTATGAAATAATGTTGATAGAGTTGTACTCTGTTCATTTTATGAAAAAGTTCCGAAATGTTTCTAGCAACATTTTTTTACAACTGCGAAATAATGTAAGCTGCACTTATTTCACGTGGAATTTTAAGCAAAAGCAAAAAAGGATTAACTGATTATTAAATACGAAATAAAAAATGAAAACAACACAAACGGTAATAGCTTTTAATCCTTATTTACTTTCTTTTGTATTTAATTTTTTATTAAAAAAAATATTTTTAGTAAAATACATGTGGGGTTTGTTTACATACGCAAAACAATGTCGCATACTTTGCAGGAATAAAAACGTCAAATTGTACAAACTCGCATGATAGGTAACATTGGTACATGTCAAAATTTTTGTGTGAAATAATTAATGTTGCTCAACATTTTCACAAATTTGAACAGAGTACTAGGCTTAAACCGTGAATCCCTGGTTAATCAAACTGCAGTCAACGTGCAAAAGATTAAAGCGCATGGGGAACATTTTTCAAGAAGGCCGTGACCAACAACAGGTTGTAGGGCCATCTAACTAAGTAATTAAGTTACTTTTGCCACGCCCATTAATATCTTTCAGCGTTTTAACTAGATATTTAGTGCAAAAAAGCTTGGTTTCTACACAGAAAAAAATATCCAAAATGTTTCACCAATTAAAGCAATAATTAAAAATATACAGCCTTATTCCAGTTGTCGTTGTCGTAATCGATCAAGTGGTTTTTTGTAAGAGATTAAAGTAACCCATAGCCAGTGTTCTTTAATCTCTTACAAAAAACGACTTGATCGATTACGACAACGACAACTGGAATAAGGCTGATAATCAGTTTTAATTAAAAATGTAATCAAGTGAATTAAACGTTTAATCAAGTGAATTAAACGTTTAATCAATACTATAAACTGGTTTATTTGATACTATTAATTTGTTTACTGGCGAAAATTTAATTAATTTTTTAATTAATATCACAAATTTTTTAATTGAAATCAGTTTTTATTTTTTTCTGTGTACATATCTTATATATAGGCATCCGGGTACCTTGCCGCGCAATATAAAATGGTTTTTTACAGCGCACATAAGGGTTAATGACGTTTTCTAGTTTATTTGTTTATTCAATAGTGCTGGGTTTTTTCTGAATCCAAGTTGATGATTTGGAATTGTGTTTTTGTGTGCTCCCTCCTAAACTTATTTTCTGAAATTCCAACAGTAATTTCCTGCTTAAACGGAGCTTAACATAGGCTTTAAATATTTGTAAGTTTCTGGAGATGGATGATAGTATATGTAAGAAATTTGGTTCAAGCTGCATTATTATTAATACACGAGATCTGTTTAAAAATAATTTATTACTAATTTAATTTGAATGAGGTTAGCAAAGAGCACCGGGTTGAGCTCGTTACAAACATATAAATGTTTAAAATTCAAAAGATCAGAAGTTTAGAAAATACATTTTCATTTAGCATTTTCTTTAAAATTCCCCACTGTATGACATTTAGTACGATTATTTTACATCCCATAATTTTTGTTTGTTTTTTGCTTGGCTCCAAATGGTCTGAGTTTAATTACATCTACAGCTCAATAACACACACTTGTATGTAAAGCAAAACAATAATTAAAGAAAAAAAAAATCACCAAAAAACTTATTAAAACTTGAACTGATAAAAATAAAATGTGAAAATTAAAAAAAAGCAAAACAATTATGGGTCTTCTAGCAAAATTGCACAGCCGGAAGTTTCATATGAATGATACTCAACAGCTACAAATTTAATTTTAATATACATCCATCCATACATGTTTGGACGAGAGTCTTTATTAGGCATTTTTAATTTTTTTATTTTTTTTATTTTCCATTTGATTCCTTCTTATTGCAATCACAAGAGTATTAAAATTTTATTTCATTTAATTATCATTATACAAACAAATTAAGTAATTTTGTTAACTTTACAAAACAAAGACAGACGATTTAAACATTAACGTATATTAGACTATTATTTTTTTATGATGCCAATTTAAAAATACAGGTCAAATGGAAATTAATTAGATCAGTTGGTTACTAAAAGAATAAAAGCCAATCAAACAGTTAGAAATATGAGTGATCACAGATTTTCATTGTTTTTGCTCTGGCGCTACTAGTTTTCATGAAAGCTACTGAATTTTAAATAATTTGAAGGTTTAACTATTTGCATTCTGAAATTATTTCACACTAATTTAGATGCAAATAAAATTAAGATAAAGAAAGTAGACTAGAATGGATTCCGAGAAAATATATTGTACGATATGGTCACGAACAACTTATTCAATATAGTTGCAGATAATTAAATAAAAAAATAAATAAAAAAATAATAAATAAAAAAAATTTATATATACTAAAGGGTGTTGTTTAAGACCGATGTTAGCTGTTAAAAGAACTGTCATACTGTGCACACATTTTGGCATTAATGATCAGTATACTCTGGCATACAGGAAAAAATAAAAATTAATTTATTATTAAAAAATTTGTGATATTAACTACAAATTTAATCATATTTACACCAGGAAACAAATTAATAGTATCAATTAAATATTTTTTAATATTAACAACATTTTCTGCAGTAATGTTATTGATAAAGGTAAACGTTTAATTCACTTGATTAAATTTTTAATTAAAACTGATTTTATTTTTGATTAATAATTTAATTGAAAAAAAATTTACAAGAATAATGCGAATGTGCGAATAAACAACATCCAATCCAATCATGCAAATTTTCTTTGAAAATCAGCTATCGATGTTTTATTGCAATCTTTTGTTTAGCGATGAAACGCATATAAAGTGAGACCTATCCGCAACAGACCAACAAAAAATCAGTTTTTATTAAATTGTTAATCAAGTGAATTAAACGTTTACTTCTATCAACAACATTACCGCAGATAATGTTGTTAATATCAAAAAATATTACCGGTGCAGATTTATTAACTTTTTAAATTAATATCAAACATTTTTTAATTTAAATCAATTTTTTTCAGTGTGTGTACCTTGCAATACCAATGTAATTTAAATGGCAGCCTCTAAATTGGTTGTAGCCGTCGATGCTTTTAGGTAGTTTTGACAACTTTTTCCCACACTTCGGGCGGTATCTCGGCGATTACTTGACGAATAATGGTTTTCAAATTCGCCAACGTTAGGGGATAATCCGCCTAGAATCGGCCTTTGACTAAGCCCCGCAAAAAATAGTCTAACGGCGTCAAATCTCATGATCTTGATAGCCAATTGATATTCCCAGGACGTGATATTACGCGTTCTGGAAACTTCCCTACCATACAATTAAGCAAAAATCGGTCGTGTTGTGTGGCTCGTAGCAAACGTCTGGTTAGAATATAGTCCAGTTCATTATCTTCAATTGCAGGCCAAAAAAAAAGTCGATTATCATACGGCTATAGCCGGAATCGACATATTCGGATTATCCGCCACACTTTCACTAATGCTAGGAACACAACTGGGAAGAACGACGAATTTTTGGCCGCGAATATTCGTCACCAAAAATAAAACCTATTTGTGTATATGAAAATACACACAATCATGGCGTCAGCCGAAATTCGTCATACGCGGTGACTTTGCAATAGATTTATTTCTATTTCATACGCCGGCGAACGACGAACAAATCAGTACCAGGTGACCATGTTTGATTTTAGTTTTCAAGTATTTTAGTATATAAAGTTACTTTTTTACTTTAATAATTGTTTCTTATTATTTTATCGCATTTAAAATAAATATACAAAGTAGATAACTATAAGAATAGTTTTTAATTGTGTTTTTGTTAATGTTTGTGTTTTTTAAGTAAATTTTTTTTATATGGTCACACTATTTCTCTCTCTTTGCACAAACAGCAAAGAACTTTCTCAATTAGTAGAACTGTTAGTTATTCGTCGTTATTGTGTTTCATACGACGAATTTACTCAGCGAATTTTTACTAAAAAATTCGTCGTGTGGGGCGTAATTCGTCGTTAGTACAAGTTGTGTTTCTAGCATAACAGTGGCGATATTTTCGGCAGTGCGCACTTGCGATAGTGAACAGACTTGACCGAATCTGTTATGCTGCCAGTCTCTTCAAATTTCTTAATAATCTTGCCAATTCCTTGCATTTAAAGAAAGAAAAAGTTTAAGGTTTTCTAATTACTTTTAGTACGAATAACACTAAAATGTTCTTAAAAAAAAGTTTGTTGTAGAAACAACAACAACAGTACAAAAGAAGGTAAACAACGATTTGCTTGTTTTGTGTAGAAACAACAACAACACTACAATATACATTATTTTAATGCATAAAAAGGAAAATAAGAAGCAAAAATTTCCAAATTCTATTTGTTAAACTTATTTAGTTAAATACATCAAGTTTTCAATGTAGAATAACAACAACACTACAACATACATTATTTTAATGTTTAAAAAGTTAAATAAGAAGCAAAAATTCCCAAATTCTATTTGTTAAACTTATTTAGTTGAATACATCAAGTTTTCAATGTAGAATAACTACGAAAGCCATACCGGGCATGCTGCTGGAATCTTACACTTGAGAGTTCTTCTGTAATTAAAGGGCGAAATACAACAACAGCAAAACAAACAAGTCTAACGGGTAAGTGAATAATAACATTTTCGGTTATTAAACGATCCATATTCGTAAATGGAAAACCTTTTTCTAAATAAATTACACTTCAGATGGCATATACAGCGTTGTCAGACCGGCGATATCCATTTTTGTACAACATTTGTCTACTCACTTGTTGTATGTATCTTTCAACAAAAAATACAAAGTTTACCTACTATTACTCATAAACCAAGATCGTTAATGGCGCCATACATTCATCACTTTTTTTTTTTCTCATCTACATGGGTTCCCACAGACTTTAAAAACAATAAATTAATCTTACTTTCTTACAACTTCTCTAACATTTTTCTGCCCGTGTACATAATAGTTATTAATTGTTACATTAAAAAAACAAATGCATTCCCTAAATCTACTAAGCTATTACAACATGATTTCAAATTAGGCACAATTGAACCGGAACTTTACTATTTAATGAAGGGGGATAAAAAAAAATCTAAATTTACTTAATAGTTCGCTAATAAAAAAGTTTTAAAACCCATTAGTTTCTAAGCCTAACGTATTTTAATATAAACCAATTATGACCTGTGCTAAGGAAATTGCACAGAAAAAGTTTTATAAATATGTAAATTTTATTTACAATAATTATTTATTTTATTAACGTTAAATTACAGCTGCCTTTTTAGGAATTTTTAATAAAAAAAAATTAAATTTAACTTTCTATTACATTAAAATAACAACAACAAAAAACGATAATGCGTTTAATTGCGGAGCCAAAGAAACTATTAAACATCGTTAACCCCATTTTTGGAATTGAAACTTGACTTCCTATTAAAAATTGAAGGTGTGTTTAGATTTCAATATTTTTTTTTTTTTTTTTCTGGATGGACTCTTTATGAGCTCTCTGAAACAGAATTTAATCACTTTTACTTTAAAATTCAAAGAATTTGTTTGTCAGTTACATCGTTTGTTATGGCTCGTTTGTTGCATTTCTGTGTTGATTTCCTATCATTTTCATAATAGTGTGGAGACTTTGTGCTGTGGCTTTTGTTTATGTACACATTTTATCCGTAAAAGACAGACAGACAGACAAAAACATTTGCTTAATAATTTTTGATACGTGATGTCATTTTAATAATTTTTAATTTTACTTTTATTTTTGTTTTATTTAAAATTAAAGTAAAAGAGAAGACGGATATTCAAACATATAAAAATTACTCATGTAGAAATTGTCTAACCCAATTATTAATTTTAATTTATTAGCTTTAATAAATTAGAATTTTTTATTTTTTTTTTTTTGAAATAAGTCAAAAATAATACGAATTTTAATTTAATAACTAGATGTGCAAAAAAATTCGCCAAATGATTAATTTTTTTTTTCAATTAAATCATCATTAATTGCAATACAGTAGTCCCCCGATAATCGTCATAGGTGATTTCAAACAATGGCGACGTAAACCGAGACGACGTACATCAAATTTGAAAGTTCCTGCTAACATTTATACATAGTTTCCATAGAACAAGCTTTTTTATTGTTGCTACATGGTCCGCGAAATCCTTCTCTGTTCAAAAACGGCGATACTTTCTATGTGAGTTTTTAATAATATTATGTAGTATATTTAATTAACAAGACGTGGCATAGCCCTCAGTTACAACTTAAAACTGAACTTCTTTATTGATTTCTTTTACTTAATATATATAGTAACATAAAATAACAATTACAATAATATTCTTATCACAATAGAATTATTCTTGTTAGTCTTATTACAATAGAATTAGGGTAAGTGAAAATACTCAGTTAGCAATTAAATGTAATGTTAGTAACTTTAAGTCTTTGAACTTAAAGTGTGTTATTCTTTGTTTGAATGTTTCTTACAGTGACTAAATTGTATGATCATATTTCAGACAATTATATTTTAAGTAGGTCACAGAAACATTACTCATTTATTTCACTACACCTCCCCTTTTAAAGAGAAAGGTCTTATTGATACCATTGATCAAGTGGTGTCGATAAGAGCTTTCTTTACAAACTTAAATTTAACAAAAAATTTTCGTTTTATTTTTATAAAATAGCAAGTTAATAGGTAGTGTCTTAATATTAAAATATTATGTTATGAAATTATCTAGTTACTTATGGAATAATGATATACATACATATTTGTGTAAAAAAAAATTTTTTTTTGTTTGTTTCATTGGCTAAAAACTTTAATATTTTCTTTATTAATTTTTTGTTTTTTTCCTTTTAAATTTACGAATATATTGTTTTTGTCGTCAATGTCAATTACTTTGTATGGTCCTTTGTAAAGTGGTTCTAGTTTGTGTGCTGTATGATTTTTAATAAACACTTCATGTCCTATTGTAATATCTGTATTGTTGATGTTTTTATCATGTATCTGTTTTTGATTTAGTTTCATCTTGTTAATTAAGTGTTGTGCCCTAGTTAATGCGGTTTGTAAACGAAATTTAACTTCTTTTGAATAATTATCAAAATTATATAAAGGATCTATTGTATCAAACGGTATCAATGGTGTATGTTGTGGACTAGCAGGGAAAATTAATTCGAATGGGCAGTATCCATGCACCGTAGATGGTGTTGTGTTAAAGGTATATGCGAAGTATTTTACCCATTTATCCCAATCGTTGTTTGAAGCGTTAAGATATGATCGCAAGTATTCATTAAAGGTGCGGTGGGACCTTTCTACTGTCCCTAAAGTTTGGTGGTGGTAAGGAGCCGATGCCGCCTTGCTAATGTTCAAAAGTTCTAGTAGTTCTAAAAGAACTTGGTTGTTATATTCGGTGCCCATGTCACTAATTATTTTACTCATAGGCCCATAAATTAGTATGAAATGTTCTACTACTGCCTTTGCTACTGTTTTTGCGCTCTTATCAGTTACTGGTATTGCTATCAGATACTTTGTTAGGTCACATATTAAAGTTACTATATATTGATTTCCTGCTTCTGACATTGGAAGTGGACCTACAGTATCTATTACTACTGTATGGAAAGGTTTATGGGGTGTTTCGGTTAAAATCATATTTGGTTTTATATTTTTAGTAGTTTTATTAGTTTGACATTGAACACATTTCTTTACGTATCGGCAAACATCCTTAGTTATGTTTTTCCAATAATAAAATTGCCGAATCTTTTTAAGTAGTCTAGTCGTTCCAGGATGTCCTCCAAAGAGAAGACTGTCATGAAATTTTCTTAATAAATTTTCCTTTTCTTTTATATCTGTAATTATGCGTATTCTAGGTGTTAACGCTATTTGCAATCCTCTTATAAGTTTATTTGCTTTTTCTTTAAAATGTTCAATATGTACGCGGCTAAATAACTTATCGTTCAAATTTATTTGTATTTTGTTAAAATTTCTACAATTTGCTTCTTTTTCAAGAATTGGAAAAAATTGATCTAGATCGATGTTTCCATTAGCAAACGTACTCTGTATATTTATTTTCTGTGCTATCACCTGTTTCCCTCGTTTAAAACATAGTGTAGGAATACCTCTAATGGTATCCATTTTAAGTTTGGGCCACTTTTTTACGCAGTCGAAGCCAATAGTTTCGAAAACTCTAGGCTTTTCTTGAATTACTTGACTATCCTCACTTTGAACTTTTTGTTGTTTTTCCTTTTTCTTTTGTGCACGCGTGATTACCAGTTTAACATTGTTAATTAAAGGGATTGATTTTATATCACTGAAGTCAATTCGAGATAGCGCGTCCGCTCCTGAATTGTCTTTTCCTTTAATGTGTTCTATAATAAAATCATATTCCTCCAATTCCAGTCGAATTCTGGTTAATCTACTGGATGGATTTTTTAAAGAATATAGATATGTTAATGGTTTATGATCACTACGTATTATAAATTTATTTCCATATACATATGGTCGAAAATGGTTAATTGCCCATTGAACAGCTATTAACTCCTGTTCTATAGTTGCTTTATTTGATTCACCCTTTGTGAATGCTCGTGAAGCATATGCAACTGGAAGTTGTATACCATCTCTTTCTTGTGATAATATTGCGCCACAAGCAGTTTTACTGGCATCAGTAGTTATATAAAAAGTTTTTTCCAAATCTGGGTATTGCAGAATTTGCGGTGATAACAGTGCTGCCTTCAGGTATTGGAATGCATGTTCACAATCATTAGACCATATAAACTGTTCCTTTTTCCTGGTTAGTTTAGACAAATGTACTGAATAAAATGCAAAATTTTTTATGAAGCGTCTGTAATAATTACAGAAAGCTACAAATCGACGTACTTCATCAGAATTCGATGGTCTGGGATAGTTTTTTATTGCATCATATTTGCTACTATCCGGCAGAATTCCTCTATCAGTACACCTATGTCCTAAATATGTAACTTCAGATCGGAAAAAAATGCATTTATCTGGATGCAGTTTTAAATTACATTCCCTGCATCTTTGGAACACCGTTTCTAAGTTTTTAAGCATGTGCTTGACGGAACAGCCTGTGACGATAACGTCATCCATGTATATAAAAGTTTTAGATTGAGCTAAACCCGTAAATGCTAAATTCATCATTCTCTGAAATGAATTTGGGGCTACTTTTAAGCCATATGGTAGACGCGTGAAGCGAAATGAACCATTATCGGTTGAGAATGACGTGACATCTCGCGATTTTTCATCCAACCCTATTTGATGAAACCCAGATGTTAAATCCAGACAGCAAAAAAATTTTGCTCTACCCAGTTGGTCTAGAATATCTTCAATCCTGGGTAAAGGAAACTTGTCCGCTATTAATTTTTTATTTAATTGCCGATAATCCACCACTAAACGCCAACGTTTTTCAGGATTATTTGGCAATGATTTTTTCGGTACAAGCATAATCGGACTATTATAATTAGAAGCTGACGGTTCCACAATTCCATCTTGTTGAAGTTTTTCAACTTGTCTAATTATTTCGGACTTTTGTGAATGTGGCGTGCGATAATTTTTAATGTATACACCATTTTCGTCAGACAATCTTAATTTTTGTGTGTAAAATTTATTTGTAGTTATTTTGTCACTTTCTAACGCAAAAATATTAATATATTTCGAAAATAATAGTGATAATTCGGACTTAACCATTTCGGGACAATTTTTCCTTAACTTTTCTAAAATGGTTTGTTCTCTAATTTTGTCCGTGCTCTGGGTACCAATAATTTCATAATCAGATAAATTTTCACGTTTTATTGATACATTATTTAAAAACTTATTTTCTGGGCTTGTGTTAACAAATCTCACATATGGAAAGTTTTTAGATACAATGCATCCAGCGACATACGGAGTCTTGTATATTCATTTATTTTGAACATAAAACCTCAGACGATTCACCCTGAATATTAGATTCTAGTTTACTCCTTATAGCCACTATCGAATCCTCATTTGTAATTAGGTTCCTAGCTTGTCCTTTAAGTTTAGTCTTAATTACTCCTATCGCTATTTCCTCATGCGTATCCTTTATTTTTTCAACAATTGTTAACGCATCCAAAAAACTCTGGAGTTCGTCTACATTTCCGTCAAAAGTGGGGACAATCTTCGTTGTCTTGTCTATTACTTCGTCCTCTGAACGCGTCATTGTGGTTGGTTGTATTTCTTTGTCTTCCTCAAAATCTTCTTGCTCGCTATCGTCCGATTCAATGATTTTTTTATCAACCTCGCAACTTAGGGTAAGAGGAACTTTAATATGAATATTATGCTTATGAAAAATTTTTAATAATTTATCCCTTAATTTGAAAAATATCTTATTAGCCTGTTCCTTATGTTGTGTGGAATATCTATCATATTGTCTGTTTAAGATTTCTCTAATATTGTTAAATGACTCTATTAAAATAGTAATATGCTTGTTAAAGGTTTCCGATTGTATCGGTCTATTTTGGTTAAGGCATTTATAAGATTGTTTAAACTTGATTTCTAAGGGTTCTATACTACTAATAATGGTTTCCCATTGCATACCTTAAAATAATACGGTTTTTTTATTTTTTATTATTATATTAATATTTTATTGATACTTATCAAATTTATCCAGCATCCAGCATTCAGGACATTCCCTATACATGTCGTAAAAAGTATCGATGCACACAAGGTGAAAAATATGTTTGCAGTTCACTAACATCAGGATTTCATGATAAGGTGTGATGTAGCCGCAACACACTTGACAAATTTTATCGGATTTGGCTGATTTTTTTGCTTCCCATTTTTCTGGCTTTCCTTTGTTGTCTTCTAATATCTTCTTATAACTGTTGTTGTTACTACTGTTCTTTAAGGATATGAATTCTTATGTTTTTATATCTGCTGTTGTGGGGCGTTGTTACTATTGTTTTTTAAGGCTCTACACATTATTTTTATCACATAGATAACACCTATTATTACCACAACCACTATTGAGAAAATTTCCACGTAACTCATGCTATTGTTTTTTATTGATTCATTTGTAACAGGTTGTTGTATATTTTGGCGTAGTATCTGCACCAGTTCTTTATTTTCATTTTCCTCCGTGGACTTTCCCACTTCATAACCCGCTACGAGTAGTGGTATGGTGGACAATATTTTTTTCCACCAGGTCATTTAAAAAAATTTTTTTTTTTGAAACTTATAGAACTATTAAGTTTTTCTCACTTTTTATTTTACCAATATCTTTTGTCTGTGTTTATAAAAGCCGAAATTAAAAAAAAACACAGTTTTTACCGAATCACCACTGTTCACAAAACTTAAAAAAACTGTCACGGTCGCCATGTAGTATATTTAATTAACAAGACGTGGCATAGCCCTCAGTTACAACTTAAAACTGAACTTCTTTATTGATTTCTTTTACTTAATATATATAGTAACATAAAATAACAATTACAATAATATTCTTATCACAATAGAATTATTCTTGTTAGTCTTATTACAATAGAATTAGGGTAAGTGAAAATACTCAGTTAGCAATTAAATGTAATGTTAGTAACTTTAAGTCTTTGAACTTAAAGTGTGTTATTCTTTGTTTGAATGTTTCTTACAGTGACTAAATTGTATGATCATATTTCAGACAATTATATTTTAAGTAGGTCACAGAAACATTACTCATTTATTTCACTACAATTAAACCTTTGTCGATTTCTTTTTTTTTGCAAACGAGAAACTTTATCAGTCGTTATTGTCTTTTTGGCGCATGGATACTATTTTTTTGCTGTAGGGTTCGACGTATGTAATTGGATTTGTTTTTTAAGTACCTCATTAAACTGAAAATATAAGAAAAAACGTACGGAAATTTTTGGACGTTAGTATATCGATTTAGAGAATGATTCTTAGTTTAATTCAAATCACTGACTGATAAGTGTCTTATTGGTGTTAACTTTTAAGTACTTTCTGTGTCCCACAAATATCAAGCTACTCACGAACTTTGTGTAATTAGCACAATTTTGGTACAAAGTCAAATGCTTTCAAAATTCCCGAATGCAATTTTCATTCATAGTAACAAAATAGCAGACTTACATTTTAAAGAGCTTCCAACAGATGAGAAAAAGATAATAAACTGTTATCAAATGTTGTACGTAAATGGCGACTAAACAACTTTTGCGTAAAAATTGAATACAGTTGAATTTCTCATGACCGGGCACCGATGGGATCATTAAAAAGTGTTCGTCCAATAGGGAGGCCGTGTAAAAACAACTCAATGCTTTCCTTATGGAACACTGCAGGGACCAGGCAGCAGGGTCCATCGATATCGACATTAAATCACTGATTGATAAGTGTCTTATTGGTGTTAACTTTTAAGTACTTTCTGTGTCCCACAAATATCGAGCTACTCACGAACTTTGTGTAATTAGCACAATTTTGGTACAAAGTCAAATGCTTTCAAAATTCCCGAATGCAGTTTTCATTCATAGTTACAAAATAGCAGACTTACATTTTAAAGAGCTTCCAACAGATGAGAAAAAGATAATAAACTGTTATCAAATGTTGTACGTAAATGGCGACTAAACAACTTTTGCGTAAAAATTGAATACAGTTGAATTTATCATGACCGGGCACCGATGGGATCATTACAAAGTGTTCGTCCAATAGGGAGGCCGTGTAAAAAGAACTCAATGCTTTCCTTATTGAACACTACAGGGACCAGGCAGCAGTGTCCATCGACATCATATGTCCTTTTAAGAAAGGTGTCCTCTGAGGAAGATTACACTGTACTAATGGCAGGTAAAGTATTTGCCCTAATTTTTCCCCCCCCCTAGAATCCTGCATTACATAAAAAAAAATTTCATTTTCCAAATTGCCCCGCACAGAAATCCCTGGAATAAAACACTAATTTGCGAATCGCATGCAATTTTCTTCGAAATTTTGTTAAATAACTGCGTTAATGGAAATTTTGCCAAAAGCTATTTTAAATGTTAACAAATCAATTACAGCAAATTTCGATCCACCAATAGAAAACCATTCGTTTAAAGATTGCCTGCCGTCGCAGTGGCAAAAAGGGTAAAACTGCAAAGAATTTTAATGAGGAGAATGTGGTTGTTCTCGAAACATGTAAATTCGACCCGAGTTCGAGCCCTGGATCAGCCAAAAATAAATTTTGTCAATACATTTTAATTCACTTCATTTCATGTTGTAAAATTCCTTCCTTCATTTTAAGAAATTTAATGCAAATTAAATTTGATTAAGCCTGATTTAAAATAATCAAAAAATAAACTTTTAGTAAAATAATTTAAAATTTTAGTTTGGAAACTTTCTAGGCAAAAGGAGAATATAAATTTTGTAAACAAAAGAAAACGATCCAAGGCCAAGATCCTGCTGTGCTTTCCATATTTATCAGATAATCATATGCACATATTAACTTACGTCATTTTCAACTCCAAACAAAAAAGTTATGAATAAAATAATATATTTTTTGAAATATGTTTAAACAATTGCATGTTGCAACAAAATACATTTAAAAAAAAAACGATTTTGTCTTTCAATACAAGAGCAAAACTCACTTTAAACATTAAATGAAAGTAATTTCCCAAAATTGGTAACTGGCTTGCTAATGTTTAAGTTAAAGTTTAAGTTATTATGTAGACAATATGCCACATTGTGTTAAAAAACAAATAAAATAAGCAAAAACATATTTATGTATATTGTATTATAACGTGCAACAAGCGGGCAAAAGCCACCAGGCAACTTGGTAAAGACACCAACAGCCAGGCAGTCAGTCAGCCACTCAACCAGCATATCTGTCAAGGTTACTTTTGATGGTGTTGTACAACGTCATTCAACTGTTAAATTCAACTGACAACATTTGGTTGCAAGTTTTTTGTATTTGTTTGTTTCAATTTTTGTTTGTTTTACTAGTTTTTTTCTTCTTACTCAATGTGTGCCTCCTCCTTTAAAATGTTTAAGACAAACTGGAAAAAAATAAACTTTTGCTTTTTTCTTTCTTTTAAAAAATATTTCTCAACAAAAACAGAAAGAAAAAAAAACAACCAAGCGAAATTAAATCTCAGAAAATCTAAGACATTGGAAACAACTGCATTTTTGTCATTTCAATTGCCAAATTTAGCCAAATGACTTTAAAACTACCTATAAATGGTTTTTTGTAATGCCTGCGAAAAGACTCAGTTTGGTATGCAGGCTGCCTGTCTGTGTTTATTGGTTATTGCCGCCAATGTCGTCACCAAAATAGTTGTGACCACCACCAAACAGCATGGGAGGGAGGACTTTTGGGCTTTTGTATGATCATCGCATTTAAAGTATTTACGTCAGACGAATGATAAAATCAAATGGCATTTGTGAAAATATTAATCACAATCATCATCAACTTAATAAAACAAAAACAAAGCAGAAATGATAATGAAATTAAAATAAAGTTGGTCATACAACATGAGTAACAATAGCATCGCAGACGTGAAAATATTGAAAATTAAATAAAAAAAAAAAAAAGCGAACGATTAATTTCACATAATAGACTTGTTAACTGAACACCTCGTTTTTGTCATTTTACACTATTCGCTTATTTTCTCTGGGTGTATGAAAAATCCCAGATCTATGCAAATAAACCAAAAACGATCGAGCACTTGAAAGAGAATACTCGAAGCGTTATAGCCGAAATTCACCCCGACTAATTGCAAAGGGTTTGTAAAAATTGGACCTCAAGGTTGCGCCATGTGTACACACGTGCTAGCCGCGGTGGCCGAAATCACTTTAAAACAATAATGTCATAAAAGGATAAAATATGTTTAGCCAATTGGATCGATTTTAAAAACTTTTTTTTCTATTTTGTTTCAAACTAGCTATACCCGCTACTTCGTTAGCGTCTCCTTTTTCTTCGTGCACATATTTTTATGCCAAAGTTTATTTTTCTAGGTTTAAACTTGTTTAAATTCTAGCATTTAACCCGCTACTTTAGTAGAACCAAAAAGCTAAAGAAAAATATCAAATTTCCCGTATTTCCTTTTTTGGGTACTATATTTTTCCCCCATTAAAGTATCAAAAATTTCGTTATTGTAGTGGCAGCCCATAATTAAGTACGAATATGTCAATGAATGGAGGAAAATGTTTTGTAAATAGTTACGATTTTCACCCCTTAAATGTTCGAATTTTGAAAAAGTAACAAATTCGTATACGTATTTTTTGATAAGTTTCGAATGTGGTATTAACTTTGTTTCTATGTTTATTGGTTCAAAAGATAGATGGGGTGGCAAAAAAAGTACTAAAATTCAGATTTTATCCGTTTATTACCTAATAGGGCCGAATTTCAAAAAAGAACCAGACACCTGTCCGCTTATTGGCGTCGTTACTCATACGCAAACGTTTACTGTACCCATCAGTTCCGTTTTCGTTACCAAGCTTATGTATAAAAAAGTACTCTTATGTACCTTATAAAACTAAAAGTTTTCTCCGCTTTTACGTATCAGCTGTAGTGTCCGACCGATTAATCGGCTTCGGCTTCGGTATTGGCCAAAAATTTCCAATCGGCCGATAATCGGTGTTCGACATTAATTTGGCCGATTTTTGCCGAAGGCCGAACTTTTTTATACCAGTTATGCAAATGTTACAAAATCGTGCACAAATAATCAACTAAAATATTTTATCAAAAATTCGGTTGTGGTAAATTATATTGTTTCTAAAAAAGTAAACGCAGTAAACGCATTAATTAAAAATAAAATCAGTTTTAATTACAAATTTAATTAAGTGAATTAAACGTTTAATCAAGTGAATTAAACGTTTAATCAAGTGTATTAAACGTTTAATTTACAATATTAATTTGCACCAGTAAACAAATTAATAATATCAATTAAACGTTAATTCACTTCATTAAACGTTTAATTCACTTGATTAAACGCTTAATTCACTTGATTAAATTTTTAATTAAAACTAATTTATTTTTGATTAATGCGTTTACTGGTGCAAAATTTTTTTCTGTGTACACAAGCAAGCAATATCAAAAGAAAAAAGAGAAGAAAACAAATTAAAGTTTATAAATGGGAAATACAAGACTTAATTCCTTGCATTGCAGTGGAAGAAAATAATGAAAAAGTTCTCGAATTTCTGGTTAATAAATTAGTTTATCTTAAAAATGTTTAAGTTTATTTTTATTGTGAATTTGGATAAGTTAAGTACGGCTACGGCTTCGCTTCGGCCGAATTTAGCCAGACCGAACTTCGGCATCGGCATAAAAAAGTGGCTTCGGTCGAACGCTAATCAGCTGTTTAAAAATTTTGTTAATAATGGATAATCATTCAAAAAATCAAATTTCGATCTACCAAAGGACAAAATACAATTTGGTTTAAGGATTGATGTTTGACTATTGACGTCAGGAGTCGTCGATGGCTGCGAGTGTAAGACGACAAGTCCCTCTGAGGCAGTGTGGCCATATCCAAAAATATTTTACAGCTAAATCGGCTTTAAAATAATGCTAAAAAATGCTAACAAAAATCTTAAACTGCCAAAAAATAATGCTAAAATTTAAATTGTATTATTTTTTGTTATTTTAGTTAATATACCTTTATATGGGCATTTCCTAGAGTCACGAACGTACGTTCGTACGTTTTTGCTGTACAAATAATATAGAAAACAAAACTTTTCCTAGTTATAAATATAAACATGTGGTCACGAACGTACGCAAAATAGAAGTCTACTTTGGCTGACAGTAGTGAAACGTAAAAATCTGCGTAATGGAACGGAATATTCAAAGGTGATTAGTTTATATTAAAAGTGTATTAATGTAGGTCTCCATCCAGTATTTACACAATAAAATAACTCTATTGGCTTTTGTTTAATTGGCTTATGTACCGGTCGCAAACGTACGATTTTTCCATAAGTTTTTTTTTTTTTGTTATCACCATGCATTTTCTTATAAATATCTTAAAATTTCCGTAACAAAAAACTTAATACTCAATTTACAATTGATTGTAATGAAGAGATTATGAAGAAAGAGTGCAAACATAACATATTTTTTGCATGCAAAATAGTTATATAAAATTGGTGGCTTAAAAAGAAAATATAAAATTTTCGAGTTTCCAGCGCAATTTCCTCAAGTAAAACAGCTGAGATATGCTATGAAACCTTTACAACATAGACTTTTTTATAATAATTAACAATAAAAGACGATGATTATCAACATTTTAAATGTTCATCCTGGTTGACCTTTCTGAGGAAATACCCATATATGATTTATTTTACGTAATTCTTCCTTATAAACTTACATCATATCAATAGAACAAACTGATTAAAATAAATACAATATTTAGTAAACATAAAAAGTCTGAAAAATATAAAAGAAAAAATCAAAGGAACTTGACCTATAAATGGCTTTTATTTAGTTTTTCAATAAAATTTATAACATGTTTAATAAAAAATTTCATTTTATAAATTAAATACGTCATCAAAATTAATATTATGCTTCAACTTCTGAAGAATCGATCGAGATATCATTATAATATATGTCCTTATCGCATTTGTGAGATCGTACATTTTTTTAAAACTATGGCAAAATTTTTAACCACACTTAATATAAAGTAGCGAATTCAAAGTCTTTAACGTCAGTCTATTTCGAATTTTCGTTTTCAAGAGATTTATACAACTAAAAACCTATTTTAACTTCCGCGTTGCTAAATGGCAAAACCCAGAACTTTATTGCAAAAGAAGCTAATTCACTAAATGGATTTTCATTTAATGCTTTTTTATATCCATATACATTTATCCAGAAATCAACTGTTGAGTTCTTATTTAACAATTCATATGAATTTAGTTTCTGCCACTGTCCAAAGTTGTAATTTCTTCTACAGTGAAATCTATTATTTCTTCTTTAAAATGTTCGCTTAAGTTGCATTTATTAGCTTTTAAACTGTTTTCTACACAATAAAAGTTAGCATTTGTTAAATTATTAAAACTTTTTGGCAATCGTTGTCTAAGTTGACATATTAATTGAGCTATAAAATCTCGGCATGTAATTCGTATTTGTTTTTCTATTTCAAAAGTTATGGTATCGTTTCCAAAAATTTTTCAAAAAAATCAGCTTAACATGAATTTAATGGATCAAACTGATCAAATTTTAAAATAATTTGACATGAAAGATCTTTTAAAAGATTGTACAGTTTCTATAGCAAAAGAGTAGGGTTTTGTATGTGCATTCAACAAAAAAGTGTGGTAGATTTTCAAAAAAATATTACTTGAATATTCTTAAATTAAATAATGCTAAAAAATGCTAAATATTTAGTTGAAAAATGCTAAAAAAAATGCTAACTGCTAAATGAAAAATTTGCAGCAAAATCAGACAAAAAAATGCTAAATCTAGCTGCAAAAATGCCAAAATGGCCACGCTGCTCTGAGGCGATCGAGTGGTTGCGATCGAAACATGTCAGAGAAACCTGCCGGCCAGGGTTCGAGCCCCAGCCCCAGCCACGGTCAAGAATGAAAGATTATCAATAACAATTTTAATTAATTTTCATGTTGTAAAATTCCTTTCTTCATAAAAATAATTTAATTAAAATTAAATTTGATGAACTTAAGCCTGATTAAAAAATATTAAAATTTGGATTAAAACCATAAATAGTTCGACAAAATAACCAATACTAATTATTGATAAAGCTAAAGCTAATACTAATTATTGATATAGCGAATATTTCATCGACGTACAAGACGTATTTTTATATTTCTACACAAAACACACAACAAAAGCTGACATTTATAAATTATACAAATTTCGACATATTATCTGTTTGATTCTTAACACATTTAAACATGTTTACGTATTTTTAGTAACTACCGACGATTGATGTTGACACCAACGTTTCCGCAAATTTACGTAGTAGTAACGAGGCCTTGATATTTTAAAAAAAAAAGGTCATAGATGGGGAAAGTTAGCAGGAATGCAGAAAGCTTAAGTCGGTTTAAAAAGTTACTCACTTATTAGAGTGTTTACTGGATGAAGATTCATGTCAAACGTAAGATGCTTCAAAAAAATAAGCAACCAGTGAAATGCGCATAATAAAAGCTTATCCCATCAACAATAAATTTCAGTTTATCAATAGAATGAAATGGGAATTTAGCACATTTAAACGAAACCTTGTAACCCCTGTAGTTTTTGGCATTAAAAAGCATTAGTGTTGATTTAAGGGCAAGTGAACTTTTTGGGACGTGAGCTTAAGCCAACGACATCGAACTCCGATTTTGCATGTCGTAAGTGTTGCTTAAGCGCTGCAAATAAAGTAGATCACTTTTAAAAAAACTTATTAGAAAAATAATTCAAAATTTGTCTGGTATTGAAAATGGACCAAATCGGTCCTTATTTTACCTAATCCCAGATACAAACGTTTTCTTATGATTTGTTTTACTTTTAAACAAAAATAATCTATTATTATTTTAAAACTACAACAAAACCACTTGTAACAATTGATAATCGTAGTTTACAATTAACAATTTCACTACCGTTTACACACACACACACTTTCCTCAAACCACAACCGCAAAACAAGTTTCCTACACGAATTATTAGATAAGAATATGTGTAAGATAATTGGATATTACACCCAAACGGAAATCAAAGGTTACTAGAGCAATTACAATTAAAGTTTCACTTAGAAGAACTTTCAAAACACCACAACATAAGGGGAAATACTCTATAGAAAGATATACATACTCCCTTTTAAGGAGAGGAGTGACTGGCAGCAATTATATAAAAATTAAAATTACTAAATGCCACAAATTAAAAGCAAAACGTAATAAAAACCACTTGATTAAAAAAAAGAATGAAAAAAAAATTAAACAATACTCATCGACTTTTATACAAAAACCCAACTTGTTTATCAGGAAAGTTAACAGCCAAGCATTTGGTGCATTCATGTAATATGTCAGTGCAATTGTATCTAGATACACTTACATTGTATGGCACATTATTCTTGAGTTTATTTTCATCTTCATTTGTTAGGAATTTACACGAGCACGACAAATAACAAGCAGAAACGATCTTATTTCATAGATAAGTGCACAACAGGGATGGCAATAGGGGTTTCTGATTTTGTAACAACTTTTTAAACAAAATGTGCTTTTTAGAACTTGACTGGAGCACTTTTACCATTTTTTTTTTTTTAATAACATGTATTTCTTCATAAAGCCTTAATAAATTAAAGGATGCAGAAAGGACGCAGTCGGCTTCTTCACTAACAAATATGAAACAGACAGATTTCATGTCACATATCTTGAAATATTCGGGAACACAACTCATTATTCATTAAGGAAACTTTTTTAATTATTTTGACAGGAAGTATTTAACTCTCCACTAATTCTTTATATTGGGAGTATATTTTTTCACCCCTCTCATCATAATGCTATTTTACGTTCTTTAAAGTGGTAAGATTATAACCCTTTTCGCAAATGCATCACTGCGCTGCAACTCATGCGCATCTGCAGTGCTTATGCAAAACCGCTGATGTCGATGCTTGTTTACTGCGCAGTTTGGTTATATTTTTGAACACAAAATGCCACAGATGCAGTGCAGAGTTGCATTCATAAGCAAGCCCTATACTTTCCAGCTGATTTGGAAAAGTTTTTACCAGAAGACGTATTTTTTAATTATTTGATAAATAAAAAATTCTTAGGAACTTAAAAAACCCATTAAATATTTTTAAATTTAAATACTTTTTTTGGTCTTACAACACAGAAAAAATTAAAAATTGTCTTTAATCACCCAATTCATACCAAATTGATAGAAATTGTGAAATTTTTTTTTTTTCTATATATTATATTTTTAGTTTTAATTAAAAAAATTATCAAAAAACTTTGCTGTTTCTAACAATGTGTTGATTGATTTAATTAAATATAGCTCAGGTTTTGAAAATTTGCAAAAAACCATTTAACAAGTTTAAATTATTTTGTTTTACACGAAAAGAATATATTAAGATTTTTTGTTTTTTTTTCATTTCGTTAAACAAACAATTTGTTTTCAATACAAATTAAAAATTAAACCAAATAAGTCGCAAAAGTACCACAGTACCGAAACTACTACAATTTGCAAAAAAAAGTACGATTGTTCCATGATTTCCATCCCCGGTAAACAACTAAGTGCGAGTGCAACATACAAACGAGTTCATATAAAATAACTTGCACTCAACACTTGAAAACTCTATTACGTTTACCAACTGATGTGTCAGTTGTTGTAGTCGTTACTACGACAACGAGAACAACATCCGATCTGATCACAAATTGGATTAATACAAATGCGCAGCAGACGTTTAAGCGCCAATTGTATTCCATGCAAAAGCAAAGTATAAATCGTAAGCTACAAAAAAAAACGCTTTCAAATCTGTATTGAGGGTGTTGCTTTTTATGTAAAATAAAAAAAACACACAACAATAGTAACAGAAAATAAGTTTATGATGCACTCAACTCTCTCGCTTTAAGTGCGATTGTAAGATTTTTCAAGTTGGGTTGAACTCAATAAGATATAAAGACGTATTTTTCAGATAATTTAATAAAAAGTATAAAGAATAATAAAATCATTAACTTAAGATGTGTTCGATCTTCTGATACCCTTCTTTAGGAGATAAATGTGATTATCTAATTGTAGTTAGACAGCGAGTGTAAAGTTAGGTCTTCATCCATGCATTCCGAACTATATTTTTGTCCGGAGAATAATTTTTTTACGGAAAGTGTTTGGCAGAACGATTCACCAATTTCGGAAAATTTAAAAATGTGGTTTACAAATGAAAACAATTATACAAAATGGCAGCACAACTAGCAAACTACTTTTATTGAATTGTTTTCCAAAAGTGTGTTTAAAAATAAACAAAAAATAAATAAATATATAATAATAATATTTATTTTTTTTATTTTATTTTTTTAGCAAAAAACAATTGTTGTAGTATAAATGCAAGAACACTATATAATGTGGAAGCTCAATTTTGTATGTACAAATTGAAAAAAGTGGCATCTCAGTTCATTTTGTTCTGAACAAGAATTAAAATTAAACCAATTCAAAATAATTTCTCTCTGTCTCAAGAACTCAGGCGTTATCTCGCGATATCTTGACGAATGTTGATTTCCAAATGCTCCCACGTTAGACAATTGTCCGCCTAAAAACGATCTTTGACATAGTCCCACAAAAAATAATCTAACGTGGCAACGTCTTGTTAAACCTACATTATTTCCATTTCATAATCTGCAATTGCAGGCAAAAAAAGTCGGTAATCATACGGCCATACCGCTCTGAATCAGAATCGAAAAATTCTGATTATCCGCCACACTTTCACTAACAGAAGCGCCACACTTTCACTAACAGAAGCGTTTTTATTTTTTAAAATTTCTTTATAATCTGACCAATTCCTTGCACAGTAGGTCGATTATGACGACCATTATAACCCCGTAATACTTGAAAAGTCGCCACGTGTTTAACCATCACTTTTTTGTAGTAAGTTCTAACTATTTTTACGCGTTCTTCGGTTGCCCTTCACTAAACAAATGACACTTCAGATGACAGATATTTAACAGCTGACAGCCTTGCCAGACCGGCGGCTTTAAAACCACCAGTGGCCGCCGACAAAATTTATGATTATATGGGCCCGATTAATGGCATTTTTCATCACTCTTGCCAGAACTTCCAGCGGCAGAAAATGTAACTAAAATTTTGTTTGCGGACCTCAGAAGTCTGAGGCTTGAAGTCACGTGAAGACAACAAACCCCAGAAAAAGGAGTCTAGAACGGATAAATCGGGAGTTCTTGCCTTCCAAGGCAAATCACTGAAACGAGAGTTTAGGCAACCCGTAAGTACAGGTCTCAGAATTTCGATTGAAGGTCGTTCAGTATGCTCCATCATATTTACACCACATGTTCTACAGTCCCACTTCTTCGAGTTGGGCTTAGAGAAAATCGTTGAGCAAAGCACCCTAGCGCTTGCCGTTCACAGTACTCGATTTTCCCGAGGCGTTTTTTTTTATTTTTTTTTTTTTTTGAAATTTTTTAATCTAATCCAGCGAAGCTCTACGCTTGTCTGCAGAAATGAAACCAGAGTCTCTGGCGGGAATCGAACCCGCAACCCCGGCGCTGATACACTACCCGCTGGCCCACCTTTTCGGAAAGATTAGGACCGATGATGCCTCCAGCGGTAACACCACACCACACAGTAAATCTAAGCGGGTATAACGCGGATTTTCGGTGACCCAGAACAGATAAGTCTGCTAATTCATTTATCCACAAAGTTGTCTCTTCCGTAGTCAAAAAAAATGACAAAGCAGAACAGACATTAACCGCCATTAAAAAGAAGAGCACCATCATCCGACAGAGTGATGACTTTTTGACCACATTATACAAAAGTTTATCTTTTGGACAATCTGATCGGGCAAAAACAACAGCCGTAACGCCGAATGTCCCTGGTATTGACATAAGCAGTGTTTTACAAAAAAAAAGCACCCATCAGCTGGATGCTTTTTATTTTTGCTTTTGCCACTGCTATTGAAATTTTTCATTTTTTTCCAATAGCCAATGTTTTGTTTTTCGTTTGTGCAAAAAAGCAAATCTCCTATTTTGCATATTTTTATTTTTTGACAATTGCTTTTTACCAGCCAGCGCACAGTGGGAAATTTTACGAGAAGGCGGTCAAAATTCCATAACTTTTGACTGGATCGGTATTTTTTTCTGCGATTTTTTTTGCTCGATAGGTGCGATGTTAGGCTTTAATTTGCGCTATAAAACGTAAAATTCGTTTGATAGGAGCAAAAGTTATGGGGAGTTCAAAATGCATTTTCATTTTTTTGTTGAGTTTCGGTGTAAAAGTTGAATATTTCAAATATGATTTTTTTATAATTTATCATTAAGGGTCCTCATGATATCGCTTAAAATTGCCATTTGTGCAAATGGGCAAACTTGCGAGACTCGTTTCATGAAGAACCTTTTTTAATTTTTGTGTAATTTTAAACAATTAATGTCAGTTTGTAAGAAATGTCTATAAAAAAAAATAAACTAAAAAAGAAAATTCAAAAATATCAAATCAAAAGTTGAAATTTGTGATTAATATGTGAAATTTGTTTTTAAAAACGCACAAAGAAAGCAAAAAGACAAATTTGCTTGGATTTTTCAGTGAAAACGACGTTAAAAGCACTAAAAAATCTGTATGTATAAATGCACAATTGAACAGCGCAAGTTTACGAGTCAAAATTGTTTGGCAAATTTACCAAGTTTGTGTAAATGAATTCTCATACAATTTTTGACAGTTCATTTACGAGGGCGTAAAAATGCACAGTTTGCACAGATTACGAGACTTATAAACGATATCATGAGGACCCTTATTATTTCTCTTGTATTTTACAACTGATACTTATTTTTTATTGTCGAACTTAGATCCTGTCAGAAATAGCCAATACTTGGCCCCTGTAAATTTTATAGTCCCAATATTCACAGGGGCCAAGCGTTGGCTTTTTTGGGACAAGACGAGTTGTTATAAGGATAAAACTGAAAAGGAATATATTGAAAAATGCCCAAATAGCATTCTTGGCTATCGATAACATTTTAGGTTATTCAACTTTTATTTTTGGTTTGAGATGTATGTGTATTTTATGTTTGTATATTAATACAAATGTATACTTAAATCAAAAACAAATTATAATCTATAAACTATTTTAAATTAAACAATATTAGTAAACATTTCTTCTAAATAGCTTTGGGTTTCATTTTCCAGAAGTTGTTTAGCTTCTTGTTAGCATCAGATGAGTTTTCTGAATTACATTGCTTGTATTGTTTCTGACCAGAGCTTCCATCACATCCCCATTTAGAAAATAAAGTGATGCTGCAATTTTTAAGTTTTTTTAAACAGTGTATTTAATAATCGTTCTGCAGTGTGTTCGAGAAGAGCCTGCAATTTTACTTCTGCTGAACTTAAAGTTACACTAATAGCCGTTAGTGAAGGTAAGCACTCTTTTTTGACAAAAACTAAATCTCGATATCCTGGAAAGATTCCACAATTTTTTTCATTGGTTCGCTTTCGCATTTCTGTATACTGATTTTTTGTTAGTTTTAAATCCAAAAATAGTGCAAATGCTTCTTCTGGAGTAAATTTCATTTCTTCAGTTGGTGTAGGCATACTTTTTAAAATCCTCTTTGTGCGTTTAGCGCTAGCTTCCACTATTTTTTCAATTGTTGCAATTTTTGTTTTCTTATATTGCGTTGGTTGAATTTGATGCAGAAATGAATCCTTTATCATACTATGAGAAATTTCTTCATTGATATTTGCAAGCTTGCGTCTTCGTGATCTTTTATTGCAATTGTCAATTTGTTTTGCGGGCCGACCCACTTTTCCAGTTTCCTTAGGGGTTATTGACAGCTTCTTAAAAATCAGATCATTTGTTAGCCATTTTTCGTTGCGTAAGTAAAAGGTTTTTTGTTTCTAGAACATTTAAGGTACCGTTTTCTTAATGTTAATGAAAAATTTTTAATTTTTATCTTATGAATTTTGATTTCTTGTTCGTTGCATAATTTTTTTTTTTTTTTTTTTTAATTCCCTATGCAAATCCCCGCGAAGCTCTACGCTTGTCTGCGGGAAAGAAGCCAAAGTCTCAGGCGGGAATCGAACCCGCAACCCCGGGGCTTATAGACTAGCTCACTACTAGCTAGCCTACCGGGGCACTCAAATTTAAAGAATGGATTATTCATTATGTGTAACACAAAATCTTTTTCATCTTTCTGTTGAAAATATATATCTGCGAGAACTTTATTACTGAACTTAGCCATTGTTTAAACAATAATAAAGGTTAAATTATGAATGCATGCATTTTTATACTCTTGATAGAAGTTTTTTTAAATGATCTTTTGTTACCACTTCTTTGAAACATAAACACCCTTTTTTAAATACAAATTTAATCTTTTATTAGCATTTCTTTGAAACATAAAAAACCCCTGTTTTCACACTTTTTAAAAGGATAACATACCGGCAATAAATTAACAGTAACATGTAGGTAATTTTCACGTAAAATATAACTGCGTGCTAGTTTTTTTTACCATTTACCTGCTCCTCCATTTTTTTAAATTAAGTTGCAATTTTCAGGTAATTAAACTATGTAGTTTATGTTGCTGCTATTTACTAATGTTTAACCTTTCAACTTACTCAGACATCTAACGTGTTATTCTATTTATGTCGCCTATTCGTTTTGCAGCATCCGTTCACCCACAATAAGTTCATAACAATGGCAATACCTTTACCTTCTCCAAATTAATTGATAACCTGACGTGCTAGATAATTTATGTGGCCTGAACTGCTTTATTTGTCGAAAATTCTTTAAGATTCACCTTCTTTAATTTCAGTAATGTTTCCTTGCAGGACTTATTTTTTGAACCGAATATCTTACCTTGGGTCACAGAAATTGCTGTAGTTCGCAAGGCCGTATCCAGATGTGTGTACAATGGGGTATAGAAATGTAGGTTAGATTCTGGACTACAAGAGAGTATAGATTTTTTTTTGACGCATTTTGACGCTTAGGACTTATACGCTATAAAGTAGGAAATTTCCGGGAAATTTTGACATTAAAAAAAAAAAAAAATTAAATAGTTCTAGAGGTCGCAGAGTTTAATGCTTTAAACCACGTATAGCTAATAAAATAAACTAATACACAAAACTTATTCTGTCAAAAAATCTTAAAAAACAAAAAAGTTATGAGCATTTCAACTTCAAAAATTGACTCAGAAATTCAAAACTATAACCAAATATTGAGAAAGTCCATTTCGGACCACCCTGTTCTCAATGAAATAGTTGAAATAGGGTTGAAATTTTTTGGCTCCCGAGGTTCACTAGTATTTACTTTCACATGAATAAAAAAATTTTAAAATCGGAGAACATAAAAAAAAATAATTTTGGCCGCCTTCTCAAAATATGAACCAGTGTGCAGCGACAAAAATGGACATCCACCTAAAAAGCAAAAGCTAAAAAAAATTAATTCGCCTTTTGCTTTTTTACTTTTTCCTAAAAGAAGAGCTAGTTAAAAAAGACAAACCAAAAAAAAATCTAAAATTCAAAGAACAAAAATTCTTCTCTGGCTGGTAATAACAAAAGGACGTTTCAATAAAATGAAAAGCAGCTGAAGTGTGTGCTAAAAGCAGTCTGAGCAGAGCCTGTAATACAGTCTGTAATACAGACTACATACTTTTCATTATGACAAAATCTACAATAATTATTTAAGGGGTTTCTCGCATTAATAATGTTTCATAGCTGATCACTAAGCAGTCTCTAAAATAATGATTATACTGATTAAATGATCACTCTTTGGAAAACATATTTTTAAGTCGCGAGAAAGCGACTCCGTAAGGAGTTCGGGTTGGTTCTACAGCAAGAACTAAAGCGTGAACAAAAGGTTGGTCCAACCATAATGCAAGATTTGACATTTATTTGCTTCAGTCTTTGACAAATTTAACCATGGAGAGGTACACAAATGAGCAGCGCATTAAGATTGTTGAAGCCTGTTTCGAAAATGGTCTTTCAAATCAAAATTCATTTTGTGCTTTTTGGTGATTTTTTTGGTCAGCATAATCGACCGGACACATTTGGGAGAATTTTGCGCAAACTTCAGCAAACTGGGTCTGTAGAAAATGGCATGCATAGAGGGAATGTTTGTTGCGGTTCATAGGCTGGCGGCGTCATCGGGCCGAGGTCGGCCAAGCAGTTACCGTGAATGTTGTTCACTATCGCGAGATGATAACGGACTTGTTTTGGGCAGAAATTGAGGATATGGACCTGGACGTTATGTGGTTCCAGGATAGTGCCACTTGCCAAGCAGCTAACAACACAATGGCTCTTTTGCGCGATAAATTCAATGGCCGTGTTATCTCACGTCGTGGCGATGTTAATGGACCGCCACGATCATGTGATTTGACAGCGTTGAACTTTTTTCTTTGGAGATATTTAAAAGAAAAAGTCGATAAGCCAAGAACAATTCTAGAGCTAACGGGTGAGACAATTCGGTACATTAACCACATTAAACCTCAATTATGTCTCAGAGTCATTTAAAATATTGACAATCGGATATAGGTATGTCACCGTAGCCGTGGCGCGCATTTGGCCAAAATTTTGTTTCACGCATAATTTTCATAGATCCTTCTATCATTATAAAAAATATAAAGATTATTCTCTGAAAACTTTTTGTTTTATTTACAATTGATTTCATGGATTTTGGTTGGATCACCCTTAATTTTGTTTAAGCCTATTGAAAAACTTAATATAACAATTGTAGTAAACCTTATGCAGTCACATAAAAAACTTGAATGAATGGAGATTGAGTTTTGTAAAAAATACTATTAAAAATATAAAACCACTTCATATTTTTTTTTCAAGAGTGTGTGTTTATCTCTAAAAACACTGGATAATATTGCTGAATTCAACATTAAAATCACACCCAATTTTCAAGTAAATGGAAGATAAAATTTTTTTGTTCCACTTAATTAAAATTAATTATCATTGAAAATTATTTCAAACACGATTTTAATGAGTTAATTTTAAGAATTGAATTATGTCAACACATGGAATGTGCAGACAGAATAATGATGTGAAATGATAATGTTTTGTGTCTACATTCCATTGGGCGAGATGATGGCATTAAATATTAAGTTTAAGGTGAATTTAAAGCAGATATACAATTGATCGTTTCGATATCTGGAAAGAAATTTTTACGAAAAGTTTTTTTAATAATCACATTGTTTACTTAAAGACTGTCGCTTTGTGTTTAAGCAACATAAAACAACAATTTGTATACCAATTTCCAAGTTCAAACAAATTCTCAAAATATCGATCCCTAAACAAGGTATTTCCCACCGTTTGAGAATCATTTTGAACATTCAATACACTTCTTTTTCTTAACCCTAAATTTTCAAAGCTATCTTTAACGGATTAAACTTTTCAATGTCATCGACAATTTTGAAGAATGGTTGTCTTTTAAAAGCTGGTTTGCTTCTCTATATAATATTATAATAATATTATCTCTAAAATAATATTATGACTTGTGAAACATCGTTTAGATTGAGAATATTAGTACTTAAAGAATGGCTCCGTTCGATTTTCCAGCAAAGGAAAAGGAAAATTTAAAAGCAGACACCCATATTGACAGATATTCGCTTGTTAAGACTAAAATTCAATCGTAATGCATTTTTTGATATATTTAAGCTCTATACTGAACGAAAGGCAAACATACGATAAAGATAGTTTGGGTCCTGGAGCATGATTAAATGAAAACAAGCTGGTTGATAAAAAATAATATAAAACCTGCTCATTATTGGGCATACTAAACCCACTGAGAGGTCAAGTTGTGGAATATTACAATAGACTGGATGTTAAAGAAAACATTTAAAGCGTACGACAAATCATACGTTTAATCGTTTAATCGTATAAATATTTTATATCATAGGCATTGATGAAGCTGTTCGGACTAAGGAACCAAAGGAAGAATTAATTGAATGCCTTTCTTTAAGCACCAAAGATCAGGTTAAAAATCACCTTAATTCGGAGCCTGAACTGCCTTAAAGATAGGTCAATGATAAATTTATGGGCTAAGGGTGTGTGTGGAACGGTAGCAAAGTACTCATGGAAGTAAAATTTTGCCACTATTGGTGTGCCCCGGTGGCATAGCTGGTAGTGAGCTAGTCTATCAGCGCCGGGGTTGCGGGTTCGATTCCCGCCACAGACATTGGTTTCTTTCCTGCAGACAAGCGAAGAGCTTCGCGGGATTAGCTTAGGAAATAAAATAAAAAAAAAAGGTGAATAAAATTTCACTAGCCCTAGGGGCTAGTATAAATTTTGACATTAGTGTAGAAATTTTTGACAACCACAAAATTATTTTTTTCATCAAATTTGTTTAAACAAAATAAAAAATAATATGGAAGCAGGACCAGCGGCAAAAAAAATAAAAACAATTATACAACATGTTAGTATTTACATATGTATAAGCTTTTTTGCCCACAATTTTTGTAAAAATTGGTAATATATCAGAACGAATTCATCAAATAGTTGGGACGATTCCATTTCCAACAGAATTGAAATGATTGTTGGGAAAAACTTGATTAATTTATTCATTTTCACAAAACTATTAGTAATTGTTTTTTTCTTTATGTCAAAATTTTACGTTGTCAAAAATGTTACAATTTCACACAGCACATATATGAAAATTTTCTACCACAAACAAATTTCTTTCACCATAGAACTTTGCTACCGTTTCACACACACCATAAGTATAAAGGCCCAACCATAATGTGCTTAAGTTGGCTTAAGCAAATGTGCGAATACATGTTAATTACATCAGGCAAACCATATTGAACTTAAGGAAACTTTTTGCTAAGTTTAATAAAACAGTCATTTGTTTAAGCAAGATGCGAATCTAATCGCATATTCCGTACACAGAAAAAAATTTTTACGCTAGTAAAAGAATTAATCAAAAATAAAATCAGTTTTAATAAAATATTTAATCAGGCGAATTAAACTTTTAATCAATGTTTAATTGACAATATTTCAATTATACGCCAGCAAAAGAATTAATCAAAAATAAAATCAGTTTTAATAAAATATTTAATCAGGCGAATTAAAATTTTAATCAAGTGTATAAAATGTTTAATTGGCAATATTTCAATTATACGTTTAATTCACTTGATTAAAAGTTTACTTCACCTCATTAAATATTTAATTAAATGATGATTAAATGATTAATTCTTTTACTGGCGCAAAAATTTTTTTTCTGTGTACGGAATCAAATGTTTTTTTATTTTGTTTTTTTTTTTTAAATACATTTGAGAGGCTTTTTGTTAATTTTTGACAGTAGGTTACGCAAGGCTATGCATATTATGGTTAGGTCTTAAGCCTCAGTCTGGTCTTTAAAAACCAACAATTCTGGCACTTAAAAATGTAAAAAAGTGAGCCAGTGAAATGCACATAGAAACTAGTTTATTCTCCAACAATATATTTCAGTATTTTTATTAAGAATAGAAATTGGGAATTAAGCACGGCAAACAAAATCTTATTAATTTAAATTTTGTATTCCCAAAAATTACTTTGATAATAAATTTTCAAGTGCACGGCATAAAAAAACTGAACCGGCAAGTTGCTTTATTTTCATATTCTTGCGAAAACAATTAAGCAGTTTGTTTTTGTTTTTTTTTTAACCCACTTACAACAATTAATGTTGGAAAAATTCCAACTAATTGTAATGGGGAGTTTAAGAAAAGAAAAGCTCACTGTCGTTGCAAATAAGACTTTTTGAATGTTTACAATTCTCATTCACTCTGCCGTTTTTTTTTTATATCTCTGGCTTTTCTTAAATTTCTTTGGAAAATGTTTCCTGATGATCTGTGCCCATGCTCTATCTCGCGACGAGAAACTTTTCGATTGAAATGTGTGAAATGAAAAAAAATGCCATATATTTAAACAAAAATCTGTTTTACTCAATAAACTGTGCCTGTAACCTTTTTTTGGCGAGTACTAGCTGTCACGTAAGGAAATTACTCGCAAATTTACAGAAAAAATGTGTCTGTAACATTTTTGTGAGAAAAGTTCCCGCTTTGAACTGTCAAATAAACTCACGAATAAAAATGGGGCGAGAAAAAATGTTAACACTAAAACACAATTAAAAATGCAAAATGCGAATAATAATAATAATAAAATTTTGTTCTTGTCACATTTTTTCATAGTTTAATTCTTTTGCTTTTAACATTTTAATAAAATATACGAATGTTTATATTTTATCAAATCAGTTTACATTATTTGATATAGCCGACGGTTGTATTTTCGCCGACGTCGTTGAAAAATATTCATTTTTAGTAAAATTTGGTCGCCGTCAACGATATGTTACTGATGTGTTACTGGCGTTCTCAACGTCTGCAATGTCACATCGGCTTTGAGTGCAATGTTATGACATTTATAACGTAACGACGTAATCTCTTTTGATAGTTTTCGACATGAGTTACAAACACACTTTTTTCTCACTTTTCGAGAAACGATGGAATATTTTGTTTCACATCTTTTCGATGCGAAAAGTTCTCACTATAGTTACAGAACATTGGTACTTACCTAAGCAACCAATGAAATGCGCATAGAAACTAGCTTCTCCGCTAACAATAAATTTCAGTGTTTTTATCAAAAATTGGGAATTAAGCACGAACAAAAATTTTATAAATTAATAATTTTGTATTCCCAAAAATTACTGGATAACACTTAAAAATGTTTTGGTTTTTGATTAGCAGGCAACCAAAATAAACCCTTTTCGGAAATGCATTACTACGCTGTACCTGAAGCCATTAATTTTTTTGGTATTAAAATCACCACTTCTGATCCACACAAACCATCTCTCGTACATAGAAACGAATGGAAAAATGCCAAAGGAAGCTTTGATGAGCCATTGATGTGCCTTAGATTTACTTCTTTTCAAACTGTAGAAGTAAAGCAAAACTTCCACCAAATGACGCTTTGTTTGGTACAAAATTCGACATTTTCTAAATAAGCAAAAAACTTGATAGGTACAATATTTCGTACAAGAGACAAAACTGTTTTTTGACTAGTATGACAACAGAACAATAGTTCTTATAATACAACCCACACTAAACAAAACGACCGAAGAACTGTCTTTTTGACTTACTGCGGCAAGATATTTGTTGCAGAAAATAAATGTGGTTTGCACAATATACTCAGACAGAGTAAGACAAAACAGACTGCAACGAACATCGTTGCACGTATTTGCGTGCTTTCTTATGATGTAACCCGCACCAATTAAGACAAGTAAAAAATTGACAAGAGACAAAAAACATTGTCGCATTGCTGCCTGATTATCGGTTGTCATTTAAGAAAAAAACTTGATAAGACATTTTCTTTGGAGTGAGTTAGCATCAAAAAAGTGTCTTTGACTTTAAAGACAAAAACGTTTTGTCTTTTGTTGGGGTGGGTTCAGCCTAACTTACGCAGAAAAAATTCTCCAAAATTATTCACCAATTAAAGCATTAATCAAAAATAAAATCAGTTTTAATTAAAAATTTAATCAAGTGAATTAAACGTTTAATCAAGTGAATTAAACTTTTAATTAATACTATTAACTGGTTTAATTGATACTATTATTGTTTTACTGGTGCAAATTTAATTTATTTTTTAATTGAAATCAATTTTTATTTTTTTCTGTGTAGTGAGAATATGGAACATATGTTCAGCCCCTTAAACTTCATACAAGTTATTAACGACGCACGCCATGGCGGAGTTGAGTGTTTGATGCAAGTGGTTTTGCGAAGGTGCAAATGTAAAATATTGTAGCTTTTGTTTGCAATCCAACAACAACAACATACAGAGAATTGCAATTGTTACATAACTGCTTTTGCACAATACTAAAACTGTTTAGCGGTTTTTACTACGTGTACTGCAATTAAAGCAATTATAAATAAAATCGTTAAAAGAGAAACCCCCAATAGTTCGTTTACAACTCTTTCCTAGAGAACTTTTTCTTCTAATGTTTCAAAAAAAAATTTGTTTTTAGAAAATAATCATACAACTTCTTGTTAATTTTTGCAACCAATAGTTCTGTAGAATTGCAAAGTTGCTTAAAATACCGGTCACTACCAATAACAAAACCTAAAACGCACAAAACACTGGATATCGCTCATGTGCAAAAGAAACGAAAAGAAAATCTATCGATTTCCAAATTACCCCTTTTAAGATGTGTGATTATAAATCAAGCTTTTTAAGTTTTACACCCAATAACAAAAAAGGCAATAGTCTTTTTTTTAAGCCACTCTAATTTAACATAATAAATTTTTTTTTTTTTTTTTTTTTTTTTTTTTTTTTGCTTTCTCAGTGAAACATATTTGCATCAACATTAATTTTTCTTATTTAAAAGCTCCCAATCAAAACTTAATTTCAAATTATATCTTACCTTAACAACCATCCGGTCAAGAACTTTTGAAGCAAATACATTTAAAATGACGATCCGTATTGGCAGCAGTGATATAAAATAAACTACAACCAATCAACAATTAAGTTTAAACTTAATGTCAATTCTGCAAAGTGCATATTATTTGCAGTGACGTTGCACAGACAATCAACCTGTAATGAAATGTTGAAATAGAGATAAATATACACACATATACTTTTTATTACAACAAAAATAAAGGTAAATGTTAAGAAATGTAACAACAAAAATAACAGTTTATTAAAAAAACACACAGCCAAGACCTATAAGTCCAATTACAAAAAAAAAAAAAAATAAATTTAAGAAGAAAAAAACTGTCAGTTTTACGAGTATTCACTTCAGTTCATGTGCATATGGTCAATTTGAAACAATAAACAATTGCTGAAATTGTTGCCCACAACTTGCAAAAAGTTTTTCAATAACAGCAGCAAACTGCAACAGCAACAACAACAATGACAATAATAAAGAGGCATGCATAACTGTCAATAATATTGCATGTTGCAACAGACACAATTGAAATATTGAATGAAGAAAAGGAAAAAAAAAAGAAAAACAGCAACCAAAAGGATCATAATGCAGCAGGCACTACGAATGTTGCCACACAAAGTCAACGAAAGAAAGGCGACAAACAATCAAGTGAACGAATCGATTGGAGGTGAAGAAGAAAAAAACAGCAGCAGCAGCAACACAAAATTATATGCAGGTGGTCTAGAAAACAGACGAATAAACGTAATCATGGCAAACGAGGCAAAATATGAAATTGCTTTGGATGCCACAACAACATTAAGCCGTAGAAAAAGGAAACATGAATCTCTTCGTCTTTTTATAATGGCATTATACATCCCGCAGCAGCAACAAGTTTATGTTGGGTTGGGGAACATACTGGGGTTTTGAATATGGATCCTAATGAGAGCAGGGAACCATATCGATTAAAGATCTAGAACTCCTTTGTGGTATTTAGTGTAATGACATCTTTCGAAATAAGTATAATATAATACCGGGTTCTGCAGTTTAATCCTCAACCCTAACGCCATTGATTATTTAAATAAAAGTCTACTAAAGGGCTACAGTTCGGTGCCCTCTAATCTGGAAGTGTTCTAGGGTCGCATTTTTGGTTTAAATTCATTAAATGGCAATATTTTTATTGAATAGGATTTGAAATCCAAGGACATAGCAAGATAGAATTGGTCGGACGGTTTAATATGTGAAGGTGCACTCCAACCATTTTCATGTAAAGGGTGTTTTTTTGACGTATAGAACTTCCAATAGCAATAACTGCAAAACTAGCTGTCATTATAATGAAAGGCGTTTGACTTTTGTATCATTATACTTTGGCAAATCACCCTCCAAAGACTTATGTACACCAGAACAACGTTTACAAATCGTGGAAATTTATTTCCAAAATTCACGCTCTGTTCTCCAAACTAGAGCACTTCGTAAAGTTTAACGGCCTGTTCGTCGAAAACGAATGAAGACTTCGTTCGCTTATCTTACATGTAAAAGGAAAACAATATTTTATAATTTGTTTTTGTTTTACATAAATGTAATTTAAGCGAATGAAGTCTTCTTTTGTTTTCGACGAACAGGCCATAAGGTGCGTATAATCGTCCATCTGAGCAGCTAATATGCAGTTCTATGGATCGATTCATGACCACATTAACACTTTTGGATAATATTCATCCAAATCGAGCCCGTGCTGTGCGTAGAGCTGAATCCATCGCCTCTGTAGACGTAAGTGTGACAGTGGACTCGAATTTTTCGATTCGATGTCGTTCTTAACAACGCAGTCTCTGCCCGTGCACTACATACTTGGAAATTTTTTGAGGAAAGATCTTGGGCTACATCCATAAAAGATCCAACTGGTGCAAGAATTAAAGCCATTGTACCTTTAATTGCTTCGTGTATTCGGTGAATGGGCTGAGAATCAACTGGAAGTTGAACCAGATTTTTTATCGTCAAATCATCTTCAACAATGAGCCTCATTTCTGGCTTACACAGAAAAAATTCTCCAAAATTGTTTACGAATTAAAGCATTAATCAAAAATAAAATCAGTTGTAATTAAAAATTTAATCAAGTGAATTAAACGTTAAATCAAATGAAGTAAGCGTTTAATCAAGTGAATTAAACGTTTAATTGATACTATTAATTTGTTTACTGGTGTAAATTTAATTACTTTTTTAATAAATATTATAAATTAATTTAAAAGATTTTGTTATTCGTGCTAAATTCCCAGATTTTATTCTTGATAAAAACACTTGAAATTTATTGTTAATGGGATAAGCTATTCCTATGCGCATTTCACTGGTTGCTTAAGCCAGATCATCAGGAAACTTCAGGCGAGATCATCAGGAAACTTTTGCATTTTGTTTTTTCTTAACCTACTTACAACTACAATTAATGTTGGAAGAATTCCAATCAATTGTAGTGGGGAATGTAAGAAGAGATAAGCTCACTATTTATCGTTGATGTTTTGGTTTAAACTTTGATATTGTTACAAGTAGAACTGTTGCTTATGATTCTTATACGCTTAACAGTTTTATTTGGTTTAATATCTTTAGTTTTTCTAAAATCTTTATGGATGAAGTTTCCTGATGATCTGGCCTAAGCAACCAGTGAAATGCGCATAGGAATAGCTTATCCCATCAACAATAAATTTCAAGTGTTTTTATCAAGAACAAAATCTGGGAATTTAGCACGAATAACAAAATCTTTTAAATTAAAATTTTATATTTCCAAAAATGACTTTTGATAAAATTATAAATTTTTTAATTGAAATCAATCTTTAAGTCTTCTGTATAACGGGTATGTTAAAATCAGAATTGCCGGTTTTGAGAGAGCTCAATTATCATTACATCCCGAAAAAATTACTGTTTGGTGCGGTTTACATGCCGAGTTCGTAATCGGCCCATTTGTCTTTAAATCCGAATTCTGTGGCAACATTACCGTAAATGGTGAAGGCTACAGGCAAATGATTCGTGATTGTTCTATTACTGATATTATTGCAAATCATTTGGAGGAAAAATGGTAACAACAAGATGACGCAACATGCCATAGAGAAGCGCTAACCATAACTTTGTTAAGCAAACGTTTGGTGCCGGAATTATCTCGAGAAATGGACGTGTAAACAAGCTACCTCGTTCCGGTTATTTGACACCTTTAGACTACTCTTTGTAGGGGTACGTCAAATATCTAGTATACGCTGATAACCCAGAAACGACTGATCATTAAGAAACCAACGTTCGACGCACTATTGATGAAAAAGACCGGGATGCCCACAAAAGTTGGTTAAAAATTGGACCAAAAGAATGGCGTTCATAAGGCGCACTCGCGGAGGCCGTATGCCAGAAATAACTTTTAAACATTAAATGCCATTAAATTTGAGAAAAAATAGAGCCAAAATTTTAGTTATTCCAATAATGATGTTGTGTTTTATTTCTAAAAGAAGTTCTATGTCTAAAATAAAACTCCGCCTACATTAGGGACGGCACGTTTTATGCGATACCATTTTCTATTGGTCTGTACAATTGTGGCGTATTTTTCCCCTATTTGGGAATAAAATTCCGGGTATAATATTTTTGAAACTCGCAAGCATTATAAAGGGAAAAAAAATTTGAGATTTACTTTCAAAAGTTATTTAAGTCATTTAAGAAAAATTATTATATCAGTTTAACACGGCTACATTTGGCAAAAATCCAAAAGCTATACCAACGATTTTTGCATGAGAACGTTGACTTCATGTTTAAGATAATTTGCATGATTGATTACGGTTGGCGTTGGCGTAATCGCTTAGTCCTTATTCGTAGTAGATTAAAGAAAATAGGTTATGTGTTACTTTAAACTATTACAAAAAACGGCACAGGTGGCTACGTTAATGCCAACCGTAATCAGGCCCGGATGAAGGCCCAACCATGCTACCTTTTGAGCGGGATATTAAAATACAGAATTTTGAAATTCTGGACTTTTAAGCTCGTGATTTCGGAATTTGAGATTTTGAATTCGGGATTTTAAGTTTCGGGCATACGACCCCAAACCCAAATTTCTAATTTAATTTTTTTTAGATTTTTTTAATTTTAACTTTGTTGTGGTAAAACTGCATTAAAAAATTTAAGGTGATTTTTTAGAAAGAAGAATTATCCGAAATTTTTAATTTTCATTTTCATTTTATTTTTGGGGCCATATTGCCTGGGTCCCCTCACAGTTCGCAGCGCCACTTGGATAATTTAAATGATTCCAAAGCACAAAATCAACTTAATGTTTATGGTGAAATTAGATGCTTAGAACTTCTCACACGCTGACGTTAAAGCTATTAAGCAACAATCGGAGAGTATTGGAGTTGAGAATAGCTGTTGTTTTTATTCTGGTTTGGATTATTAGTCGATATTAGAAGTCAGATGGATGTTACAACAAATCAGCCTGTGACCTTAGTTGATTACACCGACTAGTTTTAATTTCAACAAACTGAAACAACAGCTTCACCCAACCAATAGTTACAATAAGTATTGGATAGGTGATTGGTAACGTCGCCCATATGAACACTATAAACACAATAAACATTTTAAAAACTGCAGGCGGTAATTTGTGAACGAGGCTTTTGACTGCAACTATAAAGAACAGAGCACTTGTGTCCTCTTCACTGTTCGTTCTGCTGTTTGTGTACACTTTTAAACGGAATGGAATGGTGTAAACTAAAGTCTATTCGTTGTCATTTTCAATATAATTTTTTTTTTTTGGCTCCAATTCTTCCTTCACCTCAAATTAAATCTTTAAAGATTTTTTTTACAACCGTGGATTTTCTTTGTTATGTCTCTTTATTGGTGGTTTCGGTTTTTTTTTTTTTTTTTTTTTTTTGTTTGTATATATTCCTGTATGTTTTAACGGTTTATTTCTGGTTTCTATGTCAAGTTGACACAAGGTCAATGCTGTTTGCATTGTATGGCAATGCCAAAGATTATGAATTAAAACAGAAACAGCATCACTAAAAGCAGAAAAGGCACAAAAACAACGACAAAAGTTGCAACAACAGCTATAGCAACAATAAAAGGAAAAACAAAATATTTTAAACAACAAAAACAATCAACATGTTGCAATCAAAAAGATGTGTTGTGCCACTAATGGCAATGAAAGTTTTACTATTAATTTGTTTTTATTTTTTATTTAATGTGTGAAACTTTAAACTCCAGACAAATAGAAATAAATTTAAGCCCGCCATTCAATTAACGGTGACGTCCTCTTTCGCTAATGAAAGTGACCTGTGTGCGTTTGGCTGGAGTTGTTATAAGAGTGTGATTTTAAGCACAGTGGAGTTAAATAGATTTAATGTTACTTTAATATGTTGTTTCTTCCTTTTTTTCTTTTAACAAAATTTTTACTCGCGGAAATGTATGTATAATTTAGTTTAAGTAAATTTATATGAATATAGACTAATGGGTTGATTAGGGATGGCAACTGAACTGAAGTTGAGTTGCCAGCAGCGAAATCAGGCAATGCGTGTTAAAATCCAAATAAAAAGAATTTTTTTATATTTTAACGTGAGCCGCATGAGTTTTTTTAAGGTTGGCATTCTTTTAAACTGTACAAAGCAATGTCTGAACTGGGTTTCCCTGCAAAATTCATACGCCTTTAAAGGATGACACTAACTAACACCAAATCCGCCATGAGGTTGTTAAGTATCTTACCTAACCTTGCAAAACCAAATGCAGCCTCAGACTGGGCGATACCCTTTCATGTGAACTTTTTAACATCTAAATGAAGATCATCATGAGAAAGTAGGGAGTTATAAATAAAACCACTGCGGTGTGTTCAAGAATTGAGAAGGAATCGGCGAAAGCGGGCTTAGTGGTGGATGACGACAAGACAAAACTTATGGTTTCAACAAACAAATCCGCCACGCGATTAGACCAAAGTGTGAACGTTGACAAAAGTTATAATTTTGAGGTAGTTTACATACATATGTATACACATGGAATCCGTGGTGAAAAAAACAACAACTTCAGCCTTGAGAATAGACGGAGAATTGTGCTTGCATATATTTGATATTTTATGCTCAGCAAGCACTTCAGACTAGGGATGGGCAAATTGAAAAAATATATCGATATATATCGAATCGATATTTTTTAAGAGTATCGATATTTATTATTTCAAAAATATCGATTAATCGGTATATCGAACGCATTTTCCTAAAACTATAACCAAATTAAAAAATTTAATATACCTTTGTACAAAAATATTATATGTAATTACATTGTTACTTTTTATTGTTTCATTTTATCCCAAAAAATTAATAAGAACAAAAAATTGAATCAAAAAAAAAAGGGAAGAATACAAAAAAAAAACATATGAAATATAAAAAAAAAGTATATTACAAAAATTTTAAATGGAAGTAAATAAGTCATGGAAGTACCAACTTACCTTAAAATTTGAATTGCACCCCAAAAGTACCAACTTAAACTAGAAATGTTTTTGATTGTTTTAATTAAACCAGTAATCATCAGATATGGACATCAGGAGCACTCTCTGTTTTATGTGCTCTACTGTCAATCTGCTTCTTGTATGCGGCACTGCTGCTTATAAATGCCAATCATTTTAGATCTTCATAATAGTTTTTAATGAAGACTGTCTTTAAAAAATATCGAATTCGTAAGTCGTATTTCAATATCGATATATCGGTATTTTAAATATCGGTGATATATATCCATTACGTTTTTTTTTAAATATCCATATTTTGATATATCGATATTTTTTGCTCATTCCTACTTCAAACATAAGTGCCTCCCTCGAGATACAAAAATTTAACTGTATCAGTCTCTAATAAAGTCTCTTATCCTAAGCAGACGAAACAGCATTGGGAGTCTTTGAACAAAACTACTTTGCAAAATATATGATCCTATGGTAAACAACGGGAAGTATCGACGGCGTATGAACTATGAGCTGTACGACCTTTATCCCGATATTGACATAACAAGATTCCCAAAGCCCTTATGACACTACATTTTTTATTCATTAATTGATATAAAATTGATAGAAAGAAACAGTATATGTTAGAAAGAGCGAACTATAAAAAATGTAAACAAAGTTTTTAGTTTTTTTTTCTCTTGTTATGGTTTTGTTTCAGGGATGGCGTTGAGAATTTTTAAAATTGTACCAACAACCTTTAAAAATTGTGCTTTTTTACCCTAATTGTACTAAAAGATTTTTTTTAGTTGAAATTCATTTTACATATTTATGTTCATAAAAAACACCACAAAAAGGTATTATAAATCTTAGTTAAAAAAGTATCAACAAAAAAATACAATTGAAACAACTTAGCCAACCCTGTTTTGTTTATTTTATTAAATGTTGCCAACTTTTTGTTTATGAGAAACCTAAAAACAAAAAGCGGTAAATCGCTGAATTTGCCCATAAGCCGCTGATTCAGCAACACTTTTAATATTTCAAGCTTGATATGTCAATTTTAAGTTAAACAATTTTACATTTTTTTGACATAACTTTATTTTTTATCGATAACTGTAGTAACATTTTTGACGGTTTGCCATTTATCTTAATACAGCTGAACTCTTAGCACTTGGTAAATTTTTGTATTACATTATATATGTACTGTTCACCAAAACTTGAACAATGCATTAAAAATGTAGTGTCATAAGGGCTTTAGCTAGCTCATGCCAGCAGAATGAGTAAAAATGATTCAGCACGAAAAGTTTTTTAAGACATATTCGAAGGAAGACGAATAGTAGGACGGCCATAACTCCGCTGGAAGGATGAGGTAGACGAATTCAGGAGGAAGCTTGGCATTACCAACTGGAGAGATAAAGGAAAGGACCAAACCGGTTTAAGAAATATGTTGTCATCGTTTAGCAAGGTACCTAGCCCCTCCGGATTGTCATTCACAGCTAAATAAGTAATTTGTATTTATATTAGATTATAGTATGGAAATGTCTTCACACTTTGTTTTAAGAAAATCACCCTTATCGTAGTTGGCGGATTTAAAATACGCCTGAGACTGTTTTGTAATAGATTAAAAAAAACGTAAACTTATTTCCTTTAGACCCGTTTTCACAACTTACCGATGGCTAAAAGAAGACTTTGACCGGCCTTATAAAGTGTTGCATTATTAAAACTTAAGTTTAACCTAAAGTGAGCGATAAAGAATATTAAGGTTCATCTTACCTGATAGCTTAAAGTAAAGTTGTAATAATGGAACACTTTTAATACGGCCGATAACATCCTACCTTTAGCTATCGGTAATTTGTAAAAACGGGCCACGTTAAGGGCGAATATCGTGCAAATGAAGCCCATTGTTCGCTTTGACCACAAACACAATGGGTCATTTTGCAAAATAAAATGGAAATAATTCTGGATTTTGTCCGATTGGAATAAAATTTTAGATGGCAATTAATATCTTTTATTTTTGTAATGCTCGAGGTGCCTTACTTTGGGAAGCTATGGCGCCCCTCCTGATAACTCTATAGACCCCAAATCTAAAACTACAAGTTTTGATTTTCCGCCTGAAATTTTATTCCAATCGAAGCGTTTACAAAATTCAGAACTATTTTATTAATGTTTTTTGGGATTTCCACACAGGCTTTCAAGGTCTAATTATTTCCTATATGTAAATAAAAGATTTATTTCATATTTTCCTCCGACGTTTCGTAGGCTGTTTTCCTACCTCTTCAGGGATTATTTTTATTGAAATCTGGCAACAACAAATTATAAAAGCAATAATATTTAGTACATTAACATCAAAAACAATACAATAACATTTAAAGAACAATTTAACTTACATAAAATCTTGAATTTGTATTTACATTTTCATTTTTAATTTAAATGTGGTTTTAAACAATACACATTGGCTGATTGGTATTGGCTGATTTTATCTGGTTCTATTACTTTATATGAAAAAATATATCTTATCGTTCACTTGGGATAATGTCTGCTACAGGCATTGTTTGGACCGAAAATTAAATGCGTCCATTTAGATTATTTAAGTGACCTGTTACAAAGTGTCAAAAAGATGCCCATTAACCCCCTCCTAGGACATCACCATTTTAAAGTTACAAGTCCCCTTCATATAAAGTGTTAGAACTAGAACCGGTCTCTACCACTTTAAAACTGCCACGTGACAAGTTTGGTGTTAGTTCTCTTTCCACTAGAGTTAATACAAGTATCAGTTGTTTTTTTTTTTTGGCTCTCTCTTTATAATTTTTATTTTCGAACTCTGTCAATATTTAAAAATCCCAAATAAAATGTAATTAACGAAAGTATACTTTTAGGATGTAATTCATTTACGATATTATACATGGTTTTGAAATCAGATGAAAATCGCAAATGCCAATACGATCACTTTAAATCAAGCTTAGACTTCAACCTATTAAACAAACTCACCATTGTATTCTAAATAAACTCAACAGTTATTTAATATGTACATACATGCATACAAATTACTCTACCTGAATTCTATAGAATTCGTGGGCGTTTTTCTACAATGCAGAAATAATAAACAATAAAAACAGCAAACAAAGCGAAAACCCAACAGAAATACCCAGCCACATGTCTACTTTATAAACTACGGGGAATAATAAAACATTTCGCATACATTTTTTTTTAAAGAGATCAAAAATGAACATGGAACATGAAGCTTAACAAAATAAATGCATATGAAGATATAAATGAGATAAAAATGCATAATTACTTGTTGCAGGGATGGAGAATCGAAGATTTAAAACAAAATGGTGACAAAATTTACGGTCTTGGAATGATTTTTTGGTTATGCATCAGATAAAACTATTGCTTTTATCACAGGGATGGAAAATGTTAAATTCCATTTTGTTACACAAATAACTGTGATATGATTTATAACTTATGTAAACTGACGAAAAAGATTATTGTAAGTAAATTTGTTGAAAATGTAGATTATAATTCTGTGGCATTTTGACAAAACATCTTAAGTCGAGTTAAGATAGCAAAAAAGTTAAAAAATAACTCGGTGAAAAATCATTTTTATCAAAAATACAAAATTTTAAAAACGTAAACAAAATGTTTTTGAAAGAAAATTCGTATGATTAAAAACAATTTTACCAACTTTTAAAATTTGACTTAAGATGTTTTGTCAAAATGCCACAGAATTATTGTTATTATTTTATTTTTACAATGTTGCCAGATACTAAGAAAAACTTAATCCCTGAAGAAAATTTAAAGAATACCAACGAAACGTCGGATTTTATTGAGTATGAAATAAATAATCTTCTGTTTATATTAAATTTATTACTTTGAAAGCCTGCATATATGAAACTATATAGTATTTAAAGTATTTAGAGTAGTCGAAAGAAGGTTGATCAACACTTTAAATTACTAATTAAACATTTTAATTCAACCTCGATTGTGAATTTTCTTATCTGCCATGAATTAAAGCTTTGCAATAGATTGAGTAATTGCTTGAATCACTTTATATGGCAGAGTTTCAGTATCATAGAGATTAAAGCTCAAATTAGACGTGACATGACCAAACAAAACCGCTGTTCGAACCAACCTTATGGGCAACACTGTATTTGATTATAGGAGACTTACTACAAGGACATTACCATAGTTAATACTCATACAAATAAAAGTGCCAAATTTGAAACTAATGGTGTTTTCTTTTCTACAAAAAAATACCACATTTTAAGAGGTGCATTTATAAAATGGGTTGCCTTACATGTAACAATGCAATTTTTTATTTGACGAGAACAAAACACAAAATTGGATCGCCCTGTTTTAAACAGCTGACAAAAAGTTTGTTCTTCAATATATATAAAAATATGTACATAAATCAAAAAGGATGTTCTTCAAAATATAAAAAAAAAATACACATAAACCCAAATTTGTTAATATATTAATATTAAATAAGTAAATAAATGAACAAAATGAATGACCAAATTCCAATTTCTTTAGTTTGTTTTTCATAAAATATGTAAACAAGAAAATACCTTTGCCAGATTGCGATTTATTAACACCAAGTTTTTACGATTTCTTGATTTGACGTTTTTTTTCCAAAAACCATTTTTTAACACCGAATCCATTTAAATTTTATGTCACTGACAACCTATCCTTCATAATGTAATGCTTTCTTTTGTTTTTACTATAAAATAATAGACAAAATTACTATTAAAACTTAAAAATTTTACTGTCCTGATTAGAGGCGATTTTTTCCCAACTTCGTCTGGTAACCCTATATATAAACAGAAGCCATCTTTTTACAGGGCATTATCAACACTCTCGATTTATACGGGGCGTAAAGTGCAATGCCTTATGACATTTAAGGGTGAATTTTTTTAGAATAAAACACGCTGCCCTCTTAGAGAGCAAAGCATTTTTAAGAAACGAACACCAAATTGCATTTTTTTAAATAAAATGTGACATTTTTTGTAGAAAAGAAAACACCATAAGTTACTTAAAAGGTTAAAATCCCGATTGCCAAAACTCCATAATAGTAGAGAGAGCACTATCATTTGTGCTGATGTGTTAAGCAGTAAAATATATTTGTCCTAACATTAAAAATACCAATCGAGTCAGAATCACTTTCTGAGTCGATCTGAAGATGTCCATCCGTCCGGTCGGCTGACCGTCTGGCTGGTTGTCTGTCTATGTAACCTTGTGAGCAAATTACAGGTCGAAATATAAGCCCCCCTCTTCAATATCACTACAAGACGAACAAAACTCTTTCAGATATTGATATTTAGGTAATTTATGACACAAAGAACTCGTATATGAATCTTAACCTTATAACATAATTTTGTTTTGCTGGGTCCATGGGTCTAAAATAGGTTACACTTCCACAAATTTGTCTTGATATAATTAAGTGTAGGGTATCAAATGATCGGGCTTAACCGCCTGTACTTTCTTACTTGTTTGTCTTTTAAATTCATATTTTATCAAATTATATACAATTAATTAACAGAATTAATATAACGATGGCAACACAAGCACTATAAAATACTTAATCACCCCTATTCTGCGTTTCGATTCGGATTTTTGACGAGTAATTTCCTTACGTCACAGCTATTACACACTAAAAATGATACAGTAACAGTTTAGTGAGAAAAACATGTTTGGTTCAATTTATGGTATTTTTGTTTCAGTTCTCACATTTCAATCGTAAAGTTTTTTAACGCGGGAGTTACAGAATATGGGCACAGAATACCAAAGTTGCAAAAAACGGAGAAAATTTCGATCCGAATCGAAACGCAGAATAGGGGTCAATATAAATTGTAAATCAGACTGGATTATTTCATTACTATTCCAAAACTAAAATACTTGTACTAAAAAACCACAAAAGTACTAAATTTACCATCTCTGACTTTAATCTTAACCTGTAAAAGACCACAAAAGAGAGTGTACAACAAAAGTCTATGCTTGTGTGTGTATGATATCCGAGAGAATTCTTACAAATTCACCACACTTTAGCGTAACTGAAACAAACAAACAAACAACGAAAGAGGCCTAAGAAGAGTTGAAAGCAGCTCATTTACCAAAACGGTTATTAGACGAAACAATAATTTCAAAGACTTCAGTTGAGTTTAACATCAACAGGTGTTAAAAACGTGTAACGATTCAAAGCGCTTTAAAATATTTAAAATACTTAAAATTAAGAAACGATCTTACAATTAAAGTTAAATCAGTAACCAACGAAAAACGGTTAAAAAATTAATTGAATTAAACAAAATATATATTTTACAAAAAACTACTAACATAAAATCCTCTTTTAAGAAAAAAAGTTTAAAAATATTTGAATACTTTCAAAAAACAAAAAGGTGAATAAATTTTCTTTGTAATTTAAGGAAATTTTAAATCAAATCCATAGTGTTTTTTTAACTACAATACCGAAATCATTTCTCGCAAAACAAAATTTGTAGATTTTCCAAACGTCTTTCAAGGATTAACGAAAACCAGATCATTCCACACATACGCAGAATAAGAATACGTCTTAATAAAAAGCCCTTGGGTGAGTTTTATGGCAAAAATAAATATTTATATAAAAAATAATTTATTAAGAATACAAAGACGACGACAGCGAAAGAGTGAATTTATTTAATTTAATCTTTTTTTTTATCATAATTTCATTAAATCGAATGTCTGTGTATGGGTGAGTGTCAGTCCGTCTGTCTGTCTGGCTACTGCAATTAACTCACCTTAAGTCTGAGTGAAATAGTCATTCAACGTATTTCATCAGTCTGGTATTTTTTTCAACGAGCAAACGAGTACTTTTTCCAGTTCAGAAAAAAAGAGTTAATTGTTTGTTGGTGACTCTATAGTTGTTTCGTTTCAACTCGTTTAAAATTTGCTGTCTTTTTAGTGTGTACAGGTATAATTTAAGTATTCAGTTGTATTAAATTAAAAAATATTAAGATAGAAGTAAAAATATAAATGAGCAACAAGTAACTACAAGCTAGTTTATTTCATATATACTGGCTTTTTATTTCATATCTAATACTATATGGGCTAACCTTTGGCACGCAAATGATAGTATTTCATCAATGCGAAAGTTTCAAAAGAATTTTATTTTCTCTTCATAACTTCAAGCCAGTTAAAGGTTTTTTAATTGAACGATAGGTATGGTTAGGTTCAATGGCCAGCCGGCACGAGGACGGCTCACTTGGGCCCTTACAGCGATCCGTTTGTGGTACCCTAAGCCAGTGACCAGTTTTTAAACGATAACTCGGTATAAAGAATCCAACTAATGTAATCTAGTGGCAGGGTTCCCAAAATCGCCAGATCTGTTAGATATTGATAATACTTTATTTTAAACAACAGTTATTTCGGAAACAAAAATAAATTCATTGAATGTCGAAAATTTTGATTCACGTTTAGCTTTTTCCAACTAATTAATTGGTAATAACTTTACGAAATAGAACATTTCTTATTCCGAAATACATTAGATTCCCTTCATATACGGCATTTTTGCTTGTTAACATTGCCGTTTAAATCAAAATGAGCCTAATTATACATAAACAATAAATTTATCAAGTTATTGTCTTCTTCAGGAATTTCAATCATTTTTGAAAAAACTTCCAGGCGAATAGGGAAATTCAGAGGGTTGAGCTTGCTTGTAATTAAGACTTTACACGAAAACACCGGCTGCTAATTCCAGTTTGCGCCGATAAGTTTCTAGTCAAAACGTTAGGAGTTGCCTGATTTGAATTAGCTAGAGCCGCGATTGTTTCTGAAACCCGAACATTGGTTCGGCAAACACGTTTACGAGCCTCATAATAGTCCATCAACTCGGGGAAATATAGGAGTGTAAACCAACGAAATCCTCTTTTCGGTATCACAAGCATTCATTTTAATTAATCTTAATCGAAACCTGCCAAATAATGAAAATTAGTCGATTACTTACACAGAAAAAAAGGTAATTACAACCCAATTATGAATAAAATTCCCCGTGAATTTTCTCCCTACTCCCATTTTTCCTATGTAAATTCAATTGTAAAAATTGGAAATGGGATATGGGAAAAAACTCCCGGGGAATTTTTATTCATAATTGGGCTGTATGTTTTGTTTCGTTCGCCACCTTGTATAAGACAACACCAAAAACATCCTGAATTATTGGTCATCAACTTCCAGTTTGAAGTAGTTGACTTAGGTCCATATAAATCCAACATTGACTTATTAGATTCTCAATTCTTTTAAAAAGAGAACGAAAAAGTTTGAGATAAGATATCGGCTCTATATTATTATATATTTCTCCTCCAAATTCTGAACTCGAAAACTGAAGGTTCTGCTCGTTTAATTCCTAATTTAATCCGATCCTTAGCTTAGGTAATATTGGCAATTAAGCAAAACTCTCTTGGGTCCAGTAACTAGTGCACATTGTGTAACCATGTTTCACTGTCTTACTTAGCTGCCATTATAATTCCCTATCCACCCGGTCGATTTAGTAAAGAAAAAATTCTAGGTAAATCGGTACTAAAGAGTCTGCATTGGTCTCTCAGTATTTCCTGACCAAACAATTTGAGTCTGACATCTACGATTGCCAAACAATAACTGAGAATATGTTCTGTTTATTCTTTTCCTTTTTCTTCGTCGTTGCAGCTTCTACAGAGACCATTGTAATAGAGCCCTAGCCTCTGGTCTTGTTTTCCGATAGGCCTATAGTAACCACAATTAGTTTTCTAGGGTTAAGTCTGGATAGCTTTAACGCTCTTTGAGGTCTTCTCTTATCTAGGACCAGACCTTTTTCATTATGTATATCAATGAGCAATTTAAACAGAATATTTGGTACTTCGAAAGTTTAATCAGATAGTATTATGCGATATTTAAAACCAATAGCTAAGCTAATGATCCGTGAATTTTGGATTGACTTATACAATCAAAAGTATTTAGAGCACCACTAATACCCCTGACAGACATATAGTTTCAATACCATGGTATGCATACTACAGTAGTATATAAACCATCAATATACCACTTTGTTTTATGATTTAATTGTAGTTTAGGTTGACACACATGTAGTATACCATGATAGTATAGTATACAAATCCTATGTCTGTCAGGGGTATAAGATTACACTATTTTTCCGATTCATTCAATAAAATATTTTATTAATATGTCTTTTGTATTTTTTCGTCTTTCTGGAAAAATAAATTTTAAGTTCAATTTACCATTTGTCACCGAAAATGAACTAAGCCAATTTTTAAAGTTTATACTGAAGGAAAGCGTATTCCACCTAAGTTGTTTAGAATCGATCAAAATCAATTGAAGTTTGATAGAGCCAGTTGAAGTCTTTTTCTACGTCACACCAACAATTAACAACATAACGGACCTGCGCAATGTGTAATCGTGTCTGTTTGATTCATGTTAAATCGACATAGAGGTTGCAAAAATCTCTTTGAACGTTGTCTAAACTTCTTATCCATTATGGCATGAAATTTCACCTCTACTTTCTCTCCTTCTTTCTTACCTTTTAAGGCCCACAAGAACTTTTACAATTTCCTACCTCTGCTAGCAAAAATGCAAAAGGAAAAAAAGTTTGTTTTTTTGCTCTTCTCTTTTCCAGCTCCTCAAAAACCCGCTGCTGTCATCAAATTACACACATTTTAGCCAGTTATTTGTACGTGATATTCCAACATATTTTCTTACCCACATTCTCTCATGCCAACCGACCAGCTTACCGAGCAACATACCAACACAAACACACCAACACTTTCACACATACAAAGACATAGTCTGACAAAAGCATTTTAAATACTCATGTATGTACATTTATTGGACATTATTTTTTTCAAAAATATATAGACCAGTTAATCAGTTTTAACATAATTTATATCATTTTTTTATTGTACTCTTTTTTTCTTTCTTTTATAAAAAATGATTATTAACACCGCTCTCATTTTCCTTTTCACTGGCATTTTGAAGCAACGAGCCATAAATACCTTTTATTTTGATCACATTTAATTGTGAGTTTCTTTAAAAAAAAACTCTTTCTCTCTGTGATTTGTTTTGTCTCTATATTCTCTATTATTATTATTATTATTTTTAGTATTATTGTTGTTGTTGTTTTTATTGTAATTTGACTATTTTTATTTGCCTTCGATTGCATTCTTTATTTACGATCATTTTTCATTTAAATCGATTGTAGATACTAAAGAAGAAGAGTTTAAAGTGATTTAGTATGGAATTTTTATTTACCGTCGAGTTTTATTAAAATAAATATAAAAAAATCTACATTTAAAATGTCCATTAATTAATACGACAGCTGTTCGATTTTGTTCGCCGTTGTCTGCCAGATTTTATATTCTATATAATTTTTTTTTCCCAAATGGCGCCACTTGACAAAAAGTGAGGGGAGGGGCAGAGGAAGGAAAGATATTACGACAAAATACTGAATACAAGTTGTATAAATAAATTTGTTGTATATTTTTGTCACTGTTTAAACAGTTGGTTAAGGTTGGAAATATAAAGCGCTGTCGCTGCTAATCTGTTTAGATTTAAATAAGATATACATATATTCCATAGGCTTATGAGTTTGAGATGTGAAAGTTGTAGTAATTAAATGTAAATCGGCAATCAATTACTTTTGGAGCTCTACGACATTGAATTATGACCTATAGAGAAAACTATTGTATAGCAGTTGATTACAACTTAAAACTAGATACCTTTCTAGCGGTTTCCGTTAGAAATAAAATTTCCCCTATATGTCACTTTCCCAGGAGCGAATTTTTCGATTACTGAAGCGATGAAGTGATAGACACGAGTAAGATAGTAATGCACACCACCTCAATTACAACCTAGTACACTTTTTCAAATGCATTGCCGCATTTATCAAGTGAACGCCTACCACTTGCACACAAAGTAAGCGGGATAGTGAAGTGTTCATTCAATAAATATAAACTCAGTACTGCTTCACATACATTGTAAGCAGGCAGTAGACAGTCTATGCACAATCTCGCTTACTTCGTGGGCAAGTAGCAGGCGCCTTGCACACTACTTCCCACACCTTGTAAACAGGTAGCCTTTTTGGATTTTTGCGTTATTTCAGAATTATTGATTTTGTAACTATTTTCAAGAAAATCAAACCAGACTTTCGTTATAAAATTAAAAAATATACATATATTTAACTCGCGATATATTTTTAGATTGCTCCTTATTACACAACAGGCCGAAAACTTTTCAATCGCAATTAAAAAAAAAAAACTATTTTATAAAGTAGCAAATGAAAAATAACGGGACAAAATAAAAACCTGCATATTTAAATACATACAGAATATATCAGCACATTTTAAAAGATGAACGAAATTCATTTTGTACATTCCATACACTGCCCTCATACACTTTGTAAGCTAGAATTCATTGAACACAAAGTGTAACAAACTTCATTGAAGAGATGTGTTGTGGTCAGAGACCTGCGCCGTCAAATTTTGTCGGCGGCGGCGGCTTGTAAAAATATTGCCGGCGGCGGCTCAAAGCCGGCTTAAGCCGACTTAAACTTAGGCCAATTTAAAAATTATTTTTTTACCAACTTTTCATATTTTAGTTTGAATAATAAAATTAATTTGCATATATGTATACTTATTTTAATTCTTGTGACTAAAATCTATTCCTAAATGAGATTTTAAATTTTTACCGCAAAACCTTTAAAAATATACAAGGACTATCTATATCTTACTCATTAACATTTTTATTTATTAAAAAAAAACTGTTTTTATAAAAAATAAAAAGAATGGAAAACATTTTTTTCTAGTTTTGGATATGCATTTCTTGTAGGGAATATTCGATTAAATGACTGTGACCGGCGGCTGATTTTAAGCCGACTTTAGTCGATAAATTTTCGGCGGCGGCGGCTGTTAAAAATAATCGGCGGCGCGGCTCAGCCGGCTTCAGCCGTCAAGGCATTTAATAGGTCTAAAGCCATGAGATCAGTAGAATCTTTTGTAAAATTGTTACAGATTTTATCCGTTATACATTCAAGGCTAGTCTTTGGCTTTAGAACTCCTAATTCATCTTATTTGGGCTGTCTATGTTGTACCTGCACGAAATTTCTTCAAACCTTATTAAAAATTTAATGTTTTCAGGCAGCACTTCAAAAATACACTAAATCCTCTTTAGCGAACGTAAATGGAAACACAATTTCGGCAAAATGGAATAAATCGCATAATATTCAATACAGTACTAACTTTTGGCTCTATCACCTATGAAATGACCTGTTAGATAGGTGGGCCTATCTTATATCTGCTTTAGATGTAACTCTGTTAGAGAGCAACAGTGTGGCTGAGTTTGAAAACATCATAATAATATGCAGTCAAAATCAAAAATGTATCAAAGAGTTTAACGATGCACGGTTTGCTTATTGTTTACTCGGAAAAAATTCTCGACAATTTTTTTAAATTAAACCATTAATCGCAAATTAAAAAAAAAAATTTTAAATAATGCAATTAATAAAATGTTAAATGCAGTTTAATCAAACAAACGTTATACGAAAGCAAATAAATATGTAAATGTTTAATGAAAATAGTGGTTACGTGTGCGGCGTCAATTGTTTGTTGAATGTGACCATAGCTTAAGAGTTCTGAAAGTGTACAAATTCTCGGTCGTTGAGCAATTTTTTGTTAGGCTGATCTTTCCGTCTGTTTAAAATTGGCTTACTTTCGAACGACTTAATAGTAAATAACAATTTGGGTGTCAAACACTATGATTATTGCCACAGCTGCGATTATGAAAATGAGGAGGACGTAGAACACCTTCTCTGTCCCTGTCCACTAGAGAGAGGGCGACTGGCCGAACAGGTATCCGCAACCTTTGACGGAATGTATGACATCTCTGGCGTTGAAATGGAGCGCATTTAAAAATTCGTTAGAAGTTCGGTTGATTTTACGGTGGAAGTTCTGTTTAGTGGAACTCCAGGGTATCACACTGGATTATTGGGTCTAAGTATGTCAGATAGCTACAGACTGCAATTTCCACCCAACCTGGGCGTCGAGTTATTTATAGTACTCTTAAGCAGTTTTGGATTAAAACCAAGCACAAGCAGCATCAGAGCGTAAAGAGTTATGGACCCAAATCTAGATGTTTACCCACCCACAAAATATTTTGTGATTTTATTATGCTTTGTTAACTATAAGACGAACATCCGTAGAAAGTGAAAGTGTTTCTCTTTATATAAAATTTGAAAAAGGCTGTCAAAGGATACTGTAAATGCTTCATCTGTACTAAAGTCCCATTTCCAAAGAAATATTTTTTAATAGTTTGTTTTAATAGTTTTTACGTTTTTGGTTTTAGAGCAATGCTGTTTGTTGTTTTTGCATTAAATATAAACGTTTAGTGCATTCATAAACTTATTTAATAGATCTTGTAAATTGTATTCGCTTAAATAAATTAAATTAAATAATCGGTCATGTTCTGGAAATCTAAATCACGTGGAATTAAAATCGAAAAAGATTTTCAATTGAATGTTTGTAAAAATGAACGTAGCTTTTCCTTACTTCAAAATAAGTATAGGTAGAGGAAAGTGGTGCTCAATATATTCAGGATCTTTGAACACGGGAGAGTTTTAAATATTTGTGCGATTTCAATTTCACGTGATTTCGATTTCCAGAACATGCCCGTATATCTTGCACTGTTATGTATTCGCCGGGAATTCCCGGGAAAGTGTAAAATCCATCCCGCTGTCCCGGAAAATGAAAATGTCCGGGAAAAGAAAAAACTCTAGGTCTAGGGCATCAAATAGTCGGAAAGGCCGAATTAAGTATTCCTACTTTTTTGCTTTAAATTTAGCTATTTTTGGTCGTGAAGAGTTGGCAACACTGCATTTCACTAATGTTGTTAAAAAGAAGTATTATACAAACATTATCACTATTGTTGTTGTATTAAAAGTATTTTTAAAATTTTGGTTTTTTAATAAACCAGCCAGCTCTGTATTGTATTGAACCACATTTTATTTACTTAAGTAAATTACTTCCTAATGGTTTTCTGATTCATAATTATTATTATTTTTATTAGCTTTGTCTATAACATTGGTTTTAAAGTACAAAATCTTATCATTACACTCTGTACTCATAAGTTGTATTGTTTTTTTTCTAACAATAAAGAAAAACTCGTAAAAAATGTACAGAGGTTGCACTTATTGCTTATTCTTAAACATGTTGAGTTGAAATCATTATGGAACAAGATAATGAAAAAAATATATTGAGAAACTACTTTGTATGTTAAAATAATACTTTTTAAAAAACAATTGTATAAGGAAGTAAATTTTTAAGAACTCAAAAAGAGGTTAACAGACATTTAAAGTTGTAATTAAAAGAAACGTTAAGTAGAATTCTAAAGTGGTTTGTCCAATGAAATTGGTGCATACCAAATATAAGTACTGCATACTAATTATAAGTACTGTATAAATAACAATTTATTTGGAAACACTGCAAAATCTCTTGCTTTGCATTTTTCAAATACCACTTACTACTTACTTACTACCACTTAGAAAAGTATCTCATATTTCTTTCCCTCGAATGACAGTGACATGTTAACATTTGTTTTCTTTGATATTAAAACATATTCATACTACATATTTTCTTTAAGTGTAGCAACATCAAAGAAATTTCTTAACGAATAACTTATACCAAAACGTTTAATTGTTTTATTTTAAAGAGAACTACATTTTTAATTTATTGCATAATTAAGGCTTAAGTCTTGACTTGATAGAAAAACAAACAACAAATTAAGTATTTGCAATTTAAAAATTTTGAAAGCATTACCGCTTAATTAGGGTTCAAGTTTCATTTAGTTTCGCAAAGTACTCATACTCAAAATCAAAATGTCAAAAATAACTCTAGCATGACCAACTTTTTATATTTTTAGACACTTTTTTCGTTGAACAAAGTGTTAAAGCGCATTAAAAAATTTGAGCACAACAAAGTTAGAAAAAAAATTATACCGCAAAATAAAAAAAATATAACTTTTTTCTATTTTTTTAGAAAAAATTAAAAAATAAGTTTAAGTTGAACTTGAGTGATTTGAGTTGTACTTGCGGTTACCACCCGCTTGTTATTAAAAAATATTAAAAAAGGAAATTTCTCTTATTTGACTTTGAAATGGAAAAATTAACATATGGATCTTAAAGTCAGTAAGAGTTTCACTTTATTGTAATTTAATTTTATTTAGTCGAAAATCAGTTCAGAGTTCCTTTAAATCTACAAAACAAGGAGCGTAATAGTTTTACAGTAGAACCTGCTTAATTTATGTTTTGTTTTAAATCCTAATTTTTTCCCATATTTTTTTTAATAACTCAATTCAGGTTATTGCCTTAAAAATTAAACTACCAAGAAAATTTCACTTAAATATTATTCGTTTAACCTTCCTATCTGTACTCACGCATAAGGTGTGTGTCACTTATTGAATTTTAATTTCTTTTAGTATGAACAAAGAGCGCGAAAGTACATATTGTGATTTCTGTTAGCTTTATCTTTTTCAAAAAAGTTCAATCTAAAGCGGTTTCAAAGTTTATGAAAATAAGGTATGTGTGCGCATACAGCCATATTCGGCCTGCGAATCTGACGTTTTTAATAGAAGTATATTTTTTTGATATTTTTTAACTCTTTAGAATTTAACCACTGAAATAATAAACTATTAGTCATAAATAAAAAACATTATTTTCTTTAAAACTTTTATTTATATTACTAAAAACACACATTTCGAAAAGTAAATGGGATTGTATTACATTTTTTTTTTTATTTATTTTGACAAATACAAGTTTTGTAGGCTTTGCAAACAACTGTCTGACAGACCGGGAGCGACACAAGTTAAAACAGGGGGTATGGTGGAATTTTTAACAAATCTTAATGATAAGAAATATGAATTGCCTTGCTTGGCGTCATATGATTGCAAGCTAGTTCTATACTGGGCAAAGGCCGTCTATAAGCTGTCTTTATCTTGGCCGACGCACAGAAAAAAATAAAAATTGATTTTAATTAAAAAATTTGTGATATTAATTAAAAAATTAATTAAATTTGCACCAGTTAACAAATTAATAGTATCAATTAAACCAGGTAATAGTATTAATTAAACGTTTAATTCACTTGATTAAAAGTTTAATTCATTTGATTAAATTTTTAATTAAAACTGATTATGTTTTTGATTAATGCTTTAATTGGTAAAAAATTTTGAAGAATTTTTTCTGTGCGTGCGACTATTTCTCTGAGCTCTCCGATGGTGTTGAAGGTTCTTTCATAACTATGGGATATGGAATGCTTTTCTTGTATGTTGATCTTCGCCAGGTGGTTTTGGACCGTTCTCCTTTTCTACTTCCTTGGTAATTTTCAACGCGTGTGCCTCACCGAACCAAATTTTCTTCTAAGAAAATCTACGTTTGTATCACCCATATCAAAACAGGGAGCTAATTCTGTCAGTCGTGATCGAATACTTTTTCGACTTGAAAGCAATGTTAGTTCTTGTTCGTTTAGTATCGACTGAAAGAATTAGAAATAAAATTGCTATCGAGTCGAAAAAGTATTCCATCATAACTGCCGGAATTAGCCCCTAGATCCGATATGAGTGATAATGGGGAAAAATGCATTATAATAATTCAAAACCTACTGTGAATTATTAAGACTTAATGGAAATAAAAATTTTGTATAGACTAATTTCAATTAACAAGTACAGTACTTTTCGCTTATAGTCCATTCCGCTTAAAGGCCAAAAACGGATATAAGCCAAAACTGTCATATTCACATGCAGATTTTTTCGAATTTCATACAAATTATTTGTTCTAAGGTCCATTTCGCTTGTAGTCCATTTTCGTTTAAAAGCCACATTTTCTTAGCATGCGTATATAATTCTTCATGCAAAAATGTCCGCTTATAGTCCACTCTGTTTTTTATATATTTTTAATCAACTGGAAACATGTTTTAATTTACCTTTCTGGCAATTACAGCACACGCTCGGAAATTCGATCCACTTTGTTTTTAGGGCGATTCGAGTTTCCGAGTTATTCGAATTTCTGGACGGTTTTTTTTTTACAAAAATTTAGATAAATTTGACCATAAAGATATACAAAACTATACTTTTTTTTAGTTTTAGTTTATTTAACATAAAAACTATAAAAAACTTAACGAAATATAAAAAATAACAATTCAGTTCATTTGACTGAGTTTTAAACTCTAACAACATCAAGTTGATTCTGAGACTTCGAATTTCTGAGCGTCTACTGTATTATAAATGCTAAATTTCGCAATTTATATTTCATGACATGGTGTCTTCGTCTGACAATTTTTTGTTAAATAAACGTCCAACTAAATAAAAAAACGCTAATAAAAATAAAAGAGTTTTTTTATATAGACTTTGACGTTTGGTATAACAAAAAACTGTCAGGTGGAGACCCCATGTAAAGATCCTATGAAATTGATATTTATGTTGTGTTTGATTTCGTCATCCAAAGAATTAAAATGAATCTCATACGCATTTGTTTTTATTGAAATCTTTTAAAGCATTTGAATTAATTAATTAAAAAGATTTTTGTTTTAACTATTTATTTAAAATAAATCAATATTTGGTTATGTTTTAAATATACTTTTCTTTGGTTTAAAAAGAGTGGATTTATTGAAGAAAATAATATTTATATAGTCCAAAATGTGGATTATACTAGGTTTCACTTATTATCCATAAAATGGCTTATAAAAAAAATCGGTTATAGTCCAAATTCGCTTATAGTCCACAAAAGTTGTGCAACTATAGTAGTGGACTATAAGCGAAAAGTACTGTATATAGTTACGTGCTTTTGTTTAAATACTGCATACTTGGACTTGTAGTTACTTACTTTCGATTTTCGTTGAAAAATACTATGAATTACAAATACTACTCATTATCTGAGAGTAAAAATTGGAGAGAATGGATATTGTAAATATGCATCATAATCAAACTGATTTCGCATTTTTTGTTAGTAAGGTGGTTTTGCATTTCAGCTAACGATATAAGTTTGTCATTCCGTTTGTAATTTCTTCAATATTGATCTTAGACCCTATAAAGTATATCCATATATATTCTGGGTCCTTATCGGTAACGAAGTCGATTTAATGATGTCCGTGTGTGTGTTGAAATGGGTTTTTGCAAAGAGCCCAGATATATTTTTTTTAAATATTTATGTTTGACTATAGACTGGCAGCCTTCGCAGTGGCGCAAACGTTAAAACGTCAAAGAATTCTGATGATAGGAATGTTGTTATTCTCGAAACATGTGAATGCGACCCGAGTTTAATGACTGAACACGGGAGTCAAAAATACAAAATTTGCAAAAAAAAAAAAAAATTGTATTCATTTCATGTTGTAATAAAAATTAAATTTAATAAATTTAAGCTTCATTTAAAAATATCAAAAATTTCAACTAAAATATTTTTTTAAATATGAGGGTTCTAGTTGTATCGGGTGATTTTTTTAGCTATTATCTTTTTGGCAACACTGGTTTAAACCGCTGACGCACGTTTCGTGTTTTGTTTCACTGTCAAACATCTTCAGTTTGGTCTATAATTTAACCATGAATCGTCTTACAAACGAACAACGCTTGCAAGTTATTGAATTTTATTATCAAAGTGCGATCCACTTTTTTAACCAAAAATTGTGTTCAGCGTCGAAGCTCATTTTTGGCTCAATGGGTACGTTAATAAACAGAATTGTCGATTTTGGAGTGAAGATCAGCCAGAAGCATTGCAAGAGCTACCAATGCATCCAGAGAAAGTCACAGTTTAATGTGGATTATGGGCTGGTGGCATCATCGGACCGTACTTCTTTAAAGATGATGCGAATCGTAACGTAACTGTGAATGGTGAGCGCTACCAACTTTTTTTTGCCCAAAATGCAAGAGCTTGACTTGCGTGACATGTGGTTTCAACAAGACGGTGCCACATGCTACACAGCACGCTTAACAATGGACTTATTGAGAGGCCAGTTCGGTGAACATTTTATTTCACGTTCGGGACCGGTCAATTGGCCGCCTAGATCGTGCGATTTAACGCCTTTAGCCTATTTTTTGTGGGGCTATGTTAAAGCTCATGTCTATACACACATGGCCGCTTCAATTGACGCATTGGAAGACAACATTGAAGCATTTATTCATGAGATACCGGCCGAAATGTTGGAAAGAGTATGCCAAAATTACACTTAGCGGATGGACCATTTAAGGCGCAGTCACGGTCTTCAAACATTAAATTATATGGACCGTACTATCGATTCAAATAAAGATTTCATGCATTTTTCTGAATTGTATGTATTTCTTTTTAACTTTCCTATAGCTCTTAAAAAATCACCCAATATATGGGCAATTCCAGCCAAAAGTCTACTTTTTGTTACGTAGCGCCAGAAGTAATTTAAATTGTTTGTCAAAAAATTTTATATGTATAGTTTACTTTTTTATATTTTTGTGTAAAGCGCAACTAGCTCTTTATTTAGAAACAAAAGGGATAACGGTTGAACAACATGGTCCTAATATACAACCTTCTTTGCATTATGGCGTTACATTTAAAAACGTATTCTTTTCGCTGAAAATGCCCATATGTACCTTAAAACGAGCAAAGATTTTTAAATTTCATAGCTTAAAAAATAAATCTATATAAGTCCAAAGTTTACTTAAAAAAGTTTTATTCAAAACGTGTTGCTCAATTCGCAGTCTTATTCAGTTTTGTACTGCAAGTCAAAATCCACTTCTGTTTTTTTAACGTATATATATATCTGCAAATCATTAGCGTCGATTACTGTATTTTTTCCGAATATAGTGCTACTTCATTACTTTGTATATATAAAAACCCTTTTTACAAATTTGACTTCTTCATTTAATTTTTTTTCATTTTGTGGTACAAATATCACGACTTGTCAAGATGGAAATGCCCATATAAAAGTATATTAATTTGTTGCAAAAACAGACTTGTGTGGTAGACAATAATGGAGAATTAACTGCAAAAGAATTTTATCTAATCTGATTACCGCAAAAAAATTCAACAAATAAATAAACTAATAAATTAATTCTATAATAAACATGTAAATTACGACTGTAATATCTTATGTCTTACAGGTTTAAATATTAATGCATTTCTTTTTATAAAACTTAAGAGTCAATAGCAACTGCATTTTTCTTTAAACCCAGTAAAAGCAAATTTCTCTTTTTCATATATATGACAGATTTATTTTTTGAAATTTTACCAATAATTTATCAATAACATTTGCTTGACTTGCATAGTTTTTTCCAAAAATAATCTAGTAAAAAAATACCAAAGAACGCCCACTGTTTATCCCTCATATGTACTAATTTCACTCACACATACTACACGGTTTTATAAAATTAAAAACAGACGACAACAAAAATTCCATAAGAAATGTGAGACATAAAAAATAAAACAACACGACAATCCGAAAGCGATATGCGATATGTTGAGCGTATTATGAAGAGAAGTCAATTACAGCAACAAAAAAAGGGAACAAAAGTGCAGGAGGGGCATTTTGTTTAAGAAAAAATAAAGGTTAACGGTTTTTCTTATCTGGAATACCACAAAAACAACACCAACAACAAATAGTAAACAGACACAAAAACAATAAAAAAAACAAACAAGCAACAAAAACTACAACTTTAAAGTTAAAGTAAAATCCTAAAGGTACAAACGAGTTACGAAGCAAAATTAAAAAAAGAAATGCAACCGTGAAACTAGACTACCCACGGAATATTTTTTATGAAATATGCATATGCAACCAAGCCAAGCCAACCACAATATTTTCAAAAAGTCGAAGATGAAGACAATAAACCTACAGACGCAACATGACTTCAAAAGAGAATTAAGTGATAGGCGGTTAATGGTGATCACATGATACACTACACTACAGTGCAGGCACCATCACATACAACTGGTTCGATTAGAATCGAAATGCAGTTTATTGAATCGTTGAATCATTTAATATTGAATGTTATTTCAAGTTTTACGATCACAATTTAATGCGGTTGTTTTAGATGCATCTAATGGATTTGAGGTTGACATTTAATATGAATAGGGGAGCTGCTGGCTCCAATCAAATGGAGTAGAGTACAAATTTATTTAGTTTTGTAGATTTTTATTACGATACTGATAATTTAACAACTTTTTGACTAACAAAAAAAATTAACAAACAAAACAAGTGGTCGACAATGTAAAAGTACCAACTTCCGGAAAGAGATCGAGTTTCTTTTCTTCTTCCAGCAAAAGAAAATATATTTCCATTAGAAGACCTTTAAAATCATCAATCGTATTTATATTAGTCTTTGCCTCAGGTTATTCTTGATTCTCTCTCATATAAAAATTATCTTGGACTGCCAATTATTAGCTCCTGTAGAATAGATCTATGTTAGATTTTTACTTTTCAGATTGGTTGTTCAATGTTTATGAATTTGTTTTGAAGTATTTAAAAGTCGGAATTTTATGCAATGCAAAAATTGCCTGCTCTTTTATTCAAATAAGTTTCAACCTCCATGTACACAGCGTTTCCTATTATATTTGCGTCAGGTTGCGTGGAATTTCTTTAACTTTAAACATCATTGACACTTATAACGAATTCCAATAGTATCCTTAATTCAACTGGCATAACTATACAAAAGACACATGCACACTTTTAAGTGGTCCAATATCTCTGTCCAAAATACAGCTTATTTTTTCGGATTCCGAGCCTTTATCGCAACGCATTATAGATCAGTCTGTAAAAAGCCACACAAAGTTCATACTGCTTCAGTAATTTCTCGTCCATAACCTGTACTACTATTTTAAAGGCTCTTTGTTGCACAATGGGGACAGCAAATCTAACACGGTTTACCCTACCTCAGGTTTGTCCACATTCAGTGCCCTACCTTTAGGAATTCTCGATTCAAACTATCCTGGATGAACACAGTATCTTAAATTATGTTCCAGGATCTGCCTGACCCACATAAAAGCAGCAAAACAAAAGTGTATTACTAAGACCGATCTCTTAATAACGTCTGGGACACACAAAGATATTTCATGCCTCTGAGAAATCATAAAATCTTTAACTTCGTTTTATATTCTGTATTCATTCTTAAGAACCTTCTGGAAAACCCCAATATTCTTAACCAGACTCCGCCCAGAGAATGTCCATTTACATCTTACATCGACGTTGCACTTTTGGAGCATATAGTTGCAACCAATAACTTAAGCTTGTCCGCCGTCGTTTTACACTTTTTTAATTTAAGTAAATTTTAGTCGCCGTCAACGATTTGTGCGACGGGCGTTCTCAACGTCTGCAATGTCACATCGGCTTCGAATGCAAAGTTATGACATTTATAACCTAACGACGTAATCTCTTTCGATAGTTTTCGTCACGATGGAGCTCTTTTCGAGAAACGATGGAACATTTTATTTTACATCTTTTCGATGCGAGAAGTTCTTACTAAAGTTACAGAACAGCCACCGATTGAATAAAGAAGTGGATCCCGTTTAAATTTATATTAGAGAAACAAGTTTCGACTCCAAGGGTTCTTCGACCAAACAGTCTAAGTTTAAGATATCCGAATGCCGGGCAATGACAAAGAAGATGTTCCGTTGACTCTTCCTCCTCCTCGACGCCGCAACTTCTACATAGGTCATTGTAAGGGAGCCCTAGCCTTTGGACGTGCCTCCCAATGGGCCAGTGTCTAGTTATAACCGCAATAAGGTTTCTAAGGTGATGTCTGGACAGCTGTAATGCCCGCCTTGTCCTTTTTTCATCTATATGGTAAGGCGGGAGCCAGAAGCTTCCAGAACTTTAAACGTCCTGGGCTCGATTTTGGGAAGGCCCATTCAGGAATCACGTGGTGGCTGTGGTTTGAACTCAAATTATGGGCAGAAAGATCTCTAAAAATGCTCAGTTATTTACGTTGATATGTTTGAGCGGAGTTCAGCCTACTGGCAGGTCTTCCTGTTTGCTGTTGCTATACAACAGAAGCTGCTTTGCAATAAAAATTTTAAAGCTCCAGCCATTTAGCAAAAACAAATTTAGCTGCATATAAAAGTTATTCTTGCTTTTATCTGTTTTAGATTCCAGAAGTTAATTTTGATCCAAATTTCAGCAAACAGAATATGACTATTAGCATAAAATGGCTATGAACAGCAGGACAATTATATAGTTCTAGTGCTCTAAAGCTTGAATAACCAGGTCTGTGGAGTCGTCAAAAAAAATTATAACTGCGACTCCAACCGCTGATATTTCTTAAGTCCGACTCCGATTCCAACTCTGACTTCAACTCCGACTCCTACCCTAACAATAATGCAAAATGTATTTGAGACTGGTCCTTATTTGACTTTAAACTACATATAGCAAGAAATAAATTCTGCAAGAATTTCAAAAACGATACTTTAATTCTAACACGTGCCGCATTGGGCTTTGATACAGTTATTTACATATGTAAAGTAGACTGGTCCTTATTTTCTAACCTCAGAATTTTTAAGGCGGACCCTCTTAAAATTCTTTTATTATGGAAAATATCAGAAAACTTTTTTAAATTTTTTATGTCGTAAAATTTTTGATTTGGATTTGCGAGTTTTTGTGGGCACTTCAACTCCGACTCCAGTACAAAAGCCTTTACTACGACTCTTAAACTCCAAATTCGACTCCACAGTCCTGCAAATAACAAAAAAAAACTTGTGAATGGGTTTTCTAGACAAACACAGTTTTACTTTCGAGAGAGCTATAAAATATTTAAAGAAAGCCTTTAAAGCAATTCACCCTAATATTTTTTTATTACTTTCAACTTTTGCAAATAACACATAGTAGGGTATGCCTAAAACTAGTTGAACACAAAAACAGAAAACAAAACACCAGCTCAACATAAGTGAAGTACTCAAACTTAAGAACGCATTAGATACTTGTCATAGTTACAGTGTGACCCAAGGGAAACTTAAGAATTAAAAAGTCTATAATTTCTTTATTATGACCCTGTGCTTCTTGTAGGAACTACGGGAACGAGCTTATATATAATTTCTTTATTTAATTTCAATGAAATTACACTTCATTAGTGAAGGGGTAATTTAGATTATTTAGAATTGAAAAATCATGGCTTTTTTCAATAATTTTCCTTTTGAAATTAAAAATATATGCCGCTGCTAGTTCCTTAGTTCGTTATTTAATAGTGGACCTTTCTAATTTTCATTTCCAAATTTAAAAAAATAACAGAAAAATTCTTATTTAAATAATAAAGTTTGAGACAACCCTGTTCAAGAAAAAAAAACAGCTTTTTACTTAATTCTTTGCTTTTCCTTCATATTTTTACCGCTTCAAACAAAAATATACTTTACCAAGAATTTTTAATGCTCAAAGACGCCAATTGCTATTTTTTGTTCGCAAGAAAAAAAAATACGACTTACGACGCAGTTAAAATAAAATGAAGTGGAAAAAAACAAACATTGCATTTTTTGGCAGTGCAAAATAAAACTATTACAAATATAAACACAGATACACATTTTTACTACTACCACAAGCACATGGCCAGAACATACAACTTTTAATAGAGAAGCAGATACTCGTTCAAAGCCCACAACAATGTTTACCTTAGGTGGTAAAATATTTTCGTTGAAAAAAAATTGGAAAAATAAAGCCAAATTTAAAGAAAGAATATTTATTTGGTACTTTTTTAGTAAATTAAATAAACTAATATTTACGTACACATACACACAAGATAAGATAACACTGACAATTCCGATAAATGTGTGCTTTTGGCTGTGTGTGCTTGTTTGTTTTAAGCTCGTGTGTTGTTAATAATACACACAAATGCTCTGCTATATAGATGGTTTTGAAAGCTGCCGTAAGGTGCGAGGGTAATCTTAAAAGTTCATAATGATCAGATGCATTCGGTAACATAAAGTACAATTAAAATTGTTTGTGCAACCAAAATCGATCAACATTTTTAGATCAAGGCTGTCCAGAGTGCTTAGCGTATTGGTCAAGGCACAACCTCCTGGCGAAGCACTCACGGAGAAAAATGTTTTTAATCAAAACACTTTCTAAAGATAGGAGAAAAGAGGGTTCATGTCCATCTGTCACTTGCATTACAAAAGAACAATAGGTTGCTCTTGTCGCATTAGTCTCTTAATCCAAGCCCAAACTTTATTGACCTAAATCAAATGAAACAAAACTGGATGGTTCATGTGGTAGTGGATTTTTGCTCTAAAACTCTTTAACAAATCATGGATGCAAATGAAACTTTCCAAAAATCGAAAAACGTCAAACAGCAATTGAAAATGTTTGAAGTATTGTTCCTTAAATGAAAATCCTTGTAAAATATAGTATAATTTTTGCAGTTTATCTAGGAATGACTTTTAAACTTAACAAATCGGACCTTAGCAATTTTGTCTCTAAGAAATATTTTTATTTACGGGCGATAACGGAAGAAACATAAAAAATAGTATAGAACTTCAAAAGCCTTTTTAAACAACCCCTTTAAAAAAGAGTATTTTAACAAGACATTTATAAAAGTCACAAGGGGTTTTAAAATTCGATTTTGTCGTTGCTGGTAGATGGTGATGCTGATAATGACGATCGTTTTGTTTTTAAACACAAAAACAATATTTGAAATGCACAGTGGTGCCATCAATAAATAAATTATGACATTTTAATACAAAAATTGTTTTGAAATGTAAAAATAAACTATAAAGGATAACGGAAAATTTAAATAAAACAAATAAGACAGAAAAAAAATTTTTTTTAATTTTCAAAACCCACTGTGCTCCAATGATCTTAACTAAAAAACCGGTACCTTAATGCATTTTAAAGTTTACTACAACAACATATACACAAAAAAGAAATAAAAAAATGAAAACAAAATAAAATTAATAATGTAAATAAAAACAATAAAAACAGAATGACTAAAGTCACCTTGTAGTGTTTATGAGTAGCTCTACTACGAATACAACTGTGAACATCCCATTCCTCTCTCTCTCTCTTTCTCTCTATCTCTCTCTTTCCTAGTGGAAGTACTAAAACGAGTACTTTAACGATTAATGATCGGTACAACCACTGGAGTTGAATTTGAGACATATTTAAACACTCACCCATACAGTCAACGAAAATGTAAGCAAAATTTTTTAATATTCACCACACTTTTTTAATCGGACAACAAAAAATTTGGTGGAATTAAAACTAAACACAGATAAAACATGAATTATGACAATTTATTGAACATAATAGTACTAGTATTTGGGACTGAGGCATAACAAAAACAAGTTTTAATTAAATATCTATTTGTTATTCGTAATTTATTTGATTAGTTTTTAATTCTTTAGCTTCAGCAACAAATCAAAAAGATTTAAAACAGTTTATTAAAATCGATTGAGTGGAAAAATATGTGGTTTGTAGAATGATCGAACTAAAATAATCAAGTATTGGATATAAAATGAAACTATTTGATTAAGTTTTTAAGAATTTAAACGATTTGGAAGTTCTTGAGAATGTTATTTATAAAGCTTCTTAGTCTATATGTTAGTGGAATATGGAGGTAGTGGATCCTCATTTGGGAGCACCCTTAGAACTTCAATTAAAAAACTGACCGATCGCACTTGTTCCTAAGTATTGAATGTCTCTTAATCAAATCAGAATATAAGATTTTAATTTCAATACATCTTGGCCATTTGTCATTGGCCAAAAAAAACTGTTGCTTTTACTTTTGTGGAGAAATTATGGCATTCGATATCGATCGAAATTCCATTTAAATTGTATTGTAATTTCGATTGATATCGAATGCCGTAATTTGGCCCCTGATTCATTACATGTAAACAGTCGCAGTCCAACCAACTCAAAAAGCGAAAAGCTGTATACATATTTTCGTTTTTCGATTAACAGTTTTTGATTTCGACTGCAGTTTTTTTAAGTCCTAGTTAAATATCGAATAATTTCTTTGTGTTCAAACATAAATTGAGTTAGTTAAGTCAATTTTTCAACCGACCTAAGGCAAAGCTCACTTGGGTCCAATCATAGGTCGCGTTGTAATATATTTTCGTTCAACAAACGATTTTACTCTAATCTAGATATTCAATGTCGATTTTAAGATATCGGTCCAGTTTTCCTTCTAAAATACAAATATTGTTTATGAGTTTTTGGTGACCAAACTACTTCCATCTTAAGTCATCAATAGCGGGGCAAGGCCAGAGACAATGTTCTGTCGTTCCTCCTCATCGTTACAGCTGCTACAAAAATATATTATTAATAAGATTTCTGTATGACGTGCTAAATTTCCAATTTTTCATGTTTGAAAAGTACACTGAAATTTATTGTTGAGGAAAAGCAAGCTCCTATGCGCATTTCACTGGTTGCTTAGGCCAGATCGTCAGGAAACCTTTTCCAAAGATTTAAGAAAAGCTAAAAACATTATACAAATAAAACCATAAAGCGAATAAGAATTATAAACACTCAAAGTCTTACTTGTAACTACATCAAAGCTTAAACAAAACACCAACAATAAACAGTGAGTTTATCTTTTCTTACATTCCCCTTGCAAGAAAGTTTAAACCCTCTAGTATATTCGCCAACTATTCAACTATGAGGTTTCTTAGATGGAGCCTAGGCAGGTTTAGGGCAAATCGTAACCTTTACGTGTCCATGATAGCAAAAATCTGTTTCGTCGCAGTGCAAGTGGAAACCTTCTTCCATCTTTCCTTGGCTTCAAGGTGAAAGGTAATTTGACAGTCGCCCTAAGCATAGCTCACTTGGGCCCAGTTAAAGGTATCGTTGTGATACCGTTCCGTTCAATACACCATTTCGCTCTTATCCAACTGGTCAACGGGAATCTTAAGCCATTTCGTTGCCTTTATACAGGCCTAGTTTGCCTTCTTAAAGACACATATTGTCAATGAAATTTCGGTGACCAAACTGTTTCCGTCTTAAGTCATCAAAAACGGGGCAATGACACAGACAATGTTCTGGTCCTCTTTCCCTCATCATAACAGCTTCCAGGAAAGTTTAAACACTTAAGCGTGATCGCCTGCTGTCTAGTAACAAATTGTAATTGCTATGAGGTTTCTGAAATGGAGTCTAGGCAAGTTTAGCCCAAATCGTATCCTCTACATATACAGGGTAGATCAATCTTGTTGGTCGCGTTGAAAGTGGAAACTTTCTCGCATCTTTGCTTGGCAAAAAGCTGAACCCTTTCCGCACTTAGTTACTTAACCCTTGTAAGAGGAACACTTATAACGCCTAATGCCGTGTCTTGAACAACACTTGAAGTGATGTATACATTCTCAAGGGATCTGATGGCCGTTTTACTATTGGTAAGTGAATGGATATCCCCGATTAATATCCTATATCACTGATTTGTTACTTATGGCAATTATTTCGGACTGAAATATGCTCTAATAATTTTTTATCCTGATAAACAGCTGTATATTTAACTCGTTCAAAGAGTCTTTACATTTAAGTTTTTCTTGTGCTTTTGACCCCTCTGTGAAAGCTTGGTTGCAATACAGTTTAAATGAAAATTTCGATTTGTCCCCAGGATCAGGTATTCTCCCTTATCGGGGCTGGCGAAGGCGTATTAAGACAAAATTTAACGCTGTCGTGATTAAAAAACTTAACGACAGTTTTTGCAACACGCCAACGATGATAACCGTTTTTGTAATAGATTTGTATACAGTGCCGTATTTGTTCTAGTTGTTTTTAACCACGATACCATTTTTTAAAAACGCCTAACTTTCGCCCACAAAAACGCCAATCACGACAAGGGTAATTGTGTAATCCGTGCGACATCGCCATGGATTTCCCTAAAGTTTTGCCAAGTCCATAGTCTTTTCACTTTCATGCCTTTGAAGCATTTAAGCGCATTGCGATATTCGCATTTGCCTCCTTCGCCACAATTTTTGAGTATAGCAAGTTTAAGATTATGAACTTAGTAAGGGGGCTTTCTAACTGCCCTTTTATCATATAAGTGAAATAAAATTATTTGTTTCACATTTTCTTAATTTTTACTTTAGAAAGAGCCAAAATGAAAAATTATTAGATTTCCTGGAAAATTGAAAATCCGAGATAGTTGGGAATTCTTTTCGATATGTTTTAAAATTTACGACAACGACAATGTTAAACATATTGAAAGTTTTCCGTATTAATGTCGTCCGGCACATTTATAAACGAGAATCATTGTCGTGGCCGTAGTCGAACTAGTTTGCACTTTTTGTCGATAAGTTTTAAAATTTACGACAACAACAATGTAAAACATAATGGAAGCTTTTCGTATTTTTGTCGTTCGGGACAGTCATAATATACATTTATAAACGAGAATCGTTGTCGTGGCCGTAGTCGAATTAGTTTGCACTTTTTGTCGATACGTTTTAAAGTTTACGACAACAACAATGTAAAACATAATGGAAGCTTTTCGTATTTTTGTCGTTCGGGACAGTCATAATATAAAATTTAAAAAACGGCTAGTTTCGACTTTAACAACGATACTTATTATTTGGCCGGATATATCACGTAAACTTACTTGCCTACCAGCCTTAGTTGCCATCTATTTCAATTTTATATGCTTTCCTTAATTATTTTCTACTGTACGAAAATCGACCTTTTGAGAAAATAAACTATGTTATTGGCAATTTTTAGTTCAACTTTCAATATTAATGTTATAATAGCAAAATCGATAAACACAGTTGCAAATGGCGAGACTAAGTTTAAATATTTTTTAAAAGTTCTTTTTTGAAAAATAACCGGTATTTTTGTTTTAACATTAAGAGATACGCCAAAGGCTTTTTCAATGAAATCTTATCAATTATTTTTTTTACTATTTTGTTATATATTTAACACTTATTAAAGTAAACATTATAGTTGCTACCACCTTTGTGAGATTAAATAAATAATGATTTTTCATAATTTAAGAACCAGTACAGCGAGGTTCTAATAAATTTATGTACACACGTACTTTTTTTTTTTTCAAAAAACGCAAAGTGTGTTTTATTTTATCACAGCCGAACGTAAAAATAGCGGCAAAATGGTGTCTAATTAAACAAGACAAATAACATGGATATGCTAACAATTGCGAAGTGTAAAAAAAATATATGGACTATATTTAGATTTAAAAATACTTGCGAGACTGAGATCGAAAATTTTAAAGATCTTAAAAAATCTAAGCTTGGGGCTATTTCTGGAGGTCGAGATCGAATACTTTTTCGATTCGAAAGTAATGTTATTTCTAATTCTTTTAGCCAATGCTGAACGAATTGAAATTATTTTGTTGGTGTTGTGAAAACTTAAATAAATGCTTTACAACACTAAAAGTTGTTCCAATTCGTGGGAGTTAATGTGATATTGTTCCTATGTTGCTTAATTGATCCCCAGTGTTTTTGTCTTTCCGACTGGCAAAATAAACCCCCTGATTTCGGAAACTGGGTGTATAAATTTTAAATGCAGCAAAATTTTGCTTATTTATAGTGAAGCCCTTGTACAAAATTAAATTAATTCAAAGATCATTGTCCATTGTTTTCATCAACCTTTGAATTTCGTGCCATAAAACTGCTATTTTTTAAGGTTAAAACGAAATCAAGTCAATTTCGGATACACTTTTCTGCATTGAAGCGTAGAGTTAGCCGAACGTTCACGTCTTCTAACGAAACAGCTGATCAATTTCGTTATTTAAAGACAATGCAAATGCTAATCGAATTTTAATGTCACTTTGACGATACGGCTCAATCTGAGCTAGTCTTGAAAAATGTTGCAGAGCGTTGTTGTCATGCTGAAATGTTACGGCTTTATTTCTGAGCACATATTCTGGGAATGAATCGTGTCGGAACAGGTGCTTTGTTTTCATAAAAATTAGGGCTCTTCTATTCTCACCAAATACAGAATATAAGCCTGGAACAATGGATATAAGACTTTGGCGTTAAATAGACTGGTTGCCCGGTCTTCACTTACGATTTTTTTTACTTCATCAATTACAAACTAATATATAATTGATGATTATTAATTGCCCATTAAACGTAATTGTTGAGAATGAGAAATAACTAATTAAACATTGTAATTGGATGCTTCCAAGTCAACGACTAGTTCGTTCAGAAATTAATACATATCATAATGCTTTTTTGAGACAGTCTAAAAATATAAAACAGACCTTTTTTAATATAATGAAGTTTTAGATCATTTAGGCCCGTTCGTTGTTTTTGGGCCACCCTGTACTATACCACAATCTTCTTATCTAAAAATAAGTTATATTTTAAAACTTAAAATTCTTATATTTTCTATTTATAAAAAAAAAACTATTCATTCAACTTTAAAAGGTGACAACATGAAAAAAAACGTGGAAACAAGCACAGCGCACACTGGGAGATTTTGGAACAAAATGGAAATAATTTTGGATTTTGTAAACCGTGAGGACTTCTCTGCGAGTTTAAGTTATGGAACCTTGGACCGTTTCTAATTTTGTAATACCCGAGGATCCCAACTTTTGGAACCTATGGCGCCCCTCCTCAATGAACTATAGACCCCAAATAAAAAACTTAAACTCAAATGCAAGTCCTCAATTGAATCACTAAGTACAGAAAGGGAACTACTTCAAAACATTTACTTAAGACAATCAATTATAACAGTGTATTTAATAAAAATAAAGCTCGTAAAGGAGAGAACTGACTTTAATTTGAAATTGTCTAAGATGACACTTTTTACACTGGTTTCTTAGCAATGCTTAAATAAAATACATGATGTAAATGACAGCAGTTCCCTTTCTGCACTTAGTAATTCAATTGTCACCTCAAATTTTATTCTAATCGGACTTACGGTTTAGAAAATATAGAAATATTTGTATTAGTTTTTTTTATATATATCCCACTGTGCAACGTAATTTTTCCCATTAAAAACATAATAACTAAATATTTCCCTTTATAAATGTTTATTAACAACAATAACCACAATTGTTTAATAGAATTGTTATTGTCTTTTCTCACATCGTCATCACCATCATCATCGTGATTATTGTCGCACAAATATGGCTAAAAGTGTTAAAATTTTAACCAAATACGTTTGAAAAAATAAATTAAAAAATTATAATAAAAAATAAGTATGAGTATAAAAACTAATTTAGATAAACAAATTCAGACATACAACAAATACAATAAATAAAATAAATACTTTATTCAAATTTTATTTAATGAACAACAACAGCCAGCAGCTCCTTATATTTATCTCCACATGTGTGAATACAAATGAAAATTAAGTTTTCAGTTTAAATTAACTTTTCAACTTGTATAATTTACAAATGTTTTTTTCCTATAAAACAATAAAGTACCGCATTTTATAAGAAATAGTTTTGTAAATAAATAAATAAAAAGTGTAAATGTTGTTTATTATTAGCGATACATGTAGATATAATCGTATTCGATACAAATGGATGAATATAATAAATGATATTTCTTTATTTTCTATAATCGATAGTATGATGTCATAAAAAATAAATAATTCCGTTTTGCTTTTAGTCATTTGAATTGACATTATTGGTAGAACAGTATGGAAACACTTAAGAAAATAATTATAGAAATGCACAGTGGTTAAACATAAAGGTAGAAAGATCGCAAAAATATATAACAAGGTTGGCAATTTCTGTATCGGTATCGGTATTTTAATTATGTATATCGCTAACGGTACACCGGCACAGAAACTTTTATAATGGTATAGGTATAAGTGAGCTCCAATTCGGCAAAATCTGTCCAACGTTTTGGGTCGGTATCTCACCAATGGCAGCTGTAATGTTGTCTTCCAGGGTAGAAACTCTGAATGGATTGTCCAAGTATAGGAGACACTTCACGTACCCCCACAAAAATAAATCGAGTGGGGTCAAATTGCATGATCTTGGCCGTGGGTTTCAACCACAGCCACCACGTGATCCCCAAAAGCAAATTTCCGTAAGAAACCCCCCGTTTTGTCAATAATAGGCTTTTTACACTGACCAACATTTAGGTGAAACGCATTAAAGATGTAGAAAATGTGAAACACTTGTAACGCCTTTTAACGCTTGCGTACATTTCGGAGGAACGCATGGAAGATATTTAAAATATAAAACATGAATTCACACTTGCAAATCTTCTATCAATCAAAAATGTCACCATTTCTGGAAAAAAACTCATTTTTGAAAAAAAAACTTTTTTTTCTGCAAAAGAGCCAACATTTTAAAAGATATCACCAATATTGGAATCAATTTGAATTCATTTCGTTCAAAAATAAATGAAAAAAAATTATACAAAAAAAACTTGCAAAAAAGATGTCAACGCTGCTTTCAAAACAAAGGTGATTTTGTCAGTGATGCCACAATAATAATAGAACTTTTTGTCACTTTTCTACTGATGGCAGTAAAATAATCGAAAGATGTAGAATGGAACACAATGAGACAGGAACATCTTGTTAATAGTCTTTTTACACTGATCAACATCTACCATCAAAGATACAGAAAACGTGAAACACTCTATCTACCATCCAACAAAAATGTTACCATTTTTGAAAAAAAAAAAAAAAAAAATTTAAATTAAAAATGTTTTTTCTCGTAAAAGTTAAAAAGAAAACACAAAAATGTATTGGGAGTATAACTTGTTTAAAAATATAAAAAATACTTAACAAAAAAACATTGCAATTAAAGATAAAAGTTGAGAAATAGTAACGCTGCTTTCAAAACAAACGTCAGCGATACCACAATAATAATAGAACTTATTGCAACTTTTCTAGTGATGACACTAAAATAATCGAAAGATGTAGAATGGAGTAAAATGAGATAGGAACATCTTTTGAAAATGTTGAAAGATGTTGGTTTTAAGCCTTATGTATTTCTTATGGAAAGATGTTAACATCTTCGCAAATTGATGGTAGATGTTAGATGTAGATCAGTGTAAAAAGGCTGTAAGAATCATTATTCATCCGAAGCTGTTCACTTATACCAGTATCTTAATTACACCCAAATACTGTCCCTATTTCTTCATTCGATCAACAACTACAACGCTGCATTCATTATCTACCAACGTTATCTCTTTTTAATCATTCCATCGGCACAACCAACACTCCACGTTTCATTACTTCACTCTATATAATCAACTGTTTCACTACCACACAGAATGTTTTTATAACAGAATTTATCTGAAAGCCAAAGACTCCTTCTCCCAAGAAAAATACTCCGCACGTAAAAGAAATCTTCTAATGGCGAAACGCATTCCCATTCAAAGAGAGTACGCTGCTGGATGCCTCAACCAATAGTCATACTGGTACCAAAGCACCAGGGGCTACTGACTCCCGTGGTACCACACAGAAAAAAATAATTTTCATATTTGAATACGAAAATCGCATATTTGATTACAAAAATTTTTGAATTTTCTGCGATGACGATTTTTGCGATATTGATAAAAAAGTTTGTATGTATAATTGTTAAATTTTTAGTTAACAACCAAGTTTATTGAGTCAATAAAAAAAGTTGTTGCCCAAAATAACTTTTTTCAACAAAATGTTTACTTGATTTGTTAAAATAAATTGTTGAAAATGTTGAATAAATCAAACAAAATTTTAATCGAATCTTTATTTTTTTATTTAATAATGACGATGTCATAAATTTTCAATTTATAAATTTTTATAAAAACACTAAAATTTATTATGTGGGGATAAGTAAGTTCCTATGTGAATTTTACTGGTTGCTTAGGCCAGATCATCAGGAAACCTTTTCCAAAGACTTTGGCAAAACTAAATATTATATTCATATAAAACTGTAAAACAAATGAGAATTATGATCTATTTAAAAATGGACAAGATTTTTTAAAATACGGTCTTTACTTTGATTCAAATATTTTTTTTTATTGAATATGAAGAAGTATTAAATTATTTCATTATTAAATATGTTTTATTGAGTGCTATTTTGCAAAGTGTCAATTTGATAAATTTTTTCTTTGAATCAAACAAAAAGTTTGTTGACCTAAAATTTTATTTTTAACAAACTGTCTTATTAAAAATTTTCTTGAGATATTTTTTTCTGTGCAGATAGGATCTCTGGTAAGCCACGATAGCAAGAAATATGGTCATGTTTTGATAATCGCACGATTTGAAATCGCAAAACGCCAGAATTGTTTCAGTTTGCTTCCGATCTGCCATAGTTTTTTCTAGTTGCCTTGAACATACTTTTGCAATCTGAAGTCGCCAAACTTTTTGCGATTGCGAAATACAGAATACGTATTTTGCGATTACAAATCAGAATCGCAAATGTTAAGCGTTTTTCGTTTGCCAGAACATGCCCGATTGTATGATTTCAAGATATGTGTCAATTTTTAACAGCTGCCGGATTCCAGGTATTGATTGACGACTGCAGCTGTTTTGTCCAGTGGATGTAAAATCAAAAAATTAAATTCCTCTTGATAATTCACTACATCCCCATGGGGCCTATAAAGAATAAAAGGCCAGTTGTGGTTTCTTAAATCGTTGTTGTTTAGGATGGGTGACAGATTGGGGCTAACAACAGCTCCATGCGATTTATGTCGCAACGATGAGAACTTGAGACGCAACGGTGTTAGCATGCCATTTAGCTCACGCCCAGCAAACGATCGCCTTCTCAGTCTAACTGTTGTCATGTTGGAAAACCTGGGAGACATTTATATGGAATACTTGCCAATGGCCGGAAGTAGGGAGCTGCTTAGGAAATTCGGTAAAGGAATTCCTTCTGGCCATTCACAAGTGAAAGGGCTTTTCACCTTTACGAAAGACCCCATTGACTTAATTCCATTTAATAAAAATCTACGAGTTCTTATTTAATTTTTCAATATGATTTGCATTATTTATTATTTCAATTTAAAGACTTTAGTGTCCGTCGCGGAACGGATAGCGTGAGTAAACTCGATAGACCCAATTTTCTATGACTCGGTCGAAATACCAGAAATTTTGTGTCCGTTACTGGCCTGCAGCACTTTTAACGTTGTTGGCTTTTCGTCATAGATCAGCGATCTACTGTTATACCCAAGAAAAAAATCTAAATGCATTAAATCGTCCCAGTGAGGCGGCCAAGTAGCTACAAATAATTTGTGATAGTTGTATTCATAAAAATATTTTAAATTTAATAAAGGTTTACAAAACCAATTTTCAATGAAAGATTTCCTTTATAAACATTTGTTAAATTTAATAATCGTTTTTAAATACTCTTTGGCTATATTTTAACTATAGAGAAACAACTAGAGTAGAAACTCTTTAAAAAATAATAATCAAACCAATTCTCTCAAAACTTTTTAAAGCGTAAAGTTGGAACAATAAAATTAATACATTTCTTATAAACACAATCATAGAGTTAGCGATTTTTTAACAGCTGACGTTTTTTCTCACCTTTCTCTTCTTGTCGTTTTCTATGATGAAAACCATCCTACCATTTCTTTGCCTTTCTCTTTCATTAACTCATTTATTAAAGTTTTGATGCATTCAGCATAATTTCTATTTCCAGTCAATTTTCATCAAATCTCCAATCATGACTCTATAATAATTTCACCCAGTGTTAAACACTTTAAGTGCTTTTTGTTGTCATTCATTCAAGCAAAATTATCATTTTTTTTCAAGTCTTGCATACAAAAACTTTTGGTTTTTCGACTAAAAATTCATTTGAATTTTAGCTTAGCCAAAAAAAAAACATGCTTAAGCAGTTAAATTTAACAATAAAATAAGAAATAAAAAAAACACACGTCATAAAATGGAATAAAACCAAATAAATAATATAAAAAAAATGTTTTTTACTTAAATAATTTTTAATCGAAAATTGATTTGCCAAACAAATAACGAAAATATAATAAAATAAAGGAGAATAATAAAACAAGACAAAAATTATTGAAATTATATACAAAAAAATGATGACATACAAAATAAACTCAAAAAGAAAATAATATTGTACTGAAAAAATAAATATCTTTTTTGTGTTTGTTTTTTATTTTTTTAAACTGATGGGAAATAAGAACATTTAAAAACAATTTTTTTAAGAAACGCTTTTCTTAAAAAAGAACATTTTTAAAAAATTTTGCCCGCCCCCCTAGATTTTATCCTGGCTACGCCCATGTATTCGTGTACTGTCATCGGGAATATGTATGCCTGCAAAGTTTCATCCATTTGCATCGAGTAAAAGGCGGTCAAAAAATTGTTGCCTCCTCCCCCCCCCCTAGATTTTATCCTGGCTACGCCCATGTATTCGTGTATTGTCATCGGGAATATGTATGCCTGCAAAGTTTCATCCATTTGCATTGAGTATAAGGCGGTTAAATTAACGTTACAAGATTTGATTTTCCGAAGTGAAGCTAAAGAAAAGGTTTTAAAAATTTTGCCCGCCCCCCTAGATTTTATCCTGGCTTCGCCCATGTATTCGTGTACTGTCATCGGGAATATTTATGCCTGCAAAGTTTCATCCATTTGATTGAGTAAAAGGCGGTCAAAAAAGCATTTTACCAAAGAAAAATTTTTTTTACCTGTTCCCCCCCCTAGATTTTATCCTGGCTACGCCCATGTATTCGTGTATTGTCATCGGGAATATGAATGCCTGAAAAGTTTCATCCATTTGCATTGAGTATAAGGCGGTTAAATTAACGTTACAAGATTTGATTTTCCGAAGTGAAGCTAAAGAAAAGGTTTTAAAAAAGTAGTTAATTATATTTTAGAATCAAAAAACTTTCAAAGATTTTTTTAAAGTTTTCTTTAAAAAATATTTTTTAGAATTTTTTTTCTTTTTTTTTCTTTTATTATATCGGGCATGCTCTAAAATTGAAATCGCGTGAAATTCAAATCGAACAAATTTTGAAAACTCTCCCGTATTTAAAATTCATAAAAATGTTTCCTTTTATATAGCTGATACTTTAAGGTCCACTTTTCTTCACCTAAACTACTTTTGAAATCAGTACCCATGTTCTGTAACTTTAGTGAGAACTTCTCGCATCGAAAAGATGTGAAACAAAATATTCCATCGTTTCTCGAAAAGTGAGAAAAAACTGTTTCTGTAACTCATGTCGAAAACTATCAAAAGAGATTACGTCGTTACGTAATAAATATCATAACATTGCACCCAAAGCCGATGTAACATTGCAGACGTTGAGAACGTCAGTAACACATACCGTTGACGGCGACCAAAATTTACTAAAATTGAAAGGACAGCGGCGGAAATACAACTGTCGGCGTTACCAAATAATGTAAAGTGCGACTTTAAAGTTTGTTGTTTGACAGTTCAAAGCGCGAATTTTTCTCACAAAAAAGTTTCAGACACACTTTTTCTGTAAATTGGCGAGTAATTTCCTTACGTGACAGCTATTACTCGCCAAAAAAGTTACAGACACAATTTAGAGAGAAACCCAGCTGTTTGTTTCAATATATGGCATTTTTGTTTCATTTCACACATTTCAATCGAAAAGTTTCAGAACATGGGCACAGGAAAAGCTACGTTAATTTTTAAAAAAATCCAATTGAAAATCTTCGTCGATGTCAATTTCACGTGATTTTGATTTCCAGAACATGGCCGTAATCTAAGCAAATAATGAATAACTTCGAATTTATTTAAGAAAAAAATAAATTATTGCCTTTAACAACCCGTAAAACTACCCAAGAAGTCTTTTTTTGTATGCTAAAGTATTAAAAAAAACAAAAAACAAATTTACCTTTTAATAAAATTAGGCCAAGTGTGAACTTATTCAACAAGTTTTTCATTCAAACCAATTTTTTTTTTTCGTTCATATAACGTTTTTCCGTGCAAATATTTCTCGTTGAAACCGGAGTGCGCCAAACGCATTAAGGCATGTTAGTGGACCGTAGCGTATTTTGCAATTAACAGTACATATTTTCTATGTACACAAAAAAAAATAATTTTCGTATTTGAATACGAAAATCGCGTATTTGATTACAAAAATTTTTGAATTTTCTGCGATGACGATTTTTGCGGTATTGATAAAAAAGTTTGTATGTATAGTTGTTAAATTTTTAGTCAACAACCAAGTTTATTGAGTCAATAAAAAAAGTTGTTGCCAAAAACAATTTTTTTCAACAAAATGTTTACTTGATTTGTTGAAATAAATTGTTGAAAATGTTGAATAAATCAAACAAAATGTTAATCGAATCTTTATTTTTTTTTTATTAATGATGATGTCACAAATTTTAAATTTTTATATTTTTATAAAAACACTAAAATTTATTATGCGGGGATAAGTAAGTTCCTATGCGCATTTCACTGGTTGCTTAGGCCAGATCATCAGGAAACCTATTCCAAAGACTTTGGCAAACCTAAATATTTTATTTAAATAAAACTGTAAAACAAATGAGAATTGTGAGCTATTTAAAACTGGACAAGAGCTGTTAAAATACTGTAAAAACTGGGAATTAAGCACGAATAACAAAATCTTTTGAAATTAAAAAATTTTGTATTCCCAAAAATTGAAATTACTTTTTGATACTGTCTTAACTTTGATTCAAATATTTTTTTTATTGAATATGAAGAAATATTTAATTATTTCATTATTAAATATGTTTTATTGAGTGCTATTTTGCAAAGTGTAAATTTGATAAATTTTTTCTTTGAATCAAACAAAAGTTTGTTGACCTAAAATTTTATTTTTAACAAACTGTGTTGTTAAAAATTTTCTTGAGATATTTTTTTCTGTGTATATAAAAATTCAAAATAAATTATAAATAAAGACTTACGCTAAAATAACATGACACGTATGCTAAAACTATATTGGTACGTTATCGTAGTATTTGTGTACGTCAGCTGAAAATCGTTGTGTAGCGTTTTTTGTTTGTGTACAAAAAAAGTTTTAGAGTTTGTGATTTGTGGTTGAAACTATTTTAATTCGGTAAGACATATTTTTTTTTTTTTTTCGTTAAGCAAAAGCTTTTTTGTTCAAACTTCCTTTTCGCTTAAGGGATTTGTTTCGTTAAAGCAACGTTGTCTTGTTCAGTTGCGGTTTTTATTAAAACAATACCTTTTCTTGAAGGGACTTTTTGCTAGTTGGAACTTCATTTTTCGTTAAAATTTTGCTAATTTTTGTTTTCACTACACTTTTTAAATAGTTTAAATTTTTTTTGACAATTCATTTTCTCGTTAAAACTACGCTTTCGTAAAAAACTTCGTGTCTTTGTTAAGTTATTGTTTTAAAAAAAATATTTTTTCTTGGTTATAGAAACATTTTTCGATGCAAGACTTTTATTTTCGTTGAAACAACATGGTGGTTTTATTCAAAAAAATTATTGTTGTTTAAACTGAGTTTTTTTGTTATTCAACCTACATTTTTTTTCGTTCTAAGAAGGTTTCTCGTTGAAACTACGTTTTTTTTGTCGTAGTTACGTTTTTTTCTTTGAAACAGCGTTTTCTTTTTTGAGTAAAATGACATTTAAACAACTTTTCTATTGATTTATTTTTCTAATCTTCCTTTAAATTAATGTTTAATCGATAAAATTATATTTTTTTGTAAAACAATATTTGGGTTTACGTTGAAGCTTTTCGTTATTCCAAACGTTTTTTATTCTTTGAAACAATTTTTTTGTTAATAATGTTTTTTGTTGTTTAGTAGAGTTCACCGTTTTTGTCGATTAAAGCTTTTTATCTTTCAAATATGTTTGTTTATTGATAAAAGTTTTTTTTGTTAAAAAAATCCGCTTTTTCGTTTTCTTGTAATAACGTTTTCGTTAATTATTTTTTCTTCTTAAAACAAGCTAAAAAGTTATCCTTGTTTTTCGCTGTATATTTCTTTTCATTAGAATAACGACTGTTTTTTTTCGTAAAACGTTGCAACGTTGGAACAATATTTTTTATTAAAACATTTATTTTTTTAGTTCCAAAAATGCTTTTTTTGTTATTTTTTTATACAACACTGTATCAACTTTCTTTTGTTAATAAACCAATGTTTTCAGAAAAAAAAACCTTTTTTTTTCCAAAACATTTTGAATTTAATGAGAATTTTCCAAGAAACTTTAATAATTATTTCCAAAAAAGGAACTAAAACGCAATTTTTTGCAATGACTTAATTTATTGCAATTTTCTTAAAAACTATATCAATTAAACTGAATAACGCAACTCTTATTAAAAACAATATGCACACTAGTAGAAATTAAATTTTTAATATGCAAAACTCTAGTATACAATTTCATTCACCTTAACCCTGAAGTGTATCAATGAAGCTTGACATGTTATTTTTTTTAATTTAATTTAAAAGTTGTAAATATTTAAAACATAAAACAACGAAAGTATATTAATATTATATTTTGCATATGGTAATTGCAATTTTAAAACACACATCAGACAGAAAATGCCAGATATATTTATAATAAATATTTTAATTGAATTTTACAATTAACTGAGAATAATTTCACAATTTTTAAATTGGCAGCATTTTAATGGAAAAAATTGTGCAACACCTTTTTTGTTTTTTTTTTTTTAATAAATATTGAAAGTTTTATCGACATTTAATTGCGGAAAATATTGGCAAATAATTTCCGGAGAAAACCGACACATATAAAAACTGCAGTGTGGGGGAGGAAAATAGCACAAAACGTTTAAGTTTTACAAAAAAATAAAATATTGCGGTGAAACACCATTTTTTTATGGGAAAGAATAGTTTTTAAGGTTACTAGTTTTTTTTTTTTTGCGGTACAACAACGTTTTAAAAGTGAATTAATATTTTTTTTATTAAGAGAATGCATTTACTGTATTTTTATCGTTAATTTTGCTAAAAAAAATTCTTTTTCGTGGAAGTAATATTTTTTCGTTGATATAAATTTTCTGTAAAATCAACGAAAATAACTTTTTTGCATTAAGAATTTTATTTTTTTTTTTAAAGAATTGTTATTTATTTAAAATAAATACCAAGAAAAGAATGCATTTTTCTTTTAAAAAAAGCCCATATTTTTTTTTTTTATTAAAAATTTAAAAACGAATAAAATTCTAAATTCTGAGTGTATGGGTGAGACTTTCTGAATGAAAACTTTCATAGTGTTAAGCTAGACTTACTTTTTCTTAATAAGAATTAAATTTTTTGATTGGTCCTTCGATTGGCCTTATTACGGTTGTGGTTGACGTAAACGACTAAGGCCCGTTTTCACTACTTACCTTTAAAGTTCGAAATAGTTAACGGTACCTTTAGCACTAGTATGGAATAAAGCTGCCTGCAACCAGGGTTGTCAGATTTTTTTTCACCTTCATCGCCAAATAGCATACTGAAAATCGCCAAAAATCGCCAAAAATTAATTTTCCTAAATTTTTGGTAAAAAAAAATCGCCAAAAATCGCCAAATAAAAGTTTTATATAAAAAAAGAGTGTATTTTATTTACCTTTATTTAAATTTTCCATATTTAGCCTTATTCTAGTAGTGTGTTTATATTATAGTAGACAATCGCAAAACGCATAACATTTGTGTTTCTGACTTGAAATCGCATAATACGTGTTCTGTAAATCGCAATCGCAAGAAGTTTGGCGACGTAAAATTGCAATAGTATTGTTAGAAACTATGGCAGATCGCAGGCAAAACGCACAAGTTTTGGAACCCCTTAAGAAATCTAGCTTTTTGCGATTTTTAATCGTGCAATTGTCATAAGAAGGCTGATTATCTTAAAACCTAAAACTTATGAGATCAGCTAATAAAATTTTTCAAAAAAATAATTTCATTGGGTATGCAAAATGAGTAGACTTTGATGCAAAAAAATCAGTTTTTATATGAGTGATTTTCTATGTGAATATAAAGCAGAATATGGTAAAATTTCGTATTTATTTGAAGCAATGGAGAAATGTCTTAAAAGGTGTATTCAAATTGGATATTTGGAATTGAACTGGAATACTTTAAGTCAACTCAGTCTTCTTAAAGAATAAATTTTAAAAATTACCTTCTAACCCAGATTCGTTTTCGATTCTATATAAATTCAACGTTTTCAAAAATTTCAAGTGAATATTTAATTTTTTTTTTTTTTAATTTCTGATTTTCTTTCGCTATTAATTCAATTTATTTTGCATACTATCCAGCATACATTATTATTTATTTATTTTAAGAATACCATAAGAATACCAGTTTTTAAAATTTATTTTGCAAAATAAGTTTTTCGGTAAAGATCCGATGATTGATAAGGAAAATGTGCGAAAATATAAGAAAGCTTTATTCCAAATTTCTATGGAAACATTTTTTTTATGTTTTGAATCTTATGTATCTGGCAATATTATCAATTTATGACCCAAAACAATCACATTCGAATTGCGATTTTAAAATTTGTTAAAAATTCCGAGAAAAAACTAAGCCAGTACTCATAAATTTTTTCATATAAATATGAAAAAAAGATAAAATGCGTTTTAGAAATCGCCAAAATAATCGCCAACTTTTTTAATTTCGCCAAAAAAATCGCCATGTCGCCAAACACAAAATTGCGTCGCCAATTAGGTTTATAAATCGCCACGTTTGGCGAAAAATCGCCACATCTGACAGCCCTGCCTGCAACTAGTTTTCGTTTTCACAACTTTTGTATAATATAAACTTAACATTTTTGAAAATGTGGCAATACTAAAGAAAATACCGATTATTTTTGCCAAAATAAAAATACGAACTGGCAACTACGTACTTTTTTACATTTACAAAATATACGTATAATTGGAGTTGCCATATATAAAAAATATGTAAATATAATATGGCAATATCAAATCTAAGCCTTACGGCAAAAGTTAAAAGTATAACGTTTCTCTCTTTAGCTTATCCTTCACTTTTAAATTAAAGGGAACTTGTGATAATTAAAAACTCATTATCTGTTCGATAACTTCCTACATTTAGCTATCGTTAAGTCGTGAAAACGGGCCAAAGTCGTTTTTTGTAATATCCCAATAAAAAATTTTATCATTTTGCGAAGCACTAATGGTACATTTAAAATAATAAACGCACAATTATGCGCTACGCAGTAAGACATACAGAAATGCAGTAAAGTTAGTGAAAGAACTCTAAACAACTTTTATAAAAAAAATAACATTTCAAGTGCCACGGCATTCCCTTACTACGAAGCAGGTTTGTAAGGGAGAATAATAAAAAATAACTATATCCAAACATTCAGTGTGTAAAGCTGATCGTTACATCCAACAACTTTTATATGCGCTGAATAATGCGCTTTATGTGTCAAAAATGTATTGCTTCAAAGTGGAAACTCGCCATATAAAATTCATGTGTTTCTCCCTAACAAACCTGCTTTGCTGGAAGCTCCATTTTTTATTGGGATATTAAAGAAGACAGGTTGTATGTTGCTTAAATCTTCTACAAAATAATGAAACAGTCGTTTAAGACAACCAGAACCGTAATAAGGCTGATTGTTTCAAATAAGAAGGTTTTGTTCAATGTTTTTACAAAATAGTTCCTCGTATAGTAGTTTTAACTGGAATTTAAATAAATTACCCACTTTGTAAATTATTGAAGATTTTCAAAAAAAATGCCCGAGAAAACTAGCAAAGTATTGCATAAGTTATTTCAACCCACCTTTTGTAAACTTTAATGAATTTTTTCAGCTTTTATGACTGAACAAGAACACAATATAAAACTTTGTGAATTGCCTAAATATATTTCAGAATTTTCTTTGTAAAATATTTACTAATAATTGTTTTTCTTTCTATTCTAGGTACGTAACAAGTTTAAGCTATTAAAGAAGTACGTAAGTTGATGAATTTTAATGTAAAAAATTTGTAGAAATATTCTGAAAATTTATAAATTTTATTAATGTAATTTGTATTATTATTTAATTAAGCTTTAGGTCTCTTTTTTATATAAATGTACCGACAATATCGCGAATTAATTTTAAGTCAGATACTGAAAGTTTAGCACAAAATTATAGGCATTTAATTTATAAAAATAGAAACGGAAGTTAAAAATTTATTAATACTGTAATAGACTAGGTTTGAATTGAAAAACCCTTTTTTGTATTTAATTGAAAATTGTTATATGACATTTTGTTTATTTAATTTGTTAAATTTGTTAAAAATTGTTCAAAAATTCAAGAAAAAAGAAGGCACACAACGGAGTGCCGAAATATTGGATTAAATAAAATTAATATTTTTTTTATATAAAAAAAAGAGACCTAAAGCTTAATTAAATAATAATACTAATCAAATTTTGTAAAGGTCGAATAAGAGTCAATTTATTTATTAATGTAAGATAACTTTAACAATTACGTCTTATGCTATGTTCACACTTCGGTCCTTAAACGCGTTTAGGCAAATCAAATGTGATTAAGCTTTAATTAAATTAAAATCGAGATGATTAACCATACATTGAAGTGATTTGTTAATCACTGCAAATTTTTTATTTATTTATTTATTTATTTAGTTGAGTTTTTAAGCCCTTAGGGGCCAATAAACCAGAAAAATATAACAAGTGGCAAATATAACTTAAATTACAAATTATCCTATAACATATTCCATTTTGGATAACAAAAATACTATCTGAAAAGAAGAAAAAATTGACATGATTACAACTAAATCACTTCATGAATCTTCTTATGCTTCATACGACGATATAAACCACTCGTTTCGCTCTCTGAAACTAGTTTGCCAAACATGCTGTTCATACGATTCATTCTTGTTTCATTTTGCAATTTTTTTATGTTGTTAGTGTGTTTTTTTTTAAATAGATAAAAAAAAAAAAAATAAATAAAACTTAAAAATATATTATTTAATACTTTTATTAATATTTTTATGTTATAATTATCACTTTATTTTATTAAACATCAATTTTTATTTGGTTTATTTCTTTGTTTGGATTTCTTTTTGAGAGCTAGTTCAGATAAACTAACGATAAATGTTATCAAAATTGGAGATGATAGTACAATTTTCCTGTTTCGCAGCCTATTTCAAAATGAAACGACCTGTTTCGCTCTCAAAATTTTGTATGGGGAAACAAGTCGTTTCAATCATGTTTGGGGCGCGAAACAGGAATAAGAAAGCGAAACACGAATATTGCTGTCCGTGTCAACATGGTATTAGCATACCTCAAACTTAGTATAATGTAGAATCGGCCACACTTAACGTATCTCTCACGTGTACAACCGACCACGATTTCTTCTTAATGTTTTTATTTTGTCCTTAAATAATTCATAAATTATCACAATTTTATCATGAATATTTTTAAAATAATCATCTGATAACTTTCTTAAAGTATTTGTATACATTTTTATAACTTTAAAGAAATATAAATTTGATTGTTGTGTTTTTTCTTAATCAACTATCATCTTAATTATCTCAAATATAATGTGAACGGCTTTGATTAACTTAATCAACATTTTGCTTAAATGAGTTTAAGACCCCAAGAACAGAGCATTAAACGCACTCCGATTATCATTGAACACTTTTGTTTGAATTTTTCTATAACGTTATATTTTTTTTTTATCAAATATTTACACTCATGAAATTAAATCAATTTAATCTTTACTAACAAAAATGTGCATTTTTTAATAAACCAATTTTGTGTTAGTTAAAGCAAGTAGCATTAATGATCACATGATAATTTGTTTCATCATTAAATATACACAGAAAAAATTAAAAAATGTCCCTAATCACTAAATGCATAGGATCAATCAAACAATTTATTGATTTTGCACTTATTACCAAAATGATTATATAGATTACTAAAAAATGTTAAAATTTAAAATTGTGAACACTTTTTTTCAATAATTGATATTTTTAATACACTGAACCAAAAATCCAATGAAAATGTACGTTAAGCAAACGAATTACGTTTATTAAAATATTATCGTTGGCTCAACGAATTTTTCGTCAATATAATGAAAATTAAGGTATTATTTTCATTATATTAACGAATAATTTGTTGAGCCAACGAAAATATTTTAATAAACGTAATTTCGTTTGCTTAACGTACATTTTTATTGGATTTTTGGGTTAGTGTATGTTAAATCGATTACCATACAATCGCAGCCGTATTTTAAATTCGCCAACCGCGATAAGGGTGATTATTTTGGGAAGCATTAATTGTACATTTAATAAAATATGCGCACAATTATGCGCTACGCAATAAGACACACAGAAATGCAGTAAAGTAAGTGAAGGAACACTTAACAATTTTTTATAAGAAAGTGCCACAGCATTCCCTTACTACGAAGCAGGTTTTTAAGGGAGAATACTAAAAAAAATTTCTATAAAAAACATTCAGTGTGTAAAGCTGATAGCTACGTTCGCCAGTTTTCGAAAGGTCAAAAATGATTTGCTTCAAAGTGGGAACTCACCATATAAAATTCAGGCCTTCCGTAAGCGAGATGATTGTAAGCGAAAATCTTACATTTCTCCCTTAGTCTGCTTTCACACGTTTCATCTTTTGATGCTCAACTCTTATGTTTTTAGGTGAGGGAATAAAGAAGAAAGGGGGTTAGTACGGAGATGCCTGTACTCGGTCAGTACGCTTTGTGTTTTTATTCGTTGGTATATGCACAACGATGGCTGCATGTAATTGTTTTCTCTTTTTTTCTCTTTGATTCGCTGGTATTAAAATTATTGTTGTTTTGAACCTAAAAAAGTTGAAACCGGTTGCTGCGTGTGATTATATTGGCATCTTTAAAAGGGAATTTAAAAGAAGTTGAGCATCAAAAGATGAAACGTGTAAATTCAGACTTACAAACCTGCTTCGTTGGAAGCTCAATTTTTTATTGGAATACTACTAGACTTTTTGAGATATGGGCATTTCCATTTTGACGTGTCGTGATATTTGTACCACAAAATGTAAAAAAATTAAATGAAGAAGTCAAATTTGTAAAAATGGTTTTTATATATACAAAGTAATGAAGTAGCACTATATTCGGGAAAAAAAATACAGTAATCGCAGCTAAGGATTTGCAGATATATAAGCAAAACTATGCGCTGGCGTGACGTTAAAAAAACTGAAGTGGATTTTGACTTGCATTACAAAACTGAATAAGACTGCGAATTGAGCAAGACGTTTTGTATAAAACCTTTTTTAGTAAACTTTGGACTTATATAGATTTATTTTTCAAGCTATGAAATTCAAAAATCTTTGCTCGTTTTTAAGGTACATATGGGCATTTTTAGCGAAAAGTCTACTTTTTTTAATGTAACGCCAGAAGGTTGTATATTAGGACCATGTTGTTCAACCGTTATCCCTTTTGTTACTTAATGTAGAGCTAGTTGGGCTTTACACCAAAACATAAAAAGGTAAACTATGCTAATAGAATTTTTTGAGAAACAATTTAAATTACTTCTGGCGTTACGTTACAAAAAGTAGACTTTTCGCTGGAACTGCCCATATCTTAATACAAAGTGTAATAATACTGAAGGACAGGCCTATAAATAACCATCTTGATAACTGACTGGCCTTGCATAGAATATATTTCCAGACGTTTCGGTCTAAAGGAGCATATAGACGACATGTTTTTGTCATCTGACATGTCAAATTTTCAAGTCACATGTAATTGTGCATGTCTGTCAAAATCGCTGGTTTACATAAGCTTTATAATATTTGGTCACAAACGTACATGTAATTTGCTTCTGACATTGTCTCTGCTTTTTTCGCATTGTTATTGCAGAAACCAAAGTAGTGCTCGGTTTCAAAATAGCTTGCTGCCGCCATGAAAAGTTTAATTTGCGCCGTAAAATAGTTCAGCCATCTTAACATTTTTTTCTTTTAATTCAAAGATACCAATTTAGGATTTTATAATAAAACGGTTTATATATATATATATATATTCACATAAATTCTATTCAATGGTAAGATGATCAAACATATCTCGGTATTGTAAAAAATTAACTTCAGCCGGCTAATGATTCCGTCAATAGTGGACGCCGCTGCCGGTTTCTTCCCGGCATAGCTTTCTGATGTCAGATGGTTTGTCAGAAGAAAATAGAGCACGCTCTAATTGAAGTTTTGTCAGATGACTTTGCGTCTGACTTTTACAGAAGCAAAGTTGAAAAGGTAACACACGACATGTATGTATTTTGCAGTGGGAAATTTGACATGTCAGATGACAAAAACATGTCGTGTACGGGCGCCTTAACGCTTTGGTTTGCCAGTTTCTTGCTCCAGGTATTCTTCCACTTGATATTTCCATTGGAGCTTCGGTGGTCCTCTTCTTGATTTTTCCAATAAAAAATTGTCGAAACCTTCTTTTGGCATTGAAGGGTTCTTAAAATTTCAACTCTTGTTTTTAAATTTATTTGTAAGTAAAAGTATTAAATTCAAAACTTTTTTAATACAATATTTATTTATTGCTGACACTTATGAAGCAATAAAACAAAAGACATTTGAATACAAAAAACATCTAAAATTTCATTAAATGATTAAAAAAATAAATTTCATACTTGTTTTAAGGCAAACACTACGACACTTATTTAAATCTAAAAAAGAAAAGTCAATAAACTTTAAAAAAAATCCATAAATTTATAAAAAGATAACCTCTTTTTTTTTTTTCTTTAAAATACACTAAAAATAAGATAATTATGAGTTGCCCACTTAAAATTTGAGTATTTCTTTAAACTAAAAATAAAAAAAAAACTTTGTTTTATTGAAATACGTTTCAAAATTATCATATAACCCTGAAATTCAAAACGATTTTTTATGGTTTTTGAACCGTATCGTTTTAAAGAACAAGAAACCAGAAACAAAAACAAAAAGAAATTGAATTTTTATGATTATTGATGACATGAGTTTTAAGAAAAAGTTTTCTATTTCTGAACTAAACTCTGGATTAATAAACACATGCAGCTATTTGACATAATTTTAAAATAAATCTAGGAAAATTTTAACAATCTATTTAAAACTACCTGCTGTTTTCTTTTTCCCTTTTTTGTTTGATGTTTCGTTTAATATTTCTAGTTTTTCAGTTTGTTTATTGAACATCAGTTTGCTAAATATACCCAACAGTTTTTGTTCTTCTTAGTATTGAGTGTGAAGTGAGTGCACTTCCTGTTTAGCAGGAACTTAACCTTAAAATTCCTAAACACACCTACACATTTTTAGACATACGAGACTCTTAAAATCCTTGAGATTTTTTTTCTGGTTTTTTTTTTGTCCTTTTACAACATTGAACATCTTTTAAACTATATTGTTTGAAATTCTATTACTTCATCTAATTGTTTTAAGTTTCAGACAAATCCGTTTTTAGCTTCAAAGACAGTTTAAAGATTTTGTTGTACATACTTAAATTTTTTTTTTTTTTTTTTTTTGTAAAATCTTAATCGACTGTCAAGGCAAAACTACCTGAGTAGTTTGGTATTTCATCATAAAAATTATGAAATTTCAATCTTTCGGTGGCTAATGACTGTTTGGAGTTTTGGGATTAAAACGTGATGTATTTCAAATATTTTTTTTTTTTGTTTCAATACAAACACAAAATTAGTTTTCTGTGTAGTTTAAAATTGACTTGAGCGTAACAAAAAAAAATAAGAAAACTCTAAATGTAAAAGTCAGGGTCAAACAATAATTTACCGCTAGGGATTTTAAGTTTTGTTTTGTTTTAATTGACATCACTGGTATTAAAATCATTTCCTGGATTAAAGCGAGATCTATACTATGGAATATCCATCTAGAGAAGTTATTGAAATTTAATGATCGAAATGGATTCTGTATATTGGGGTACCCGAAGAGCAGGGATTCCTATTAGGACGCCTTATTAAACAAATGGTTTTTCGCATAAATTAAAACGTGATACAATTTAATACAAACATAAAACTGATTTTTTTGTTGTTTACAAGTTACAAAAAAAAAAAAACAGAAAAAACTTAAAGTAAATATGGTGAACGAGAGTCAAATAATAAGGAACTATTTAGAGCAGTAATTGGTATTTTGTGTGTAAGAAATCCGAATCTCTAAAGTTTTTATTAAAGTTAACCTCACTGATATTAAAATCAATTTATTGATAAAAGCGTGGTCCATATTATGGAATATCCACCTAAAGGAGTTTCGAATTTTAATGATTGAATTTTGACTCTATAAATTGGAGTAACAATTAGAGCAGGGGTTACTCCGGTTTTTTTGCTTCAAGGACGCCTTAAACTACCAATTTTTTTCCGCGACAACCAAACGTAATTTGGTTATAAAAAGCGTGAAGAAATATACTTCAAAATAAACTAAGTACCTTTAGCCAATGCCATCTCCTTAAACTCACACTACTAAAGTGAAAAGGATATTGTTGATGTGTCTTAAACAAATAAATGAAGCTATCATTTTAGTTTTAATAAAAAAAGGAGTTTTTTGAGATATTAAAAATATTTTTATTTCAGCTTATTACAAAAAGGTTCCTGTTAAAAATTAAAAAAATATGTCGGCCAAGTACAACCCCCCCCCCCCTTCTCTACAGGCTTGGCAGGCTCCCAATCTTTTACCATAATTTTTAATAACGTTAACAACAAGCTGTTGTTAATGGTATATAACTGCTTGATAATGTTGCATTTAAACTCTTGAACTGTTGTGGTATTGTTGCTGTACAATTTTGATTTCAAAAACCCCAGTCTAAAGGTGTCAAATCGCACGATCTTGGTGAACAATTCACTCCTCCTCTACGAGAAATAATGCGATTTTCTAAATTTTGTTTTAAAAAAATCCATTGGTTATCTTGCTCTGTGGCAAGAGGCTCCATCCTATTGTAGCCACATATTCTCTACGTCAAAATCTGCAATTTTCCGGCACAAAAAGCTTCGGATCATCTCCCTCTGTAGCGATTTCCATTGACCGATAATACCTCAAATTTGAACCCCTTAATAAAGCCTATTTCCACCTTTTATTATACCGGTCGACTATTTCTAAGTCGATCTAACATTGTTCGTTCGTCCAGGTAGCTGCCTGTCAATGTAAACTTTGTGCGCAAAGTAAAGGTCGGAATTTTATTTTTTATTTCGATGAATTTTTGTGCATACGTACAAAATCCTTTTGAAAATCGTGAGAATCGGTCTGTAAAATCACATAGCCCCAGCACAAACATCTTCCTTGATTTAAGTCTTTGTGCCTATAAACCATCTTATTTTGTTTGTATTTAAAGCAAACCTGGCCTAAAACTATTTTTATTGCAACCTTAATCACCTTTCCAAATTTCTTTGGAAACAGTCCATATTATGACCAAAGCTACAATATATAATCCACTCCCGAAAATTTTAATGCCATAACTTCGTTATATAGGGTTTGGTTTTAACTTGGCGACGTTGAACTTTATAATAGCTACTATGTCCCTGGCAAAGTTTTGTGTTGGTACTTCCATATTTAGCCTCTCCCTATAATCCCATTACAAATCTAATATTGATATTATTTGGTACAAAAAACTCTTATATGATTCTTAAGCTAATAATATAATTTTGTTTTGTCGCATCCATGATTGCAAATGGGTCTTATATAGGGTACACTCTTAAATATTTGTTTGTTAATATCGAGCCATAACCGCAGATATAGCTTAAGCGACATCATATTCAATTCTCGTTTTCTTTAAATAAATTAATTTATTGGCGAAATTTGCAACATCTCCTAAAATTATATGGTCATACAAGCTACCGTTACGATTTTATAGCAAAAACAATTTTAGCTTAAGCGCCATTTCTAGTATGTTTTCTTTTTTTTTATAATAAAAAAACCTTCTCCTGTAAAATTTTGTTTTTGTTGCTTCTTACTCTGCTACCTAAAAAACAGCCATACCCAAATAAAAACGTTTTCTTCCACTAAGCTTTTAAACTGATATGCAATACCTAAACCAGTGCCCATGTTCTGTAACTCTTGCGTCGAGAAACTTTTCGATTGAAATGTGTGAAATAGAACAAAAATGCCATATATTGAAACAAACAGCTGTTTTTCCTCCTAAACTGTGTCTGCAACTTTTTTTGGCGAGTACAAGCTGTCACGCAAGGAATTACTCGCCAATTTACAGAAAAAGTGTGTCTGTAACATTTTGGTGAGAAAAGTTCCCGCTTTGGACTGTCAAAAAAACTCACCAATAAAAATGGGGCGAGAAAAAAACAACTAAAAATGCAAATTGCAAAGAATAATAATAATAAAATTATGTTCTTGGCCCTTTTTTTATTGTTTTATTATTTTCTTTTACCATTTTTATAAAATATACGAATTTTTTCAAAGCTCGTTTGCAAACAACAAACATTAAAGTCGCACTTTACATTATTTGGCATGGCCGACGGTTGTATTTTCGCCGCCGTCGTTGAAAATTTTTCAATTTTGGTCGCCGTTAACTATATGTGTGACTGGCGTCCTCAACGTCTGCAATATCACATCGGCTTCGAGTGCAATGTTATGACATTTACAACGTAACGACGTAATCTTTTTTGATAGTTCTCGACATAAGTTACAGACACACTTTTTTCTCACTTTTCGAGAAACGATGGAATATTTTGTTTCACATCTTTTCGATGCGTGAAGTTCTCACTAAAGTTACAGAACATGGGTACAGAGCGTCAATGTTGTGTAACGAACAGTATGCTACATACAATTTTTATGTAGGGCATGAGAATTTTGACAGCTAGAAAACACTTTCCGCTCTTGTTTAGTTATTTCTGTAAGAGCGTCAAGCGTTTTTTTTTATATCAAAACTTCTTATTTTCATACATTTAATACGAAAAAAAACCCTTAGCTCGTGCATTTACCAGCACCAGTACCCATGTTCTGTAACTTTAGTGAGAACTTCTCGCATCGAAAAGATGTGAAACAAAATTTTCCATCGTTTCCCGAAAAGCGAACAAAAAGTGTGTCTGTAACTCATGCCGAAAACTATCAAAAGAGATTACGTCGTTACGTTATAAATTTCATAACATTGCACTCGAAGCCGATGTGACATTGCAGACGTTGAGAACGCCAGTCACAAATATCGTTGACGGCAACCAAAATTTACTAAAATTGAAAATTTTTCAACGACGGCGGCGAAAATACAACCGTCGGCTATACCAAATAATGTAAAGTGCGACCTTAATTTTTGTTGTTAACAAAATAGCTTTGAAAACATCCGTATATTTTATAAAAATGTTAAAAGCAAAATAAATAAACAATAAAAAATTGTGCCAAGAACAAAATATTTTTATTACTATTCTTTGTATTTCACATTTTTAATTGTTTATTTAGTGTTACAATTTTTTCTCGCTCCATTTTTATTAACGAGTTTATTTGACAGTTCAAAGCGGGAACTTTTCCCACAAAAATGTCACAGACACACTTTTTCTGTAAATTGGCGAGTAATTTCCTTACGTGACAACTAGTACTCGCCAAAAAAAAAAGTTACAAACGCAGTTAAGTGAGAAAAACAGCTTTTTGTTTAAATATATGGCATTTTTGTTTCATTTCACACATTTTAATCGATAAGTTTCTCAACGCGAGAGTTACAGAACATGGCCATAGGCCGAAATATATTATTTGACAGATCGAAAGGTCGGTTTGTTTTATTGAAAATGTATTGGCAATAGAATTTGCATTTTTTAAAAAACGCTTGACGCTCTTATTAAGGTATCTATCCCAGCAACTTGTTTTTTTTTTTTTATTTTAGAACGACTTAACGAAAAATTTATAAATTGTTAAAAATTTTAAAATTTTTAAAAATCAAATACAAAAGAATTCATTGTTTGTATCTTCTTCGCGGACCCCCACGAAATTAAATCACGGACCCCAAGATGGCCAAGGACCCCCATTTTGCGAAACGTTGTGTTAGAAGTGTAATTTGGATTGGCATCTATTTTGTAAGAAATGTAAGAAATTCGGCTTTTAATTAATATTCGGAAACACTTTAAAGGCGTAATTGGGATTTTTAATGTTAATAATTATTTAAGTAAATATTAATTGTGAATACATATACAGTTTTTATCTATTCATAACAAAAAATTTAAAATTTTTCTGATAAACATACTTTTATTATAGATAAAATTTCTAGACATTTGCGAACATTTAGAAATGTATAAAAATCTTTTCACCGCTTACCGGTCATTAGTAGTCATGACACATTCGCTTACAATCAATTGACGTCAGTCAAACACATATTTGAATGCTATAAAACGTTAAATATTATTTAGGTGTTCCTTTTGAAATTAGCAAACCTTTTCTGTTTTAATAACCGTAGATATATTTCAATTTCCACACGTATTGATTGAAAAAAAACAATTTCGTGTGAAGAAATTTTATTGTACTTTTTTTATATTTTATTTATAGAGACTGTTTTCATTTTATTTCCATTGTTTTCAATATTTATCTACACATCTTTAATATTGTTTTGATTGTAAGTCAATTTTAAATGTCATGATTTGAGGTGGTCGATTATATTTTTCACTTATACAATGCGAAGAATAGCACGTAAATGATTTCTACTTGCAAATGTTTATTATTAATAAATTATATTATTTAGATTTGGTTTTTAAGTTTGACATTATTGAGAAATACATAAATATTATAAAATAGATTTTAAGACGGACAATATTATTAAAACAATTTTAAACAAAAAAATTAAAAAGTTGGAATAAAATTATTTTTCACATTTTTAAACATCCGAAGCTCTTATTTTGTACGACTACAAATTTTGAGCGTTTATTGTTAAAACCGTACCTAAACAAGAGCAAAAAGCGAAACGTTTTCTTTTGCTAGGCTTTTACGCTGATATGCCATACCTAAACAAGAGCGTCAACGTTGTGTTACGAACAGTGGTGTTAATTTTCTTGTTTTATAAAACCCACATAATTGACATAAAAAATTAAGATAAAACCGCTAGATTGACAAAAAAAATAGCTAAATTGCCATTATTTACTAGCAATGGCGGCCAATTCCACTATTAAACGCGCTGTTAAAATCGGACTTCCAATTGAAAAGCTTTGACGCTGCGCTTTTTCGGTATGCGACATTCAAATTTTATAGCCATGGCAAGTTTTTGCAGCTAGAAAACGTGTGCCGCTTTTGTTCAGATACGGCTGCAAGTGTTAGTAATATTTTTTAAAGTATTGACCAACTTAGCAATGAACATGTTCCTGTCTTTGTGGCAACATATGGGTTCCGCCCCAAAAAAAAACTTCTCTGCTTTTTTTTTGGCAAAGAACAAATCCAGCCAAATTGAGATACTTTCATGAAAAGAAAACATATTTCTTAATAAAGTCACCGCTTATTTAACAATTTGTAACGAAAATTTTTCAAACATATTATGGTTACTTCAAGCATATTATTGTCACAGGCAACAATATTATAATAAGGTAAATCGGGGCCCTGTTTCTCAAAAAAAACTACAAGTTACAAGTCTACAAGTAAAATGCGTTAAAAAAAGCAACAATTTTACAATTTTTGTTTTCGTTTCAAATCTAAGTATATTAATTTTTAACTTGTAGTTTTAAGAAACAGGGACCAGGAAGTCCGAAGAGATTATAAAATTGTTAGCATTAAAAGCTTTTGAAGAGCAGCTTTTTTATTTGACTACCAGTTATATAAAAATTGCGAAGGTTTTTGATTAAATATACACAGAAAATAAAAAAATGAATTTAATTAAGAAACTTGTAATATTGATTAAAAAATAAATTAAATTCGCACCAGTTAAAGGTATCAATTAAATATTTTTTGATATTAACAAACGTTTCTGCAGTAATGTTGTTGATATAAGTAAACGTTTAATTCAATTGATTAAATTTTTTATTTAAACTGATTTTATTTTTGATAAATGGTTTAATCGAAAAACAAATTGGCGAAAATCTTTTTGTTGTACATTTTATTTAACTTTTTGTGAACCTAACAAGTGCAGATGCAGCCTTCGGTTTAGGGGGTCACATAGTGGAAATTCAGTCGGCACAGCTCCCTACCAAATTTATGATTTTAGAATACCAGTGCTCGACTAGCTCTAGGCGATGATGACTCTCATAGCCCTCCACCCATTCCTTGTTTTCATCTACGTTTGATACATACTGAATAGATCTGTCTCTACCTCTCTCTAATTCTGTTGCAAAGATTAACAGGAAATCAGAAAACAAACAATATAATTTTTACACACACTTCACTCAAAGTTTTTAAAGGTCAAAATTCAACGAAAAGCCTATCGAATGCATTTAAAAGAACAAAAACCAAAAAAAAAAACATTTAGTTCCGTACGGAATATGCGATCAGTTTCGCACTACACTTTAGCAAATGACCGTTTTATAAATTAAACAAAAAGTAAAAAAGATCAATATGGTTTGGCACAGAAGATTTACATGTATTCGCACATTTACTTAAGCAACGTTATGCACATTCTGGTTGGGCTTTAAGTTTTAATCTCCACAAGACTAAAACAAAAAATTGTTTATAATTTTGCAAAAGTATTGTTTTAATATCTCTGTCAAACATTTTTATCTAGTTCTATTACTATTTAAATATTTTTTGCTGTTAATTATTTTTATGTAGTTTGAAACTTAATTAGCATATTGTAGAAATAATACTTAACAAATACATGGACACAAAATAATTTTTTTTTTTTTTAATATTTTAATTTATTTGGATTCTGTTTTTGTGTTCAATTTCTTGCTAATAAAAATGCATTTCACATTGATTTAATGTATTTACATATTTGTTTGTTTTTGAAAATTGCCGCCATTTAAGTAGATTTTCATGTAAAATGTATTAGAAACAAATTGCATTATTACTGGGCTCTAGACAGGTATTCAAATGTAGTTATGAGACATTGATAAGTTTTATTAAAAATCAAATTAATTACGGTTGTTATAGTATAGTCCAGAAAGAGTTATATTGGGCGCAAATCTTAAAAATTTGGTATTTGCAACATTTTAAAATCCGACTAATTGTTTAAATCGGGCTAGAATTAAGAATTCTAGATCATTTTTAATTTTTTATTTTTAAAAGTCTGATAAGTCTATAGGACCCAAATCCAAAACTTAAGCGCGACAACAACTCTTGTAGCCACCTAAAATTTTATTCTAATCGGAAACTCCCGATTTATTTCCATTTTTTTTTTTTTCAAAATCTCCCACTGTGCGCCATGAAAATTAGCAATGAAAAATAAATCCGTTACGACAACCCAAAGCGTAAGAAATCGCTTTCAACGGCCAAGTTAAATATGGAATTGTCCCATTTTTGCTACAGTGCAGGGCTTGTATAAAAAAACATTTTTTTTGTTGCATTATCTCATCCCCACGTATGGCCCCTATAATATTGGGGATAAGTGAAATATTAGACCAATTTGGGTAATTTTTATTATCTATCGGCAAAAAACAATTTTTACCAAATTTCATCTTCCTAGAGGTATGTTCTTAAATTTATCAAATATTTGACGAAAAAGTCGGAAAAAATCTTGCCCACTATTTTTATTAACCATTTACTTCCTCTGTAATAGTTTTTATGAGCTGAGAAAACTTTATTTCTTAAAAAGAAAAGAAATAAAATTAATTGCAATTAATAAACTTTTAAATGTTTTTGGTCTAAAAAACATTTTGTAAAGTCAAAAAAATTTTTGATAAAAATAGTGGTTACGTGTAGGGCATAGATTTAGTCTTAAATTGAGATCTCTATATTCCGATGATTCTTGTGTTTGAAGAAGTTTATTATTGAGAAATTATTATAATTATTTATCTCTTTTCTTAACGAGTGTCTAAAACAATCTGCAAGTGGCTTCAGAAAGGGAGCATGCTCGCAATAGCTTGCAAAACAATCAGTTGAATTTCTTTAGGACTTTCTGAGGTAAGAAACAAAATTCTTCACAGAAATACTTTTTATTTTTTTTAATAGGGGGTTTTCCGTTTTTATTGCAAAAAAAAATATGTTATTAAGAAAAATAGAATTAAATTTATTTTTACTATTGAAAAACGTTATGTATGCAGCAAAAATTGAACCGTGTAAGCCCTTAATAACAGGCTTAGGGAAATGACTAGAGAAGAAACTGTATTAAAAAAAAAAAATGAAAAATTTTCTCTCAAAGTTCCCTATGTATAAAAATATAACAACAAAGTTAACGCATTTCTTACTAACACAATCAAAGAGTTAGCTAAGTTACCTTTTTTTCTCTCTCTCTCTCTTTCTATTCTAGTCGTTTTCTATGGTACCAATAAAGCGGAATACACACTATCGAACATGAATGACAGTTTTATTCAAATCATAGAATACTCGATAGAGTGGCCGCAAATTTTCGTCAGTCAATAGTCAACCACAAATTATTTTGTAGTTGGATGTTGAATGGCGAAATATTTTACTGGCACTCAAAGTCGTTAGTGTGTTACCCGCTTAACTTGAATTATTTTAAAATGTATGGCAAAATTTTAAAAATACAAAAGTACATTGTATTTTATGTGGATTTGCTTTGTCAGTTTGCATATTTAATTAATTTTCAAAACCATAATTTGACGCTCTGGTCATAGCTTAAAATGGCCAATACCCAAAATAAATTTACGTTCTAATAGAGCTTTACAATTAACCCTCAAAGTTTGTTCAACTCTGGCATTTTTAAGTTAAACACCCAATACTTAAAACTTGACATATTATTTAGAAAAGCGTATAAGTATTTAAACCAATGACCAAAGTACAAACCAAGTACAGAATACTTAATAACCATATTTTAAGTACATTTTTAATGGTATTGGGCTCTAGTTCATATTTTTTTTTTTTTTTTTTTTTTTTGTGCCGTCAATAACAGATTTAAAGGTGTTTAATGGTGTTTGGCTCGCTCATGTTATTTTCCACTACGCATTTTATGCTTTTTGCTTTTTTAGTTTTTTTTTTATAAACTTACTTAACTTCGACATTTGACCAACAAAACAAAAAACACAATATAAAAACTAAAAACGGAGATGACACAACTGGTTTCTGTTTAACAAAGTTTAAAATTTATAACATGTAGTACGAAGTACGAGAACAACTGACTTTTTTCCAACGAAAAAGCAATAAAATTAAACACATTTTTTCAACAGCTGCAAATTTTTTGCTCTTCATTTTATAAGAAAAGCGGAAGACAGAGGCTTCTGGTTTTTTTAAAGGTTTTGCAACAATAAGTACTTGAAATATATTTTTAGTTAAGGCAAAAAGAACTTAAACTAAAATGAACCTGAACTTTAAGAGTTTAAAAAGGGAAAAAAATGCATGAGACCTGTTATTGTTATGGAGTTTAACATAAACAAAAAAAAAGAGAAGAGTATTAAAAGAAATTTTATGATGGTCAATAAAACTAAAACAAAAATGTACTTGTTTTACTTAAAAATGTTTAACATATTCAAGGTATTTGCTAAAAAAAAAAAATAAGAGAAGCCCAGTAAAATATTTGCATATGACTTAAAAGGTCCAATTTTCCATTATTTTGGGTCTGATTTTTAGTAGTATTTCTGTCATATGGTTGTTGGACATAAGTTGTGAGAAAAGATGAGACATTTATACGAATATTATTTCCGTTATTTAAGAAAGTGCTTTTTTTTATTAATTTCTATAAAATTTGAAAATCATATATCGATTCTGGTTGTTCTAATATATACTTAAGGGAATCACATCAAGCAAAATAAAAATTTTAATGCTGTGTTCATTGATTCGTCATAACTGTACAGTAGAAATCTAAATTATAAGCGGTTGCCCACAAGAGTCATATATATTTTTTGTAATTTTTTTAAGACATAGGACTTTACAACTTTATGACTGCCTTGTGAATCCCCCAAATAAATATGTTTTATACTAACACAGTGGTCTCAGTTTAACATTAATTACAAATATACAAAAAAACAACAGGCAAATTTGTTGTTGGAAGGTGGTGCAAGTTGTCACCCGATGTTCTTTGGCTGAATTTTATTTTTAGTAAATAAAAAACTTTAGTTTCGCTTTTGGATTGTATTTTTTGCTTATGTCTATATTTTATTTTTTCATTAAGTAGAAAAAATTTAAAGCAATATTCCTTCTCTCTTGCCAGAACTTCCGGCAATAGATTCCCACCCCACAATATTATTAAGTTTAAGACGGTTATCGGCCAGTGTGAATTACTAAAATTAGAGATTAAGCGACCCGGAAATGCAGCCCTCAGAATTTCGTTTGTAGGTCATGCAGTATGTGCCGTTGCTCTGTTCTGTTGGATCCACATGTTCTCCAGTCCCAATTTATTTAGTTGAGGTAGGAAAAAGCCGTTGAGAATGGATCTGTAGCGCTTGTTGTTCATAGTAGTTTGGCTTGCAGCGTTTAGGAAAAAATAAAGCTTGATGACACCACTAGCATTAACACCACAGCATTCAGTGACTTTAAACGGGTAGACAGTTTTCGTTTGACCAGCACAGTTTACAAAAAAATAAGGCCCGATGACGCCTCTAACATAAACATTACACCATTCAGTAATTTAAAACGGGTGTAGTAGCTCTTCGTGTGTTATACGAGGATTTTCGGTGCCCCCGGAATATGACCAAACGAATGGGGACTCCCTGAGAAATAATAGAACTTATACTCTTGATAGTTGTTTTTTTCTTTATTATAAAAACATTCGTTTAATTGGCAATCTTAAGCTGAGTATGATTGAGATCGTCTCAAAGCGTTTTTGCTAGCAATTAAAATTTTCATTCAAGTTGCTACTAGTCGTTTGGTTACGAGTGCACATTCCAAATTATCCTAATTCCCTCAGCCCAAAAAAATATTGAGGTCGATCGCTAAATTCAATCGCTTTCAAGCATACGGCCATGTTCTGACAATCGCACAATTTGAAATCTTATAACGCGTGATTTATTTTATGGTGTTCTGAAACTCGTGAGTTTGGCTTACGATCTAACATAGTTTCTTAAAAACATTTCAGTTCCCTTGAGCATACTTTTACGGTTTAAGTCAGAATCTCAAATGATAGCGTTTTACGATTGTCAGAACATGCCCGATAATTTGAGTGATTTCGGAGCGTTTTTCTAATTTTAAATTAAGGTGAGGTAAAAATGGCGGTCAGTATCCATCTTATACACTTTGACCCAATGATCCACTTTAATACCATGTAGTTCCACTAAGCACAATCAACCCGATCTTTTAACGAAGTTTTAAGTTCACTCCAGCCAGAGATATCATACAATCCGTCAAAGGTGTCAGATCCCATTTCGGGCAATCGGCTTCTCGCTAGTGCATGACTGTGACAGAGAAGCTGTTCTCCTCCTCATTTTCTTCAGCACAGCTTCGGCAGTAATCACAGTGTCCAGCTACCAGATGCTGTACATGCCTACCTATCAGACAACATATATGTACCAAAATCGAAACGTCCCTCGTGGCCGATAGTGCAGACATAGTTCACCCGTCATCCATGCCGGACCACAATTGTCTGGCAATCCTGCATCCATTGTTTGCGGCCTATCTGTCATTAGCAATATCGATAGTCGATCGCCGAAGTTCGAATTTGCTGGAGAGCAGAGGCACGATTGCTGAAAACTTTTATATAACCTAATCGAATATATAATGACTTTTTGTAAGATTTTGAACCCAACATCAATGTACATTGTAAGGTCTTATTTTCGAAAACTTTCTGTAAAGGGTAGCGCAATATATCGAAATATGTACACTTAAAATATTATGTAGTTAAATTAAAACGAAAATTCATTTCAAACAACTTAAAATTCATTTAAAAAACGGATAATTTACATTTCATTTAAAACAAATGATTTTTACATTAATTTTTAAACTTTTAATTTATTAAACAGCATATTTCTTTAAATTGAAAAGTTTTTACTTTTAAAAAATATATTTTAACCGACAAAAATCAAACTACATAACAAAATAAATACGGAAAAACATTATTTTTTGAAACAAACTTTCTTAAATAACTATATTTTTATTTAATTTTAACAGTACGAAAAACGAATTTAATAAACCACAATCAGTTACTGCAATAAGTTTATGAGTGTTGTTCTTTCTTTTAAAGAGAAATTCAGTCTCTAAGTTGATCACTTTTGAGCGAAGACCATAGGTCAATAGTTGCCACCTTTTTTTCAAGTCGTTAATTATTTTTTATTTAATAGTAGGAATTGACTTCTTGATATTTTCGCTCAGAAATAAGTGAAGAAACGTAACAGGATCTCGATATCCTAGACGCAATATATTTCTCTGTCTAAATACTTCCCTTCATGATATTAATTGTGTCGCCCTCTCAAATATCAGGAGTGCTTTAAGTGTAAACTCTACTTGAAATGCGACAGGCTCTGCATTCTGTCAAAATTTAAATTCCATTTTCGCATCCATAACAGTCAATTTATAATAAAATTAAAAACAGAGTTTATATTAATTTTAAAACTGCTAAAAAATAATAATATAAAATAAACTTCATGTTGAGAAATTAGAAACGGACCGGACCCATGATCAGCAATTGTAAAAACGCTGATTTCTGAACTGAACAGGAATTCTTTTATTTTGCTTTATTTTAATGACCTCTTTTTTAAGCCGATAACAAATCAGTCAAATCCAACTACAATTACTATCTCAATTACCAAATAATTTCTTTAAAACTACTATTTTGATAACAATAAATAAATAAATTACTCTATACACATTTCATCAAATTTTCTCACACTTATTTCTGTTTTCTTATATAAAGATGATAATAGCAATAATTCTCATGCGAATTTTGTACTTGTTTTTTTTTTAACTTAAAACACTTTTTATATCTAAATTTATGTTACAAATTATAACAAATTTATAATTTATTACATATGAAAACTATTTATTAAAACTGTTGTTGCATGTCATGTAAAATTTTTAAAACAAATCACTTCAACTACGTCGTGCGAGTGAGTGATGAAAGTTTTTTTCTTTTTAATTAATTGATTTAATAAAACAAATAAATTCAATTAAATATTTAAAATATTTTAATTTATGAGAAAAAGGTTTTTTTAAAGCGAGAAAAAAACACAGTTAGTGATTTTGAAATGTAACAAAAGTAATTTACATATCAAATGTGAATTAATTAAGGGAAGTCATTGATAGAATTGAATTTTTCGTTTTATATGTATAGTTAGGGTGTCCATTTTCCGGTTCCAAAAGTAAACTTATGATAAAAAAACTTAAAGCAATGACTTCGATGAAACTTTAATTTCATTGTTATGCCTAAACGTTCCAAGGCATTATAATAACAGCAGCAATTGTCAAATTTTTTGGTAAGAATTGTTAAAAAGCTAAAAGAAACTTTAAAAAACAGAAAGAAGTAAAGATAACGATTAATGGCGATATTATTTTTTTCATGGCTAAGCAGGATAAAAAAAAATATCTTAGTTGGCAACACTGGTAGAGGGTATAATCGCAGATTGCAATAAAGACTTGTTATGCCAGAATCCACGGACGTTACATGGTGATGCCCTAGTAGGGGTTAATTGGCACCTTATTGACCTGTTACAAGGTCATTGAAATAGCCTTAATGGAAACATTAAATTTCAATTTAAATAATGTCTGTCGCAGATATTGTCCCGAGTCAACCATGTTTATATGATAGATCCCCTTAATATAAAGTAATATAACCAGAGAGAATCACCCACTGCCCGCAAAAGATCCAGTCACATCTTCTTCTGTGCCACTTACCTTTCCTCCGGAGTAACTTCACTTCAAACACATTATCGTTAGTTAAGTGATATGTCTTGTTTTCACCTATCACAATTCGTTCCTTTTTATTATAGTATTGTGTTCACAAGTCACGGGACAAGTGCTTAAAGAGCAATTGGCACAAATTTCCCACAGGGTAGCACCTTTTCTACTTCACACGATTGCGAACAAAAGTTTATTAGTTTTCACTTCTTGTAGATTATTCAACCCTTTTCGATAATTACGATTTGACTGTAAACACAAATTAGCGGCCACACTATCGAGTTAGCGAAAATTCAAGCAAACTTTAGTCGATGAATTTCTCACTTTCGTGTTATTACTTTTATTACTGTGGCTTAATGAAGCATTAAGCTGTTGGCGTTACACTCTCGGTAGCCCTAGGATTTTTAGGTGCTCGTCAGTTTATTGCAAGACACGGCAACTAACAGATCTCCGGTTTTTAGGTTTCCGTGCTGGTAAAGGTCTTGGAAACAAGAACTAGTGGACCTTTGTTTCCTGCACTGGTCTAGACTCTGAAATGATTACTCGGTAACTCGGGCTTAAACTCAAACAAGGGTCTTAGTCGACGATTCTCTCGGTATGCAGTTACCATTTCTCGGTAAGAGTAGCGCGTATTCATCTTAGGAAAGCATTTTTCTCTTTGCGTTGCACTATCAGTAACCCAGGAGTTTTATTTCGTACCGATTTTCTGATCTTTCGAAAACATTTCGCGATCGTTTAATCCATATTGTGTAAAAGTGAAGTTTTTTGCACTCTGCGTTAATATTTATGCAAAAACTTTCAAAAATAAGTAATTCTGCACCATTATCGTGCATAACGAGCGATTATAAATCAAAGTATGGAACGCCATTTTCAAGATAATATGACAAACATTTGAAATGGTCTCAATCGTTCCACGATTTCACGTTAACACAACAATAAAAACCTTAAACTGCCTAAAACATTATATTATGAAATCAATATCAGTTGCCATCAGTTTGGCAACTGGCAACTCAACTTCAGTTCGGTTGCCATTTATAATCAACATATTAATGATATCGGGTTCCCACCATGACCTAAGACCGAGTTCGGCATGCTGACAGGTTTATCTGTGCGCTATTAAAATTAAACAAAAGCTGCTTTAGCAGTACAGTAAAAACCATGATCAGACAAAAAAAATCATTTGCTTGTGTCAGCACTAGGGATCGTATTAAACCGTTGTTGCATTTGTCCCTTATGACTGGTACCCTTGATAATCTTTAAAACCCTCTGATATCCAAAGTTTCTCATACTGCATTGCACGATCCTGATTGTCCTACGCTTTAATTCATTCTGGTTTAAAACCACTGTAAATTTAACATGCCTAATCCGAGACTTCATGTTATTTAAGGCCGTTACACACTATCCCACAAAGTCTTACGTATTTTTCAAAAATGCTTCCCTGATCTAATTATTCTTTGAACATTTTTAAAAAACAATAACAACTTATCATGACAGGGTTGCATTTTCGTAAATTACTAAAGACTTTGTGGGATAGTGTAGAACGGCCTTTAAGAACATTTATTTGCATTTTCATTTGTAGATTTAAATTTAAATTACACCAAAAATCAGGGCTGCCAGGTACTTTTTTCCTTGTCCCCAAAAAATTAAAAAAATATCCCCAAAAATCCCCAAATTAAAAAACCAAAACCTTAAAAAGTTAATATTTTGTTGTTGTTTTTTTTTTCTGACCAAATTTCAATTTTTTTTTAAATTGTAGGAAAAAATTAAATAAGAAATCCCCAAAAATCCCCAAATAAAAATTTTTTGTCAACAAATTATTTTATTTTGTTTGTAGCGACTGGTTTCGGCATGTTTTTTTAAATCCTTTTCATGCGATTCCAGTGAGGAAAAATATGCCGTTATTGCAGACAAAGGAGCCAATTTATTAAAATTTGGAGCTTGTTCAATCGGTTTTAGCCATCATTAAAATCAACAATAAAAATACATATGTATATCCGTCAGTTATTTAATGCACCGAAGTCATCATAGCTACTAACAAATAGCCTAGCATTCTTTTTCCCAAACTTTATTATGCTGTCTTCATATTTACTTATTATTGGGGAAAATCAAAAATTTTATGTGTTGTCAATTTCGTTTCTATTTTTAAATTCTTTTATTTTAACACTCACTCAAGAAAAATAACATAAGTTTATTAGGTACCTTTTACACACTTAACAGAATTGGTAATCTTAATTAGGACCCTTTACAATGTATAAAAAAAAGTAAGTTAAAAGTTTGGTACTTTTTTACGAAACAAAGAAAGATAAGCGCAAATAATCGTGGCTATTCTCAAATACGCGTCGTATAAGTGAACATTTACATGAAAACAAAACAAAACAAAATTTACGAAAATTGTTTTTGTTATCTATACACTTCCAAAATCAAATTAACGCGAGAGGTATAACGCGTATTTTTCTCTTTTAAAATCTGTAAATTTTGTATGATAAACAAAAACAATTTTTGTGAATTTGGTATTGTTTTTGTTTTTATGTAAAATAGCCAGGAATAACAAAAAGGGAAAATAAAAAAAGGTGTAAGATCCCCAAAAAATCCCCGAATTGGTTTTTTAAGTCCCCAATCCCCAAATGACTTTCTTTGTCCTTTTTGCATTACATGAAATCCCCAAGTCTGACAGCCCTGCCAAAAATTTCACGCATTTGTTTCATATTTTCATTGACAAAAATTTTATCTTTAATATCGATTGTGCAATTGAAGCAAAAAATATCTGGGTCCCCTTCAGTTTTTTATTGACAGAAAATTAATATTTATTTTTTTAAGAAACCAGCTGAAATGGTCATTATGCTTTTAAACGCACGTAAAACACACATTTTATATGCTTTACAAAACACGAATGCAGCTTTTAACTAAAAATTTCTACGAATATGTAGTTAAAAAAAAACAAAAACTATGAAATTTTAAGCATTTTTTTTTTTTTTTTTTTTTTTAAGTGTGTTAAAATATGTTAAAGAACCCATATGGCAACAAGCATTTTGTAAATTTTTTTTTTGTTTTTTTTTTTTTTTTGTGTACACTCAAAGTTCAATAAATGAACCAAGGCTTTAATATTTATACAAACATAAATAAATGCTTGGAAATAGTTTAAGAAAAAAAGTCTCCTTCAAGTTACAAAAAAAAATTTTTAAAGTTGAACAAAAACTAAGCTGTTGAAAATTGTATTTAGTTAATCATATGACAGTTTGACATTTCTTGGCTTAAAGCAGACTTAAAGCTTTAAATAATAAATGCATTTTTAAGCTTTTATATGCATTATTTTAGTTTGAATGACTTTCAATTTGACATCTATTGTTAGAAATAAAACTGGGTATTTTATTAATGCATTGAGAGCAGTAGAAGATAAATAAAATCGAACTAATTTGTTTAAGCTTAAAAGTTAAAACCATAATTCCGATATTAATACCTTAAAAACGGGAAGTAAATATTTAACGGCTGTCAAAGAGAAAGCTTTTATTTTTAGTTTATAACAAATTTGTTTAAGAATTAAAGCCGCTATTTATATTTTCAATATGCTTTAATTGTTTAAATCTTTTTATAATTTTTTTTTTCTTTTATTTTTGTGATTAATTAGATTCATTTTTATCTAGTTTTTTTCCATTGTTTATTTACTGTTTATTTGAGTGCTGGTATAAATATTTTTCATAAATAAAGTTGTTTTCTTTTTTTAGCTAGATAATGGAAACGCTTGTCTCTATTGTTCTGTTTAAGCTGTTTTCTCGTTATTTTCAATATTTACTTGTCATTCAATATTTATAACAAATTTAAGCTTTTAATACTATATACAATTCTTTGTTTAAACAAAACAAAGCAGCGGAAAAAATTATGAAAAGTATGCATAAACTGAGTACGTACAATTTCTTTATCTATTTTTATCAGTCATATTGTCATTAAGTTTAATACTTGCACTGAACATTTTAAACTTAATATTTTGCAAAATCAACAAATTTTATTGTTTTGACACCAAAAAAAAAAATAATGCAATAACAGTTTTGTAAGCCATACATTTTTAAAAGCTTTTGTTAGAGAACTTTACAGTACATGTGAATTGGAAGCTTTGCAATAAATACAAATATGACAAAAAAAGGCGGCTGGGTAAATGTTTGCCAACATTGGCTCTCGCTTATTACACTGGTCTACAAATTTGGAAAAAAAATATTGACTGCAGAAAAAAAGCATGTTTTTTAACAAAATGGGTGCGCTGAATTCGATTCTGGCATACAAATCACGTCTTGTTCATTTTTTTATCACATGCTGGCAATACTGTACAATTTTACAATTAATTATTTAAAAGAAGCCCACATTCATTCTAAATCTTCATAATAGTTGCGTTTAAGCATGTCAGGCAGATCGTGTGTTAATAATTCAAGCTATTTTTGCAATATCAGAATCATTAAAATGTGCATATTTACATTATTTTGTATTGCAGTCAGAAGCTTGGACAAACCGTGGACACCGACAATGTTTTGCATATTCTTCATTCGCATTTAGATTTTTTCCCAAAAAAAAACTAGGTTTAGTGAGTGCGAGCAAGAGGAGCGTGCTCACCAAGATTTAATGAAAATTGAAAGAATTGATCTAGGATTTTGAGAAAAAAGCATGCTGGGAGAATATTGCTGGACTTTAATACGTAAAACTGAACGAATAAAATACAAACGACGTTCAAAAAACGCCATTCACTTTTGAAAATTCATTGATTTCTAAATAAACTAGTGATTTTTTATGGAAGAAACGAATAAAAACATTTAAAACCAATCACAGATTTGAATTCTGCCCACCAAATTACCCTAGGAAGATATTTGGTTGCTTCAGTGCAAAGCCTTGTTGGCTAGTGTTATTAAAGTACACAGTTTACTTGTATTGGGTGTATAACCTAAAAATTAATTTACAACACACTTGGCTTGTGTATTAGTTAAATATGTAGTTTAAATGGCGCTATAGCTTCATACATATTTATTCTTACTTAGTTAAACTTATTGCCCTTGCTCTTTTATTAAATATTACATCAAAATACCCAGAGTTTATGTTACATTTCAAAAAAAAAAAGTCCTACGATATTTTGCATTTGGTCTTTCGTAAGACCATTTGCGATAAAGACTGAATTTCGCTAGCGTAAAAAAGTTTTTTTTTTTTGCTTTGAAAAAGTTGAGTTCTCTACCAACAAACCATCATGTGCCGGAAGCCTTTCTTTGCTTCTGCTATTTAAAGAGGAAGGTCAGCTGAAGCACATCAATTGCTCAATAAAAACTTATCCTAAATATTTATCATAAATTGCAACGTGCTACACAAAAAAAAATCTCGCCAATTTGTTTTCCAATTAAACTATTAACCAAAAATAAAATCAGTTTTAATTAAAAATGTAATCAAGCCAATTAACCTCTTACTTATATCAACAACCTAAGTGCAGAAAATGTTGTTAAGCTGCAAACAATTTTTAATTAATACTATTAATTTGTTTACTGGTGCAAATTTAATTCATTTTTTAATTAATATCACAACTTTTGTAACTGACATAATATTTTTTTTTGTGTGGAGACGATTTTGACAAAAAAGACAAAGATTGCCTAGGTCAGCCAAAAAAGTTTGAAAATAATGAATTCGAAAACAATACTTCACAAAAATTGCTGTCAAACTCAAGTAGAGTTTGCAAAATCATTGGAAGTCACTCAAGCAGCATGTTTAAAGGAAAGGAAGCTGGGTATTACGAGTACATCAGTTAAATTTGCCTTAAGCGCCATAATAGATCTAGAATAAATACTGGAAATGTTGGAAACATTATAAAGATCAAGCCAGCAAGGAGCTCTGCATTTAGTAAAACTAGAAGCACAAAGTAAGTGTTACGAGACAGAAGATGTTGTGTTTTATATCTGTTTCTTTCTTCGAAAGCTGGCCTTTTCGTTAATTTTGTTTTGATGACGAAATTTGCGTTGAATTTATGGGCTTGCTTTCACACATTATCACTTCTCTACCAAAAAAAAAACGCTTTCTGTTTCATTCGTCAAAAGCTGCTCTCACAACTTATTTATTCATTTTTTACACATCACTTTTTTTCCTCATGCCTTCTGTTTTGAGATCCTGACATCGGGCCAGACAACTTAAAAGGCATCTATGTATACAGAAGGAAATTTATTTGTTTGAAACGAAAATTGTGTGTAGACCTGCACTTCAATAATTTGAAATCCATTTTTTTAATAGAAATATATAATAATTTTTATCTCCATCTGTTCTCTTACATATTTTTTTTAAACAACAAACCCTGAATTCATCATGCGCATATTGAGTCAACATAAAATCCAAATTTCAAACTAAGCTTTTTTATTTATTTTATTATGAAAGTTGCGTTATACGATCGCAATGAATCATGCTTACGTCTGCCAAGGCAGTGATCAAATTACGCAAAAATTTCATAAACTACATAAGTAAAAAAGCCTTTAATAAAAAAAAAAAACAGAAGTTAAATAAAAATATTATTGGAAATATTTAACAAGAAATTTGAAATATTGTTTGTAGACAGTAGATATTTAACGTAGGTTCACTGGCTTCCAGCTGTTTTAAAGGTCATTACGGCTTAGCTATTTGTTAAGTTTTTAAAAAAAGAAATATTAGTTAGTTCCAATATAGGTACCTAACACACAAAATTAAAAACGTACACCATGTAACAAAAATCTACATGCGATAATATTCTGTATGTAGACTTTTGTTAAATTGTTTATGTATTGATTTGGCGTTTTAGGGGCAAACGGTTTATAAAATAGAAAATAGAATATGTATATGAATAATTTTATAAGGAATTTCTTTAACAAACTTTAAAAAAATTTAAAAATTGGTTTCGTATGTAGATTTTTGTTTCATGGTGTATATGAAAACAAAATTGAAATTTTTAAAACATGTTTAGTTCAAACAAAACAAAAAACTTGTCTTAAAATTTGAATTTTGGTTTTTGGTCAAATAGATATTGGCATTAAACAACTCGCTTAAAATGTTTTGTTTGATAAAAAAAAAATAGACATTTACTCGCTGAAAAAAATGAAGGCGTGCTTATTATTATGGTCTACTGCTATAAATTACAGTTAAATTTTTTTATAACTGAGCAGAGATATACATTTTTCAAAAGTTGTCAATATTTAGTTAATAAAATAAAATTAATTAATTATTGAATTAGAAGGGTTTATAATTTCCCTATGCCTAGGAAATTATAAACTCAAAATCGGAATTCTCGGGATAAATAATTTGCAATAGTTTAGAAGATGAATTATATTAATTTTAATTAATAACACTGTACAACAATTTCGGGGTTCTTTTCATGGATTCTGGAAGCGGAAACCTAAAAAAGCATACGTGTGTCTGCTCTTTAAAAAAACACAACGAAATTTTATTTTAGGGAGGGGGATTGAACTTGTCCCCTTTTAATTTTCCGATAAAAAATTGAGCTTCCAACGAAGCAGGTTTGTAAGGGAGAAACATAAAAGTTTCGCTTACCATTGCGCTTACGGATGATATGAATTTTGTATTGCGAGTTCCCACTTTGAAGCAATACATTTTTGACACATAAAGCGCATTATTCAGCGCATGTAAAAATTGTTGGATGTAACGATCAGCTTTACACACTGAATGTTTTGAATGTTATTTTTTGTATTCTCCTTTACAAACCGTGGCACTTGAAATGTTTTTTTTTTTATAAAAGTTGTTGAGAGTTCTTTCACTTACTTTACTGCATTTCTGTATGTCTTATTGCGTAGCGCATAATTGTGCGCTTATTTTTTTAAATGTGCCATTAGTGCTTCGCCAAATGATAAACATTTTTATTGGGTGTGTTCTTAACATCTGAGGTAAAGGGTGTTTTTACGGCAAATATTTTGGTGGAACATATGAACTCTCGAATTCCCCTTTATAACGGTAGTTTTTTGCTTTATTTTAACAAGTCGTAAAAAACACCCCTAATAAAGAGGAGAGCGGGGATGAAATGTTCTACAAACATTTTGGCCATAAAGTTTTACCTAATATGAGGACACTTAAGCCCGCCACCCTAAAATAAAGTTCCGATGTGATCTTTCACAACGCTGGCACACGTATACATTAGTTGGTCTCCTCTCGCAGAATCCATTGTCAGGACCCCGTTATTTTTCTGTGAAACAATAATGTAGCCCCAGTTATCCCCAAGCTGCTCTTTCAATCAGCCCAGTTATGAATACAAATTTCCCCGGAATTTTTTCTTTTTTCGCATTTTTACAATTAAATTTGCATAGGAAAAATGGAAGAAGGCAGAAAACTCCCTGGGAATTTTTATTCATAATTAAGAGTGTTTTCTTTCGATAAAAATTAAAATTAATAATTTTCGGAAATTTCTGGAAAAGGAGGAAAACTATAAAAAAAACAATTGTTCACTTTTAGGCCATGAAGATATTTAATCAGCGTTGCCACTTTCTAAATAATTATTCAAACATGGACTAGTTTAAAATATTTGGATAAGTTTTTTAAGCCTAACGTTTTTGTTTCACCATACTTTATTTGACACCATTGTGGAATCTATTGCATAATACAGGACAAAATTGAAATTATATTGCAAATAACATATGCAATAATATTGTGTAATGGATGGGGCGCTTCAGTTACTGCTGCTCGGTTAATTTAGTTAGAATATAATTTGTTATTGTATTTGCAGACTTTTAATTATAGCTTTATTATTTGTAGGCTGTCTGTAGGACCTTCATATACCTTTTTTAGACCCAGAACTCATGCTCGCTTGTGTTCTCAGGAAGGGGTACCTATTCCTTTATACATAGGTGATTTATGAACATTTTGTGCACGTAATAAGTTTGCAGCAACAATACTGAAAAGTCGTTACAAAAAAATTCCATTCGAAAGGCAAAACAACAAATAAACGCAAGATTTTAATGTGTCGCCATTTGTGTAGAAAGGTTTTGGCAACCCTAAAAACTGTGTTTTCTATTTAATTAAAGTCTTGCGTTCATTTTGTGACACCCCTTTAAAAATGTTAAATATATATGCAAAAAGTGAAAGAAAAAAAAGTAAATTTAAAATAGATTTGCTTAAATTCTTTAAAGAAGGCCTTCAAACAGGCCTCTTAATGAAGGAAACGCAGATGGCCTTGACTGGCTAGGACATAATGTGTTTAAAATTTATGAGTATGGAACGGAGAAAAGGCCTTGTGTTTGAAAAATAAGGGCTTCCAGAAGGCCTGCTTCCTACTTCTTTTCGCCGCTAAGTCATGAAAATATAGATATTTGTAAAAAATTTTGATAATTTATTATTTTAAATCTCCACTAAAAACGGAAAAGGAAATCAGTTTTATATTATTTTTTTTATTCATTTATTTCCCTTAAGAAATAAAAACTAACATAAACAATAATTGTCCAGCAATTAAAAGATTCCCAAGTAATCGGGTGGTTGTTTTATTTATAACTCTTAAAAAAAACAAACAGATGCATCCCTAAAAAGGGAATTCCCTGAACACAAATAATTAAAACAGATGTTCGAATAATTAACACAAAATTTATTTTAAAAGAAATCCGAAATATTTTTAAAATTTAAGTTAACAAATGTCAATTTATCAAGGCAATAACCAACAACTAATTGATTTGTTTTTTATTTTTATTTCTTTAATTACAGATACATTTTGGCTTTTAAAGCAGAATTTTTAATAAATTAATTATTAATTATAAGGTGAGTAAAATTTACATTAATTTTTAAATATAAATCAATGACTAATAAAATTCGCATTAAGATTTTCGTAATAAAATAACATTTTTATCTGTTTCGAGTTTTAATGAATAAAATAATTTATTTTCTTAAACATTATTTAGCGGCATTTTATGCAATTTGAACTCCTACACTCGTCTCTTTTTTTTGGCTTTTTTAAATGAGTTTCTTTTAACTCATATTTTTTTAGGCCAGGCCAACAAGCCAGGCCAGTCAGTCAGTTACTTTTTTACGATTTTTGTAAATTTTCTGTTTAAATTGTATTTTACTTCTGTTGCTGGTATGCATTTTATGCATTTTAAAGATAGACATCTAGATAAAAATAATGCATTTTAACAGACATTTTGATTGTTTAAAAATGTACTACAATTTATATATTTTATTTTTATAAAAAGTATTTTCGTTGCAATGACTTTTAGACCTTAAGGCTTGTTTAAGGTAGATAAATTTTTAATTTTATATATTTATTTTTTTTTTAACTAAAACGCAAAATGTTATTTTTTTTTTTTTTTTTTTGTTTTTGCAAAAAATTAAAGCAAATACTTATGACAAAATTTATAAATTTAAATATGTATGTATATGTAAATAAATCTAAAAAATAATTTTGTTATATGAATTTTTGCTTTAATTTTCTGATGCAAGAGTTGGGAAAAATTGCAAATTTCATAACAAAAAGTTTAAATTTAGAGAAATTAAAAATATTGAATTTTTTAAAGTGAACAGATTCTTGAAATAATTGTATCGGGCTTTTTTTAAGAACGGCAAAGTTTAAATTAAAAGAAAATAGGAAAAAACGTTTTAAATACGAGTATCCATTAGCCTCTATTGCTATGACGGGAGCTCAAAGAACTAGTCCAGGGCTCGGTAGCACCAAGGAGAATTCAATAGAAGATGTGGCAACACTATTACATCGTGTTCTTTTAATCTCACACATACGTTTGTTCAAATTTTAATTTAATTCAGTCAATCACGCTTGGCTTGGCATGTTGCTTGCATATAATGTTACCATTTTGTGATGTTTCTATATCTTTTTCTTTAAAAACGAAATCTTTCACGGGAGATCTGCAGACCTCTTTTTGGGAACCGTTGGTCTTAAGGATTTAATTTGTTTTAACAAATTTTTTAAGAATTTTCTATTAATTTAGTATTACATTAGAAGTTTTTTGGCAACACTGCTTACATTGATCTCTATTCTAGCTTATACTCTTAATATATATTAATTTGTTTGTGTTTGCTGATCTCTGAACTAGTTCTTTAGAGGCACTTAACACTATACTACACTAATATCCTATTGACCGAAACATTAGGGCGATAACTGACTGCAGCAAACAAGGATCAACGCAGCTGGATGTTGAAGATCAAGAACATAAAAACATGCAAAGATCTTTAGCTTTTATCTTGGGCCCGATCTTAAGCCAACGTTCTGACTATATAACTCCACATATGGATTTTGATACACAGAAAAAAAATCAATCCATCCGTACTTAATTTAAGCCAATAGCACGGTTAGTGTTGGTTCACACACTCTCAAGTTTTAGCGAGAGAGAGAATGTCATTTCTTTTTCTCTCTCTCTCTTAAAACTCAAGACTTGACGGCTAAAATAGCACTATGTACTGATTTCCATAAATCTAGTTAGGAATGCCTTATTTAAGTACGAATTATTCAAGTGCTCCGTACTAAAACAAATCTGAAAACGGGATTGACCTGAGTAAAAGTAAAATACAAATTAATCTCAAATTGTGCTTGATTCAAGAATTTCTAAGGTGGTTTAATACCGAATTCCTACTTAAAATAATCCGAATGTGGATTCTAACCAGTGTTGCCACTTTGTGGGTAATTACCCGAATTTGGTATAATTTTTACTGTCGTGGGTAGAGCGTGGATAATTTCTCTTAGGTTTAATTCAGGTGTAATTTAAAATTCTTACTTTAGATACCCAAATAAAATCAAGATTCAATGTCAGTGATGACATTTATTTCTTTTTAAATATTGCTGATAAAAAATCTACAGTCTTCTAACCCAAAAACTCGGTTTCTTTTTAAGAAAAGTCTTCAATCATTTAATATTTATATTTACAAAAGTTCGATAATAAATGTTGCGATATGGACTCTTAGATTTGGATAAAGATGGCTATCAGAGTGATTTAGAACCTGAGGTCTATTGAAAAAAGTTATTCAAACTAAAAACTAGCCTGGGGGAAACTATGTTTTCAATATTCAAACATATACGGCCTATTTATAAATAAAAATTCCCCGGGAGTTTTTTTCCATTTTTCCATTTTTTTTATTCAAAATTCAGTTGTAAAAATGGGAGAAGAGAATAAACTACGGGGGAATTTTTAATCATAATTGGGCTGATTTATATTTTTTTATCTGGGAACTTTCAAATGCTTTAGTTTAAAGAATATTTAACGCCCTTAACAGTTGTAAAACTGAATTACGAAAGGGACAGTTATACAAAACCCTGCAGGCATTTTGTTAACTAAATAAGGTATAAAAGGTATTTTTAAGACCATGAAACTTAAAATGGTAGACAACACAGAAAAATTAATTTTAATTACAGAATAATACACGGCATTACCAATTGAAATTTATTTCAAGCAAATAGGCACACCGCGCCTGTTCTGGACGAAAGTTGCGAAAATCGATGTCTGAGTTTTAAAGTAAATTTTGATGATTTGGTGGCGTTGTTCAAGCCTGAATCTATTAAAGATGATGTGCCTGAGCAAAAAGTGAGAGCAGTATGACAGTTCGTTTGACAGCTAACCTTTCGTAAGCTCTATCGGGCTCAATAAACACCCATTATAAAGGAATGGCAATGCGCATTTTGAACTCATTATTTAAGGAGTTTTATTTTATGTTTTATCAATAGTTTTTAACCCCCATATTCATAAAAAATATTTTAGAGTTATAAAAGGTTTATTGAAAAAATTTTCATAGGAATTTTGTTCAACAAACCTTTTATAAATAAATAATATTTTTTATGAATATGGGGGTTAATCTTTAATTTATTTTTGTTAATTTATTTTAGGTTACAATAATAATCTTAACAGTTTGACTAATATTAATCTTCTTTCAATGAGTTTGTTGTGTTTTGCTTCTTTGTAAATGTCTTTTTATTAAATAAAACTTCAATTTTATATCAGGTGTAATTTCATTTAAATCGGGTAATTTTGCTTCATCCCAAGTGTAATTTTGAATTTTGCTGGTGGTAACACTGATTCTAACCCAAACCAATTACCCCAGAGAACCAAACAGAAAGAGAGATTATTCTAATTTACCTACATGTGTCACATGTTTGTTTTACCTTTGTTGTATTTCCACGTGCGTTTACGTTAGAACTCACAATTATAAGACACCAGCAGCATGCCCGATATGGTTTTCGTAATATGGAGGGCTCAGAACTGAAGCGAACCAAGTCAAAAAAGAAAATTCGATAATATTTTGAGTTTGAGTAAGTGAACTGTCATTAATTTCTGGAGCCATAAACTTGGGTTTATTACCGTTACCTTAGGAACAAAACCCTGTTTGATTTAGTATGTTACAGGACTGGATAGAGTTCAACTTTGCGAAGAATTTCACACCAGTTTTAAAATACATATATGTATTTTATTTTATGACTTGGTTCGGTTCAGCTCTGAACCCTCCATATATAATTTTACTTCGAAAATTTTATGTATTTAACTTAATAATTTTAACAAATAGAAAACGGGTTTTTTTTCTTCTTTTTTACTTTTTAAACATTATAATAATGTATGTTTTTCTTCTTGTATTGTTGTTGTTGTTGTTTCTACAACAAACTTTTAAAAAAACGCAAGTATGCATGAAGGAAAGTTCAAGGTTTTTCGAAAGTAATCCAATTCAGGATTGTTTTAAGTACTTTTAAGTGTTTTCGTGCCTTAATTTTTAATAACGTTATGGATTTGTTTGCGCATCATCTAAGGGGTAACCGCGTATTTCCATTCGAAAGAAATCATTTACGAATTACGAACAATTTGTACTTTGTATTATGATTTTCGTAATATTTGTTTCTAATAAACAGACGATTTTTATACTTTATTTAAAACGAAAAGTCCCTTTCTTAACATTCAATCTCTATTACGAACAAAAAGCTTTCATGAAATTTCCTATTTTTTTTAAATACACCCTCTGTCATCGTTTCGAACGATTGCGAAAGTCGTAATACACAGTAGAAATTGTTCGAGCTCGTAAATTATTTCTTTCGAATCGAAATACGCAGTAACCCCCCCGATTTTCTTATGAACAGGGCAAGTTTTTTATGGCATATGCCACTTTTTGCCATTTCTTCAATTATTTCATGCAAAAGCCAATTTTGGTTCAGCTTGCCAAAAAATACCTTATTTTTCAACCTAGAAGAAATGTTTAAATAAGCTTAGCTAATATGAGGGCAGAATCTATTCGAAATGCTAAAAGAATTTGGCAAAATTCGGACGTAAAAAGTGACTAAGTGTACATAAAAGAGCACTTTCAATGCATCTGTTCAAGTCTCTTGAAATTACAAACAAAAGAGCTTTATATAAATGAAAGCTTAGACTTAATTGACAGCGCTAAATTTTAAAGATGTCAGCAAAAAAGATTTTGTAGAAAAGTTTAAAAAAAGTTTTAGATCGTAATACCGGATTACAAGATTAATTAAAATTAGAAATAGTATATGTGAGTTGTCCACAAAATTCTGTAAAAGTCGCCAAATTATTTGTTTTTTAAAATGTCTTCCTAAGCACTCCTTAAGTTACGCGCAATTTCTGGTTAATTATTCAATACTCCTACGACACTCTCGATATGGTTTGGCATTTCAATTTTATAAAACTGTTTTAATCGATTTTCTCAGAATTTTTTTTTTTTTTTAACTTAGCGGTGTTTGCATATTTTAATGAAATTGAAACGGATGAATTTATTGACAACCTTTCTTCATCGGAACTATTAGCGTTCAAACATGCTCCAGTTACATCTTGCAATGTTGAAAGAGTGTTTTGCATTTATTAAACTGTTTTATGCGAAAAAAGGAGATTATTTATTTTTGAAAATTTTAAGAAACATGCTATTGTACTACACGACTTAATAAAAAACTTAACAAAATAAATGTTTCTTAATAACAACATGTTTATTTTTGCCATTTTTCGTGCCAATTTTTATACTTTTTCATGCCATTTTGCCAGCCATTTTTAATCATTTTTCGTGCCATTTTAAACTTGCCCTGGTTATGAATTTTCCAACAGCTTTCGAACAGCAGTATTAAAATTATTCTCGACAGGCAGGCATCCCTTCTTTTACTTAATTCATATACTACTATATGCCGTTAAGACTGGGTCGTCTGCATGGCATTACTCTATTTTGGGCCCCAGCGCATAGAGATGAACAGGCAGGCGAGATAGCCAGAATAAAAAATACTTAAGATACTTCTAATGCGGCGTAAGTCGAAATTCCGTTTGGTTCAATTAAAAGTAGTATCTTCCGGCTCTTTCTTATAAAGGATGAAAACTGATGGCGTTATTTAGACAAATGAAGAGTGGTCAAATGAATGTGGCCCTCTTTTGGACAGAAACGTTGCTGGCAATATTAACGGAACATTAAATGACAGGCCAGCATGCAAGTAGACGCGAATTTCTATTTAACAACTAAAAAATTAATTTCATATTGTTATCTTAAGTTGGTGCTGTGGTATCAGGCTTACTTCCACAAAATTTTGTTATGTTGATAGCATTTATATTTTATTTTTTACATTATAGCCGACTCTAATATGTGCTTTTCCAAAGATGTTTAAAAGGCTTCGTCTTTTAGCAAAAAAAAAGAATTATATCTGCCATAATTCGTTGCACCAACTTTACAATTGCGAGTAACTTTTTATGGACAGACGATTGGACAAACATTGACTCGCCTGCCTAACTTGATTTCAAATCATTTGGTATCTTAAAAGGGAATTTCCCACTTACAATGATAAAGAGTATCGGCGGCTAATTGATTCTTTATAGTTGATTAAACATTTTTCGGTTTAGTTCACACTTTTATTTTGCAAAATAAACATCGTGTCATATTGTTTTCCAGAAAAAATCTTAGCAGTCATTCACCACTTTTTGCAATCATTTTTAAAATAAATCTTTGAAGTTCAGAAAAATGTCTTAAGTCAAAAAAAATGCATTTTTATTTTTAATGGGGTTTAACTCAATTTTTGTTTTCTTTCGTTTATTATCCATAACATAAGTCTAGACAGCTACTTCTAATCGTAATCATTTGATCTTTATACTTTATACTTTTCGATTTAATATTGCAAAAAACTACAGTTTATGACTTAAGATCATTTTTCCAAACTTTCAATTTCATTTCGATTTTTATAATTTTCTGTCGAGAGCCATATACATAATAACTTTTATATTTACACGGACGAATAGATTTTAAATTAAATGAATAATGTTGTCACAAGTAATTAACACTCAACGAAACAATCAAACATACACACACCTTATTAATAATGACACACAGAGTCATTAAAATTCCAAAAAATGTATCTAGATTCGTAAAAATATTTTAGTGATTTGTTTACCAAAATAAACAAAATAATGTTTAGAAATGGAACTAATTAGTAATAAAAATTATTTGCAATCGAACATTTTTCTTCATCTACACCCGTGTTATTTATAAGTTTAAACAAAGTGTGAAATAAGCTGGCGGAACATGACAAATAAAAGTTGTATTTGTTTGGTCCAAAATAAATATGATTTATCTATTAGATACTTTTAAAATATTGCAAAAGAGTCTCCGTGTATTTGTTTTAACTTGGTTAAAAGTTGTTAATTGGATATAGTTAGTGATTTTCACAAATAAAGTGGAAGTTTATAAATATATTTTGTTTTATTATTATAAAAAAATAATTTTAGAATGTCAAAGAAAATTAACAAGAAAAACTCAAGGCCAGCTACATACTGGTAATTTTTGTAAACCTACCAATAAAGAACCACTTTCTGAATAAATCTAAGGGCCGAGGCACAGTTAAATCGATCAATCTGTTATACACTGTGAAAGAGTCCAAAAGCTTAATATTTAAAATTTAATATCTCTCTAAAGGCATTTAAATGGAAGCTATAAGGTCGATTTGTCATTGACGCACACATTCCACCTTCTAGAAATTTTATTAGGCATTAATAAAGCTCTATCCAAATGTCTTCAGACAGACATATTATAGAGTAACATATGAACATTTTTGTACAACTTTTGAACAATATTTCAATGAATTTCAAAACATTTTTAACTTAAATGAAATTTTCCTATGCATATAGATCCTACTTTAATTAAATATAGCCCGGTATCTTTGAAAAAATTCTACCTATGACTAAAAAGTTCGTTTGAACCAAAAAGGTAACACCAATAGTTTCTTAAGTCCTCGGCCGTATTGTAAAACAATTGCTGCAGAAACTCAATTCTCTTCTGAAATTGCATTTGTGTCCGTACAATAAATTTTTGGTTCTGCAGCATTTTTAAGTTTTTTAAACCCTTTCTCCTTTGTATTCTTTCTCGCAGTAATAAACTTACAAAACCTGCTTGTACACGAAAGAAGATACAATTTTCTATTCGTCTTTCTCCTTTCACAATCAAGTTAAAATGTTTCGCAGCAAATGTTTCATAATATGGATGATAACTATAAACGATAGTCGATGAAAATAATTGAGTTATAATATTTCAGATTGCTTAGTCCCAACTTGAGATTTTTTTTAAGAAATGAAGGTAAAATATTTGTGTTCATTAATTTACAAAAAACATAATCGCAATGACTATCATTGACCGTATCCCATCAACCATTAAGAAATATCTTCGTAATGAGAAAAGTGGAGCCTGTTCGGAAATGCATCACTGCGCTGCTGAAAGCATCACTGCAAATGTCAGCTGTTCGAACATACATAAAAAAGCAGATGGTGCGCAAACAAATCTAAAACACGCAACACAGTAATGACTGATGCATATTCAGCCTTATTACGGTTCTCGTTCTCGTAAACGACGAAAGGCCCAACTATTATATGCATAAGCTGGCTTAAGCAACTGTCAAAAATTAACAAAAAGCATTTAAAAAAAACAAAAACTATTTATTTTATTCCGTACGGAAAGTGTGATCTGGTTCGCACTTTGCTTAAGCAAATGCCAGTTTTATAAAATTAACCAAAAAGTTTTCTTAAGTTCAATATGAATCACATGTATTCGCACAATTGCTTAAGCCAACTTAAGCATATTATAGTTGGGCCTTAAGTCATTTTATGTAGTAGATTAGAGAACAAATGTTGTGTGTTACTTTACCTGTTACAAAAAACAAGTACCAAACTGCACAACAAACAAACATTGGCACCACCACAGATGCAGCGCAGTGATGTATTTCCGAACAGTCCCGTGCATTCACTTTATACACGAACAATCTGCAGAGTAGAACTTCTCGCTCTTCCTTATTTTTAAAGGCTTTGAAAGAGCATTAAATACTATCAAGAGATAATACTTAGTCCGCTCTGGAAAATATATATATATTCTGCACAGTGTTGCCAAAACTTGGTGACCAAAAATGGCTAAATTTACGGGAAAAAATGGCTAAAAAATGGCTAAAAATGTGCTAAAAAATGGCTTAAAGTTTTTTTAAATAAACACATTAAAATTCAATAACAAAACAGAAATAATTCATTTAAAGTTGTTTAGGATAAAATTGTAAGTTAAGATCAATTTCTTAAATAAGAATAAACGTAAATTAATAATTTGATAGATATTTAAAAAATTAAATCTATTAGTTTTAAAAAACTTGAAGGAAAATCATAATCACGACAACAGTAACCCAACCTTTTGAGTCCAGATCTACAATAAAAAACAAGTTAAAAAGTATAGTCGATCAACCCCGTTTATATGATACCCTACACCACATTATGACCTATGTACCAAATTTTATTAAATTATATGCAAATTTGCGACCTGTACTTTGCGCACAAGGTGTACATGGACAGCCAGCCAGCCAGCCGGACAAACATCGTTAATTCGACTCAGAAAGTGATTCTGAGTCAATCGGTATACGTAAAGGTTGGCTAAGTATCAATATTTTAAGTTGTGGTGTTGGTAAAAATATTTTATTGTTACGGTAAAAATATTTACCTAAATAAAAAAATCGAATTAACGGTTGCTAAATGTAACTTTTAACGATGTTTACTTGGTAAAATACCCTCTCTACTTCAGCATTAGACGATGGAAGTTGGAGAGCAACTTTATAGTCAATTCTGAAATTTCTAAAAAAATTTTGTTGCCGCCTGCATCTCTTTATTGAAATACTTGCAACCAGAAAAAACAGCGTTATTTGTGTTGATCCATTTATAAATTTAATATTGGAATACTGTTCTTTTATTTTGAAAGATGTTTCATCATCATAGTTTATAGCGATTTTCAACATTTGTAAAAGTTGTGATTTAAATTAAAGGCGTTAAAATTGTTAAAAATGTTTATTTAACTTTTATAAATTTTTATAATAAAATAAAAATTATTCTTTAAAAAAAAAACGACAAATAAAATTTTATGGCTAAACAATTTGAAAAATGGCTAAAAAAAAATGGCTAATGGCTAAACTCATTTTTTAATGGCTAAACAGGGTGAAAAATGGCTAAATCTAGCCACTAAATGGCTAAATTGGCAACACTGATTCTGCATCACATCATATATCTATATAGCTATATTCTGACTCTCCATGCAAAGCACGTTTCAAAGTCCAGGAAGGTAAGATCTTTGAAATAAACACAGGCGTAAGCCAAGGTTGAACTTTATCCCCTGTACTCTTTCTCTTTGTTCTGGACCCAGTTCTAAAGAGGCCAACACAGAGGCGACAAGAGGAATGCAATGACACATAAATCAGCGATTGAAAGACATTGACTATGCGGTTTGCATATGTATACTGTCACATACGCAGAACAAAATCTGGAAAGACTGCAACAGCATGGCATACTATGTAAGTCGATGAAAATCGGCACCCCAAATATAAACCCGACTTCTTACGACGGTACACAAATAGAAAAGGCGGATGAATTTACTTATTTAGACGCTATAGTAAGCAAGGTTGGCGGTGCATAAAAAGACGTTGCGAACAGAATACGGCATACGGAATAGAGATAGCGGCAAAGTGTGGAATTCTTTGCAAATATCGAAGAGGCATAAAATAAATTTATTCAACTCCAGCGTGATATAAGTTATTTTTAATGGCTGTGAAATTTGTAAAGTTACTCAAACAATATCATCCAAACTTCAAGTGTTTGTAAATAAATGTCTGTGCAAAGTCAACAGAATATTTTGGGTCAAACACACCTTAAAAGCCGCCTTGTTGTCATACAGCAAGCAAACTCCTATTGGCCATGATATTCGCCGTCAAAAATGGACATGGATAGGTCAAACTTTTCGGTAAGAAATCTCAGACATACAAATGAATCTTCAGTGAAGACACAATGTTGGCCGCCAGAGAACAACATGCAGAAGATTGGTGAAAGCGGAGCACCGACAACGAGGGCTTACATGGCCACAAATGCGTCATATGGCGCAAGACTGGACCAGATGGAGAGCCCTTGAAACACTTTCCCATAAAATATAACAACAAAGTTCTTTAAAAAAAAAAACTTCTAAGAGAATATAACGTAAATGCATGCATATCACATTATAAAATATAAGTTTCTATAAATGAATTCTTAGAAGCTCCTTCTCTAGAGCAACACTTCCCATTTTTTTGCTAACTAAATAAAAAAAATAAATATGAGAAGCTTTTTAGCGCTTAAATTGTTAAACAAATCTGTCATATAAATTCGGAAAATTCAGAGAAAAGATTTCTTTCCCTTTCATTCTCTCAAATTTTTTGTCGGACCTTTTAACACCCATTTATAACAAGATATTAACAAAATGCTTACATCATTTGCCACATATGCAAAATTTTTATGACACAAAATGCTTGTATAACTTTTTTTTTCCTAGGGATAAGTGAATACATTAATGCAATTTCCATAATAAATGATAATATGTAAATTAAAAAAAATGAGTTAAATGTGCATTAGGGTGCTCCTTATTTTTCATATTTCCGAAATTATGCAAAAATGGAGATTAACCCTAAAATGCACTTGGGGTCAAAACAATTCCAAACTTTTAAAACTTTGAAAAATCTGACATTTCAATTTTTAACATTTGATTGCAAAAGTAATTGTTTTATGGCAAAATTTTCTCCTTTAAAATGCACCTTTACTTGAAAGACGATGCGCAACGCTTTCCCGATATGTGATCAGCCTGATTTTTTGCGAAAGATAGTTTTTTTATTGAAAAACATTTGGAGTTACGGTAAAATTTCGCAAATATGAAAAATAAGGCGCACCCTAATGTACATATATGTATAAATATACAAGAATACAAGACACGAATGAGTTAATTTTTTTTTTATTTATTGAGGACCGCAATCCGATTAAATGCTGCATATCAAAATGAAAAATTGAAGGCGACATGTAAATTGTCTTGTAAGTTTGGTTTTTTTTTTGCTTTCTTAATTTTTTTCAAACTTCGTGCTGACTTTAATGACATTCATATCCACACCAAACAGATTTGTTTTTAAGTAAAAATGAGTACACAATGTTAGTTGGCATGATCATAAACAATCATAAGAAAAAGATTTTGAGGACGATGATGACTGTGGCGTTGTCGGTGGTTGTGGTGTCTTGATTACCAGTCGTTTGCCACAAGATGATTGAAATTCCACCGAAAAAAAATAATAATAATAAGAAACACATAATCAAATCTTCTTCACATATGGACAGTAGTAGTGTGGTGAGCATGAAAAGTAATCGACCTTAAACGAATCTTAAGAGGATGATGACAACAACAAAATAACTCCAAATGATCTTTAAGCTGAATTACGCTCCATGTTAATGGCGTTTGAGCCACAAAACTACACAGTCATAAAAATATTCTGTACAAAATTGTTTCTTGTTTTTTGTTAAGGTGACACTTTTGACTAGGCACGATCACGTTATTTTTCTTGCCTATTTGTTTGTCTGTCCGTCCGTTCTCATGTCTGGCGTTTTTTTCTTTTGAAAAATTGCATTACGTTCATTTTTTTTTCTTTTTTGTGTTCAAGCAGAGTTGTACAAGTATGTACACATGTTTGTATCTTTGAAATTGTTTTGTATTGAAGGCACTCCCATATGTCATTCATTTGTCTTTATACAACTTAGAAAAAACGCAACAGTAACAAAAAATTGCATATTTACCAAATCATCATTAAAATAATAATCATCTAAATCAGAAATGAGGTGGAGCTGCAGGGAGGTTAGGAAAATACGGTTTCATTCATTGACTACATTAGCAACAATTTAAACTTGAAAAGATGTCAAATAATAAGAGAGAAATATGATCAATCAAGTCGACTTCATTGCGATAGTATAAAGAGTATTTGCGATTTTAATTTGTTAATTTAGGGGGCGTAAAATTAGTAATTAGAAAAAAAATTTTTTACTCACCACATTTTTTTTGAACTGAACGTTTTGGAATTGATAAATTTTTTTTTTTTTTGTCATCTGAAAGAAGGAGAAAAAAATAAGTATAAATATTTAAAAAAGTACTCAAATTTAATTTAAATTCCTTCGAGGCCGTGAAAGAATATTAATGCAAAGAAATAATACACCCCTTATTTTCTAAGAAACTAAATCATTCACTAGCATTACACCCGCTACTTCCTTAGCGGCTCCCTTTCTTTCGTAGACATATTTTAGCAAAAAAAAGTACCAAAATGTTTCATCTTGCAGGTTCTCATTCACTCAGCACCCTGCACCTATAAGTTTATGTTTCTAAGTTAAATATTATAGAAAATTCAAAAAGTAACACATGTAAACGGAAACTTTTTTTCTCCCGATTGAAGTATCAAAAATATCAATATTGTAAGGGGAGCCCATAATTAAATACGTATATGTCAAGGAATGGAGAAAAAGTTTTTTTAAAAAAAGTACCAAGAAAAGGTTCAGTTCTCATCCCTTACCCGTTCGAATTTTGAAAAAGTACCAAATTCGTATTTGTATTTTTGAGATAAGTTCTAAATGTGATATATTTTGTATTTCTATTTTTTGGTTTAAAGGATAGATGGGGTGACAAAAAAGTTCCAAAATACGGGTTTTACCGCAAAAGGGCTGAAGTTTAAATAAACTTGTTGTTTTTAATATACAACGATAAGTATTAAAATTGATTTGTATCTCTTTTAGTTGAGGAAATATGAGATTAGCGAATTAACACGTTTTAACATTTTAAACCCTTAAACATTCAAATTTCCAAAAATCCCGGATTAGTGTATCGATTTGGCCATAGACCAACCTCCGATCCAAATTTCAACTTTCAGCTTCAGGCGTTTAGGCTGTGGGATGATGAATCAGTCAGTCAGTATCGTTACAACTTTATATATCGCACTGGTTCCTCTAAAGAGAGTCAACTTAAAATTTTTTCAATTATCACTTTTTGCCCACTTTTTACCCACTGTAAAAATCTTACATCATTTTCTCTACTTTTTCGGCAAAAAAAATTTAGTTGTATCCCTCTTTTTTTTATATAAAAGTAGCTTCTCCAGAGTCAACTAAAGAGAATTATTTTGATTTGTCCCTAAATGTAAGCTGTATTCATATCAGTTTTTGTTTCAACTAAAGAGAAATATTTAAGATTGTGCTATAGTTTATGTCACAACGGTTTACTTTGATGATGTTATATTTTGTGTTGTCTCTTTTTAGTTGTAATAGAAATGTTTATTGTGCTGTTATATATCATTTTGTTTCTATATTTATTTATGTAATTATAAACAAATTTCACATAAAAGGGAACAACTCAAAAAACATGTTATTTTTCGTTAAATCCATGGAAAAATTACGAAAACAAACACCGTTGTATACGTCTTACTCGTTCTTTATAATGCCATAATTTTTTTTCAACTTTCATTGTAAATAATAAAAAAAAACAGTTTAGAGATTAAAAATAAACAAATTTTGAACCTGTCAATAAGTTTTTGTATGAACGCAAGGTGAAGAGTTTTTCAAAATATCCTTCTTTTGAATAACTAAACTAGTTTAAAATTTAAACCATAATAATTAAGGTTATTTTAACCAAATTTTTGTTACCGTAACCATATACAGCCGTATTTATAACAAAAAGTTAGCCACAGTTTGTACACTACGTACAACGAGCTGCTAACTAGAATACCGAATAAGCCTAGCAGCTTGTAAGCACAGAGTTTATTTATAACAAGCTTTTGTCCATCTGCTAACTAAAAAAAAATCAACTCTGAATTTTAATGATGCCACATTATATTACTGAAAAATGCAACACGTTTGAATTAATCATCGCTGGTTTTGTCATTTTTTTGTAAATTTTTTTTGTTTTTTCCTCCACATATAACAAATTTAAAAAGTTTTTAAAATAATATAAAATAAAAAAAGAATGAAACATAAAATAAAACAGTAATTAAAATAAAACCAACCAAATTGTTTAACATTAAACAGCTGTTTCTTACAAGTTGGCAAACGTTTGGCAGCTGGTTAAAAAGAGTTTAGCAAATCGTTAGCCAGAGTTTGGTAAGTGTATTATAAATAAACTTTGTGCTAACTTCATGCCAAATTTCCATTATAAATACGGCTGATAATGTTTAAGCCAGGAGGGGCAAATTTTGGCATTTGGTATCTTTTGAAATTTTCATTTAGATTGTATTACAATTTCGATCGACATCGAATGCCATTATTTGCCTCCAGTTCTCTAAATTACCATTATAAACATATTAAGGTTGCCCATGTACATTTTATGGTTGTTATAACCATTAAAACAAATGCTGAGACAAAACTTCCCATTCATCTTTTAAAATAGTTATTAGCTGATCTTGCAACATTTAGCTGGCTTGTCATGAAATATGTTTTACGGCTTTAAGTCAGAAAACATATTTCGGACTTCTTTTGGCATATGCTTTAAACGAATCTAATATGTTCGGTAACAATTTCAGTAGCTCATTTTAGATGGGGTGTTGTAATTGTTTTTATCGGCAGTTATGATTCGGTTAAGAAAACCTTACTATTATTTCGGACATGCAAAATCGTCTTCTAACGTCGCTCGGGATAAACTCGTGGGGTACCCAATTTCCTTGGTTTTTAATAAATCCTTTATGTTTGTAAACGGTTTGAAGTTGTTGCCCGAATGGTACCCAATGATTTTACAAATTCATTTTGAGTTGGACAACAATCTTTATTGAGCAGTGCCTTTAATTCACTATCTTACATTTTTTAGTTAACCTGTCTCATATGCACTTGTTTTACCCACACTACAATTGTGAAGAGAACATTATGCGTTTGTGCTGGTGTGTTTAACACATAAAAATATTGGTTTTAGACCCACATTTTAGTATACCGATCGGCTTAGTAACACTTTCTAAGCCGATCTAACGATGTCCTTCCGTTGGTCCGAATGGCTGGTTGTCTGATCATGTAAACCTTGTGCCATAACCAGGGTTAAAAAAACTGCAGTCGAAACCAAAAACTGCCGAACAAAAAACGAAAAATTTATGAACAACTTTTCGCTTTTAGAGTTGGTTTGACAGCGACTGTTTACATTTAATGAATCCAAATTAAAAGCAACCGTTTTTTGAATAATGGCATATACAGAAGTGGAAGAAATAACAGTTTTTCACTTTAACTGCAGTTTTTTAAACGCTGGCCATAACTTCCTTATATATGTTGGTTTTGATATAAAATTTGGCGAAGTTAAGTTTTATAATAGCGGAGTTCAGAATTAGTCTTGCAAAAGTGCAAATGCAACATATCGTAGCTCTCTTGTAAAATCCAACAATAAAATACACAGAGTTTCCGTTAGATATTATTAAAGTGGTACGATATTTTGCATTTGCTCTTTTGCAAGCCTAATATTGAACTCCGCTAGTAGCTACCTACTATGTTGTGGTAAAATTATATACTGGTATGTCCATAACTGGCCGTAGGTCCCAGATAAACCCACTCCCTAAAATCGCTTTACGACGAACAAATGTCATATAGATGTTGATATCTAGATACGACTCGGCTCAAAGAATTCTTATAAAAATCTAAACTTCATAACGAAATTTCGTTCAAGCGATTAATAAAAATTATTTAAGCCAAACAAATTATACTACTCTAATGCAGCATATAGTGGAAATATTTAAGCCATATTAAAATATTTCCAGAATCATGAGACCGACTGCTTTTTTGCACGAATGATGCAACCCAACATTTTCAGTTTCAATGCAGACACACTGTGCCAACAAACGTTAATAAATTGAGGTTTTTTTATAACTAAAGCTTTTTGCTTTTTTATATTTTAGCATTTTTGTTTTGTTTATTAATTCGGTACAAAAGTACAACAAAGCGAATGTTTACAATAATGATATATGTCATTTTATTCAAGCACGGTTTAAAGTAATTAATTTTTCTGTTTTATATTTCACGTTTAGAGCCAACAAAATAATGCGTTTAAGTGGCAGACCAACAGACAGACGAATAGACAGACAATGTGCGAGTATAATGAATTTTAAAATCGTTGTTACGTTTTCATATTTTGTATGCATTTAATGACTGAAATGTCATAAATCTATTTATTGTTATTGAAGCAATTTTATTTTTTTGTATTTTGCCCATTTAATTAAACATTAATAGAAATCAAAGAAATGGTTCAATTAAGTTTAACATAAAAGAGAATTCAGTTTTTTTAAATAGTTCGATTAAATAACTTTCTAGCACTGATTAGCTGATGACTGATTTAGCTTTTAATTAGCCCCCAAGATTTTGGAAATGTAATCAAAAGGTTTTTAATTCAAAAATTAACCTGTAGACAATTTTTCAATTTATTTATAATAGCTAGCAGTGCCTTTTTTAAAGTAAAAAAATTTTTAAAAATTAACAGGTAAAAAGCAAAAAAGGACCAAAAAGTACTAAAAAGATCCCTCTTACAGATTCTCATACACTAAGAACCTTACATGTTTAATTTTATGTTTCTAGGTCCAATACTAACGGAAATTCAGAAAGTACCAGTTTTAGAAAAAGTACCAAAGAGCTTCCCCTTATATATTCTTATTCTCTCAGGACCATGCATGTTTAATTTTATATTTCTAGGTCCAATGTAACGAAAATTAAAATAGTGCCGATAACTTCAGGTGATTGTCGTAATTTGTTTCACAATTCATGATAAATACCACTTTTAGTAAAACCTGTTTAATTTGGGATAATTAAATCGTTTTAAAGTGGAAACTTTTAAAAATATTTTACTTTGAATTAATGTCACACCGAATTCTATTCACAATTGGCAACAAAGGATACATTTAAGAAAAGAGCTTTTTCAAACTTGATTCTGCCAAAGTTTGTAGGGACATGCTTCTTGATCCCAAGTAGATTAAAGCACAAAAAAGTCAACCATGGTCCTTTTCTTTTATCTGTACTTTTACTTTGGGTAGTGTACTACAGTTTTTGTTTTCAGCTTGACTAACAACCATATTGGCTTTAAGGCGGCAGCCTTTTGATTGTTGTTTTTTTTTTCTCTTCCAAAAAATTAAATTTTAAGCGTTTTTGTCTGGTTCAGTTTTTATTTAATACACATATACGAGTGGGTTTTATTTAATTTTGTTGTTTAAATCGAGTTTTATAATTGGGGTGTTCGATTTGAAAATAAATATAAATAAAAAAACAAACACTGTCACAATTAACAACGTGTACAGGAAGAAAATGTTCAATACTTAAATTGAGTAAATTTTAATTTATACATATTTTTTCGTAAATGTATTTTTGTTTAAAAACAAAATTATTACCAATATTTATGTGTAAAATTTTCAATAAAAAATGTATTCCCTACGTGATTTGCTTATAAAATTATATACAAAATAAATATTCAATGTTCTAAGTGTAAATGAGTACTTGAATTTTTTTTTTTTTAAATATTTATAAAAAAAAATCATTTTTGTATTCAAAACTTGTGTATTAAAAAATTTTCTACAATGTGCCGTACGTTTCTAGTTTTATTTAAATAACTACTACCAATAATAATAGAAATAACAAAAAACTATATAAATATAATTAATTAGAATTCTCAATTTATTGTTAAAATTCTTGTTTAAACAAATTTGAATGAATTCTCTTTACACTCGAAAAATAATGATCGCAAAAAATATTTAATTTTATTGTTAGTTTTTAATGTGTATAAACAATTAATGGCCATTTAAATATATTTATATAAAAATTGGAAATTGTGAGATTTGAGCGGGGTACACACTATCGAACTTAGTGACAATCAACAATTTCATCAGTCAACTGTCAACCATAAAATAATTTTTGGTTGAAGCGAGCAAGCGAAAATTTGAGCAAAACTTTCAATCTAGAGCGATGGTGTGTACCACACTTTACAATAGTTGACACTTAACACAGTTTGTGTCTGTAATAGTGCTGGGAAACTATCGATAGTACTATCGATATTATCGATAGTCTTAAAATATCGAAAATATCGATAGGAAAAATATCAATATCGATTTTATTATTGTTTAAAATACAGCTATGAAGACATGTAACAGCAGCTATACACACACAGTTTTTTGCTGCAAGTTTTTACTTGGCATTATTAGCAACAAGAATGGCAGGTGGTATGTATTGCTTAGTTGTGATTTTTTACTGCAAATTAAATGCCTTTATATCGAAATTTGTATATGTTTACATAGGGACTGGAATGTCAAATATTTTTGTTATGTAAAAAAAAAAGCAAATGCAATTGCGAGCATGGGACTAAGCAATGAACGACCATTAGAGGATAAGTCCGCTAAATTGATTACATTTTGGGTTGAGAATCAAAACCAATTTAGAAAGCTATCTTAAGTTGCTAAAAAATATCATATAGTCCCTGCTACTTCGGTTCCTTCAGAAAGGTGCTTATCAGCAGCACAATTCTTCAAAAACTGTCATCTAAAATAACGTGCGTACATACATACGTCTCATACGTTCAATAAAGTGATAAAAAATAACGAACTGTAGCCTGATAAAAAACTTGTTAAAGTTTTCCTGCACAAGGACTTACATTCAGTCGATAGTAATATCGATAGTATCGATAGTAAAATCTCAACTATCGATAAATATCGATAGTAGAAAGTATAGATAGTATCCCAGCACTAGTCCGTAATAACTTTTATGGCATCTTGAAGGTTTAACTTGTGCAAATTATTCCCATTTACGGCCCTTTTCACAAAATAAAGGGTCCAACCATAATGCACGATGTTGATTGGGAGGCACACCTTAACGTCTAGTTTTTTCTCCAACTTTATTTGACATTTCTTTGTTTCAGTGTTTGACAAATTCAAACATGGAAAGGTACACAATTGAGCAGCGCGTTAAGATTGTTGAAATTCGACATAAATAACAATTTGTGTTTCAACACGTATTTAAACAATTTGCAAGCGTTGATCTGGTGAAGTTTATCCATAGTGAAATGTCAAACCAAACTAAACAAAAAGCAACTATCTACTGTTAAATGAGTTGTCAAGTATTGCCAACTCAAAGTTGTGAACCTCTAAAAAGAAACACCCGATATATGACTTTATTCGTATTTCAGAATTCGTTGTTAATAATTCGTTCATTAAATTATTTCATACATATATTAAAGTGGATTTTTTTTTAAATTATAAAACATCAATGGGGTTTTTCATTTAGCTATGTCGACAATACCAACTACTAATGGTTATAATAATTAATATTTTTCACTGTAATTGTTTTTTTTTAATATCTTATCAGCGACAATAGATAACATCCATTTTTTTATTTTATTGAGATAAAAATATTAGTTACTGTTTCTTTCATTATTAAAAACGTTTCAGTTGGTTAAATTGGTAAACATTAGAAAAATCGGTTAGATTTTTTTCCGGGAATGCTTAAGCTTGAATATACACAAGCAAAGAACAAATATTATTTAAAGTAGAATAAAGAAAAAACATCAGTTTATTTAAAAAACTTTCAATACCTTATAATGTATTTTATATTCGAATTTTTCTTTCCAGATTTCAAAACACTCCACTATGTCACGCCAGTCAAGACTGGTGCTACTGTTGCTCCTCTCCATAGGGGTCTTTCAGTTTGCACTTTCCAGCACAATTACACCGATGGTTGTTGTGCACGACGATATACCCGACAATCAATTAGACATGGACGAAACTTTGCCCGAAGAAAAACAACATGTTAAAATTTCAACGCCGAAAGTGAAAGAAATTCCCTTGCCTTCGACAACAAGTGAAAAGAGTCACAGTGCCAGCAGTACCCAAAAGACCGTTAATGACAACATGTTGAATGATTTGGTGGAGGCTTCTAAGCATTCTGAAGCTTTGTCCAAAGACGAAAGGTAGGTCGTCATAGAAACGCAATCGGGGGGAGAAATTAAGTTAACAAAATTCTTGACTTTCAGATTCAAACAACTTTTGGCGAAAAAATTAAATTCAACTAGCACAAATGCTGAAACAGTTGATGATAGTTATGATGATTATGATAGTTACGATGATTATGAATACGGCTTAAATTATGACCAATCGACAACAGCTGCCAGTAAAAAGGGAAAAAATAAGGAGAAATTAGCTAAGAAACCTATTGAAATGAAACCCATTAAGGAAGATATCAAGGTAGGTTTTAAAAAAGAAAACGATAAAGAAAAGATTGAGCATGTACTTTGACTTTTAGTTACAGACTTCCACGGCTAAAGCTGCTGTAGAGGACAATAAGGAATCAAATAATATTGAATTTCATGACGACAATACGGTAAATGATGATGAGGAAGATGATGAAGACGATTATGATGATGACGATGATGAGGATGATGATTTTGAAAATGACAATGATATTAAGGACGAAGAGGAAGTCGTTTTCAGTGAAGATGTACCTTGCCCACGTTATTGTACTTGCGAACGTAATGTCAATAGTTATTTGGTGGCCTACTGTAGTCGGTAAGTTTAAGAAGATTAAATTTCAAGATATTTTGTCATTAAGTTTAATTTTTTCCAGCATTGATCCTGGTACCCAAAAATTCGGCAAGGATATTACCGATTTGGTGGTAACCGATGTTGGTCCTAAATATCCCATTCTATTGGGTCCTGACTTCTTCCTGGAGTTGGGTTTGAAACATGTTTCCTCTATTAAGATTGCCAACTGCACCATTGAGTATTTGCATCCTGATGCCTTTAATGGATTGGATGATTTATTCTCGGTCAATTTCACCAATGTTGGCTTGGCCATTATCAATCCCGATACTTTTGCCAAGAACAAAAAATTGCGTTTGTTAACCATATCTGGCAATGATTTGAGTGTTATGTCCAATGTTCATTATTTGTTGAAGGTACGTTAGTAACTAAATATTAGTTGAAAGTTAAATTATATTGTCTTATTTTCTTGACAGTCTTCCAGCATTGAAGAATTGGATTTATCACGCAACAATCTAATGGAACTTAATCCCAATGCCTTCTCTCAATTAACCAACATTGTTTACATCAACTTGTCTCAGAACAATTTGCAGAAAATCCCCGAAGGTGTTTTCGATAAACTCGATACCATTGAAGAATTGGATCTTTCCTACAACTCCTTGAAAACTTTGCCTCATGCCGTTTTAAATCACACTGCTTTGGCTATTTTACACCTAAAGTACAACTCTATCACCAATGATTTAAAATTCGGTACACCCGATTTGCAACAATTGGATTTGAGTTTCAATCAAATACATACTGTGCACCATGGCATGTTTGATAAAATGACCGGTTTGACTAACTTGAATTTGAAAGGCAATGGGTTGACCAAAATTCAACCCGACTCTTTCATGACTTTGAAGAATTTAAGAAACATTGATTTGTCGATCAATGAATTAGATCAAGTGTCCAGCATGATATTCTTCAAAAATTCCGAATTAGATGTCATCAGATTGAATGATAATCCAAGATTGAGTCAATTACCTACCGATGGTTTCCGTAGTTATAATGGTTATTTTACCGTCTACTATTTGGATATTTCCAATTGCGCCATTGGTGCTTTGGGTCATAAGACTTTCTCTACCATGCCTCATTTGGCCATATTAAAATTGGCCTGGAACAACATTAACAATTTGGAAAGAGACACCTTTGCAAGCTTGAAGAAATTGATAGATTTGGATTTGAGCAACAATTTAATTGCCAAATTGGATGAATTGATCTTTATGAATAACAACGATTTGACCAAGTTAAATTTGGCTGGTAATCCCATACACAAACTTTCCGTACGTCTATTCTTGCCTTTGAGTAAATTGCGTGAATTGGATGTCAGCGATTGTGAATTGAAGACTCTTTTGACCGACAACCAATACGGTGTAGGACGCAAATATAAATTCTATGAAACTTTGAAATCCTTCAATGCCTCCTCAAATCAAATTCACAAAATACACTCCAACGATGTGCGTAACTTTAAGAACTTAAGAAGTCTTGACATTAGCCACAATCCTTTAAAATGCAACGAAGAATTCCAAGACTTTATTAGCTACGTCTCGCTTAATCACCAATTAATGCCTCATTCAATGCCTTCATTGGCCAATTTGGAATTGGGCGATAGCCAACAAATCGAAATTCAAAATCAAGCCGGTTGGGCTTCTTTGGCTCACGAGGTTTGCAAACATGAAGATTTAGCACGAAAAAAGAATATGGGCGTTGGTAATAAGTTCGAAAAACGTTTGCAAAAGGCCGACAAGGATTTGGATGAAGATGCTAAGAATCTATTGACTATAATGGAAAACAATAAATTACAAAAGATTTTGAAGGATTCCCATCACGAGATTTTAATGGATGAAGATGACATTAATAACGCCGAGGAGGAGAACGATTATGATAATGATGAAGGCGAAGATGATGATGACGATGATGAGAATACCGATAATAACAAAGATGACTATGATGACTACGAAAAGAAGGCTGAAATTTCCAAGAAGATTATCGATCATGGCATTCGCGTGCAGGAAATTGATTTGAGCAAGGAAACAACGGACAGATTCCTATTGGGTGAGTAGATGTTTTGTGTACCTCTTTGTTGGCATAGTTTTTCATTAAAGGTTAACAGAAATTGTAATTTGAAGGATTTTTCGTAATTTGCATGCTTATGTTATTTACTTGATACTTTGATTTTCAGTCTATTCCTTTAAGAGCATTCATAGAAATTTATTGTGGTTCGCCGATCTATATCAATTTCGGCCTAAGAGTTTCCTTTAGATGATTCAGAAATTTATGCACACAAGCTCCAGATTTTTTTAAGCTTATTCTTATTTAAAATTTCATTTAAATAAGTTCAATTGAATTAATCCTTAAAACCATATCAATTTTCTGTAAACTTTTTACAACTGCCAGAATTATTTTAAATCTATCTCTTTTTTCCATTTTCCAGATAAATTCATTGCTGACCGCAAAAAACAACTGATACAGAACGAGGATAATGATAATAATGATGATGATGATGATGACGACGACGACGACGACGATGATGACAATGATGATGAGAACGATGAGGAGTACATTTTTGAACGTGGTCACATTTACTACAGCGGTTACAAATTCTTAGTACCCATCATTATTATTATTACCTGTGTAATTGTATTGCTTCTGGTTATTGCCAAGGTCATATCGATGGTTATGCGCAAACGTGGAGAACGTTATCGTATGTCACTATTACAGGCCCATACAAATTCCATTGTATATCAAAAACTAACCGAAGACATTAAGCCACCCAAAGAGCCTAAGCAACCTAAAGTACATCAATATACTCCTATAAATCAAGTTTAAAACAACATCAAGCACACAAAAGCAAAAAACAAGAGTCAGGAGTTTAAAAAAACGATAGGTTGGAGGAGTATATTGTTTAATAATCGTGCAAAACAGGGTGTTTTTAGAGCAAAGAACTGTTTTTGAAACACACAGTTAAAAACGAAAGAGAAATAAAATACAAGAGTTTAAGGGCTTTTGAGTAGTTTTTAGTTTAATAGAGCAGCAGCACATATAAGAGAGGGTTAAATATTTTCAGTTATTTTTTTGTAGTAGTTTTAAAAAGAAAATCTAAAAAACCAAGTATTTTTTTAATAAAAAAAGTTTTAAATACCTATATAATATATAGTATATATCTGTGGCATTTTGACAAAACATCTTAAGTCAAATTTAAAAAGTTAAAAAAATATGTTGTTAATCATACGAATTTTCATTCAAAAATAATTTTTGTTTACGTTTTTAAAATTTTGTATTATTAACGAAATTTTTCTTTAATTTTGATTTATTTTATTATTTAATAAAAATGATTTTTTCACCGAGTTTTTTTTAAAAACTTTTTTGCTATCTTAACTCGACTTAAGATGTTTTTTGCAAAATGCCACAGATATTTTTTTTTTGAAATTAAAACTGAAATAAAGTAATCGGTTTTTATTTATACTTAAACATAATTTACATAAATCATAGCTGTTAAATTACGATTGTAATAAGATAACGATTAGATATCGTGTAGCAGAATTTGTGTAATTGATTAAGATTACAAATAATCTAAAAAATAATAATATTTACTTGAAATTATCGTAAAATAATTTAAAGTTATCCTAAATAATTCAGAAATAATTTAACTATTTTAAGGATTATTTTCTAAATGTTCTTTTAAAAAGTAGAGATTATTTTTTAATTATTTAGAATTACTTTCGATAATTTTACGATAATCTAAAGTAATCGCGATTATTTTTGTATTATTTGTAATCATAATCAATCAGTAAGCAAGCAAAACTAAAAGTAATTGTATTAAATTAATTACTTAAAATTTAAAATCAAAATAATTTAATTACTAATCATTACAATTAGTAATCATTATTTAACAGCTATGACTTAAAAATTTAAATATTCACATATTTAAACATAAGATGATTTTAAAAAGTTTTCCAACATTTTATGAAAAATACAAAAAGAAAGACATATAAAATTATATTTAATTTAAAAACAAAAACAAAACAAATAAATTATAAAATATGTAGTATTAAATAACAACTTCAATAATTCCTAGAGAATTGAACATTCCCAAAATAACAAAACTGAATTCCATAAAATTGTACTTAAATTATAAAGAATGCAAGATTTTAAAGAGTTTTTGTTGACAAGCAAAAACTTTTATAAAATGTAACAGTTGGCAAATTAAAATTTTATTTACCAAATTACATTTAAATTTTATTTTTCAAATATTAAAACATGCCCCAAACTCCATAGACCTCTTTGTTAAAATGAACCGTTTTTTACTACTTAAAGTGCCATGTTTTGGTGGTCATCACTTTTTAAAGCAATTTCTTTTTTTTTATTAAGAAAAAATATTTAAAATTTCTGTTGATAACTCCAAATCTTAAAAAGTTCAATAATCTTTACACATTTCCTCTAATTATATCTGTACTAGAATCTAACTAGTTTTATTTTTCTAACCTTTTTGGGGACCTTTTTCTTTGAATTTCTTTTGTTCTTTAACCAGATTCTTTTTTATAAATAATTATATTATAGAATTAATTTAATTATGTTTTTTTTCTCTGTATAAAATTTTTTGCAGTTATTTACATTAATAATTTAATAAATTGAAAATTTAAACAAACAAAACTAATAAACTTTTTTTTATTATTAGAAACATATTTTAGTTACAAGAGAAAATTTATTTTTAATGTTTAGTTTTAGGTACAAAAAAAATGTGCGCTTTTTGGAAGAAACAATAAGAATTATATCTATTAAACAAAGTGTTAAAATATTTTAAATAATAAAACTTCCAAAAAGTTAAAAATGTTGTGTCTTATTATTAACGCTGGAAACAAGTCGAAAGGTTAAAATTTTCTTACTTTTAATAAACAAGGGATTAAGCTAATGCAAAATTTAAAAAGTCAAGCGCTACCATTTTATACTCTACACCAAATTACATAAACACACATTTTCTAGGTTGTATTCACAGAAAAAAATCACTAAAATTGTTCACCAATTAAAGCATTAATCAAAAATATAATCAGTTCTAATTAATAATTTAATCAAGTGAATTAAACGTTTAATTAATACTATTAACTGGTTTAATTGATACTATTAATTTGTTTTCTGAGGCAAATTTAATTAATTTTTTAATTAATATCACAAATTTTTTAATCGAAATCAATTTTTATTTTGTTCTGTGTTATTTTAATATCAACATTGTTCGCCTGAAAGCTATTTTCGAAAAGGGGTTTATATGTATGGGACCTATGGTCAATTTTGGACACGAGTGATTGTTAGTGCGGTCTATGGGCTGGCGGCGGCATCGGGCCGTACTTTTTCGAAAATGAGGTCGGCCAAGCAGTTACCGTGAATGGGCGCAGGGCTGTCAGGTACTTTTGTTCCTTGTCCCCAAAAAATTTAAAAAATATCCCCAAAATCCTTAAATTAAAAAAAAAAAACCTTAAAAAATTAATTTTTTTTTTTGTTTTTTTTTCTGAACAAATTTTTAAAAAATAGTATGGAAAATTTTAAAAAGAAATCCCCAAATAAAAATTTTTAGTAAAAAAAAATATTTTATTTTGTTTGTACCGACTGGTTTCGGCATGTTTTATTAAATCCTTTTTATGCGATTCCAGTGAGGAACTACAAACAGAACAACATGCTGTTTTTGAAGAACAATGAACCATTTATAAGAATTTGGAGCTTGTGCAATCGGTTTTAACCATCCTTAAAATCAACAATAAAAATACATATATTCGTCATTTATTAAATACTTCGATGCATGATAAGTACTTACCAATAGCACAGCATTCTTTTTCCCAAACTCTATTATATTCACCCTTATTGTCTTTGTGCGTTTTTGCGGCGTAAACTAGTCGTTTTTGAAATGGTGCCGTGATTGGCGAAAACCGACAATGAATACGACACTTTTCAAATCTTTTACAAAAACGACGTTAAAACAGTACCGTGTTTGGCGTATTTGTCTGTCGAAAGTGTAAAAAATTGTCGTTAAACATTTTGATCACGACGGTTTCAAAATTATTTGAGAAATAATAATAATGGAAGGAAATAAAATGTAAACATGCAAACAATTTAATATCATTGAAATATAATTTTGTTTTTATGTGATTTTCTACCTAACTCTGGCGTATATTTTAAGATAAAGGTCACAAATGCCACAATTTGCGGAGTAGCAGTAATGGAGCAAAAACCTTATTTGGCAAGGGCCTTCCAAAAAAGTAAAAATGATTTAATTTTTTTTTTTTTTGTTTTAATTAATATACTTATGTGCATGTAAATATTTATTTTAGAACTACTTAAATGTTAATCTTGAAATAAATACAAACGCTAAAATATCGTTTTAAAATTATAGTTTCAGCTCATAGTGAATAGAGATGAATAAAAACCTAAACATAACATTTTCACAAGTAAAATAATACAAAAATTTCACAAAAAAATTTAAAAGTTTTACTATACGTATTATTTTTAATTTAAACACTTGTTTGACAGATCTTTGAGAGGGTGTTTCAAAATAATTGCATTAAGTGTATTCATTTACTTTGAGAATCTTTTACAAAATTTTGCTAGTCGAAAATTTTAGACGGTAACAAAAAATTGTAAATACGACTGCAACTACGACAGCTGTCGTTTTTCGACTACGCCAAACACAATAAGGGTGATTGTCTTTCATATTTACCTATTTTTGGGGAAGACATATTTGCTTGAAACTTGTCTTTAAAAAATCAAAAATTGTATGTGTTTTCAACGGTCTTAGATTCTTTTTTTAAATTCTTCTTTTCGAAACACTCACTTAAGAAATATAACATAAGTTTAATATGTTCCTTTTACATACTTCACAAAAATGGTACATATTCTTAATTAGGACCCTTTACACCGTATAAGTTGTTGATAAGAGTAAGATAAAAGTTTTGCTACTTTATTTCATATTTTATATACAAAGCAAAATAAGCGTAAATAATAAAAGAAGGAAAAATACATAAAAAATGTGTAAAATTCACAAAAAATCCCCGAATTTTGGTTTTTTTAAATCACCAAAAAATCCCCAATCCCTAAATGAGTTTCTTTGTACTTTTTGCTCGCATGAAATCCCCAAGTCTGGCAGCCCTGAATGGTGGTCGCTATCGTGAGATGATAACGGACTTCTTGTGGCCAGAAATTGAGGATATGGACCTAGATGATATGTAGTTCCAGCACGGTGGTGCCACTTGCCCCACAGCCAACGAAACAATGGCTCTTTTGCGCGAGAAATTCAATGGCCGTGTAATCTCAATTCGTGGCGATGTTAATTGGGCGTCATGATCATGTGATTTTACACAGTTAGTTTTAAATAAACCAAGAACAATTCAAGAGCTAAAGGATGAGATAATTCGGCACATTTACGACATTGAAAATATTTACCATCGGGTAGAGGGTGGCGAGCAGATAAATATTTTGTTTCACACGTAATTGTAGTAGATCCTTCTATCATAATAAAAAAATATTGAGATAATTCACTAAAAACTCTTTGCTTTATTTACAATTAACATCGTGCGTTTTGGTTGGACCACCCTTTATCTCATGCGGGCTATATGAAATAGAGACCAACTTTCTTTAAATTTTTCTAAATTTTTGGGCGTGCCAACTTTAAAAGATCAATAATTCAAAATTGCGAAAATTTTAATTAAAAAGCCTTCTTAAATTAAATTCTAAAAACTAATAGAAAAATGCATCTTAATATTGATGATACCCTAACATCAGAGGTGTGACATCAATGTTACTACAAATGGCATCAATGATGCAAAAAGTAACATCCACCCAATGACTAACGTCTTCGTTCAATTTTGTAATTTTTTACGTGTCATCTATTTTATGACTGTAGTGACATCAATTCGATGTCACATTTTGTATACATTAACATTATTTTCATGATTACAATGTATTATAAGAAGCAAAAATTCCTATATTCTATTTTTTTTAATTATTTAGTTAAATACATCAAATTTTTAAAGTAGAATGATTACGAAAACCATATGGGGCATGGTGTCTTATAATTGAGAGTTCTGCTGTAAACAAACGTCGTAATTCAACAAACGTGAAACAAACATATGTAACGGGTAAGTAAATAATAATAATAATTACTTTGACTTAATGACAAACTGTCATTAAATTGCTGCTAATGTTTCCTTTCTTCGATGTTACTGCGTCATCGCACTGAGGACATGTTCGTCATTTCTGTGATGCCGATGTGGCATTCCATTGATGACAAAATTTCATTTTGACCCTGATGAAACTTTGGCCAAGTGATGTTAAGGTTGGTATCACAATGATGAAAAGTGTCATGATGTCAAAATACATAAGCGTTATGACGCCTTTTCTATCAGTGTATAACTTCTTTTTTTAAGCCGGGTATGTGGGAACTTCAAAAAATATGTATGTAAAACAAATTTAAAATATCAATATCTTAAGAAATTCTGAACAATCTATGAAATTTCATAAAATTTAGTTTAATATGTTAACAAAAAAATTCTTACTACAGGAAGACAACATTATTGAAAATATGTCATAAAGTTAAAGTTTGTTTTAATCATTTTTATGGGGCAAAGCTTTGATAAAATATTTTTAGGCACTTCATTTATTTATCTTCGATGTCATTCTTCTAAAAAGCGCATTAATGTGCTTAAAATCGTAGGTGATAACCAGGGCAAGTTTTTTATGCGATTTGCATGAAAGATATGCTTTTGCATGACTCTTAAGTTATTATTTTATTTTTATTTTGAGTACCTAACAATAATTTTTGTTTTGATAAATCGCGGACCTTAAGACGGACAACAAGGTTCTATCTAACATGTAGTTTAGTTGCAAATAGAATTTTGTTGTTCTAAGGTGTTTTGGTAGTATTTTTAATGATTTATTTTTAAGTGCTTCATAAACGGGGTACTTTTGATATATATATGTACATTGCTTTTCAAAAAGAGATCGAGTAAATTTAATTGATTGCTCTTATATGAGATTTAAACTTATATATAAAAAAAAAAAACCTTTCGGATTTAGTGCGTTTTTCTACTAATTTTAATTATTGTGTTATGAATTTCAAGTAAAACTTATTCAGAAATTTAAGAATTTACCCAAGGCAGCAACTTAAGAATGTACCCAGGCAGAACTCTTACCAAAAGGAAAGTTCAACAGCAGTACGGAATGGTAAATCGATTTCGATTCCGATCAAAAATCGATTTTGTTTTAAGGAAAATAAAAAATGTAGGTGTTTCACAAATACTTATTTCAAGTAATGTTGCGAAAAAAAAATCACTTTTTAAGTTGGAAAAAAATTTATGAAGATTTTCAACTGAATTTCTGTAAAAATAAACGTAGCTTTTCCAGATTTTAAAAGTAGCTTAGGTAGAGAAAAGTAGTCCTCAAAGTATGAGGTGTATAAAAGGAAAAACTTTTATGAACTTTGAACACGGGAGAGTATAAATTTATTTAGTTAACTAACGCATGAAATTTATATTTCTAGCAGTATTGAAAATTTCAGTTCTTTAGTACTTTTTCATATTAAAAATACCGCAGTACCCCCGCGATGTCTTTAGTACTTTTTTTCCTTTGCGCTTTTTAACTTTGAATACGTTAATATTAAAATGAAAAGCGAGGACGCCAGGATTCATATTTTGCTATCCAGAATAGAATTTTTTTTCTTGCAAGTGGTAAGAAATTTTATAAAAAGGACTGCCTTGTTTAATATCTCAGAGGTAAATATAAATGAAAACAATTTACGTTTAAATGAAATATTTTGTGGAACATGCAAAATTAGCAAGAAAATTGCTTATAAATTCAAAGAAACTGCAAAATCATTTAAACTGTGATTAGGAACTAAATTTTGTTTTGAAAAAAAAAAAACCTTTAAAATGATAAGCAGATTCATTCAACAAATATTGTTTCCGGGAAAACCAACAGCATAGCACCATTGTTATAAATGTTATTTCCAAACGAGAAAGAAAAGTGAAAATATAAATTCACGGATCTTCCAGAAATTAAGCATTTCAGAACTGAAAATACTTTAATTTTTTGAAAAAAAAAATAAGAACGAAGTGTTTTATTTTAAACCAAAAAGTACCATTTGATGGGAAAAAGTACCCTTTTAGAGCAGTTCAGTACCATTTCAAAATTTAAATTTTGCAACACTGATTTCTAGTGTTTTAGCGACGTTGAACGCAGTAGTTAAAAGACGGCCATGTAGTTTTTAATTTAACAATGTGACTACATTGTAAATTTAAAATAACAGAAGTAACACTTTAAACGAGTCAGAGAACCGCCAATTGGCGTTATCATTTAAGTTTTGCTGATGCATTCGGCCTTATTGTGTAAGGCGTTGTCGTTAACGCCTGAGTCGTTTTTTGTAATAGATTAAAGAACACAGATTGTAACAAGGCCGAATATCATTGTAATAAATAGGATCTACAACTGATGTTAGTTGTCCCTCTAAACAATCGTAATTCCCTCGTGCTGATTGTCTTTTTCTGCCTTGTTTTATTCATGAAATTGTGAGATGTGGATTAAGTTTAAGCTTAGTTTAACGTAGTCTGAAACTCGAATTTTTCCGGCGAAATGTGATTTTTTTTATTAATTTATTAAAGACAAACATTTCAAGCAAAAGTAAGCAGTTCCGTCAACATTTTGTATACACTTGGTAATGGCGGCACAAATCTGTTTCCAGATTTACTAATCCTAGTTTAACTGAGGTCTAAAATTTTACTAAATAAATTAATTATATGTTTTCAAATTCAGATGTCAGAATATTAAAAAAAAATCAATCGTTTGGGGTATAAAGTAGAAAATAATACAAACAATTTTTAATCATTCTTAAAATATATTTATTTAAATAAAAAAAAATATAAAAATGATTTCAAAAGATAAAAATGTTTATAAAAGTGTTTAAGTTAAAATCAAAGACAAAAGTTAACATTTAATTTAACTTAAGGTTGAAAGTTAGGCAGACTTCACGGTAAACAAAATAAATTTATTTTACTACAAAAAAGATCAATAATCGTTAGACAAAAAACTAATTTGTTTTTAACGGTTTTCTGAAATTGTTCTAACATTTTGTTTATTAATTTGAATTTCAATTAAAATTTAATGATTAAAAAACTAATAAACTTGAAAAAAAAGCAGTTAACTTAACTGCCTGTTCACCTATTTCCGAAAGAAGACTTGATTCGCTTAACTTACATTTAACACAAAAACAAATTATTTTTTTTACATGTAAGTTAAGCGAACGAAATGTTGGATCGAAATCGTTTAACAGGCCATAAATTTCTTTGTACACCGGTGCTTTAAATTAAATCACTATTACAAAAAATATAACTATTTTGTGCAATTTACCGCTTGTAATTGACGAAAAAGTATTTTTACTACCTTTTCAAAAATTTTTAACGTAAAAGTTCGTATTGAATTTTAAATGAAGTATTTTTCCATATTAATTTTTAATGCGAAATTGTTAAACAGGCAGTTTTAGTTAAATCAATCGAAGAGCTTATTATATTATATTTTTATATATGTATGTGATGAAAATCGATCGATTTCAAAATGATCGATTCTAATATCCATTTATAATTCAAAGTCTTAATTTTTTGTTCAAATTACTGTCAATTAGCGTAATATAAAATTTGAAAAAATATATACAAAAAAATAAGAGAAAAAGATATTATCGGTTTTAAATCGTTTCGATTTCAAAATTGATTTCCATCACATACTTGATTAAATAAAATAAAAGAACAATTATCTACATATAATTTTCGCGTTATTAATCTCTTTTAACAATTTGCATTTAAACGTTACAAACCTGTGAAATCGACCCATTAAAATTTGTCTTGCAACTTGTAATTGATAAATAAAAATTTGTTTTAGAATAAAAACATGAGTACGATAAATAAAATTTCATAACCTCAATAATTACAATAAAACAAATATAATATTTAAACAATAAGTCAAGATTTTAAAAACATATAAATGCATAAAAAAGATAGTTAAATATTTTACAAGCGTTTAAAAACAAACATAAATGCTTTTAAAAAAGTACAATATGGCTAAAACGACATTTTTTGTTTCAAATAGAAATTAAAAAATAACGAGATCTTGTTTTGTTTACAATAAATAAACTATAAAACGATTGTTTACTATCTACAATAATATAAAGTTTAAATATAATACAATATGTATCACATTGAATTGTAAAATCTTAAAAAAAAAAAATAATTATAAAAAACATTCAAACCAGTTGAAGGTAGCTTTGCAAATAATTTTTAAAAACAAATAAATTGTATAAAAGAAAAATTTTTAACAAAATTTTAAATAAAATAAAAGTCAAAGTTAAGCAATTATTTTAAAATGAAATTAGAAATAAATAAAATAAATAGAAATCTTAAAATTTCTTAAAATTTACTTTTTTGTAAAAAAAAAAATCTCTTCAAATATAACGTTCGTTCGGATGACAATTAACTTCGAAACCCGGGGCAATGTGTAATTTGTGTTGAAACAATTGTTGCAACTGTTCACTCTCTTCTTTTTGGCGAAGCTCTTCGGCAAAATCTTGCCACATATTTTCAAAATCATACAGATCGCCAGAAAAATCATTTTCGTAATTGCCTTCATCAAAAGTAAATGAAAATTCAAATTCTGCCATTTTTTGTTTTTTTTTTTTTTTTTTGAAGAGTTATTTAAAAAAATATATGTGTATATCTGAAAAATATTTAAAATCAGGTAAATAATAACATGTTAAGTTAATAATACTCTTTTGTATGAAAAAAGAGAAGAGAAGCAGTGAATAGTCGTTCTCTTAAGTTAGTAATTGACTAGAAAGGTATTGCCAAAGTCGCATAAATAAATTTGTATACCTCTCTGCTATAGAAAATGTTTTTCCTTTATGTGGCAAAACTAAAAATATAAATATTAATATTGAAAATTCGCAATTACTATTACTTTTATATTTATAGAATAAAAAAAAATTAAACGCATCTATTTACATATTTCGCCCGTAACGTTATAAGATTTTTTCCCATGCGGTTCCTAAGTGAGTTAACAAGTAAGGACTGATTGTCGCATATAGATATACATATATAATCCTGTAATTCCTAGCTGGAATAAAGAGCCAGAAAAATGTTACTGGTTTCAAAAATTAGTATAATTTCGGATAAGAGAGACATTGACCCTCTGCATCCTAGGCTGATGTTGGCGCTGCCAACTTATTGCCTCCAGCCCTACATTTTCGTTGCTCATACTAGCTAGCATTATTGCGGGTGAAATATTACCACTTCCAGTGTCCGCCTGCCCCAAAAGCTTGGAGGTCGTGAGTGTTCTTAGCTGGTAGGTACAGCAAAGATAGTTTCGTTGCCTTGTAAGCCCAGATCTGAACAGCAATTAATGCCTAATAGGTCAGCTTAAATGGGTTCAAAAATCAACCACACAACAAAAATCAAATGTGTGTGCAAAAAGTGTGTGAACTGCCATATTGCTAAGCGTTACTGTTCTTCACACAATTTAAAGTCAAAGAAATACACTCCAGACAGAATTTTTAAAACCTGTTATCCCATTAGCGCCCAATTTTAATTTTAAAGATTGTAAGCTATATTCGAAACTACTATTACCCACTTACAACTACAATTCGAGTCGGAAAGAACCCAACCAATTGTAGGGGGATGTAAGAAATGATAAACTCACTGTTTATTGTTGGTGTTTTGTTCAAGCTTTTAGCTTAAAGTTTAGCACGTCATACAGAAATCGTATTAATGATTAATTTTGTATTCCCGTAAATAACTTTGAAAAATTAAATTTTATTTATTCAATTTAAATTAAATTTTATTTCTTCGACCTTTTTTTTAATAAGAATAAATAGTTCTTTCGAGCTCGAGGCAAATTATTTGTAAAAAATATACATATATATTATTTATTAAATTAAATTTGTTTCGAAATATCGATATCCATCGGATATCATTATCAAGGATATGCCATACCTAAACAAGAGCGTAAACGTTGTGTCACAAACAGTCGTGTTAGCTTTCTTGTTTAATAAAACCTACATAAAAGAAATAAAAAGAAGAGAAAACCCCGTTAGATTGACACAAAAAACAGCTAAATTGCCATTATTTATTAACAATAGCAGCCAACGTCACTATTAAACGCGCTGTCAAAATCGGATTTTCCAATTGCAAAGCGTTGACGCCGCGCTATTTAGGGATGCTTCATACAAATTGTATGGGCATGAGAATTTTTGACAGCTAGAAAACGCTTTCCGCTCTTGTTTAGGTACGGCTGTAAGAGACGTATTACTATCTACACATTCAATATTGAACTTCTTTTGAGTTCAATATATCGACCCCTTTGCGCGATATTATCGTATGTTACAAAAACCTAATTTTACAGGACAGCCATCAAAATGAAAATATACAATCAATTTTTGGAGCAACGAAGTGGAATTCGCCTACAATATTTTAAAAGTGTACCAAAAACAACTTCCAAATTCTTGCGTTTTGCGTTTTCGATTTCCAGAACACTCCTGGGGCCAAATTACCGCATTCGATATCGATCGAAATAACAATACAATTAATATGGGAATTTCGATCGGTATAAAAAATCTATTTTGTGCCACGCCTACTCCTCCAATCCTGCCCACTTTATTTTAAATGTGTATAAAAACCAAGATGCTTGAATTTGGAAACTTTGGCTTCTGCCGTTCTAATGGTATAGAGAATTCTAAATCTTTACACGGTATGTGTCACACCCACTTCTCCAATGTCGCCCATATTTTGTTATTTTTCCAGATATTTAAAAAAAAGATATAAAATAACAACATGGGATTTGTGGGTAGAAATAGAGACAGTCGTGGTATTTTGCTCATATCTCAGTCAATTATGGACCGATCAGGCTGAATTTCAAGAGCAAAATTTAACAAAGTATATGTGACATAAGTAAATAACAACATAGAGCCCATCATTTCTGGGGTCTTCGAAAAACCCATTTCGACATTCTCACTTCCATGCCACGCCTTAAGCTAGGCCGCTATTTTCTTTTTCACGTACATGTTACATTAAACCAGGCCGAACCCAATACAAAATAAAAACCAGAACCGTTAATTATATTTTTTTGTCACGCATTAAAATGCAGCACTTTTTCTTTTTATATATACCACCGTTGCACAGTGGCGCCCGTAGAGCAAACGAGGTTGCAAAAATCAAAATTTTCATGAGCGCCGACGAAGTTTTGAATAAACCCATGATATAGGAAACTTTTCAACGATTTCAAATATGCCACTCTTAATAATATCACATTTTTAGTTTAGAAGATATAACCATTCAAAGTTGACCGACTTTCGGTTTTCAAAAAAACACACAATTTTTATTGAATTTGTTGCGATTTCAGGTGTAATATCACGAAAAATAGGTAACGAATCGCCTTATTTTTTGTTTGTATTTATTGATGTATTTATTAAATGTATAATGATAAAAAAAAATTAACTGTTTGCTTTGTGTTTCTCCTGGTAAATCACTATTTAAAAACTATCCGTTTTTTCACTATTTTTCAACTTTGACGGAAAATAAAAAAAATCTATATTTTTCTATATTTGCCATACTTGCAAAACCTGTTCATTGATTATTTCTTTACATAATTCAAAAATTTTATCTGCCCGTACGTGGCCGTTTGGCTTCTAGAGGTAAAAAAGGATAAAAAGACATGGTTGCAGAAATTGTATGGCGTCCATCCCTTATATGTTTTGACTGACAGTAGTTTAATCTAATAGTTTGAAAAAAACTACTCATTGAAATTAGCAGGTACGTACCTCACTTAAAGAATACTTTGGCGTACAAATGGTCAAGAACAATGTCATGCCCGATTTGCAAAAAGAGTCAGAAGAACTTTGGTAATTTAAACGATTCTACAAATGAGGAGAATTACGAATATGGAATGTCACCATTGCACGCAAGGATAAGGTGTATGGAATTCTTGCTAAAACTGGCGTATACCCTACCACAAGAGAAGAAAACTTCGATGAAAATACATCAATAAAGGATAAGGAAAAAATAAGAAAGAAGCAAATACAGGATGCTTTTTTTAAACAAGTTGGACTAAAAGTAGACTGTCCCAAGCACGGATACGGTAACTCAAACGATGGAAACACTTCTAGGAGATTTTTTGAAAATGATGAGGCAGTAACTAGAATCACTGGAATTGACAATCAAATCGTGAAAAGATGGGGAACGATCTTGGATGTTTTAAACTGCAAAGAAAATGTCAATTCTACAAAATATGGAGAATATGCGTCGAAAACTGCATCCATCTCTTTTAGCAGAAATGTATTCACAGAAGAAGTTGACCCCGACCGTCCTTAAGATATTGGCACATGGCAAAGATTTAATTGAGTACCAGTCTTTGCAAATTGGAGAGCTTTCTGAAGAAGCACAGGAGTCTCTAAACAAATTTTATAAAAAATATAGATTGCAGAACACATTCAAAGCATCAAGGGTAAGGCAAAATGAGGACCTCTTCAACATGTTGGCAGCATCTTCCGATCCACTTATTTCTTCCCTGCGGCATGTGTCAAGTCAAGAATAGAGTTAGAAAATAATTATAGTTTAGAAATGGTTAGTCTTTTAGATATACCTTCTCTTACGAACTGTGATGAATATTTTACAGAAAATTGAAAAAATAAATTTAAAAAAAAAATAATTTTTTTTTTAATTTGTTGGGTAATAATTTAAAACATAAAACCCTAAAGAAAAAAAAATAAAAACAATCTAAAAATGTAAAAATAATTTTTTTTAGTTACCATAAAATTGATTTTTCTACTAATTTTAACTTTGATAACCCATAAGTAGGCCCCTACAAAGCGTAGCACCCTTTCCAAACGCTCATTTCATAGGCTGAACAGTTATCTATCATATGCTGTTTAAACTGTTCAATTATCTTATTCGGTTCAAAAGATATGGTTTTTGCAACGAAAAAACTCAAATGGCGCCACTGTGCGTTGTTAGCATATGTTTTAAGCAACTGGTGTTCTTTCACAATAATTAAAATAAGTAGAAAAACACAGTAAATCTCATATTATAAGATCAATAAAATTTCGCCCTGAAATTATTAAAACTCAATGTACATATTTATCGAAAATACTCCATTTATGGAGCCCTTTAAAAACATTAAAATATTTGCTAAGTATTATCAATTAGGTACTAGAGAGATCGATTATCCGAAATTTTTCTAAAACCTATTCGAATAGTTGCTATTTCAAAAAACCGGGTTTCGCATAAGCATTTAAAAATAACCGGTTTTAATTCTAATAAATAAAAACACAAAATTATTAAAGTTTTTGAAAAAAAGGTAATTTGAATAAAAACAAAACAATTCACAAAGGTAAGAAAAGAAACCAACAAAACTAATACATTATTATTTAGAATTTTTAAAGAACTTTGGTTTCAAAGACAACATATGTAAATGATCATCTGTTTTTTTTAATTCCCTACGCTAATCCCGCGTAGCTCTACGCTTGTCTGCAGGAATGAAACCAGAGTCTGTGGCGGGAATCGAACCCTCAACCCCGGCGCTGATACACAAGCTCACTAACAGTTAGCCTACAGGGGCACTCCATACATATTGCATATACAAAAATACTTGAATAAATAAACTTTGACTCTAAAAAAGAAATTCTAAAAAAAACAGATTTTTTAGTACATAACAGTGATTAAATCACAGGTACAGAAATATCGTTCATCTCTAATGTCTATGTCAGTAGACTTCAACCATATTTTTGATTAAAAAATGATTTAAAACTATATAATTTACGATTGAAAAATGAGACGAAGACGACTCAATAATGCATATAAAAACTAATATTAAATTGCTCAAAAAGGAATCACAAGATATTCTTTCAGGTGATTCATCGGTAGAGTACCATTTTCCCACAAAGAGAGTATCATTTATGATTGAAAAATGAGCTCATATAACACGGGTATTTTTCTCGTGTAGCTGATTCCTAACCCGGGGTCTCCACCTAACATAAAATGACTTACTTTAAATATAATACAAACAAACATTTAAGCATATAATAACTTTAATTATTTTCCACAAACACACTGTAGCTACATACTTGACGCGTCAACGAACTGAAAATAATGAAAAGTTTTAACTCTAACGTCCTTACGTGTACGCCACCATAAACATATAGGTTAGGATAGGTTAAGAAGGGTTATGCGCCCAAGGGCACACCTCCACTCGGAGACCAATATGGTCAATTGTGAATCCCTTCAATTAAAAGAAAGAGAGAAAAATCAAGAAAGATAGAAAGTTAGAAGATTTCGCGTAGAACTATTGCCCTTTCTACAGTTTCCCTGACAAACCCCAGTAGATCAGCCGGACTACATCCAGCGATGCACCCCAGTTCGTCGTGAAACCTATCTCCTAGCCACTTCTGCCTGAGACCCTGCATCCTGGGACAATGGCACAGTACATGTTCGATCGTCTCCAGCTCCTCTGAATCATCGCGCAATCTGCAGAAGTCCGGTATGGCGTTGCCCCATCTGCCCGCAAAAGCCCTGACAGGACAATGACCCGTCAAGAACCCTATAAGCATTCCAAGACTACCCCTATCCAATCCCAGTAGAACCCTGGTTGTCCCCGCGTCCAATCTTGGCCATAGTGCCCTTGACACCCTGCAATCCGTTCTGTCCCTCCAGGATCGGTTAACGTCATCACGGAATTTCTCCCGTATCACCCCATAGTAGTAACATAGGGGGGGCTTAACCCCCTGTCCCTTACCGCTAAGTCCAGATTCGAACCCCCTCACGCGAGTTCGTCAGCCACCTCATTCCCATCAACCATGCAGTGTCCAGGTACCCAACACAGGCTTACATTGACTGCCTCCATGAGTCCACCAAGAGCATTCCTACACTGAGCGACCAGGCACGATCGCACCGTATAATTTGTCAATGCCCTAAGCGCCGCCTGACTATCGACGTAAATTGTCAACACAGATCCACCCACGATGTGTTCACCATAAACATATAACCATTACAGCAAGATTTAACTTCATGTTCTAACCAGAGTACGAAAACAAACAAAACGAAACGTTTGCTTTCGTTTTGTTTTGTTCTTTGCAGTGAGTAAAACAAAAACAAAACCAAAACAATGAGAATGATTGTGCCATTTTGTTTTGTATTAGTTTTGCTCGTGAGCGCAAATTGTACATTAATATAAAAGTACACATCTGGAAAAGAAAAGAGTAAGATCAATATTGAAACATTCAGAGTAAAAACGTTTGACAAACGTTTGGTAATTGATTTACTCATTATAATATTTAGTCATATATATATATAAGTATTGTTTCTAAGTGAAATAAAAAGAGAGGTTTTTTTGTTTTTATTAATGCTTTTTTTGACTACTATACTAATTTAAAAAAAAAACAAATTAAATTATATAAGAAGTAATTCAAAGAAAAAAGAAAAAAAAATAAATTTAAAAAAAAGACGAGGCATTGTGGATTTTACTCTTGTTATGCCACTTCAAAAACCAAGCAAGAACTAAATCAATTACTCAAAACAAAACGTTTCTCTATCTGTTTTGTACTCAGATGTACGATTGTAACGGTAAATTAAATACTGCAGATGAGTGGAAAGCCAATTGTTTCGTTTTCTCTCTTTGACACTTGAAAAGTTTTTGTTTTGGTTTTGCTCATGTACAATACAATTTAAAAATTTTCAATAGTTTTGTACATTTTGCAAACGTTTGCGAAATGTTTTGTTTGTTTTCATACTCTGGTTCTAACTGCATTTCATGTTAGGTGGAGACTGGATGTAAATGATTAGATTATGATACAAAATGCTATCTGGGGTATGCATATATTTTTAAATTCATAAGTATGTATGTTTTGAAAAAAAACAGAAATTTCTTAAAAAATATATTTGAACCTGTAAATAAATTTTAATTTAAAGAAGGCAAATCGTCAAAAACACTAAGACGTTTGTTTAAAATTATTTTCTTAAATTAGTTTCCAGATGTAAGTGATTTTGCCATCATTTGATATTTGCTTTAAATATTGGTACACATTTTAGCGAATCCTAATGCGGATGGAAAAAGCAAATATAAGGGAATGGTTTGCAAATGTGAAACCAAATGTTTGACGCACCCCTAATCATAATGCTAAAATGGTATTACTGATTAGAATCTTATATGTACCTTACCTATTTGTATACATATGTATAAACTCTTTGTTGTGTTCTCTTTAGATTAAGTTCACAACAGCTCTAGCGTAGTTCTACAGTTTCTCATTAAATTAGTACAATATTGGCATTTGTGAGCAGCAGATAAAGCAAAAACACAGAAAACTCTAATAAAATGTCACGAAAAAATGTTTTAAGCTTAGTTAACACAATTGTTCATAATTCGTCAGTTTATTAACTAATTTTGCCACAGCAATTGTTTATTATTGAAATATTTTTTTGTTTTTATTTTATTATAGTTGTTGTAAATGTCCAGCCCATTCCAGCAACTATGGATCGAGTGCAGCAAATGTTACACAAACCGGTAAAATGGAATATGCTTTTGAGGTATTTATTTTGATATCTGGCTATTAAGTATTGTATTTAAGAAATACGGCGACACTATTTTAATCTACTTTTTAAACGGCTCATAATGGATCATAAACATTTTTTTAAGGAACACCAGCTGAAAAAAGGAATATGTATGTAAAAAAAATTTATGGGTACAAGGTCCAAAAAGATGCACCATTTAGATTTTTTTATTATAGTCTTTGTGTTGCTTTTTATTTAATTAAAAGAAGTTTAGAAATCATGAGACTTTTAATTAAAAAATAAATTGTTTTCTATGAAATTATTAAGTGGATTTAAAAATTATAGTCGCTTTGTATCAGTGGGATTTTAGTTGTTTGGTTATAAGCCGTTTGGAATAAAATGTACCTATACAGTTTAAAATTAAGCTATAAAACGTAAAAAATGGGGTTTCTGAAGTTTTTCACCGACATTTTATAAAAAAAATTTAACTAAAAAAATCTATAGTTAAAAAACTATTAAAAAAAAATTGCCGTTTCAACAGTGCACAACTTTAATGTTTTAGTTGACCACAGAAAAACCAACATTTTTAAATACTTTTTTTCTACTTAGATGTCCTCGTCTACCGTTCGCTTTGGTCCTGGTGTTAGTGCTGAGCTTGGTGGCGATTTGCGCAATAGCGGTGCAAGGTCAGTTTGTGTGGTGACTGATAAAAATGTAGCCAAACTACCCAGCGTCTTGACCGCATTTGATTCTCTCAAAAAAAGTGGCATAGAATTTGAAGTTTACGATGAAACGAGAGTAGAACCCACTGATGAGAGTTTATGGCAGGCAGCCATATTTGCTAGGTCAAAACAATTTGATGCTTTTGTGGCCATAGGTGGGGGTTCAGTAATTGATACTTGCAAGGACGCCAATTTATTTAATTGTGATAAAGATGCGGAATTCCTCGATTATGTTAATAAGCCTATAGGAAATGGCAAAGAAGTTAATGTTGATCTAAAACCTTTAATAGCTTTACCCACTACAGCGGGTACTGGTTCGGAAACTACTGGTGTAGCTATATTTGATTACAAAAAATTACATTGTAAAACTGGTATATCTAGTAAACATTTACGACCTAAGCTAGGTAAGTTTATAGAGACTTGTTTAAGACAAAGAAATAAGAGTTTTTACGATATTACCAATAGGTTTAATTGATCCCTTGCATACATTATCGCAACCGGAAAGAGTTACTGCCTATTGTGGTTTTGATGTATTTTGCCATGCCCTGGAAAGTTTTACCGCTGTAGACTACAGAGAACGTGGTTTGGCACCAACAGATCCTAGTCTAAGGCCTCCCTATCAAGGACGTAATCCTATTTCAGATGTTTGGGCTCGTTATGCTTTGGCCACCATTAAAGACAACTTTTTACCAGCCATTTATCAACCGGATAATTTAAAAGCCCGTTCACAAATGCATTTAGGCTCTACAATGGCTGGCGTAGGTTTCGGCAACGCTGGTGTTCACTTGCCACATGGTCTTTCCTATCCCATTTCAGGAAATGTACGCACTTTTCGCCCTAAAGGTTATGGCGGTAGTCATGCCATTATACCCCATGGCTTATCTGTTGTTATAACAGCACCTGCCATTTTTGAATTTTTGGCTCCCGCTTGCCCAGAGCGCCATCTTGAAGCTGCCAAATTATTGGGCAAAGATATTAGCAATGCTAAACAGGCTGATGCAGGCAAAATATTGGGCGATTGTGTCAGAGACTATATGCATCGTGCGGGAATTGAAAATGGTCTCAAGGACTTAGGTTTTAATACATCCGATATTCCAGCTTTGGTGGAGGGAACTTTGCCACAAGAGCGCATAATAAAGTTGGCACCGCGAGAACAAAGTCGCGAACAATTGGCAAAATTATTTGAAAACTCTATGGAAATTTATTAAAAACCGCAAGATAAATTGTTTAAAAACTTACAGTTTGTTCTTAGATTGGTTAAAAATGCTTGAAATATTTAGAATTTTATTTTCTTTTTTAGAAATATACACTTTTTCACATGAAAATATAACGGTACTTTTTGTTTGAGGAAAAAATGTTTGACAGATTTATCAAAACTATTTTGTTTTCAAATAATTTCAGAGTTGATTTGCAAAGCATTATCAATGTAGCAGTTTGGCGATTTTAAAACCTACTTTTTAACAAATAATTTTCCGGAAAAAATTAGCATGATATTTTCAGAATTCACTCGGGCTAATACAAGGTATATTCAATAGGTCTGCTGAACTCTACAAAAAAACAAAAAGCAACAGGCATTTTAATTATGTAAAATTACTCGTCGTTGTCAAAAGCTTAGTACACCATAGGAAAAACATAAAGATAAACATGCTATGTATGTGTGGCAAAAAACCGAAAACATAAACAGAAATAAACATGAATAAGCAACATGTAAGCATCTTTTGACTTATTTAAGGAATAAACCGAATAAACATCATGCGAGTTGCAAAAGAGAGCACCTTAAAGGCCCAACTATAGTGTGCTTAAGTTGGCTTAAGCAAATGTACGAATACATGTAAATTTAAGAGGCAAACCATATTGAACTAAAGGAAACTTTTTGCTAAGTTTATTGAAACTGTCACTGCTTAAGCAAGGTGCGAATCTAATCGCACATTCCGTACGAAATCAAATGTTTTTTTATTTTGTTTTTTTTAATAGATTTGAGAGACTTTTTGTTAATTTTTCACAGTATGTTAAGCATGGCTACGCCTATTATGGTTAGGCCTTAACCCTGCGGCCACACGGTCAAGTTTTTCTTGATAATCTTTTACATATACTGTTTGTCAAAATTTTACATAAGTTGAAAGCTGTGACTTAGGCTGCATTCAATTTGTAAGCAATTTACTTTCAAGATGTCATTACGAAAACAATTTATAAAGACAAACTTGTAATCAGCTGTTAAATTGAAAGTAAAATTACCAAAAAAAAAAATTGATATTTGGAATTGAAAGCAATCTCGTTGTCGATTTAAAAAGTATGAGTGTGTTACATAGCGTCTTTACCTGACAATTTTTTGTCATACCAAACGTCAAACTTCATATTAAAAAAACGCTGACAAAAATTTTCGAGTTTTTTTTATATAGACTTTGACGTTTGGTATGACAAAAAATTGTCAGGTGAAGACGCACACTTAGTAAAAAAGTGAGAGTGTATTGCAAATTGAATTGAAATGAAAAACAAAACTTGATCGTGTGGCCACCAAGTAAGGTATAACAAAATCAAGTTTTAATTTTAGCCAGAGTTGCAAGGGCAGCTTTAGAAGAAAGAGACAGGAAATGTTTTTGGTATGGAAGCGGCAATATGTACAAACAGGCAACAACAATCGACACAAATAAACAAAGGACTATTTCATCAAACTTTTTGTTTTGTTCAAAAAAATTTATTTAGTAATATTGTTCTGTTTTGTAATGTTATTTACTTACTTAAATATTATTTATTTGAGTTGTGGTAAACTTAAAAGTTAATTTTTAAAACAGTTTTTCGAATTAATCTCAATTAAAGAAATATTGTTAATTGTATTGCGGCATAAATCATAGTGCAAACAGAAATGCAAAAGGGCAGCTTAGAAAAAGATAGAAAAAACACAAACCTCTGTGTGTACTCTGTGGTATCAGATTTGTTTAACATGTCTGTTCGACTTACAAATGTTATAAAATATTTTCATAAAATGGTAGATTCTATGCGATCAGAGTTGCATTTTCTTCTTAAGAAGCCAAGTCATTTGAGTTTGCATAATTTTTGTGGGATAGTGTGGCATTGGCAGCAGATTTTGCAGACATTTTTTTATGTCGGATAGATTTTTGTCGGATTTTCGTATGATTGAATCGTACGATTGTGTTGGATAGTGATTCCCACCCTTAAGAAATATCTAATACCTAATTGGGTGGTACAGAATAGTTTTTCTTAAACTCTTAGAGTGCAGTTATTTATTCAGGGCTATGCAAAAAAACTTAAAATATTACAAAAATTAACTTCAATAATTTTTGACAGCAGTTTACATGCATTACGTATGGTACAGATAAACGACACAAGCAGTTTGACAAGAAAACAAGATGTCTGGTGGAATTTACAAAATGTTTAATATTCAGACAAACATTGTGATGTGCACGTGAGGGAAAATAATTTTGTTTTGAGAAATTTTTGAAATAAATCAAAATCCCAACTTCGCTTCGCGATGGACAATGGCACGCTGGTGTTTGGGCTGAAGCTCGCCGGAAATGGGGGGTTCGTGTCCATCTACTCACACATACACAATTTAATTCGTGCCAAGGATAGATGAAAAAAAAAGCTGTTCAATAAAAATCGAAGCGATGAAAAACATAAAACATTAACAAAAACGACCGTCGATTGATGATAAAAAAATTTTCGCTGATTTTGACATGACCGAACTCGAGTTTTCAGGACCAGATGTTTACGTCCTGGACAGGCAGCCCACCCCATATGACAACGTATTGTCAACCGTGGCACTACTCAATGCCTGAAAGAAGAAAGTATGGGAGTAATGCCCCAAAATCGTTACTTACCATTTCGTCATACGCCTGTTACCTTTCAACCAATTTTAGATTAATTAAAACATTATTGTTTGTTTTCTATCATTTCAAAAAAATGCATACAATAAAGGTTTATTAACTTATCTCTTATACTTAAGTTCAACAATTATTACATTGTAATTATAATTAGTAACCTATAAAAAGAATAACTTTATAAATACATGTTCATGGGCCTGAATTCTCAAATACTTGACTTTTCGAATTAGAAGTTTAATTTTTGATTACTACATTTTTTCCAAAAATAAAAAAAACATTGCTAGTATCAGATTGTAAACTTGGTTCGTTTTTGCAGTTAATAAATGTTCTTTTTTTTTTTTTTTTTTTTAATTGTTAAATTTGAAAAATCAAGTTTTGTTTTTTTTTTTTTTGGGTTTAGTTATTATTTTATATAAATAATTTTCAAGTTTTTTTTTTTTCTATACAAGGAATGGCAACTCTGGACACCAAAAAAAATTCAAAAAAAAAAGTTTAACCGGCAACTTTGAACAACAAAAAAAAAGTTCGAGAAAAAAGCTAACTGGCAACTTTGAACCACAAAAAAAAATATTCCAGACAAAGTTAACTGGCAACTTTGACCAGAATTTCAATAAATTTTAGTTGATATATTTAAAGTTGGTTTGAATCCTTAAATTCCGTTTAAATATTTAAATTTAGTTTAAATATTTAAACGTACGAAAATTTACCACGTTTTAAGTTCAAAGATTTAAACTTTTAGGTATATATTTAGTTGGCGAGTTAAAATTTATTTAATGTGTCAAAATCCGATTTAATTATTTTTATGTTCAAATTTAGCAGTTAAATTCCAATTTTGTCTCGGTATGTTGTTCGACATCTACTTTAAGTATTCGCCTTTAATTCACGTTAAGGCACTTAGATTTAGTTTGATTTAAAGTATCTGAATTCGAATGCAACTTAAATTTTTGAATTGGGATTTAAATTTCGCGTTTTGGGCCATAATTGAAGTCCTAATCGATCAGCTATTACCCATACTATAGTCAGTAATGACCCTTTATTTAGTCAGTAATGACCATTTATTTAGTCAGTAATGACTATTTACTTGGTCAGTAATGACTATTTATTTAGTCAGTAATGACTATTTATTTAGTCAGTAATGACTATATTTTTAGTGCTTTATTTATTAAATGAGTTATTCTATCTATCAACTTATTCAGGTATTAAATTATTAATTAACTTATTTATTTATTTAGGTACCTATCAAACAGTAGACAATAGGCTTAAATCATGCTTAATATAAAATTCATAAGTATGATGATTAAAGTTAATTGTGGTTGGTAGTAAGTATAATAGTATTAATATTATAAATATACGTAGTATGTATCTATTTTAGTATTAATGATGTTAGTGGTAATCTACGGTGTAAGAGTTATTCTAATTAAGCAGATATAATTTTAGAGGTAGCTTACGATATATGCATAATATTAATCTTAGTATCATTAGTTTCAGTTGTAATTTAAGATCTAATTCTATTTAATTAATATATATTAATTTAAGGTTAATAGTTCTAGGGCTAGATTAAGATATAAGTCTACTAATAATTTTAGTGGTAATTCAATATATATGCATAATATTAACTTAAGTATGTCTAGTTTGAGGGGTTGTTTCAGATCTCAATATAATTGTACCCTTAGCTGTAGATTCAAAAATAAGTCTAGCAATAATTTGAGTAAGAATTAAAGTAAACAGTTTGATTTTTTTTTTCCTCCCCCAGTTGCCATTAGAAAAAAAATAGTTTCACTATAAAAAGTAAGAGGATATCGAAACGTTAACTATGTTGTTTTTATACAACCTTATCCAAATAAAAACGGTTAAATTAAAACTTAGAATTTAAGTTCACATTTAAGTTTCATTGACCCGGTTATTATAGCTTTACTTAGTCCAATCTAGGTTTTTTTAAAAGAGTAACTAAATGCAGCCAATCAGCCCATTTACTTTGCTGACCATTTAATTTAATAACGTTTACTAAATAATTTGATTACTTAACTCAAAATTCGACTACTATCAAATGTTTAGGTTTATACTAATATACGTAGAGGTAAATGTATTATAAGTTCTTAGTAAGATTAACATTATACCCGCCTAATTATAAAAAAACATGGATTTTAAATTACCATTGTTTTTAAATTACCCGGTAAAAGAAATTACGTAAATACGGGGGATACAAGCGTTGATTTTATCCTCAAGAGTCGAACGATTTCATTACAATAAGAGATTACCTGTTGTCTTTCCAGGGGTATAAAGTTGTAAAGTTATTTCAGGTAGATCTGAATTGGTAAAGTTGCTTCCGGTAAGTGTAAAGTTGTAGAGTGACTTCAGGTAAGTTTAATGTTGCAAAATTATTTCGGGTAGATATTAATAGGTAAAGTTGATTCAGGCAGGTATAAATTGTAAGATTGCTTCATGGTAAGCGTAAAGTTGTAAAATTTTCTCCGGTTGATGTTCGGTTGCAAAGGCTATTTCCGGTAGATGTAAAGTGGTTTCTTCAGGTAAGTATAAGGTGTTTCCTCAGGTAAGTATAAAGATGTTTCTTCCGGTAAGTATAAAGATGTTTCGGCAGGTAAGTATAAAGATGTTTCGGCAGGTAAGTATAAAGATGTTTCGGCAGGTAAGTATAAAGAGGACAAAGTGATTCTAGGTAGGTGTTATGTTATGATGTAGACTCAGGTAGGTATAAATTGTAATTTCATCAGGTAGTTATAAGGTTGTAAATTTCTTTAGGTGGTTATTAGGTTGGACAAGTTACTCAAGCAGGTATAAAATTGACAATGTACTCGGCTAAGTATAACGTTGGCAGTTATTTCCGGTAGATCTAAGGTTGGCCAATATCCTCCAGGTAGATATAACGTTGGCAAAATTATTCAGGTAACTAAAAAGGTTATTTCCTTTAGAGGACTAGCAGCTCAATGCTGCTGGCGTTATTTGGCTTATATGTTCCGGTCACCGCTCCAATGTTTTAGCCAAGTTGTCTTCAATTTCTTCCGTAATTTATTATAGATGAGCAGTGGTTAGCCCTACTTGTCAGTTTTTTACTTATCCTCCTCTAATGATAACAAAATTATCAGAAATTTTTAAATCCTTTAAGTTTCAACACTATTACTCACCTAGTTGTGCACCTAAAATCCACGTTTTTTAATTTCCTTCGTAATAATTTTCCCGACTAATATTATTCCCATCTGCTCTGTTCACCGCCTTTGCTATAAAGACTTTTTTCTCGATTTTGTGTATACCCACGCTGAATTGACAAATCCCATGATCAAGGCGAATTGGCTAGAGTCGTATTCCGTTCGTATGTGTTAGGGTTGTATTTTCTCGCACTTGAAAAGTGATGCCACTCAGAGATGGATACACTTAACTTTTGCAACGTAAGACAAAACCGCTGAATTAAAATCAACCACAGTGGCCGTCACAAAGCCAGCTCTTTTCCCATAACCTGTGGCGCGAAAAGAGTTGGGAACCCGAATGATCTGGTATTTTCCTTACCATTTTTCCTATTCCATAAAAAAAACAATATTTCCTCCTATGCCTTACATACCCTATTGCTTCAAATGTTGAGCATGTATCACCCCAATAAACTGTCCTCTGAGATTTTCAATCTCGTATTGGCTGTTTCCTACTGCCCTTCTGATCCTGCACCTTAGCCAAGGTCGGCAAAGTTTTGCGTTGATTCCTTTTGAAAACTTACTCTGAATAAAGTTTTTCCTGTATACCTCTTGGCCGGGCATATATTTCACAATCCTGCTTTTAAGATTGTAGGATCTAACATTTCGCAAATAGGCGTTATGTAACTTTTCGCTCACCTTTTGGTGGATCAGTTGCATTTGTGATGACTTAGGTAATATTAACATTTCCCCTTCTTCAGCAGATTTCAGTTTTTTTAGAATTATGTAGGCGTCGGCGTGAGTAATCATGTTGTAGCCGGTCAAAGAAAAATAGGGAGTAACTCCTGTGGAAGAGTGAACAGTCGATCTTAGGGAACATTCAATTTTAGACAAGTTTTCGTCCCATTTAGTTTGATCATGGTCCAGAAAACTTCTAATCGAGCTGAGTATGGTCTGGTTGACCCTCTCACTAGCGTTCGACTGCGGCGAGTATATAGGAGTCCGAATATGTTTTACGCCAAATATTTCTAAAAAATCTTTAAATGCTTCAGAGGTGAATTGTTTGCCGTTATCTGAGTGTAAGAACTCTGGCACTCCAAATTTGTAAAACACCTCGTCTCTTAAAAATTTTATCACTGCTTTGGTTGTGGCTTTCGATAGGGCTTTTAATAAAACGAATTTGGTTTTATGATCCAATACAATGAAAATAAATGTGTTGCCGGATTTTGTTCGGGTATAAGGTCCTAAGAAGTCAATGTATATCTTCTGGAACGGCCTCTGAGTCCTGACTTCATATCCCATGGGTGGCCGTAAAATTTGTTTTGGGTGTTTTATCTCCTTACAAGTACTGCAATCCCTAACAAAATCCCTAATCTGCTTCACCATAGAAGGCCAATAAAAATACTCACGAATATTATACAACGTTTTCGCTATGCCTCCATGCGAGGTGTTATCATTGTGCGATCTCTTAATTAAACTCTCAGTTAGATCTATCGGTACCCATATTTTCCAGCATTCGGCCTCATTATCTAGGTCGTTTCTGTTAAATTTTACTTTTTTGTATACCACACCATCTTCCACTTTCAAATCGGGTAATCGGTCTTTATTTTGCTCTATAGTATCTATCAAAGCTAGATAATCTTTATTTTTGAACGCTTCAGAATTAAAATCAATCAACGGGCCACTATTTAAAACCACTTCCTCCATGTCTTGACGCGAAAGCATATCGGGGACAACGTTTTTCGTTCCTTTTCTGTGCTCGATATTAAATTTAAAGCCTTGCAGCTTTAAACTCCATCGAGCAAGTCTCCCGTTCAAATCCTGCTGACGCATCAGCCACTTCAGGCTGGAATGGTCTGTGATGACCGTAAAGTCCATTAACTCTATATACTGGCGGAATTTTTCTATGGCCAGAACTACTGCGAGGCATTCTTTTTCGGTCGTTGAATAGTTTTTCTGTGCCTGGTTCAGTTTTTTTGAAAAATATTCAATAGGGTGTTCGCCGTCTTCATCGTCTTTTTGAAACAGAACTGCCCCTATTCCTACGTTTGATGCATCGCATTGGACAAAGAATGGCCTTTCGAAATCTGGGCTAGACAAAACTGGACTGGTCACTAACCGGCGCTTGAGCTCTTCAAAAGATTTTGTTGCCTCAGGGGTAAAATGAAATTTTGGAGATTTTTTTAGGGTATCTGTTAAAGGTGCCGTAAGAGTGGAAAAATCGTTGATGAAACGGCGATACCACCCTACTGTGCCTAAAAATCTTCTAACCTCTTTCTGGTTTTTAGGTGGACTTATATCCAAAATTGCCTTAACTTTTTCTTCATCCGGTTTCAGTTTTCCGCCCCCAACTATATATCCTAAGTATTTTAACTCCCGGTAACAAAACCTAGATTTCTGCATGTTTATTGTAAGTCCAGCGTTCGTTAACCTCTGTCCAACGACACGAAGCATGTCCATATGATCGTCAAAGTTTGATGACACTACCAGTAAATCGTCCAAGTATATAAAGACTCTATCCTTTAGCTCAGCTGGCACCACTTTATCCATCAATCGACAAAGCCTCTGGGCAGCGTTGCACAGTCCAAAAGGCATCATTTTGAATTGATACTGAGGCCTTCCCGGAACTGTGAACGCTGTCTTTGGTCTGCTTTCATCGTCCAGAGGGATTTGCCAGAAGGCATCCTTAAGGTCGATTGATGAGATAAAGTGGGTATCTCCTAACCTCGCCAGTAAACCGTCTATATTGGGCAGAGGGTACGCATCCTTTCTCGTGACTTTGTTCAGCTCCCGGGCATCGAGGCAAAGCCTGTTCTTGTTGGGCTTGATGACCAAAGTCATACGGTTGTTCCACTCTGCTCCAGTGGCTACTTCAATTACGTCCAGTTCGATCATCCTGTCGAGTTCAGCATATATTAGTTTTTGCACTGCTGGACTCACGGGGTAGTGTCTCATCTTTTTGGCCGGTGCATCTCCAGTGTCTATTGTGTGTTTTTCGATCTCTGTTCGTCCTAAGCCATACTGTGTATAACACCGAAACGATGATTTTACATTTTCTAAAATTTTTCGTTGACGTGAAGTTAACTGGTGCATTTTGGACTCTTCCGAATTTGTGAGAGAAATTTCGTCGATTATATTATTTTCAAACGAAACTTTCAGGCCTATTTTTTTCCAAAAATCATACCCTAATATCAGTTCCTGATTTAAGTTTGGTACCAGATATAACATAATTTCCACGAATTTATTCCCATATTTAATTTTTACAAAAATTTTGCCAATAATTAAATGTTGTTTCCCATCCGCTGTACGCACAGAAGATTTAAAATCGAGTATTTTCGCATCCATTTGTTTTGCGTTCTCAATACAGTTTCGGCCAAGACAACTCACAGAGGCTCCACTATCTAACAGGCCTTGATATTGAGAATCATTAATCTCGACTGTCATATAGGGTCTAATATCATTTTCGCTGCCTATAACCGTGGATGCTATTACTTTCCTTTCTTCTTTTCTTAAGGCGTATCTTTCTCTGGTTTTTCGGATTCTATTGCTAACTATGGGTACGTAATCTGTAAAAATTTCGGAACGAATTCGGTTGTAGTTTTCTAGACGCTGTTCATACGATAGGCCTGGATTGAGACCATGTGGCTTTGAGTTATAATTTATTTTCAAATAATCATTTGTACGTTTAGTTTCTGTGTTTTCATCATTTTTGGCGTGGGTGTTGGCAGTTTCTTCATCCGGTTGTTTGACTTTGTCTTGGGTTGGGTTTGCGTCGATCCTTTCGTTGGGTTGGTCTTGATCAGTTAACATGAAATTTAAAAAATGGTCTTTTACTGGGAGGTGGTTTGGTTTGAACACGTCGGCCCAGTCTTCCGCATGTTCGATTTGCTGTTTCCCGCGCATCTGGGGCAATTTGGGCTAGTTACGTCCTCGAACCCACATTTGTAGCAGAAGACATTGCGTTGTACTACGGGACATTCAATAAAAGAGTGGCCAGGTGCTTTACAGTTCCAACATGTGAGCTGTTTTGCTGGCAAACTATCTCTTTGAAGTGCCTCAACCTGCTTTGCCTGCTCATCTATCTGCTCGTGGTCAAACAAGTCCATCTCGTACACTCGTCGAGAATGACCTAAAGGCATACGGGTCGAAGATCGCTTGGCAATATTCCTTTCTGCCCTTTTGCACTCCTCCAGTAGCTGATCCAGACTGTCAATCCTAATAGGGAAAACCAGTTGAGCCAATCCATCTTTTAAATTGTCTTTAACAATTTTTACCAGTTCGCTCTCAAGTACGCTTACCCTCATTTGGTTTTTTAGCTTGACGATTTCTGTAATGAACGCATCCGCAGACTCATTTGGCGCTTGCCTACGCTCCATAATTTTTCTTTGAATTTCAAAGTCGCTTTCGAAATTCCTGAATTTTTTTATTAGGTGGTGTTTAAAAGTCTGCCAGTCACATATCGGATGCTTCATTCTAAAAGACCAGAACCAGTTACTTGCCTCCCCTGTTACTAAGTGATGAAAACCTTTCATTAAAACTTCCCACGAACAGTTATAATCGTGTTTCAATGCCTCTACCCGAAATACAAAATCCTCAACTGTTAACGATTTATTCGTACCATCGTACCTTATTCCCCATTTTTCCAATTGATTTGGAGTTATTGGCTTAAAACCATGGAACGAAGGTGAATCTCCAAAACCTGGGTATTGTTCGTCAAAATTCCGAGGCATATTATTGAATAGTGGTTGGGCTAGGTTGGGTTGACGCGGGCGTTGTTGTCTGAACATCTGAGGGTCATTATGTGCGAAATGTGGTGCTTGCGGTGGTCTGTTATTATAAAACGGAGTTGGATAGGCTCGCTGTGGGTCAGAAGGTCCATTGCCACGGATAGTCTGGTTCTCCGAAGAAATGCCACGTTCGGAACGCAAAGACTCCCTTATCAACTGAGGTAGCATAAGTTGCATGTTGTGAACTTCCCCCATAATCGCAGCCTGTGCAGCTCCCACCGAAGCACTGACATAATCTCTCAGCGTCAAGCCCTCCTCAGTAACAACCATTTCGGGGTCTACTTCCTCGCCAACAGGGGGTAAATTATTCCTATTCATATTTCCTAACTCAAAATCACGAATACCCTGATTACCGGTTTGTCCACTTATTTCCCTTGCAGTTATGCTGCTGTAGGTCGGTGTACGTATAGTACTAAAACTATCAGGTGAAGAATGGGTTTGTGGTCCAAATCCGGGTGGGAATCTAATTGACATTAAAGGAGTTACCGCGTTTGTAGAAACAATGGGTGCTGTATTTGGATTGGTGACTGTGGTTGTCGTAGTGGTTAGAATGTCGTCGCTATTGCTTGCCTGGTTTCTACTGGATGATCGGAGTCGCCTAGTATTCATCCTTAGCCAAAACCGTTCGCAGATTCAAAAAAACTCAACTTTAACAATCTAGCACCGAAAAAACTACTGAACAAATTACCCGTGGATAAAACTATACCCTGCAGTCAGAAAACCAATGGACTTCAATTATTAAAATTCAATAAAAAATATTCGAATGTAGATGTGTTTAGAAATTAACATGTAATTTCCCAATCCCAATATCCCGAAACAATTAAAATTTAAGAAAATATTATTCCCTTAAATTAAAATTTATTATTAAGATCCCAAGAAATTGTAATTCCAATAAAAAGTAATAATCAAGATATAAGTGACAAAAGATCTTCACAAATTTATTTGTGTACCAAGCATCAATTGTCCTTAGAGAAAAATCCGATTGTGAGTGAGATTGTAATTGTTATACAACCTTACAAACTAATACCAAAGAAAAATATTGTTAACCAGTTAAACCGGCTCGTAAACAAATTAAAAGATTGGAAGCTTCAAAAAGTAAATTTAAGACAATGTCTGTTTGTATTCGTATAAGAATTAGTAATAAAGTAAGTTAAACCGAAGTATTGTGGTTATTATACCCATATAAGTATAAGAAAAATATCGAAAAACCGAAACCGATAATAAAAATCTAATCGCATGGATTCATAAAAGAAATCCTCTAAATTTAAATGTATTGCCGATGTCGTAAAAGAAATTCCATATAAAAAGGTTTTATAATATCTCATCTCACTTATAAATTTATTCACAAAATAAATTCAATTGTACTTAAAAAAAAATTCCAATGTCTGTAAAATTATGATTATCATATAACTTCCAAAAATGTAAATGCAAAAAAAAAAAGGTCAAAAATGGAGTTTCAAAAATAAATATCATTGAAATAATCATTGATTCTTGTCCTATAAATTTATTCACTAAAGAATTGTCGATCGTTATTATATAAAAGAAATCAAATGTACGTAAAATTGTGATTGTTATCTAATTTAACAATTTAAATGTCGAAAAAGAATTAAGCTGTAAGAAAATGTTATATCTTCAAATTCGAAGTTATCAAAAAAAAAAATTCAAAAAATGTAAATGTAAAAATATTATAGAAATAATCTTTGATTATTAACCTATGTTAAAAAGTATTTGCAAAGATAAAGGAATTTCTAAATAAATTTATTTAAATTATAATCGTATTATGGAAAAAGATACGTTTTAATGTATATAATACTGTTAATTAAAAAAAACTATTTTCTAGTTGCAAATAATTTTAAGTAATGTTAGTAGATTATAAGTCTAATATTACAATTCAAATATGACCAAAAATATTGTTAAACTACTATATTATCAATTACAAATAATTAGGGTTAATAAGTTTTCAAATATTTAATTTAAAATATACAAAAAATGTTCTGGTTGAAATTTGGTAACAAACGTATAGTGGCGAAATGTGTGTAATTTGTTTACTCGAGTTTAAAGTCATTAGAAATTTTGTTCTTAGAATTGAGAACTTCAAAACTCATACGATGTTTAAGTATGAAAAAAGTTTATGAATATCAATCATGTCAAAATAAATTTTATTTTACGTATAGTGCGTTAATTGCTGTTACCAACAAGTTTCTATCATCAATCAACTGCAAACGAAAACACAAGACAAAACGACATAGAGTGAATCTCCTGGATTTTCCTCTCCTCTCATCCAACAATGAAAACATACGATCACCTAGCTATATAGCCGCCGTATCAAGTTTTTCATTATGGACTCGAGTTGATTCGATCCATTCGACTCCCTCAGTCTCGTCTCTTATGTCGGAAGCCATTGCAACTCAGGCTTGGTGTTTACTTGACACCCTCCAGGACATAGGTCATCAGTCATAAGGTCAGAAAACCGAGATCCCAATACCTAACTTCCCCATACGATGCCGTCGCAACGCAGGAATGGTGCGTATTTAACACCTTCCGGGACAATCGTCAAAAATATGAAAAGAAAAAAAGTTATTGGATTAAACATTTTATCCGGAAATGTTCAAAGGTGTGGAAGCCAGACAAAGATGATTTAAAACACCTTCAGGCTAAATTACTTTAACCCAAAGGGTTAATTCACTTTCGTGCCCCACGTTGGGCGCCATTTTGTGTGATGTGCACGTGAGGGAAAATAATTTTGTTTTGAGAAATTTTTGAAATAAATCAAAATCCCAACTTCGCTTCGCGATGGACAATGGCACGCTGGTGTTTGGGCTGAAGCTCGCCGGAAATGGGGGGTTCGTGTCCATCTACTCACACATACACAATTTAATTCGTGCCAAGGATAGATGAAAAAAAAAGCTGTTCAATAAAAATCGAAGCGATGAAAAACATAAAACATTAACAAAAACGACCGTCGATTGATGATAAAAAAATTTTCGCTGATTTTGACATGACCGAACTCGAGTTTTCAGGACCAGATGTTTACGTCCTGGACAGGCAGCCCACCCCATATGACAACGTATTGTCAACCGTGGCACTACTCAATGCCTGAAAGAAGAAAGTATGGGAGTAATGCCCCAAAATCGTTACTTACCATTTCGTCATACGCCTGTTACCTTTCAACCAATTTTAGATTAATTAAAACATTATTGTTTGTTTTCTATCATTTCAAAAAAATGCATACAATAAAGGTTTATTAACTTATCTCTTATACTTAAGTTCAACAATTATTACATTGTAATTATAATTAGTAACCTATAAAAAGAATAACTTTATAAATACATGTTCATGGGCCTGAATTCTCAAATACTTGACTTTTCGAATTAGAAGTTTAATTTTTGATTACTACATTTTTTCCAAAAATAAAAAAAACATTGCTAGTATCAGATTGTAAACTTGGTTCGTTTTTGCAGTTAATAAATGTTCTTTTTTTTTTTTTTTTTTTTAATTGTTAAATTTGAAAAATCAAGTTTTGTTTTTTTTTTTTTTGGGTTTAGTTATTATTTTATATAAATAATTTTCAAGTTTTTTTTTTTTCTATACAAGGAATGGCAACTCTGGACACCAAAAAAAATTCAAAAAAAAAAGTTTAACCGGCAACTTTGAACAACAAAAAAAAAGTTCGAGAAAAAAGCTAACTGGCAACTTTGAACCACAAAAAAAAATATTCCAGACAAAGTTAACTGGCAACTTTGACCAGAATTTCAATAAATTTTAGTTGATATATTTAAAGTTGGTTTGAATCCTTAAATTCCGTTTAAATATTTAAATTTAGTTTAAATATTTAAACGTACGAAAATTTACCACGTTTTAAGTTCAAAGATTTAAACTTTTAGGTATATATTTAGTTGGCGAGTTAAAATTTATTTAATGTGTCAAAATCCGATTTAATTATTTTTATGTTCAAATTTAGCAGTTAAATTCCAATTTTGTCTCGGTATGTTGTTCGACATCTACTTTAAGTATTCGCCTTTAATTCACGTTAAGGCACTTAGATTTAGTTTGATTTAAAGTATCTGAATTCGAATGCAACTTAAATTTTTGAATTGGGATTTAAATTTCGCGTTTTGGGCCATAATTGAAGTCCTAATCGATCAGCTATTACCCATACTATAGTCAGTAATGACCCTTTATTTAGTCAGTAATGACCATTTATTTAGTCAGTAATGACTATTTACTTGGTCAGTAATGACTATTTATTTAGTCAGTAATGACTATTTATTTAGTCAGTAATGACTATATTTTTAGTGCTTTATTTATTAAATGAGTTATTCTATCTATCAACTTATTCAGGTATTAAATTATTAATTAACTTATTTATTTATTTAGGTACCTATCAAACAGTAGACAATAGGCTTAAATCATGCTTAATATAAAATTCATAAGTATGATGATTAAAGTTAATTGTGGTTGGTAGTAAGTATAATAGTATTAATATTATAAATATACGTAGTATGTATCTATTTTAGTATTAATGATGTTAGTGGTAATCTACGGTGTAAGAGTTATTCTAATTAAGCAGATATAATTTTAGAGGTAGCTTACGATATATGCATAATATTAATCTTAGTATCATTAGTTTCAGTTGTAATTTAAGATCTAATTCTATTTAATTAATATATATTAATTTAAGGTTAATAGTTCTAGGGCTAGATTAAGATATAAGTCTACTAATAATTTTAGTGGTAATTCAATATATATGCATAATATTAACTTAAGTATGTCTAGTTTGAGGGGTTGTTTCAGATCTCAATATAATTGTACCCTTAGCTGTAGATTCAAAAATAAGTCTAGCAATAATTTGAGTAAGAATTAAAGTAAACAGTTTGATTTTTTTTTTCCTCCCCCAGTTGCCATTAGAAAAAAAATAGTTTCACTATAAAAAGTAAGAGGATATCGAAACGTTAACTATGTTGTTTTTATACAACCTTATCCAAATAAAAACGGTTAAATTAAAACTTAGAATTTAAGTTCACATTTAAGTTTCATTGACCCGGTTATTATAGCTTTACTTAGTCCAATCTAGGTTTTTTTAAAAGAGTAACTAAATGCAGCCAATCAGCCCATTTACTTTGCTGACCATTTAATTTAATAACGTTTACTAAATAATTTGATTACTTAACTCAAAATTCGACTACTATCAAATGTTTAGGTTTATACTAATATACGTAGAGGTAAATGTATTATAAGTTCTTAGTAAGATTAACATTATACCCGCCTAATTATAAAAAAACATGGATTTTAAATTACCATTGTTTTTAAATTACCCGGTAAAAGAAATTACGTAAATACGGGGGATACAAGCGTTGATTTTATCCTCAAGAGTCGAACGATTTCATTACAATAAGAGATTACCTGTTGTCTTTCCAGGGGTATAAAGTTGTAAAGTTATTTCAGGTAGATCTGAATTGGTAAAGTTGCTTCCGGTAAGTGTAAAGTTGTAGAGTGACTTCAGGTAAGTTTAATGTTGCAAAATTATTTCGGGTAGATATTAATAGGTAAAGTTGATTCAGGCAGGTATAAATTGTAAGATTGCTTCATGGTAAGCGTAAAGTTGTAAAATTTTCTCCGGTTGATGTTCGGTTGCAAAGGCTATTTCCGGTAGATGTAAAGTGGTTTCTTCAGGTAAGTATAAGGTGTTTCCTCAGGTAAGTATAAAGATGTTTCTTCCGGTAAGTATAAAGATGTTTCGGCAGGTAAGTATAAAGATGTTTCGGCAGGTAAGTATAAAGATGTTTCGGCAGGTAAGTATAAAGAGGACAAAGTGATTCTAGGTAGGTGTTATGTTATGATGTAGACTCAGGTAGGTATAAATTGTAATTTCATCAGGTAGTTATAAGGTTGTAAATTTCTTTAGGTGGTTATTAGGTTGGACAAGTTACTCAAGCAGGTATAAAATTGACAATGTACTCGGCTAAGTATAACGTTGGCAGTTATTTCCGGTAGATCTAAGGTTGGCCAATATCCTCCAGGTAGATATAACGTTGGCAAAATTATTCAGGTAACTAAAAAGGTTATTTCCTTTAGAGGACTAGCAGCTCAATGCTGCTGGCGTTATTTGGCTTATATGTTCCGGTCACCGCTCCAATGTTTTAGCCAAGTTGTCTTCAATTTCTTCCGTAATTTATTATAGATGAGCAGTGGTTAGCCCTACTTGTCAGTTTTTTACTTATCCTCCTCTAATGATAACAAAATTATCAGAAATTTTTAAATCCTTTAAGTTTCAACACTATTACTCACCTAGTTGTGCACCTAAAATCCACGTTTTTTAATTTCCTTCGTAATAATTTTCCCGACTAATATTATTCCCATCTGCTCTGTTCACCGCCTTTGCTATAAAGACTTTTTTCTCGATTTTGTGTATACCCACGCTGAATTGACAAATCCCATGATCAAGGCGAATTGGCTAGAGTCGTATTCCGTTCGTATGTGTTAGGGTTGTATTTTCTCGCACTTGAAAAGTGATGCCACTCAGAGATGGATACACTTAACTTTTGCAACGTAAGACAAAACCGCTGAATTAAAATCAACCACAGTGGCCGTCACAACATGCTTCAAACTTTTCTCATATGTTTGTGTAGCCACATGTGTGGTTTTTTGTCCTTTAAGCAAAGATGCAGGCCCCTATTATGGTTTACAACTCAACTCAGTTGAGTTGTTATTAAGACAACTGGTTGTGATCAGTTGTAATTTTTGTTATGTTTTTGTTCACCGCAAAATAGCAAAGTTGTAAACCATAATACAAAAATTAAGAAATTGCAACTCAACTGAGTTGAGTTGTAAACCGTAATAGGGGCCGCAGTGACACGAGCATTTAATATTTAGTAATTAAATAAATCAAATTCGTAAAGGGCAAAATAAACCGCACAAATGATTAAAAAAACATATCAAAAAATAATGAAGCAGGTTTGTGTGGATATTTAAAATCATCAATATTCACACAAAATTCTTGTTGTTGTCAAACTGAGTCTTATTTTTTGCGCTTAAGGTTTGACGTGTACCTAGATTGCCATCCACGACGTTAGCGCAGTCTACTGCTAATCTTTTTTATAATAATTAAAATTAAAGCAGCATCTGACTTAGTATGCTCTAATAGGGTGACAAAACCTTTAGAGTAACGTGAAAATAAACCTATACTCTACCTGTGTTACAAATTTGTTAAAATAAATATAAGTACATATATAATAAATTTTCTTAAACCGACATAATAAGGTTTAGTCTACCATCTGACTAAAAATTGGTTGGAAAAAACGCACAAAGTAAACTCGTCGCTCTCATATTTTTTATATTCACAAAAAATTACAAACTGTCACAATATAGAATTAAAAAATATATAACGCACACCTGCTTATATTTTAGCTTAAATATACCAAATAAAAATAAATTTTGACAATTTGGAGTTCTCGGATTCTCTAATCCACATACCTTGATATGTGACGTTGGCACTTGTTGTGCAATTTGATCAATTGTTACGTTAGAGGCGTCGTTAATCAACGGATGGTCGTCGGTTGAATAAAATAAAAAATTGATTTTCATTCTACTGACGATCAATATAGCTATCAAATAAGTGCGTGTGGTGGCGATTTTTTCCACTTTTTCAACTGGTCTATTCAACCCTATCGAACGGCCAGATGCAACGTAGAGGGCCTAATTAAATGTAGTTTGGCAGAAAATATCAACAATGGCAGCGCTGCATATTTCATAATTCATTACATCTCCGTATTATTTAAAAGTGATACCAAGTTTTCCAAATACAATTTGACAGTTCGTTTTATGAAGCAGGTGTTTTTTATTATTCTCTTCTTTCTGCCTTGCGTTTAGTACACGTGCATTTGTTGATACACAATTTTAAAAATTTGCAGAATTTTTAATTGTTTCTTTTATCAAAATGGTTTACTTTACCTGCAATAACTGTGGCGAATCTGTTAAAAAACCTTCTGTGGAGAAACATTACAACACAAAATGCCGTAACAATCCAAAAAATGTATCTTGCATGGATTGCCAAAAGGATTTTAATGGCGAAGAATATGTAGCCCATAACAAATGCATATCGGAAGCTGAAAAATATTCCGGCAAAAATTATGTGGCCAAAGAAAATAAAAACAGTGGACAAAAGAAACAAGAAACTTGGATGGATATTGTGCGTTCTATTTTAGAGTCTACGGAATATGAATTGTCAGCCCAAACCCGTAATATTTTCCAAAAACTACAAAATTATGAAAATGTACCACGAAAGAAAGCTAAATTTCAAAACTTTGTTAAAAGTTGCTTAAGAATACCGGAAAAGCAAGCAAGACCAGTATGGGAAGTTTTAGAAAAGGAGTTAGAAAATATGAAAAAAATTAAGCAGCTGGAGTTGGCGGCTTCTAAGGTGGCCATTAAAGAGTCTAACCAAGTCAAGGAAACAGATGTTAAGCAACAAAATGGTTTAAAACGTAAACTAGAAGAACATAATGCTGTGGATGAAAAAGTGGAAAAGAAAAAGAAGAAAAAGGGTAACAAATTGGATGTAGGAGTAGTAGAAGAAAATGGTGTTACAGAGGCCATAGAAGAAACAGATGCGTTGGCGGCTTGTAAAGTGGCCATTAAAGAGTCTAACCAAGTCAAGGAAACAGATGTTCAGCAACAAAATGGTTTAAAATGTAAACTAGGAGAATATAATGCTGTAGAAGAAAAAGTGGAAAAGAAGAAAAAAGGTAACAAATCGGATGTAGAAGTAGTAAAAGAAAATGGTGTTACAGAGGCCATTGAAGAAACAGATGCGTTCCAGTGGTCTACAGTTTTGGAGAAACTCGTAGCAAAACATCCTGAAGGTTTGCCTTTGGATAAACTGAAGAAAAAGTTAATTAAAAAATACAAAAATAAATTGAAACTAGAAGAGTTGAGTGCAAAGCAACAAAAAAAGTTTGAAAAGAAATTCTCCAAGACATTGAATAAATGTCCTACACTTCAAGTGGAAGGTGAAATTGCTAAACCCTGTTAAGCATATTTTAATACTACTAGTATTTTTAAGTTATACTTATAAGATTTTAGTATAAATACTATATTTTCCAAATATATTGCAAACAAGAAACCACAATTTTTTTTTAACAAATCTACCTTGAATTTTAGCAAAAGGTCAGCTTAAGAATTTTTGGGGTTTCAAAATAAACATCGTTGTTAAGATTTTTATAAAAATTTTGTATAAAAGTGAGGATTTTTGGTAAACACCATTAAACAGTTTAAATTGTTCTTAAAGCGAACTTCATTTTAAATCTTAAATTAAACAAGAAAAAACGAAGATGTATTTAGTTTCTATTAAATTGTTGGCTTTTATTTTGATTGGAGTTTTTGGTATAGCCAAAGCTGCTCCTGGACATACTTATCATCCCGTAATTGTATCGCATCCCGTAGTGGTGCACAAGCCTGTTGTTGTTCATAAGCCTGTAGTGGTTCATAAACCTGTGGTAGTCCATAAGGCTGTGGTGGTTCATAAGCCTGTGGTGGTACATAAACCTGTGGTAGTCCACAAAGCTGAGGTAATCCACAAAGCTGAGATTGTTCACGTACCGGTGGTTGTTCATGAGCCAGTTATTGTTGATCATCCTCCTCATCATCACCATCACTTTTAATGGGCATTGATGACTATTGAATAGTTTTCATTTTTTGTATTATTCACTATGAAGGCATGAAGCGATTTCAAGCGAAACGATTAATAATATTGTAATACAATGTTAGTTAATTTCTTTAATTATTTTTATATAAATGTACGAATTTGTATTAGAAAATTGTAAATAAAAAGATCGATAGATAAATCATTTCTTTTTTTGGAGTAAAATAAGATTAATTACATATTATTATTAATGTGAAACAAAACTTGAAATACCTATTTGTATCCTATTTCTTATTATCGCTGATTTACTTCAACAGTGTCATAACTCAAAATGATGATGCATGATTTTTTTTAACTAAGTATGTAGAAATGTGCGCTATATCATGCTTGAAATATGTGGCATATTCATGAGGGGATATTAAAAATTTTTGTCGGAATATTTTACATAACTATACCTCTAGCAGATATGAATGTGTTTGCCATTTTTTATGAAGTTTCAATTGACGAGTTATGATTAGAGTTTTTTTTTCCCGGACTTTTTCGATTCCCGGGAAAGCGGGAAATTTTTTTAAATTTCCCGGGATCCCACTCCATATAAATAATACAAAGTAAATTTTGTTATTAATTAATGAAAAAAACTTTAATAAAATAGCGTAAGGGAACTTGTTTACAAAGAAAGTAAAAGAAATGGTTCAATACTAAAAAATTTATTGAAGATTGAAATAGGAACTTGAATTATTATCACCTTATCGCCTTTATTCCCTATTATTATGCTTTTATTCAGTATTATTATGCTCTGGATACAAGATAAAAAGATAACATAAACAACAATTTATTCATAAAACAATAATAAAAACAAAATAAAATTAAGGTACTCAAGATATGGGATCAAAAAGTTAATTAATAAAATAGATAAAATATTGTAAATTTTTCTGTACATAAAATATACCTCATTGCTTTCCAAAGGAAAGCTAAGGTAAAATGTACCAAGAAAATACAATATAATAGGCTGGTAGTGTATAAAGTCATTTCTGAAAAATTGAAGGAATAGAACTATTACAAAAAAGCTTTATAAAATACATAACTGAAATTTAGCTCATAGAATAAATTCGAAAAAATTAAAAATGTTGAATATATTTTAAATAAATATATAACATTTTTTAACGCCTTAGGAAATAACTTTCTGACACACTCAAAGCGCTTTGTACGTCGTCAAAAAGTATATTCCTGATTTTATTTACTAATTATCATGTTTCCGAAAAATTTCGTTCATTTTTTACCGAGGTTGGACAAATAGTTACAAGTGCACCGTTGTAGCATGCTTCGGATTCACAATCAGAAGCAATTTTTTCTTTTTTATAAGCAACGTCTATATCCAGGTTTATGCAAAAAAAGCATCAAACGGACTGCTTCTTACAAACCTTTTCATTTCAATAGATCCATTTGTAATCTTTAGGACAATGTGTTTTTCAAGTTGTATGTTGTAGTATCTTACACGAGTTTCCAAAATGTTATTTCGGTTTCCCCGCACTTCACGGGTATATAAACGAACACAAATTGAAATTGAATATTTTTGTTTATCACCTAATAAACATATCGCTCCTTCATTGCATCATACACAGAAAAAATTATGCAAAATTTTTCACCAATTAAAGCATTAATTAAAAATATAATCAGTTTTAATTAAAAATTAAATCAAGTGAATTAAACGTTTAATCAAGTGAATTAAACGTTTAATTAATACTATTAACTGGTTTAATTCATACTATTAATTTGTATACTGGTGCAAATTTAATTAATTTTTTAATTAATATCACAAATTTTTTAATTGAAATCAATTTTTATTTTTTTCTGTGTAGTCATATCTCAAAATTTTAAGTAACTTAAGCAAAGTTTTCCTTCATGCCTTCTCGTGTTATATCTCAAACTGAACCAAAGTTCTAGCAAAATATATCTTTAAATCGGTACATTTTGAAAACTTTAATCGCATTTTGCCAAGATCGTTTGTTTTTGTAGATATGACTATGTTGCAATAAAGGAGCGATATGTTTAGGTATCTCCTATTTTTAAGACTTGTTCATGGACAATGAAACTTTACTGCCTGCATCTTTTTTTGAATTAATGTACTTCATAAACTCTTCACTTCACTAAATGTAATAATTATCAACTGTTGCACTGCCCATTCTGCTTTTAGTATATTTATTGCATCAGGAGACATTGATTTAAATACATGTACTCACTTCTTGTTATTGATCTAATCCACAACCCATCCACAGATGCTAATTTTTAGAGAATAGAAAACTAAATTTCAAAGTATAAATAGCTATTTTCTGAAATTATGAGGAATTTTTTATTTCCCGGGATCCCGCAAGAAAAATCCCGGGAAAACGGAAAATAAAATAATTGAAATAATTGAATCCCGGGAAAAAACCCTAGTTATGATATGCTAAAGTGCTGCCGTTTTTGAAAAATATTTTTTTTTTAAATGATTGTTTTGAATTAAAAACAAATAAAATAAAGAAAATTATTAACAATAGCGGCCAACTTCACTATTAAACGCGCTGTCAAAATCGGATTTTTAATTTGCAAAGTGTTGCAGCCGCGCTATTTTGGTTACATACAAATTGTATGCGCATGAGAACTTTTGACAGCTAAAAAACGGTTTCCGCTCTTATTTAGGTATGGCTGAATTTTTTTTATCACAAACGGTAAATTGCCAACGATTCAGAAAGAATTTTTTTACACAATATAAATCATAGTATTACGAAAATTTTTGCTTTTTGTTTTTTGAGTTATGACAGTATTTTATTTCCCACAAGAGGTTGAGAAAAATCTCTTAATTTATGAATCAGTTACATGTAAAGTTAATAAGGCAAATAAATTTAATTTTAAATACGAAAATTTGTAATTTAATACCTATAAAGAAATTGTGCAGCGTATGTTTAGTATCAGAAAATACTCTACACAAAAATAATTTGAATTTTTATACCATCCGAAGTGATGACCGGGTATATTATGATTTCTATTCCGTATGTAATACCGAAATATCTTCATTTATGATCCCATTAAGTGTGTATATATGTACGTATATATCGTCGCCTTCGAATGAAAACCTGCTATCTTACTTCTGGAAAATTTTACAGGGCAGACAAACAACATCTAAAGTTTTCTATTTCTAGCTTAAGAAGCAAACCTTTATACATATCGATGCCTTACTTTCTCAACCTTGTATCTTAAAAAAAATACAACTTTTCAGGAGAGAGTAAAAACGTTTCATTTTTGTATACTTCGGTGTTTGGGTTAAAGTTAAAATGGAATTATTAAAGAATAGATTACATCTATGTATATTGTATTGAAATAATAAGTTGTTGCAGTATTAGAACACAAAAATAACAGTCGTTTGATATGAAAAAGCCAAAACCGTATTTTTTAAGTTACGAGGTTGAGAAAGTAAGGCATCGATATGTATATTTGGTTTATTTTCTAATATTCCATAGAGTCCCAAACTGAAGCAAATGTTTTTCTTAATCAATGTCATATATGTACTGTAAAAAAATGGATTTAGCAGGTTTGCACTCTAAGCCGACAATATGTATTCTGAGTTCATGTGTAATGCCAATTCGATTTAGTCATGTTCGTCGTCTGAAGCTGTACAAAAAACCAAAAAAGAAAAAATTTTTAGTTAGATATTGTTTCTTTAAGTTCAAAATAATAAAGTTCCCAAAAAAAAAGATTTTAAGAAAAATATTTTTATTGTACTTTTGTACAAAAAATATCGAACCGAAAATAAAATTTTTTCGTACAAAATAAAACTTTTTTGTTCAACAGTTTAAAAAAATAAGAACAAACAAAAAAAAGATATTTATTTTTTCAATACAATAATATTTTGTACATGAAAAGAAAAAAAGAACCGAAAACTTAAAATTGAACATGACAAATATAAAAATTATAAGGTAAGATTATAAAGATTAGTTTATTATTTTTTAACGCTATTTAGCAATTTTTATTGTTTTTTTTTTACCGATTTCAAATAAATTTTAGATCTCGAGTTCGTTTCTGATTTTGATTTTTTTCGCGAAATTTTGCCATGTTTGCGATAGAAGCGACTTTTTCCTGTAAGTTTCTGATTCTTTATAGCTTTAACGATTCATGTACAATAAATAGTAGACTCTGCTCTCATGCCGCTGTTAGCAAATTTGCGAATTTCCGCTAATTTTGAAATTTTTATTTTTTCGAATTTTTGCAAAGTTTAATTTACTAAATGCTAAAGATGGCTTAAGCAATTGTGCAATTACATAAAAATCATATGTGTCAAACCATATTCTATTTAAGGAAACTTTTTGTTAAATTTTGTGAATCTGTAATTTGATTAAGCAAAGTCCAAAACTGGGGGGTAACCGCGTATTTCGATTCGAAAGAAATAATTTACGAGTTCGAACAATTTGTACTGTGTATTGCGATTTTCGTACTACATATTTGTTTCGAATGAACGGAAGTTGTTAATACCTTTTCGAAAACAAAAAGTCGCACTTTCCGTACGGAATTAAATTTTTTTTTTAACTTTGTTTTGGTGTTTTTAATTGCAATTAAGAGAGCTTTTGTTAATTTTTGACAGAAGCTTAAGCAACCTTATGCCTTAAATTTCAAAAAACAAAAAAAAAAAAAAAATTTTTTTTTCTTCAAAACGTTTTTTTTAAACTTTATTGTTTTGAATTTTAAAGAACAATTCAAACAAAAAAAATTTTTTTTGTACGGATGAAAATATTTTTTGAACACCAATGATAAATATTTTTTCATATACAAAACACATAATGTACTTTAAAAATAAATATCTTTTTTTGTGTATTTTATTTTTTTTTTTTTAACTGATAGAAGAAACAAATTTATTTTGTACGCATGAGCTTTGAATTTTTCAAATGAAAAACTTAATGATATTTTCCATGCGAACGTTAACGTGTGACATCGTGGGATTGGCTGTTAAATTTTAAGTTTTCGGTTCTTAATTTCTGTGACAAACTATTTTTTTTTCTCCTAAGCCGTTCAGGATTGAAGTTTAGTATATGTAATCGTTTCTGTGGAAAGAAAAAGTTATGGACTCAAGTGTCGAGAAAATTTGATACATATTTTTATTTTGTTAATATTGATGCGTTTTTTGTTATAAAATCAAATTAAGCCATTTTTAGTATATCTTTCCGTCTGTTCAGAACACGCTCACTTTCGAAAGACTCAAGAGAAAAGAACAAAATTTGCTGATTAAGATATTTTAAAAATTTGAATATGGAAGAACATTTTTTGATGATATGTCTAAAGGGCAAATTAAACCACACAAAATGCTTGACAAACACACATGATGTTTACGTTTGGTGTTTGCCAATAAACAACACAAATATATGTATTTCGTTCAAACAATGATTTTTCATTTTTGCTTTTAAATTAATGTAGGCGCCGATAGAGCTGCGGCAATTTTGTTGTTTTTGCTTAAAACGAAGAAGAAATATAAAATAAAGGCAAAGAATTTTTAGTAAAAACTGTTTTAAACAACGAGTTGCTTGCCACAAAACAAGCAATACTGATAAAAAATTTTAATTTACTATTAAAAATAATGCTTTTTTTAACGTCTTAAGTCTGCAAAGTTTTCACTCAAATGAATACATTTAGCATTAGACGCCACAAAAAGTTTGACAAATATCCAACATGTCTGCCAAATATAAAAAAAGTTTTAATATTTCTACAAACATTGCTTCAAATGTTTGTCCAAACAGCATACAAACGAAAAATTTTGACATGTTTGCCAAGCCATTTGTGTAGTTTATTATGCCCTTTAGTAAAGATTAAAACGATCAAACTCGTTTTCTCAAGTTTGTAAGATTGTATAGTGAATTTGTGTAGTGTTTTTGGAAAGAGTTTCTAGAATTATGCAAAGAAACGCCTAAATTATGCCGCATTATGCAAGAAAAATGTAATTCTATTCTTTATAATTTAAAGTTTCGAAACAATATGTGCGTATTTTACAAATTTATGAGTACGCGAACGCATTTCAGTAAATTCCAGTACAAATTTGTAAAAATTTTGGGGTAAACGAACGCAGTTAATATAAAAAAATATGTTTTAATTTTGTTACAAATTCAAAAAACAACTTAATAAACGAAAAATGTATGAAAATTCGGCTAAAAAAATTTAAAAAAGGCAACATTTTTCTTGGTTTTTTATTTGCACATGCTGTCATCTTGGCTTATAAATACAAAATAGCACAGTTTACTTGTTTAATGTTAGTGGGCGTGACAAGTTTCATTTGCGCAGAGCCAGACTTGAGTACAGATCTTGTGTAGTATATAACCAGAACAACGGGATTTAGTTCAATGAAGTTCAAAAGTTATCAGGTTATACCAGGGCTCCACTGTGCAATGTTACCAAACTAATAACAAAATTAAGAGAACAAATTTTTTAAAAGGGGAAGATCCACACAAAACTGCGATATTTGTAAATAGTTATAAACAACAACAAATTATTCAGCTACAATTCATGTTACCCAAACGATTTTCTAATTTAATGCATCTCATTATTTTGTTTTTTTTTTTTGCCCACTAAATTGTTGAAACAACTGACTAATAAATAAACAGCAAATCACATTTAATTGTAATTAAAGTTGATTGTTAAGAAAATAAATTAAAATAAAACAATGCAAAAATTAAAAAAAAAAATATTTACAACTCAATTAATATGAAAATTTAAATCGATTTGAAACACATAAATCTTGACAAAAACAATGGAAATGCACCAGATTCTAAACAGTTGCTTTCAAAGATTTTAAATGTTTTTGTCAGATTTTCCACAAAATATTTTTTTTCAGCCAAAAGATTTATGTTAAACAATTATGAAACATTAAATTTTCCGTTGCGACGGAGAAAAAAAAACTATAAAAGTAAATAAAATTTAAAATTTTAACTAATAGTTAACGTTTTGAAATCTAAAGCGAAAGCACAAAAAGTTTCGAAATAAATATCAAAAAAAAAGAAACAACAAAATGAAATTTTTGAATTTATTTTTCATATTCGGTTTATTTGCTGTCCTGGCTACCGTGGGCACTTTGGTTGAGGCTGAACCTTTACCGAGTCCACGAGGTCGTCCTGCCACTACTAAGCGCCCCAAAACGGAAGGTGAGAACAACGATGCGGGCGATAGACGCTAGCTCAGTTCCGCCGAACAATCAACGCCCCAATCGGTTTCCTGTTCAAAGCCCCAAAAGCTAAATGATCGCAAAATAACCGTCCACTGTTACGGTGAAAGTAAATTGCAAACGGTTGAAATTTTATTAATTTAAACATTTTTTAAAAAAATACATTGTATATAAATAATTAAAATTTTAATTGCTTTACAAATCATTTTGTTTTATTCACAAAAATATTTCATTGATTAAAGTGTTCAAATGGATGTGTCTTTTTCTTTTTAATCGGTGGCGGTTTTTAACTTTTCATTAAGAATAATTGTTTGTAATTACGAAATTATTATTTTATTAAATTAAAAGAAGTGAACATGATCATTTTAGTTGAATATAAATTATTTAATTGATTGTGCTTAGAATACAATTTTTTTGCATTTGACATCTGCTTAAAAACCGCAACCATAGAGAAACGACTGGATTAAGTGCCGGTTCACACACGTCAAGTTTGATTCGTCAAGTCATGAGCTTTTAGGAGAGGCTTTTTTTGAGTGAAATTTATAAGGGAATATATAGCCAATTATTTCTCAATTTCTAGTTATATGAAACTTAGTTTCGAAAAGATTTTTAACACAGGTCAGCGTGTTCGAAAGTGGACTTTGTATAGAAGCTTGGGCTCCCTAAAGGCCGTACCTTTTAAATTTCATTGCATCCTTTATAGCTATTACATAAAACTTAAATTCGCTTAATTTACGATAATCTTTTTATTCGTAAAGTGGCCAAATTTTGGCTCATAAGTATTTTTTTTTTTAAATAAACAAATGTTGCTACTAACAACTCGCTAGCAAAATAGATCATTTCTATAAAGATTTTAAAAATCGGAGTGCTATTAACTGACATTTAACCCGATATATAAGTATATTTTTTTGGTCTTCGATAAAAATTTAAATGTCCACTTGTAGTGTTAAAGGTGGGGTGGATATTATGCGTTTGATTCGTTGTAACTTCTAAAAATAGTACTCTCTTCTGTCATCCTTCTCTCCCGTTGTTAGAATGAAGATTTTACCTTATTTTTGAAGATTTTTTGACTAAAATAAGAAGATCTTTTTTCTCAAATTAAGATTTTTTATTTTTAAAAATAAAAATTCTTAACTTTAAGTTTGTACAACTTACATAATTTTGTGCAGTTTTTTAAACATTTAGTTTTTAAAACAATTAGGTTTTGTATCATCTTGTTGTCTGTTGGTTGTGCACACTTTGGTACCCATTGTCTAGCATACACAAAAATTAGCGGTTGTTCATTTTGGAAATATTGATGATTAGTACCAAAAGGTAAAACTAATGGAACTTAACCCTAGGATTACCGTCTTGGTCTGGCCAGACCAAATTTGTGTTTTGCAGTTATTACAATTTTTCGAATATAACAAAAAAACAGGGGCGTCTATAAATGATGTGTGCTGAATTGAATGAAACTAATTTGGATTTGATTGGAGCAAATTAGTGGGGTGAAATTCTATTTTTATGTAAAAGTCTATAAAACTACCCTCTGGGACGGACCAAATTTTTTTTTGCAATATTTTTATATAGAACAAAATATCAAAAAAAAAAAAAAAAAACAGAAAGGTAAATTCTATAAATGATATGTTGTGAATTGAATGAATCAAGTTCGAATTAAATCAGAAAACTACGGTCCGTTATGGGCTAAGTATAATTTCACTCAGTTGCGAAAAAGCAATGTGAAAAATAAAATTATATAACAAATTCGTATACAGGGGTGTCCTTTAAATCGAAAACGCAAACATTTTAAACGTCGTTTTATAATAAGATTTCTGTGATAAATGAATTTTATGAAAATATTTCTCTATTAAACAGAATTTAATAACAAACATTAAACAAATTTTATTAAAAGTGAATTAAAAACAACTTCCAAATTCTTGCGTTTTCGATTTCCAGACACCCCTGCTTCCATATATTTTCAATGAAATTTTTTTAAATGCAATTTTCTCCAAATGCCTTCGATACAACAACGGTATCAAATATAATACTAAATTGAGAACCCTTAAAACTTCATATGATGTATGATCTTCTTGCCCAAAATTTATATATCTCTAATTTTAGAATTTTATTACTTCCAAAGAAACTTTTTTATTTAGATGAACTTTTTACGTATTTATTTATTAGAAAACAAGTGCATTTAAAATATATTTTTAGAAAGAATTTTATGGAAAATATAACTAAAAACACAATTTAAGCCTACAATCTAATTTTGTATAAATACCGCAATTATGTATTTCAATTTAAATAGTTTCCATAAGAATTTCCTTTTAAAAAATTAATAATTTTTACTTCTTTGTCCTTGTTATTAAAAATTTCAAGATTTTTCTCTTGAAAATAAGATTTTTTTTTGCCAAATGAAGATTTTCCTTCCAAATCTTCTGGCAACGCTGGCATAGGGCCTCTACTATTTTTCTGTATCTCACTCTATTATTGGCACCGCGAATGATATTGTTCCAGCCAGGGATGATAAATGACATTTTCAAAGTTGTACTTAATTCAGTAAAATTGTACTTTTTAGACTCTAATTGTACCAAAAGGGTTTAAGTTTTTAATCGGGTTTTATTTTTGTTCGATTAAGCGATTAATCGATATTTGGCATTTTTAACTTATTCGATTAAACGAATAAGATTTAAAAATTAATCGATTAATCCAATAATTCTAAATCCTGAAATTTTATATAGTACGAGATTTTTTTTTCGATAATTTTAGAAAAAATAGTACTTGTGTAAATAAACATTCTTTTTTAAATAAAACTTGTCAATGCAGTCACAAATTGTTGCTTCAATTCCGGGCAAAAGAGTCAATATAACTTTGAAACTTTTGACGGACATTCCATCCTCCGCTATGTTTCTGCAAATAATTTCCTCTAGAGAATCGATCGGATTATCATTTGACTTCATGTAGCCCTCCTTTGATTTTGTTGGTGGAGCATCTTCTTCAAGTACTATGTTATAGTCACTGTGTAAGTGGTAAATTAGTGAAGTTGTTGAAGAACATTTACGTTAATACATTGTTGGACACCTGTTACATTTAGCATTATTAGATTTATCATTCGTACAATATTTTTAAACCAAACTCATTCTAAAGAGAGAAACGCATGAAATATTTTTTTAACAAATACGGGCGTGTTCTAGAAATTTAAATGAAGTGGATATAAAATCGAATAAATTTTAAAAACGATCCTGTAATAAAAGTTCATAAAAATATTTCATTTTATTTACTTTATTCTTTTAGTATCTATGTATTATTTTTGCACGAACTACACTTAAAACCACAAAAAACTACGGTCATTTTTTAAATAGTAATTGAATTTAAATTATCGTTCGATTTCAATTTCACTTCATTTCGATTTCTAAAACATACTCGATAAATTAATATAAATCTTTGAGTAAACATAACTTTGTCGTTTTTTCTTTTCTTTTGTGAAGTGAATTATTTAATTGTGTTGAAAAGATGTAACAAAAACATAAGCTAAATTAGTCACAAAACATGAATGTTTTTTTTTTAATTCCAACCGACGACCCATACATTTGCTTTGTTTATTCGACTTTAAAAAAATTATACATTTAACAGAAATACAATTATTATAATTCGATTAATCGGTATAAATTCTTAGATTAATCCTTTAACCGAAATGAGAAATAATTCGAAAAATTAATCGTCTAAAATTGTTCGATTAATCGAACAAGAATTAATCGACAGAACACCCTAACACTAAAACCCAAAAATGTACATATTTTTTTATATAAGGAGCATAGGGCTTATTTTTATAAAAATGATAGTGGAACAGGGTAAAAATATGCTTAACAGAGTATCAAGTCCAAAAATTATTGTCTTGGAAAGAAAATTTCTTTTGGATTTCCATCCCCCTAAAAGCCCTTATACCGCGTTTGATCGTTCTTCAAAAAATCAAGCTAAAAAGTCTGCATCTAAATCCAATAAAAAAAAGTATTCATATAGTTCATACTATGTAAACGAAGTATAATAAGGAATACAATAATCATTTTATTATTTTTCAAGGACATCAAAATCCGATTTATATAGAAAATCAGTTTTTAACAAACTTGTACATAACGTAACGCTATTAATTAAAGTAACGATAAGTTTTTTGTTAATTTAAAACTATAGCAACAAGATTCATAAGACTGTAGTTAATATTTTGTCTGAATTAAATTCGATACAGTATTTACATAAAATAGATTTCTGTGCTTTGTTTTTATTAAATTATGATATGAACAAAATATGTTCCACACTCGCCGACGAATGCTGATATCTGGGGCCTTATTCTGGCATTCGTGATCGAGTACTTTCTCGATTCGAAAGCAATTTTATTTCAGTCAATACTGAACGAATTGAAATTATTTTTTCAGTATTGTGAAACTAAAATGAATGCTTTACAATAACGAAAAAATAATTCCATTTCGTTCAGTATTGACTGAAATAATTAGATATTAAATTGCTTTCGAATCGAGAAATTACTTGATCACGACTGCCAGAATCTGGCCCCTGGAAGCATTAGTTTATTAATTTAAGCTTTTAATTCTCCAACGCTAGACCAAAAAGTTTCAATGTTAAATGTTTGAAATTTTTAAATTGTACTAAATATATCATTGGAGTACTGCAGTAGTTTTGCATTGCTAATAGTACTGAAAAAAGTACAATTGTACTAACTTTATCATCCCTGGTTCCAGCCGAAGTTTGCTGCGAGAAGTTCATAATCTATTTTTCTGCGCCATGTTTTTGATAGGGCGCCAGGGCAATTGTATATTGTATCAAAAATCGATTAAACAATGTCCATCTGTCTGCATTTATAAACAAAATTTGAAAATAAAGGAACTTAATTTATATGATTCAGTCTATAAGTGGATATAGCTTTTAATTTTATATTGCTTTAACTCTTCCGAAAATGGCTTTTTCACTTGTTTGGATATCGACATATTGTATATACCATTTCTCCATACTTGCATAGGTCTGCGAATGTCTACAGTGTTCAAAGTCTATAATGCTTGACCATTAAATAACAACTGTAGGGCATTTTTAGCACTGATTAAACGTCAGTGAAAAAATTATTGCTTAATAACTTTTTATCTGCTATTAATTAAAAATCACAATTACATAATTTATTAATTTGGCATCACAAACGTTAAACTATTTTGTTAATATTTAACGTCAATATATCGTGAGTAGAACTCGATTTATAAAGGCTTTGTTTGTTTGTTTGTTTGTTACGCTGTCAATTGGTGAATCCCGTTAAGTGATGAAAAGCCCATCATTAAATATTGTAATTAAATTAGTGTAGTCAATATGACAGTTGTAGTTGTTGTTAAAAGTACAGTTACCTTAATTTTTGTATTGTATTTAGAGAACATTTTTCGAAAACTTTATAATTTATAACAAATTTTTCCTTAATTGGCTATTATAGGAAATTTTTCGAAAATATTCCATTTATAAAATTTTTTTCAAAATCCAGCACTATCTACCGGGTCAAAATTTAATCAGGAACCTTTTTTTTGTTTAATAAATTTATTTTGTGAATTTCAAATTTAAATATAACAACAACAGCGCCACCTATCGGGATTAAGCTTAAGAGAAACATGGCTCAAAAAAACAAGTGATTTTGTTACCCCTCTGAAAATAAAGCTTAATATGTTGTATGATGATTTCCAAAATATTTTGGTTCTAACGTTGTCCATGCGTGAGCTGGATCATTTTTAAAAACCGTCTTTTTTTCAGTTTTTCGAATTTTTTTGCTCCAATACAACATAAATAAAATTTGGTCTCATCGAAAAAGTTTTTGAAGCAGCATAAAATGGTAAATAAAACTTGACCACTTGCGACCTACTAATTGAGATATTTAACTAAATATATATTTTCGTTTCGTGTTTTCATACAAATTCTACGTATGTGGAAATAATGTTCTGCTTTTCAAATTGAATCTGTTTTAAAATAATGTTTATTTATTTATTTTTTTTGTAATTATTCACATAAAACGCGAAAATCGCGATATATTTTATCTTTTTTCATATGTATATAGGCTAGACCGACTCACCTTGTATGGAGCTGAAGAAAGTGTTTTTGTTACCCCTCTGAAAATAAATCTTGATATGTTTTATGATGATTCCCAAAATATTTAGGTTCTAGCGTTGACCATCCGTGAGCTGGACCATTTTTAAAAAGATCTTTTTTCAGTTTTTCGAATTTTTTTGTTCTTTGCTCCAAGACGTCTATATAATGCAATATAATATATAATGTACATACATATATAGATTTTTCAAAAATTTTTTATTTCTGGGAAATTTAACGAAAATTGGTTTTTTATAGGTGAATTTTTAATTTATATATATTTTTAATTTTATAAGATTTTCTATTTGCTAATTGCGTATTTATAGGAAATATTTTTGAAAATTTTTTTTTATAATAATTAGTATTGTGGTTATTTTGTTGAACTGTTACAGGTTTTTAATCCAAATTTTGATATTTCAATTTTATTTTATGTTTTTAATTAAATTTTTTTTATGTAGCACATTTTTCTGATCCGTTTTTTTAGGAAATTTTTTACAGGAATTTTTAGGAAAATTTTTTATTTATAGAAAATTTTTTTAAAATTATTTATTTATATCAAATTAGTTGAAAATTATCTATTTATAGGAAATTGTTCGAAAATTTTTATTTGCAGGATATATTACGAAAATCTTCTATCTATAGAAAATCTTTTGAACGTTTTATATTTATAGAAGCAAATTTTTCCAAAATTGTCAATTTATGGGAAAATCTTCATTTATAGGAAATTTTCCATTTATATCTGTTTAAGGGATTTGTTTTTTTAAATTGGGTAATTATATTATAAATTTCGAAAATTTGCTTTTTATAGCAAATGTTTTGAAAAGTTTCCTTTATTAAGAATTTTTTAAATAATTTTTTATTTTTAGGAACTTTTGTGAAAATTTTCTATTTAAAGGAAATTTTTTTAAAAATTGGGTATTAAAAGATACATTTTGAAAATTTTCCATTCATAGGAACATTTTTGAAAATTTTATATTTACAGGTAATTCTTCAAAAATTTTAAATATATGGGAAATTTTTCGAATTTTCTTTTGATAGGAAATTTTTAAAAAATTGGGCATTTATGGGAAATTTTTTAAAAAATTACTATTATAAAATATAAATTTGCTTTTTATAGCATGTGTTTTGAAAAGTTTCCTTTATTAAGAAATTTTTTAAATAATTTGTTTTTTATGAACTTTTGTGAAAATTTTCTATTTAAAGTAAATTTTTTTAAAAATTGGGTATTTATAGGATACATTTTGAAAATTTTCCATTCATAGGAACTTTTTTGAAAATTTTCTATTTACAGGTAATTGTTCAAAAATTTTACATATATGGGAAATTTTTCGAATTTTCTTTTGATAGGAAATTTTTAAAAAATTATATGCCCAATTTTGGGAAATTTTTCGAAAAATTACTATTTTTTTATTAAAAAATTTTTTGAATATTTTTTTTTTATTAAAAATTTGTGAAATTTTTCTTTGACTGTTTTCATTCATGCGATGAAACATGGCAGTATGTCAACAACAATTGTGAATAAATTTAATGTAGAATAATTATAAATATTTGATTGTTTCGGAAATCACACTTTCAATCATGATTTTACATTCAGAGTAGCCTTCTCTAATTACGACTATAAACATGTTAATACAATATGTGTTTTTATAGCACGTCGGTTCAGAGGTTTTCTTGTTTCTTAACTTTCATATACACACATACATTCATATATAAACATACAAGCTGGCTAACACGATTTGACTATAAAAACCAGCAGTAGCTTCTGTAAAAGTCGTAGTTTCAATTAAAAGCTGCAGATTGTTGCAACGTCTTGAAAATGCAGTTCTCTTTTTTCTTTTTGCTGTTTGTGGTGATTATGTCCATTATTGGCACCAACCAAATGTTGGCTGAGGGTACTCTCAAAAAAGGAGGTGGCGGTGGAGGCAGTGGACGCAAATATGGCGGTGGTGGTAAAAAACATGGTTGAAAAGGATGAAAGGACTTCTTTAAAAATATTTTTGTAATTATTTAAAAGAATCTTTAAAAAAATGTACATATAATGTTTTAGAATTCTAATAAGTATTATGAAATAAAGAAATGATTTTAATAACAAAAAAAGGAGTATTCGGCTTTTTAAATTTCAAGTCAAAATTATTTTCCATGTCTTCATCTTTGTCAAATACCTCATTCAAGATCTACCCTCGAAAATTTGCTTATTTATAGGATATCATTCAGAATTTAACTAAATGATAGGATTTGTTTTAAAATTTGATAATTTTTAGGAAGTTTTGCAAAAATTTACTATTTTGTAGGAATTTTTACTATTTTATAAGAAATTTTACTATTTTATAGGATTAATTTTTTTTTAGGAAATTTTTAGAGAAAATTTACTTTCATATAGAAAATTTTTAGTAACAATTGAAGTTTTTTAAAGGCACATTTTAGTAAAAATATATTATTTTATAGGAAAAATTTATTATTTTATACAAAATATTAAGTAAAATTTACTATTTTATGGAAAAATGGATTGTAAAGTTCTATTTTCAACTCCATCTTAACCCTGGAAGGTTACTCTTCATTTTAGTACATTAAGGTTATTATTCTTCGAATCGACGAACTTTTTAAAAAATAAATTCTAGCGGAACGATTTTTAAAGTAAAAAATAAACAATAATCTGTTTTAGTTAAGCGTTTTATTAAAAAATAATATATAAAAAATAAAAATTATTTTTCTCTCCAAAATTTTATGCAAATTTGATTTTTTTTTCTCAAATTAATTAACTTTTTAAAACAACAAAAACTAAAAAGGTAAACAAATACTTTAAAGATAATCAGTCAAATAATACAAAAGAAAAAAATATTAAGTTATTAGCCTTAGACACAGAGTTCAATTTTATATTCACAACAGATACTTTTCTTGCATATATTACACGTACTTTTCGTCATTCTGAGTTTGCTATAGGGACAGAGGTGACAAATTTTACGCTCTTTTGATCCTTTGACAACATTTTCAACGGATTCTTGTCGATTAGGTATTTTATTTTGAATTTTTTTCCTTAATTGAGCTCTGCAAGGGAGGCGTCTCAAATCTGCCTCTTAAATAGTGAACCACCAGAGATTAATGACGATTTTTCAGATACTGTCGTCGGTTTTTGGGTTTTCGATCCTTATGGAACATATTGTGAGTTTATATGACGTAGCTGTTGACAAAAGTAATATTTAAAATTCCAAAAAAGTAGACACAAAAACTCGTCGCAACGACGAAGAGTTACCTTAGTGTAAGGCCCCTATTACGGTTCACAACTCAACTCAGTTGAGCTGTAATTTCTTAATTTTTGTATTATCGTTTTCAACTTTGCTATATTGCGGTGAACAAAAACATAACAAAAATAACTACTGATCACAAGCAGTTGTCTTAATTACAGTTATGAACCGTAATAGGGGCTTACACTAAGGTTACTTTTCGTCGTTGCGACGAGTACACACTTCTGAATTTCAACTTTAAAAAAATGAGGATCCAGCGTACGTCCACACACTACAAGCTTTAGGCATCAGCTAACGTTGTTGACAAAAAGGGCGATACAAAGTAAATGAGCTTCGTCGATTCACAGGGATCTCAATATGTCAAAAACTATGATCACGAAATATTCCCTTAAAAAATTTGGTATATGTTTGATATTGACAATGTCGCTAAATTATAATTATAATTAATTATCCGGCCTTATTCTCATACTCGTTGTCGTAGTCGAAAATCAGTCGTTTTTAGAAATTGGTATTATGATTGTCGTAAACGACATAAATACGACAAACTTTCTATGTACTTTACATTGTTGCGAGTTTAAAATGATATCGACAAAAATTTCAAACGAATACGACTTCGACCACGTAATGGAGAGATCTCTGTGTAGCTTTTAAACTGCTGCTTAGAGAACTGACATATGCTGATTTTACGCTTTTCAAACTTTGAAAATTGTAGGCTTGTATGCATTATTTTACAGCAGTGAAGTAATTGACTAAAGCTACGGTCAGACTTATCAAATATTTGACGAAAAAAAAAACGGGACCAACAACCAAACTAAAAAATCATTTCGCTTAATATCAATATTTATTTTGATTAAAATACCACATCTTACAAAAAACTGTTTTTTGCTATGTCTAGTAGTATAATTACTTTTTTTTTTTTAATATTAAGACCATTTTAAATCTCACTAACTATTAACAAAAGAAGGGGTTACGCTTACTTGATCAAATATTTAATAAGTGTGACCGTAGCTTAACTCTTATAATCAAAAAGCAAGCGGTTAAGATGCACTATACGTTATTATTTTAGTTTTTTTTTGCTGGACGACAACGACTCTCGTAATATGGGCAATAATAAAATAGAATTTTCTAGTATTCTCCCTTTCCAGCCTGCTTAGTAGTAAGAGAATGGCGTGACTCTTAAAATTTTAAAATTTTTTTTAAGACTTGTTAAGAATTCGTTCACTAACTTTACTGCATCTCTGTTTGTCTTATTGCATAGCGCATTAATGTGCGCTTATTTTTTAAATTCTTCCATTAGTGTTTCGCAAAATGATGAAGTTTTTATTGGGATGTTTGTATAGCACGTCTGTTCAGAGGTTTTCCTGTTTCTTAACTTTTTATATATGTATACAAGCTTGCTAAGATGATATGACTATAAAAACTAGCAGCGTTTTATATAACAATCATAGTGTAAAGTTTAAACTGAAGATTGTTAAAACGTCTTGACAATGCAGCTCTCATATATGTTTTTGCTGTTTGTGGTGATTATGTCGATTTTTGGCACCAACCAAATGTTGGCTGTGGAAAGTCACAAAAAAGGAGGTGGGCACGGAGGTATACACGGTGGTGGAGTACGCAAATATGGTGGTGGTGGTGGTGCCAGTAAAGGAAGCGGTAAAATTTTTTATTTAAAAATAATTTCGTAAATATTTAAAAGAATTTGGAAGAAAATATATGATGTTTAAGAATTTTTATAAATATGATGAAATAAAGAAATGATTTTAATAACAAACAAAAATAAAGAAAAAATAAAACGGAAAAACTAATTCTAATCTAAATCATTAGCCTAGTCCTCAACTTTGTCATACACCAAGCTAAAGATCTAAGCACGAACATTTTGCTTATTTATAGAATTTTGAAGATTTTTTATATTACATATTTTTTAGAAAAAAAAGTAATTTTGCAAAAAAAAAATTACTACTTTATAGAAAATTTTTCATAAAAAATTTACAATTTTATAGGAAATTTAGCAAAAAATGTACTATTTTATAGGAAATTTAGCAAAAACTTTACTATTTTATAGGAAATGTAGCAAAAAATTTATAGGAAATTTTCAAAAAAAAATTACTGTTCTATAGGAATTTTACAAAAAAATTATAGGAAATTTAGCAAAACACTTTCCATTTTATAGGAAATTTTAAGACAAATTTACTATTTTATGGGACATTTTGCAAAAAATTTACTATTTTATAGAAACTTTTCCATAAAATATTTTCTATTTTAAAAATATTATATTTTATAGGAAATTTACAAAAAATTTAATTTTTTATAGGATATTTTTAAAAAAATATAATATTTAGAAATTTGAAAAAAAATTTACAATTTAAAATTTGGAAAACAATTTACTAAATTATAGGAAATTTTGTAAAAAAAATTTACTATTTTATAGGAAATTTTCCGTAAAAAATGTTCTACTTTATAGAAAATTTAGCAAAAATGTACTATTTTATAGCAAATTTTTTAGAAAATTTAATTTATAGGAAGTTTTTAAAAAAAAAAATACTATTTTATAGAAAATGTACTATTTTATGGCTGAATTAAAATTTATGGTAAAATAAAACATTCAAAATTATAGCTCAATAATCTCTTACCTTTAATAATAAAAACAACGTTAAATAATTGTTAATCACTCTTTTTAATTTTCTTTATTTTTCTCTTAATTCTTTTTTTGTTGGTAGTTTTAAATTGGTCATCTTTCAATTTCATTTTGAATTTCTTTTTTGAAAATATAAATAGACATTTAATTAATATTTTATTCTCTTATTAGTTTTTAATTATATTTTTAAGAATAATAATAATAATATTTTACATTCAATACACAAATCTTTTCCATAATAAAATAATTATTAAACAATTTATAGCACAGTTTTGGATTGTTCATTTATATTTTGCTTAAGTGTAGTTTAGTTGTGTGTTTTTTTTTTTTAATTTTTTAGTTTATTTATAAATAAATTTTGTTTTTGATTTATTTTTAATATCTTTTCTGCTGTTATTGAATTTAAATGCTTTTATTTCAATGTTTAACTTGCAAATTCTTTAAAAAACATTTAAGAAAAAATTTGATCAGTTTTGAAAAATAAAAAAAAATCTAAAAAACATTTTGGTGGCCGAAAAAGTATTTTGCAGCAAAATTTTAAAATCGTGATAATTTTTTTTTAATTTGAAGTGCTCTAATATTTTGATTTGCTGAATCACAATTCGCGGCAAAAAAAAAACTGATAGCACATTTTTGCGAGATATGATATCGTTAAAATAAGGATTAGTCATCATTTTAACGTTTTTGGGTTCAATAATGCCATTTTGACGTTTTGACCATTTATGCCCTTCATTTGACAAAACAGTTCTACGTGACTGCCGCGTATTTCGAAAGAAATTATTTACCAGTTCGTACAATTTATACTGTATATTACGATTTTCGCAAAACGATGGTAGAGTTGCATTTACAGCTAAATGGAAAATTGGATGAAAAGCTATTTATTCCCGTTATAGAGAGTTGTTGTTTAAATAGGGATTTTTTGTTTTAGATAAAGTACACAAAAGATCATTCGAAACAAATAAAAGCCAAACTATAATATGTTTCAGTAAGCTTAAGCAATTGTGCGAATACATGTGATTTATAAGTGTCGGACCATATCAAGGCGAATTCATACAAGGTGGTCTTGGCTTGCTACGTAAGCAACAGCTGAAAACTAACCTTGTGTCAAAATGATATGCTGTTACTTTTGTTGACATTTATATTTACATGTTTGTATGTTAGTGGACAGCTTATTTGCTTATTGCAGTGTTGATTTATTTTGACACAACGTTAAAGTAGTTTACAGTGTTGTATCCGTTTTCAAAATAAGACCACCTTGTATGAATTCGCCTTGGACCATATTGAACCTAAGAAAACTTTTTGTTAAATTTTATGAAACTGTCATTTGCTTAGCTTAATTTTACAAAAGTCATACATAAATATTATAAAACTATAATAATCCTTTTATTCCAAAAAAATATTTTAGATTAATTTTTAAGCGCTGAAATAACAATTTTTTTAATGCTTAATTTTTTTCACTTACTTTATACACGTAAATCATGTCAGTTTTCAAAGCATGAAATAAACACGCGTTAGAGCGCGCGCGCTCTGTAGACTTCTGTCAAAAAAAGTTACACTAGTGTATTTTCATAGATCAAGCTACATGCAAAATATTTTGACGCGTTTGCGCTAGAAAGATGGTTAACTTTAGACTGTTTAACGCGTTATGTATTTTTGACAAGTAATCAGCTGACAATTAAAAGAATAATTTAATAAAATAGTGAATCATGAAAGAAAAACTTATTGAAGAGCTTAAAAAACATACAATATTTATATAAAAAGAATAAACTTAATAAAATAAAAAAATCTTGATATACGTTTGAATCCATTTTTAATGTACAAATAAGTAAACAAATAAAAAACAGCTGACAGGAATGGCTTTTGTAACGCGCGTTGTGTAACTTGCAATTTTTCATGCGCTTAAGTTTTTAAACGCACGACACATATCGACGAATTAACGCGTGCTATGTACTTCTACCTTAAGCGATCTTCAGATCTCTACAGCAGAGCTTCTACGCGAGGAATTCTAAACAAAAATCATGTAATATTCCATAGAAGTGTAAGCGCTTCACTCCGAATTCTCCTTTACTTTACTGCTTCCGAGGAAGCATCAGTTTTTGCTGGGATATTAAAACTTGTTATTTTCCGTAACCTTTTCATTTCATACAAATAGAAAATTTTCGAACCCTATTGTTTGCATGTGAAATCTTCTAATTTTCAATATTAATCTTTTATTATTATAAATATTTACATGGAAAAATTTTGTTTTAATTGTTTGCTTTTTACACACGTTAATAATTGAAATTAGCAATTTAATTTTTTTTTATATAATTCAAAGGCAGCAAAAAGTGTTAACAAACATTAATGGCCTGTTCATCGTTTTCGTACGAAGATTTCGATCGCTTAACTTACATACATGTAAAACAAAATGTATTTTATAATTTATTTTTAATTTTAAATGTAAGTTAAGCGAGCGTAGTCTTCGTTTGAAAATAAAGTAAGTAGCATTTGTTTGTTTCGAACATGCGTGATTATTTTCGCTTCCAGTAAAATTTATGTTCTGTAAAAATATTTTCTGTCAGTTAGTCCTCATCCATATTATGAAACATTTGCTGCAAAAACTTTCTTCAATTTTCTTTTGAAACTGCATTTGTGTCCATAGAATAAAAATTTTGTTTTCAACATTGAGTCATTTTTTATGCCTTCTCTCTTTCTTTCAATAACAAACTTACAAAAACTGCTTGTACATGAAACAAATTACACTTTTCCGTGTAATGTTTCATAATATGGACTGGGACTTAAGGCTGGCTTACACTTCAACACAATTCTTACGTATTTTGAGGAAAGTACAACCCAGCCATGATAAGTTGTAATTGATTATTAAACAAATTAAAAACAGGGTTCAATTTAGGGACGAAAATGCGTCAAAATACTTATGAATTGTGTGGTGGTGTAAAGTACCCTTTAGGAGTTAAAATAAGTGAAGGCGGAGAAGCAGACACGAATCTAAATCTTAAAATATTAGCCACCGCTAATATAATGAAATCTTTCTTAAGCGGATAACCCCATTCGACGGACACTCTTACCCGGCTTTGGCTGCGTTTTTAAGTTCTTTTAGAAGGACATTCTCCTTGTACGGACACATTTTGATGGTTTCTTCGGTGTCCAGTCGTAAGAGATTCAGCTGTATATATCCTTTATTATGACATTTGACAAATGTTTTCGCTGGCAATTAAAAATCGACTATCGAATTTTAAATTTGTATTATGAGTTAACAGCAAAGTCGACAATTTCGTTTTGCGTCGAATTTTTTACCAACAACCATTTTGCTTTCAACGGCGCAAATAAATTTGGAAAAACTTGTTAAAAATTTAAGTAGTTGTTTTATTTTTTACTTCGGTGGACCAAACACCACTTGTTTAATTACATATATGTAATTGTAAATTTTATGAAGGTCGTAAGTAGTAAGCGGCAATGGGAAAATGTCTTTTTCTTTATGGACCAAAATGTTTTTATTGGCATAGTGAATTTGCATAAAAGTCCAGGCTGTAAAAAAGTGAAATCAAATCTCGCAGGAGCTACATCGCTTTTTCTTCTTGGCGCTGTATAATTGTATTAAATCCATCTCTGGCAAATACAAATTTCCAAAACTTCCAGAACTTCTGACAGCACTACAGATACCGTGGGTTTTGTAAGGCGAAGCATATTTAATTTCCAAGGCTGAGTTGATACAATCGCTTCCTGAGCACCAAACTTTTGGCAATTTTAATACGTTTGTTATTTGCTTATGTTCGCAGTGGTGTCCTTTTCTAATATTTTTTTAGTATTCCCTAACCTTTTTAAAAACAATACCATGTAGAAAACATTACCATGTTATAACAAAATAAATTTAATAATTTCTTCTTTATTTAATTTTCAGTCCATCTTGATGAAAAAATTATGTTTATTTTATACAGTATTGCCGTAGTGGCGATATCATAATGTTACTGAGATTAACAATTTCTTTTTCAAAATGCTTAAAATTCATGATTACAATTACCATTACGATGCGTTGTTGTATAGTTGTGCTCTTTTTTATTTGTTATTTTTTATAAATACACAGAAAATCCGCTATAAACATAACTTTTATTTGAATAAGTACTAGTAGATTGATACAAAAGTCATCCACGGCAACACTGTTTTTTCATTTTACTTGCAGCAAGTGCCAAAAATTTACTTGCAAGCAAATTCTCTTGCAAGTTGAGCTGCAAGTATGAAAAATTTGATGGTATTAGTGAAAAAGTGTGGGTGTATTGAGTTTTTCGAACTTGCACTTGCAAGTGCAAACCCTAGGTTACAAAGAACACCGGAGCAAAATTCTGCCATCTACGCTGCGTAGTAGAGAAAATTCGGCGAGACAGAAACTTTATTAACAGAGCCGCTAAATAATAATGCTGAGCGAAACAAGTTAAGACATGTTTCAGAGTTCCTAAGGCCCGCCTGCCGAAACCAGTTTAAGAAGCGAAATCAATTGGGACGAGAAGCAAATGTCGGAAACATTTATATGAATACGTGCCGTGTTGGCCTTACCTCATGGTGTATCTCAATCACTAGGTGATAAACTATGCGTTAATCAACGGCTCCCGTGTGTGAGAGGCACTAAAACCCACAGGTAGCAGTTTGAGTGTAAATCCGGCAAAATTATACACTCGCTCCTTGTTTGGGAGCTGATTTTGGAAAAGGCCAGCACCAAGTCCGCCCTCAGGCAGAAATCTCTCACAACTGGGATTTTGGGTTTAAATCCCAACCACCGCGTGTTAGGAATCCGACATTGAAGCTAGCTTCTATCTGGAAAATGACCTGAAGCATTAAGCACTTGATGTGAAAATTGGTTGGAGTATAATTGTCCCAAGGTGATAAGAACACCTGCACAAAGTCTTGTTTTCAATTTTATTGAGCATTCATGGGACGAATTTGGCCGCAGGATTCAGCACGGGCTGTGTTCATCAAAGTAACTCTTGAAGACTGCTTTGCAGGAAGATTGGAAAGAGATTAGTCCCGATGTTTGGAAGAAACTAATTAAATCGATGCCAACCCGTCTACATCAAAAAGGTGGCGCAACAAAATACTTACTTTGTGTTTTGAAGTATTATTGAATTTTTATGTAATGCCCGTCTTTCAATGTGAGACAGTAAAGTGACTTTTTCTAAGTTTTACCTTAATGTACATTTTATAACGCAACTTAGAATAAATTTCTTTTGTTCTTTTTTTAATTTTTTAAAAAAGGCTTTTTGTGATAATATAGACAAAATTGAGATTTATGTATTTTCTTTAATTAAAAAAGAAAACAGCGTCTGACCGACTTCAAATGTGAGCGCCACTGTGACAAGTTTTCAATTTGGAATTTCATAAGGACCCAAAATATGCATATTAGTACATATTTTATGGGGTCGATTTCTGGAAGTTATAAATGATAAGCTTGAAAAAAATCAGAAAATAATATTAATACATTTAAGTCTAAATAATTACTGTTATTTTTTAAAACATTTTACTTAACTTAACCTTAAATTGCATTAAGTTCAATGCTTTCTTTATTTTTCTTTTGGAATTTAAAATTCCAAGATGTTGAATTACGGGTCTATTTATCAATTACAACAAAATGTTTGCAATATTAAATTCAAATTAACTTTTCATAATATTGAACCGCAATTATGTAAAATCTAAATACACCTGATGCCAGTGCCACTGCTGCTTCTTCTACTGCTGTTACCTGCTTCTGTTGCTGATGCTTCAATAAATTTCCAATTACAAATGCACACAAGTATTGGTATTTCAATTAGTTTGTGTGTCTGTGCCTGCACAAACATTACAATTTTATAATTGTTTGTGTGTATATATTTCTAATTTTTGCTTAAATATTCACAAACCATTTTGAAATTCAATAAAATTTATTAAACTTTATTTTAACTTTTAGAAATAGAAAATGTATGCAATTAAAGTCCATATAATTTTGCATACATGCAAGTATTTGAAAGTTTCATAAGAGCATGTTTAAAGGAATGAAATGATTGAAATCCGATTGGCGATATCTAGCAAAAAATGTGTTGCCAATTTAACAATTTAATGGCTATACACGTTAAGCAATTTTTATTTTATCAATAATGCTTGTTTTATTAAGGGAACATTTTTTTAAATTTAAACAAATTTTCAACCAAAAAAATGACGCAAATTTGATTGAATTCAACTCAGAATTATTTTATGTTCATTTTCTTACCCCCTTATATTTCTAAAAACTTTACTTTAATATATCGTCATAAATTAAGAGATAAATAAATTTCATATGATCATGAATGATCCCATTAAATTTTATAATATATGGTCCATTTTTTGATAAGGCTCCTAAAAAAGTAATAAAGCCGAAAAACACTCTAATTAATAAACAACGGTGTTGAGATTAATCTGTATGCAAATAGTCTTAAAAAAAAAAATTTAAAACTTTGCTACCGACTTTCGAAAGCATAACTTTCCATAAGCCATTTCCATAGAGCCCATTATTAGCCCTACAAAGGTCCAAGTTCTAATTCTCAAACTTCAAATATCTTGCAAATTATAAAAAATTAATTAAATTTGTCTGTAGCTCTTGAAAACTGGATTTAAAGATTTATAAAATCAGATGCAAATAAAAAAGAGATTTCGTTTCAATGCGTCGTTTTTTATGTTTGCAGGAAGAGAGTGGGCGGTCTCTTATTATTTATATAGGATTTAAATTTTAACTTTTGGAGATCGACCCAGCGATCTTCCAATTTGTCAGCAGTATCTTACACTAAAGGCGCATCGAATCTAACTTGAGCGCCTCGAACATTTCCAAGGGTGCGACTAGGGGCACCCAGAAGGAGGTGTACTGTCACCATTACTCTGGAATCTGAATATCAATACCCTGCTCAATGCCATGGAAATGAAGTGCTGCAGAACAGTTGCATATGCGGATGACGTCGCAGTTGTGGCTAAACTATTCACTCTTATCGTGGTTGGCGAATTCAAAATACGCCTGCGACTGTTTGGTAATAGATTTAAGGAAATAAGTTCACGTTCTCTTTAAACTATTACCAAACAGTCGCAGGCGCATTTTTAATTCGCCAACCACGATAAGGGTGAATTATGGAATCCGCACTGGATGTCCTACTAAAATGGTGAAAGGGCTGCGGGCTGGCTGTAAATCCTGGGAGTGGTTAGCAGCTTATCGCACACAAGCTTCATATTATTATTATTATATTATAAATGAAGAAAGGACTCGCCAGGCTTTGAGGCTGTCCAGCCTTACCTCACCTCAGGAACCTAAATGCGACAATAACTGGACACTGGCCCATTGTAAGACATGCCCTGTGACTGGGGCCCTCTTACTTATGTAGAAGTTACGGTGACGAGGAGAAGGAAGATTCGACGGAACATCTTCTCTATCATTGTCCAGCATTCAGAGACATAAGACTCGAACTGTTTGATCGAAGAATTATACTATTCCCTCCTTATTTGGATCATCTGGATGGCCGAGTGAGAATGTCAGCAGCCGAAATGGGACCCTTGGGAGACGGTGAAACATGGTAACACAACGGGAACTAATTGCTGGATCCACGTTTGCTGTGCTCGATCACGGCTGTCAATGGAACCTAACCTTTAGTATATTTGCTATAATTCAATATATAGGAAAAACCTCCTCCAGGGTATGTAGGCAAAGATAGTAAAAGAATATGACATTTTTAAAGAAAACATTCCTTTATGATACTGTCGCCACACATGTACCTTAACCAACATTATTAGCCACAAAATTAGTTATTCATATTATTGTTATTATTTTCTAAAATTCTCTTGCCTTCTGCCGCAAGTCTACATAAGTATGTGAATATAAAAATATTTTGGGAAAACTATTAACAACAACAAAAACAACGACGACAGTATCGAAACTAATTATTATTTAGTATTTTTGAGGCATTTGAATAAAAATAAACGCAAAAACAATAAAATTGTGGGTAACCAATAAAATATTATTTTAATGCTAAAGAGTGAAATAGACCAAAATGACAAATTGCAACTACTTATGGAATATTTATTGGGAAATTATACAACTCAGCCAATAAATAAAATAACTCATTCTCTCAATGGAGTCGTAATGGGCAAATGAAACAAGTTTTTAAATTTGATTGTATTGATACCGTTCAACTTAGAATAATGACTAGAATCAAATGAGAGAGAAAACAAATGTAGATACTTTAACTGTTATTCTTCTCCAGATATTTTAACAATTATATTGTCCTTGTATGGAAGGTTCCAGACTCACTTTTCCGGTTCAGCTGGCTTTGTATTGATAACCAAACTGTTTTTTCTAAACTTGGAAACATTTTCTGTAACCGTTGTCCAAATAAATTGTAATTTATAGTCATTGCATGGCAGGTGCCACGCCCACATGAAAACTTGTATATAAATCTTTGTTATTACTTTTAAATTCGAGAAAAATTGGTTAAGCAGTTTAGAAGTCTATAGTGAAAAAAAAGCATCTTCATTTTTATATATGGAGGATTTCATGTCAAGTGCCAAATTTTTAAATCAATGTCTTCCGAGTGTCTGAGTTAGAGGGAGTCAAAGTTTGTCATTTTGGCCATACAGGTGTTCTTTCTTTTCCTTAAAGTTAGTTTAGGTCTTTTAGGAAAAAATTCAAAATAGTGCTACATATGCTAAAAATTTAAAAATTCTCGTCGTGAGTTAGAAATTTTTTATTTTATACATAAGCCACTCGCATCCCAAAAAGCGACCAAAACTACCTTAAAGGAAAAGACATAAGCTTTCGTTTAAGCAAAAAAAAAAAAAAAAACATTCCGGATAAAAAAAAGTTTTAAATTTAAAAAAAATCTTAAAAAATTTTTAAAAAAAAAAAAAAAAAAATTTTTTCGAAAGATTGATCAAATAGCTATCGAAGCGACTTTGGACAAATTTTGCTTGCACCAATAGGTAATAAGTAGGGATGCGATTTCCAAGCAAATGCATGTTTTTTTTCGATAGTCTAAGAACAATGTCGACCAATTATCTATCCGAATCATAAAATTTGCGTTAAAATGGCATCGATTTGTTTTTGCATATTGTTGCATATTTTGGTGAAAATGCATATTTTTGCATATTTAAATTTTAAATGCATACTTTTGCATATTTTTACCTTTTTAAGGGTTTTTTTTAATTTTTATATTATAAAAAAGTTCTTAAAAAAAATTTTAAATACACAAAAAAACTTTCTAAAAAAAATTTTTAAATAATAAATAAATTCTTTTGGAGCTTTGCTTTAAATACAAGATTTTCAAGATTTCGACAAAAGATGCTTCTATTTTAAACCGATACAGCACCTTACATAGTTAAGGCTTCCAATGGGCTTAAAAAGGTTTATTGAAAACTGTTACAAGCTACTTGCTTGGCAAGCGTTGCAGACAATTTAGAAGCCAATTCGATAATATTGCAATTTTTAACGAAATGTATCCCTTTATTCCTTGCCACCGCAGCCAGTAGAAGCAAAATTGAGACCTGGCTAGATGCTTCAGAAATATATTCAAAAAACTTCGAGTAATTTAAGAATGTTAGAAGAGCTTGGTAATGCCGATGACTGTGCAATTAAAAAAGCAAAAGAAATATTTAATTTAAAAAACATCAGAAGTCAATTAGTATTTGTATAGTATTTGTATAGTATTTGTATTTTCCAATTACGGATATATATATTGGTGAAACAATGGGGGGTGTGCTGGAAATCGCAAACGCAAAACGCAAGAATTTTGAGGCTGTTTTTAATACACTTTTAATCTAATTTTTATAATTTTTGTTATTAAATTCTGTTTAATAAATAAATGTTTGTAGAATATTTGTCATAAAATTATTTTATTACAGAAATCTTACTAAAAAACGACTTTTAAAATTCTCGCGTTTTGCGTTTGCGATTTCCAGCACACCCCTGAATAACTAATTAGGAGAAATTTAGTTCACTAAATACGCAAGTCGAATTAATTGATATGGCAAAAGTAAAATTAACAATGTGGAAGGAAGAATAGCCCGACAAATTAAAAAAAAAATCCAACACGTTTTGCAAAAAAAATTAAGGATTTAAAATAAAAAAAAATTCAAATATCTTTGATCTGATCTGGAATCCAAGTGGGATCTAAAAACAATTTTTTTCAAAATGCATTGGCATTCTTCAAGAATAAGATATTTTTACTTTAAATAACACAGTACTTATTTATTTTAAACAAACAAATATTCATATTAGTTGTTTAGGTTTTTTAAGACATTTTAATGAAAATATACTGTATTTTTATATTTTTTTGTTTTTAGTAAAATTAAAAAAACGATTTTTTATGGAAAACTTTCAAGTTTTTAGTGCATATTTTTCTATTTTTTTAGTGCATATTTATGATTGTTTAGTGCATATTTTATGCGCATATTTTCGATTTTTTATTGCATGAAAATCTCATCCCTAGTATTAAGTTACATGGCTGAGAAAGAACACCTGTATGGCCAAAATGTAAAATTTTGATCCCCTCTAACTCATAAACTTTTTGACCGATCTTGTTGTGTCTTATTTGTGTCTAAGTTACTATCCAATAGGACTAACCTTGGTGCAAATTTCATCCAAATCGGAAGACATCGATTTAAAAATTGGGTCACTTGACATGAAATCCCCCATATGTATACTTACAGAAGTAGAAAATAGAAAAATTAAGGTTTCTATAAATGAATACAAAGTAATAATTTTTGTATTCATAAAACTAATAGCGTAATCTATGGTAATAGCTGTGAATACCCAACAAACACGAAGTCAAACCTTTGATATGAAATGAATTTATCATTTGACATCAAATACAATTTTCAAATCTTTTTAAATTGTTTGATTTGAACATTTGAATTCAAATTCATAATAATTTAAATATATATAAACATTTGACATACAATGTTTTTATTTGATGTCAAATTAAATAAATTTATTTGTAGCATTTCTGTTTTGTGTATAGATTTTCCTGATGATGCTTACCGATGGTAGGCGAAATATTAAAAAATAAATAAATAAGATAATAGATTATAACACAGACCTCGAGCCTGATTATTTACTTAATTTATTTAAAATTTAAAAGGTCGAAACAAAAACATATTTAGTTATTGTTATTTAATGTTATTCTCAACTCAATAAATAACTCGGCAGCACTAAAGTGAAAATTAATGCAAACCCTTAAAAATGGCGAATGAAGATAAATGTGTTACACAATTAAAGAAAACTTACACTCAATTTTCACGATGATTTTTTCTTCTATTTTTAAATCATGTCTTTTTCCGTTTGATAGCGAGCGAGAAGTAAGCAGGGTAGAAAAAAAGACATGCATCATATTTTGTGTGTTTCTTTTAAACTTATTTGCGTTTTTTAATTTATGTTTAATTCTTATGTGTTTCAAAGTGACAAAGGCTTAATAAAATATAGAAAAATAAAAAAATTTATGCATTCATGAAATTAAAAAAAAAAAAAAAAATCAATACATATCAAAATTATGTGGAATTACAAGATTTTAAATATTTTTAAACGTAAAAGAAACTAAGGAAATCAGAAAAATCAACTCTGTCGACAAAAAAGAAATATGGTGAAAATTTAACAGGATTTTGGAAGTTGCTTTAAAAAAGAAATACAAAACAGACATGTCTTTTAAAATCATCGTGAAAATTGGGCGTTACATATTACGTGAAGAGAATTTGGCTTTAAAAAACCTTGATTTCTTGTTAGAAAAAATATAAATTATTTTTGAGTTAAAAATTAAAAACAAACCCAGTAAGACTTCGCCTACAAAGTAATGTGGTAAGTTATTAGGAAAAAGCCACAATTCTACTGAAAGAACCAATGATTTTTACCAGGGATGTCTCAAAATGAACGCATTTTATTGTAAGTCATTATATTTTACCTACATACATCTGTAAAAAAAGTAGTTATAGAAGTAATATAAAAGAAAGCTACTTAATAATGAGTGAAACAAGCTATTCATTTTTTAAAAAGTAGGCGAAGTTTTTACTGGGAAGTGAAAGAATGTGAATAAAAATAAAACGGGAAAGTGAAGAAAATATAAGTTTGTTGTACGATCGCGGTGCTACCTCATGACAATCCTTAAAACACAAAACAAAAAGGAGCCAAGTATTTTGTCTTTCTATGAACTAGAGGACGGAAATAACACTATTTTGTCTTTCAGCTATGGTGACGAATGTTTATCTCACAGTTTATTTTAATAAATAATGAATTTAATATTTTTATTAATGTTCCCCAAATGAAAATAAATGCATTACTCAATTTGAAAATAGTTTCCCACATTGGTTAAGAATGCTATGATTTTCAAATGATTTTCAAATCAATATCAAACGTTTGTCGTTTGAGAAAAGGTGTGATTTGAAATCACTTTCAATTTGAAATCAAATCTCCGTGTTTGTTGGGTAGTTAGTTGATCGTTCAGTGTATTGTATTTGATGTTTAACCGTGCTGCCATCTACTTGGTGCTGACACCTTCTGGCGGGATTTCTTTTGCAGTTTTGCACAAATCCGTTAATAATGTCTTTATATTAGAGTTGCCAGAAACACTTGAACATTAAAAATAATCAGGAACACTTTTCGTAAGAAGAAAACTAATTTTGCTTAAAATTTGGTAACATAATTTAAACTGTAGTAGAAAATGCTTGACTTGTACGAAATATTAACATAATGTATGAGCGATAAAGCTTTGTTCTTGTAGGAAATTCGTGGGACATTTTGGTTCGGTTGTAATAATTTTTAATAGACACCGATCTTGGAATTATCTGCTACCACTACTTTGTACACACACACAGCAAAAAATATTAATGTTAAATTTACATGGCGCAATGTTGATTAAAAACCGTAGTAAAATTCTGAAAAAGTATGGACTTTTTTAAATTAATCATTGTTTTATATTAATTTTAAATGAAAAATGTTCAAATAACATTGTTCAATTTTGGATTCATAAAATCCTGTTTTACTTGTTTTGTATAGATGCAACAACAACACTATAAAAAGAAAAATTATTTTGAAAAAGAAGAAAATTCACGTATCCTTTCTGTTAAAATTATTTAGTTAAATAGTAAATCAAATTTTCAAAGTAAATAGAATGATGACGAAAGCCGAATCATTCTGCTGGTGTCTTTAATTGTGAGTGCTTCTGTAAAGAAAGGTTAATACAAAAAAGTTTAACATGTGTTACAGCAAAATAAATAATTATATTCTCTCTTTCTCTCTCTCTCATGGTTTTGCGGGTAAGTGTTTAGAATTATTCTTAAATAAATGCATATGTTGTCTCTGAAGCCTTTACTCACAGTTATTTCACACTCAAACCAATTTGATTCTACATGAAATTCAGGTTTTCTAAACTTGAAATAACTTTCATTCAACGTTATTAGGAGTGTCATTTCAGTTTGAATGTTATTTTGCTCTAACTCTACTGTAATGTTAAATTAACATGAATTATAGTGATTTTAAAAGAAAATAATGTTGTTCGCAAGTTATTGTAAAATGATGTTAAACGCAAAATCGCTACTGAAAAATGTAAAATCAACCTTGTTTTTAAGGATTTTACATTGATTTTTTTCTGTGCGCAATGTTTTAATAACGATAACACATGTCTGATCCGCATACACAAATGTTTCATATACCGATTTGGCATAAATACATAATACCCGCTCCCCTTACGGTGGTGTAGGGTATAAAAAGTAATCTTCGTATATTTTTAGAAAACATAATAAAAATGTTAAAAAAAAAACATAAATTTGTTGGAGGTTCGTCCACATTTTGATTAATAACTGAACAAGTTTTTATTCCCAAACTTCTTAGATTAATTATAAGCCATATAACATCAAAATAATTGGGAAGTTAGCAAAAGACGAGCATATCGAAATCGACTTATAAGGACCTTAATATGTATGTATATTTACTTTAGTATACTTTATGGGGTCTCAAATGAATATTTTTTGATGTTACACACAAAATAACAATCTTAATACTTTCGCCTTCACTTAGTTGTGGTAGTGAATGGTATAAAAAGAGGGAACTATTGTGAAGAGCCCTTAAATAGGCCAACAAAATATTTCGTCCCAAATCAATTCTTCACACAAAAAAAAGTCTATAATGCCAAAAGAAATTGATTTTGATTCAAATAGAATTTACATTCGGATTGTGCCCAACAAGATTTTGCATTTGTAGCAACAAGTCTGTTTCTTTTGTCCCAACGTGTAAATTCATTGTTCAAATACAAATTTTTTTACGACAACAGTAATATTATTTGATTCAAAAAATAAATATTTTATGGCAACAAAAATTGTTATTTCCTGCAAATGCAAATCATTTACGTCAACAGCAATTTTCAATGTGCTGTTATTTTAGAGGAAAACCTTTAACGACAAAAGATATTTCATTTGCAACAAATAATTTTGCTGTTGAAAAACTTCAAATACTTTCATGTTGTTGCGGTAAAAAAAATTTTGTTGGAAATTTTCTTGCGACAAAAGGTTTTCATTTACGACAACAAGTTTTGGTTTACCCCAACAGCATAATCGTCAAATGCTCAAATTATTTGGCATCACAATATTTTTTTTTTTTTGTGTGTTGTTTTGTAAATTTGCAAGTTGTAAGAATTTTTCTGATTTTGCTTTAATTAATTAAAGTTACTATATTAATTGTAATTATGTAAAAACTAACTACCTGTAACTTAAACTAATAAATAGTGTTGTTTTTTTTTTTTTGTAATAAAATTAAATTAAATTAAAAAAAGCAAATTAATTTAACCTACGCTTTCTTTGTTTTAATAAAATTTTTATTCAAATTAAAGAATATGCTGAGAAAATATTTAATTAATTATTATTTATAAATTAACTTTTAATTCACTCACTTTAATTTAATTAATTATATAGTTTATGTACGAGTATCATCATATGTTTATTTTGTTTGCGTGGGTGTGTGTGTGCTGTGTCTGTGTCTGAAATGCAAGTCCGTTTAGGGTCTTACATTATAATTGATTCTCATACGGGTGAATTGGAGGATGATGCTGTTGAGGCACCATGACTATTTTCATGTATTACACCACTTGTGCCAGCACTTAAACCACTGCATATACTGGCCGAATCTGCGGCACTGCCCAGACCACTACTTAAACGTTCCCGGGCTAAGGCTGAAGTTGAACCGAAAGCGGAAGCTGCTGTTGCTCCAATATCGTTTATGCTTTTAACACGTCGATGTTGTTCGTAGAGAAAATTCGGATCTGATATGGCTTCAATACTACTGCCAGAAGGCGGTGCACTTACACGATGAGCGGCAGCAGTGGCTGCAAGATTCGGTTGTTGTTGATAGAATTGTTGTTGTTGTTGGGTAGGTGGTGGAGGTGGTGCCGTTGTGGGTGGGGGAAAATGGTGGGTGAAGTGATGTAAGCCGCCTATAGTGGCGTAAATTCCTCCGCCCCCTTCTGAGCTACTAAACGATGGTGTTGGGGAGGTGGAGTTCCCAACAGAGGCGCGGTCGCCAATTGAGCTACCGCTGCGGGATGATTTTGTGTTAAAACGGAAGGTTTTTGAGAGAGAACTCTGTAATCAATAAGATAAACATTTTTAATTATTACGCATAGTCGAATAAAAAGGGTTAAGTTAAAAAAAAAAAAAAAATTAAATTCGAAATTTAGTTTTTAAGCGTAATTTTTTTTTTTAATCTAATAAATTTAACTATAAAGGATTTATATTTAACCCTCAGTCTTACACATGTTTATATAAAAACCTTACTGAGCAGAAATGTAAGCACAGTTCGACATTCTCAGCTGCCAAACCATAGTTATCGATATCGAAAGTTCTCATGTAGCTTAAAAAAAACACTTGATACTAGGAAATTTACGTGGATCTGCAGCCAAACAAAAACAACTTATAATTAACTAGGAAATTAATTTATGTCAACAAATTTTATAAAAAGTAAAATTCGAATTTCCTAACCATATGAAAATTTTTTTAAAATTATTTGGGTAGTTAACGGAAGGCTGGTTATCAGGTTTTATGGTTATTAAGTTATATTCCCAACAACAAAATACATTTATTTAATTTTTTTTTAATATATTTTATTGCTGTTAATATAACTACATAACCATATAACATGATAATCCGCCTTTTTTAGTTATTCTAAAATTTTTAAAATTTCAAAATTGTTTGTTTTGAAAACAGAAAGTTCATTTTGACGTAAATATTTGAAACTTTTCTTTTTTTGGACGTTTGAAAAAGTAAAGAAATATTTTTTAGAATTATAAATTTAAATTCAAAGTCCAGTTTGATCCTTCGGACTGTGAAAAAAATCAAATTTTATTACATTTTTTTTCATTTCAGTCATTTTTACATTTTCCATCTTCCAAAATTTAAGTTCTAAAAACATTTTATTCATTTCGATTTAAAGAAATGTTTATGCTGGATTAATTTTAAATTTTAAATATATTTAAAAACGTTTGCACATATTAAATTTATTTTCTATTCTTAAATAAAATTCAAACTCACCTGTGATCCTTTCCATGCCGATATCTATACGATAAAAATATAAAAATAGAGAAAATAAATTATTGAAAAAACTCATAAATAAATATAAATTTTCTTGTGAATACAAAAACGTACATACAATTGTTTAATTAAAACAACTTTAATTATTTTTTTTTTTTAACAAATACTCAACAAATTTATTGTTTAATTAGTCATTGTCCGTAAAAGTATCTGTAAAATTTTATGAGTGTTTGCTAATTAACTGCTTGTTAAAAATCATATGAAAATAATATCTCAATTTGTCTTTACAGTTTTTATGTTTAATGTATTCTTGCGTTAATTTATTTATTTATTTAATAACAAATAGTACAGCAGAGGGCAAACAAATTTTTTTTCATATAAAATCACTTTCTGAGTCTTCTTCTGTTCATTCATATAAAGCTTGTGTTAAGGATACAGAGTACAATTTTAATAATACTTATATTGGATTTAGTACATAAATTCCCTTCGGTGGAAGGACACAGAATATTAAAATTTATATAAATCTGCCTTAATAAGTACTAAGCATACTAAAATTGTTAAAATTCGGTTCTCCCGAAATTTTGAAATAGGCTTTGATAAGAATAAGTCTTTAAAAATTTTAGAAATATGACAATATTTGCCCAAGTATGTTCGGTTTTTGTAATATATGTTCAGCTGTGCAAAAGTTTAACATGGATACCTGGCCTTGGTCATACTTCGTTATAAATCTTTACCACTGGTTGACAAAAAATGCGTTTACTAACCGCCCCTGAGTGGGAGAGCAGCCAGCACATCCAGATAGCAATTTAAGTGAATAAATCGGCAGGATTATACGTTCGTCCCTTGTTAAGATTTGGAGCTATCTAACCTCCGCTGCTTTTGAAAAACGCTAGCAGCTACTCTGTTGAGTAGCAACAGCAACTAGGGATAATCCTCCCTCAACCCAAACGTTCCCACAAGTGGTGAAAAATTAGTCCTTTAGTGATATTTTCAGAATATCCATTCCCACGACCTGGAGTCGTAAACTACAACCACTACGTTATCGCCGCAGGTATATTTTTTTTTAACGGAAAAGCGTAACTTCCGCAAGGTCAAACTTCCTGAAAGACGGGAAGCATTTTCCGTAAGAAGCATACTAACAGAAGCCTCAACCAATACAGTCTAATGCCGTGTCTGACTCTCGTGGTCCCAAATAGGATCTCTGGTCAGCCGCGATCGCAAAAGACCTTTATGATCTTTTTAGGATGGTTGATCCGAATATTCGGGTCCATAAATCTTTTCCCACTGAACCAATTATGATTTGAAGCATTAACCGTTTAGGAGAACTAGCAACAGAAATTGACCTTGAACTACTTAAGGACTCAGAATATACAAAAGGCACTTCCAAACTTTGACAGTTGATAGCGTCCATTTCGTTGAAACTATATCTGTCGAATTGTCGTTTATTTAGTCTGCTTAGACAGATCACCATAGACGGACATAGCGTTCAAAAACATGTGCAAATGATAATATATAAATCATAAGATGTAGTAAAACATTTTTATATATTCAACCATTTTTGGATGAATGGGTATGACAACAAACAAAATTGTTAAATTTAAGACGATACAAATCCACAAAAAGTCACTGCTTGCTGTGGAGTTTGAGCGGCCGGCGTCATCGGGATGTTGGCACGGCTATAATCGCAAACGGTAATCCCTGTAGGTCGATGATTACCAACTTCTTTTGGCCTGAATTGGATAATATAGACACCTACGACAAGTGGTTTCAATAGGAAGGCTCTACGTGCCACACAGCTCATGTCACATTCTGCACAATTGATTTAAGGGAATGGTTATCTCATGTAGAGGTGATGTGTATTGCTCAAAGAGATTTTACGATTTAACCTCTTTAGCTTTTTCTTGCGGGTCTATGCGAATAAGACACAAACCACAGCGACCAACTAAGCCACAATAATATCGTCGGCTCATTATTGATTTGACCTACTGAACAATCCAAAACCATTTTCACGAAATTTTTTATGGTTTTTGAGATATTAAGCAATATTTTGTTTCATATCAACTATTTCAAAGTTTATTAAGAATTGTTTTGCTATTCATGCTACTGTTTGGCGAATGCAGCAAATTCATCATACAAAAACGTATAAAATAAATTTCACTCTTACTTCGCTTCATTGCGCTAAAAAAAATAGTTAAAGCAAAATAAATGTGCACAAATCTATACACAACAGCAAGAATACGAAGCTACTTTATAAAAGTAATTTAGAAAAGTAACTAATGCGGCACAAAACATTATCTTTCACTTTTAATTAAATAATATTAAACTCTTACTTCATTCACGAAAGTTCACAAAGTAATATAAAAGTAATTTAGAAAAGTAACTAATGCGGCACAAAACATTATCTTTCACTTTTAATTAAATAATATTAAACTCTAACTTCATTCAGGAAAGTTCACAAAAATTTACATTTTTCTTTAAAACATATGCCGGAAGCAGTGGTGAAAATACAAAAAAATCTATCGGGTATATTTTCAGAAAACTTAATGTAAATCTTCATTGTAATTTTTTTCCGCTACAACTTTTTGGCATATGCGCTTAACCAATAATGAGCTGACGTTATGCCAATGCCATCGGTCAAATGTTGCCTGACATTTCAGATACGCGCCACCCAGCAAAGCCACGGCGGAAATAAAGAAATCGAACGAGTGCGAAGCTTCAAATATCTTGTGTATATATATTCTTGCAACAAAGTCACGTTTTAATAAATGTTAAGTGTGGTCTGTGCTACTATACGCGATAGAAGTATGGATAATTAAAGCATCGGATGAGAGAAAATTAAAAGCTTTTAAAATGTTATAAAGACGTTTCTATATTAAGAATTCGTTGAACTAAATGTGTCCCAAACAACGAAGTATTGAGGGGAATAAACCTTAACCAACAAATAATGAGAAATATTTAAACTAGAAAAATATCATATTTAGAACATATAAAGGGGAACGATAAGTATAAATTTACAAAAAGAATTATCAAGGGGAGGATTGCAGGGAGACGTTCGAGTGGCAGAAGAGAATTTTCATAGCTTAAAAATTCTCAGGAATGAACGGCCTATCAATATGAACCAAACCTACTAAATGCTGCAAAAAATAGAGAATTTACCGTTTCTGAATAACTTCAAAATCACAAAATTATATCTGTATGATCCCTTATATTAGAATAACGGATTTGCAAATAAAGAAGAAATTTCATACAAAATAATCACACGAATAAAAAATTTTAATGAGATTTAAAGATAGAATAGACTTAAATAAAAATCCTTTATCGCTTAGATAAATATTTTTAGCGGTTATATATAGAACGAGAAACATATTAAACCGTCATCCACTAGTGGAGGGCATAAAAATCAGTCCCATTCAGATAAAACATTTTCAAGAAAGTGACTCCGAGTCGCTCAGTGTACTAAAATGTCTGCAATTATTAATGATTTAAATTTGTGTTGTTGTTTTTGCCCTTCACTGTACTTTTTGCTGTGTGTAAATTCAGGCTTAAAATTTATTTCATTAACGCTGTTTTTTTATATAAAATTTTTATCAATAAAACGTTAAACTTTCATTATATATGTATGTATGCATATATTTTTGTAAGTTTGTGTATTTTAAAATGATAATTTGTGTAAATAAAATTAATCCTTGAAATCATAGTGTGAGGAGTGGGGGAGGGTGGTCTATAAATAACGGAAATAAAATTGAAAAATAAAGCAAATAAATAATATATTGAACAAAGAAACAAACGCATTGACACAATTAATTGAAAACGGAAAATTACTGTTTCCTGTTTAATACAAGTTATGAAAAAAAACTCATATACAACATATACATGTACACAATAATGCACTCAAACTATGCATAAACTCTGTATTAACATGAGAGAACGAGAGAGAGAGAGCGAATATTATGTTTGTATTATGTATGAGCAGCGCTACCAGAAGTAAGATTTTACCTTATTTTTTATGATTTTTTGACTGAAAAAAGATTTTAAGATTTTTTCCCCAAAAACAAGATTTTTGTTTTGTCTAGACGAAGGTTAGGTTCAATTAAAAAAAACCTTTGTTCCCATTTGAAAATTTTTAAACCTAATAATGCAACCTTGCGGTTTACTGGACAAAAAAATACTTAAGGCCCAACCATAATGTGCTTAAGTTGGCTTAAGCAAAAGTACGAATACATGTTAATCATATTAGGCTGGCCATATTGAACTTAAGGAAACTTTTTGTTAAATTTTATGAAACTGTCATTTGCTTAAGCAAGGTTCGAAACTGATCGCACATTCCGTACGTACGTTTGTTGATTTTATTTTTGTTTTTTTTAATACATTTGAGAGACTTTTTGTTAATGGGTTAAGCAACGCTATTTATATTATGGTTGGGCCTTTAAAAAGCAACCTCTGTTTGGCGTTCGAGGGTGATTAATCAGGTGTAAGTTTTGCGCGCTTTTTATTTTGCAAAAACAGAAAATATTGCAAGTTAGACTAAGGTTCGCAAAAATTAAATAATAGCAAAGACATTTAATGGAAAAATGTTTAATCCGAAAAGGTAATTTTAAGTGCATCAAAATACCTTTGAAAAGGAGCTAGATTTATTTTAGAGGTATTTTTAAGAAAAATCCCGCTAAATTGAATATTTAGCGGGTTTGAAGTCCGATTTGGCGGAAAATCTTCAAAAAAGTTGGCAGCTGTGAAAATACATATTGATATGTTTTAAAGTTAATTTAAAAAAAAAACAACTTTTTTTCCAAAAAAAAAAAAAAAAGATTTTTTTTTTCTAAAATAAGATTTTTTTTTAGTGAAATTAAGATTTTTTGCTGAAAATTTCTGGCAGCCCTGTGTATGAGTTTAATTTCAAAATAATTTCAATATTGATAAAACAAACACATTTAAAACATTTATTATAAATTTTATTGATTTAATTTATTTTCTTTCTGTTTGATTTTTAATTCTTTTATCGTCTTATAATTTTATTGTGCTAAATTTTCTTGACATTTCCTTTTGTTGTTAATAAAGTTTCTTTTATAATTAATTTTTTTTTTTCTTTTTTTATAAATTTCAATAACTACTTTACTGTGTATCGTATAATTTATAATATTTTAATAAATTATAAATTATTTAATTGTTATAGTACTTTTTATAATTCTTACTGTAAAATGTTGTTGTATTTTTTCTGTTGTTTACTTTTCTTTAAAGTTTGTTTATTTAATTAATCTATAAAAATTTTTTTGTTTATAATAATAATTTATTGTTGGACTTATTAAAACAATTAAAATTTAAAGCATTGATATAAATATGTTTTTGTTTGTTTATTATATAATTTGTAATTTTTTATGTAATTTTTAGTGAAAAATAATTTATGTATCTGTTAAATTTTACACTCATGCAATTTTATTTAATATACACTGAGAAAAATATATCCATATAAATTATTAATCAAGCATATTTATGAAAGTGAAAATTATATTATGGGCAATAAATAAAACAAAAAGATTTTAAATAAAAAAAACACACATAAAAATTGTTAAAAAAAAAGGAATGTGGGAAAAGTAGTTAATAATAAAAAATATATAAAATTGAGCACACATTTATATATTTTTTTAATGAAATAGACACTTAATATTTTACTGCTGGTTAAATACCCATATGGAAAGTAAAGTTAATTTTAAAACATGTAAGAAAATATAGATGGTGAAGGCCGATCCCTACTCCGCTGTATTTACAGACAAATTTGTAAGACTGTTGTACCCTTTTTGAGACACATGGGCCGTCTTGGATCCACTAACGAAACTTATGTTGTGAGGTTAAGATTTATGTAAGAGTTACTAACTTGTGACAACAATTATCTATATATCAACATCTTATTGAAAATTTTCAGCCTTAATAGCCTTTTCGCACTTGTCTATCGTCAATTTGCGAAGATGTTGAAAATTTCCCCTTAGAAATACATAGAGCTAAAAATCTAAATTTTCCAACATCTTTACAAAATGTTACTAACTCATTTTGTTCCCTTTAACATCTTTAAATTTTTTTACCCCAGGTCTACACCAAAGATAAATATCTCAGCAATTTGGCAATAACGTCGGCAGAATAACAGAGCAATATTTCTTATTGCGCAGCTTATGTTAAAGGCATGGGAACACGTATTTATGTTAACTCATAATTTGAAAAAAATCAAGGATGAAGGTGCAGTGTAAAAACTGACGCTATCTTGCAAAAATTATTTTTATTAAAATAAATTCTTTCTTATTCGACTTTATTATTTAAATGTATATTAATTTGTTTAAGATTGAGGTCTTTTTTATATAAAAATATAAATTTTTATTAAATTTATTTTTTTTTAAATAAATTAAGTAAATAATCAGGCTCGAGGTCTGAAAGTTATATTTTTATATAAAAAAGAACTCAAGCTTAAACAAATTAATATAAATTTAAATAATAAATATCGAAAAATAAAGAATTTATATTAATAAAAATATTTTCTGCAAGAAAGCGTCAGTTATTACACTACACCTTTAAAAAATAATTTTTGCAATTTTATTTTAGTGTTTATTTAATTCTTTTACTAAAATTATAATTTCCCACCATTTCACAAACTTAATTTCTTTTCCACAAAATTTGCTTCTTTTTTTCAATTGACAACCAAATTTGACGTTTTATGTTAGCAATAATTGTCAACGAAACTGAACTAATAATTATTGCTAACTAATATAAATTGCTGGCAATAAATATGTAGAAAAAATTGCTGTTTACATTAAAGATAATATAATTTTGACATTTACTGCAATATATATCCGATATTTATCTCTGGTATAGACGGGCAGTTAGTGTCATCACTAGAAAAGTGGCAACAAATTCCATTATAACTGTTGTAGCACCGACAAAATTACATTTTTTTTGAAAGCAGCGCTATCATTTTCAAGTTTTTTTTTTAACAAAATAAATTCCAAATACATTTTGGTGTTTTCTTGGCACTTTTGTAGACAAAAGTACTAAAAAATAACATAATAGTTTTTTTTTTTTAGAAATGGTTACATTTTTTATTGATAATAGATGTTAGATAGTTTCAAGTGTGAACGCATGTTTTACATTTTCAACATCTTCCATGCGTTCTTCGGAAATGTATGCAAGAGTAGAAAAGGTATTAGTCTCATCCTAGAAAAGTGGCAATCATATGGCATCACTGACAAAGAGGCATTTGTTTTGAAAGCAGCGTTACCAGTTGTCAAGTTTTTCCTTTTTTGCAAGTCTTTTTTTGTTTAATTTTATTTTATATTATTTAACAAAATTAATTCCATATACAATTTGATGTTTTTTTTTTAAGAAGTGGTAACATATTTGATTAATAGTATTTGTTGCAAGTGTAAATGCATGTTTCCATTTTTTTACATCTTCCATTCGTTCCACCGAAATGTATGCAAGTGTACAAAGGGTATAAGGTGACTTAAGGGACGGACTTATGTTCAATTTAGGACCTTACACCATAACCTATCAATTTTGCCATGACATAGGATTTATCGTTACCAAATATTATATCAATATTAACATTTATAAAAAAGTACTGGCATTGAAAAACTATTTTCGGAAGTGTTGATTATATAGAAGCTCTAGTCAAATATGAACCGATCCCAATAAAATTTGATACAATGATCTAGATTGCAATAAAATTACCCAAATTAATCAAAATACCAAAAAAATTTAATCGAAATACCAACATAATAAGATGGTTTCTGGGCACAAAGACTCTTTTCCGGAAAGTAGTTTGTGGGGCGGCTTTGTCAATTTAGACCGACTCTCACCAATTTCATCGAAATTTGAAAATAATTATTTATGCAAATATGGAGAAAACATGCATTTAAAGATAAATGAATTTGTGAGTTGGTGAGGGACCAATCTTCGGTCTATATGTTATCTATTATGTTTCAAGGTCCAATACTAACAACAATTCAAAAAGTATCAGTTGAAGAACAAAAAATAACCAAAAAGTTCCCTCTTATAGATTCTCATCAACTCAGGACATTGCATGTTTTATTTTATGTTTCTAGGTCAAATATTAATGAAAATTAAAAAAGTGCCAGTTGTAGAACGAAAAAGTACGAAAAAGCTCCTCACAGATTCTTATTCACTCCTCATACTTATAGGACCAATATAAGGAAAATACAAAGAGTACCAGTTGAAGAACAAAAAAGTACTAAAATTTTTTATTTTATATGTTCTCATTCACTCAAAACCCTGCACCTATAATTTAATGTTTCTAAAGGCCCAAATACACTTGTCAAACGCTTGTCCAGCCGGCGAATTCAACGTGTACGTGTGCTGGACGTAATATTCGCCGTCATATCTAAATTTTTTGATTTTTCATCAAGCGTTGTCGGTGTCACACATACAAACACATTTTTACCAATACTACCACAATTCTTGATGAGTATGTATTTTGATCAATCTATTTTGGCCTTAAGTTCAATATTATAGAAAATTTAAGAATATGTACTAGTTTACTCACTAAAAGCGCCAAACCTGTCCGCATATTTTTTCAATGAACAACGACATGTATTAAATTTTTTTATATCTCTTTTAGTTTTGGAGACATGAGGTTACCGAATTTACCCGTTTTTAGCCTTTTCTACCGTCTCATATTTTATTAAAATAATAAATATGTGCACTTCTGTAAGTAAATACCTTCCAAATGGTGTATGTTCAAATCGGTTGACAAACAGAGGGAAAAACATTCTTAACTGTTTTGCCTTGGCCGATTTTTATATAGATAAACTATATTAAGCTATATCCAAAATGGCGTTCTAGCCAGACATTATTAGATCGATTCAGAAAGTTAGTCGGAGTCGATCGGTATACTAAAAGGTTCATCTGAAATCAATAGTTTTAAGTCTTACAGCATATCAGCACAAACGCAAAATACCCTTTCCGCCTTTATGTCGGTGTGGGTATAAATATATGTAGGAAGTTTTTGCAAACATGTTGCTTTTATACTCAGCCATTTATAAACTGATTTTATTTTTTTTAAATTTCATTATGGATCCACATTCTACTTGTAATTAATTTTTAATAATCTATAACCTCTGTATTCTTTCGATTTAACGATTTTTTTAATAGAAATTATTAAATATATTTTTCTTTTAGTTAAGAAGTCTGCTAACGATATTTCCAATTGGGTATATTAAAATGTTTACACATACATACAAAGATATATAACGAAAGCTTCACGTCTAATTAGTATTTAGAGAAAAACATACAAATATAAAGTTTCTTACGCTAATTTTAAGAAATATAATATATTTTTAGATATTCAATAATATTAGATAAAAAATGTTTAAAGTCAAAGCCATGTTAAGAAAAACAAAAAAAACCCTATAAAAATTTATTTCTAGACTAAATGGGACATGATCTAGAAATCAAAATGGGGTGGAATTACCAAACTACTTTAGTTTTTTCTGTTTTTTAGAGCTGTGATGAAGTACATAAAAAAGGAAGGGCAACACTGCATCTGTCAACAAGCATTTGTCAGTTGACTGATAAAATGTATACAAGTCCCAATTTACACTTTGGACATTTCTAGCGAGACAGGCGAAGTTTGTTGGTAATGCTATATGCGTGACACACTTTTTCCTCTCTCGCCTACAAACTTCATCTGTCCGGGAAAAAATTACCATCGTAGTGTAAATTGGGTATAAGCTGCATTGCTTATTTTGTGATTGGCAGCCAGTGATTTGAGGAGAAAAGGAAAAACGTAGCTTTGTTGGCTTATTAAGCACTCCATGGCAAAAATCTATGAATGAAGCTACGAACTGCTCCCTCTCTCCATTATTCTCCGGACTTAGCTCTGAGTGACTATTTTAAGTTTTAAAACCTGAAGAAACAGCTCGGCGAAAATGGATTTGACGCCAACGATGAAATTATCTTACAAATAATAAAACGACAAATTATTTTGCTGGGAAGAATTACAAAAATTGGGTAAATGTTAAAAAATAAAATGATTTTTATATCCAAAAAACTATGTTTCATATAAAACACCCTTTGTTAATTTTGGTTTACAAAACAAAACAAAAAATATTAAATAAGTTAGACAAAATTTAATTGAAATAGTCACTTCCGGTTTCGCAGTGCGATAACCATGGACAGTTATTTACGTATCTGTAAAAATAATGTATATCTCACTTCAAAACGTTCACAGCGATTTGAGTATATACTTTAGCCTTATTTCGAATTTTAAAAAATAAATGAAATAGGGCTAACTTATGAAAATTAAAAATCAAAATGATCATTTCATTATTTTGAAGGGCGTTACGCGTGTAAAGAAATTTGCATAGCTCTTTAACGTGTGTAGATCCCATTTTTAAATTTTAACAGTATAAAGAGAAAACTTAGCCTAAAGTTTGATAAAAAAAAAATATGTCGTAGTTAGATAAATTTTAGTTTAAGTTGTTAATTTCCGGTTTTTCAGACGAAAATTTAAAAAATTTTTTTTTTTAAGAGATCAAACAAACGGTTTCTTATAAGAATTCACATTTTCAATTTCTTTGTTTTATTTGTTTCTAGTTCGAAACAATTGTTTAAAAATAAAACAAGTTTCCATAAGCGGCAACACTTTACCATCCCATAGCTCGACAAATAAATATCAAACAAAAAAATATTTGGCAGACTCATTCATATCTGCTAGATGAATAGTTATGCCAAATTTCGGCAAAGTATTTTAATTTGGATGTTCTCTTTAAAAATAATGGCTCATATTAAAATTTTTTTGCAAAACTTCGTTGCCCTAAATCGTAACTGTTTGTTATTTATTATGTCACAAACATCATGCCGATTTGAAAAATTTTCAGTATTGGTAGATAAGAAGTATTTAGACCAAATTTCCCAAGCCCTAGCTACCTCAATGTGACCGTTATCGTGCCAAAATACTTTAAAAGGCATAAACCATTTGTATCGCGGTAAGGGTTTATTAGAATAAAGTTAATGTATTTCATTAAAGTGTTTTAAATAAACATGGCTATAACATTTTAACATTACATAAACATACAGCTAACATTGAAAAAGAAAGAATGATTTACAAAAAAGTAATTTAAAAGAAAACAATTGGTTAAACTTACCCTTAAACTCCCACTGGAACGTCTATCCGCCGTGCCATAGTGCTGCAAACCGCCTGGACCAGTTATGGGTACAACACCACAACCGGAACGTATGCCTTGACCCAATGTAGCTCTAAACATTTAACAAACATCGAATGCACAAATCAAAGATTCCGAAATAACAGAAAGAAAAAGAAAAAACAAACAAAATAGACAGGCAGGCAAAATAAAGGCAGCCATTTTGTTTTTTTATTATTATTTTGTGCGTTGACACATACATATACGCATAAACATCCAAAATAACGGTAACATATTAATAAAAAGTACACAAAGCACATTTTTTTTCAAATTATCAGCACCGTCGCCATTTTAAACAACATCATCGTCATCATCATCAACAGTAGAAGTAGATAATTATTCCAATTAAAGCATAATTTTTGTTTTTTTTTTTTTTAATATTTTGTTTGTTTAAAGGAGTGATGATTTGATATTAAACGTATTACACACATACACATACGTAGCAGATAGTTTTCCACAAAAACAAACAATTAAATTGTTGTTGTATTCAAACACAGACACATGTACCAAAAGAAATGAAAAAAAGAAAAAATTTATAGAGAGAGATAAAACAAGAACAAATGCAAATTAGTTTTCGTAATTGTAGTAATTGTTGTAGTATGTTTTTTTTTTTTAATTGAAGTAGTTGTTGTAGAAGTGGTGTGAGTATTAAGAGGAATTAGAGAAGTTTTAAGGATAAACAGAGCAAGAGAAGGAAAGACATAGCGAGAGAGGCAAAGCAAAGAATAAAAAAATGTGTAGATTAAATTTTTTTGTTTACATTGAAAATTCCAATTGAATTTATTTGTTTATGTACAGTTTTCAAAGTACGAGTGTGTAGGTATGTGCGTGTGTTTTTTTTTTGGAATGTATGAATGAAAATGGTGGATATATGAAATTTTGTTAGTGTTAGTAAGTAAAATTATTTAAAAACAAATGTTTTTAAAGCAAAATGTATAAATTAAAATTTTTTTTGTACATTTTTACCCAAATGTTGTTTAGACATGAAGTATTTGTACATATGCGTGTGTGTTTTATGTTGTTGTTGTAGTACATATGTTATTTCAATCATTCAAATTTTTGTTTAAGATTTGTAAATTTTGTAGTTTAAATGTTTGTTTTTAACATTGATTTGCACAAAACAAAATAAAACGAAATCATGAGTTTTGTAATTGGAAAATAGATTTAAAAAAGAAAGAAAGAAAGAAAAGAGATTGAAAAAAACCATTTAAAAATATTAATTAACATATTTTCTTTTCATTAAAACTAATACTAATTATTAAATTAATTCTGATTTGTTTATAATTTTATGTATTCAAAAATTTTCTTATATAATATTTCTAATAATTGAAATAATAATTAAACTACTTGGAAAAAAATTCAATAAAAAAAACTTTTTTAAAATCGTGCCATAAAAAAAATATTTAAAAAATTTCTTAATTAGTAATTTTATTTTGGTTAAGTTCTATAATTTTTTTAATATATTTAATTGTATTGGTATTTATTTAATAAGTAGACTTAAAATTTAAAAAAAAAAATATACAAATATTGGTCTTTTAATTTGTATTTTAGTTGTTTGTAGTGCTTGTTTTATTATTTTGTTTTTCGTCGATAAAAAATTAAGTATTTGAAAATGCTACAACCGTTAGAAAATCTTGTAATAAAGTCCGTTTATTCAGTCCCTAAATTTTTTAATTTGTAAATTACTCCAGTATTAAATAGTTTTTATATTTTTTAAAGACTGTAGTTTTAGAATATTTTTTCGAATTGAAGTAAAAAAATACTGAATTCAAATTTAAAATATAAAAAAATAAATTTTAATTTTGATCTTTTAAATCGCCACTGCACAGTAGTAGTAGTTTAAACCGAAATTTTGGCTAAAAATAGTTTTTTGCACTAACAATTATAATGTTTTTTAATGACGCAGGCCGATAGCCTATGCTGCTAGTGCCTTTAGTTTTTAAGATTTATTGTAATTTTAATTATAATAAATTTATAAATAAATAAATAAAATAAAAAATTTTTTTAATGACATTCGATTAAGAACATGTCAAAGCAATTAACTGCATAATAGGTTTTGTAAGTAATTAAAACAAACTAAAATATTTTGGTGCTTTTGTTAAAAAACGCCTAATTCTAACATAACCTCAAATAAATGTTTATTCCCTAAATATACACTTCGCACAAGCTTTTGATAATGTTGGCCGTGGACTGCCGTGTTTTTCCTTGATGAAAAGTGTTAATAAAAGTATTTTGAATTTATTTTTTGTTATTTTACGTTTCGATTTTTTATTTATATAATTTTCTTTCAGACAGCCTCAGTTTAAAATATAGCGAACTTTCTAAAGTTTGGATTTGTGAGAAAAAAAAAGAAACAACTGATGCTGTTTACAATTGCATATTCAGTGAAATTGATTTAAATAATGTTTTGATTATAACTCAGCTATTTTTTAACCGATTTGATAGATTTATATACCGACGTGTTAAAGAACTATTACTATTTACTTGGGTTATCAAACTTGGACTCGGGAAGATCTATGGTTCCCGATGAATCGATTTTTCCGAGTTTTTCAGAAAATATTTTCTAATAAAGATCTTTTGATATATAAGGCGTATCTATAGATCATATAATAGCCTTAACATTTAAGTTTTTATAAAAATGTTGATGTTTTTTACCCCATTTTATGAGTATTATACTCATAACTTGCCCATTATTTAACCGATTTGACAGATTTATATACCGACGTGTTAAAGAGCATTTTTGGCCATTACTTTTTCGTATCTGAACAGATTTTTCCGAAATTTTCAGAACATATTTTCTACTAAAGATTTCCGATCTTTTGATATATAATGCGTAACCATAGGTCATATGACAGGCCAAAAATTCAGGTTTTTTTTACAATTTTTGATATTTTTTGTACGGGAGGTACCACGCCCACTTCTCCAATCCCGCCCATATTTTGTGGGATACTGTGTATTAATTACCTTAATGTTTGTACCTAATTTGGAAACTTTGGCTTTTGCCGTTCTCCAGATATAAATAAAAAAGTAATAAAAATACAACAACAACAAGGGATTTTTGGAAAAAATTAGAGGTAGTCGCGGTTTTTTGCTCATATCTCAGCCATTTTTTTCAATTTCAATAGCAAAATTATAATAAGAATACTGACAGAAAAATACACCAACCAAGCCCCCATCATTTCTGGGTGCTTCGGAAAATCCATTTCAAGCGACAGACGGACAGACGGACGGACGAATAACCGGATTTGAACTTCCCTTCTCATAAGGATCCAGAATATATGTACTTTATAGGTTCTAAGATCAATATTGTAGAAATTACAAACGGAATGAAAAAGTTATACTTATATACCCTTTTACCTTCGGTGAAGGGAATAAAAAAGATGCGCGACCCCACAAGGCTCCAAAGGGACGCATGCTGGGTATACACAAAAATCCAGAAAATGTTATTTCATTAGCGTACGATTAGAAAATTTGTTTCTTTGTATAAAATCCTATATTCTACAAATAAAGACAGGATCCCCCTATGGCCCTCTTTTATTTTGTATTTTTATCGACATTAACAGCCGTATGTATAATGGAAATTTGGCATGAAGTTAGCACAAAGTTTATTTATAATACACTTACCAAACTCTGGCTAACGATTTGCTAAACTCTTTTTAACCAGCTGCCAAACGTTTGCCAACTTGTAAGAAACAGCTGTTTAATGTTAAACAATTTGATTGGTTTTATTTTAATTACTGTTTTATTTTATGTTTCTTTCTTTTTTTATTTTATATTAATTTTAAAAACTTTTTAAATTTGTTATATGTGGAGGAAAAAACAAAAAAAAAATTACAAAAAAATGACAAAACCAGCGATGATTAATTCAAACGTGTTGCATTTTTCAGAAATATAATGTGGCATCATTAAAATTCAGAGTTGATTTTTTCTTAGTTAGCAGATGGACAAAAGTTTGTTATAAATAAACTCTGTGCTTACAAGCTGCTAGGCTTAATCGGCATTCTAGTTAGCAGCTCTTTGTACGTAGTGTACAAACTGTGGCTAACTTTTTGTTATAAATACGGCTGTAAGTTTTTAGTGGCATGAGGGGGAAAATTTTTCTATGATATGTAACTATTACGTCTGTTTTTTTTTTGAGCTAGATTTGGAAAATTGCACAATTAAGTAATTATTAATAGTGCAATAAAAAAGTTCGAATTGCTTTATCACGAACGTTATTCGTCTGATTTAGCTCCCTCAGATTATTTTCTATTTGTTTATATGAAAGAGCGGCTCGGTCGTGAAAGATTTTCCAACACTGAATAGGTTGAGTATGCGGTTAATGGCTATTTAAAGGAGCTAGACAGTTCTTACTATAAACAGAGTATCAAATCTATTGACTATCGCCGAGACAGTGTATCGAGCTCAAAGAAGATTATCTTATAAAGAAAATTTTTCCCAAACTGTGTGTTTTCTTTGAAATAATATCGTGTGTGTAAGTGTATCCGAAGTCAGCTGCTTTGGAATCTTGTGGCGCTGTATATTCAAATAAATCATTATTTAATTTTCTTTACTTAAGATGGCTATTACAACCGGGAGTCGGTTTTTTGTCTTCTGTATGCTGGCGCCAGTTAAAGACACCAATTGTTGTTGGGTTTTGTTGCACCTAGTCGTTCCAAAGGAAGTTGGGTCGCCCTTTTCTACGTTGCCCACCGATGGGTTCTTCCTGGTATGCCTTTCGGGCCGGAGCATCATTTTCCATTAAGCAAGTGTGTCCAAGCCAATGAAGTCGTTTTAGGTACGCCTGTAAGCTGACATCGCTGTGTATTACTAACACTGGTACCAAAGTACACTAGTCTTTTACAGCCTCAAAGCTATAATTTTTGATCAATACAAGTTGTTGGAGACGCCAAGGTGTCCTACCACTGGAAATAAAATGCCTTGGGTTGTTCTTGTTCACCTTTAGGCCTATGACTTTAACTGCTTTTCGAGTTTTGCAAAAGCTCCACTTATTGCTCGTGTATTGCGACCAATGATAACAATATCGTCAGCATAAGCAAGCAGCATGACACTTTTGTTGTAAATAAAGTCAGTAGTTTTGATTTTTTCTCTTGAAAATTATTCTCCATTAGTAGGTTGTTCCCTTTTTGTACCCCGCTTGGTACAAAAAGGCTCGCTTGGGTCCTTCGGTGATACCCAGCGCTAATGCCCATCCTCCAGAGCAGTTACTCAGATGGCTTCACTGCAGGGTTTAACCAATTCCTAATGAAGAGGAGAGGCGACCTAAGTTCTATCCTAGATAGATCCTCCAAGCAGGCAAACACCGGTTCTCAATGCCCCTGATCCCAGGACATTGACAAAGAAATTGAAACACAGTTTTCTCTTCCTCCTCATCATGACAACTTCTACAGTAGTCATTGAAGCCCAGACCCATTCTCCTAGCATGAGTCCCCACATTCCAGTGCCCAGTTACAACTGAGACCACTGTTCTTATCTGATCCCTATTAAACCTAAGTAGAGATATAGTTCTCCATTCATCATAGTCATGCCACAGTGCCCTGGATATGGAGCAGATGGACTCGTAAATCCATCCCATCTGAGCATTTCTATAAAACTCGCGCTTACAGTGAGCTATTGAAAGGCAAACGAATTGATCAATTAAGACATGGCAACGATAAATGTTTCCCTTATCGGGCTATCGAACGCAGCTTTATAGTCGACGAATAGACGATGGGTGTCGATTTGTTTTTTTTTTTTTGGGTCTTGTCCAAGATTTGACGCAGTGTGAATATGTATAAACATATATGTATCACTATAAAATCCAAATACTTCTTTGTTACAGATATATTGGATTTCATTAAAGTTCGATTATCTTTTAAGAAAATACCATAAGAGTGACCAAACTTAATTCCTGTTAAAATCAATCTGCCTTTCAATTCCTACAGAAAAGACTTTGTAAGTGATTTACTAATTTAATAAGCCAAATCGTATATGAAGGAAAATCTATGAACTATTCCTATTCAAATAGTCAATCGAAAGCAGTTGAAATCTGTCCTAATGTCGATATCACACTTAATTTTTATTTCAGTTTTTGAAATTCCGTATATCTGATTCATGTTGTAGCATTTAATTAAAAGTCGTAAAATAACGACTAGTTTTGATTTCTTATTAAAAAATTAAATAAAATTAAATACAATTTTTATTGTTGTTAGTTTTTAATAAGTGTAAATAATTTTATATATATTTTTTATATTGATATTTAATAAATTTGTCAAATATGTATGTGTTTTTTTTTTTGTTTGTTTTGTTCCTTTTTTTCAATTAAATAAAGTAATTGTGCGATATTATTTAGTTAAATTTTTTTATTTTCCCTATTTTATCTTATTTATTTTTTTTTGCAATATTTAATAAATCTATGTAATTTATTTTGTAGTTAAAGTCTTCTAAGTGATTTGAATTCAAAATATTATTTAAAAAAATAAATTAAGATTCTGACTAATAAAAAGTTATCGATAAGATAATATTAAATTTGTAATAGAAATGAGTTTCAATTACAGTAGTTTCCAGTACTTTGTCCGGCCTGTTCGTTAAACTGAAAAGTTCGTTATATGCCATACTTATATCTAGTACCCATGTTATGAATAAATAAATAACTAGAAAACCAAGAAAAAAGTTGTTTCTTCATTCTTGGAAATTCAACTTGTTTCATGGCTTTCCTATTTTTAAATTCAAAGTTTGTTTTTCTTGTTACTTTTTGCTAATTTTTAGTTTTTCTTTTAAAAAAGTCTCTTTCTTGTACTAATTTTACTGATCATTGCAGCATAGTTAAATAAAAATGCTACATAAACAAAGCCTAAAATTTGCTACTCACTTTGTTTTTAGTTAGAAATTACCTTACGTTATGCTTTTTGAAACTTAAATTATGAATCTTACTTGTTCGCTAAATTGAGCACAAAAAAATATTTTTTGTTCGCTATATAAGGTACTCAATGGAGCAAACTTGTGTGTTCGTTAAATGCGATGTTTGCAGAAGGTTCGTTAAACAGGTATACTACTGTATTGAGATAATTAGGAAATAATTAAAATAATACACTTAATATCCTGTTAAGATTTTCTTTAGCATTATTGCTAAATCTAGAAAAAAAATTGTTTATAAGACATTCAATTTTAGGCTTTCACAACTTTGTAATTGAAGTAAGAATATACAAAAAGGTTTTATGGATGTGATTGATGGATGTGATTGATGTTTTATTAAGTTCACCATTTTTAAACTATTTTGATGGCGATTATTTAAAATATTATGTTAAATATCATGCTTGAAAATTATTTACAATACTAACAAGCGAATCAGTATAAATCGCTTATAAGCATTTCATAATTTGCATGTTTTTTTGTGCTGTTATAGCCTTTTCACACTTGTCAACATCTACCGCCAATTTGTGAAGATGTTAAAATTTTCCCTTAATAGCCTTTTCACACTTGTCAACATTTAACATCAATTTGCGAAGATGTTGAAATTTTCCCATATGAAATACATAGGCCTAAAAATCAAAATTTTTCAACATCATTATAGAATGTTACTATCTGATTTTGTGCCCTTTTACATTTTTGGATTCTTTTAGTGTCATCATTATTGTGGCATCACTGACAAAATGGAAGTTGCTTTGAAAGCAGCGTTACCATTTCTCAAGTTTTTTACATTTTGGTGTTATCTTTTAAAATGTTGGCACTTTTATAGAAAAAAGTATTTTAAAAAAATAAAAGTTTTTTTTCAGAAATGGTAACATTTTTTATTGATAGTAGATGTTAGATGTTTCAAGTGTGAACGCGTATTTCACACTTTCAACATCTTCCATGCGTTCCTCCGAAATGTATGCAAGTGTACAAAGGGTATAAGAAATAGAGCTACAAATCAACATCTTTACAAAATGTTCCTATCTCATTGTATTCCATTCTACATCTTCCGATATAATCACAATTGTTATAAAATTTTAAGTTTTAGAATACCTTAAACAAAAATTGTAAATCCTAACAATATTAATACAACCAAAAGATTTCCCGCTAAAAAATCGCTAGAACTGCGGAAAAATCGTCGAATTGGCAACAGTGCTTTATACGATCTTAGAAATAGAAAAAAACCCCGAAAAAATTTAAATCGTAATTGAAACTCATTTATGTTTAGCAAAAAAATTAAATCTTTGTTATATAAATATAAACCAATGCCAATCATTATCTTAAAATTTATCTTAAATTTTTATTAAGCAATTTAAATCAATTTTATATGTTTTTCATTTACAACTACGAACAAAAATTGTTTTTCAACTTGCATCACATAAATAGATTTTTTTTTGAAGCATTTCTATTTTTTTTTTTAATTTTTTCTAAATTTTAAACTTTTACACTCAGCTCTAAAACAATTGACACAAACTTTTTTCTTTTAAGTCACTACCAGCTAATAAAGCAGACGATTTCTTTGATTTAAATTTTCATTAAGAATTGTTTTTTTATCTTAGTTTTTCTAAAAAAGTATTTTACAAATAATAAAAATACTTAAATTTTATATTCATTATTGTTTAAATGGATTGTTTTTTTTTTCAGATGTGCTATTTAGTTAATCAGTAATGTAGTGTAAGTTGATGTGTGTGTTTGTGTGGTTTCTTTTCTTTATATTTTAAATTAAAACTTTTAATAAACTTTAAAAATATTTAACGTCCTGTAGGTGGTTTTTGATTTAAACTTAATTGTCTTGCACTATTATTATCCACTTGAAATTCATCCATTTGACAGTAAATCATGTATCTGCAGCATTTTATTATTTATTTATTTTTTATTTGTTTAATTTTTTGGCAAGATATTTTGTTTTTAGGTTATTTAAATTTTTATTATCATTTGAATTTGATTTTGTTTTTTTATTTGTTTTATTTTTTATTTAACGAGAAAAAAGGCAATATATACAGAGATACATAGAAAAAATAAATTAGGCAAATTGTTTTGTTTTGTTTTATTTTAGAAAATTTATCTTAAAACATTATCTAAAAAATATACAAACAAAATATATGACTAAATAGATTTTACCATACACTAACGAAATATTAGAAAAAAGTAACCTACTTTTGGAGTGTTTTTTTTCAAATTTTTTGATTGGCAATTTTTTTTTGTAGAACTAAAGTTAGATTTAATTTTTGAACAAGTGAAATAAACAATTTTGACAACATTTATTACTTTAATTCCATAGAAGTAAGTAGTAGTAGACATGATGATTGATAATTTTTTAAGTAATTAATAGTTATATAATAATATTTTTTTTATTTTATTTGATTTTATAAAAAAAGGCTAAAACATTAATTAAACAATTCATTTAGCTTTTAGTAAAAAAAAAAAATAGATACAAACGCAGGTGATACAAATGCAGTTTAAAATTTTCGTTCCATAAAAAGCAATGAAAATGATTTTAAGTTTGAGTATCTGATGGGTTTTCTTGTTTGGCTTCTGAGCGATTTTTGATATTTTAGCTTAATGAAATACATACCCCGTATTCATAAACGATTATTTATTTTAACAAACGTTAATTAAGGAAAAGTTTCATAAAAAATTTGTTTTGTAAACCTTTATTAAGTTTAAGAAATTTTTATGAATACAGGCGATAGACGACAGCAGGCTACGCGACGCGGCTACAAGTATACAAATGCTGCTAGCTGCAGTTGTTGCCATGTAGATAGCTTCTTAATTATTTTGAAAATGACAGCAATAACTGATAAATATAAACAGCTGTTTCTGTTTATTATGTTTTCATAAACATTTCAGTGATGGTACTTAAATTTTATACAAATGAATTTATTTCTATCATGTTATCTCGTTTATGCATAAAAAAAAATTTTTAGACCCTAATTTTATAAAACGCAATGCCAAAAATTACGTTGAAAGCAAAAACAAAGTCAAAATTTTTTTGCGGTTTTGTTGTTGCTTTCTACAGAAATTTGTATTCAATTATTTAATTTTAAACGCTGCATATCTTATGGCGTTGAAAAACTTTAAAACGTAATATGAATTTATTTAAAAAGTAACAACAAAATTATGAAATATTTTTAATTTTGTTTGTGCTTTTAATGTAGTTTTTGGCGTTGCGTTTTGTCGGTTTAGCCCTATACGATACAATACACCACAGAATTAAAAAACAAATTTTCAAGAGTGTGCCCATGTGTTCTTTGTGTCAACAATTTTCAAGATAACTTCATCTATATAACATTTTTTTCAATTCATTATTCTGTTCTAATTTTATGCTCTGCTCTTTTAATTGCCAACTTCACCAATTTTTTTTTTAAATATCTATTCATATTTAAAAATAGTTTTTCATATAATTTTATTTTTATTTGACATGAAAAACGAATTTTAAACATAAATTGATATTAAAATAAACTGGTGAAATTGGCTATAAGTCTTATTTCTCTTAGTTGCTATGCAAAAAACAAGTATAGAAAATTAATGTGTTTCTTCAAAAATACAGCAAATTATCGTCGATACCGATATTTCGGAAAATCTTTTATTCGTTACATCCCTGGTTTAGGATTTAAATTCCTAGGAGCGTTGGCGCAAAAATAAAAAATTCGTATAGAATTTTTTTCAAGAATGTTATTTTATTTATAATTTTCTGTTTTGCAAAATGAAAAATTTTATAGACACTTATTTGTTTTAAATTTTTTTATTATATTGACAACACTTTTTCTGTTTTTTTTTTTAGCTGACAAAAATAAAATTATCCTAAGCTGACTACAGTGGCAAAAGCAGTCTTGCAGCTGTGCAGCCGTGTAGTTTTGTTGGTGTCAAAATAATCGTCTGCATATAAACGGGCGTGTTCTATTTTTGACAGATTGTAGTCGGTAGTCTGCTGTCGTCTATGTGTTTAATGCAATACTAAAATTTTGTTTAAATACTTTTTAAAATTTCAAGACATAAGATTAAAATATTACATGATTAAATGGATGAGATATGAGATTAAAAAAAGAGAATTGTGTTTGTTATAGAGTTCAGAAATTTGTTGCAATACTTTGTTATTTACTCGGGTTTGATAGGGACCAAATTAGAACCGTGGCATTGGTCATAGGCAGGGCAAGTCTTAAAAACCATAGTTACAATAGGCTGGCGAAATGGCACGAACAAGTATAAAACAAGGCAAAAAATGGCAAAACTGGCAAAAATAAACATGTTGTTATTTAAGATGAAGAAAGGCTGTCAATATTCATCTGTCTCACTTTCATTTAAATATGAGTAGTTCACTTGCAAACACCGCTAAGTTAATAAAAAACCAAAATCTGAGAAAATCGATTAAAACTGTTTTTTTAAAATTGAAATGACAAGCCATATGGGTAATTCCAAAGTGTTGAACGTGACAGTCGTACGCATCAAAAATGCAATGACATTTCAAACAACAAATATTTTTACGTTCTTTTAACCCTTAAATTATAGCACTAAGAAAGCATGCTATCTATGCTAAAGTTTATGGGGGGCGCGATTCTAGGTTAAAGATAATGGCAAAAGAAGTAGCGGTTCGAAAGTGGCGTAATTCAGTGAAACCTGGCACAATTTTTTAGTCCAACTACTTTCAGAATTTTACGTAGCCATTTAACATTTAAATGGCTTTGGTTTGATTCCAAAATCTTCTGTATTTTTTTTTTTTTTTTTTTTTTTGTTTAAGCCAACATCTGATTCGATACGTGACATTTCGAACGTGACATTTTTTCCATAATAATTTAACTGAATAATGATTAAAAAAATTAAAATTTACCGTTAATCCGAATAACATATTTCTCTTCGAACACTTCCTTAGATAACAGACCATGTAAGAAAATTTTTTGGAATAATTTTCATCAAATATCACTTATTTTAAGGAAGATAATATTAAAACATTCTCACAAATGAGAAATTACGTTTGCATAACTTAGCAGTCTGATTGTTTATCTAAGTGAACAAATTTAAGGGTAAATTTATAAAATTACTAAAATCTAAATATTTCTCTATAACAATATCGTAAAATAATCAGCTTTGAATAACTCTTAAATTTTCGGTCACGGTGGACCTTTTGACGGAAATGCCCATATAGATAGTTTTGCAGGAGTATTGAATAATTAACCGAAAATTGCGCGTATATTACGGAGTTTTATACGAGATTGATAATGGCTTAGGGAGGCATTAAAAAAAAAACAAATAAAATGGCGGCTTTTACAGAATTTTTATGTTTGTGAACTATACAGTTGCTGTCAGCAGGCAGTTGTCAGTTGACTCTAGTCAAAACTTTATAAATTTTTGTCATTTGGTTTGTATTTAAAAGCAATTTTTAGTAGACTATCGCGTGATTTTAGGGGCAAATAGAACAAAGTGGATTACATGTGCTCATTCATTTTTTTTTGCGGAAAAACCATCACTCAAACAAAGGTTTAACTTGAAAAACTATAAAAACTCTGCACCATTAATTTTACTGGTAAACATGGGTTTTACTAAATTTCGTTTTGGCACTTCAAGCACGGAATATGAGGACTTTTCTGGACGCCCAGTTGTGGTCTCTACATCAGAAAAAAATTGAAAAAAAATTTACGAATGGATGTTAGCCTATTAAAGATTGAAGCTGGGAGAGATTATTTCATCTTACTTGGCTTTAATTTTGAATGATTACTTAGGTATTAGAAATCTTTCCGCAAGATAGGTGCCACGTTTGCTCTTCGCAGGAATCCTTGGATTTGATCAGCTGCAATAAGGACGGATTTTTGCCCCGTTTCATGACTGTAACCAAATAGGAGGCAAATCAGTGGATTATTCTGGGTGAATCGGCGCCAAAGAAAGTTTGTCAGCCAATAAAGGCGTGGCTACTATTTCTGGAATTAGCCTGATGTTATCCACATTCAATGGCGAATATTTAACCAACTTATTGGTGTGATTTAATAAGGATTAAAAAAAAAACTACCGCATTTGGTTAAGAAAAAAGTTCTTTTGAGCCAAGACAATGAGAAGAGTGGACAAATGTGCATTTTTCATGGCAGAAATAATAATTTTACCCTTATCCGCCCTTTTCCCGAATAAAAACCCGATTGACTACTTCTTGTGCCCAAAAATAAAAAATTGGCTCAGCGGAAAGAGATTTAACTCCAATGATGAAATGATCTCACAAACAAATACCAGTTTTGATGACCTGAAAAATATTATTTTTATAGAAGTTATAAAGAAATTAGACAAAGCGTATAGTTCAGCTCTAGGGACTATGTTGAAAACTAAAATGATTTGTTATTCAAATACCTGTCTTTCATTGAACCGCATCCTATTTTAACAGATGGGCAATTTTTACGAGTTTTAAAATTCTGCAAAATGATATGGAACACTTTAAGTAAAACTAAAAAGTTTCATTGCATTAAAAGTATATCGCACATTTGCTGCTACTTCGCTATACATCAATCGCAAAATAAGTTTTACAACATTATGGAAAAAGAAAATGTTATTTTTCTCTATAGAGTGGAGTTTACAATATCTGCATAAGAATAATTTACGACATCTTTATAAGAATGATTTCCTATGCATTAGTGATTTTTGACATATGACGTTGTTGCAGTAAATGATCGATATATCATGACAAAATTTTATCCAAAACAATTATTTCCTTTAAATAATATTTGCTTTTAGTCCATTTATTATATATTTAATTAAATTTTTTTGTTTTGTTTTTTGAAAAATTGCAACTTCCTGTTTGTTCTACATGGCGTATGATTGATTTTTAGCAACATTTGCCACGCTGTCATTTATTTCTGGCTCTAATTAGGCACAAATCTCTTTATTTTTTTTTCAAATTTATTTGAATTTTGTTAAATAACAGCATTAATATTAAAGCAATTTAAATGATTTATAATGAATAATGGTAGAAATTAGCAATATGTGTAATGACATACAAACATACAATTCTCTGCGTATTTATTACAATTTTTTTCTTTTTATTTATTTCAGACTACTGCCTTTTAATTGTACAAACATATGAACACATGATTGATAGTGATAAATAATTTAATTTTATGTGTATGTGGAAAATAATAATTATGGTGATTTTTATTTTTAAGCAATAAAACAATAAAGTTTAATTAAAAATAAATATGTATGTATGTAAGTATGTATGTGAGTACGTTATTATGTGGAAAGCCGTTGAATACATGAATGAATGATATAATGATTGGTACAAGTAATAAGCTTTAATTGACGAATAACCCAGCAAAAAGTTGTGTTGATAAGAAAATAGTTTAAAATATTTGAAAATTTGTATAACTAGATAAAACCTATTACACTCAATGTTAAGTCGTGCTTTCGAGATATTAAAGCTTTTTAATAGCATCAAAGAAAAGTAAAGTTTTCCTAGAAAATAATAATAATTAAAGCTCTTTAACAATTAAGTCAGCCCAAAAAAACCTTTGGAATCGAAATTCTTTCCAAAAAAAATAATAAAAAAAATAAAAAATGGCGGATTTGTAACAAGCGGTAAAATAATAATATTAATAACTTATACCTCATTTTTGACACACCATAGTGGGATCAAAGCGCTTCCATATACTATGAGCTGCTGAAATCACACCGGACAATCTTAGCAAATCTGTACCAACTACAGTTGTATCGTGTATGCCAAGAATTGACCGTACAACATCCGGAGTATGCAACGAAACACAAAGTTGTAATATTCAATCATTAAAGTTCGTACATGTTTCAAGACGGCTAAAAGCTTTTTTGAAAATCATTTTTGGGATGTTTTGCCTCAATCGCCTTAAATTCCGACAACCATTTGTTTCTGTTGATATACAACGCTCTCAGAGAAATATGCTTCACTTTAGAATAGAGTTTTTAAAATTACTTTAATTTGTTCTTAGTCGCATAAAAATTAGCAGTTTGGCTGACTTCCAAAACGTACTAATACAAAGTTCGTACACAATTTTACTACTGTATTTCAACCATGTACATGTACAAAGTACCAAAACAATGCAACTATGTGTTTTGTTTATTAAAACGTTTTGAAATGTAAGTGATGCAATGCATAATACTTTTAAAATAAATCTGTATTGCTTGCAAATAAAATGTTAAATGTCACAAAGCATCAACTTTAAAACCGATGCTCTGATTGCTTATTTGATGCGTTACTAATACTTAGCAGTGACGTTTTGGAAGGGTTTGCATTGTATATATATTGTACTGCGCCGTTCTGAAACATTATACTTTGTTGTAATACAAAGCAATTGACGTTTTGGAAGTCAGCCTTTTTGTTTGCAAAACTTATGGGGAAAAAAGGATATCTAACGATGGCCAATATTTAAAATAAATTTATATTGTACCAATTTTAAAAATTAAACGCTCTTTAAACTTTTTTGACTAAAGCTTCTACTCGTATGGAAATGGAAGACGAATTCAAAGCTTTATTTTATAGTTTTTTTTAAGAGACTTTAACTAAATTACATAGAAACCAGGCGCCATGAAGACCTGTCTCACTTTGGCTTTAGCAGATATCCTGCACATTTCATCGTTACACATATCTGTAAAGGAGGAGGTCTGCAGGTTTGCTGGTAAGATGCCACGCATTACTGAATACAAGGCAGGTGACTTTGTGCGCCACGTGCAGAACCTTGAAATTCTTGGAAATGATCGAACTATTTTGCTTGGTGATCATTTGTTGCAGATTTTGTGAGGTTGATGAAAAAACGTCAGAACATCTGCTCTGCTGCTGTACCGCCTTAAAGACTTCCAGACTTTCGTCGGGCAAATGATAAGGCCAACATTGTTACAATTTTTAGGAGATCAGGGCTTAAACTTTAAGTAAAATAATTCTGAAGCTTTAAAAAGCTTTAAATAAACGAAACTAAAGCATAATATTTGTAAGGTTTTCTAAAAGCTTTTCAATTTAGCTTTCAGTTAAAATGATATTAAACAAAACCTTTTAAAAGCAGATTCAAAGTATTCAATCAATTTTGCACTACATAAATGGAAAAAGGGCATACGACATTAAGTTTTATATAAGCTTTTTTATAGTTTTACAAAAGTATTTTACAAATCTTCTTTACAAAAGATTTTTTAGTTTTATAAAAGTTTTTACAAAGCTTTAAGGCTAGCCAAATTTTATTTTAGAATTTAAAAGATTTAACTATAGATTTATATAAAAGCTTCGACAATGCTTTGTGTAATAGTTTTATTTATTCCATTGTTTTTTTTTTTTTTTTTTTAATAAAATAGTTTCATAAAAGCTATTCAAATCAATAACACACTTTTTGCTGGGCTTTTTGTATGACAACATATTTGTATGAAACCCTGCCAGACTGCTGATGAGCATTTGTGAGAACACGTTGGAAAATTGTTCGTTATAAACGAAAACTAATAAATAATAGAGCTAATTACAAATAAATACAATTAAAAAGAACTTATTGGCACAATTATGAAATAATAAACTGACTAAAATATTATAAAATAATACAAACAGAAGTTTCTAATTTAACTAAAACTTAATTAAAACACACATACATACGTAAATAGATTTTGTAGCTGTATGTGTGAAATATGAACTAAATTGAAAAAAGTTTACACTTTTGTTTTTGAAACTTTAATGTTTTGTTGAATAAAAATGAGTCGCAAATTAAAAAAAAAAATCTACAAAATTATGCATGATAATAGAAACTTTTACAAACACATTTTAATAAAACATTAAAATTTTAAACTACTTTGCTATATGTATGTTTTTTTTTAGAATAGATTATGTTACTATAACAGATAAATAATTATAATTAGAATATCCATTTACACGCATACACACACACACAAACATGTATAGTTTTTGCTCACTGTAATAGCAAGAGCTGTTCTGCAGAATATTGTTTGTGTAACTACAGTGGGAACTTGATTTACGTAAAACATTTCCAAATTTGTTTCGTTGGTGTAAAAAATATAAAAAACTGAAAATTTTCCTAAAATTTAGAATTTTTTTTTTAAGCAAAATTTTGTTTAATATGAAATTTTTAAAAAGAGGAAATTATTTCTTGTAATTTGAATACTTTTTGCGCAAATGAGAAAAGGTTTTGATAATTTTGCTTTTATTTGAAAAAAATCATTTCTAAGGAAATTTTGGTTTAACGACCTTTTTTTAGGTTTTCTGTTACGTTTTTAATATTAAAAGCAATTTTTGACTCAAAACTTAAAAAATGTTGAATTTATAACTAAGATTTTAATATGTATTACTTTTTTAAAGCCTTTTTTTAAAATATCCTTGCAAAAAACCATTTTCCAGAAAATTTCCTTCTAATTAAACTTACATTTCAGTCTTAATGGCCTCGTTACTCATACGTAAATATTGTGGATACGTAAACGTTGCGCTCAACTTTAATCATTGGAAGTTGTTCAAAATAAGCATAAGTGTCATATTTGACAATATTAATAACAATGTTTCCGAAAGAATGGCTTCTCATAAATTTAAGCTTTTATTAATGGCGCGCGTTTTGTATAAAAAAAAGAAAACGTCGTGTATGTCGATGGAATGTTTGCTCTGTCAATTAACATAAAGATCGGTTGTTTTCCTTAACGCCTGTTGCATTGTAGTAATACATGGCAACATGTTCTTAAATGCAACCAAAAAAATGTTGACAATGCATTTTGTTCCGAAATGCAACTTTGTAGTTGTCACTGCGCTGAGAAAAGCAAAAAAAGCAGTTAAAATAATACAATACAACGTAGGTAAAAATGTAAGTACACAATGCATCAACACGGTGTCAATACTGTATTGATACAATGTGAACATATCTACATTTAGGAAAACAGACATCTTTAACAGCTGATACGTAAAAACGAAGAAAAAGTTTAAATTTATTAGGTTCATCCGGTACGCAACGTCACGTTTACGTTAGGCTACCTATTTATACATAAGCTGGATAAAGAAAATGAAACAGCTGATTCTCAACGTAAATGTTTACGTAGCTTAGGTTTGGCACGTACAGTTAAAGCCAACCGAATATTTTTTTATGTTTATTTGTAGCATGACAGTTAAAGATCCGCCCTTGTCGATTGCAATACTTTTGACCGATTACAAGTTTTTTTTATAATGAAAATTAAACTTCGAAAGGTTTCGATGAGGTACACCATACCAGAAGTCAAATGATTAGCAAATTTCCCAAAGTTTGCACAAACAAGCTAATCAATAGTATGAAATGGGAATTTAGCAGATTTAAACGAAACCTTGTTAATTAAATTTTTGAGTCCCAAGAAAAACTTTGATAACCAATATGCATGTGGCAGTGTAAATAAAACTGAACTGGCAAAATAAAATAAAGCAATTTGTTATCAAAAGTAATTTCTTGGGAATACAAAATTTTAATTTAAAAGATTTGTTATTCGTGCTTAATTCCCAGTTTTTATTCTTGATAAAAACACTGAAATTTATTGTTGATGGGATAAGCTATTCCTATGCGCATTTCACTGGTCGCTTAGGCCAGATCATCAGGAAACTTCATCCATAAACATTTTGGAAAAACTAAAGATATTAAACCAAATAAAACTGTTAAGCGTATAAGAATCATAAGCAACAGCCCTACTTGTAACAATATCAAAGTTTAAACAAAAACATCAACAATAAACAGTGAGTTTATCTTTTCTTACATTCCCCACTACAATTGATTGGAATTCTTCCAACATTAATTGTAGTTGTAAGTAGGTTAAGAAAAAACAAAATGCAAAAAACAACTTGCAAAAGCATGTTGCCAGGTAGTTTTTTTAGGCCCTGCACTTGCCAGTTTATTATCAAAAGTAATTTCTTGGGAATACAAAATTTTAATTTAAAAGATTTGTTATTCGTGCTTAATTCCCAGTTTTTATTCTTGATAAAAACACTGAAATTTATTGTTGATGGGATAAGCTATTCCTATGCGCATTTCACTGGTTGCTTAGGCCAGATCATCAGGAAACTTCATCCATAAACATTTTGGAAAAACTAAAGATATTAAACCAAATAAAACTGTTAAGCGTATACGCCTAAAAAAACTACCTGGCAACATGCTTTTGCAAGTTGTTTTTTGCATTTTGTTTTTTCTTAACCTACTTACAACTACAATTAATGTTGGAAGAATTCCAATCAATTTTTAGTTTTGGTTTTTCTTTACCCACTTACAACTACATTAAGAGTTGACAAAAAATCAACCAATTGTCGTCGGGACTATAAGAAAAGAAAAACTCACTGTTTATTGTTGTTGTTTTTGTTTAAGCTTTGATATTGTTACAAGTAAAACTGGGGCTTATAATTCTTATTCGCTTAACAGTTTTATTTGTATAAAATCTTTAGTTTTTCTAAAAGCTTTGGATGAAGTTTCCTGATGCTCCGGCCTAAGCAACCAGTGAAATGCGCATAGGAATAGCTTATCCCATCAACAAAAAATTCCAGTTTATCAATCGTATGAAATGGGAATTTAGCACATTAAAACGAAATCTTGTTAATTAAAAATTTTTGAGTCCCAAGACAAACTTTGATGAAAAACATTTTGTTTATAAAGAAGCTCTTACTTTGATGGGTCCATCCTGGAGGCTTTTGCAATACTTTTGGGAAGATTTAATATTTTTTGATCCTTTGAGAAGTAGTGATAGCTACGACTTTAAAGTTTGTTTTTTTTTTTTTTTTTTTGATTTTTTAAATGATATCTTTAACCCTGACGATGCTACTCGATGTTTTGTAGCGAAACATTGGAAATAAAAATATGATTTAAAAAAAAAAACAAACTTGGGCCTCGAGCTCAATTAATTACTACTTTTGTGTTAGAACAAAAAGGTCGACTAAAAATAAATTTAAATAAATGAAATATGTTTTGATTGAAAATATTTTTTTTATTTTATTAAACTTGCTGTTTAATTAAATAATTTTTCATAGGTCTTTAAATGTTCTATTAAAGTGCCGCCAAAACAAAATTAGGGCCGGCCACTGATTTTCGTCATCGGCCTGATCTGAATTTGAAAAAAAGTTTAAAAGTTTTATGATTACGCATATCAAGTTCGCACTGTGTTACACTATCAGTTTACAGTTAAATTTTTTTTCTTAATACTTCTTCTCCTCTTTCATTCTTATTCCCAGACACCCACACACATCCACAGTTTACATACTAATTTTAAATACTGTTTTAAATTCTAAAGAACAATCGAAAAAACAAATAAAAATTTAAAATTGAAATTAAACACAAACCAAATCCAGATAAAATATTTTTTTTTTTTTTCAAAACAATAAAAACTATAATTTACCTGGCGGGAAGTATTAACGCATCAAATTCTGTTGATAAATGTCGTCGTATTATATTTTTTGAGGGTGGTATACCCAGAGCTGTTGCCATTGTATCGCCCGAAAATGATGGTTCCAAAACTACTAAACCACCATGAACACCGCTATCTGAAATGAAAATTAAGGGAATAATAAAAACGTAATTATGCTAATATGGAATAATTTAACAAAAAAAAAAAAAAAAAAAAAAAAAAAAAAAAAAAAAAAAAAAAAAAAAAAAAACAATATGATAACAATACGATTAATAACCAGGGAAACCCTGAATATGCAATTGTATGTTTTTCATTGTGCGACCAATAAAAGCATAAACAATATATTTATTTGTTTAAGAGATTTTTATGAATTTCGGCTCCGACTTGTGCATATTTTTGCATATTTTACCCCTTGAAGCATTTTTTTTTTTGGCGTATACAGTAGTTTTGACTTAACTGCCTTTTGTTTAAGTGCAATTTTGACTTAACTGCACAAAATGAATTATTCTTTAAAATCCCATACAAATTTATTTTTTTTTGTTTACTTTCTATACCTGCACATTTGAGATAAATGTCCAAAATTTTTGGTATTTTAAAGTTATTTTCATACAAAAAATCAAAGTTAGCTGCCCTTTGACTTAACTGTCCAAAATACATATTTTCTTTAATTATTCTTCAAAATCCTTGTTTACATGCATTTTGTATACCTGGATATTTTTTATATTTTTGGGCAGCTTTAAAATATTTTCATATAAAACATCAAAGTTCACATGAAAACAGTATGGTGGCCACTTTTTCACATAAATATCCAATTTTATAAAATTTTAATAATATATCAATTTATTTAAAAGAAAACGTTTTTTATTCTTCTTTTAAGCACCTTACTTTAGCTGCACTTTTATGCAGGCAACTACAATTGTGTACCTGCACATGAAGGCAGATAAAAACATTTAAGATAACAGCGCTTTTGAATTATCTGCACAAAATATCGTGCAAAGGAAATTGTGCAGCTAAGTCAAAATACTGTATTAGTAAAAATGAAACTTCAGAAGCATTTTTTAAGTTTAAAGCGCATATTTTACCTTTTTAAAGCATATTTTGATACTTGTTCAATTCCCTTAAATGCCAGAAAGTGCTTCGCAACGAAACATATATATATTAAATTTTTTTGAAATTTTGGTTAACAGGATGATTATTCTGTTTTTAATATTTATGTATCTGTATACCCAACGTAGGTCATATTTCCGGTTTCCCTGTTAATTTTAATTTAGGATTGCAATGCAAAAAAAAGTATGTTCGGTTAAACCGGACAAATTTTCGAAAGTGTACCCTATTCGGGAACTGGACAATCATGGACCCGCCAGAACAAAATTATGTTATGAGATTAAGATTCCTGAAAAAGTTCTTTCTGCTCAATATTATTCAGATATCTTCATCTATATGAGATTTGTTTGCCTTCAAGTGATTTTAGGAAGGTAAATTATATTAGACCTTAATAAATTTTTCAAGCTTAAGGTCTCTTTTTTATAAAATTATTTAAAATATTTATTTCTATATTTCGAGTTCCAACGGAAAAAAGAAACCTTAAGCTTGAAAAATTTATTAAAGCCTAATATTTAATAAAAAAGGTCGAAGAGAAAAAGAATTATTATTTACTGAAGGTAACTTATTTTAGACCGTTGGTAAATTTTCGAACATTTTGTAGAAATTAATGTTTGCTAATTTTTATGTCACTATAAACATTTATAAAGAAGTAGTATTTTTATGTGAGCCATGTTCAAATATCGACCGATTTCAATAAAATTTCGTAAGATCATTTAGATTGCAAAAAGGTAAGATTGGACTAAATTTAATCTAAATACCAACAAAATAAGATGGTGTATAGAAACAAAGACTCTACTCCGGAAAGAAATTTGTCTGGAAACCATGTGAAATAATTGACCGATTCGCACTGTTTTTAATAACACTTGAAGGTACCAAATTTAATCAAACTATCTTCAAAATTGCGACCTGTGCTTTGCGTACAAGGAAGGTTACATGGACAGACAACCACTCAGCCAGCAGCAAAGACGGACGGACATCGTTAGATCGACTCAGAAAATAGTTCTAAGTCGAATCGATATACTAAAATGTGGATAAAGGAGCACACATCAGCACAAATGCATAATACCCTCTCCACTATTGTGGTGTAGTGGGTATACAAAAAAAAGAGCAGATTCAAAATATCGTAGCTCTTTTATAAAATCTAACGGAAGCGTTGTCTATTTTGTTATTGTGTTTAACAAAAGAGCTACGATATGTTTAATTTGCTATTTCGCAAGACCATTTGCCACAAACATTGAATATTACCAAGTATATTTGACTATACAGTTGGGCTTTTCACAAGGTGTGCTATCAAGTCATATAATCATAATGTCCTAAATGATATTTTACAATTGTTTAAAAAAATATTGTTGGGTTTGAAACAAAATAAAAATTTTAATGCTGTGTTCATTATTTCGTCGTTACTGTACATTAGAAATCTATATTATAAGCGCTTGACCACAGCATTTATATATATTTCTTGTAATTATTTTAAGACATATGCCTTTACAACTTTATGACTACATTGTGAATAGCCCAAGTGCGACAGTGGAAAGCAACTTTAAAAATATTTGATCATATTTCCATTTTCAGAAATTTTGATGCCCCCCGAATGTGACATTCATAAAAATATAGCAATTTAGCACAATAGAACACTTTCTGAATTGCCCAATTGTCTTATTAACTGTAATATTTAAAAAGTGATAAGAGTCTGAATAATACTGTTCCGGTTCAACAGACCTTCTAATACTTGTTTTTGAAATATTTTTTTTTTGTAGCTTCATTTTAAAGCTTGACAACGACATTTTTTCCATTTAAAACAAAAAAATTTCCAAATTAGGTTTAACTTTTGATCTGTGTATCGTAATTATTCTCAATGTAAACTATTCTTGTAAATCTAATGCATACCTTTAAGATTTTCAGCATATTCGGCTAAATCAATGGAACGAGCCCAGCGTATGAAACGTTGATTAGTCCACACAATAGGATCTGTGTCGACATTTTCCGATTGTACTCGACGCATAGCCAAAGTTTGGCGATCGTATTTTACAATACGCAAGACATGTATACCTAAAATAAAAACATTAAAAATTAAATCATTTACTTTACAAAACAAAATTTTTTTACTCACCATGCACAATGCTGGCTTGATGGAATTTTCTTGTGACAATCAAAAACTTTTCCAACTCTTTTTTCGACAGTGTGTCCAGCATACGGGCATCGACGAGCGAGTGTAAAAATGATTCGGCATATTGGGGCAAACCAATATCGGGCAACCATTCCGAGGCGACCCAAGTATGACCCAATTGTGTTATCATGGGATAACGTACCATTTCCGGTCTTCTCTGTTCCTCAATAGCTAAGCGCAACTTTTTGCGATGCATGGGATGTGCCAAGCCCAGTCCAGCCTCAAGTTCTATGTCATTTAATTCCAATAAAACCTTGCCGCTTTTAACATTTTCCGAACAGCGTGTACTATACTGAGGCATGCCGAGAGCAACTTCTAGCCAGGCTAAAACTTGTGAGGCACGCCATCTTTCCATGGGTATTTGAGAGGCTTCACGTAATAAGCGTAATTTTTCGGCATAACCCTCTTCGGATAGGGGGCTCCAGGAGTATTCGTTATCTGAAAAAAAAAATATTTTTAATATATGACTATTTGCCACTACTTTAAATTCAAAATTACATTCATTTGCCCCATCTGCTGATAAAGCTTTATTTTTGTTCCTCGAACGAGCAAAAACTCTCGATATACTACCCCATGTACCGCCTCGACCATTGCGAGCTCCCAAAGCTGCCGTGCTGGGTTTAGGAGTAAACTTTCTGGCTACAGCTCCTGGGCCATCGGAGTCAACAGGTGAACCCAATTGTTCCACAGATCTGAGGAAAAGATATAAATTGTACATTTCTCCGAGAAGTTTTGAATACTAAAATATACCTGGAATAAGCGGCGGAATTTAAGGGAGATAACGTGGGACTTCTTTCCTTAGGTGTGCCATCTAAATACGTTTTCTTTGCATTATAAAATATTAAAGAGATTTTTTTAAGAAAAACTTACACTGATACATATTTTGACTAGATACCAAGGATATACTATCCGGATCCACTGTAATACAAGGACCATTATCCGATATACCATCACTAAAGTTTATATCCCCACCAGTACTCTCACGGTCACTATTGTTCCTTAGCACAGAATCATTTGAACATGAATTACGATCTCCGGCCGTATTGCCCGAACTATTACTAAAAGCCGACAAGGAATTTGAATTACCACGCCCACTATCGTCGTTACGATAATTTACTACACCAGCAGTGGTACCTGAGGGCATTTGATTTAACAAGCCCGTGGTCGCTGAGGGTGGTGTGAGCGGAGCAAATGATAATAGACTTTCCTGATCCGACAAGCAGCCCGACATTTGCCTTTGCAATTGCTCTTGAAGCTTTTGTAGTTGCAAATCTCTAGCACTCAACTGTTGGGCCAAAGCCAATGATCTTTCCGCCTCGTCTCTGGCCTGTTTCAGTAGTTGCCATCGTTCTCTTTCACGATCACCCGTTAGCTTAGCATTATTACTCTCCGATTCCCGTACCCTTTCCTGATAGTTACGTATAAAATCTCTTAGTTCTTGTTCTTTTTCCTGCAAGGAGGCACATAGCTGCTTCACTTGGCCTACCAATTCATTCTTGTCACTTCTTAGTTTTTTTCTTTCAATACGCAGAGACAATAACTGACTTTTAGCCGAACGTAATTCCTGTTCCAAACGATCAATACGCTGTTGGCTATTCGAACCACTGCCATCGGTTGATTGTCCATCGCCGCAACTATTCGAATCGGAAAGATCTATACCGCCGACAGCGCCTTCGGGAGAATTTTCAAGCAGTTTTCGTAAACGATGTATTTCGGTATTGAGGCGTTCGTTTTCTTCACGCAGTTTTGTGGGAGAATCTGTAACAAAAAAAATAAGAAAAGATTTTATGTTTTTAAGTTCTGGAAATCAAAATCAAATGAAATTAAAAATAAGCGAAGCGATAAATATGAACAGCTATATAAAAATAGTTATATAAAAAACCGAAGTTTTTCCTGATTTTAAAAGGACTTCTTGCAAAAACAAAGAAAAAAAAATAAAAATGTGTTTTTATGAATTTTTAAAACAGGGCGTAATTATGGCATTCGATATTGATCGAGATTTTCGAATCGAAATATCGAATGCAGTAATTTGACCCTGGATCGTTTTTTAAAAGAATTCGATTTCCGAATATGACTGAATATTTCTGATGCAGCAAACATATCGTCAATATTTTAATTCCAGATCAGCTTCCACAACCTTTACGATTTTTAATGTACTTGACCGTGGTGAGGAACGGGGTTCAGTGATCGAACGTCCTAAAGAGGTGAAAGCCAACGTGGAAACTATGCGGCAATTGGGCATTATCAGCAGCCGTATTCTGTAATTCGCTTAGCTAGAGCTAAATCTCGATTGCTAAAACGCCTTTGATAACACAAATATTAAAAATTTTAGCGATGACATGTATGGCATTGCCAAATTTTGCAATGCTCGTTACAGTATTGCATTCGCATCCAAAAATCGCTAAATCAACTTTTTAGATTTTTAGCAATAGAGATTAAAGCGAATTACAGAATACGGCTACAGAAAAACATTGCAGGAAATTTTAGAGTTGAATCTTAAGATACATCGATACAAAATCCAAATTGTGCAAATACTGCTAACGCAAGACGACAAACAACGACTCCAATAGGTCCTATTTGGGCCACCCTGTGCCATGTATTTCCTTTACTTTGTTCAGTTTAATATTTTCGTTAAATTAATTAAACAGCAAATAAACAAACCCCAAAATATTTTTGAAGCAAATATTTAATTAAAAGTTTCTTACAACTACACGACAATACAAAATTCTAACTTTAACAACACGGTAAAACAAGTGGAATTTATACCAACCACCAACATCAACAACCAACAAGTCAATTTAAAATATAAAATATACTCTAAGTTAACAACTATTAAAAGAAAAGTAATATGTTAGATAGAAAATACTACAGTTACAACAACAAATAAAATACTATTAAGAACTAAACAAATACAAAAAAAAGGAAACATTTTATATCCGGCAAAAACGAATATTGAATAGCACATAGAAAAGTAGCACTCAAAGCATAGTTCGAAAATAAACACTAAATACCGCTCCTTAGTGTTCGGTTCGGTAGATTTGTGGAAAACACAAACGCTTATAGTGCTTGTGTAGAAAATTATTAAAAAAATAACGTTTCCCTGTTTGTCATCTTTCGAACACAAAAATTAGACTGTTTTTATAAAATTCAACAAAAAGATGAGAACATTTAATTCCGTTTGGTTTTCTTTTAAAAGCCACAAACTTCATTGTATTCGGTTCGATTCATTAATGTTCGTCCCTTTTGGCTGGTAAAAAAAACCAAACATTTTTTACCAAACAAAATACACATACAAAAAAAAAAACAAAAAGCCAGGAAAATAATTTTACACAAACAAAACATATACACAATACACACACAAGCTGTTTGTGGTGCGGTCGCTGCTAAAATTTTTTGTTTGTTCGTTTATTTATCAATGTAAAAAAAGAAACATTATAGAACATTAAAATATAATATTTGTCTACAGTATCACTACCATTGTTCTGTTTTTTAACGAAGAACAGAACAATATTTAATGTTCGGCTCTTTCTTGAAAATAGTTACTTTCAGTATTTAGGGTTGTGTTCGTCTACACAATCACTAAAAAAATAGATATCGTTCTTGGATATGTAAGCCGAACGCTAAACAATGTACTGTTTATTTTCGCGACACAGACTTAAAGTATGAAATATATAAAAGGCAATATTTATATGAGTTTTCAATACAGGATCATTTTCAAAATTTTTACGATTTAAATTTTACTCGAATTCGAAACATGACTGATAAATAATTACATTCTGAATAAAGAGTTGACATCAAATACTTGACAGATATAGCAAGCATGATTAAATTACTAACTATTAAAAATATATTGTAGCCCATAATTTTTCACTTTAAAACTCTATTTTTCAGAAAGTAGAATACAATAGGGCTTATTTAATATTGTGAAAAAGTTTCCTAAATTTTACTCGAATTCGAAACATGACTGATAAATAATTACATTCTGAATAAAGAGTTGACATCAAATACTTGACAGATATAGCAAACATGATTAAACTACTAACTATTAGAAATATATTGTAGCCCATAATTTTTCACTTTAAAACTCTATTTTTCAGAAAGTAGAATACAATAGGGCTTATTTAATATTGTGAATAAGTTTCCTAAATTTTTAAAAATATTGATATGTTCGAAAATTGCACAATACCAAATGAAAGTCACGAGCATGTTCCATCTCTTTTTAATCTATAAATTTGAATTAAGGCTTTAGTTATTTTTATTATAAAAATCGGTCAGAATTTGTTTTAATCATTCCTGAGAATTTCTACAAAAACTCTTATAATGTCACTTATTGTCAAACTCTGTAATTTCCAAAATGTATACAATATCAAACAAAGGGCGTTCTTTTCTGCTCCCATTCACATTTTTTCCTTAAATCAACATTATTGACCGTTCTTTGACATTGCACTCTGGGAGATAAAGTACCCTCAGTATTTTCCCTTATTTTAAGGTCGCCGTTAATCAAAATTGAGTCTTATACCATGCGCTCGTGATTTTATAAGTCCTCGGTTAATAATTGGTAAGACACCTTCGAAGATCTCGTGAGGGTACGGTTAAACCCATATTTAGAAAAGGTTAGTCTTAAAAATATCGGCCAATTTTTGTTCTAGAGTCTTAGCTTATAGGCGAAAATCGACTTGCGATAGAGCCTGTTTTTTAAAAAAAAATAGAATAGAACAGAAAATGGCAGTGGTTTAGATAGCTTCGCTCCGTAAGCAAAAGGTTAGTGAACGGTGCAATGTAGAAATAATTTGCACAAGCAATTGCCATATGGCCTAATCTCATGGATCTTAACCACTAGGTGACAAACAATGCGTTTACACCATTGCACACACGTAGCATTAAAAATAATAAATTTGCCCCTTGTTAAGGCGCCAGACCTTCCTTACCTCCGCTGCCAGCAGCATCTGTTTAATAGCAATAGCACCTAGCTGAACTCTCTCATCGAAAACACATAGTCTAAAAGCAGCACATACCAGTCCCGGTAGGCTGGTTGAAAGCTGGTCTATGAGTTCGAGGGATGCGGATTCGATACCCGCCAGAGACTCTGGTCTGTTTCACTACAACGGGCTAAAAGTCCAAGTCAATATTGCTCGGTTAATAACCCAGCGGGAAAAAATTTTGAAAGAAACGCAAGTGGCAGGCTTTTTGAAGGCCTCTGTACTCCTTTCTAAAAGTTCCGCTTGGCAAGATATCCTGCCTTCAGAAGTATGCCTTCTAGAAGGTATAAACTTCTTTTTGAAATACCTTCTAAAATATTCAGTACGCATTCGCTACTCTCTTCTTTAACAAGGGAGAAAGGAAGCTGTTCAGTTTTATTTACTTTTTACTTTCAGTGACCTTCCTTACTCCCTTCTTTAGGAATGGATCGAAGTTGATATTAAAGGGAGTTTGTTAGGGTTTGCTCCCAATGAGAACCTGTGTAAAAAATAAATAAGTATGGAATGCGGTGGGAAGGGCTTGTGACTGTTAAATAAGGGGTTCTATTAGGCCTCTTAACGCATTCTAGTTACCGCTGGGAAAGTTTGAATATAATTTGTAATTGTATTTGTAACTCTTAATAAATAAAAATAACTCCGATACCTTAACGTTTCCTCAACTTTCTATTTCAAGCTGCCACTGTTTTATAACTACTTAATCTTCATTATACCAACAAAGGAGTCTCAACAAATAGTCAGACCGGCGCACAGTACCTTGTTCCATATACAAAAATAAGGTGAAACAATGTTGCTCCAATGTTTAAAAAAATTACTGTACTGTATTCGTATCTAAATAAATTACATGTAGGAAGAACCTTTTTTATGTTCAATGCGTTTTGCCGCTGCTAGAGGTCGCTAAACTTGTCATAATTCTTAATAAAGTTTTACAAGAAAATAGAAACTGGGAATTATCTCCTTTCGTAGGTTACTATTACAAAAAAGCTTTATGAAATACATAACTGAAATGTAACTCATAGAATAAATTCGAAAAATAAAAAATGTTTTACAAGAAAAATTAAACTTAATTCATGTACTAGAAAAAAAATTATTCAAAATTTGTTTTAAAGAAGTACCACAATTTTTAAGTTAGTATTTGGTAAAAAAGACATTCTTCTTTGATATGAGCCCACACTTTACTTAAAGTATGTATTAGTAAAAAAAAAAAGTACAAAAAAAATTTGATGGACAAATAAAAAACTGAGTGAATACTTTTTTCAATTTTCTCTGCCGTTTAATAAACCAAGTGTCCGCCATTAAGAATCAAAAGAGCAAATGTCAAATCAAAAACGTTTTTATAGTTCTAACTTAGAGATATATGATCTTTTTTAGAGGCCCAAAACGCATTTATTATTTTTTTTTAATTTAGTACTTTAGATTTAAAGCTATAAATATTTTACTTTACGATAAAATTCTCGTATTTTCTTTGTACTGTGTTTAAAAATTAACTTTCTAAAGAAATTAACTTCAAGAAAATCTCTACCGCTATTAGACATTATTATATAGCCGTAAAAAGTGCAGGTTTTTTTTGCAATAAATATGAAAATCGTCAATTTCACTTTAAATTAAAAAAAAAACTGAGTGCACCGTTTTTTCAGTTTATTCAATTTTTTAGAATATATGCTCTGTTGCCCTTACTATTGATGTAAAGAAAAAAATTTACCACATTTTGAGTTAAAGTGTCATTTTTTGTTCTTTTTCCGGAATACCAAATTGTACCTGTTTTTTTATATTTTTGTATGAAATATTTTAATTATGAAAAATTTAAATTGTTTGTATCATTGAAAAATCCTTGCTAGAATTTATAAGAAAATAAGTACATAAATTTTAACATTATATTTAAATAGATTTGGTTATTTTCAACAATTCAACATAAAAAGTGTTGCCGAATTAAATTTTTTTAAAAAAAGGATATATGGGAGGTACATGAATCCTTTGACGGAATTTGTTCAAAACTCGAAATTTTGTTTATTATTATCATATATACCTCCATGCAAAATATTATTAGTTTGGGTCAACTCCTTCTGTTTTAACACAATTTTGTTCTACATAAAAGTATTGTGCGGCGCCGTGTTATCGAAGGCAACTGGCTCCCGGATAGGAAGGTACTCTGGTGAGTACATCGATTTCAAGAATTCACAAAGACTTATTGAGCCCAGTCCTTTTATATCTTTGTCGGATCACACGCATTATGTCACGAAGGACGCAACGCCAAGAGGTGAATTATTATCCTTAAAATGATCCGTACACTCCCGTCTAGAGAGTCATGAACTAAAAATACACATAAAGCTGTTACTTGACGCATTGTATTATCTTTTTCTTGTTTTCTAAAGGCAAGTTACATCGCTCTCTGTGCAACATTTAAATGCGTTGAATTTGACTGCACTACTGTTTTAAAGTTTAACATATGTAAGTGCAATTGGAATAGCATGTACATTGTACACTACTGTTCTAAGAAGTTACAAACCGAGTGCAACAACGAATATAACAACATAATTCAGACAAATAGAAAACACAGCATAAAGTAACAATTAAAACGAATATACGAATGTGTACGACAAGGTACAACACACAATTGAACAACAAGTAAGATTTGAAAAGTTTATTAACAAGTCAGTCTTTTATGAATATATCGCTCCTTTATTGCAACATAGTCATATCTCAAAAAAATCGAACTTGGCAAAATTTAATAAAATATTTTTTGCTATAACATCGGTTCAGTTTGAGATATATTACTGATTTTTTTTTACGTATAAAGAAGGTATGAAGGAACACTTTTGCTTAAGTAACTTAAAATTTTTGATTTTTTGAGATATGACTATATTGCAAATAAAATAATGACAGTCTCTTAAAAGAATACCAATATACATATTTATTTTAGTTTTAGAGAATTACAATTGCGAAATCGATTTTCGAGAGAAATTAAATAATTTATGAACCTATTGCCATTAATAAATTGATGGCAGCAAGAGATATTTCCAGAAGTTCTTCGTTTATGTGCAACTTTGATCTATTATAAACTTTCTAGCACAAATATTTATAGTACTGAAATAATTTTTGGGAGTAAGATTTATTTCGCTGTTGGGCACTACCACACAAATTTCTTGCTTAGTCATCGTCCAGACTTGCAATATTTGTTGCTGCAATTTTTTTAAATTCTGATTTTAAATTGCATTAGTGTCCAGATTATAAAATTCCAGTCTTGCAATTTTTGTATTTTTATCTCGTCGTTCCTCTTCACCTTTTTTGTATTTTATATTTAAATACAAATACCACTACAGCTTACTTCAAGTTGAAAAGTGTGAGAATTACAAAACAAAACAGAACTGCAGAGTACATGAAATTGAATACCACTACCCCATTTGCTCACCTCTTTCACCTCTTTCACCAATAAACTCATAAATGCATATATTTTTTTTTTTAATTCCCTAAGCTAATCCCGCGAAGCTCTACGCTTGTCTGCAGGAACGAATCCAGAGTCTCTGGCGGGAATCGAACCCGCAACTTCGGCGCTGATAGACTAGCTCACTACCAGCTAGCCTACCGGGGCACAAAAGTTGCAAGTCTGGACATTTACTTACTTATCGAAATGACTTGTGACGAAATTTATTTCGGTGCTAAAGTTTTTGGGATTTATAGTCTTTTGAAGCGGCATTCTTTTGGTTAGTTAGTGGGTATGGTAGCTTTGTATTAAATTGAAATCAAACATTACATTTTTTTGTAAAATATAAATTTTTTCATATTTATTAGGAACATTTGTATAGAATACTGCACGAAAATGTTCAGCGCTGTTAGTCAAATCGACTAACGATAGGGTTGCAGGGTTCAGTGATCAGTGATGCTGCGTCACAAAATTAAGTGCCTACATCTTACGCTTATTTGTGCGCAATTTTGTTTTGATATACATTTTTTCGGATTTATTCGAGTAAGAGTGATTTTCGTTAAGCGGGACTTATAATTTACTCGCATTTGGATTTAAGAGGTGTGTCTTGGAAGCGAGTTTGGACCAGGGTTGTCAGATTTTTTTTCACCTTCATCGCCAAATAGTATACCGAAAATCGCCAAAAATCGCCAAAAATTTATTTTTTTAAATTTTTTCTAACAAAAAAATCGCCAAATAAGAGTTTTGTAAATATAAAAAAGAGTATACAAGTGTATTTTACCTTTATTTAAATTTTTCATATTTATCCTTATTCTAGTAGTGTGTTTATAGTAGAACATCGCCAAACGCTTAACATTTGTGATTCTGACTTGAATTATGTAATCTGTAATCGCAATCGCAAGAAGTTTGGCGACTTTAAATTGCAAAAATATGCTGAAGGGAACTAAAAATTTTGTAATCATAAGAAGGCTGATTATCTTAAAACATAGAACTCGTGAGATCAGTTAATTGAATTTTGCCAAAACATTAACTTTATCAAGCATGTAAACTAAGTAGAGTTTGATTGAAAAAAAAAGTTTTTATAAGCGTGATTTTCTATGTGAATATAAGCCAGAATATGGTAAAATTTTGTATTTATTTGAAGCAAAGGATAAATATCTTAAAAGGTGTATTTAAATTATATATTCGAAATTGAATTGGAATTGGAATACTTAAAGTCAGCTCAATTTTCTAAACAAATTACATGAATTATTTTTAAAAATTACCTTCTTACCCAGATTCGTTTTCGATTCTATATAAAATCAGGGTTTTCAAAAATTTCAAGTAAATATTTAATTTTTTTTTTTTGTTAAATATTTTAAGGTTTAAAAGAAATTTTTAATTTTATTTTGTGTAAAAGTGCGCATTTTTTCGCTTTGCGCTTGATACTGCTATATAGAATCTGATAACAATGCAACTTTTTTTTTAAACAAATTTTCTTTCGCTATTAATTCAACTTTTTTTGCATACTACCAAGTATACATTATTATTTATTTATTTTAAAAAACCAATTTCATATGCAATCGAAAACGATTGCGTTTTTAAAATTTATTTTGCAAAATAAGTTTTTCGATAAAGGTCCGATTATTGATAACTTCTGATCACGAAAATGTGGGAATGTGCTTTAATCCAAATTTCTATGGCAATAATTCTTTAATGTTTTCAAGGTAATTATCTGGCAATATTATCAATTTATCATTTAAAACAATCGCATTCGTATTGCGATTTTAAAATTTGTTAAAAATTCAAAGAAAAAACTTAGCCTGTACTTATAAATTTGTTCATATAAATATGAAAAAAAGATAAAATGTGTTTTAGAAATCGCCAAATAATCGCCAACTTTTTTAAATTTCGCCAAAAAAAAATCGCCATGTCGCCAACACAAAATTGCATCGCCAATTAGGTTAACAAATCGCCACGATTGGCGAAAAATCGCCACATCTGACAGCCCTGGTTTGGACTATTTTCCAAATTTGTAATAGCAGTTGCCCATAATTGGATGCCATATATTCAAATCAGTTTTAAAATGATTTTGTACAGGATGACTTTATAGTCAAGGCTAAGTTTAGGGTTTTCACTAATTCGCCAGTGACGCCTAGAGGTTGTTTACTTCAAGTGCAGTTGCAGTATGTCGACGTTGAGTCAGCCGTCTAACCAACTGCCTGTCCCACGTTTCGAACGAAAATTTCGTTCGCTTAGCTTACATTTAAAACCAAAACAATATTTTAAAATTTGCTTTGGACTATGCAGATCATTAAAAAGCCAACATTCGAGGAACTATTCGAAATAAGCCCAGTGCCCATGTTCTGTAACACTCGCGTCAAAAACCTTTTCAATTGAAATGTGTGAAATGAAACAAAAATGCCACATTTTGAAACAAACAGCTATTTTTCTCACTTAACTGTGTCTGTGGCTTTTTTTGGAGAGTTCTATCTTTCGCGTAACGAAATTACACGCCAATTCACAGAAAAAGTGTGTCTGAAAAATTTTTTTTAACTGTCAAATAAACTCACGAATAAAAATGGGGCGAGCAAAAATTTCAACACCAAAAAACAAATAAAAATGCAAAACACAAAAACTCAAGTAAATAAATAAACAAATAAATAAATAATAATAATATTTTGTTCTTGGCACATTTTTTCATTGTTTAATTATTTTTCTTTTAACATTCTTATAAAATAATACGAATTTTTTCAAAGCTCGTTTGCAAACAACAAACATTAAATTCGCACTTTACATTATTTGGTGTTGCCGACGGAAGTATTTTCGCCGCCGTCGTTGAAAATTTTTAAATTTTAGTAAATTTTGGTCGCCGTCAGCGATATGTGTTACTGGCATTCTCAACGCTTGCAATTTCACATCGGCTTCGAGTGCAATGTTATGACATTTATAACGTAAAGACGTAATCTCTTTTGATAGTTTTCGACATGCTGTAACTCACACTTTTTTCTCACTTTTCGAGAAACGAAGGAATATTTTGTTTCACATCTTTTCGATGCGAGAAGTTCTCATCAAAGTTACAGAGCATAGGTATAAATAAGTATGCTCGAAAAAGTGGTGCAAAATTGGCCAACATTTTAATCATTTCATTGAATTTGTTGTTTTATTAAAAAAAAAAAAATTCCGTGCCTCTAAAAAACACAGGATATATAGAAATTAGGCTGATGGCTGAACATTTGCTGGGTTTCTTATCAATTCCCGTTAATTAAAAAAGCAACAAGTTGTGCACATAAGAGTGTAGTAAGACTCCTTATTTGTTTGCTTCTTTAACAATTCTCCCGTCAAAAAATGTGCTTGAGTTTTAGTGTACTCATACTTACAAGTTTTTGCTGAGTACAACTTTGTTCTTATAATAACATTGTAAAACTAATTAATGAACAATTACAACTGAACCAAAATCCATAGTTAGATGGGAAAAAGTATGAGTGCGAGAGAGAGACAGACAGAGACATATAGAACGTACAATAAAGAAAACAAAATATGACAAAAAAAGTAAGCAAATTACTTATGCCACGCAAAATTCTATAAAGTAAAGGAAATAAGAGACAACTTTTTTCCCCGAGAACAACAAAACACAAAAAGTTATAATTGATAAAATGCAAAAAAAAGGCGACGACGACAAATTAAACTTTCAACAGAAATCTGTGTTTTAAAGAAAAGAGTTATGTTTTGTTAATTGAAGTAGAAACTATGTGGGGATAATAAATAGAATATGTATCTATTTTCCTATGTGAATCAGGAATAAGCCGGTCCAAAATGAAGGAAAGTTAAATTTGAAGCTAAGAAAATGATAACAAGCTTCTAGAGTCTCAATTAAATATTAATTACTTGTATGTACCATTATTAATACATAAGAAGTAATCCAATGATTCTTTTCGCAAGATTGTGAGTTGACAAAAGACGACAATTGGTCAATAGACTTAAAATTACTTAAGGACCCAAATTATTTATTTATTTACAGCTTCAATATACTAAATAAATATTAAAATAAAATATCAACTTTTAAAACATAATTAATTGAAAATAGTTAGTTTTTATATAAAATTTTCTACTTGGGTCAAATTTGACCCGAAGATCGTTTGCCAAAAATGCCACCGAGATCGGTTCAAAATAGATGGTGGCGTCCCATAAGATCTAGGAAGAGTGTTTAAGCCTAAGAGTTGGTTAAACCTCTATTGAACTGTCGGGCATGTTCTGACAATCGCAAAACCATTAAAATTTGCATTTTGACTAGAAATCGCATAATAGATGTTCTGTAAATCGCAAGAAGATTTGTGACTTCATATTGCAAAAGTATGCTCAAAGGAACTGGAATATTTGTATTATTTTTGCGGTCTTAGAAAAATATTTCTTTGTCTTAGCTATGAAAGGACATACTTTATATACTCTCAAAAACCACTTGTGACATGGGCACTTTTACAGCAGTGTCACTCACGTCACGCCACCAAGCAATTAATCTTGTATTTTAGACCCGCCGTTCAAATGTTTTCTCCCTTTCACTTAATTGCGCTTTACACCAAAAAACAAAAAAATTAAATAATATTAAATTATTCCTTGAGTAACAATTTAAACTGCTTAGGGACGCAACGTGACAAAAAGTAGACTTTCTTGTGGAAATACCCATATGTAGAATATAGCATAATTTGTTTTTGGCGCTTTATAAAAAATAGCACATATGCATACATAAAATCACTCTTTAAAACCTCTGTCTTGTTAAATCACGATTCAAAGTTTAACCAAACCTACAACAATATGTTAAACATGAACTTTACTTTAAGGACGAAACAAAGGAAAATGCAAGAAAAAGATTTTTAGATTAAAGTGAACGTATGCCATAGAAAGAGAAAAAATGCTGAATAGTAAAAGCACAAAAAGAATTAATTAAAAAGTTGCAGAAAAGATAAATTAGCGAGCAAAAAAAAAAAAAAAAAAAAATGGAAAACGATGAGTACTTTTAGGATTAAGATTTTTTTCTCAAAGTTTAATTTGCTTTTTTGGTAAATCTGTTCGCTTGACTCTACAATTTGTAATAATTTCTTGAACTATTTGCATAGAAAAAAGAGTGCAACGAAATAAACGTTTAATTAAATCGCGCTGGGAATGGAAAGAATTCTGTTGACTTAATAAAAATTTAAATAAAAATAAGCATTTTCCAAATTGTTTGTTTTGGAACTAAATACACAAAGAAACAAGAAAATCAGCACATACAAAATTTCAAAGGGATACGATACACACTTTCTTTAATACATAATAATCTTGGTGAACTTTCTTAAAAATTATATTTAGTGAAAATAAAATAATGCAATCGAGTTCGGTTCAAAATAGACCGTGGCGTCCACATAAGATCTAGGAAGAGTGTTTAAGCCTAAAGCGCGATTCACCCATGCGTTCCGAACAAAATTTTTGTCCGGACAAAATTTTTTTTATATTGAGTTTGACGTTTTACTTTTGAGAGAGAGAGCAAAGATTTTGTTCGGCACGTTTTGTCTTGAATTGGTTTTAAGAGTTAGTTAAACCTCTAACGAACTGTAGGGCATGTTCTGACAATCGCAAAACGCTTAAAATTTGCGATTCTGACTAGAAATGGCATAATAGATGTTCTGTAAATCGCAAGAAGATTTGCAACTTCATATTGCAAAAGTATGCTCAAAGAAACTAGAATATTTGTATGAAACTATCGCCAGCAAAACGCAGTAATTTTAGAACACAATAACATATCTCTGTCGTTTTGTGATTTCAAATCGTGCGATTGTCAGAACATGGTCGTATATTAAATTTATAACCAGGGAAACCAGAATTATTCTCTAAAAAAATTGTTTTATACGCATTAAATGTGCAGTAAAAACTTGAACATATGCCCTGAAAATTTTTAGAAATATGCCTTAAAAAAATCAAAAATTACACTAATTTAAAAACAAAGAATTCAACAATTTAATAACATTTCCATTTAATAAACACAATCCTAAAAGTATAATCGGTAAAGCTAGGGTGTTTAGTCGATTAATTCTTGTTCGATTAATCGAACAATTTTAGACGATTAATTATTCCAATAATTTAAAATTGCTAATTTCGAATAAGGATTAATCCAAGAATGTATACCGATTAATCGAATAATAGTAATATATAGTATTTATGTTAAATTTATAATTTTTTTAAAGTTTTAAGTGGAAAAAAAACAAACCAAATGTATGTGCCCTTTGGAATTGAAAAAAAAAAACAGTCATGTTTAGTGAGTTATTTTGCTTATATTTTTGTTAAATTTTTTCCAAACAATTTGATGATTCATTTCACAAAAGAAAAAACGACAAAGGTTAACTCAAAGATTTATATTAATTTATCGGGTATGTTCTAGGAATCAAAATGAAGTGAAATGGAAATTGAACGATAACTTAAATTTAATTACTATTTACGAAACGACCGTCGTTTTTCGTGGTGTTCTTGCAACTATAATAGATACTTAAAGAATGAAGAAGATAGAATGGAAGATTTTTTTGAACTTTCAGTACAGGGTCGTTATTAATATTTGCTTGATTTTAAATCCACGTCATTTCGATTTCTAGAACACTCCCGTATTTTTTAACAAAATAGTTCATCCGTTTCTCTCTTTAGAATGAGTTTGGCTTACCAATATTGTACTAAGGATTAATCTAATAATGCTAAATGTAGCAAGTGTCCAACAATGTATTAACGTAAATATTCTTCAACAACTTCACTAATTTATCACTTACATAGTGACTATAACATAGTACTTGAAGAAAATGCTCCACCAACAAAATCAAAGCGGGCTACAAGTGGTCCAATCAGTAAATATTTTAAACAAGATACTTCGATCGATTCTCCAAAGGAAATTATTTGCATGGAATGTCCGTGAAAAGTTTCAATAGTTCTTACTGCCCGAAAGTGAAGCAACAATTTGGACCTTAATTGACCAGTTTTATTTAAAAAAGAATGTTTATTTACTCAAGTACTAATTTTTTTTTTAAATTATCGAAAAAAATCTCGTAATTTATAAAATTTCTGGATTTAGAATTATTCGATTAATCGATTGATTTTATAATTTTATTCGTTTAATCGGATAAGTTAAAAATGCTAAATATCGATTAATCGTTTAATCGAACAAAAATAAAACCCGATTAATTGAGCACCCTGGGTAAAGCCCATACAACATATTTGGAAACGATGGGCAGTCATCGACGGTCGCTAAATAGTTTATTAATGTTAACATTTAAAAGGAAGTTTAAGCTATTTAAGCTAGATGGGAGCTTTGGGCAAATGTGAACTAATTCGAAAAGAATATTGACCAAATTTGATCAAATTAGCTACACGAATGCAGCTTGTACTTTGCGCACTAGGTAAACATAGACAGACAACTAGCCAGTCGGACGGAAGGACATGTATAGATCTCTTTAAAAAGTGATTCTGCTTCGATCGGTATACAAAGAGATTTTTCCAGACTTCTATGTTTTACACACATCGACAAAAACGTATATAATTTGTTTTTCTTTAATTTTTGCTTATAGATAAAATTTATTTATATTAAAATTTAACATTTATCTTTAATGACAACCTGCTTTGTCTTTCAATTTTAGAGTACAAATTTAATGTAGGTGACGAAATTGAAGCAACATGTTGGGTATATAGATAGATATTTAAAACAAAAAAGCCAAACTTTCGCAAAATAAAATTTTGTTTTTTTTTCTTTGCTGCGGAAGTTCTTGTAGGCATCTAAATAAAATTTTACATGTATCAAAATATGCCTCAATAAGGCAAAACGACTAAAACTTGAAGAGTGTGAACCAGACAGTGTTGGAAAATAAACACTTAATATCGTTTCTTAGTGTTCGGCTCGGTAGGTTTGTGGATAACACAAACGCTAATAGTGATTGTGGAGAAAATCATTTAAAAAAATAACGCTTCCCTGTTTGTCATCTTTCGTACACAAAAATAATACTGTTTTTATCCAACTCAACAAAAGATGGGAACATTTAACTCCGTTCGGTTTTTTTTAAAAAAAACCACAAACTTCATTGTGTTCGGTAAGGCTATTTAATAAAAAAGCTTTTGTTTACATATATGAAAAAAACACAATCAGTGCGTTTGCCGAAATACGTCTTGCATAATGAACTCCTCGATAGATTTATTTCTATTTCTTTCGACGAACGACGAATAAATTGGAACAGAGTATGCGTTTTTCTTTCCAATTTGTTAGCATTGTAGAAAATAAAGTTACTTTTTACTTGAAGAAATGTTTTATTTTTATTTATAGCATATAAGTGTAGGTACTACATACTTATTTGAATTCAAACCACTCAATTTTTTATACCCTTCACCGAAGGTAAAAGGGCATATATAACTTTGTCGTTTCGTTTGTAACTTCTACAATATTTTTCCTAGATCGTATAAATTATATATATTCTGATGAGAAGAGAAGTTCAAGTCACGATGAAATGGGTTTTCCCGGTTATGATGGGGACTCGGTATTTAAACATTTATGTCACATGTAGTCCGGAATTATTTACTATTAGATTTTAGATTTCTGTATACCTAAAGAGTTTTCAAATTAGGTACAAGCATCTTGATTATCAATACACAACAACCGACAAAAAGTGGGCGGGATTGGAAAAGTGGCCATGGCACAAAATAAATTTATTTTGAATTTGCTACACATAGCTGGGTTATCAACATACAACCTCCAAAGTTTCCAAATCAGACAAGTAGGCGTGGCACACAAAAGATTTATAAAATATTGTTTTAAATCGTTTGTTGTTTGTATTTTATTTTTCAACTTGTGTCTTATTTGTAGAAATATGGTCAAGCTATCAGCTGCTAATTGTAAAAAATAATTTATTTTCAAATTATTCAATTGAAAAAATTGGTGTTATTTGATTGCAATTAAAAAAAATATATAGAAAACAGAGAAATTATCATTAAAGGCTATTTTACACTATCACACAAGTCTTACGTATTTTGACGAAAATGCATCTCTGATCTAATAATTGTTTCAAAATTAAAAAAAAACACCATGGTTTGGAAAGAACAGAAGTTTATATATTTATCTAAATATATGTATATATATAAATATATATATATGTACATGTATATTTATATTATATATATCGTTAAGTTTTATTTAATTATTTGCACGTGTTTGCGTGGTATTAAATACTTATATTAAAAGTTTAATTAATATATAGCAAGTTGAGTTTTGATCGAATTTCAGTATTTGGTCATAACTCGGCCATTTTGTAACCGATTTGACACATTTTTACACCGACATCTTAAAAAATAAAATTATGGTTCCTGAAAATAGGTATTTAAAAAAAACTATATTTTTGAAATTACTTTTTTTTACCGATTTTCCGAGTTTTTCAGCAAATATGTTCTTCTAAAGATTTCCGATATTTTGATATCTTAAACGTATGAATAGGTCATATTACAGCTCTAAAATTTTAGTTTTTATAAAAATTTAATGTTTTTCAGTCCTTTTTTTGCGTATTTTGCTCATAACTTAACAATTTTTAACCTATTTGACAGATTTATGTACCAACGTGCTTAAGAATAATATTACCATTAAATTGGGTTATAGGTATATATGTAAATATACGTACATATATTTACATACATAAATTTAAACAAACTTAATTATAAAAATAATAAATAAAAACAAACTTAATTATAACAAGTAAGAGTGCTATATTCGGCTGTGCCGAATCTTATATACCCTTCACCATTGTGCGAGCAGAATACAGAGCAACTAGACAAAACCTAAATAATTTCTACATAAACATACATATATACAATACATAAAACTTCATTATAAATTAAATTTAAAAAGTTAAAACTGCTAAATATTTTTTTAAATCGTTTCAGAACATAAAAAAATTAAAAAAAAATTTTCTTTTTGAAAAAACACGATTCGAACCAGGGACTCACAGTTTCTAACCTAAGCAAACCCCCTAGACAACTGGACCATGAAGAAACGTTTTATGAATATCATTAAAAGTAAATATGATCAGTTTACAGTTGTGATATTTGGTAAAACGGACAACTGGATTTGAACTTCGCTTTTCATAAGGGCCCAGAATACCCAGAACTTTATAGGGTATAGGACTTTCGGTGAAGGGTATAAAAAACAAACTTAATTATAAAAAGAGTAATTTTTGGGATTTCAGTATTTTGGTCATAACTCTGCTATTTTTTAACCGATTTGACAGATTTATATACCGACGTGTTAAAGAAGAAATTTGCCAGTTATTTTGGTTATAAAACTTGGACTCGGGAAAATCTATGGTTCCCGAAAATGGGTATTTTTGAAAAAACAAATTAATATTTTGGTCATAACTTTTTCGTATCTAAACCGATTTTCCCGAGTTTTTCAGAAAATATTTTCTATTAAAAATTTCCGGTCTTTTGATATATAAGGCGTAACCATTGGTCATATGACAGTCCAAAAAATCAGGTTTTTATACAATTGTTGATATTTTTTGTACGGGAGGTACCACGCCCACTTGTTCAATCCCGCCCACATTTTGTGGGATGCTGTGTATTGATAACGTTAATGTGTGTACCTAATTTGGAAGCTTTGGCTCTTGCCGTTCTCAAGATATATAGAAATAAAAAAATACAACAACAACAAGGAATTTTTGGGCAAAATCAGAGGCAGTCGTGGTTTTTTGGTCATATCTCAGCCATTTGTGGACCGATCTTGCTGAATTTCAATAGCAAGGAATGGTAGACTATATGTGACATAAATGCAAAACAACCTAGTCGCTATCATGTCTGGAGTCTCCGGAAAACACATATCAAACGTAAGACGGACAGACGGATATCGTTAAATCCACTTCTCTCCTCATAAGGACCCAGAATATATATACTTTATAGGGTCTAAGATCAATATTATAGAAATAACAAACGGAATGACAAATTTATATGTACCCTTTTCCACCTGTGGTGAAGGGTATAAAAACAATAACAACTTATCATGACAGGGTTGTATTTCCACAAAAACAGCCTTTAGGAAGTAAAAATACCCATTTAAATGTCTTAATACTTTTTATAGCAATGTTTTCAGGACTTACCCATCATCTCTCTGCCCTATAAAAAACGTGATGTATACAATTTTCATAATTTTTCTTTTAACAATTTTTAAATGACATTTATAGCTGTTCTTTTCTTTGTGCCGACAAGTTCGTACAGCTGTGCAAAGTTCGTCGTCCGTCCCAATTGTGTTTTTATTCCATAATTTACCAAACAGTTAGTAATTTATATACTGTTTACATTATAGCATTTTATTTAATAGCATTTTAATTTGGTTTTAATTTAATACTTAGATTATAACTATATTTAACTATAATTTTACGATTATTTAAAATTAATGTAAATAATATCAATTTTCTACAACTAAAATTTTTAAAGCAGCTCTACGTTTGTGCAACTCTTATTCGTTTTTTTTTTTTTGAGTAAAAAATTATCTCTTAAGATTTATTTTATTAAATTTATTTAGCGAAATGCAAGTGACAGTGATAATAAGCTTAAAGAAAACTAAAAGCAAAATTAAACAAAGACGGACAATGAAAGCGGTTGTGATAGTGATGCAATTAAATGAAAGTGATACATGAGGCAGGTGGTGTGTGTGTGTGTTGATATGTGTATTTGTTGTATTCATTTCATTTCAACATGTTTCGTTTGTTTTCTTGGTGATTTAAGCCAATCTTACCTGTATTGTTGTATTGTTGTTGCTGCTGCTGTTGATGATGAATCATAAATTTTACATCACTATTACGATTGCCATCACAATTGTTAAATGTATTAAATTGCATTGTTGCCGCTGTTGTCTTGGTTCCTTTTGTTGGTGTTATTGTTGAAGTTTTTGTCATTTTTGCTATTCCTGATGTTGAATCCATTATGGGTCCAAATGTGGTTTGTGTCGTTGTTGTTGTTGGTATAACACATACAATATTATTGGCATTTCTTTTATCAACTGTGTGTCAAATAAAAAAGGAAGTTGGAAAAATTTGTTGTCGGTTTTTTTTTTATTTTTATTACTTTTTTTGTATAATTCATGGATTGTATACGTGTGCAAGTGTGTGTGTGTGTGTATATAAAAAGAAGATTTGTAGGAAAATGTGTGTGATAATTTTAAGATTGTTCTGTTGATTGGGGAAATGGGGTGGGTTGAGATGAAAGTGAGAGCTTTTGTAATTATAAATGTATGGATTTTAATTGGTTATTGTTTGTTCATTTCTTTATCTTACGGCATGGCATATTTGTCCTTTTTTGTAAATGTATTCGTTATGAAATGAATATGCCCAGCGGGAAAAAGAAGGAGTAGGAAGGCCTTCTAGAAGGCCTCTGTACCCCTTCTTTTGGATGTACAAGGCCTTCTTGCTCCATTCCATACTCATATCTTTTTTACACACGTTGTCATTGCGGAGAAGGCCTTCCGCTCTCGCTTCTTCAGCAGGTACATAAGAAGGGTAACGGGACCAAAAAAAATTGATTTTGCTTTTGCTTGTGCAAAAAAACAATACAAGACATGTTACTCCTTCTCTACTCCCTTCTCATAGAAGCGAGTGTGGAAGGTGTATCTTATCTTTTATACGAAAAAGCCGAGGCCTTCTATGAGGCCTTCTTTAGCAGTTAGATAAGAATAGTAATTGAATCAAAAAATCTTTTAAGCAGGCCTTTAAAAAGGCCTAAAGTAAGAAGGTCTTCTGAGTTTTCCCGCTGGGTGGTCTTATTCTGATTTACACTTGTATGTGTCAGCACATACAATTGTAGTATATCATGTTTAAACTGATGGGATTGTAATAAAAATGAAGTTGATAATAATGAGTTATTAGGGATGAATTAAAAACTATCATTGTAATAAAAACTCTTAATCCTTCAAAATCTTATTTTGTTTCAAAAATATTGATTTTATCTTTTATTTAAATCAAAAATAAAATGTAATATATATAGATACATATTTAAAACTATATTCATAAATTTAACGGAGAGGCAGCATTAAATATTTTTGGAAATAAATCTACTATTTCTAAACTTTTGGTTCGAACGAAGTGGGTAATTAGTTTGGAATAATAACCTTTAATTAGATATTTTATGAACTGAAATAAGAAATTTACTTGATTATTAATTAAATAATTTTTTATCAAGCCAACATATGGGATAAGGCTGGAAAAATACCGTTAGCTTATCGATTTTCAAAACCGGCTTTAATTTTTTTATCCCAGATTTGGGGTTTTAGAAAAGGTTAGATAAATTCAAAATTTTAATATAAATTGGGTCAAAATCGAAATGTTTTAGACAGAGAATGACAAAATATTTTCCCCTTAATGTGACAAAAACCTGCACATATAAAATCATATGACAAACAAAAATATTGCAAGAATGTAGAATTTTAACATGTCCGAGGTGAAGTGCGGGTCTAGAAAAGTATATGGGGTTCATTTTAAAAATTCAACGCAAGTACACCTCTGTTATGCTTTTTAAATTTGAATTTAACGGCGATTGGAGCAACCGCTTAGAAATTGCAGCTTTTTTTTATTGAAATTAAATTTGTTAATGCGAAAAAATTTTAAATACTGACACCAATATAATATAATATCCTAAATCAATATTTATTGACTCAAATTTTTTTTTTAACAATTAATTGTCTATTTGAAAAAAAACTTGCAAAGTTTATAATAATTATGCGTTTTCTGCCATCTTGCTCGTGAAAACTATTTCGCCACCAGTCTTGGCTTTCTTATGAGTCTTATGGAGAACGTTAAGACGACAAGTAATCCGTTGCTTATACCAAAGAGATTTTTTAGCTAAGGTAAGTCAGCGCTGTCATTGTTTGATAAACTACCTAATGTTTTCATTAAAGTTCAGCCGTCGCGGAAAATCAAAAAGGCCTTTTGTTTATTCTGCTTGCAATGGTTTTATGCTTCTCACAGACAAGTTGTAGATTTACGAGACCCAATTATTGGAACAATAATTTCTGTCCACTGACACACACTGCCCCACCTGTCACAGTGAATCCCTGTGAATGACTTTTTATTCCAACTAAATGTCCAACCAATTGCACTGTCTCATCGAATTTCTGATCGTTAATTACCCCCAGAGTGCCTGTATCAACTCTGTCTTGATTTATCCCGGTTTAGTGTGAATTAAAAGTGAAAAAAACCAGAAAATATTTTAGTTTTAGATACTTTTTGAAAATATTTTCTTTTCAAGTGTTAAAAATACAACTGCGTCAGCAGTAACTTCGAATTCTCTGGAATTAAATTTTTTGTTTTTGTTCTAAATTTTCTGTTAACAAAATGTATTCAATTTAATAAAAGAGCATAAGAGAAAACGGCTTTCTTCGGCAAATTTGTATGTCAAATTGTATGGAAAATGTGGTGTCGACAAAGTTCTGTTTCAACACTAAATGGAGATTTTTTGATTTTATAGTGTAAACAAAAGATTTGTGACATGTGGCAATGCCAAAGCACCGACAAATCAACGACGCTTGCAATTCATTGCATTTTATTAACAAAATTCGTGCTGTGTGTTAAAATTTGTTTTGTAAATTACATCCATTTTATGGTCGCCATAGAATATTTTTCTGGGTAAACGTGATGTCTCTCGTGTACAGGGACAAGCAAGCCAGAATTTCAGCTGTGGTAGACAACATTACAGCTGCCATTGATGAGATGCCGGCCGAAATGCTGGAAAAAGTATGCAAAAACTGGAGCTAAGGAATGGACTAATAAGTAAGGGACAGGTATTCATTTATCGCCCTAAATAAATATTTCTTTTACGTTTGCAAATTTTCTGTGTTTTTTTTTTAATGTTCTAAACACAAACGATCAAAAATCACCCTTTATATTAGGCAATACTTGTTGAAAAGTGGGCAATTTGAAAAGGTACTTTAAACATAGAAGGGATTTTAAAAAGTACTTGGGGTAAACTACGCTATTTGATATCTATTTGTAAATTGTATTGTAATTTTGATCTTTATCGATGGCCGTAATTTGTTCTTTGATTTAAGTACAATAGTACTTTAAAATGCTTTGAAATATTTCTTAAGATATATTACATTTTGATTGATATTTTAAAGAACCGCATTGATTTTGTGACAACATTTTTTAGTTTTTCACCATTTTTGAAGTATTTCCTCAACAAAAATTTTGAAAAAATAAATCAGTATAAATACGGTTGTGCAATTATTTTCGACTACCGTAATAGTGCTCTTTATCTTATGCTGCATTTGAAACCAGATTTTAATTACAGATCATGTTTTTTTTAATGAATAAAGAAAAATGTGCAGAAAACATTAACCCGGCGCCGGGGGGGATGGGTCAAAATTACCCGTCACTTTTCGAATGGATTGTGGTTTTAAAGATGTACTTCTCTTCTCTACGCTCTTCTCAGTAGCTGGTGATATTGAATCTCTCTGAATGTTATAAATTTCAAATCAGTTGCATGACGATTGTACTTCGAGTAACACGTGCTCAAAGTTAAAAAAGGTAAATATGACCCATCCCCGCGTATATATAATAAGTGTTTATTATATTTAAGCTAGAAGAAGCCTCCTTTGTTAACTTTTTTAATATGAAATGTTTTTTGTTTAAAAATAAAAGTAAATATGTTATTTTTTAACAAAGTCATGTTTTATTTCCTTAATAAGGTTAGATTCAATCTAAATTGTATATATTTTTTCGTAAATATAGCAAAAAACCTCGAGTTTAATAAGTGGGTCATTATGACCCAACCCCCATGTCCTTGTAGCTAAAATCCACCCCCCGGCGCCGGGTTAAAGGAATTTGCATTGAAAATACTCAATCCTACGCTTCATCAGATATTGATGTCTTTGAAAATTTAACGAAATTATTAACAAGAAGTAAATACATACTTAATAAATATTGTGAAGGAATTTACATTGTGGCAGTTGGAAAAATACTTTTCAGATAAGGAATTAAAATGTTGGAATAAAAAAAATTTAAGTGCAAGAGAAACAAAGAATGTTTAAGTTAAAAAAATACCAAGAAAATGTTAATTTAATTTGAAGGCCCAGAACAGACGTTGACGATTCGCATCTTTTCAATATATCCTGAAATGAACAAATGTCATCAGCTTCATGAAAGTATAGAAAAAAAGTAGAGCTTTTAATATTTGTTGAATTTTATACTATAAAAGTCTTAAATCGAAGCAAGGATACGTCTAGCTAAGAATTGTCCTTACTAAAAAAATTCTAAAAATATAAAAAAATCTTGTTTAAATTCGATACACGAATCCAATATGAAAAGCTGAATGTGAATTTAATTCGGACGTAAATATATCGTTTACTTCCTGTGATCACGGATTTTCTGTAAAATTACTGAACCGTTGTATGGCCGAGGACACGCAATGAGCGTCAAAAAATTAAAACATGAAATACTACTGAAGTGGCCATGCAATGAGCGGCATGTGAGCGAAATTTCTGAGCGGCTAAGCGGCGTCGCTCAGAAATAAAACTTGTTCTAATTTTTTAGTTGTTTTCTGAGCGGCAATGAAAAAACATGGAAAAAGTGATATGGAGCTTATAATTTCATCTGTACAAAGCCGTCCGCTATTATGGCAAGACAGATTACCAAATTTTAAAAATAAAAATATAACCGAGAAATTATTTTTATTTATTTATTTTAATTAGTTTTGTCAAACTAGTGTTAACTTTTTTCAAAGGATTTCACAGACATACGGCAGTGTTGCCAAAATCTATCTTGAAATTTGGGTAGATTTGTATACAAATGGTTAAATTCGACCTAATGTCGCCTTGCTTAATTTATAGGATGAACACCAAGCCTTGTTCGTCGATTAAGTTATATATATATATATATATATATATATATATATATATATATATATATATATATATATTTTATAATTTGTTTTTGTTTTAAATGTAAGTTAGGCGAACGAAGTTTTCGCACGAAATCGACGAACGGACCGCAAATTTTTTTTTCTTAGTAAACGCTTTAAATTCTTACAAGTACGATTTTCGCGTAATAACATTAAACAAGCCACTCTTTGCAATGACATTTTAAAAAACTAACCGCTCAGACATGACGCTCAGTAATTAGCTAATTGCCACTCAAACTCGCCGCTTTGCCGCTCATTGCGTGGCCTCGGCCTAAAAAGTAAGTAATTGGAACTGTCATCTTCGAACCATTTACTACCACAAGTGGTCTCAGACACCGGGACAACTTAACGTGCAATATTCTCAACCTTTTATTGAAATAAAAGGACAACGCGGACGACAAAAGTCATATGCTCCTCGCTTATGCAGATGATAGTGATATTACTCAAATACACATTCGAGATTTATCTGCTGTCTATGAGAAGATTGAGAAGGATTCAGTTAAAAGAGGTCAGGGTATAAACAAAGACAAAAGAAAGATATTGATTGCAACTGTAGAAAAATCAACGCACATACAATATGGCGACGAAGTGCTATAATTACCAGGTAGTACAAGAATTAACTACCTTGGGTCCGCAAGTACATTTAAAACAAATTCATTTGAAACAAAAACAAAAATTTTCAGAATTTGTAAAACAAGCACGAACATACTCTTTAACTTTAGCTGCTCAATTTCTTTCCAATTCCCTGTAAAAGTTGCCAGAATGGTACTTTGCTTTTATTGATCATAGCTTAACGACTAGAGAAGAAACTCTCTCAAAACAGCAATGAAAAAAATTCTGTAGTTCTACACTTTATTGTAAAAAGCAGTGATGCCAACTTAGTGCTTTTGGCACTATTTATGGTGCTTTTTGATGCCTCAAAACGCCAAAATTGTATCCTTAGTTCTAAACTAAGAAAAAGTACATACTTGGTGCTTTTTAAATTTTTCGTTAGTGCCTTTAATGCTTTTTAAAATTTTTATTTTTTTACCATTTTTTAAAACTTCGGTTATATAGAGGATGATTTAGAAAGCCTGTAAAGATTTTAAGATTTCAAATGATAAAGAAAGTGATAAAAGAAAGTTGCATTCGATTTACCAAAAACTTGATTAACGAGGTTTGAGCTAGGCTTCCTAGCAATGTGGAAATTTTACAAAACGTTGCACTTTTCAGCGTTGACAACATATTTAGTAATCGTAATAAAAACGATGTATTTGTTTTCGGTAAACATATTTTTAAAGATGTAGACACTGTTTCAAAAATAGAAAATGGCTTGAAAAATATAAAGAATTGTAAATGGAAAAATAAACAACGATTTTGAGTCATGTAGAAAAAACGTATTAAAAAGTTTAAAACATGCAGTCGGAAACCGTATTTTTTTGAGCTACGAAAATCGAGCTCGCACTGTATTACTTTTAAACTGTTTTATGGCCAATTCAAACTCCAAATGCTTTGGATAATATTATTTTTTTTGAAGATAATAATAATACATTTAAAAATTTTTATATACAAATGTAAATATATTTATTATTTAATTTTAAATGAAAATGGTCCCCCATCTACGCCGTCGCCTTTTTTAAAATTTTGGAGGTATTTAATATTTGGCACAGCCGAAGGCAACTGGTTTTGTGTTTAATTAAATTGTAAAAATGGATTAGTGCTTTTTTAAGCTTTTTTTCAAAATAGTGCTTTTTTTTAAATTTTAAAGTGCTTTTTGCTCTCAAAAAGTTGGCATCACTGGTAAAACCCCAGTAAAAAATTGGGTTTTTTGAAACAGAGAAAAAGCGCATAATCGAGCGCTTCAATAAGAGAGCTCTTATACACCAGTAAATGATAAAGAATAAAATACACAAAAAAGCGAAAAAATAAAACTTTATTATGGTTTTCGAAAATTATTGAAAAAAGTAAAAGCAAAACATTAATAAATATGCTCATAAAGCTAGCTCAGAAGAAAAGTATTTAAGGAGTGCTTTGTTTGCATGTTAAAAAAAGCGCTTATTGTCAGCAGAAAATAGTCCTCCAAACCGGGAACACCCCAAACAAAAATCAGGCATTCCATCAGCAGGTTTGAAGTGATTTGAGGAATGAATTCATACGTAAAACCTGCTCCTTTTGGAGCACATTTTTAACTGGGTATTAAGTAACAACAACAAAAACACATTTATTCTAATACAATCATAGATTTAGATTTTTTTTGATACCTGGGATTTGTTTTTTCCCCGTCTTTCTGTTCATGTAGTAATCGATGATATCAACCTGGACCCATCTATGTGCCTTTAATTACGAATAACATTAAAACAAAGACCGAGTACAAGCATCTTCGTACCGACTCCCTTTCTTCTCTTTTTAAAAAACTCAAAAGTTGATTTGTGTGAAACTAACCTAATTTATACACAGAAAGAAAAACACTCGGGATAAAATAAGTTTTTTATATTTACTTTAAGTACGAATAACATTAAAACGTACTTAAAACAGTCCTTAATGGGAAAACTTTCGAACATCAATCCCGGAATTTCTTAAAATAAGTGTAAAATTCTTAAACCAAGTAAAAAAAAAAAGATTAAACTTTTCGTTGGTAGTATCACTCTGAGAGTTCCAATCTCATATAACTTGCTAGTCTCATGTACGTTTAACTGTTTTTCGTACTCAATTTTTTGAGCACGCCTCGTGCTAAAAGTGAGCAAAAAAAGATCAATTTATCCCGAGTGTTTTTCTTTCTGTGTACGCTTGTGTTTGTCAAAGTTTGTTGTAGACACTACAACAACAGCACACAAGTTGGTAAAAAAAACATTTTGCTTGTTCTGTGTAGAAACAACAAAAAACAACAGAGCAAGAAAAAAAATATATATTATTTTCATGTTTAAAAAGTTCCTATTAAGTTTATATTTATAGTTAAATAAGTACAGCAAATTTTAAAAGTAGATAACATGTCGGGCATAATTCTGTAAGGTGTAAAACGAGAAAGTAAATCAACCATAATAGTATTCTCCTTCTGTCTCTAGAATAAGTGTTTAAGCTTACAATCAATCTAATTTCACTATCGGATTATTTCAATTACGATTTCGGGATTAAATATGGATAAATGAATTAGCTCGCACTCGAATAATCCGTACTTGCATCAATCTTTCTGTACTTGATTCAAAAAAAATTGTCTTACCGTACTATTGATACCGCTTCAGATTTAGTTAAGTACGAATGAATTGATTTTTTTTCAGTGTATCTACAAACATATTTATACTTTACACATTTATGCATTTTTAACTGACAACTTAGAAATTTCTACTAATATTTATTTTAAGCTCATCTCTAGTTTTAAAGCACAATTATTTGAACATAATTAAACTTTATTTGATACAAACCCAATTATAATTTACACAATCTCATACGAAAATACAAGAAACTATTTGAAAACAAACGCATTTACATTAGAATTAATATTTATTAACAATTAGAAACATTTACATATACATACACATTTAAAAGAAGAATTCTCGTAAATGAAAGACAAATAACTTTCAAGAATGTTCTTGGAATAAATTTAAGTTTCGTTATTATATCTGGGAAAATAAGTGCAGGAAAATACAATTAACACAAGACAAACCTTTTTATGAGAAAAATTGTGAAAATTTATTAGAAGTTTTTAGTTAATAAATTTATTGTACGATAAATTAAAGAGCTACATGAAACCTTTAATATGAAATTCTTAATATTAACAAAATATTAATATTTTAGCAGAATTAAAAAAAAAGAAAAAATATTTAAAATTTCTTCAACAAATTTTCATTTCAACCAGTAAATAACAGGAAGCACAAAATCCATATACCAAATACTTTGGCCATCAAAAAAGGACTATTTAAAATGTTTTTTTACAAATGATAACTATTTTCTTTTGTTTCCTTGTTCAAAACTTTTTCTTTTACGGCAGAGATGGCAAAAGAAGTTTAAGGACCGTTTTCACGACTTAACGATAGCTAAATGTAGGAAGTTATCGAACAGATAATGAGTTTTTAATTATCACAAGTTCCCTTTAATCTAAAAGTGAAGGATAAGCTAAAGAGAGGAACGTTCTACCTTTAACTTTTGTCGTAAGGTTTAGATTTGAGATTGCCATATTATATTCACACATTTTTATATATGGCAACTCCAATTACGTATATTTTGTAAATGTAAAAAAGTACGTAGTTGCCAGTTCGTATTTTTATCTTGGCAAAAATAATCGGTATTTTCTTTAGTACTGCCACATTTTCAAAAATGTTAAGTTTATTTTATACAGAAGTTGTGAAAACGAAAAATAGTTGAAGGTAACTTTATTCCTCACTAGTGCTAAAAGTACCGTTAACTATTTCGAACTTTATAGGTAAGTCGTGAAAACGGGCCTAAGTGCTATAAATGGCTATTGTTTTGTAAAAATATGTAATAATAAAGCGAAGTTATTAAAAATATAAACAAATTTTTTTTTTGACGTTATAAATAAGTAAAGTAACCACTGCTGTTGTTGCATATTTATTGTTAGCAGAAAAAGTGAGAAGAAGACTTTTGCAAATTTTTTTTTTTTTTTATTTTTTTTATTTATTTTTTCTGCGTGCACCACTACAGGTAGCTGAGATGGGGGTATATTAAGTTTGTCATTCCGTGTGAAAGTTTTTTAAAATTTATCTAAGAACCCAGAAAATATATGTATATATTCTGGATCCTTGAGTAATTCTAAGTCCATTTAGCCATTTCCAGCTGTCTGTCCGTCTCTTGAAATCACACTCACTTTCGAATGAATAAAAAGAAAAAAACAATGTTGGTGTCAAATTGTTTCTAGTTCTTCTAAGCAGCTTGGGAATGAAACCCAGCGACATTGATTCAGTAGGATTAGAGTTATTAATCAAATTGTGGAACAACCACCCTAAAAAATTGACAATTTTGTTACAAAGACTAGCATAAATAGTAGCGGAATATATATATTGATAAGAGATTTTGCACAAATTCGTTCTAGACTAGAAATGATACCGCAAAATTAAAGATCGGTCTATAATTTATCATAGGACCCATATAAAGCTCACTCTCGACAAACACTTTAGTGCGCATTTAACCTTAAAAAATAACGCTATTGTAATCAATTTTGCTCTGTAACAGTTTTATACAAATAGAAATCACACTGTGAAATTTCGTGAAGATCGGTTCCTAATTTACCACAGGTCCGACATAAAGCTCAGTTTTGAAATATAATGGCTGTCAGCGAGGGGTATCAAAGATTCGGCCGAATATAGCACTCTAACTTGTTTTTTGTAACGTTACTAACAAATTTACTGACTCATCATCGCACAGCCTAAACCAAAGATAAAAAGTTGAAACTTGGACATATAACTTTTGAAGTAGGAATGTAATCCTCAAGCACCAACGCAGAATTTTAGATATTATAGTCATCAACAACTATGTTGACTTTCACGTAGGGTTTGTTCTCGTTTTCCCGTGATTTTTCTTGCGGGATCCCGGGAAATAAAAAATTCCTCATAATTTCAGAAAATAGCTATTTATACTTTAAAATTTAGTTTTCTATTCTCTAAAAATTAGCATCTGTTGGGTTGTGGATTAGATCAATTACAAGAAGTGAGTACATGTATTTAAATCAATGTCTCCTGATGTAATAAATCTACTAAAAGCAGAATGGGCAGTGCAACAGTTGATAATTATTACATTTAGTGAAGTGAAGAGTTAATAAAGTACATCAATTCAAAATAAGATGCAGGCAGTAAAGTTTCATTGTCCATGAACAAGTCTTAAAAATAGGAGATACCTAAACATATCGCTCCTTTATTGCAACATAGTCATATCTACAAAAACAAACGATCTTGGCAAAATGCGATTAAAGTTTTAAAAATATACCGATTTAAAGATATATTTTGCTATAACTTCGGTTCAGTTTGAGATATAATACGAGAAGGTATGAAGGAAAACTTTGCTAAAGTTACTTGAAATTTTGAGATATGACTATGATGCAATGAAGGAGCGATATGTTTATTAGGTGATAAACACAAATTTTCACGACTTACAAAGCGCTTTAAGTGTATCAGAAAGTTATTTCCTAAGCCATTAAAAAATGTTTTATATTTCCTTAAAGTATTTTATCTATTTTATTAATTAACTTTTTGATTTCACATCTTGAGTACCTCAATTTTAATTTTGTTTTTATTATTGTTTTATGAATTATCTAGAGCATAATAATACTGAATAAAAGCATAATAATAGGAAATAAAGGCGAGAGGTAATAATAATTCAAGTTCCTATTTCAATCTTTAGTTAATTTTTTAGTATTCAACCATTTCATTTACTTTCTTTGTAAACAAGTTCCCTTACGTATTTTTATAAAAGTTTTTTTTCATCAATTATTTTGTATTTTGTATTCCCAAAAATTGAAATTACTTTTTGATCAATTAATACCAAAATTTACTTTGTATTATTTATATGGAGCGGGATCCCGGGATTCCGGGATCCCGGGAAATTTAAAAAAATTTCCCGCTTTCCCGGGAATCGAAAAAGTCCGGGAAAAAAACTCTACTTTCTCGGCATAATATTCAGCTCAATTTGTGCCGTATAAAAAACATTAAAGCCTATTTTCGGAAAATTTTATTTATTTATTTAAAAAATAAAGTGAGTATTAAAAAAACGGGCATTTATGCTACTGAAATGAATTATTAATTAGTTATTAAGACCAACGCCGAAGGAGTTCACAACATCTGTGAAAGATATGCGTTCATTTACAACTTCTAACTACCAAGCGTTTACCACGAAAAAGGGCAAGATATCTCCATTGAATGCCCAGATGTCGCAGAAGTTATAGATGCTGTAAATCAACGAATAAGGCCCCTGAAGCCGACAACATATCGCCTGACATGCTTAAAGCCGACTCCCATACTACAGGAAACATATTGCTTCCCCTTGCCCAGAACTTCTGGCTCACACATAAACTTAATTTTAATTTATAAGAAGGTTTTATGGTAAATATCCTCAAAAAGGGTGATCTGACAAGTTGTCAGAACTGGCGAAGCATAAGCACCCATTGTGCAGTAAAAAGGATAATAGCGCAAATCATTAACGGAAGAATATCCGACAATGTTCTAAGGGTTCTAAGGCCCCATCAAGCTGGCTTCCGGTCCAAAAAATCCTGTGTAGACCACATCAAGTGCCTCGGTAGGCTAGCTGGTAGTGAGCTAGTCTATCAGCGCCGAAGTTGCGGGTTCGATTCCCGCCAGAGACTCTGGTTTCTTTCCTGCAGACAAGCATAGCGCTTCGCGGGATTAGCTTAGGAAATTAAAAAAAAAAAAAAAAATAGTCTTAGAATTATTAAAGAGCTATCTACAGAACTTCGCTCTCCGCTTTACCTGTTGTTTATCGATTTTGAAAAAGCATTTGATACCCTGAACCAACACGCAATATGGAGCGCTCTTGCTTGCAAAGGGAACCCACCTACTGATACATACCGTGATGTTAAATGTCGTGTTTTCCACAATACCTTTCTAATTGCTGAATATACAAATTATTGGCGCTAGATGGCATCAAATTACACTGTATTTGCAAATATTATGAGTTCATATGTTTAGCAAAAATACTCGCTAAGGGATTTTGAACAAAATTGCCAAACATCATTTGCTCGAATTCTTGAAATGTATAGGTCAAAATTGAGATGTTCTTCAATAACCTAAAAATAACGGTAATTTTGTAAATAACGGAATTATGAAAAAGTCTCAGAGCCGAAGTTGCTGCTGAAGTCCTAAAGAACCATTTTCAACAGTCACAAAAGTTCTTTTTCGCAAAAAGTCGATTTTGGCACATTGCTTAATATATTGGTTTATTTGCTAAAAAATACAAATACGAATTTGGTACTTTTTTGAAATTCGAATGTTTGAGGGGTTTTGGTACTTCTTTTTACAAAACATTGACACATACGTATTAAATTATGGGCTCCCCCTGCAATATTAAAATTTTTGATACTTGAAAGTGAAGAAAAATATCAGACTTTAATAAGTTTTTCAAGCTTAAGGTCTCATTTTTATAAAAATTAGTTAAAATATTTATTTCGATATTTCGATTTCCGTTGGAAATCTTCTTCAGGAAATTTTTTTTTTTTTTTTTATTATTAAAAAAATTCCCTGAAGAAGATTTCCAATTTTATAAAAAAGAGACCTTCAGCTTGAAAAACTTATTAAAGTCTTACAGCCTGTTCATCGATTTCGAACGTCATCGTTCGCATAGAAAATTACATTTAAAACAAAAACAAAATTCGAACATTGTACGAACTTTGTTTTTGTTTTAAATTGAATTTTCTATGCGAACGATGACGTTCGAAATCGTTAAACAGGCAGTTATATTTAATAAAAAAGGTCGAAGAGAATAAGGTTTATAATTTACTGAAGAAAAATATCAAAAATTAAATGTCCTTCTTTTACTTTTCCGTTCTGAATTTTTTTTTAATCTTGAGCTTAGAAATATTAAATTTCATGCGCAACGCCCCGAGTAAACGAGAACCCATAAGATAAAAAATGTTGCTACTTTGTTTTTTATCGAAACCTAGAAAAAGAAACTTTGCCAATAAATATGACCACGAAAGAAAAGGTGACAAATTTTTACTGCCAAGCCCACAATATCGACCAGAACATTTCATTCTCATATTTATACTGTTTATATTGAAAACAATAATAAAAAAAAAAATTTTTTTTGTTTCCAATATAAATATACGACATCGTGGGCCAGGCAGTTAATAATATCACTAAATTTTTCGCAAAATTTAAGGCACAGTGAAATTCGCACCTTGACATGTAAAAATTTTATTTCTACTATTGATCAAAAAAAGTATTCGGATCGATAAAATTTTAAGAGCTTTTGTGATCTCTTTGCTAATGTAGAAATCATTATACATATTTGGATCTTACGAATCAGGGCGATGCAGAATAACAACGCATCATCGCTCAGATACATTTGAATTGAGACTTATTCAAAAATTGTAAACTAAGTGACAGCTGTACTGCCCACATCTCCATTTTAGTAGTTTTGAGCTGGGTAGACAAAAATACAACTCGCGACCACAATTCGCGTCAAAATCTCTCATTTTAAGATTTGTGTTGGCGAGATTAAAAATAAAACTAGCGAGCACAGATTTTAAAACGATGAGTGAACTGTCTGTAGCAGAGAAATAGATGGAAAAATTTTTTTTTTAAACATTTATTTTGTAATTTCATATAGTTTTGAATCTTTTTGGACCAACAAGTATTTTTTTGTTTCCCAGGTGGTAACACTGCGTCTTAGCATAATCTTAAAATTCTAGTTAATTTGAATAAAAATTTTGTTACTTAATATTTAACCAATTTTTTAATTTTTTTAATTCTACACCTCATTTTTAAATCTCTATATTAATTTTTTCGAACTGCAAAAAAGGTGTCGATTTGGACCTGTCGGTAGATCAGTAAAGCCGATGTATGGTTTGATTAGTGTTAATAAGAAACTAAATTGATTTTCTTACCAAAAACTAATGCAGATAATAATTTTATTTTAAACTTAATAAGAGTTTTTCAAAAGAATATTAACTTAAAATGTTTATAGATGAAGTTAAATTTCATTAAATTTCAAAAAAAAAAAATATTATAAACAAATGACAAAAATTTATAAAATGCATAACAAATGTAGAAACGTATGTGTGCAAATGTAACGAGAAATACCAGTGTAGGAAAGATTAAACTTAAAAATATTATTATTAATTACATAAAATTACAATAACAATAAAGTAATTAGTTATCAAAGATAATTTTACTAATGACATTTTCAATTGAAACCAATAAATTTTGTTTATTTAAAATTTGTAAAGAAACAAAATATCGAATTAATTTACAATTTACAAAATTCAACACTCACTCACAAACCATATACACCAATACAATGAAAATTAAATGAAATACATATGAATATGAATGTACGTACCCAGAGATGTTTGTAAATTATTTGTTGCTGCTAGTGCTGGTGCATGTGTGGTTATTAGATTGTTGATATTAAAGACATTTGAGCCACTTAAACTGTTGCTATGATTGCTGTTGTTACTTGAGGAACCACCACTGCCACCGCTACTTCCGGTTGTTGTTGTTGTTGCCAATGAACTGCCGCCATTGATTAAATGATGATTGTTTAGTTGTTGTAGTTGTAAATTGTGCTGATGTTGTTCGCTTAATAGTCCCCCAACGCCACTGCCACGTTGGCCACCGCCGTTTTGCTGTTGCGTCATATGTGTTGCAATTAATGTGGTCTCAAGGCCACCACTACTGCCACTTCCTTTATGGGCAGTTGTTGATGATGTAGATGTTGTTGGTATTTGATAATTTAATCGATATGGTTGTTGTTGTTGTTGTTGCTGCTGGTGGTCTATCGTCATTGGTGAGGTAAGCGTATGATTGCTACCATTTGAACTTAAGGGCGATGTTGTACTCTCACCACCACTGGGTGTTAAATCATTTTGTGGTAGTTGTTGTTGTTGCTGTTGCTTTAGTTGCTGCTGTTGTTTATTCAAATACAAAGCACCTGATGTAGCTGCAGTTGGCCCAGATGGCGATTGTAAGTTGTTCGCTGTTGTAAAAAGTTTTCCGGTTGCTGTATTGCCTGCAGCATTTGTTGATGCTGCTGCTACTGAAGATGTTGCATCCAGTGATAAAATTGTTTTTAACGGCTTATTGTTGTTGACAGTTTTATCGCTCAGCACTGATGAATCTAATGATTTAATATTTTTCTGTAGAAAAGTTGGAGAAACAGGAGTTTAGTTTAAAATAAATATTTTCATTTTTCTAATTAGTAGTAAATGTTTTTAACTAAAAAGTTTTTATTTAATCTAATTAGAAAAGTTAAATAAAACTAAAACAAAAGCTAAATATTAAAGGAATAAAAATGCTTTGAAAACTAAATAATTTAAAATTTATTTATTAAAACTTTTTTTTTTTTTGAAAACATATCGGTATGTTTTACGAATAAGAAGGATTGCCACTAAGTCTTAAGTATTATGTAAAGTGGCGAGAGATAAAATTGTGCTCATTAGCCGGTTGAAGTTTTTTTAAAATGTTGTTTTATATTGTTTTAAATATTTAATAGTTATTATGAACATACACGCAAAGAAAAAACATGGTTGTGGTAAACATATTCTAAGAGCAACATATTATGATAAGAATTATGATTGTAGTCACCATATTAAGATTATTATTGAAACATATTATGACTCAATATACTCGTAATATGTCATCATAATATTTTTCCCTTAATCATATTATTATTCTGTTAATCATACTAAGTTAAGAAGTAATCAAATTATTGTCATGTTAATCATAATAAGCTAAGAAATTAATCATATTATTGGCATGTTAATCATAATAAGCTAAGAAGTAATCATATTATCATCATGTTAATCATAAAAAATTTAGAAGCAATCATATTATGATACAGCACCTTTCATAGCTGTCATAAAAATACAAAATAAATTTAAATATTTTTGAATCGATTTTTTATTTTGTGGCTTTTAACAATTTTTCTTAATGTTAATCAAATAGCGGAGTTCAATATAAGGCTTGCAAAAGAGCAATTGAAAAATCTGTGGTTTTCATGGGCAACCGCGTGTGTCCATTTTTTTGATTTTAAGATGTTGATGCCATATTGCCTAATTTTGAACGCTCTTTATATTTTTTTGAAAAAAGATGGATCAATTCCGTTTTGTAACGTAATGACAAAGTTTAAAATGTGCAATACCTAGCCCATAGTTTGATCTAGAATGGGTTTTCGGCTTTCCTGAACAATTTGTTTTAAGACATACGCGGTTGCCCATGAAAACCTCAGATATATCGTAGCACTTTTATAAAATATAACGAAATCTCTGTGTGTTTTGTTGTTGGATTTTACAAAAAACTATGATATTTTGCATTTGCACTATTACATCACTAATACTTGAATGAACTCCGCTAATATTTTAATTTTTTAATTTCTTTAAACTTATTTTTTTTATGGAATTTAATCTTTTAATTGTTTAACCGCTCAAAAATAAAAAAAACGACACAACTTCTTCAAAATTATTTTACAAATGGCGCTAACATAATATGATTAGAGTAAAAATAGTTTGATTGCATCTTTAACATAATATGATAAATGTATAGAAAGTTATCATGTTATGCCAATTAAATATCATGATATGGTTGTAAGAAATATAATATGTTTAGAAAGTTATCATAATTAAGTTGTTAGAAACATAATTATTTTTCGGTTAACAATACTCAAATTCATAATTGCGATAAACATTGATATGTTTACAGTAACTATAATATTGTTGATATTAAATAAAAATAACAATTATTTGTGTACGACAACAATATATTGTTACATTAAACATAGTGTTGTTGCCGTAACCATGCCCAACCATATTTTTTCTCTGCGTGTACATATATAAAAACTGTTTCATTATTTTATTCCAAATTGGTATTTTCAAATTTAAAGAAAAAGTCTATAAGATGGCTTAACTCTTTTACGGCTCAAACAAATATTTTTGTGGCGGCAGCACGCCACACAGAGGAATTTTGGTGTCAAAACCTCCTAATTTTCGACTACATACATAATTTCTAAAATCAAAAAATACAATTTTGTGGAAAAATTGTATTTAACTTTAAAAAAATTAAAGTATGTAATAAATTCCATGCAAGGGTGCTAAGCAAAGATGTATTCATACTTCCACGCAATTCAGTGGTACATATATTTATAATTTTTCTGATAATTTTTCATTTAACTTTAATATTTTTAAAACATAAAGCATTTAACCATAAATTGGAAATAAAAAAATAATGGGGATATCCTGAACTGTTAGGAAGATATGCCTCAATCTATAAGCTTTTAAAAACTAACTTGTTTTTGATTTTCAATGTGAAAAAACTAATGTAGCCCCACTTTCTCCAAAACTGTTCTTTCAATAAAATAAAAGGTGAAAGTGTCTTCTTTCGATTTGAGAAAAAAATATTTCTCGGAAATTTCCGGAACAGTATCAAAACTTAAAATTTCTAGTAAAAGTCACGGAACTTGTCATACAATTTTTGAAAAAAAAGTATTGCATACTCTTAGGGATAGGGAATACAACAGCAGTTATTGACAACCCGCTTATCCCAGTGAGCTTCGCTACCCTCATTAAAATTAAATATGTAATTTTTTTTAATGCAGATCTCGTGCATTGTTTATGATTGGAGCGAAAAGTGAGCATAAGGATAATTTAAAAAAAAAAAACTTAGGATTTTTACGATCTTATCATTGTGTAGTAAACAAGAGAAAGAATAACAACATTTGCGATTTTAACTTTCAAAGTTTTTAAAACATATTTGCAATGACGAACAGAATTATTGGCACTTAAAGCACTTTTGACAACACGATTGATTTAAGAGAATTGTTTGAGTAATTTTTAATAAGCAAATATTTTAACTAGATAGAAAGATGAATTTCCCACAAAATTCACTTTATTTCTTTTCACAATTGTGATTATATGACCTATCAAAAAAAAAAAAAAAAAAAAAGGAGAGACAAAAACCCAGTTTTGCCGGACAAAATTATTGGAACAGACCTTCGAACTTTTTCGATCTAGCCACTTTTTTCTAATCAGATGTGAAATAGTAGAAATAACGTTTCTGCCAAGGTACTCATTTGGGAATGTAGACATACTGCTCTATAAAAAAAAACCCGACTTGTCAATATTGTCTTCATATAAAATAAAAACAATTTAACGCACACATGTACAAATTTTGGCTTATACAAACGAATTTGACAATTGGGGTTTATGTCGGTCCGCTAACGAGTCTACCTTGTGCAAATGTACCTTGGTTACTGCTTAAATTACGAAATTTTTACATGTCAAAGTGAGAATGTCAGTGTGCCTAAACTGTTTAAAAAATGAATTGATTTTATGAAAAATGGGTAACAAACAAAAGAAAATCACAAAATCTCAGCGCAAAATTATTCTATTTTTGCACTATCAAGGCAAATGTTATGGTGAGATTGGGGAAATGATGAATAGAAGTCGCTCCACAATTAGTAGCATCGTGCAGAGTTTCAAGGGAGCCTTAACATCTGAAAATACCACAAAATACCAAACATTGGTCGCCCTAAATCTTTAAAAAGCCGTGATTTAAGCCAAATTATCACCAAACGCAAAGTAAATCCAAAATTATCCCCAACACAGATCGCTGCGGCGATGAAGCTAGAGTTTGAAAAAGACCTTCATCCCATTACCATTCAGACAGCACTTCATGAGGCGAACTACAATTGTGGTGCCGCTAGACGTAACATTTCCTTTCGTAATCAGCCAATAGAAGCGTTCTCGGATGAAAGCCAATTTAACATCTTTCACTGTGTTGGCCACCAAACGGTGTGGAGAAAGCCCAACACGGAGCAAGAAAAACGAAACCTTTCTGCAAGTGAAAAACATGACGGTGGAAGGGTGATTGAGTCGGGCAGTGTGCACGCTGCAGGGGTGAGTGAGCTGGTGTTAATGGACGGCGCTACACTGAAAGAAAAATGCATCTTCATATTGATGATGCCCTAACATCAGAATTATGACATCAGTGTTACTACAAATGGCATCAATGATGCAAAAAGTAACATCATTCCAATGACTCACGTCTTCCTACAATATTGTAATTTTTTACCTGTCATCTATTTTATGACTATAGTGACATCAATTCGATGCCACAATTTGTATATTACTAACCTTATTTTCATGATTAAAATGTATTATAAGAAGCAAAAATTCCTATATTCTATTTTTTTAAATTATTTAGTTAAAAACATGAAATTTTTAAAGTATAATGATTACGAAAACCATATGAGGCATGGTGCTGGTGTCTGATTATGAAAAATTCTGCTGTAAACAAAGGTCGTAATTCAACAAACGTGAAACACACATATGCAACGGGTAAGTAAATAAAACTATTCTCTCACTTTGACTTAAGTAAATTCCAATGATTTTGACTTAATGACAAACTGTCATTAAATTGATACTAATGTGTTCTTTCTCCGATGTTACTGCGTCATCGCACTGAGGACATGTTCGTGATTTCTGTGATGCCGATGTGTCATCCCATTGATGACAAAATTTCGTTTTGACCCTGATGACACTTTGGCCAAGTGATGTTAAGGTTGACATCACAATGATGAAAAGTGTCATGGGGTCAAAAACGAAGACACTTGTCATAGTACTCATGTCAAAATACATACATCAGCGTTATGACGCCTTCTCTATCAGTGTATGGACAAAATAAAATATATAAATATTTTAAGAGAAAACCTGAAAAGTGCCGCTCACTTTCCAACACGATAATAATCTAACGCACTCGTCTAATGTTGTGCGTAATGTTTCTACCACATTCGCCACAATTCCCAGACCTCAATTCGATCTAGCATTTATGGGAAGAGTTGAATAGGAGAAAGAAACTGGGGACAACAACAAAAAATAATGATCTGAAGTCAACATTGGTCGAAGAATGTCATAATATTGGGACGGATGCCACGGTAGACTAGCTGGTAGTGAGGTAGTCTATCAGCGCCGGAGTTGCGGATTCTTTCTGATTTCTTTCCTAATGACAAGCGTAGAGCTCCGCGGGGTTAGCTAAGGGAATTAAAAAAAAAATTTAAAAAAAGTATGTGAAATAATGAAGGAATAGAACTATTACAAAAAAGCTTTATAGCCAACAATGGACCCGGATTAGTAAGCCCACGTGAACTGTGCTTGATTGCGGCTGACAATGGAACCTTACCTAACCTTTTTTCGTAGCCATGATAAATTTGACATACAAATCAAATTATTTTGGGTGATGGTAAAAAAGGAAAATTTTAAGTATTTTTTTTTTAATTAATGCACAATATCTCTCAAGCAAAAGGTGGTAGAAAAAACTAATATTATATTCGTAGTCAGCGTGTAAAAATAACTTAGGATCAGTTTTTTTGATTTCAGAAATATTGCATAAAAAAAAAGAATATTAAGATCCTTGCAATAACAATAAAATATCCTGATATATAAAATAATGTGACTCTACTCAACCGAAATTGATTTTTGTGCAGTTTAATAATCCAGCAAGTATTTTAAGGTTTGGATGATTTTTCGCGAAATACTGAATACTAACAAATACTAAAAAAATAGTGTTAATTATGTAAAAAATCTTTAAAACTAATAACGCCATCCTCCTCCGCATTTAAAAATACATAGGGATCAGCTATTTTTTTTTTTCAGGAAATATAAAAAAGCTTCATCTTGTTGTGCTGTGTAATGAATATTTGCTTTAAATATTATATAACACCCTTTTTGCCATATTGACTTTATTATTAACTAGTTCAACCATAAAAATCAGATGTATTTTTAAGTACTCAGAATATTTAATAAAATTTTGTTAAAAAAAAAAAAAAATTACATAGTTCTTGTCCCAGTATAGAATTTTAATAAAGTTCCAAAGAAAAATAAAAGTATGTAAATTACTATCACTTTCAGTGGATCCCAGTTCATTTTGAATAAAGTTTCTTTTTGCCATTTCTGGCACTTCTGGCAAGTCGACATATTCTGTTTATATTTTGGGGACTTTAATTCTCTTAAGCTTTTTCTTTGTCTTTTTTGTTGTTCTTTTTTTTTTGTACTAAAAATTTTAATATTTTGCAACAATATTTTATGTGTTTTATGATGACAGATAAAATATGGGGGTAAAATGTGGAGAAGAAAAAAAAAACTGAAATAAATAACTTTGAAAGGTGAGAGTTGAAGGCAAAAAAGGTAGAAAACAACAGGTGTAAAATACGTTTTTTTTTCTTCAGATAACAACAACTAAGATTTTGTTTTGCTATGCTAAAAATGAAATAGAGAAAGAGAAAAACATGCAAAAATACATTAAAACTAGTGAAAATTACTTTGTTTCTTTTTGTTTTTAGCAGGGACACTAAGTGCTAGCGGAAGTTGGGGGGAACAAGAAGTGTTAACGGAAACAGGGAAGAACAAAAAAAAAAAAAATTAAAGAAATGAATGAATTAGTGTGTGTAATAGAGAATGAGTGAAATACGAGAGTACAAGCCAAAAATATGGAAAGTCAACCAAAAGTATTTGAATTAAATGCGGGTGTTGGGGGGGTGGTGGGGGGTAAAAAGGGGAAGAGAAACTACTACACAAACATTCCCGTTAGAATCTCTAACATTAAACAAAGTACTTACAGATTCCGCTAGTTTATGTAATGTGGCATTAATACGCTCCGGATTACGCGGTGGTGGTTCTGGTGGCTCTGAGGCAGCCATTGTTGGACCAGTATTTATAATATTTATTTGCATAATATAAATAAGAAATTGTTATTGTATTATGATGCTTCCTTTTTCTCTAAATATATCTTTTTCCTTTTATTAACTCTAAATTTAAATGCAACTTTGGTATAATTATCTTTTGGCTTTTTTCGGTTTCTTTTTTTTTGTTATTCTAAGAGTTGTGAAATATTGTTGAAAGGTTGCTTAATGTTAAAAGGATTTTCACATAAATACTCATGTTGTTTCTTATTTTGGCCTATTATCTAGAGTTGAATAGCAGTTGGACATTTTAGTTTTATTCTTTTTTTATGGTCATAAAAAAAAGAAAACTTTGTAACAGAAAAATAAATAAAAAAAATTTTCTTACTATTTATGGCACTCAGGCATTTTGTTTAGTTGAATTTTTGTCAAGAATCTGTAAAAGAAAATAAGAAAGAAAGTAATAAATGAATTGAGCTATTACAGAATAAAAATAACAAGTAAGAAAGTAAAGTCAGTCGATCAGTATCTGGGACCCATGGTCAATCATTCCTATAAGAGTTCTTTTGAATTAAGTTAAGATACATATAAGAGTTCTTTGCGCCAATATTATTGAGATAAACACATTTTTATGATATTTGTTCTTCTTTAAGTGATTCTAGAGTTTTGTTATATGAGTTAGATTGCAATAAAATTCAAACATATTAAGATGACTTAAGGTCACAAAGACTCTAGTGTATGAGGGCTTTGCGAAATTTTTGACCGATTCTCACAATTTTCAAAAGGCATAAATTGATTTAAAAATTAAACACACAAAAAAATAAAATCAAATGTGTGTACAAAATATGTCTATACAACCACAATGACAAACATATTGATCATATCAATTAACACATTTGTAAGTTTGAGCTTTTCTTGCTGTTCTAGCAAAAAGAGCTATATAAAACATAAACACAAATCAAAATTTTTTTTTAATCAACACAGTTAATTGAAACAATTAAAAAAATTTTTGAAACTTTAAAATAATTTGAAGTTTGTGTGTATGTTTTCATATTTGCAAATATACACACAAACATTATAATTTTTATGTTCAATTAGAGCAAATTAATTGGAACAATTAAAAAAAAATTGTTTGAAACAGTATTATTGAATTAATTGAAAAAATTTTGGTGAACATTTTTTCTCTGTAACCATTAAGGCCCAACTATAATATGCATTAGCTTCCTTAAGCTACTGTCAAAAATTAACAAAAAGTCTCTCAAAAGCATTTAAAAACACAAAAATTAAATAAAAAAATATTTGATTCCGTACGGAAAGTGCGACCTTTGCTTAAGCAAATGACAGTTTCATAAAATTTAACAAAAAGTTTTCTTAAGTTCAATATGGTTCTACACATATTAATCTTATGTATTCGCACAATTGCTTGAGCCAACTTAAGCATATTATAGTTGGGCCTTTAGTGTTCGAAAATAAACAGAACATTATTTAGCGTTCGGCTCACACACAGGAATTTTTTAGTGTTTATGTAGACGAACACAACGCTTAATACCGTTCGTAACTATTTTCAAGAAACAGCCGAACACTATAAAATGTTCTGTACTTCGTTAAAAAAACAGAACAATTGAAGTGATAACGTATGTAAACTTTATATTTTAATATTCTAAAATGATTCTTTTTTTTATATTGCTAAAGAAATGAACAAACAAAAAATTTTAGTAACGACCGCAGCACGAACAGCTTGTGTGTTTTGTTTGTGTTAATTTATTTTGCTGACTTTTTGTCTTTTTTTCGTATGTGTATTTTGTTTTTGTAAAAAATGTTTGGTTTTTTTTAACAGCCAAAAGGGCGCTAAGCACAACAGAAACGAACGAACACTAATGAGTTGAACCGAACACAATGAAGTTTGTGGTGAAAAGAAAACCGAACGAAGTTAAATGTTCTCATCTTCTTGTTGAGTTAGAGAAGAACAGTATTATTTTTGTGTTCGAAAGATGACTACCACACAAACACTATTTGTGTTTTTCACAAATCTACCGAACACTAGGGACGATATTAAGTGTTTATTTTCGAACACTGTTCAAAATAGCATCATTAAGCGAAATCGGCCAGAATATATTTTAAAGATTATAAATGTATTAAAAACGCCGGTCCAACCATAATACACGGTGTTAATTGTGAGCAGTGACCGGAAATAAACACTAAATATCGCTTCATACGAAAAAAGAAACAAAAAGCCAGCAAAATAATGTTACACAATACACACATAAGCTGTCGTGCTGCGGTCGTTGCTAACATTTTTTGTTTGTTCATTTCTTTATCAATGTAAAAAAAGACAAATTTTAGAACATTTAAATAAAATGTTTGTCTACAAAACCACTATAATTGTTCGGTTTTTTTTTTAACGAAGAACAAAACACTAAATAATGTTCGGATCTTTCTTGAAAATAGTTACGAACAGTATTAAGGGTTGTATTCGTCTATACAAACACTAAAAAAAATCGATATCGTTCCTGGGTGTGTACTGTACTGTTTATTTTCGAACACTGATTGTGAGTAACACCTTAACGTCAAATTGTTTGCCCAACTTAATTTGACATTTCTTTGTTTCATTGTTTAACAAATTCAACCATGGAAAGTTGCACAATTTCGCCGCGCGTTAAGACTGTTGAATCCTGTTACGAAAATGGGCGTTTCAGTCAAAATGTATTTCGTGCACTTCGCGATTTTTTTTTTTTTTTTGTCAAAATAATTGATTTCTTAACAAGCAGAATTGCCGTATTTGGGCCAGTGAGAGTTTATGAGTGATTGTTGAAAAGCCGGTGCATGCACAAAGAGTGACTGTTTGGTGCGATTTATGGGCTGACGGCGTTATCGGGCAGTCATTTTTCAAAAATGAGGTCGGCCAAGTAGTAACCGTGAATAGTGTTTGATATCGCGATATGATAAACGACTTCTTGTGGCCAGAAATTTAGTGTATGGGCCTGCACGATATGTGGTTCCAGCAGGATGGTACCACTTGCCGCACAACCAACGAAACAATGGCTCTTTTGCTCGAGAAATTCAATAGCCGTGATATTTCACGACGCGTCGTAGTGATGTTAATTGGCCGCCGCGATCATGTGATTTGACACGGTTAGTTTTCTTTCTTTGGGGATATTTAAAAGAAAAAATGTACGTCAATAAGCCAAGAAGAATTTAGGAGCTTTAGGATGAGACAATTCGGCACATTAACGACATTGAACCTTAATTACGTCTCCGAATCATTGAAAATGTGGACCATCGGATAGAGGTATGCCAGCGTAACCATGGCGAGCATTTGGCCGATATTTTGTTTCACACATAATTGTCATAGATCCTTCTATCATAATAAAAATATTAAGATAGTTCTCTGAAAACTTTTTGTTATATTAACAATTAACATCGTGCGTTTTTGTAGGACCACCCTTTATACGTTATCTATTCAATGTAATTTATTTTTAATACAATTATGTTTAATACAATGTTAGTTTTATTTGTGATCATTGTGGACATTTCACAAATGCATCTTTAATTAAAATTGAAATTCTGTCTTGTATTCTGTTTTCAAAAATATGCTTCCCGTATTATATCGCCCCTGTGGTCAATTCTGAACCTATGCTCTCGAATCTTTGCAATGATTAACTGTGTATTGTAATTGCATAAAAGTAATTTGTGCTAAATTTTGTCTCGCTACTTAAATTTTTCAAGGGTTAAGGCGGGTTAAAGCAAGTTTTGGGTATGTCTTTTATATGGTTGCAAGCCATGACAAATTATGGACCTGTCCAAACAAAGTTTAAGGAGCCGCTTGTTTTGTTGCGATTTAAGCAGATTTAAGAGGTTTACACAGGTGAAAGCCAGTTTGTTTTTTTTTTTTTTGCCGACGTAAGCCTCTTATAGTATGTTCACATTTGGCTTCTTAAACGCGTTTAAGCAGTTCGAACGTGATTAAGCTCTAATCACTTCAAAATTGAGATGATTACCCATACATTGAAATGATTTGTTAATCACTTCAAATTGACATGATTACAACTAAATCACTTCAAAAATCACCTAGAATCCACTGAACATACCTCAAATGTAGAATCGCCAACATGATCGTGTACAACCTGCCAAGATTTCTGCTTAATGTTTTTATTTTTTTCCTTAAATAATTCATAAATTCTCACAATTTCATCATTAAAATGATTAAAATAATCTTCTAATAACTTTATAAAAGTGTTTTTATCCATTTCTAATACTTTAAACAAAAAAAAATTTGTTTGTTGTGTTTTTTTCTTAATCATCTGTCATCTTAATCATCTCAAATGTAATGTGAACGGCTTTGATTAGCTAAATCAACATTTTGCTTAAACGCGTTTAAAAACCTAAGTGTGAACTTAGCATTAAGCTTAAATGAAAATATGATTTTTCTTCTAAATAAAAAAATTTTTTTTGTTCAAAACTTTGAACTTATTTTAAAACTTAAATTTTAACAATTTTATTACTCCTCTTAGTTTTACTCTCTTTCTAAAATTTGTATTTTACGACTATTGTTTTTCGTTGTTCTTTCGAAATAAACTGTAGATTTCCATTAGGACACTTATTTCGGTGCAGCTAAATTGACATGTATTTTCTACACGATTTAGGTCATTTATTTGAACATTTATTACCAAACACTCTAAAAAGGAAAAACAAGTTCAAATGATTCGAATAACAATAACTAGAAAACTATAAGAAAAACATCTTCGCAAGGAAACAAAATGAAATGAAGTGGAATTTTATTAATAAAATGTAGAAGATTCAACGGTTTAAAGCAAAAGTGGCAGAGACGAATTTAGTGTACTAACATACATTTTTTAATATGTGCAAAAAGTTGTTTTTAAATTGGGAAAACTTTTTTAAGGCATAAAAGGAACTTGGCCTCAAAACTAAATCCTCATTGTGAAATTTTAAAAATTAAAATTATCAATAATTTTAATTAGGCTTAAGTTCATTAAATTTAATTTTCATTACATTATTTTTATGAAGAAAGGAATTTTACAACATGAAAATTAATTAAAATTGTTATTTACAATCTTTCATTCTTGACCGTGGCCGGGTCTCGAACCCGGGCCGGCAGGTTACCATGACATGTTTCGATCGCAACCACTCGATCTCCTCAGATGGATTTGCCGTTTTACACTCGCAGCCATCGACGACTGCTGACGTCAATAGTCAAACATCGATCCTTAAACCAAATTGTATTTTAACCTTTGGTAGATCGAAGTTTGCTTTTTTGAATGATTATCCATTTTTAATTGATTTTACATGTTCTTCCTTACTTCTGTTTTTTCGTACTTTTGTCAAGAATTTTTCTTGAAGTCCAAAGTACATTTTCTGTTTTTTCATCTTTTTGTCTTTCTTTTTCTTGTTGACCTTTTTCAGCATAACCTGAAGGACAAATGAATACATAGAGAGCTCGTGCCTTAGCTTTAACAATAATTAGTATTGTGTAAAACGGCAAATCCATCTGAGGAGATCGAAACATGTCATGGTAACCTGCCGGCCCGGGTTCGAGCCCCGGCCACGGTCAAGAATGAAAGATTGTCAATAACAATTTTAATTAATTTTCATGTTGTAAAATTCCTTTCTTCATAAAAATAATTTAATGAAAATTAAATTTATTGAACTTAAGCCTAATTAAAATTATTGAAAATTTGGATTAAAAACCATAAATAGTTCAACAAAATAACCACAATACTAATTATTTAAAATTATTATCAAAAATAATTTTTGGGAATACAAAATTTTAATTTAAAAGATTTGGTTATTCGTGCTTAATTCCCAGTTTTTATTACCGATAAAAACACTTGAAATTTATTGTTGATGGGATAAGCTATTCCCATGCGCATTTCACTGGTTGCTTAGGCCAGATCGTCAGGAAACTTCATCCATAATGATTTTAGAAAAACTAAAGATATTAAACCAAATAAAACTGTTAAGCGTATAAGAATCATAAGCAACAGTTCTACTTGTAACAATAGCATTGTATTCTCAAAAATTACTTTTGATAATAAACTAGCAAGTGCACGGCCTAAAAAAACTTAACTGGCAACATGCTTTTGCAAGTTGTTTTTTGCATTTGGTTTTTTCTTAACCCACTTACAACTACAATTAATGTTTCTAACGACATTGTATTAGAAACTGTAAAAAATTTATTTTCGTATAGACAATTTATAAAAAACAAGTTTGGACCAAATGTCATCTTAATCACAACATAATAAGATGATTTATCGGCACAAAGATTCTATTCCGCAAAGAAACTTGTTATTGGAATATGAACAATTATCGACATATGTACCAAATTTAATCAAATTATTTTAAAAATAGCGACTTGTTTTTTGCGCTCAAGGTTTTCATGGACAGTCAGCTATCCAGTCGGACGGACGGATGGACATTGTTAGATCGATTTAAAAAGTCATACTAATGTAGGGCTGCAATGCGTCTTAGTTTTTCAGGATTTGTCCTGGTTTTAGACTAATCGTCCTGGTATCCTGGTCCACTCTCAAATTATCCTGGTTTATTGATACAGGTAAATGTAGACAACAGTTGGGTTAGTGGTGATTTTTGTTATGAACAGGAGGTTAAGCTTTCTATTATAACCTTGTTTACGTGAAACAACTTTACCAGCAACTGTTGCCTGGGGTAAACGTAATTTAACTAATCGATTTCAATAAAGTTAACTAAAAGTTTAAACTGATCTCTTATTTTTGTTTATGGTTTTTTTTATGTACGAATTTATGTTAAGTTTTCTATTTATTGTGTAACTGCTGTACTTAAATCTGAAATATATGGTTGATATGTACATTAGGGAATGTGTTAGTAATGAAAACACCTGTCTCCCGTCGTTTTGCGAAAAAACCTCACGGAAAATTTTTAAATCTAAAGCAGTGGATAAATTGCAAAATAGCATTTAAATGATACGTATAGGATTATATACATATAGCAGGTGTATATTTTTTAAAATTTCCATAAGATAAAAATAGTTGTTTTCAAACTTTAACCCGATCCCTGCTCGAACTTTTTTAACAATCTGAAAAAATTATCGTATTTTTTATTAATAACTTTTAATGTTCTGCACATCTATACTATGCCGTTTTTGATATTCGCGAAAAGTGTGAAAAAGTTATAGCCCTAATGTTCATAAATCCAAAAAAAAAATTTGTTGTAATTTGTATATTTAAAAGTATCAAAAAATAAAATATCAATGCTAAAAAAAATCATAATCATAATACGTTGCTCTTAGAATATGTTTACCACAACCAGGTTTTTTCTTTGCGTGTAAAGCCGTACAGTTGCTTAAGCCAGCTCATGCACATTAAGTTTTATCTTTGGTCTTCAAATATTATCCAAATTTAGAAAAACCACATATATTTTAATAAAATCAAAGCAAGCATTTCTCATCAAGCGCTATGATAGTTTAGTGAAAATGTGCTTGTATGTGCGACACCGACGATGCTGGATGAAAAATCAAACAATTTAAATATAATATTACGTCCAGCACACGTGAATTCGCCGTGACGTCAAGCATTTTGACCGTGTACAGACCCCTTTATACAAGTGTCCTGGTCGACGGTTTCAGACTTCTGGCAGCCCTATACTAATGTCATGTTCACATTTGCAGAGCTAACCATCTCAACCGTGATTTCATGTCAATAGAGATGTTTTTCCAAACATTTAAATGGTTTGTTAATCACTTCAAATTGACATGATAACAACTTAATCATTGCATTATTCACCAAGAATCCTCCGGACATACCGAAAACTGAGTTTAATGTATTATCGGTCACATTAAACTTACCTTTGAAGTGTATTACCGACGACAATTTCTTCTATATGTCTTCATTTCGTCCCTAAAAAAACCATCTATGTTCACAATTCCATCATTTATATATTGAAATCAAATAATATGCTAAAAAATTTATTAAAGTATTTTTTAGAGTTTAAAAAAACTGCAATAACTTTCATTTCTTTTGATTTGACTTTGGCTTGTGCTTCTGAAATCAACAACAGTATAAGTCAAAGCAAAATCACAAAACAAAAATATCTTTAGTTTTTCTAAAATCTTTGGATGAAGTTTCCTGACGATCTGGCCTAAGCAACCAGTGAAATGCGCATAGGAATAGCTTATCCCTTCAACAATAAATTTCAGTTTATCAATAGTATGAAATGGGAATGTAGCACATTTAAACGAAACCTTTTTAATTAAAAAATTTTTGAATCCCAAGAAAAACTTTGATAACTAATATGCATGTGGCAGTGTAAATAAAACTGAACTGGCAAAATAAAATAAAGTAATTTGTTTTTGTTTTTTCTTTTCCCACTTACAACTACATTTAGAGTTGACAAAAAATCAACCAATTGTAGCCGGGACTGTAAGAAAAGATAAACTCACTGTTTATTGTTGTTGTTTTTGTTTAAGCTTTGATATTGTTACAAGTAAAACTGTGGCTTATAATTCCTATTCGCTTAACAGTTTTATATGTGTAATATCTTTAGTTTTTCTAAAATCTTTGGATGAAGTTTCCTGACGATCTGGCCTAAGCAACCAGTGAAATGCGCATAGGAATAGCTTATCCCTTCAACAATAAATTTCAGTTTATCAATAGTATGAAATGGGAATGTAGCACATTTAAACGAAACCTTTTTAATCAAAAAACAAACAGTTGAACGAAACTTTTGCCAGCAGATGTTTTAAAAATTGTAATTTTGATTTCTTTTGAACAGTTTCTCAAGTAAAAGTACAATCAGTCTCTTTACACAGTCGCAGAAAAAAACTTTATGTATTTGCAAGTTGTAACTTATGTATAAGCAACTGCACTGAATTGATTTAACTTCTCGTGTTTTACACGAATACCCCCACATTTCACACACACTCACGAATGTTAACGAAACTCACCCAGCGGGAAAAAGAAGGAGTAGGAAGGCCTTCTAGAAGGCCTCTGTACCCCTTCTTTTGGATGTACAAGGCCTTCTTGCTCCATTCCATACTCATATCTTTTTTACACACGTTGTCATTGCGGAGAAGGCCTTCCGCTCTCGCTTCTTCAGCAGGTACATAAGAAGGGTAACGGGACCAAAAAAATTTGATTTTGCTTTTGCTTGTGCAAAAAAACAATACAAAAAATGTTACTCCTTTTCTACTCCCTTCTCATAGAAGCGAGTGTGGAAGGTGTATTTTATCTTTTATACGAAAGAGCCGAGGCCTTCTATGAGGCCTTCTTTAGCAGTTAGATAAGAATAGTAATTGAATCAAAAAATCTTTTAAGCAGGCTTTTAAAAAGGCCTGAAGTAAGAAGGTCTTCTGAGTTTTCCCGCTGGGCACTTCAAATATTTTAAAAACAGCAATAATAATAAACAAGTGTATGATTATCTATAAATGTAAAAAGTACAGAAGAGAAAAAAAAAATAGTTTTCTGCTTAAAATGTACAAAACTAAAAGAACGTCTGCTTTTACGACTGTGACAACTTTTAGAAGCAAAGACACTGCTTGTGATTTTGATTTTTTAAATTATCAAAAGTGGAAGAAAACTTAGCACACGACTGCCGATTGTTTTCGTAAGTTTTACAAGAAGTAAACCATTGAAAAGTTAAAATTTTGCGACTTTTTAACTTTTGTAAAGAAATAATTTCTCCACATTCTTTCTTAATGCTTTAAAGAAATTTAAATTAATTTTTGTTTTGTATTTATAAATCACTCAAATAAACACTCCCATATCGCGACAAAACTGCAGCACTTGAACGAGTGTGCAGCTAAATCAGGCCCTAGAATAAATATTGCGAAAACCAAGTTAATGGGCATTAATAACGACTACACTCAACCTCTATTTTTAGACGGGAAAACGATCGAAGTTGTCGAATATTCTTTTACCTGGGAAGGAAGTATCATTTCCAGTTATGGTGGAGCAAATGACGATATAAGATCCCTTATCACACAAAGTAGAACATCGTTTTGAAAGGTTAATAAAGCCGGCGATAAGCATTCATCTATAAGCGCAACAAATTCAAAATCTTTGACTTTTGTGTAAAATCCGTTGTTTTGTACGGGTTCGAAACATGGAAAACTGCCACTAGGGAAATAAATGCTCTCACTGGATTAATAAGCTGGTGTCTAATCTTACGCGTATTCTGGTCTAACACTATATCAAACGCCACTTTGTGGGCAACAACAGACCAACTACGAATAAAAACCGAAATTCTACGACGTAAATGCAATTGGATCGGACATACGTTGAGGAATCCTCCAGACAATATCACTCGCTTGCGCTGCGCTTGACTGGAACCCACAGGGTTGCCAAAGAAAGGGAAGAACTCCTAATACATGAAGAAGAATGTTTGACTTTGAGGGACTAGCAGCAAGGCGTACATGAAATGAAGACAAACCAATTGTTCCATTTAGGAACAACGGGAATTAAATAAAAATAAATAAATTATTAACCAGTTGTCCTGTACTGTCAACTTAATAATCTCAATTGTAATGTCAACGGCTTTAATTAACTTAATCAACGGCAGGTCCAGGACCAATATTTTAAGGTGTTGCAAACATCAGCACAAACTCCTAATACCCTCTCTAATATTGCAGTGTGTGTACAATAACAGCATATTTGGATAACGGTTACAGTAACAGTTTCCAAATTTGAAAGCAATAGTTTCGGTTATCTTTACAAAAAAACATCTGTCAAAATGTGAGCTGAACTGGAAACGTGAGCGTAGAGCATTCTATACAAAGACAATAGAAATGTGTTAATATATGGGGAAGGATAACAGCAATAGTATCTTAATTGGGTACACGAGGTCTGTCTGAAAGTAATTTTAATCATTTTATTTTAATGGGGCTTATTTAGTTTTACATGGAATTTTCTTAACAATTTTTTGTAAGTAATTTTGGAAAAAATTTTAGCAAAAGAATCTTAAAAATTTTATGCACAAAATAACTTAATTTTATTATAAATACTTTATTTCAAAGGTATCTGTTCATACACGCAATTCTTTACTTCTATTCAAAACAATTTTATAAATAAGTTCTCTACTAGAAAACACTTAACCACCGCAGTAAAAGCAAACGTACTTTAAATTACTTGAAAATTAAATTCACAAGTTCGAAATTTGAAAATGTCTTAAAAATGTTTTCCTCTGACAGTTGTTCCATTTCACAACTTTAGCATATTTTTCGCAATTTCTTTTGCACAGTATTTTCGCCTTTAGGGTATTTGTAAAACGTCTGGTTCATTGTTTCTTTTAGTTTAAGTTTACTGTTCGTATGCTTGTTTAAATTTTTATATTTTTGCCAATTTTTCTTAATTTTTTCTTCACTTTTTTCTTATTGAAAACAACTTACGGATTCCCCCTTTAAATCTTAGTCAATATAATAGAATTTATTTGTTAAGAAAATATTTGTGTGAAGATTAAATGATGATTAAGTTAGAGATACTTTTGGGACATTTATTTGATTAAAACAAAAAACATGTTACTTTTTTATAGTTGCGAAAAAAAACTTAAACGAAAACAACCAGCAAAAAACACATTTATTTAAATAAGATTTTTGCGAAACGTCAATCGAACTTAAAAATTTAAAATTTTAACAGACTTAAGTTTGTTAACATAAAGAAGGAAAAAAGTTTGATTGATTAAGAACTAAAAATTTGCTATTGATGTTAATATTTATGGAATTTGCTATTTCAAAATGGGTCTTTAACATAATTTATGCCATATTTCAAATTTAGTCTGATTTATTAAAACCAGCTCATAATAGAAGAGGTTCATTGTATGAAAGCTTACTATGGAGAAGTTCGACTGTAATTAGTTCATTTCTTTAGCTACGGTAGCATTTATACGATGTCTTATTAGACATGTCCACAAGCAGAGTGTTGGCGTCTGGCTGGTGTAAACCGGGCGTTATGTTTCCCACTATTTTGATTGTGTGCAGATAATAAAAATTATTAAGTAACTTACAAACTAGGCCAAAGTGAAAATTGTTAAATAAAATAAAGAAATTAAAAATAACATCAATGCAAAATTAAAAGAAAGTGATTTCTAATTTAAAATAAAAAGAGCCACGAATTCAAAGTGCCAGTGAGCCACAAAAAATAAGGGTTGGTTTTTGTATATCACCAACGTTTGTGTGTGCGTAAACGAGACACAATCTACCGCAACAAGTTATTGCTTGCGATCCCCGGACAAAGCTCGATTGTGCCACAGTCTACCCAGTGCATTCATCCAGAACCAGGTAACCCCATTTACACCCCAACACAGAGAAAAACATGTTTTAATATGGTCACCTCCAAGAAAACTATTTTTGAAGAAAATTATAAACATATTGTGTTTAATCAGTGTTCAAAAATAAACAGAACATTATTTAGCGTTCGGCTCACACACCCAGGAACGATTCCCATTTTTTTAGTATTTGTGTAGACGAGCACAACCCTTAATACCGTTCGTAACTATTTTCAAGAAACAGACGAACATTACAAATTGTTCTGTTCTTCTTTAAAAAACAGAACGATTGTAGTGATAATGTACATGGCCCAATTAGTAGGTCTGCGCTCAACTACAACAATGCAACAATAGAAAAAAACTACACGCGTTTTGTTTGTGTATACAAATGGTAAAAATTTCAAAAAGATGTCAGCTGTCAAAAATGTGTGTTTTGTATTTATTTTGTTAAATTAAAAATTTTCAATCGACATTTTCGTAAAATAAGTTTGTTCTAAAAAAAGTGCTTAGAACTAATTGGGCGATAAACAAAATAAAAACGAAAGGACAATGGGAAGATTTTTTCTATTGTATGTATAGAAACATTATAAATAAAATAAATTTTTATGTATTGCAAAATACTACCAGTTTTTGTTGTCTGTGTTTTATAATTTTATAAAAGATTATAAATAATAAATAAAAAACTAAAAGGCGGACAGAATGGAGAACATTTATCATCTCCTCCCCAGTGATAATACAGCAGCGCCAATGTATTTATCATTTTATGCCGAAAGTGCCATGTCCAAATCATGTTACAAACTAAACTTAATCTGGAGGTAATTTGAACAGCACACTAAAGACTGCTTATTTACCTCCTCCGCCAGCATATGGGTGTGAAGAAAACAATGGAAATGCTTTACCCGATGTAGAAGAAGTGTCCCCTTGGTCAACATGTTCGTCTGTGGAAATTACTCTTCTGATATTGAAATAAAAATTTTGATACTGATGTTGTTTTCTTCACACCATGTGCAGGCGGCGGAGGAAAGTAAGCAGTCTTTAATGTGCTGTTCAAATGATTTTGTAAATAGAGTTTGTAACATGCTTTGGACATGGCACTTTCGGCATCAAATGATAAATACATTGGCGCTGCTGTATCATCACTGGGAAGGAGACGATAAATGTCCTCCATTGTGTCCGGCTTTTATCTTTTTTATTTATAACTTACATATACATATTTTTTATTATTAAAATTATTTAAAAATTTTTTTCACAATTTTTGTCACAATTATTATTTATTAAGAAAAATAACAAAATGTATTAACAAAGTGACCTCAGTACTACAACAATGCAACAATAGAAAAAACAACAGGCATTTTGTTGCTAGAATTGAGACGGCAAATGTCAAAATGCCTTATTAAAAAAAGTAAATAAACAAAAAAAATGACGACAAACGTCACACACGAAGAAAATCACTACAAACAGCTGCGCTTGTGAGGTCACTTTATTAGTACATTCTGGAAAAATAATTTTTGGAAATCCAAAATCATATAAAAAGTAAACAATTTTCAAATAAACACAATGGCGTTAAAAAATGTAAACAACTTTTGACATTTTGCCCATTTATGCCTATGTATTATTATTAAACACACAACTCTGCAAAAAATCAGCAGGCGTTTCCAGCAGACCTACTAATTGGGCTGTAGACAAACTTTATATTTTAATATTCTATAATGGTTCTTTTTTTACTTTGATAAAGAAATGAACCAACAAAAAATTTTAGAAACGAATGCAGCACGAACAGCTTCTGTGTGTATTGTGTATATATTTTGTTTAAGTAAAATTAATTTTCTGGCATTTTGTTTTTTTTTCGTATCTGTATTTTGTTTTTGTAAAAAAATGTTTGGATTTTTTTTACCAGCAAAAAGGGCGCCTAGCACAACAGAAACGAATATTAATGAGCTGAACCGGACACAATGAAGTTTATGGGTTTAAAAAAAAACCGAACGGAATTAATTGTTCTCATCTTTTTGTTGAATTGGATAAGAACAGTATTATTTTTGTACTCGAAAGATGACAAACAGGGAAACGTTATTTTTTTTTAATGATTTACTACACAAACACTATTAGCGTTTGTGTTTTCCACAAATCTACTGAACCGAACACTTAGGAGCGATATTTAGTGTTTATTTTCGAACGCTGTGTTGAATATAACCATATCATTGCCCCCTGCAACCATATTATAGTTGCCTCAAAACATGTTATGCTTAAATATGATAAATATTTGTTTAAATTAATAATAGTATTTTTCTCTTTTCCAAGAGAAACATGCTATGGTTGTAAAACAGCCACGCTATTATAAGTGTTAGACATATTTTAGTTGTTGTTAACCATAACATGTTCGGACTTCCTGCTGGAGGACTAATTTAACTGTAATATGGTTGTCGATGACAATACTATAGTAAAATTAAAAATAATATGTTTCAAATATGCTTTAAAAAAAGTTTTGTTGGAGGTGACCATACTAAAACATGTTTTTTCTCTGGGTGTTACAAACACGTTTGGTTTGCTGGAAGGTGATCGCGTTACAGAAGAAAGAGGAGTTGCCGAACAGACACGAAATGAGTTTTCATGTTTGTTAATATGAGTCTTCATGTTTTTAAATACGGGTGTAAATGTATATTAGAAAACTTAACATAAAAACAGACACGATTGGAAAGACATCGTGAAAATGCAAAAGGTTTTTGGTAGCAAGTTTACAAGAGAATGAATAAAACAGAAATGTCTGAAAAAACATCGTATAATTGCCGACTATATTTTCGAATAAAGGCTCAGTTAGTCTTTACTTTTTGTTCTGTTACGAATCAGCTGATTTGTTTTTGCTGTTAAAAAACCTGTGAAATTGATTAGTTTTTCTGTTCTGTTGCGGTTCAGTTTGTTAAAATCAAAAACTTGTTAAGTAATTGCAAGTGACAGCAAAATAAATATTAAAAAATACATTTTTATATTAAAACAAACTAGTTTTTGATTTTAAGAATTCATAAAATTAAATTTTTTCAAATTTATGTCCATTAAAGTTATTGAAATAAAACAATGGACAGTGCAAAACTAAAAAATTTGTCATAAATGGCTGATAAGTTTCTACAGAAAAAGTAACTATTACAATTTCGTAACAGAACGGCACGGAACAGAACAGAAACAGAAAGTAAAAACTAATTGAGCCTTAAAGTTTAAAATTTTGAAATAATTTTTGTGTATGTATTTTTATATATGAACAATCACAACAAAATTCATCTACATACATGTCACACTCAAGTGCAGAGTTCAAAAATTTTAAAATGTCTTTTTGTATTTGTTGACAGAACAGTTCAATTGGGGGTTTTATTTTATTGCATAAAGTCAAATAGTAAAAATATTTTTGAAATATGTACTTTAAAAAAAAGAACCACAAACCAAAAAGAACAAACCTATCAAAATGTTATTATTACATATGAGAACAATATTGCTCTTGACATGTTTGTATGTGGAATACACATACATACAAGCTTAAATCTAAATAAGTTATAAATTTATTACATTTATATTAAATACAGTATTGTTATTTTATATATTAGTGAAAGTGCTTATATAAGTTTATTTTGGTGTTGGAAGTAAAGTATTTTATTTTATCCAGATCCTTATTGTTGGAAGAGGTCTGTTATTTTAGTTAAAAATTTTTAAAGAAATATCGGGTGTTTTTTTTAGCTGCATGAGAACTATCGATATCGATGACTATGATTTGACAGCTGAGAATGTCAAACTGTGTTGATATTTCGGCTTAGTAAGGTTTCGCAAGTCGTTATGAATCGTTTAACTTTAGAACAATCAAGGAAAAATTCTGTCCAATTTTTTTTTTCAATTAAACGACTAATCAAAAATAAAAGCAGTTTTAATAAAAAATAAAATCAAGTGAATTACATATTTACTTATTTATATCAATAACATTGCTGCAGTAAATGTTGTTAATATCAAATAAATCAATAGTATCAATATTAATTTGTTTACTGGTGCAAATTTAATTATTTTAATTAATTTTTTTTATTGAAATCAAGTTTTTTTTTCGGTGAACGCTTCTAAATTGCGAAAATTCACTTAAAAAAAATCTGTTCGTGAAGTTCATAGAGCACTTCGTCTGTTTTACGAAGCTCATTTCTGGTTAAATGGCAACGTCAATAGGCAAAATTTTCGTACTTAAAGCGAAGACAATACTCAAGCCGTTAACCAATCATCATTACATTCATTAAAATTGAGCGTTTGGTGAGGTTAACACGCTCTTTCTGAACAATAGGGGTTTTTCCCGGGAATTCCCGTTTTCCTGGGATTTTTCTTGGATCCCGGGAAATAAAAAATTCCTCATAATTTCAGAAAATAGCTATTTATACTTTGAAATTTAGTTTTCTATCCTCTAAAAATAAGCATCTGTTGGGTTGTGGATAAGATCAATAACAAGAAGTGAGTACATGTATTTAAATCAATGTCTCCTGATGCAATACATCTACTAAAAGCAGAATGGGCAGTGCAACAGTTGATAATTATTGCATTTAGTGAAGTGAAGAGTTAATAAAGTACATTAATTCAAAATAAGATGCAGGCAGTAAAGTTTCATTGTCCATGAACAAGTCTTAAAAATAGGAGATACCTAAACATATCGCTCCTCTATTGCAACATATTCATATCTACAAAAACAAACGATCTTGGCAAAATTCGATTAAAGTTTTAAAATGTACAGATTTAAAGATATATTTTGCTATAACTTCGGTTCAGTTTGAGTTATAATACGAGAAGGAATGAAGGAAAACTTTGCTAAAGTTACTTCAAATTTTGAGATATGACTATGATGCAATGAAGGAGCGATATGTTTATTAGGTGATAAACAAAAATTTTCAATTTCAATTTGTGTTGGTTTATATACCCGTGAAGTGCGGGGAAACCGAAATAAAATAACATTTTGGAAACTCGTGTAAGATACTACAACATACCACTTGAAAAACACATTGTCCTAAAGATTACAAATGGACCTATTGAAATGAAAAGGTTTGGAAGAAGCAGTCCGGATGATGATATTTTTGCATCAAACTTGACATACATTTGACTGATATAGACGTTGTTTATTAAAAAGAAAAAATTGCTTCTGATTGTGAATCCGAAGCATGCTACAACGGTGCACTTTTAACTATTTGTCCAACTTGGGTAAAAAATGAACGACATTTTTTCGGAAACATAATAATTAATAAATAAAATCAGGAATATACTTTTTGACGACTTACAAAGCGCTTTGAGTGTATCAGAAAGTTATTTCCTAAGAAATTCAAGAATGTTATATATTTCTTTAAAGTATTTTATCTATTTTATTAATTAACTTTTTGATTTCATATCTTGAGTACCTCAATTTTTATTTTGTTTTTATTATTGTTTTATGAATTATCCAGAGCATAATAATACTGAATAAAAGCATAATAATAGGGAATAAAGGCGTGAGGTAATAATAATTCAAGTTCCTATTTCAATCTTCAATTAATTTTTTAGTATTGAACCATTTCATTTACTTTCTTTGTAAACAAGTTCCCTTACGTTTTTTTATAAGAGTTTTTTTCATTAATTAATATCAAAATTTACTTTGTTTTATTTATATGGAGCGGGATCCCGGGATCCCGGGAAATTTAAAAAAATTTCCCGCTTTCCCGGGAATCGAAAAAGTCCGGGAAAAAAACTCTACTGAACAAGCAAGGTGTTGCCATTACGATGAATTGAGAGCGCTTTCGAGCCATGCTGACGGAATATGTTTTATTTTAAGAAAAGAACACATAAAAAGGCAAAAAGCAGAGTTAAGGCAACATTTATGACAAAAAAAAGACGCCATTAGGCGAATGTGAACTATTCATTATGAATCGTTTCGAGCTGAGCTTTAATAAAACAAAATACTAAAATTGTTATTTTCTAAACTATAAAATGCGACGTCTTCCTGAAAAATTGGTAAAGAAAATACTTTACAAAAATTTAAATTTAGAGCCCCAGCGATGTTAAAAAATGGAAAAAATACAACAAATAATCAACTGTTCTGCGCTTGTAGCTCAAAGTTTTGTTTTTAGGCATTTCAAGAAATTCGCGAGAAAGTCTTTATTTCAAACACGTAGTAGTACATTTTGTTTTTGAGGTTAGTGGAAAAACAAAAAAGCAATTTGCCATCTCTGACTTATACCTACGTATATGCAACAAATTTAATAAAAACAAGAGCAACAACAACATTTCTTAAGGTTATGCTTTTTGTACAATTATGGGTTCTACAAGATGAGCCTGTTTGTATGGATGCCACTTGTTATGTGTGCTAGTGTCAGTGAGCAAGTTTTGCCTCTTCTAGAAAAGGGAGACTACTTTCTGTAAACATCCTTGAAGTAGGCTACAATTACATTATTTTGTTTTTTTCTCGTCTTTTGCTTTTTTATATGTTTTCCTTTCTATGCGGTTCAAGTTGTTAATCTACAAATGAGTGAATAAAAAATGAATGTGTGTTAAAATTTTAACGTAAATCAGGTTATTTTACATTATTTTTTTGCAAAGAAAGGAAAAGTTATTCCTTTTGGGTTTTTATGCTGTATGACTTTTTATATTTTGTAACTTTTTAACGTTTCTTTTGAAGATTCTCTAAGTTTTAAGTATCTGGGCGAATTTTAAATGAGTTTTGCATGTGAATGAATTCTTTTACATCTTATTTAGATCTTTCAAAAACAGTTATATAATGTTTTATGTTCTTTAAAAATGAGTTATAAAAGGGTAGTTAATAAATCTGTTCTAAATAATTAGTCAAAGAAGGAAAAGTTGTTGAGCGAAAAATGTTTAAGGCAAAACCCACTACTAATAAGTACAAACTTTATTTAGAGAACACTTTTTATGGAAACCTTAATAGTAATAAATATATTTTATAGAATATTAAATCAAAATGAAATTTTAAAATACAAAACATGTGAGAAATTATAGTCGGTAATGTACGAACATAAAACACCTTTAACTATTTTGGGGTACAAAACTCTGGCCTCTTTAACTACAATAGTTTTAAAGTTGCTCTGAATTTGTTTGGCATTTTGTTAAGGTACTTAATAATTATTATCAGGTTAAGGCTTTTTTAAACAATAAGATTCATAAAAGAAGGCCAAACCAATTTTGGAAAAAAACAAAATCTGTGTTGTAACAAGCATTGATTTTAATAGCCAAAGTAAGGAGAACAAAATAAAAATTTCTATAAAATAGAGTAGAGTATTTTCGCTAAAAGAAAACATTGAATCGAAATTTTTATTGCCTCGTATCAATACGAAAATAACTTCTTTGTTATAAGATTTATAAGCGATTTATAAAGATTCAATTAAATAATAATTATAATAAAAAATAACATCGCATAAAAATTCTTTATAAAAAACATAGAATCGAAAGTTGTTTACCGTATTAACAATTTTCTATAAGAAGTATTAAAGAAAAAATTCACCAAAATTGTATACCAATCAAAGCATTAATCAAAAATAAAATCAGTTTTAATTAAAAATTTAATCAAGTTAATTAAACGTTGAATAAAGTGAATTAAACGTTTAATTGATATTATTTATTTGTTGACTTTTTTGATTTTTATTAATTTTTTAATTAATATTACACATTTTTTAATTAAAATCAATTTTTATTTTTGTTATAACATCGCATCAAACATATTCCATAAAAATTTTAATTGCATTAAAGATTTTCCAAAGAAAATTAAATCGCTTAAAAAATTTTCTATAGAAAATTACATTATAAACTTTTTGTTGAAGAAACATAAATTCATTTTCGCAAAAGAACATTGTAGCAAAAACATTTTCAAAAATATAACATTGTTTCAAAATTTTCTAAAGAACTCCTCATCGCAAAAAACATTTGTAAACAAATAAAATCACAGCGATAATTTTTACTACAAGAATTTTTTGATAAAAAAACGCATTCTTAAAAGCAAAAAAATTTTTTTAAACAACATCGAATACAATTTTTATCTTAAACACCATAATGAACCAATAGAAAAACATCGCATAAAATTTTTTTATAAAACAATTACCGCATTGAAAACTCTATCAAAAATAAGATCGTGTCAAAAATTTTGCTATAAAAAAACATTGCATTAGGATTCCTCTATTATGTATTAATTATATCGTGTCAAACATTTTGTATAGAAAATAACATTGAAATAACATTTTTTTCAAATTGCATTGCTTACCAACTCTCTATTGGAAACAACATCGCATATAAATATTCTTATAAAAAAAAACATCGCTCTAAAAATTGTTTTAAGAAACTGCATTGCATCAAACATTTACTATAGAGTAAAACATTTCATCGCACATTTTTATAGAAAACAAAATTGCATTGAATATTTTCTATAGAATATAACATTGCATCGAACATTTTTAATGAACATTTTAATGCATCGGAAATTTTCTTTTAAAATAATATTCGAATCCAAATGTTTAATATTTTTTAATTAGGCTTAAGTTCATTAAATTTAATTTTCATTAAATTATTTTTATGAAGGAAGGAATTTTACAATATGAAAATTAATTAAAATTGTTTATTGATAATCTTTCATTCTTGACCGTGGCCGGGATTCGAACCGCGGCCGGCAGGTTACCATGACATGTTTCGATCGCAACCACTCGATCTCCTCAGATGGATTTGCCGTTTTACACTCGCAGCCATCGACGACTGCTGTCGTCAATAGTCAAACATCAATCCTAAAACCAAATTGTATTTTAACCTTTGGTAGATCGAAATTTGCTTTTTTGAATGATTATCCATTTTAATTGATTTTACATGTTTTTTCTTTACTTCTGTTTATTCTAAGAAATTTTCTGTAGTTGTGAACATTAATTTTTAGTTAACATTGTCATAACATATTTTCTTTTAGCTTAAAATGCTTTGTAGAATATTGCTTTCGCAAACAAACTCCAGCTACAACGCGGTACAATAATCTATGCAACATGTTCTAATAAAATTATTTCCTGCAAGTTGTAATACAAAAAGATAATTGGGTTTACAAAAATTTAGCAAAAAGAAAATGTGTGTCACAAAATAAAATATTTACAGAGGGAATAAGTAGTTAAAAGTTCAATATATTGAAGTGACAATCGTGTTTCAACATATCGTGGATATATTGATGTTTTTTTTTTGAACATTTTACCGCACTTTATAGAAACCTTAATACATTTCCGTTTTAGATATTTATAATTCGATATGAATTTAAGACCGGAATGTGTGGCAGCTCATAAACATTACCCTTTCTAACACTACAGCAGTTTATATTTAATATAGTTTTGGGTTGTAATCTTCAAATTTCAAATATTCGATGAATTTGTTATCAATGTATTTGTGTCCACTATTGCGGTTTTATATGTTATATTTATGCGATAAGGAAAAAACAAATTTCTATCTTATTGTATTATTAAAGCAACTTATGCTATAGTTTCAAATATTATTCATATTAAAAATAGCAAATTTTGCCAAAATTTTCAAAATACAAGCAACATTTTTTAAAAAGGAGTAAATTCTATAAAAAATTTCCTATAAAAAACAAACATTCAAAAATTTTCCGGTAAAATAGCAAATTGTTGGCTAAATTCCCTTTAAAGTAACAAATTGTTGGCAAAATTTCCTATGAAAAAGGAAATTTTGTGCAAAATTTCCTATCAAATAGCAAATTTTGGGCAAATTTCCTATAAAATAACAAATTTTGGTATATAAAATAGCAAATTTTGGCAATATTTTCTAACAAATAGCAAATTTAGGCAAAATTTCCCATAAAAAAATAATTTTGGCAAAATTTCCTATCGAATAGCAAATTGTTGGCAAAATTTCCTATTAAATAGCAAATTTTGGCAAAGTTTCATATTAAAAAGCAAATTGTTGTCAACATTTTCTATGACCAAATTTCCTATAAAATACTACATTTTTACAAAACTTCATATAAAAAAGTAAATTTTTCGCAAAATTTTCTATAATATATATTTTTGACACATTTGTCTATAAAATAGCAAACTTTTTACTATTTTTTATCCATATAAAATTGCAATTTAAGCGGCTCATACACTTGCAATAAAATTGTTCAATTTTACGTATTCTAAACTTATATCGCCAATGTGTATGTGATATTCGATTGTGGCACAATATACATATTGGCAACAATCAAAAGACTTTTGATTTTTATTGCACAACGAAAAGAAAGTGAAATGTGTTGGCAACATTGTACAATGATGTTTATGTTATTCCTATAGGTAATGTTTACATTTTTATTGAATGAATGAAACTATTGTGCAATGGAACAAAAATGGAAATAATATGGCGAATATAATATACTATAGTATTGCAAGTGTATGGGCCGCTTTAGTTATTTCTCAATTAATAATAAATTGTTATAAATATTGAGTAAAATCCCTGCCGTCAAATGAGTAGCTAACTACAAAAAAAACCCAACTTTAAGTTAGCTTGCATAGACTAACTTAAAGCCAACTACTACGCAATGCAAAATTTACATTAACCAAAGTGTATACAAACACTGTGTTGTATATTTTAAGTAATGAGAGCCAAGTCTTTAGCAAAAAAAATCAACGTTGTTATTGTTGTTATGTTATGACAATTTAATCTCATATTTACGCTCTTAATTGAGTAATGGCAAAAAACATAGTTTTTTTATTCAAAACCTAGACTGCCCCAGTAGGCTAGCTGGTAGTGAGCAAGTCTATCAGCGCCGAGGTTGCGGGATCGATTCCCGCCAGCGACTCTGGTTAAAAAAAAGTTGAATAAAAACAACTTTGATTAATAAAATAAAATAAATAAAAGAAAATAAAATAAAAAAATAAAATTTTTTTATTTTTTTGAAAGTATTCATCCAATGAATAACATTCATAGATCGGCCTTAATCGGCCTTAACTTAAAGCTAACTTAAAGTATTGAGTTTATATCTAGCTACAAAAAGTTAACTTAAAGTTAATTAAAAGTAATGCAGAGTCGGACAATCGACTACTTCCTAGGACATCGCAATGTTAAAATAGTTAGTTAATTCCATATAAAAGTAGTGCAAGTGTCAACCACCACTAGTTGAGAAATAGTTAGCTTTCAGTTAATTTAAAGTTAACTGAATGTCCGACAGGGATTAAAATGCAACTCTGTCACAAGTGTGTTTAATGAGCAAAACACAACTTACTAAGCAAAGTGTTTTGACATTTGGCAAATGAAGTTACAACAAAACAAAGGCCTATTCATTAGGTCTGCGCAAAAGCCAGATGTTTTTTCCTTAAAGATGTCAAAAGTTGTTAACATTTTGCTTAAAGTTACATGCACATTTTTGTTTACGTTGAATGTTGTATTTAGGAGTAATATAAATTGAGTTGGCTAAATTGTTTATATGCGAACAGAAAGAAAATTATGCCAAAAAACCGAATATTGAATCAATTAAAAAGGTATATCTGAACACGGTATAAGGAAATAATAATTCAAGTTCCGCTTTCAATCTTCAATTAATTTTTGTCGTATTAAAGCATTTATTTTCCTTACTTTGTAAACAAGTTCCATTTCGTTTGTTTATCAAATTTTTTTTTGATTAATTTAAAACAAATTTACTTTGTTTTATTTGTATGGAGCGGGATGCCGGGATCCCGGGAAATTTTAAATCATTTTTCGCTTTCCCGTTGCCGCCCAGCTTAGCCTGCTGCGGCAGTTATCTAGTCGGCGTAATGACCAACCATTTTTACATAACCTTGCTTATCCTCGTGTCAAAGCAAAAAATTTTACAAATATATGTACCAGGTTTCTCAGATTATTTTTCACCTGAATCGCCCAATATTTTTAGATTTTAGTTAAAAAAGATTCGCAAAAAATCGCCAAATACGAGTTTATATAAAAAAATATACTTAATTTATTTTACCTTTATTAAAGTTTTCAATATTAGCAACCTCTTTTTTTAACTAAAAAAAAAAATTTCGTTAAGAAGTCTATATTGAAAGTAAAAACAAAGTAGAGTTGTTTTATTGCTGTTTCAATATATTTTTCCAAACGAAAGTCTTAAGTTTGAAAAATTTTGAAAAAGTGATTTACTTTCAATACTTTCAATTCATTTTTGTGCATACTACCCAGTGCACATTTTTATTCTTCTAATTTTAAAAATTCAACTTCATACGCAATCGAAAATAAATTAAAAAATTACAACTTTTTTAGTGGAGATCCGAAGATTGTCTTAAAAATTATATAAGTTAAGAGTTATTGCATACTGTATGTATATTTTAATACATATTGGAAAAATTTATAGCTTGTGATAAGGAAAATGACTGAAAATCTAAGAAAGATTAAACTTTATTCCAAATTTCGAAAATTGTAATTCTTTACATTTATACATGGAAACGTACGATAATTACGTAAAAATTAAATTAAGGAATTCTAAAAAGAATTCGATACTATCGATAGTTTATCAAAAAAACTATCGAAAAATTTTAAAATGCTATTATTGTTTTTATTCCATTGTTATTCATAGGTATAATATTTTTTAAAAATTTATTTAAATAACTACATTTTTTTAATTTTTCGAATTTATTTTATGAGCTTAATTTCAGTTATGTATTTTATAAAGCTTTTTTGTAATAGTTCTGTTCCTTAAATTTTTATATAAAGTAACCTACGAAAGGAAATAACTCCCAGTTTCTATTTAAATAACTACATAATTTAAATTTTTGTTTGCATAATCAAAAAAATTTTTTTTTATATCATCAAAAGTAAACCTTTGTCTGTTAAAAAGCTTTTGTACAAGGAAAATTATCTCTCAAAGTTAACCGAAGTTGAAGCATACTTGAAGAATGCCAATTCATTAAGAGTATTTAAATTTTCTAATTTAGATCCCACATTTGATTCTAGATCAAAAATAATTGAAATTAGTTTTATTGTTTGAAATCCCATATTTTTTTTGCCAAACGTTTTGGTTTGTTTCTTAATTGGTCAGGCTATTCTTCCTTCCAGATTGTTTCCCGTATGAAATCAATAAATCAATATTATCGAATTGGCTTCTTATTTCTTCTTCAACTCGAAGTAACCCATGTGCCTAGCAAGTAACATGTAACAGTTTTGGATAAATTATGTTAGGCCAATTGGCAGCCTTAACCATGTAAAGTGCAGCATCGGTTAATAATTAAAGGATCTCTTGTCGAAATCTTGTATTTTAAGCAGATATCAAAAAAAGAAAAAAAATTATTTATTGATTTAAAAATTTTTTTTTTTTTTATACAGTTTTGAAATTTTTTTAAGAACTTTTTTTTATAATATAGAAATTTAAAAAATATGACACTCAAAAATGTTAAAATATTGAAAAATATGCATTTAGAACCAAAATATGCATTTTCACCAAAATATGCAAAAACAATTCGATGCCATTTTAAAGAAAATTTAATGATTCGAAAGATAATTGGTCGACATCGATCTTAGACTATCGACAAAAAACATGCATTTGCATGAATATAGCATTCCTAATCATATCCTTTAAATTTTTAAAATATTTGCTCTAAAAAGCCAATTTTCTCCCTTATTTCTTACAAATAGCAAATTTTTGTCAAATATCCTTTAAAGAGGAAAACTTTATTTACTTAACAAAACAATTAACTTGTACTTGAAGTAGAATAATTTTTAATTCAAATCACACAAAATAAAAAAAAAACGTTATTATGGTAAAATTATTATTATGATTATAAGAAATTACGTCCACGCTGCGTATGATGAATACGCACGATCACAACATGTAATTAAATATTGAGTATACGTACATAAGTTATTACGTTCATATTATTTATGTAGCTTTGATGTACATATTTGTACTCGCCTACACACTTTTGTATTATTTTGTTTTTTTTTTTTATTATTTTCATTAGAAGCTTCAAATATTTATGATTTTGTTATTTTTATACGACAACACAAACGCACATACGAACACTGTTCATAAAATATTCACGTGTCTGGAATACTTTAGCAAAATTTTACTCAAATGAACACTTATACTTACATATGTATGAATGTACCTTTATTGTTTGTATGCGTGTCTGAACCTGCGTAGATACAAAAATGCACGTATTTACAATGACACAAAAGTTAAAAAAAAACACACACAAACTTTTGTTTACCACTTTGTTTATTATTTTGTGTATATTCTATTATGTTCTATGTTTTTTGATAATTTATTATTTTGTTGTTGTTGATATAATCATTTTAAATTCAAGTACGTGTTTTTATTGTTTAAGAATGTGTTCGTGGTTCTTCTTCTTAATTTTGCTCATCTATTTCACTTCTAGTGAAATTAAGCGCAATTTATAGTATGCGTCCTTTATAGCCAAGTACCATTATCAGACCTTGGCATCAGCATGACATTGATACTAACAACAAAAACAACATCGCATCGTAAGCGTTAGAAAAACAATGAAAGAAAAGAAAAATAGCAAGAAAAAAAAAAATAAATAAATAAACAGCTTCAAACTTTGTGTCAAGTGTCAGTTGACGTCACAATAAAGGCTTAGGAAATTTTAGAGAGTTGTGTTTGTTTGTTTATATGTTTTTTTTTTGTTTTCATTAGGAAAATAACAGTTAAAATAATACGTAGAAAGAAAAAGAAGAGAAAGATTATGTGTTCCTTAAAAATGGGATTAAAAAAATGAGAGCTAGCAAAAACAAAATAAAGCTCGGTTAGAAAGAGAAAAAAAGCTTTTAAATTTGTTTCTTAATAAAAGGCTATTAAAAGTTTCTTTAAAAGTCTCCCAATCACTTTGTTGTTGACATTGAAAGCGTAAGTTGTGAAGAGTATATAGTACTCTTTTGTGTTGCTTGCTGTTAATTTGGTACTTTTTTGATTTTTTATACCCTCCACCACAATTAGTTGTGAAGAGGGTATACTAAGTTTGTCATTCCGTGTGAAACTTTTTTATTATTCATCTCAGACCCCATAAAGTATATATATTCCGGCTGCTTGAGTAATTCTAAGTCGATTTAGCCATGTCCGTCTGTCTGTCCGTCTGTCCTTCTGTCCGTCTGTCCGTCTGTCCGTCTGTTGAAAACACGCTCACTTTCGAAAAACTCAAAAGAAATAAACAAACTAGGTGTCAAATTGCTTGTAGTTATCCTAAGCAGTTTGGGATTGAATTTTAGCAAAATCGGTTCAGTAGGACCAGAGCTATGAATCAAAATGTGGAACCACCACCTTCAAAAACTTGATAATTTTGTTACAAAAACTAACATAAATGATGCAAAAATGCACGGAATGACATAAGATTTTGCACAAGTCCGTTTTATTCGATTAGAAATTACACTGTAAAATTTCGCGAAGGTCGGTCCATAATTTACCCTAGGACCCATATAAACACTACTCCCGGAAAACAGATTAGTACGCCTAAAACCGTAAAAAATAATGCAATCATAACAAATTTTGGCTCGTCACAATTTTATAGGACTATAAATGATACTGTGAAATTTCGTGAAGATCGGTACATAATTTACCCTAGGCCCCATATATGCCCTACTCCCGGAAAACAGTTTAGTCTCCTAAAACCATAATTAATAACAAATCGTCACAGTTTAAGATAATAATAATAAAAAGACATCATACAGATATTACTCCTTAAACATTCGAACTGTCGGTGGAGGGTATAAAAGATTCGGCACAGCCGAATATAGCAATCTAACTTGTTTTATTATAGAATACTTTATAAAATATTTGTAAGCAAATCTCACAAATTGAAACTTCATTTTTGAGTTATTAACAAAACATGGCAAATGTTTCCTTTAAAATGCACTCTTTTTTAAACTCCAAACGGCAAAAAACTTAAAATTTCCTTTAAAATATTAAGTTTTGGTTAAATTGTCTTGAAAAATAGTATATTTTTTTTAAAAAATTTGTGTATAAAATAATAAAATTTCTCTTAATTTGGGTGCCTTGTTTGGCTTATTGGTAGTGAACAGTGCCCTCTTTACCATATAAGCACACGCGGCATGGCACCCAGACGTCATTGGGGACATCTTATAAAAATAAAATTGTTCATTTAAAATTGTTTCTATTAGTTCTTGCTTAAACTTTCGATATAAGAAAATGAATATGAAAGAAGAGCACCGATATATTTGTATTTTGTTATTGCAACAGATTGACTCAAATGCTGGCAACCTGTGTTATAAGCAAATAAATGCAAAGCATATATTTTAAGGAAAAACTTGAAACATATGCAAATGCATATTAAATTCAATAAAGCAAAAAAAATTTAAAAAATCTAATAAGAAATTAATATTTTTGTGTTCGTATGTTTTGCACGGCCCAACCGCATACCCTATCGCCATAAAATGTTACTCACTTATTCTGTGCACCATCGTGGCACTTCTCATACGGATACAAAATATATTTCTGTATATCTGGAAAATCTTAGAAGTAACAAGTTAGAGTGATATATTCGGCTGTGCCGAATCTTTGATACCCTCCACCGACAGTTCGAATGTTTAAGGAGTAATATCTGTATGTTGTCTTTTTATTATTATTATCTTAAACTGTGACGATTTGTTATTAATTATGATTTTAGGAGACTAAACTGTTTTCCGGGAGTAGGGTATATATGGGGCCTAGGGTAAATTATGTACCGATCTTCACGAAATTTCCCAGTATCATTTATAGTCCTATAAAATTGTGAAGATCCACAATTTGTTATGATTGCATTATTTTTTACGGTTTTAGGCGTACTAAACTGTTTTCCGGGAGTAGTGTTTATATGGGGCCTAGGGTAAATTATGGACGACCTTCGCGAAATTTTACAATGTCATTTCTAGTCGAATAAAACGGACTTATGCAAAATCCTATGTCATTCCGTGTATTTTTGCATCATTTATGTTAGTTTTTGTAACAAAATTATCAAGTTTTTGAAGGTGGTGGTTCCACATTTTGATTCATAGCTCTGGTCCTACTGAACCGATTTTGCTGAAATTCAATCCCAAACTGCTTAGGATAACTACAAGCAATTTGACACCTAGTTTGTTTATTTCTTTTGAGTTTTTCAAAAGTGAGCGTGTTTTCAACAGACGGACAGACAGACGGACATGGCTAAATCGACTTAGAATTACTCAAGCAGCCAGAATATATATACTTTATGGGGTCTGAGATGAATAATAAAAAAGTTTCACACGGAATGACAAACTTAGTATACCCTCTTCACAACTAATTGTGGTGGAGGGTATAAAAGTGAAAAAAAATTTTGCACAAATAGCTTCGATATCAATGCATGACATGTCACAAAAAGTGGGCGGGATAAGCGAATTGGGCGTGGCTCCTCCTGTACAAAGACATTATATAATTCTCTATATCTTCAGAACAGCAAGAGCCAAGTATCTTCGTTGTCAATACATGACATCTGGAAAAAGTGGGCGGTATAAGAGAAGTGGGCGTGCACCTCTCCTAAAAAACCAATATGGTTTTCCTATATCTTGAGTGCGGCAGCAGCTACAGTTTACAAATTTGGTACAAATAGCTTGCTTGTGAATACGAAACATCATTCAAAAGTGGGCGGGATTAAATAAGTGAGCGTGGCACAAAATATAATTCTTAATATCTGAAGAACAGTTAGTTTTAGATAACCTATATTTGGTTCAAATAGAATGGTTATTAAACGAGATCTGTATTGATAAGATTTTACTAATTTTATTTCAATGGGGGGGTAGCGAAGCTCGCTATGCTTATCTAGTTTCTTTTAAAATATCAAAATTTGTCAACAAATTTGCCATTAACTATCAAAATTTCCAAGTTTTTAAAATGTTGGATTTTTTTTAAAATATATATATCAACATTTTTGCAAAACTTTCTGTTTAATATTGAAAATATATTTTAATTACCGTATTAACACAATTGCACCGTATAAACGTAGTAGCGTACGACGTAGGTGCGTTTTCAAATTAAAACGGTTAACAGTTTATACAAAGGAACGCAATAGCTGTCGTAGACGTAAGAGCGTATCTACGTCGTACGTCGACATAGATCTAATTCTATTTCATACGCCGGTTACGACCGTTTTGTCATAGAAAAAAATATATAAAATGAAATCATTTTTAAACATTTAAATTAAACATTTGATAACAAAATGAAAGGATAAAAAAAACAAACAAAAATTTAAATAAAAAATATTACCAAAAGGAAACAAAATACGCTTAATACGGTATTGTGGGTAAATGAAGCGTGTTACTAAAAATTTGCTGCGTTACGTCCCACGTTCATACGACGTACGTAAATTATTTTTGATAATTTTATTCTTGACTGAATACGGGATTGAACTCAGGTCGAATTTAAATGTTTCGAGAATAACCACATTCCCATCGAAACATGTAAATCCGACCCGAGTTCAATCCCGTGTTCAGTCAAGAATAAAATTATCAAAAAATTTTAATTCATTTCAAATTGAAAATTTCTTCCGTCACTTAAAATAATTTCATGAAAATTAAATTTGATGAACTTAGGCCCAAATTAAATATCAAAAACTTCAATTAAAAACCAACAATGCAATGAAAAATCACAATTGTTGAAAAAGAATTTTCTATAAAATATTGAATTTTGCAAAAATTTCTATAAAATATTAAGATTTCATTAAAAATACCGAAAACAACTTTTAACTTTTAAGCAACTTTTAAGCAAATAAGTATTTACTCTTGCCTTCCCTCTTTCGTTAAAATAAATTTCATATTTCGCTCTTCATATTTCTTAAACTCATTCAGCATTTAGCAGCAACATACTGCCTTTCATGCAATAACTGTTTTTTTATATTCACCTCAAAGAAAAACAATCATTTAAATTCACCATTCTTTGCTCCTACGCAGCAGCTATTAGTTAAATATTTAAATTATCCAAATTAAGATAACAACTATTTTTTTTGTTGTTTTTTTATATATATATTTAAATAAAGTTGTCTAAATGTTTTACCAACACGGCAATTTAACTAATTTGTAAGGCAATTATATGATTGTTGTAAGTCTGCCTAAATGTATGCATTAAAATTAGTCTGTCTATGCCAGTACTTAAATATTTATTTTGTGCTTTTTCCTTTTTGACATCTTTTTCTATTTTATTAATAGTAATATTAAAATTATTTCTAAACATTTACATTTTCAACAAATGATGATAATGATAATTATAACACCAAAAATATGTTTGAAATATAAATAGAGTTTTAACAGCTTTTGTACATACGAAACCCAGCGCACAGGCAAAATGTGTCTGCTGGAGAAACTGGCAGACGAAAAAAAGGTAACGCTGACAAACACACCCTTGAGCGTTTATTTTTACAAACAAACCTAAATCATATGGCACAGTGGTGTGAAATTGGATTGTAATAAACGGGATATAAAAATAAATTTTTTATTAAACCTAGCTTGAAAAGATGCCCTTTCTTATTGCCGTTGTTTTGGGGAACCCTGTTATTAATTGTTACAGTGTTAATGTAAGGCGTCAAGACCATAGTTGTCAGGTAAAATGTGTTGAAAATCGTCAAATTTTGCGAGAAAAAAATCGTCCAATTGACTTTTTTAAACCGTCACAAAGATCGTCATTGTAAAATTACATTCACTTTTGTTAGTTTGTAAAAATTTTAAGCTATTTTCATTTTGATTTAATTGATTTATACAAAAATAATTTATACATACTATTTCTTGTCTTACAAAATCTCTTAAAATAAAACCGCTAAACTCAATCCTCTTCTATTTATGCAAGTTTTAGCTTTTGTTTCAGGCCAACCTGAATAAGAGCGGAACGCGTTTTTTATTCTCCCACCGTGATAGTGGAGAGGGTATTATACGTTTGGTTCTTTTCAGTATACTGATCGACTAAGAATCAATTTTTGAGTCGATGTCCGTCCTTCTGGCAGGCTGGATGGTTGTCTGTCCATTAAACCTTGTGCTCAAAGAACAGAACGCAATTTTAAAGAAAATTTGATATTTGGAACAAAGGCTCTAATTATCACAAAGACCAAACCTACTGAAGATGGTAAGGATCGGTATATGATTTAATTTCAAATGGTATTCGGAGAATAATTTTACATAGCCACTGCACAAGTTTCTTTTTAGAATAGAGTAGTTGTGCCCTAACTAAGCTACCTAAATTTCGACTGCTTTGTAGTAAAGGGACCATCACACATCAACAAAATCTGATTTAATTCTTTTTAATTTTTCTTGTTGCATTGTGTAATTGAAGTATTAGAATTGAAAATTGTTCTGAAGTATATACATTCCCGTAGAATGTACGAAAATTGGGTGCTACATGAGCTGAGAGATATCAAACAACGATTTTACTCATCAGAAATCCTGTTTTAGCGCTTAAAGCAATGTTAAAAAAAATTAATCTGTTACCTGAACCTAAAGCGTATTTTAAGCACATGCAAAATAAACGCCAAAGACAATAAAGCGTTTTTTATTATGAACTGCTTACACGGGAAAATACTGCCAACAAAATAAACAGAGGCGTCAAATTCCAAAAACTTTTGCAAGTTAGTAAAAAAATTTCTGATTTGAAAAATCGTAAAATTTCGGGCATAAATCGTCAAATCGTGAATAGGTTATTTTTGGGCCCCAAATCGTCAATATAACGATAAATCGTCAAATCTTTCAACCGAATTCAAAACATATCATGAAGTTCTTTCTAAAAATGTCTATAAAATATTAAACTTATCAAAAAATTCATTAAAATAAAAAAAGGGTATACGTTAAACCAACTAGCATCATCAAAATTTACATAGAATGAAGCTGTACAAATAGCTCCCGACCGAGCCCGATAAAAATCTTCTAATTGCGACCGTTTACTACCAAGCTAGAAAATAGCGAACTGATGATGGCGTTAATGTACAGTAGGTTGCCTTTGGGCTTCCTCATCTACTAGATATTCGTCAGAGGTTGTACGTCAGAGCAGTCTTTGCGATTGTGTTTTCTGATCTGAGTGAGTGTCCAATCCTTCCTAGTTTTTGCTTTAAGATGTCCTGGTGAATTGGTACACGCAGAGAAAAAACATGATAACTAAGTGTTCACTACGAACATTTTTATTCATATTGGCCTAATATGTTTACCCATATAAGTTTATTATAATCCTATTATAACTCGAAAAAAATATTTTTTGTCCTTAACATTTTTAAATTCACTATAAAAATATAATATGGTGTTTTGCACCTAAAAAGTTACTCTGATCTAGCTAAACATATTAAATTATGTGAAATGTTTGCTACTATTATAAATATATTTTTAACTATACAATTAAAATCAAAACATAAGTTGCACACAAAATTTTTGTTTGCTTTCTAATTGAACAAACAATAGTTGTCAAAACAAACAATGTTTATTAATAAAAAAATACAATTTTCTTCACGTCATTTACGTCTGCGAGCTTCAGTTGTTAATCGGACAACTTGGATTATTACAAAATAATTAAAACTTTTTTTCAGGAAGAAAAAGGCCATGCTGCCTTGCAAAACTTATGAGTTTATTGAAACAGGTAAGTAATTTAAATATAATTATAAAAATACATACACACATGTATAAACGTTGTCTTTCTTGCAGTCAAAAACACCTACAACATTGAAAAAAGTTGGGAGTCAGCTGATTCAATTTATGTGTACGGCAAATAAACAATTGGCAGATGAGTGCTGGTTAGCTTTGCGACAGAATAGAGAAATTGAGAAAACCTAATTTCTTTAATGTGCAGTTTTTCGTTGGAAAAAAAAGGTAATCGCGTAATGAGAAAACGGCCATTTAATGTATGTACTATTTAACTTTATTTGTAAATATATGCTTTATGTACAAACATTTGTATTTAAAAAAAAAAATAAATTTTTGAGAATAAATTTGTTATTGTTTTTATTGTGAGAACCATATAAAATGTTGGAAAAGACATTTTGCATGGTTTTGGGAAATATAGAAACATGGTTGGAAAGGTCGTTTGCGTTTTTCTTCTGAACATAATAAAATGTTTGAGACAATAATAAGTTAAAAACATTATGTCTGAACATATATTGTTACTTAAGACGTGTTTGACACAATCAGAACTACAAACATTAATGATAGTTTGCGATTGTGATTGCATCAACCATGATTTTTCTTTGCGTGTATCTATCTGAATTGTCGTATAAAAAAGGTCAAAGTTGCTGATCATGGTTGGCCAAAACCATAGGATGATACGGCATAGACAATTTTTTATTTTTTTTTTCTCATTATTTTTTATTGAATCTTCATATATTAAATATGAACTAACAATAATTAATCAAATCTTAACCTAATACGTTATTTTATGTCCTGCCAGTGCCAGACAAAAATTTTCTTCATCACGGGTTCTGTTCACTTATATAGGTGTTTATCGCTCATCTAATTGGGTAAGTGCTGCAGTGTCTCTTCTTCTTAAGCGAGTGTGGCCGCCATGGTTTAAAATATTTCGAGCTAGTGGATTTGGGTGTTGTTCAAGCCTTTTTAAATATTTTACTGCTTATTTTGTAATCATAGTTTTTACTAATGGAACATTGAGATCCTTGCGCATATTTGAGTTTTTAACATACCAAGGGGGAGGTGTGATTATTCGAAGAAGTTTATTTTGGCGCCTTTGAATTTTTTCGATATTAGAGGCCGAGGCAGTGCCCCATAGTTGAATACCGTAGCACCAGATTGGCTTTAAGATGGAGTTGTAAAGTAAAAGTTTGCAGTCGAGACTTAGGACAGAGTTTCTTCCAATAAGCCAATGAATTTGGATGGCTTTTAGTTTCATTTGAGATAATTTTGCGTCTATATGGCTTTTCCACGTTAAACGGCGATCTAGATGAATACCGAGGTATTTTACACGCGAATTTTGAGGCACTAAATGATTATTGATTTTAATAGGGGGGCATAGACAATGGTTGGCAAAAGTTTAAACCTTTTTATGGCGTGTTTATTCAGACCCCAGGTTTCTCATCAATAGAGGAGGAGGTTGTGCTTAATGCAGATATTATAAATTCTTAGCTTAAGGCCGCGAGAAAGACCATTTTATATTTAGACCATTCTCACCGGGTAAATAGCCTTACGAGCTTTGTCTATCCGAGACGCGACGCCCTCATCTGCACCACTGTTTGCTAAGATTGTAGAGCCTACATCTTTAAGAAGGAGCTAGCTGGTGTTGTTTGTACTTATCAATAAATTAAATACAATAAAACAACCTTTTATTTCGACCTACTCATCTAATCGTCCTAGAATTACCTTACACAATTTTCTAAGACCTGCCCCACTGTCCTCTCTATTGTGCTTTTTTACTCAAAAGTATAAATTCGTTCATGTGTAAGGCAATACACACAGCTGCGAATTACTTTAAATCGTAAAAAAGAATCCACTTCTTTTGCGACTACTACAACTTTTAGTTGAGTTCAGTTTGAGTTGCTGTTAAGTTAAAGGTTTGCAGGATATGTTCCTTGACAGTTAATGTGTGTTTTAACTTTAGTACTGTATTTCTTCTAACTTTTTTATATTTTCTTTTGATTTGGGTTGGATGTTTTTTAATGGTGTTTTAAAAAGCCATAAAAAAAGAGGACAAAGAAGAAACAGCAAAAAGGTGTATGAAAGGAGTAAAAAAATACCATAAATTTAAATTTTAAAAGGTGTTCTTCTTACAAATGTTGATTTTTAGTGGTTCAGTGCAAAGAGACTTATTTAATTTAGATCACCAGAAAAGTTGGTGGGCACGAAACGAGTATAGAAATGTTCGGTAATGGTGCCCTATCGTTAGAGTTATTTTTCCCTGGACTTCTGTCTTTAGATTTTTGGCGAATAAATACCTTCTTCCCTGGGAACTAAATGCCGAATTTTCGAAATAGTTTTTCAGTTAAAAATCAATAAAATCAAAGGAATAAATAGCTAACCTCAATCGGGCATTTGAACAAATATTATGCAGTCGACATTTTATTACGGAGGTCTCAAAAATGTGCCATAAAAAATTAACGATCTCATGGAATTTATAAAAATTGAAAAAGTTTGAACGAGGCCAAACGTCCTGTCAAGACAAACATTGTAGTGGTCGACCAATGGAGGTATCTACGCCGGAAACGGTTAAGAAAATCCACAAAATGATATTGAATGTCGCCGACTAAAGGTGCGTTAGCTAGCTGAAATGGTTACAGCGTTTTCTCACAATAGAACTCATAGATATTTTAACGCAATAAAGCTGAGATTTTGCATTGATTAGTAACCTTGGATGGAACATGGGTTTAACACTTCACACCAAAAATAAAGAAACTATCAAGTCAGTGGACTGAAATTGAAGAATCGTCTCCAATGAGAGCATAAATAGTTTCATCTGCAAGTAACGTCATGGCATCTGCTTTTTGGTATGCGTGTGGTATAAATTTTATTGACTACTTTTTATTACCCAAATACAAGCTGAGAAGGATGTTTGTAAATCGACTCTTAGTGTAATTCTACACGTATACAAAACAAAGTTCCAAACAAAACAAGCCGTAAATTATAAAAATTCTGACGATAGAAAGTGATGTTTCTTGAAACATGTAAAGATTAACCCGGGTTCAAATCCCAGCTCAGCCAGGAAAATTTATCAATAAATTTTACTAAAAATTCCAAGTTGTAAAATTCCTTCCCTCAGTGAAAATAATTTCATGAAAATTAAATTTGATGAACTCGAGCCTAATTAAAGAATATCAAAAAATCTGTTAACAACTTTTAATTTTATTCACAAAAGATGAAAAATTGGAATTAAACTAGAGTATCCAATTATTTGACTTTTGGTTTTGTTCGAGTAAGAAATTAATCGATTTTTGAGTTTTAAATTTGCTCGATTAGTCGAGTAAGGTTTTTAAATTGTTCGAATTACTCGAATAATTCGAATAATTTTATCCAATAAGAAAAAACATAAATCTTTACATGAATGGATACTTTTATTATATTATTAAACACAAAAAAAAAACAATAACATAAACATGTTGTTTAACAATAAACAATAAAATAACAATTCATATCGCTCTTTTATTGCAACATAGTCATATCTCAAAAAATCAAAAATTTCAAGTTTCTTTAGCAAAAGTGTTCATTCATACCTTCTTTATATGTAAAAATAAATTCAGTATTATATCTCAAACTGAACCGAAGTTATAGCAAAATATAAATATTTCACTAGAGCAGTATCGAAAGGTTTATTTTGAAAACTTTAATCGCATTTTGCCAAGTTTAACTTTTTTTTGAGATATGACTTTGTTGCAATAAAGGAGCGATATGTGCTATGTAGATAGTTTTAAAACTTTTAATTTAAAGAAATAATTTAAAAAATCAAAAAACTCGGCTGCAAAAAATACAGATTTTATACATTAAAAAGACCGAAACAAGATTAAGGCCCGTTTTCACAACTTACCGATAGCTAAAGGTAGGATTTTATCGGCCGTGTAAAAAGTGTTCCATTATTACAACTTTACTTTAACCTACCAGGCAGGATGAACCTTAATTTACTTTATCGCTCACTTTAGGTTAAAGTAAAGTTTTAATAATGGAACACTTTTTATAAGGCCAGTTAAAGTTTACTTTAAGCTATCGATAAGTTGTGAAAACGGGCCTAAGAAAAACAAAATTAAATTTACACTAATTCGGTTAAAAGGGGTCTGTACACGTCAAGTATTTCTTATCAAGCGCTATGGTAGTATTAGTGAACATGTGTTTGTATGTGTCACACCGATGATGCTGGATGAAAAATCAAAAAATTGTGATATGCCAGCGAATATTACGTCCAGCACACGTACAAACACTAGTGAATTTGATAGCTGGACAAGCATTTGAAGGCCCCTATTACGGTTTACAACTCAATTTTTATTATTATTATTATTTTATTATATTTTTTTAGTATTATGGTTTACAACTTTGCTATATTGCGGTGAACAAAAACATAACAAAAATTACAACTGTTCACAACCAGTTGTCTTAATAACAACTCAACTGAGTTGTGTTGTAAACCGTAATAGAGGCCGAAATGTGTATTTGGCCCTTACCAGACTATAAAATAATCTGAAAGCCAAAGTTTAGTACATGTTCTGTTTATTAGCAGGAGAGAACTAATAATTTTGTTCGCTTTATAAATTGCAATTGTGTCCGGCCTGCTTAACTTAATGCGGTTATTAAATATAGGCTTGAGCTTTTATTTTTAAGACAATTTTTTATTTACTTCTTATATTTTTGCCTCTATAGTTCCGGCATATTTTGTGAAAGGTGCCTGTAAGTTATGAAAAACTTTTAAAACCAATTTAATATGCCTAGAAATCGAGTGAAATTAAAGTCGATGGACATTCTTAGTTAAAAATTTTTTTACTCTTAAGTTTTTACAATTACTTTGATTTCAATTTCACTGATAACTTATATAAATTTTTGTAATCTCCTTTAATTTACACATTTTTACGATAAATGTCAAACTTTATATGAAAATGTGCTATTTAAGTGCCAAAATTCTAACGTATGGACTTTGACGTGTATAATGATATACATAATTTGTCTCTCACACAAAAACATCTAAAAAGGGTCTGAAATATGCTCAAAAGTTTGTGTGATAAAAATAAGTGTAGAAGTTTAGAACATGTAATTTAGTTTTAATTAATATTAAACAGTTAGAAATTTGAAAACAAAAATATTTTTATTAAAAAAGTAGATTTTTAAAGATATTCATCTTAATCGATTAATTGACATAAATTGTTCGAGTTATTCGTTATTCGAAATTGGCTATTTTGATAATTCGATCAAATAATGGCGGAAAAATTTCTCGATTAATCGAACAACGATTAATTGAGTGGATACTCTAAATTAAACTTTAGAATTCCAGGTTTCGTTTAAATGTGCTAAATTCCCATTTCATACTATTGATAAACTGAAATTTATTGTTGAAGGGATAAGCTATTCCTATGCGCATTTCACTGGTTACTTAGGCCAGATCGTCAGGAAACTTAATCCAAATATTTTAGAAAAACTAAAGATATTATACAAATAAATCTGTTAAGCGAATAAGAATTATAAACCCCAGTTTTACTTGTAACAATATCAAAGCTTAAACAAAAACAACAACAATAAAAAGTGAGTTTATCTTTTCTTACAGTCCCGACTACAATTGGTTGATTTTTTGTCAACTCTAAATGTAGTTGTAAGTGGGTAAAGAAAAAACAAAAATAAAAACAAATTACTTTATTTTATTTTGCCAGTTCAGTTTTATTTACACTGCCACATGCATATTAGTTATCAAAGTTTTTCTTGGGATTCAAAAAATTAATTAACAAGGTTTCGTTTCAATGTGCTAAATTCCCATTTCATTCCATATTTGTATGGGAGCCCCGCTAAGGGGCGGATATAAAGGTCAAGTATGTTTTGTGAAAATGTTTAGGACAGAAAACTAATTGAGGTCGGTCATACATTTTATTCCTCTAGAGGCGACTTCTAGCCAGTTATGAGACTTTTTCTTAAATATATTTCTAGTCTGTATTGAAAATTTTATATGGGAAGGAATGGAGATAGCGGGTAGGTTTGATGTCGATAAAAAATAGAGTTGGTTTGGTAGTACATTCGACCAACCTAGGGTTATCCTATGCGCCAAATTTTCCTATAAAATACCGAAATCTATAAAACTTTCTATAAAATACCAAAATTTGCACTAAGCTTTACCATGATATAGCAAAATTTATTATCGAATAAAAACATAAATTAACATTAAGAAAACCTATAAATTTTTGCAATTTTCTTTTTTTTTTATCACACAAACTTTTTATCACTCAAAATCTGCCTCGTTCCCACACCCACCCTTTAATAATCTGCACCATCATGTCATATTTATTGCCCTCATTATCATAAAAATTTAAATTATTATGCACTTTTCCCCATAAACGTTTTTATTAGCCATATTCTTTTTTTTTCTATAATTTACTTCCTGTTTTTATGCATAAACTTGAATTTGCTGTTGTTGTTGTTGTAGTTTAAAGCATCACTTTAATTAAAAATACAAATTGCAAAAGAACAAAAAAAAAAAAAAAATTAAATTTTTAACATGAACAAAGTGTTTGCAATCTTCCACTCAAAAGCAGAAAACCATAAAGTTTTCTTCATTATTTAATCATGTTCGCTAAGTAGGTGGAGTTGTGGGCTGTTTGGTGGGTTGCTGTGTGCGTGGGTGTGGATTGGAAAGTATATTCGGTATTTAGGATCAACGTAAAATTAATAAGAATATTAAAAAAAAACTTGTACTTAAAAGTAAGTAAATAAGTAAATAACTTTTAAGACTTGCACTTATGCGATTGCTAGTTGCAGTAATAATATTAATTAATTTAAGTTACACTTATAAAAGGTTTGTAAGTGTTTTGAGCAGTTATTTTTGTTAAGTTTCATTTATTTTCCTAGAATTAATAAATTTTGTAAGGAATTGAATATAAAAAAAATTTTATTACAACTAAATATAAAATAGCACATTCTCTTAAAATAATATCAAATAGAAATTTTTTTTTTGTTTAATATAAACTTTTGTTTTATTTTCCTAAATTTACTTAAAACAACAAAGTTATCTTTTTTCTTTTAATTTACTATCAAATAGTATTTTTTTTTTGGATATTTACTTTTATATAGAAAATTTCGTTTTGGAAAATTTGCTACAAAATAGTAAAGGGTGGTCTAACCAAAACGCACGTTGTAAATTGTAAATAAAACAAAATGTTTTCACAGAACTATCTGAAATCTATGAAAATTATGTGTGAAACAAATTATCGGCCAAATGCTCTCGACTTCTTCGGTGGCATACCTCTTTCCGATGGTCCATATTTTTAATGACTCTGGGACATAATTGAGGTTCAATGTCGTTAATAATCTAATTATCGAATTATCTCATCCTAAAGCTCTTGAATTGTTGTTGGCTTATTGACGTACAATTTTTATTTTAAGTATCCCCAAAGAAAAAAAGTCCAACCGTGTCAAATCACATGATCGTGCAGGCCAATTATCATCGCCACGACATGAGATAACACGGCCATTGAATTTCTAGCGCAAAAGTGTGCAAGTGGCACCATCCTGTTGGAGCCAAATAAAGGGTGGTTAAATTTCAAGGGCCGATGTTGATTTTGAATAAAACACAAACTATTTAGGAAATTATTGTAATTTTATTTTATTATGATATATTAGTATTACTCAATTATGTATGGAACAAAATATCGGCCAAATGGGCGCCGCGACCACGGCGGCACACCTCCATCCGATGGTCCAAATTTTCGATGACCCTGAGGCATAATGGAGGTTCTATGCCGTTAATGTGCCGAATTATCTCATCCTTTAGCTCTTGAATTGTTGCTGGCTTATCGACGTACACCTTTTCTTTCAAATAACCCCAAAGAAAAAAGTCCAACGGTGTCAAATCACATGATCTTGGCGGCCAATTGACATCGCCATTACGTGAGATAACACGGCCATTGAATTTGTTGCGCAAAAGAGCCATTGTTTCGTTAGCTGTGTGGCAAGTGGCACCGTCCTGCTGAAACCACATATCGTCCACATCCATATCTTCCAATTCGGGCCATAAAAAGTTCGTTATCATCTCACGATAGCGAACACCATTCACAGTAACTGCCTGACCGGCCTCATTTTGGAAAAAATACGGCCTGATGATGCCGCCAGCCCATAAACCGCACCAAACAGTCACTCTTTGTGGGTGCATTGGTTTTTCGACAATCACTCTTGGATTATTATTCGCCCAAATGCGGAAATTTTGCTTATCGACAAATCCACTGAGGTGAAAATGTGCCTCATCACTGAAGATGATTTTCTTCGAAATTTATCATCCATTTTCCTTATAAGTCTGGATAACTTTAACACGTTGTTGGATTGTGTATCTCTCCATGGTTCAAATTGAGTAAGTCTGAAATAGAGAAATGTCAAATAAAATTCGGAAAAAAACTTGGCGTTTAGGTGTGGTTCACATTCAACATCGGCCCTTACAATTTAACCACCCTTTATATTTCAGGTCCATATCCTCATTTTCTGGCCATAAGAAGTCCTTTATCATCTCGCGATAGCGAACACCATTTACGGTAACTGCTGGGCCAACCTGATGTTCGAACAAGTACAGCCCGATGACGCCACCGCCCCAAACAGTCACTCTTTGTGGATGCATCGGCCTTTAAACAATCACTCGTGAATTCTCATTTGCCCAAATGTGGCAATTCTGCTCGTTTCTTAAAAGGCTTCAACAATCTTAACGCGCTGCTCAATTGTGCACCTCTCCATGGTTGAATTGAGTTGGGCACAAAACTTGACGTTAAGGTGTGACTTACAATTAACATCGTGCATTATGGTTGGACCACCCTTTACACAGTCATAGTCATACATGTTTATATTCAAAATATGGAAAACTTTAAAAGTTTTACAGAGAAGCCTAATATATTTCTGTCGAAAAAAATGTGAAAAGTTTTTTAAGTTTGAAAAGTATGGGATCATTGTGACCAGTGATGCCAATTGTAGGGAATTTTCCCTTTTTGTAGGGATTTTTTCGGAAAATTTCAAGCGTAGGGAAAAAAGAAAAAATATTTTATTTTAAGGCAAATGTAGGGAATTTTTTAAATATTATCTCATATTCAATATATTGTCTAAAACTACGTAAATATTTATCTTATATGCGTTTAAAAATTAAAAGTTTTTATATACAATATCATTTAAGTATAAATGTAGTGTTTTTAACTGAAACCCTTTACTATGGCCCGTTTTCACGACTTAACGTTAGCTAAATGTAGGAAGTTATCGAACAGATAATGAGTTTTTAATTATCACAAGTTCCCTTTAATCTAAAAGTGAAGGATAAGCTAAAGAGAGGAACGTTCTACCTTTAACTTTTGTCGTAAGGTTTTGATTTGAGATTGCCATATTATATTCACATATTTTTTATATATGGCAACTCCAATTATACGTATATTTTGTAACAGTGCAGCCACACGGTCAAGTTGTTCTTGATAGTCTTTTACATATACTGTTTGTCAAAATTTCCAAAAATTGATAGTTGTGACGTAGGCTGCATTCAATTTTTGAGCAATTTACTTTCAAGATGCCATCAAGAAAAAAATTTATAAAGAGAAACGAAAAATTTGCTCACTAACCTTCAAATCAGCTGTTTTCTTGAACGTAAATTGAAACACTCACTGGCATGAGAATTTTAAAGGCAAGTTCGCATCAATTTTTAAAAGTATGAGTGTATTGGTAAAAAAGTGTGAGTGTATTAAAACTTGATAGGCAAAACTTGATCGAGTAACCCTCAAGTAAATGTAAAAAAAGTACGTAGTTGCCAGTTCGTATTTTTATTTTGGCAAAAATAATCGGTATTTTCTTTAGTATTGCCACATTTTCAAAAATGTTAAGTTTATATAATACAGAAATTGTGAAGACGAAAATAGTTGAAGGTAACTTTATTCCTCACTAGTGCTAAAGGTACCATTAACTATTTCGAACTTTATAGGTAAGTCGTGAAAACGGGCCTATGAGTCCTAACAGCCTGGCAATCTTTAATAATGGCGAATGTACCATGTACCCATATATTCCTCGCGCCTCTAATATATAACCACCGTTTAAAAAACTGCAGTCAAAGTAGAAAAACTGTAATTTCTTCTAATTCTTCATTTGTCAATGGCCAAAAAAAATGTTGGTTTTACTTCAGATTCATCAAATGTAACCAGTAGCGGTCAAACCAACTCAAAAACAGAAAAGTTGTACACAAATTTTCGTTTTTTTCGACAGTTTTTGGTTTCGACTGCAGTTTTTTAAATCCTATATATAACTAGGAGGCGACGAATATTCGCTTTCAAAATTGTGAACTATTCTCTTATACGTATGCGAATATTTAAAGCGAATATCTAATGAATGAAATTTCTACATGAAATAAATTTGTAAAAAAAACAATCACATCTCTAAACTAAGAGAAATAAAACAATACAATTTTGAATTTTCAAAAAAGGTTTAATGAGAACTTTTAAGGATAAGGAAGGATATATTTTTAAAAGAAAATGTTTTTTATTTTAGTTCAGGGGAACTGAAGAAAATATGTTTTTAAAATTTTTTTAGAGCCTCCCTTTTATTTGTTACCAAGTTTGCTTAAAATTATTTAAAATAAGTATTCTTGAAAAAGATTAAGCTCTTTAAAAAGGGCAAAAGACGAGGAATAAAAACTCAAATATAAAGTTTTACTATATTTCGTCTTTAGATTTAAGGATATATAGTGGCGTTTCTGCCAAAATGAAAAAATTTGAATTTGTCACACAGTGTTATTTTTGAAATTGAATTTTTATTTACATATTTAATTTGTGTTTTTTTTTGGTAATAAATGCTTTTATTACCATATTTACAAACTGTTAACAAAATAGGTACATAATTGTTTGCCTGTTGCTAAAAACAATAAATTTTTAACGAAGGGATATGTGTAGGGAAAACTTTTTTGCTTGTAGGGAAAAAAGGGATTTTTTCTAAGACACGTAGGGATTTTTTCAAATTTCTCCTGGCATCATTGATTGTGACCCCAAGTGCATTTAAAGGTTAATCTTCAGGGTATACGTTTCCCTAGTTTCATAAAAAGCACCACAAAAATATACAACATTTCGCTATCTTTCCTTCAGATTTACCAAATATAAAATTTGACTTTTGACCTTCAAGATTTTAGAGCAAAGGTTTTCCGATTTTAGTTAAACCTTTAGAGTATATTTAAAATTAGAGTATATTTAAAAATACCTAGAATATAATATTCGGAATAAGTTTTACTTTAAATTCATAACATAAGGTCTCATTTGCCAAAATATGGACAAAAAATTACTTTTTCTCGAAAATCGCAAAATTTAAATCGCAGGTACGGAAAAACTGTGGGAGGCAATGACATAATTTTTCCATATTTTTATTCCCTAATATATCTTCAATAAATCCTAATTTGAAGAGTAAAACATTCTGAAATTTGTTAAAACCAACAGAAAAATAAATATCAAACATAATACTGATTGGTTTATAAACAACACGAATATTGACATTCCAACAGAGATACAGTGGCTGCTTTCTCTTGGACCAAAATTTGCATTACCAAATACAAAAACAACATTCCCTTTGTTTAAATGTATTGCTGATAGTGAAGAGTGCATCCAAACAATTGAGAACAGAGAACAACAAGAGACATTAAGAATTAAGCTTGTAACATTATTAGACGAACATTTATGTAAGAGAAAACTTAATTATAGAGATAAAATCATTCTTGATACAGTGGGACAATCAAAACGTTTTCTGAATGAAAATAAAAAAAAAAAAAAAAAAATATTTTAGTGTTGAACTCGGATAAGGGTAATAAAACGGTTGCTATGACTAAACAAGATTACGATTTGAAAATGAAAACTATTTTAGCAGATATGATTACCTACAGACGGTTAAAAAAGGATCCAACATCAGTATTACAAAACAAGAACAACACGTTAATTGAAAAACTTAATAATATGAATTTAATTAGTATTTTTGATAGGAATAAGATGATAACCAGCATAGCGACTGCACCAAGAATATACGGTCTACCAAAGATCCACAAAACAGGAATTCCGCTACGCCCTATTTGTTCGTCTATCAATTCACCGTCCTACGAATTATGCAAATATTTGACTACAATTTTAAAAAACTTGACAATGGACTCTACATACAATGTAAAAGACTCTATAGAATTTAAGAACAGAGTAAATAATACCTATATATATGAAGATGAAGTACTTGTTTCCTTTGACGTAGTTTCACTCTTCCCAAGTATTCCAGTAAACATGGCGTTAAAAACTATTGAACAAAAATGGCATTTACTGAAAGAACATACACGAATACCTAAAGATTTATTCTTAGAACTATTAACGTTTTGTATTAAAGAAACACGATATTTTAAGTATGAGGACAAATACTATGAACAAAATAAAGGAATGCCCATGGGATCTCCAGCTTCACCAGTCATTGCGGACATAATTATGGAAGAACTATTAAATGTATCAATAGGGAGGATGAAGAGAAAGCCAAGGATTTTTACAAAATATGTGGATGATTTGTTTGGAATCGTAAAGAGAGATGGTATTGAAGAAACCCTGAATACATTGAACGAATTTAATAGACAAATACAATTTACGTTGGAAAAGGAAACAGATAACAAACTAGCATATTTAGATTCAGTTATAGTTAGACACGGAGACATACTTAAGCTAGATTGGTACCAAAAACCGATGGCGTCTGGTAGATTAATAAATTTTTACTCAAAACATCCAAGAAGAACAATTATAAATACAGCGACCAACTTTATTAAGAGAGTTCTGGAAATAAGTGACAAAGTTTTCCACCCAATCAATATCTGCAAAATAAGGAACATTTTAAGTAAAAACGATTTTCCAAATAAAACCATTAATGAACTAATTAACAGAGTAAAAACTACGATAGCAAAAGGAACAACAAAAGAAGAACGACCACCAATAATATATAAGACTATGACATATGTAAAAGACTTTTCCGAAAGAATTAAACATTCCAACATTTATAATCGGGAAAAATATGAATTAGCATTTAAAACTGAAAATACTACAAAAAAACTTTTTAGCAACATGAAATCTAAGATTGAAAAAGAAGAAAAATCGCATTTAGTGTACAGAATACACTGTAATGGAGACAAAACTGACGCATGCGGGAAAGTATATGTTGGCACGACAAAAAACAAATTAAAAACCAGACTTGCAGCGCATAAGTCAGATGAAAAGGCTACTAATAAACCATTAGAACAGAAAACTGCATTAGCGGCCCACTGTACTGTAACTGGACATAAACCAAATTTTAATAATGTAGACATATTGGTGGGAGAGTGCAACTACAAGAAGAGATTTACACTTGAGATGCTGCATATAATTGATCAAGAGACAGAAAAGACATTAAATTTTAAGAAAGACACAGAAAGATGTGCAAAAATTTATAAACATGCAATAGACAAACACAAACCAAAGAAAGGTTTATTAGTGAAGTGTTAAATTCGTCCGAGTTTTTTAAAACTTTTATTGTTTATTTATTTAAATGTTAATATTAAATTTGTTTGTGTAAAATATTTTGTATTTTTAATGTTATTTTTGTTTTGTATTTTTAAAAAAACACCAGATCCCCCTGATGATGGTCAAAGATTTTGACCGAAATATTGGATAAATATAAAAATAAATAAATAAAAATAAAATTAAAAGTTTTTGAATTTTATTTATTATTTATATAAGACCTCAAGCCAAAATAATAAATCAACTTAAAACAAATTTTTAAAAATTTTAAATTGAATTTTTGAAACTGCCGTTAAAAAAATTTCTTTTTTATTGGTCTGCGAATAGGTTAACGGTAACCGACGAAGACAAAAACTTACAGTGGGGAGCAAAGGTGAGTACATGTTTGTATATCTTGCACTTCTAAGGAAATAAGAAAAACAATAATAAAGATATTTAAAAATTTTTTTTTGTATTTTATTTCTTTTTTAATTCTTAGCAAAATTCAATTTAAAACGAAATAAAAAAACAACAAGTTCATAGGTAAACATAAACAAAACTTAAATAACTCTCATGTACTCAATTTTGCACCTTCCTACTACAATTAATATTGATTACATTTTTAGTATTAAGTACATAGTCCTTTATTATTTAAAACACTTATTATGCGTTTAGGCATACTTTCTACCAAGTTCTGAATAATTTCATCAGGAATGCGCTGCCACTCCAGCTGCACACGGTGCCATAGCTCGTTTAAGTTCGATGAAGCTGATTGATACTGTCCCAACCGTCTTTTCACGATTGACCACAAATTTTCAATTGGATTGAAGTCGGGACTTTGCGGTGGCCACTGCATTAACTGAAAATTTTGCCCAGTCAACCATTCCTTAACGATTTTGGAGGTGCGCTTTGGGTCGCCATCCTGTTGAAATATGACTTCTTCCTCAGGATATGCGCTCATATCCACAAAACCGGGAAGATGGGTCTCTAAAATTTTCAAATAATCCTCTTTTCACATGATACCATCAATTTTTTGCAGTGGTCCAATATGCCACCAAGTAAAGCAGCCCCATACCATAACGCTTCCACCACCATGTTTAACAGTTTGTTCAACATGGTGTCTTTGTATGGTCTTCCCAGGGCGGCGCCAGCAATACTGCTTACCATCTGACTGAAATCGGTTGAATTTGGATTCATCTGACCAGAATACTCGTTTCCAATCATCGGCAGTCCAATTCTTGTGTTCAAATGCGAACTTTAATCGTGCTGCAACATTTTTCTTTCATAATGCAGGTTTAGGTTTCTTAAAAGCTGATATGTAGCCAATGTTGTGCAGCGCTCTTCTTGCTGTCCATCGGCTTACAATTTTATTTATTGCTAGGGAAGCTTCCTTTGGCGTTAAAGATTGATTTGCCTTCATCTTTCTCATCATTAAACGTGCGTCGCCATCCGTTAAGTCTTCGGCGACCCAGAACTTGCGCTTGGGAAGCAATATTTCGCCTTTTCCGGACTCTTATCACCACTGACTGACTCACTTGAATTTCTTTGGCTATTACTCTCGATGAGAAGCCATTTTCTGTCATGGTTAAAATACTATTTTCCACGGTTCGCGATAGCTTTCTCATAATTTTAAATATTTTGGAATTTGTATTTTATATTTGAAATGCACCTTTTATTTACATTACGCAGTTTATCAAACACGACGTTAAACTAAAATTTATATTAACAGAAACATTAATAACACCAATCAAATCATAAACCAAATCAAAATTAACGGTAAATTTTGAATGTTTCTAAGAATATGGTTGAAAACACGCGGGTGCAAAATTGAGTACATGAGAGTTATTTAAGTTTTGTTTATGTTTACCTACGAACTTGTTGTTTTCTTATTTTGTTTTAAATTTAATTTTGCTAAGAATTAAAAAAGAAATAAAATACAAAAAAAAATGTTTAAATAGCTTTATTATTGTTTTTCTTATTCCCTTAGAAGTGCAAGATATACAAACATGTACTCACATCTGCTCCCCACTGTATATACAAGTAAAAACGGGTATATTTTTAGTAAAAATTAGCTCCTATTCAAATATTTCTCAAAATTTGTTAATTTTATTCCTACATTTCTTGTTCAAGTGGCCTGAGAGAACTTAATGGCCTGGGAAAATTTAAATAACTTTAAAATTTTTTTTTTTTACCAAATTTCATCTTTTTTATATCACTAGATCGATAATAACGTAAGCATTTCGATTTTTTTTCATTAAATTGCAAACGTAATTATTTATTGGCAACATTTTATTTTTTTATTTTATTTTTTCCCTTTGTAAACACACCTTTAAACTTAAGCTTCGTTGCGGCGCCAGTTAACGTTGTCCTAAAATTTAACATAGCGTATATCTACAACACATAAGTTAATTTTTTTTTGAGTACTCTAATGTACATATGGACCTTAGAACAACATGATTCTATTTGCAGCTAAACTACATGTAAGATAAAACCTTGTTGCGCTAAGGTCGCGATGTATTATGTTTTTTTTGTTTTGTTAATAAATGCTTTAATTACATTTTTTACCCTATTTAAAGACATGTACAATATTTACAAAATGTTAACAAAATAAGTATTTGTTTGACTGTTGCTAAAAATAATAAATTTTTAGCGTAAGGAAAAGTGTAGGAAACAATTTTTGGTTGTAGGGGGGAAAAAGGGATTTTTTCTAGAAATTTTTAAAATTTTAAAATTTCACTGGCATCACTGTGCCAGTAGTGTGTAGAGTGGTTGGAGGTAAGATGTTAAAAATAAGTGGTTAAAGTTAAAGAAAGGGCGAAATTTGTGAAAAACTTTATATATCAAAATTATTTGAACAAGTTGGTTTGTCGAAAAATGTTTGGTACAGATTTACTGAGTTTGTTTAGCACCTCAATTTGGGATTTTGTATTGTGATTTCCAGTTTTAAAATTTTTTTAGAAATTGAAAAAAAAAAACGAATAACAAAGAAGGTTTCTGAAATACCCGATATAAGATGCTAATCAAAAAAAAAAAAAAAAAGGTACTAAAACGTTCGAGAAATCAATATACATATTTTACAATTTGAAAAAGTTAGTGTTTTACCTAATTTGTCAATCAATTGTATTTGTCATCAGTCAATGCACTTTAATTATTTAAGTTGGGTTATATTAGCCCAGCAAAAAATTATTTTTTTTTACAAATTACAAATAAGATCATACCAATATTTCACAACAAATGTTGAAACTTTGACATAACTTCTTTTGCTTTTTTACAATCAATGAAATGGTCAATTTTTGGAAAATTTTATAATACATACATACAATATTTTAAAAACTTCCTAAGCGCGGTCTGTCTACTCTCAGTTTAAATGGTTGGCCACGTTCCATTAGTTGTAGCAAAATATACTTTGATATAAATACCATCTATCTATATATATATATACTAAGAATATTTCTTCAAAAAAAAACAAACAGACAAACAAAACTCTTTAAAAAAAAAAAAAACATTTTTAAAAATTTGCACAAAAAAAGTATATGGGTATTCCCACAAAAAAGTAAAGTAAATGTAAAGCTATTTGCGCTTTACACCAAAATGCAAAAAAGTAAAAAATATTTTCATTATTCTTTGAGAAACAATTAAAAATGGTTGGTGTCGTAACGTGACAAAAAGTACACTTTTCTGTGGAAATATCCATATTCCAAAAAAAAATTTTTGTAGTATATTAAATTTTCAGAAATTTTTTAAAAAATAGTAAATTTTTGTAAAATTTATTAAAACAAAAAAAAAAAAATTAATTGTAGCAAAATTTTCAAAAAATCAATAAATTTATAGAAAAAAATTTCCTTATAAATAGTTATTTTTTAAAAAATTTTTTAGAAAAAAGATAATTTTTGGAAACTTTACTGTAAATTGGTAAGTTTTTATTATTTTAAATTTCTTGCAAGAGAATTTTTTTGGAAAATTTACTAGGAATGGAAAAATAGTTGAAAAATTTTTTTGGAAAACTTTTCACAAAAGAGAAAGAGTTTTATAAAAGTTTCCTATGAATGCATTTCAATTTTAATTGGAAATTTTTGCAAAATTTCCTAAAAAAGAAACAACTTTGAAAAATTCCCACAAAGAGAAAATTTTTGGAAAATTTGCTATAAAAGTAAAAATATTTGGAGATTTTCCTATAATTAACTATTTTAACAAAACGGAAAATTTCCCACAAAAGAGAAAAGTTTTGCAAAATTTCCTATATAAGAGAAAATTTTCTATTTAATAGTAAATTTTAGAAAAATTCCCTAAAAAATAGTAAAATTTCGATGTTTTATGCACAGATTTCGATATTTTGTAACGCAATAATTCTAATTTTTCGGTTTTATTCACTGATTAAAAACTACATACTGAAATGTTTTCTACTGATTTCACAGTGGTCAGTTCCGACTGAAAATCGATGACTTCTCTATTTCCTTAGAAAAACAGGTAAACATTTTTATTAAAAAAAAAAATAAAATATTCGATCCCCAGTTAAATTTTGAACTTACACATACAGGAGTTAGCCAAGAAAGCATTGACGAACCAAATGTTACTAACAAAATTAAAAAAAAAAAAAATTATTTTGGTGTTAAAGGAACACAGAAAGAAAAACACTCGAGATAAATCAAGTTTTTTAAGATTACTTTATGTACGAATAACACCTAAACGTACTCAAAACAATCCTAGATGGAATTACTTTCGAAAATCAATTCCGGAATTTCTTGAAATAAGTAAAACATTTTTAAATCAAGTAAAAAAAAGATTAAACTTTTCATTGTGTTTAACTGAAGCACGTTTTGATTTTCTATAAACATTGAAAAAAGGACTGGCCGGACTAATATGTACCACGAAGGGTTACAAAGTAAATTTGAACTCTTGCTTCTCATTTAGTTTATATTTTTGGGTGAATATGTACATAAGATTTCTAAAGTAAAAATCATATCGGGAATGATGTTGGTGTTTTATCATTCTGTAATGTGTTATACGAGTAAGTAAATAAATGATAATAACTTGTTCTTTCTAATTTCTTTTTTGGTTTTTTTCAAGCACGAATATAGGATAAAATCAACTTTTTAATACTTGAATCAAGCGCATTTTAGGATGGTTTCAATCTTAGTTGGACTTAAATCAATCTCATTTTCGGATAATTTCAAGTACGAAATCGCAATCGAATATGGATAATTTAAGTGTTTTGCGATTGAAAATTCGTACGTGAATCAATCAGTACAGAAAGTACTTGATTCAAGAAAATCCGTACTCACCGTACTATTAATACCGCTTCGGGTTAATTTGAGCACGGATGGATTGATTTTTCTTTTGAGTGAAGGATTAAGGGACATATTTATAAGCTTTGCTCCAATACAACTTTTTTAAAAAATCATATTTATAGTTTTTAAAATTTCTATGCCCCTTTCCCGTAGTTTTAATTTTTTATTTGTAACATAAAGATAAATAAGTCACTTTAAATGCACTGGTAACTAGCACGGCACGAAATGGCAACTGCATTTTATAATTTTTACTTTTAAGTCTTAAGAGTAAAACATAGAAGTAATTTACACTTAAGAGATTTACGAACTAGAAACTGTATGTTCGACCATAGTGATAATAAATATCTACTGGCAAATAAAATAAAAATTGTATTTTTTTTTATAAAACTTATGCAATTTTACTTTTTTATTAAAAAAAAGCAAAATCCAATTTAATATTTATTAAAAAAAATATTATGAGAAACCAACTTGGGCAAATATAATCCAGCTTTGCATATTTTTAATACAAAAACAAATAATGATAATAAAAATTATATCTTAAGATTGTGTTTTTCCCCCAAAAACATATCTGCCTGTTTGTCTGTCTTTAAGCATGAAATTGCTTAAACATGATAAACAAAAAATGTAAAAAAAGTTAAAATTATTTACGCAAAAGTGCATAAATTACATGGACATACATATTTAGTTCATTCCATGTTTTTGTTTTCAGGTTTATTTTTTTAAATTGTATCCATCTAGACTTTGTAATAACCATTTATTGCATGGTTTGGAGTCTCCTGCGATAAAGTTCATAAATTTCAATATAATCCATATATTACATTTTTTATCATGTATGTGTAATGTAAGTACATGTGTATGGCACTTTTATGTAAAAGTGTAGCATATGAGTAGGCGAAACAGAAATGTAAACGCTTAAGCATAAAAATTTAAAACAAGCAGACAATGTAATTTCAATAGAGAAAAGAGAAGGTAGCCCTTATGTCATCAAGATATTTTCCAGTTTCAAAGTAAAAACACAAAGTTTTTGACATTTGGCACCAACGTTAGCGTATTATATCAACTTTTTGGATTTCTTGGATAATCAAATGGCGTTTTCTTTTCTGACATAAATGTTGCCTTCATTCTGCCTTTTGGTCTTGTGTTCTTTTCTAAAAAAAAATTCGCGTTAGAGAAACCTGCTAACTAGCTTCTAGCAAGCTTAACAGGGCAGACAACAAACTTCTAATGTTTTTTTTTTTAACTAGCTTACACAGACAAAATTATTTTTCCAATTCAAACAAAAAATTTGTAGAATCAAACAATTTTTTGTCTGAAATCCGTCCTACAAACAAATTTGCATATTCAAACAATTTATTTGCATTTTGTTTACTGAAAAAAAACACTAATTTTTTCAAACAAATAATTTAACTGAATCAAACAAAAAGTATACTGAAATTCAAAATCAAAAAAAAAAAAAATTTTTGCACAAGCAATGACGCGCACACAAGTAAGCACTGTATGAGAAGGTGACGGCAAAGCAGAGCCGCCGACTGGCTTTGCAACACATTTTTTTGTTGGTATAATTTTTGAACGAAGTCTTATTTATACACACAACACAATGTTTTTCTTTATCACTCTCTGTTGCTGTATCCTTTCCTTTGCTAAAGAAGAAATGTAACCAAAAACGGCAGCAGACCGACTCGATATGTTTTTCGTCATCATTCTATTTTTGTATTTGATGTATTTAACCAAACAGTTTTAAAAAATTGAATACGGGATTTTGTTTCTTATAATGTCGTGTCTGCTATTGTTTTTCTTATAGTTGCACTTTTTTAAAGCGTCCAAAAATAGACTGTGTGTGTTTTTTGTTGTTGTTCTTATATTTCACATAAAGAAGTGTTGCTTACGATCAAATAAAAAAATGCAAAAAGACGACAACATTAAAGAGCGTTAAATATTTCATACAAAATTATGAAAACTTGACACCAATAACGCGTTTATTTTATTTTTGAAGAGTTGTCCACATTTTTGTTGGTTAAATAAAAATCAAACAAAAATATTGATTGAATCAGTAAAAATATTTATAGAAATTAAAAAAATTTTCAAACAAGCGGTTGTTTGAAAATAATTCGGCAATAATTTTTTCTGTGTACGAAGCAATCCTGTATGTACATGGTTTATTTTCTAATATTCTAAAGAGTCCAAAATTAAAGAAGATGTTTTTTTAGTCGATGCAGCGTCTTTTTATCTTTCGAATGGTACCAAAATTTCATAAAATGGATTAAGCAGATTTACACCCTAAGCCGACGAAATTTAATATTGTCCGCGCATTTTTTTCTAAGAATGTTGGCCAACAAAATTAAAAAATTGTTACACCTTTCACCCTAAATTTTATCAAAGGCTAAGAATGCAGCATTATTAATACAGCTGTTCTTTCTAGTTATTGTTTTTGAAAAAATATATATATTTTTTTTAATTTCGTTCGTGCTTCTCGTATTTTTTGATTAAAAATATGGGAGTGGAGTGGAGTTGTTTTTTCCTGTAATCATTTAAAATCTGATACAAAATATATTAGAAAACAAACGCCATAAATATATAAATCACTATTAGAAAATAAATATTATATACTGATCTTTAGTGTTCGGTATAGTAGAAATATGGAAAGCACTAACGCGAATAGTGTTTTTATAGTAAATACCTTAAAAGACGTTTTTCTGTTTGTGATATTCGTACATAATAAAAATACAGTACTAATCCAACTCAACATAAAAATGAGAACATTTCATTCCGTTCGGGTTTTCGTTAAAAACCACAAGCTTCGTTGTGTTCGGTTTCAGTTGTGCTCAGCGCCCTTCTGACTGGTTAACACAACAAAAAAAAAAAAAAACAGCCAACAAAACTTTTTTTCAAAAACAAAACATGTATACAATTCACACACATGTATACATGTATACAATTCACACACAGGCTGTTCGTGCTGTGGTAGTGCAAATTGCCCAACAACAACAACAGTGAATCATTATGAATCGCTTAAAAATCTTGTAACAAAGAAAGTCTTAAAATGTGTAACCACAATACTAGTGAGAAGTGTTGCTAAAATTTTTTGTTTGGTCACTCCTACATCAATGTTAAAAAAAAACACTAAAGAACATTAAAATATAGTGTATGTCTACGGTGTTCTGTTTTTTAACGAAAAACAGAACACTCCATAATGTTTGTTACTTTCGTGAATCTAGTTATAAACGGTATTAAGGGTTGTGTACTAATACACAACACAAAAAAAAGATAGCGTTTCTGGGTGTGTGTACCGTATGTTTTTTGTGGGGGTTTATTTTCGAACGCTAATTAAAATAGTAGTAAGCTAAAGACTTTTTAAAGCATTATAATCTTAAAACATGAGAAAAAGCTAAAAAAGTAAACCTATTGGTTCTATTAAGATGCCGCCACAGCTCATACAGCTTGTTCAACTATGGCTTTTTTTCTGATTTAAACTGACCACCGCGTTTGCCCGATTCAACGGCTCCCGATTGGGGTTACCTAAGGGGTAAGGTCACGAACCATCCAATAGCGTTTGGCGAATATCTGAGAAGAAGTGAAGGCTCTGGGTTAAGGAAAGTCATGAAAAATGCGCTGGAAAGAGCAGATCAGGTCGAAACACACAATGGACACTATTTGAATATTTTATCTTCAAAACATAATCCCAGTAAAAACTTCGCCTACTTTTTCAAAATAAATAGCTTCTGTCACTCAATATTTAGTAGCTTTCTTCTATAACTACTTCTATAACAACTTCTATAACTACTTTTTTCTGGATGTATTTAAGTAAAAAAATAATGACTTACTTTTGAATGCGTTCATTATGGGACATTCCTTGTAAAATTCATTGGTTCTTTCAGTAAAATTGAAAGTAGTGCTTTTATTTTTTACTTAACACATTGTTTTGTACGCAAAGTTTGTACTGGGATGTGAACATATTTCCAAACTATAATCTAAATATTAATTATATTCTCAAAAATTAAGTTTCATAAAGAGATTGTGTGGTTACTATCGAAACATGACAAATCAACCTGTCCTTGAACGTGGGTTCGATTCCCCGGTCAGTCAACAATGAAAAATTATTAATAAATTTTAATGCATTTCATGTTGTAAAACTCCTTTCTTCATAAAAATATCTTAATGTAAATTAAATTTAATGAGCTTAAGCCTGATTAAAATATAAAAAATTTGGATTGGAAACCTTAAATAGTTTTATAAAGTAACCACAATACTAATTAAAGATAAAAACTTGTTCATTAAATAAATCATGTCATGGCATTGGAATAGGTCGCATAAAAACCTTCTTTCTATAAAATCGCTTTTAGGCGAAAAAATCTTATATTGATGTTGATATCTAGAAAATATTCGGCTCAAGAAACTCTTATATGAGTCATAACCTCATAACATAATTTTGTTTTGCCCGGTCCATGATTGCCTATGGGCCGAAAATAGGGTACCTTTATAACAATTTGTCTGTAAATACTGAAGTGTTTAATATCATATGGCCGAGCTTGTCCCACTAGACTTTGTTACTTGTGTCACATTTCCACACAAAATAACTAGAATGTGTGCTAAATGTTTGTGCAAATTCATAATTCACTAAAGGGATACACTCCCAATTTCATTTTGTTTACATGTCTCCATAAAAAATGTCTCCCAAAAAGAATCTTGTTCATGATTTCATATTTTTTTTCTTTTTTTGTTGAAATATGAGAAAATTACTTTTTTTTTTTGCATATTCAATATCATGAGACACGTGAAGTTTATTGATATTCTGATGCGGTTGGAAAAAATCTAAAATATTTATTAAAAATATAAAATTAAAACAAAGAAATAAATAAAATGTGTAAATAACTTCAATGTTGAGAAAGTAAATTGAATATAAAAGTATATTTTAATTTACTTTAAGAGAAACGAAAGGTAGCAGATTTAATACTTGCACACAGAGAAAATTTGTTTTTTCGAAATGGAATGAATTTTTTAATAAATACTCACAATTTTTAATTAAACACAATTTTTTTTCTCATGTTTTTTTGTATTGAATTGGTTTATATTTTAGCGGTAATGGAAAGTGTGATTAAAGTAACCAAATTATTTTTGAATTTTCTACAACCAAAAGTTGGCTATCGTAAGACCCATTTTTTCTCCAGGTGTGTTTAAAAAGCATGCTTTTTTTTAAGTCAAATAGAATTTTAAAATTGAAAAACATAGCACAAAAATTAAATTTTTATTAAATAATTTTAGCTTATTCGAAAGATCAATACATTAGATTAACATTTGAAAATGATTTCGGGCATAAGCGAACCGTGGCTGTACTTGGCGAAGGGCATTCTGGACATCGGGTTTTGAGCCACTTTTTCGAACATTGTTGGCAGTATGTCACGAACAACAAAAAAAAATTTAATTTCATTTGTAATAGTGTGAAATTAGATTTTTTGACAGTCGCAACAAAACTCAACAATGTATTATGGAATAGGATAGACTTGGGTGAAAGTCTTAAGTAGCCTTAACCTGGGGTTTACACACGAAAGAACTTTCTTGCAAGTTGCGTATACGTATTATCAACGAAAAATCGAAGAAACAGCTGATTGGCCGAAAGTACAAAATTTATGTGTGTGTTAATGAAAAAATGTGAGTGTATTGCAACTTTCAAGAAATTCACTTTCATGTGTAAATGATAGGTAAGCAACGATGACTAATTGTCAAAGTAAATTTAGATAATTTTATAGCGATGGTCAGGCGTGAATCTATTTGTGCCAGAGTATTCTGAACATGACAGCCATAAGGCAGTATGACAGTTCGTGCGACAACTAAGCCTTTCGTAAGTTCTTTTGGGCTTAAAAAACACCCTTTCCCAAAATTTAAAATTCTATAATTCCAACATAGTTTAAATATTTTGTACCAGCAAATTAAATATGAAAAACAAACTTGCATGCTTGGATAAATTTACATTTTTATAATTAACCAAAAATATTTTAAAACATAAAAAGTTACCTAAATATTTTGCACATATTTTAAAAAAAATTTTAGGCCAAAAAAAGTTTATTTATTTATGAAATAAATTTTCAAAAATATATTCAATTAAAAAAAAAAACCTAAATTACCAGTAGTCTACAATTTTTAATTAAATTAAATTAAATTGAATTTATTCAATCATAAAAATATTTATTTTTATGTTCATATATTTACATATAAAAAACAAAATACTAAAATATTCTCAATCACTTTATTAATACTGCAAAAAAATTAAAAAGAATAGAAAAACAAGAAATTTCTATTAAATTATTTATAACTTAAGTAAGAAAAACATCTAAACATTTAAATATTAAATAAATGTATACCAAGTAGAAGCACAAGTGCGTCCTGTTTTATTTATTAGGAAATAAAAGACAAAATCCTTATTGGGACAACATGTCAAATAAAATGTTAATGGAAATCAATCGTTTACACTGACCATAAAACAGACTACATAAATTTGTAGAGTCATATAATTTAACGTCAAGTAAATGTGTATTGGTGTCAGTGTTGCCAGCAGTAGGAAAAATGTGAGCTATTTTTGACTAAAGTACTAAAATACATGTATGTTATTGTTGACTAAAATAGAAGGTGGTGCGAAATGAGTTTTATGTTTTGAGTTCTTTGTAGGAAGAAGATTGGTCACAATTGAAATTATTGTCTTCCACCGAATAGGAATATGGAGAAACTTGTAAGCCATTTGTTAGCACAAAGAATTATACGTTAAACTTGACTTTTTTCGAGAAAATTCAAAACAGTAATAGCTCGTTGCATTAGAATTGCCTCTCCTACTATAGGCCCAACCAGAATGTTAATAACGTGACTTAAGCAACTGAGCAAAAACGTGTACATCATATGTGTAAAACCATATTGAACTTAAGGAAACTTAATGTTAAGTTTTATAAAACTGTCATTTGCTTAAGCAAGGTGCGAAACTAATCGCTTGTTCCGTACGGAATCAATGTTTTTTATTTTTTTTTTTTTTGTTATTTTAAATGCATTTGAGAGGCTTTTTGTTTTCTTTTTGACAGTAGCTTAAGTTTGTTTATGCACATTCTGGTTGGGCCTTCATTCTTTTTTGATTCTTAGCTTTTTTGGTCTGCTGGACATTATAAAGAAAACTACTATAGGAAAAAAAATTAAAGAAAAAAGTCAAAAATTGTTCTTAAACAAAATATTTTAATTATTGGTTCTCAAGCCGTCTCGGAAGAAAGAATCAAGTACCTTTTTATTTCTACTTTTGCTACAACTATTGAAATTTTTTACATTTTCATCAATTGCCAATGTTTTTTTTTAGTTAGTTGTTTTTTTTTTTTTTTCTTAATTTTTTGACATATCGTCGGCTTAGAGTGTAAACCTGCTAAATCCACTTTTTAAGAAAATTGAGATTTTAATGCCGTATGGCAGAGAAAGATATGCCTCGTCGACCAGCATGTAGTTTTTCTTCAATTTTAGTCCTGAAGTGTGTCAAATCAACAATATTTTTGGTTTTCCTCTCAAGCAGCAAATAGGAAAAATAAAAAGTTTTTTGTCTCTCCTGTAAAATTTGTTAAAAGGGAGTTAGCAGGTTTACACTCTAAGCCGACGATATGCTTGTAAGCAGCTTGCGAGAAAAATTGATAGGCACCTAAAATGCAAAAACTCAAAATGATTATTTGGGTTCTTGCTTTCTTAACTTTTACCTAAAAGAAACCCCAGTTCAAAAAGACAAAAACACAAAAATCTAAAAATTGCTAGTTCATATAAAAAGCAGACAAAGAAATTCGCCCCTTGCTGGTTATAACAAAAATACTAATTTAAGAAAATGAAGAGCACAAAGTGCTAATTAGAGCCAAAGTACGTGCTAAAAGCAGCATAAAAATTGTAACGTTGCTTTGATTCTAATGTTATAAGGAAAACCAAAAATTTTTTTGTTGTTTTTGTTTTACGTGCAAAATATCAATTGTCATCATCTGTAGTTCTTCATGCAACCTGAGCTTCTCTTTGTTTTGTTTTAAGCTAATGATCTAGTTACTTTAAGCAAACGTTCCTGCTGCTGTTGGAAATCATTCGTGCTGTACCCCATGTTCTGTAACTTTAGTGAGAACTTCTCGCATTGAAAATATGTGAAACAAAATATTCCATCGTTTATCGAAAAGTGAGAAAAAAGTGTCTGTAACTCATGCCGAAAACTATCAAAAGAGATTACGTCGTTACGTTATAAATGTCATAACATTGTACTCGAAGCCGATGTGGCATTGCAGGTATTGAGAACGCTAGTCACACATATCGTTGACGGCGACCAAAATTTACTAAAATTGAAAAGTTTTCAACGGCGGCGGCGAAAACACAATCGTTGGCTGTACCAAATAATGTAAAGTGTGACTTAAACGAGCTTTGAAAAAATTTGTATGTTTTATAAAAATGTTAAAATCAAAATAATTAAAAAATGAAAAAATTTGCCAAGAATAAAATATTATTATTATTCTTTGCATTTTTAGTGTTAACATTTTTTCTCGCTTGTTTTTATTCGGGAGTTGATTTGACAGTTCAAAGATGGAACTTTCTCACAGAAATTATACAGACATACTTTTTCTGTAAATTGGCGAATAATTTTCTTACGTGAATTCATCTAGTCAACATTCGTTTTTTCTTTAGCGGTTTATACTCTTTTTTATACATAAAGAAGCGTTTATTATATCTATTACAACACTGCTTCGGCCTGCAAGGTCATCTTATTTAGTAATATTATTGCATAATTGGTCCAAGGTATTGTACAATAAAACAAACAACAGGGCTTTTTATTGTTGTTATGTGGTACGAACTGTCAAAAGGCAAAGGGGTTGATAAGAGTCAAAAAAGACAAAAGATAGAGACAAAAAACTTGTTTACATGTTTACTATACAACATTTGACAGTTCGTACCACAAAACAAGCAAATAAAAAATAAACAGCTGGCTTTCCGAGACTACCGGCTATAAATATACCTTGAATTGGTCATTAGACAGCTTACAGAAGAGAACCCAAGAGCGCGTAATAAACATTCAAGCTATATTACGACTTTAGACTTTGCGCCAAATAATTTTAGGCAATATTTGTTGGCTACTTTTCACGTCAGACTCTCTCATAAGAAGCCAAAGAAACGTAAAAAGATAAATAAATAAATGCCGGAAACTATTGCTCTGCTTATGCCAGCAAAGCCTAAAGTTTGTGACAAATCTTCGGAGAGTGACGAGGTAAAACGTAGTTAAAAAAAAAATACATTTTGCAAATTAATCGTTTTTTAAAATTAATATTAAATTAATAAATAAATGTAAGAAAAGATAAACTCACTGTTTATTGTTGCAGTTTTGTTTAAGCTTTGATATTGTTTCAAGTAAGACTTTGAGAGTTTAAAATTCCCATTCGCTTTGGGGTTTTATTTGAATAATATTTTTAGCTTTTCTAAAATCTTTGGAAAACGTTTCCTGATGATCTGGCCTAAGCAACCAGTGAAATGCGCATAGAAGCCAGCTTTCTCTAAACAATAAATTTCAGTGTATTTATAAAATATTAAAAATTGGGAATTTAGTACGCAATTAAGAGAAATCTAATTAATAAACTGATTTTATTTTTGATTAATGGCTTAATTGAAAAAAAAAACAAAAACTGGCGAGAATTTTTTTTGTGTAGCATATTCAAAAGAGAGTTAGGAAAAAGAGACTTCGTAGGACTTTATTGGGACTTTTTGAATTTCTACAAAAAATGTTTGGAAATTAAACTTTATAATAAGAATTTTCAAATAAAAAAATATTTGCATAAGAATAAATTTTCTTTATAAAAAGTTATATATAAAAGAAAAATACTTTAACAAAATTGGTAAAAAATGTATGTAGGAAAAACTCTTTTTTGCATGCATTAAAACAAATCGGATTTTTTATTAGCTGCGTATGTATTTAACAAAAAACAATTTTCTGGCAACACTGATTGGTGTAGAAAATATCTGTTTGCCTAACAGTGTCACATTTGTCAGTTGAGTAGATTTTGTTTGGTTAAATGACGGGATTAATGTTGACAGGATATTAAGCGGTTTCAATCTAATAGATTTGATTAAGATTTATTTTTATTGTTAATATATAAAACAGTAATAAAACACACATAAAAGTTAACAGCAAGTTGAGAACTTCCTATTAGGTTGAGCTAGTGAAATTTGTTTTATAATAAACAAAAATTTTATAGCAAAAAAAAAAATTAATAAGACTTGGTTTGAAAAATTAGTTTTTTGCTTGGGTACCCATCAATAAATCATGCCTGTGTTTGCAATCAATGGTAATCCTGCCAATTAAAAGACTGATTGATGGAAATAAAATCAAAGGCCATACTTTAAGATTATTAAGCAAAAAGTTATAAAGCTGCAATTTTGAACTTAATACAGGTTTTCAAATTCGCCATACAATTTCCGAACCCTTAATGCGAGAAAGATACTACAGTAGATTATGGATATAAGAACGTCTCATTTAAGAAAAACCGCGCCTTTTTCAATATTTGTCAGTATTAAAAGTATTCTGTTAAAGAAAACTTTGTCTGCCATGCACGAATAATAAAAATATGTACAAAAATTATTTTAAGAAGCAATTTGTTTTACAAGGCAATGCTTTAATACATTCTATTGTTATAAAAAAGTTTTTAATAATTGAATAAACTTTTATAAGAAATACATTTCTTAAAACATTTATAAGACATAAGTTTATATAAAAAATATTTTTATAAGAAATATTTAATACTTTCATAATTTAAACAGTTTAGAAGAATTTGCTACACTTATAAGATACATTTTTATGGCATTTTTAAAACCTTTTCTTTAGCTTCACTTCGGAAAATCAAATCTTGTAACGTTAATTTAACCGCCTTATACTCAATGGAAATGGATGGAACTTTGCAGGCATACATATTCCCTATGACAATACACGAATACAAGGGCGTATCCAGGATAAAATCTAGGAGGGGCCAAATTTTTTTTTTGATAAAATGCTTTTTTGACCGCCTTTTACTCAATGCAAATGGATGAAACTTTGCAGGCATACATATTCCCAATGACAGTATACGAATATATGGACGTAGCCAGGATAAAATCTAGGGGGGCGGGCAAAATGTTCTTTTTTAAGAAAAGCGTTTCTTAAAAAATTTTTTTTAAATGTTCTTATTTTATTTTCTTTTATACGTTACCTACTGTAATAATGCTGTTGAATATTTTCCAATAATCCAGTGTAAACACATTATTACCTACAGTTGTGTATCTACATTGTAAAAGAGAATAATAACATGCCTATTAGCATAGGCTTCTTAATATTTGATATGTTTATGGCATAATCAGCCATGTAGAAGTTGAAGTTTGTACACAATATATGAATAGACATATTTGTAATTAAATTAGGATGATCTTAAAACATTTGTCTTAGTCAAAGCTTAATTTTCCGTTGAATGTAAAACCTTCTCAAAAAGAATGCTTGCCATTTGTATACCCTTTACCAACACAAGTAGTGAATCAGGGCGTTTGTTTAGTTTGTCATTCCGTGTGCAACATTGAGAAATATACCTCTAAGATTCCTTAAAGTATAAGGATTCTTGTAAATTAAAAACCGATTTCTGTACACACGTGGAAAAAGTCCTTCTTCCAACTAAATAAAAATAATTATTTTTGCAACAGATTGTTTGACACGCCTCTTAAGGTTAATAATTAAGTCATGATATCAGCCATAACTTAGTTTAATAAAGGTTTATCCATTTTGCGGTTTCAAAAGTAAAAGTAAAACACACATTAAGCTATGATTTCAATGAAACTTTTATTTTATTATAATTATTGAAACTTGCCACTGCGTACGAAATGGAATGCCATTTAAATGATCGCCTCTAGATTGGTTTCACCAGTCGTTCCTTTTGAGGTCGTTTTCAACCACTTTCTTGCACATTTAGGGCGGTATCTAGGCGACAACTTGACGAATGTGTGTTTGCCAAATGCTCTAACGTTAGGGAATTATCTACGTAGAAACATTTTTTAACGTAGCCCTAGAAGATTTAGTACGATGGCGTAAAATCGCAAGATCTTGGTGGCCAGTTATCGTCGTAAAACGTGCAACTAACCAAAAAATTCGGTTATCATACGGCCGCCAAGTCTTGAGTTTTTAGGAGAGAGAGAGAGAAAAGAAAAGGCTTTATTTTTTCCCTTGTCTCATAAAGGCTCATGACTTGATAGCTAAAATTTTAAGAGTGGGATGTAGCACTAACAGAAGCGATATTTTCGGCAGTGTACACATTACGACAATGAACATGCCTGACCACATCTATAACGTTTCCCGTTTTTTCAAACTTCTTTATAAACTGGACAATTCCTTGCAAGTCTTCAGGTCGATTACATCACAATCACCCCGTAATGCGAAAAGTGGCCACATGTGAACCACCTTTTTTGCAATAAGTTTTAACTATTTTTTCGCTTTCTTCGGTTGGAAATGGCAAACCTTTCACCAAATAATTGACACTTCAGACGACAGAGATTTATCAGCTGACAGCCTTGCCAGACCGGTCGTGTTAAAACCACTAAACGGATAACGCTTTACAAATCAAAATCCTTATTTGTTTTTTGCCCATTCCCGATAAATATTTTTTTTTTAAATTTGGGATATAATAGTTGTATACACAGAAAGAAAAAACTCGTACTTAATTTAAGTTTTTTCTACTTGCTTAAAGCCCATATGACACTACATTTTTAATGCATTGTTCAAGTTTTGGTGAACAGTACAAATATAATGTAATACAAAAATTTACCAAGTGCAAAGAGTTCAGCTGTATTAAGATAAATGGCAAACTATCAAAAATTTTACTAAAGTTATCGATAAAAAATGAAGTTATGTCAAAAAAAATGTAAAATTGTTTAACTTAAAATTGACATTTCCAGCTTGAAATATTAAAAGTGTTGCTGAATCAGCGGTTTATAAGCAAATTCAGCGATTTACCGCTTTTTGTTTTTAGGTTTCTCATAAACAAAAAGTTGGCAACATTTAATAAAATAAACAAAACAGGGATGGCTAAGTTGTTTCAATTGTACTTTTTTGTTGATACTTTTTAAACTAAGATTTATAATACCTTTTTGTGGTGTTTTTTATGAACAAAAATAAAATTAATTTCAACTAAAAAAATCTATTAGTACAATTAGGGTAAAAAAGTAAAATTTTTAAAGGTTGTTGGTACAATTTTAAAAATTCTCAACCCCATCCCTGAAACAAAACCATAACAAGAGAAAAAAAAAAACTAAAAAACTTTCTTTACATTTTATAGTTTGCTCTTTCTAACATTTACTGTTTCTTTCTATCAATTCTATATCAATTAATGAATAAAAAATGTAGTGTCATAAGGGCTTTAAGAACGAGTGGTTCTTAAAAATTTTAGTACGAATAACACAAAAAGTACTTAAAACTCTCCTAAATGTGATAACGTTCGAAAACCAATGTTTGTGCACAAGCGTGTGTTTGCAAAAGTTTTTTGTAGAAACAACAACAACACTACATGAAAAAAATACATTATTTTTATGTTAAAAAAGTTTAATAAGAAGCTAAAATTCCTATATTCTATTTACTAAGATTAATTAGTTGAATATGTACATCATATTTTCAAAATATAATGATAACGAAACCCCCATCGGGCTGGTGTCTTATAATGGGCGGAATACAACAAAAGTTGAAACAAACATGTGTAACTGGTAAGTAAATAATAATATTCTCTCTCTATCTCTGGTTATCTGCGCGCAAGTCTTAAGGTTAGAATCAATATTTCGGCTTTTTCAAGTACGAATTAAGGATTGAACCAACTAAGAAATTGTTGATCAAGCACAGTTAAAGATTAAATTTACTTTTATCTCACCTTTACTTTAGTCAAACCCGTTTTCGGATTATTTAAGGTACCGGGAACATGAATAATGCGTACGTGAATCAAGCATTTTGTACTTGATTTAAGGAAATCCGTACTTATCGTAATCTTAATACCGCTTTGACATGATTTAAGTATGAATGGATTGATTTTTCTTTTCAGTATATGACTAGAATATAAAAGATATCAGATTCTCTGAAGTTCGCTTTATAATTTATGATACATTCAGTGCTGTCAACTCTTTACCACAAAAAAATGGCTGCAATTTAAGCAAATAATGACTAAATAGTGGCTTAACAAGATTCCATTACAAAAACTCATAAATAATAATCTAAAAAGTAAAATAATTTGTTTTTACAATTTTTAAAGATTTTTAGTTTTTACCGCCTGTTGACTACCAAACAGTCAGAAAAAAATCCTAGAGAATTTGCTAGTTAAATTCGAAAATTATTTTTCATAAGATAAAAAAATACAAGTATGTATGTTCTTATCGAAATCTAAAAAAAAGTAATCGAAATACAAACACAACTGCAGACACATTGCAAATTTCTATAAAGAAGATAAGAAATTTTAATAAACGTTTTAAGGGTAATTTTGTTATTTGTTAAACATTTCCCACGGCTAATAGTTAAACTAGAAAAAACAAATTTATAAATGTTTTCGCAAAAAATAAACTAAACTGTTATTTTCGCAAGGAACAGGACAATTTATTACTCTACATTCAAAATGGGGCCATTCTAATGTATTGTATGTGTACCTTTCACACACACACACAAACACACAAACATTTACAATTTTACGGTACTTATATTTCAACTGTATATTCCATGCATATGAAAAATCTTTAATATTGTTTACCTAACCTCAAAATACACAAGACCATTCAGTAATGGAAACACAAGATGAAAAGCGAATGCGAGGAGAAATAAAAAAAACACTAAAAGCAATAGTAGAATAACCAGAACAAATCTTGTAAGATGAACTCAATTTCATTAGAACTTGTTCTAAATTTGTATATGACTACATACTATGCATGAATGTATGCAAGTAAGTAAGTGTAGAGTTTGTATGTGTTTGTATTTTTAAGTACAAAATGTTGTTTACATTAAAGAGGCTTAAGTGCAACTACACACAAATACAACTAAACACAAAACTACCTTTAGCTTCCTTAGCAGCTCCCACTAGCATTTGTAATCTTCTACCGATTTTTCTGATGAATTGCAAATAGAAATCCTTCGTTCACTCACAATATTAAAAGTTATGAGTTGGTAAAATTATTTTTGTACTTTTTATTTATTTTGTAAAATTGGTCGTAACAGACTGACATTTTTAAAAGCCAGAGATTTATTTAAGACTTCATTCACATCGACAAGTCATTAATTAATTACAATTCAGGTTTTTTTTTCAAACAAAAGAGCTTTTATACGTAATGAATTTGTTAAGTTTAAAACTTATAATAGTTTCAGTAAAGAAAATTTGTTTGTTTTTTCTTCTTCCTTTAGAATTTTATTCGTTACCTCACTTTAAACAATTTCTACTTTAATAATGAAATTGATTTAACTAAAGTGTTTTTCAGTATAAAAACTTTTTTTTTATTTAGTTTAACATTAAAAAAATATCTTAAAATAAAATAGAAGAACATTTTGCTCAGGAAAATTCGTACATGAAAATTTGGGTTTCTTCCGGTCCATCAGAGAAAAAGGAATTCCCTTAACAATGGGGCGATCGATATCTCTTGTATATGTTAATACTGGATCTTAATAGCCTCACACACCCAGAACTGATAACTACTTCTTAAGGTATTTGTGTAAATTATATATACAATGTTTACGTCTAAACTGAAGGCAACGATGTTTCCAGCCCTGGGGTCTAATTAGATTGAACTTTGACATCTCGCGGCGCCACCGTCAGCAAGAAGTTTATTTTAAGTTCATATTTCATTTTTTATGTATTTTCGTTAAGTTTTTATATATTAATTTTGAGAAAATGAAGTTGTTTTAGAAGAATTTAACCGCCATAACAGAAAGTAGTTACTCTTGTACTCACTTTCTTACCTTTCTCTTTCTTTTCCGATTTTGGTTGCTATTTTTGGAGCAAACACCAAGTGCTTGGATATTTGGTTTTATCGCAGCACAGGCAAATCTACCACGGAATACAGTCCATATCCTTAGAGGAACGTAACGACGTTTTTATACAACCCCTAATACCGTACATAACTATTTTCAAGAAAGTAACGAACATTATAAAGTGTTCTGTTCTTCGTTAAAAAAAAGAACAAATATAGTGGTTCTGTAGACATACATCTGTCCAATTCACAAGCTCTGTCGTATGGCTTGTCGTTTAAAAAAATACGATGTTAGTTTTCTTCTTCTTTAATAAAAACTGACATTCACGTTATTTGATACCATGGAATTAAACCAGGTATGGGAATTTTTATTTGATGTGAAATGGTAAAAAAAAATTAATTTATAAGCAATTTTAATTAAATTCGTTTACTAAATAATTTGAAATTAATTCAACACTTATTAATCATTAAAAAGAATTAAATTTTTGGTGTTTTTATCACATTCTAAAAAGAACGCCTGGTATGAATACAACATTTTTCAAAACACATAAAAATAAATCGTATAATGAGACAACACTTTTGTATGAAAATTTCCAACAACTTAAATACAATATTGTATAATTATACTATTATACAACGAGTAAGACGTTACTACGAGCTTGTCAGTTGGACAATTGTATTTTATTGTTCTAAAGTGTTTCTTTTTTACATTGATAAAGGAATGAGCGAACTAAACATCTTAGCAACGACCACGGCACGAACAGCTAGTGTGTGTATTGTGTAATGTTTTTTTTTATGTATTTTTGTTTTTTTACGTATATTTATTTTTTTGGTTCCTTTACCAGCCAAAAGAGCGCTAAGCACAACAGAAACGAACAAACACTTATCATCTAAACCGTACACAAGAAGGTTTGTGGTAAAAAAAAAACAGAACGCAATAAAATGTTCTCATCTTTTTGTACAGTTGGATAAGTACAGTATTATTTTTGTGTCCGAAGATCGCATGCAGAGAAACTTTTTTTTTTTTTGATGATTTACTACACAAACACTATTAGCGTTTGTGTTTTCCAGATACATATCTACCGAACCTAACACTAAAGAACAATATTGAATGTTTATTTTCGAACCATGTAAAGAAGACCCCTGTGTAAAGGTACTTGGCATCGCGATGCATCAAAGTGCATCACTTTTACCTAGAGTTTTTTTTCCCGGACTTTTTGGACTTTTTCGATTCCCGGGAAAGCGGAAAATTTTTTTAAATTTCCCGGGATCCCGGCATCCCGCTCCATATAAATAATACAAAGTAATTTTTGTATTAATTTAAGAAAAAAACTTTTATAAAAAAACGTAAGGGAACTTGTTTACAAAGAAAGTAAAAGAAATGGTTCAATACTAAAAAATTAATTGAAGATTGAAATAGGAACTTAAATTATTAAGTTCCTTTATTCCCTATTATTATGCTTTAATTCAGTATTATTATGCTCTGGATACAAGACAAAAAGATAACATAAACATTACAATTTAATTTATAAAACAATAATAAAAACAAAATAAAATTTAAGGTACTCAAGATATGAGATCAAAAACTTAATTAATAACATAGATAAAATATTTTAAAGAAATATATAACATATTTTAACGGCTTAGGAAATAACTTTCTGACACACTCAAAGCGCTTAGTAAGTCGTCAAAAAGCATATTCCTGATTTTATTTACTAAGTATCATGTTTCCCAAAAATTTCGTTCATTTTTTACCGAGGTTGGACAAATAGTTAAAAGTGCACCGTTGTAGCATGCTTCGGATTCACAATCAAAAGCAATTTTTAATTTATTATAAACAACGTCTATATCAGTCAAATGTATGTCAAGGTTGATGCAAAAATAGCATCAACCGGACTGCTTCTTCCAAACCTTTTCATTTCAATAGGTACATTTGTAATCTTTAGCACAATGTGTTTTTCAAGTTGTATGTTGTAGTATCTTACACAAGTTTCCAAAATGTTATTTTATTTCGGTTTCCCCGCACTTCACGGGTGTATAAACCAACACAAATTGAAAATTTGTGTTTATCACCTAATAAACATATCGCTCCTTCATTGCATCATAGTCATATATCAAAATTTTAAGTAACTTTAGCAAAGTTTTCCTTCATACCTTCTCGTATTATATCTTTAAATCGGTACATTTGGAAAACTTTAATCGCTTTTTGCCAAGATCGTTTGTTTTTGTAGATATGACTATGTTGCAATAAAGGAGCGATATGTTTAGGTATCTCCTATTTTTAAGACTTGTTCATGGACAACGAAACTTTACTGCCTGCATCTTATTTTGAATTAATGTACTTTATTAACTCTTCACTTCACTAAATGTAATAATTATAAACTGTTGCACTGCCCATTCTGCTTTTAGTATATTTATTGCAGCAGGAGACATTGATTTAAATACATGTACTCACTTCTTGTAATTGATCTAATCCACAACCCATTCACAGATGCTAATTTTTAGAGAATAGAAAACTAAATTTCAAAGTATAAATAGCTATTTTCTGAAATTATGAGGAATTTTTTATTTCCCGGGATCCCGCAAGAAAAATCCCGGGAAAACGGGAAATAAAATAATTGAAATTCCCGGGACGAAAAACCAAAAAAAAAAACCCAAAACAAAAAAAAAAAAAAAAAAAAAAAAAACAAGTTCTGATATAAGAAACTACCACAACAAAATCCATCCAAAAAGACAAGTCACGAATTACAACTTTTTTACGTGTTTATTTTTCTTCACAATAAATTTTTTATATATAATTGAGATGGTTTGACAGCGCCTGTTTACGACTGTTTTTTTGGTCAGTTTTTTGACTGCAGTTTTTTAAACGCTGGTTGAAATGGATGCGAATTACAAATTTTTTACATGTTTATTTTTCTTCACGATAAATTTTTAATATATAATTGAGATGGTTTGACAGCGACTGTTTACATTTAATGAATTAGAAGTAAAAGCAAGAGTTTTTTTTTTGGCCACTGACAAATGAAGAAGTGCAAGAAATGGCAGTTTTTCTTCTTTGACTGCAGTTATTTAAACGCTGGTTGAAATGGATGCGTCTTAGGATCTCTGCTCTGGTTTATTTAGTTTTCATCTCTTCGAAAACCAAAAAAAAAAAAAAAACAAAATCTGATATACATAATTATTTTTCTTCACAATAAATTTTAAAGCAAACGGTCTAATATAATCGAATTTTTTTCAACTCTTATTATTACAAAAAAATAAAATATAATTTGTTCTTTTTGAAAAATTTTTGCTTTTATTTAACAGTCGCCTGAATCTTTGGAATAAATATTTAAGTAACGAATGACCAAATTCTTAGCAAATTAATGGAACTCATGCTACAAATTTCTCTATAAACACTTCAATATCACATGTTTTTAATTAAAATTTTTTATGTTGCAGTTATTACTCATAGTTTTAATTAATTTACACGACTCAGCATTTTATTGATTTATTTGTCATTAAAAAGGAAATTTCCGCATGAAAAACAACACGCAGACATGCTTTTAAAGCAAAAACAAAACATTTTCTTTTGAATTCACTCTATTTTGTGGAAACGAGAATCGAAACTGAGATATGTTTACTTTTATTAACGATTAATTATTTTTGCATTTGTTTTCTGTTTTTGTTAATAACGCAATGTGAAAACTACATCATAGAGCGGAGACAGAGAAAATTTGTATGAAATGAGATTTTAAAGGTAGAAAAAAAAATTTAAAAATTATAAACACTTTCTTTCGTATAATATAATGTATTTATCGCAAAGTAAGTATATTGCATACAGTGAAAGTTGTATAAATTTCTATTTAATACTGTTAGAGAAATAGGTGGAAACAGTCAGAACCTAAAAGGCTTTTATTTGGAAACGATTTGGGAATGGGTTCTAAGCTTTACAAATGATAATGTAGTCAGCATTTGTTTGTGCTTAATGGCGCTTCAATTAACTTATGACCAATTTTAAGAAACTTCTAAATTTTATGTTGGATCTAAAATTTAGCAAAGCATTGCTCATCACTGCAATTGCATGTTTAATCTTGTGCGACCAATGAAGGCAGAAACAAGTTATTTATCCGTTTTAGAGTTTTTTATGAAATTTGGCATCGATTTGTTAGTGCATATTTTTGCATATTTTACCCTTTGCAGCATTTTTTTTGCATCATTTAGTTAAAAGAGCCTTTTTGCAGCATTTTTTAAGGTTTAATGCCTACAAGAGCTTTCGCAGCAAATAAAAAATAACATTTTTTTTGCGAATTTTTGGCTTTAGTGTTTTAAATAATTATCTGTATGCCCCACGTGTTGCTTCATTGATTTTTTAATCGAAAATTGTAAGACAAAGCAGGTTGTCATTAAAGATAAATTTAAATTTTATATATATACAAGCAAAAATTAAGGTAAAATCTAACGATAACCATCCGCCCGTCTGGCTGGTTGCCTGTCCATGTTAATTTTGTGCGCAAAGTACAAGTTGCAATCTTGTTGATAATTTGATCAAATTTGGTACATACGTTTTAATTGCTCTAAGGACAAATTCTATGTAGATGGTGAGAATCGGTCTATAATTTAACATATTCCCCAATAAAACTTCTTTTCAAATCAGACTCTTTGTGTCCGTTAACCATTAACCATCTCATTATGTCGGTATTTAGATAAAACTCGCCTAAAAAATATTTGACTGAAAATTAACTTCTTTTCGAATCAGTTCACATTTGCCCAAAGCTGCCATCTAAAAATGGTAAGTTTTTAAATGTTTATATTAATCAACAATTTAGGGACTGTTCCTAAAATCGCCGTAACAAAAAAATTCAATTGTTATATTCTTTCCAAATTAGCAATTTTTGAATTGAATCGAGGCATATTTTTAACAGTATTCAAGGCATTTTTTCAAGTTGTTACGTCATATTTAATGCGCATAAAAGGTGTTTTTTAGAGCATATTTCTGGTTTCCATGACTCATCACACATCGCTATTAAATTTGAATTTTTAAGAAGTGTTATTTTTCTATGAAGTTAAACCTTTATGCGAATTCGTCAGCACTTAATTAAATAAAAAAAGGTTAATCAAAAACACAACCTATGAAAAACGTTTTATATTATATTCTTAAAAGCAACGACCAGCAAAAGTTAAAAATGTAGTTTGATAATTTGCATAAATATACTAGATTAATCTTATTTTACTTAGGTGAAAGTTTACAACCAACGCTTGTATTATTTTGTTATAAAATTTCAATAAGCACTTTTAGTAGTGTGATTAAAAATTTATGAACAAATGAACGATATATACTTAAGCGGTCTTAGGTAATTATTTCTTGGTGCTTAACACATAATTACAATCTTTATATGCGATAGTTTTTGAAATAACTATTTACGGCTACTAAAACATTTAATTGATAAATTGATAAAATCACATCTAAACTTTTACTAAATTATTTCATTATTCATATTAATACAAAATTGTAAATACCTTTTTCATGTGTAGTATGAGTAACATTTGCTTATTTAAGTATTAATCATACGCAACGGCAGCCAAAAAACTATTTAGAAAAGTGTTCGAAAATTAGCACTAAATATCGCTTCTTAGGGTTCGGTTCGGTTGATTTGTGGAAAACACAAACGCTAATAGTATTTGTGTAGAAAATCATTAAAAAATAACGTTTCCCTGCTTTTCATCTTTCAAACACAAAAACAATTCTGTTTTTATCCAACTCAACAAGTGTTCCCAGTTTTGGGGAATTATCCCCAAATTGTGGATTTTTTTGTAATTGGGGATACAAATTGAGTGAAAATCTCCTGGGGATTTTTTGGGGAAAAGTTATTGTAAATTTCATTTTTGCAATGGCAAGACCGATTTGTTTAAGATGTGTGTACAATTTTTAGTATTTTTTGCGGTTTAAAACTTTTTGAAGAACTTGTTGAAAAAGTTTTAAATATGCTTTTTGTAACAACTAGCGTTACTTCTCAAAGCTTTTCTTGAGATTCAAAAAATTAATTAACAAGGTTTCGTTTAAATGTGCTAAATTCCCATTTCACTTCTGTTGAACTAGTCTTTTTCTGTAATGAATACAACCAAAATCAATATTTGCAGCAGAATGCAATATAAGTTATTAGAATAAATACACACTTAAAAAAAATGCAGCTGGCTGTGACAAATGTACTCAATCATCTCAAATGCCCTTTTTAAATAAACAACATGTAAAACAAAATTGCACTGGCTGATGAATCAGAAGATTTTGATTTCCTAGTTTTTGAAATGATTAATATTGACGCACAACTGTTTTTATTTTGCGTTTTTACGTTACCCTTGTTACATACTAAACATGCGTACATATTTACGTAGAACTCAAAGTTTAAAACCCATTAGTGTTAATAATATTACACAAATGGATTTATTTAAGCAAATCGATGTATGCATATTTTTCCATTGACATTATAGCGAGCCCTAACCGCGAAAATAACGTAAGCGACATGATTTTCAATTTTCGTTTTTTTTAATAAATGACTTTATTGGCAACCTTTGCATCATCTCCTAAAATTTCATGGTCACATAAGGTACCGTTTCGATTTTATTTGCTTGAGAAGATGAGAATATAAAATGTTGAAAGTGAAAAACAATTAATTGATAAAAATTGGGAATTAAACACGGCAAACAAAATTTTGTAAATTAAAAATTTGTTTTAAAAGTTTAGAGGACATTTTGGTTTTGCACTTGTTACTCTTGTCTGGTTTGCGATTGAACCACTGTATATTCTTTAATTTAAATTCAATTAAATCGTTCAACATTGAATAATATCCCAATAGTATAAGAAAGAACTATTGGCATTAGTTACTAGCGAAAAGGTTGGCATTTCAACTCTGTACAGCTATAGCGCTAGTGATAGGGTATACCGCATTGTACATATCTCTTTTTTCAGTCACTTATAGCTGTAACAATTGGTACCCAATATTCGTTAGCTGCTTCGCTAACCCTAAGTAATACCGGAAACATATTTTTTTCTACGACAAATTGTTTATTTCTCACTAAAGCATTGATGTCCATTTTGGCAAACAATTGTTAAGAAGCCCCATCCCTTTGTTTTTTAAAATATCTTAGAAAAACATATACATACATACTAGTGTCGCCAACCACAAACAACTCTGGAAATATATCTTTAAACGATTTTAGGGAAAAGAAAATGTTTTAGCCGTTTTGGACAAGAAAATATCACTAAAACTACGTTTTTTCTGCATTTATTTCATAAATAATGCGATATGACGAAAAATCCCTACATATTGGAGATTTTACAAAAATCTGTTCGATTTTTCCTACGCTTTTATTTTAGTATCAAAAATACCTACATGTATGGATTTTCCCCTACTTCTGGTAACACTGAGTATGAGTAACATTGCTAATTTTAGTATTAATCATACGCCACAGCCACCAAAGAACTATTTAAAACAGCGGTGGGCGCTGGTTTGCCTGGATTACGAAGTTTTTCGGGTTTTTACATTTACTCTTCGTGTTTTTTTGTACCAGAGCTGCTACAACTACAAAAATTTCCCTTCTAAGATATTCCTTAAAATCCCCAAAACATACCATACACTTGTTTTATTATACTACTTTTTAACTTAATAAAAGAAGGGTTTAAATAGAGAAAATGAATAAAAAACTATTTTCTAGCAGTCAAAACAAAAAGAAATAACAATATTTACATTGAAATCAGAATGTGAAAAAATTTACCGTATAACACATACACGTGTTTGTGTGATGTTGTTTTCGCTCATTTACTACTGCCCACAAACTGAAAATCTTGAATTCATTGTTTCAAGCATAAAAAGTAACAAAGGCAACCCGAAAAACAAATACAACAGAAAGAACAAAAAATAAAATTGTATTCAGTTGCTTAATAAATTTCAACGAAGCGGGAGTGTTGCCCATGTTGTTATTTTGGCAAATTTTGCAATTTCGTAGTGGTACACTGACAATATATTTATTGTGTTGTGATCAAGCTGTGCTCATGTATGTTTTTTTTTCAGCTTGTTTAAAAAAATTTTCAGAAATCATGTGGGATGATGAATTATATAAAAATCAAGTTTTTTACTGAATTCCTTTTTTTTTTTTGCATATTTACATACCTATAGTAAACATTTTGAAGTTTTTGCTCACGGCATTTTCGATTTCAGGTGACCATATGTATATATATTTATATATATATATATATATTTTTTAATTATATAAAAATAATATTTTTAATGAACTCCTTTTTTTTGTATTGCATATTAACATACAATTTGAAAATCTTTTCAAAAATTTCTGTAAGTGTAAATCAGCTAATTTACTCTCTTTTATTCAATGTTCTCCATCTGCCCTTCGCTGATTGGTATTATTGTCAAAATTTCAGTGTAGTGGTTATTTGTACGTAAAAGAGTTGGTTAACTATTAAACTAATTTAAACAATTTTGAATAAAATACAAAGTTATATGAAGAAATTTTTTTTTACATTTAATCAAATTAACTCATTATTTATGAATGTCCTTTCTTGTGCTAAAACATTTGTTTTGGTAATGATTTATACAGGGTCTGGGTGAATTAATAAGGCGATTTATCTAATTTTATATTTAAATCAAACCTTGTATAGAATAGTTTATCTATAATCAAAATTTCGTCGACTTACGTCTTCCGCTGTGCCATAGCGAGAGCTAGATGAAAAACCTAACCGATTAAAGCCATTTTCGTCAAATTTTAATATCTAACAAATAATTAATTTACAAAAATATTTTATATTAATTTGCTGAACTAGATTATTTGATGTGTCAAAATAGTTATTGCGGTCGGACATTTGTATGGTGGCAAGTTAAAAAAAGGGCTGATTTTGCACAATAGATAAACCCTTTAAACTCTAGAAATAAAAACTTACAATAATGTAACAGTAAAGTTATTAAAAATCAATACAATTGAAAATAATCGAAAAATCGTATAGAATTTAATAATAAATATTTCCAAATCAAAAAATGAAAAACATCGGTTCTTTTGTTATTGTATATTTTCTATAGTGGAAAATGTCGTGCAATAAGAAAATTATAAAAGACTAAAATGAAATAATTAGACAGAGCCTGCTAAAAAAAAACTAAAATATAAATAAATATTTGATTTGAAGTTAAATCAAAAATTAGATTAAAAAAAAGTTAAAAAAATATCGTACAAAAAACTTAAATTAAAATCGTAATTTTTTTTTTTATCAATGAACTAAATTTGAAAATGTGTAAATCGAAAAAAAAGCATGAAGTATTAATTACTAGATTCGGGCAAAAAAAAAAAAAAAAAAAAAAAAAAAAAAAAAAAAAAAAAAAAAAAGCTAAACTAAAAACATTTCAAATAATAATGTTTTTTAAGTGATAGTGTTCAAACAGGATTGAGCCTTCAACTTCAGGCAAAAGTCCTAAAGCCCATAATTAAAGCATCGGCAGTTACTTCAAATGCTCTTTCATTTAATTGTTTTAATTTTTATTTTCTTTTGGTTTTAATTTTCTGTTTACAAAATGTACATATGAAATTAAATGAAAGTATGGTAGCATTGTTAAGAGCATACGACTCTATACGTGAGAGCATAAGAAAACACGTTTTTAAAATAAAATAGATTTTATTTCACAACGGCTTTCTACGACCAATTTGTATGTCAAGCTGTATGGGAAATGTGTTCTCGACGCGGTCCTATTTGAAATTTATTCATTTAGTGGCGGCGTGGTGTAGTGGTTAAAGTGCTTGCCTACAAAACCAAGCACCCCAGGTTAGATCCCTGGCATAGGACGAAAAATGTTCATCATGATTTTCGAGATTTTAAGATTGCGTGGCTTCAATCCCCCTCAAAACAATCCATCCAAGAAGCCCCCCCCCCACCCTTACCATCCCTCGTCGTGATGTTATCCTCTTACATGATGGCAAAAGTCAGACAGCAGCCATACCCATATCAAAGATTAGCAAGGTTATCCACCACTACACCAAATACACGAAGGGCATTGTTTCTAGGCAACGACAGATGGCAACCCAATTATTATAGGACCTGAAACAGTAGATCAGTCGTCTACTTAGCTGGAAAAAAACCCGATTTACAAAACTTATACAAGCAAAAATAGCTAAACTGAACAAATCGATACTCCAAGAACTAGGACACTGAAATCTTACGCGAAAAACAACTGCAACAAAGCGTGTAAGATGGAAATGCTTTGTGGCAGCCATATGCTCCCAAAGGAGGTAATGCAGAAAAAAAATCATTTAATTTGCACCCCAAAAACCTATAAATCTTATTAAAGTTTTAATAAAAATAAAAAACAGAAAAAAAAACTAATCTGGAAAAAAATGTTTTAAAGCTCATAAGAAGTTATTTAAATTGTTATAAATCGCCAAAAAAAAATACGTAGAAGTCAAAGCTTTGAGATTCGGCTATTCCGAATCATACCTGACTTTCAGCATGGTGCGATAAGATCAGAAAGTTATATAAATACCGTTCTTCATTTTAATTTGAAAGCTTTGGCTTTTGCCGCTCTCCAGATAAACAAAAATCTATAATGTCTTAGTAAGGAAGTGCCACGCCCACTTTTCCAATTCCACCCATCTTTTGTGGGATATTGTGTGCCGATAACCGAGATGTTTATACCTGATTTGGAAACTTTGGCTTTTTCTCCAGATACATCTGTAGAAAAAAAGGAAAAAAAAACAACACCACGGAATGAATGGGTAAAATTAGAGGCACGGCTGGTTTTTTGCTCATATCTCAGTAATGGACCGATCTTACTAAATTTCAATAGCAAAATTTAAATGAGCTTATCTGGCATAAATATATACCAACCAAGCCTTCATCATGTCTGTGGTCTTCGGAAAACCCATGTAATGGTGTTTTCTTTTCTACAAAAAATGTCACATTTTATTTAAAAAAATGCAATTTGGTGTTCGTTTCTTAAAAATGCTTTGCTCTCTAAAAGGGCAGCGTGTTTTTTTCTAAAAAAAATTGACCATTAAATGTCATAAGGCATTGCACTTTACGCCCCGTATAAATCGAGAGTGTCGATAATGCCCTGTAAAAAGATGGCTTCTGTTACCAGACGAAGTTGGGAAAAAATCGCATCTAATTAGGACAGTAAAAATTTTAAGTTTTAATAGTAATTTTTTCTATTATTTTATAGTAAAAACAAATGAAAGCTTACATTGTTAATGGTAGGTTGTCAGTGATATAAAATTTAAATGGATTCGGTGTTATAAAATTGTTTTTGAAAAAAAAAAAACGTCAAATCGAGAAATCGTAAAAACTTGGTGTTAACAAATTGGCAATCTGGCAAAGGTATTTTCTTGTTTACATATTTTATGAAAAACAAACTAAAGAAATTGGAATTTGGTCATTCATTTTGTTCATTTATTTAATATCAATCTATTAACAAATTTGGGCTTATGTATATTTTTTTTTATATTTTTAAGAACATACTTTTTGATTTATGTACATACATATTTTTTCATATATTGAAGAACAAACTTTTTGTCAGCTGTTATAAACAGGGCGATCCAATTTTGTGTTTTGTTCTCGTCAAATAAAAAATTGCATTATTACATGTTAGGCAAGACATTTGTACATGCACATTTTAAAATGTGGTATTTTTTTGTAGAAAAGAAAACACTATAAGCTGACGGACAGGCAGAAGGGTATAAAAAAAACGTCAAAATCGCTACATTTGAAATGTTTGTTGGACCTAAAAACGAAGCCGACTTTAGATAATAAAATTTGTCATTATTTTAATAATATGAACTAATAATATCAGCTATATAATGCATTAAGGATTAAAATCTCATTTTAATATATTAAGTGTCCGAGTCGCAATAAAAAATGTCTATCACACACATGCTACTACGGAAAATTGCGTACACTACAAAAAATCTCATCGAGACAGAGAGCAAAAACAAAATATATAATATAAATGACTACTAAAAGTTTGCTAAAAATTTTTGTAAAATTGGATAAAAGTTTTTATAACTCCGCAAGTAGGAACAACCACTAAAAGGTGCTAAAAAAAGGCCCTTAGTACTCGCAAGCTCCTAGGTCCCTGAAGTTCCAGACTGTTTATTACCCAGTAAAAACTTCGCCTACAAAATAATGTGATGAGTATTCAGAAAAATATAGCACTACTTACAATTCTACTGAAAGAACCAATGAAGTTTACAAGGGATGTCCCAAAATGAACACATTCAAAAGTCATTATTTTTTTACCTACATACATCTAGAAAGAAGTAGTTATATAAGTTGTTATGGAAGTAGTAAAAGCTACTAAATAATGAGTGAAAGAAGCTATTCAATTTGAAAAAGTAAGCGAAGTTTTTACTGGATAGTGATACCTTTTAAAATTAACAAATTCCATGATGTTTAAATACTGTTAAAAGCTTTAACATTTTATTTAAACAATATGTCAACCCTAAAATAAATTTTTCCAACCAGACATATAAAATTCATTCGTCTACAAACTTTTTAATACACGTTTTTTTCGTATTTTGTTTGCAAAAAAATATTAAAAAAAAAATTGTTGTTTCCGGTTTTTTTTTGATGTAAAATCAGAAAAATCCATAAAATTTTCCAACTAAAGAAACCGGAAATAAACTTGTATTTCCGGTTATAAGCAATCAACATTATAACTAATATTTTCGTTAAAAACTTTTGGTTTTACCATTTATAAAACAAAACACTTAAGGTCTCAAAATCACAAAGTTTTTCTAACCCTTTAGAAGTAATCATTGGTAGCAATTCCATTGCTGTTAATAACACATCTCTACAATGCCTGGTCAAGTGCTTCAGTACTTCGGTTAAGAGTGTAACCCAGGTATTTTGTACATTTTTAAGGCAGTTTTAAACAAACAAATTGTGTTATTGGCATTTTGAACAAAATATATATTTAAGCAGACATTTTTTAAATTACTTTCTTAGTTATTTTTTGTTGTTGTTAGTATTTTGGCTTTCGTCCATACAACCAACTGACCTATATGGCAGCCTCAATACATAAGAATGCAACTTACAGTAAATGTCGTACAGTGGGGGTTTTCGTAAAAAAGAGTTAAATAAATCATTATGTTCTAAGCGGATAGTACGATGTCTGTAGCAAAAGTGTATTTAATGTGTGGTTTGTAGAACACGAGCGCAAAACTCGTCCGTTTAACTTACATTTAAAACAAACACAAAATTTCGAAATTTGTTTTGGTTTTAAATGCAAGTTGAACGGACTAGTTTTGCGCTCGTGTTCTATAAACCACCCATAAGTCTTGAATTTGTAGCCATTTTAAGACACAAAATTCAGGACGAAATAATTTTAATATTTTTGCTTCGCTATCGAAAACTTTGTATTTCTGACATACCCAGAGTAGGTTTTTTTCCAATAATTACAACAAATCTTTTCACATATTTTTAAAATTGTTGTTGTTTTTTTTTAGATGTCAAACAAATTAAAAATTAAGAAAATCCCAGTAGCAATATTTTTAAAATTCCCAGAAGTTTTTAGACTTAATATAAAGTGAGATCGAAAAAATCTTAACATGCATAAATGTAAATAAAAAAAAAACTACTAAACTAACAGTTTTTATTTTTTTTTTTTAATAGTTTGAAATTATTATTAAAATTACAAAAAAAAATTATTTTTATAGTTCTAATCACTAGTGATGAATTTTGGAACCTTTTCCGGAAACCCTTCCATTAAGGTTCTTAAAGTGGTTTCTGTCACTTTGTTGGAACTGGTAGTCCACCTCCGTTTGAAATCTATCACACTTTTGGACACCTTTTTGTGCTCTTCAATTCTCTTTTCACAAGAGCCCAATATCTCTCCACTGGCCTTAGCTCCGGGCACAAATACCACATTATTGTTCTTGTACCACTCAAGGGCTTTCTTACCATAGTGACAAAATGCCAAATCAGGCCAAAAATAAGTGGACACATTGTGATTTCTTATGAATGGAAGAAGTCTTTTTTGTAAACATTTCTTGATGTAAATTTCGGTAGTTATAGAGCCCGTTGTAACAAATGTTTGGCTCCTTTTGCCGCAACTGCATATTGCTTGCCATACCAAGAACTTTTTGGGAAATTTTGTCTGCTTTTGGGTTCTAAACTTTTCTTCAACATTCCCTTGAGCATTAGCAACATAAAAATTTTGACCTGGAAGTTGCGAAAAATTTGCGTCGTCCATTATGCAGCAGGAATATATTTTTATAAAACTTGCCTTCAATTTCCGAGCTCTGTTTTTGGCCTCTAAATTTTTAGCAGCGTTCCTGTCAGGAACTTTTTGAACCTTGTATGTTTTTAAACCTGCATTGGCTTTAACTTTTCGTACCAAAAAGTCCGAGCACTGAGCTAACTGGGCTGCTTTCCTACCGGATGTGTTGGGAGCTCTTTTGAAAATCCTTTCTATTTTTTTGGCCTTAGAAACATCATGTGGACCTTTCTTTCTACCCGAACCAGGTTTTCTATCAACGGACAAGTTATCTTGATAAAGTTTAATAACATTGGAAACAGTTTGACGGCAGACCATTGATTGTTTGGCCACCTTTTTGTAGGACCAAGTTGGGTTTTGATGAAAATATTTAATAATTTTAGTACGCACTTTTTTCTCGTCACTCAGTTTACTAAATTTAACAACAAATGAAGAAAAGTAACATTTAACATAACAACTGACATACTTTTCAAAGGTTACTTGATCAAAAAAATATTCAAATAATACTTGGGTTAAAAGTTTTAAGGAATAACGTGTGTTAAGGTTTTTTTGATCTCACTCTTGATATCGGGAGTTCATTTTTAAAGTTTTCAATCTAGAACTAAGTTTTTGTAACAATATCATTATCAAATGAAACCTGCCAGCAAAATCGCCCAAACGAGAAATGGCCCAAAAAATAAAAAATTTGTATTATTGCCAAAAATAGTGAAAAAGACTCAAAAAATAATGATAATAAAAATCACCCAAGTTTAAGGTTTGAATTTCTATTCAATAACTCTTTTAAAGTAGTTTTAAACCTTCACACTTATCTGGGCGGGGGTCATATGCCCGAAACTTAAATTCTCGAACCCAAAATCCCGAATATCCAAATCCCGACTAGCTTACTAAAGCTTTTTTGCATAGACGGCCTTCGGCCGGGCGCAAGCCCGAATTTAGAATCTTTAATTAGCGAAGCCAGTATTTGTTATACCATAGAGCTTGTCGGGTATGGAAACTTTTTATTGATTTTAATTTCATGTGATTTCGATTTCAGAACACGATTAAAAAAATTTTTTGTTTACATTTTCAAAAAGACTTGATGATTTTGGAAAAGTTTTGCCCAAAACCCCCACTATGTGTTTGTAAACAAGAAAAAAAAGAAGCAAAATGTTAACTTAACTAACCATGGCATCAAAATGGAACCAACAACAAAAAAAAAAAAAAACAAAAAATAAAAAAACAAGGAAAAACAAATGAAAAAAATAGACAAATTTTCTCTCAATTTTTATGATGATTTATAGTTTGAAAAGAGTTAAAAGAAACATCTGTCTAGGGCTGTAGTGGTAGTTAAAAAAATGCTATAAAATACTTTAAAATGGAAAAAAATAGCCACAGCATGAAAAAAGAGCAACATAATAATCTCTAAGCAATATAAATGGTGCAGGTGACTCCCTGCATTCTAATATTCGCTTATTACTTTATCCCCCTTTTAGATAGTTTGCTTGCTTTTTTTGTTTAGTGGAAATGGGTACATAACAGATAACTAACCACAATTTTATTGCACAGTTTTTGTTCTTCTACTTTTATGAACTTAAAAATACTGAAAGAAAAGAAGTGTTCAAGGAGATATTTAAAAAGAAGAATAACAATTAAAGGGTTCATTTAGAGAAGAATTTGAAGGAATTAGGTATGGCAAAAAGGGGAAAATTTTTTTTCAAATATTATATACAAATCTGTGGCAAAAAGATAAAAGTGCTTAAGTTGGCTTAACCTTAATATATGTAAATAATGTCACCTTTGAGTTCCTTTCGTTTAACAATACAAATTGGCAAAGTTTCAATTATTTGCAAGATTTTTCAGGAAGTTATAGCAAAATGACTTTGTGCATTGTGCAATAACATTTGGTCTTAAACTTAAGTTTACTGCCAATCTGTGACTTCAAGAATATTACGCAAATAAAACTTAAAAAAACTATAACCGCAGGGAAATGATGATTATATTGGAATAAGAGTAAATTTTCAAAAATCGCCTTTTGAGAGATTCTAATTGATAGAAAATGTCTTTGATATGTTATACCCCTGACAGACATAGGATTTGTATACTATACTATCATGGTATACTACATGTGTGTCAACCTAAACTACAATTAAATCATGAAACAAAGTGGTATATTGATGGTTTATATACTACTTTAGTATGCATACCATGGTATTGAAACTATATTTCTGTCAGGGGTATTAGCAATCATGTTTGTTTGAGTTTTGACTTTAATCTTCACATTTGGTCGGGCTCTATGAAAAAGTTTCTACTTTTCAAAAGTTCATCAAAAACTTTTTCTTAAACATTTTCCCAATTCAAAAGAATCATATTTAAAGCACGTTCAGATGCCTGTCCCTCAATTTCGAGCGAACATTTCGTTTACTTAACTAACATTTAAAACAAACAAAAATATATATGAATTTGTTTTTGTTTAAAATAAAGAAACTCAAACTCTTTGGCTCTTGCTGTCTTTTTGATGTATATAAAACAAAAAAACCCCCATAAAGGGATGTATGGGTCAAAATAGATGCAGTCGTGGTGTTTTGCTCATATCTCAGCCAATTGTGAACCAAACTCGCCGAATTTTAATAGCAAATAATTCCGGACAATATTTGATATTATTATATAACAACCTGGTCCCTACAATATCTGGGTTCTTCGGAATACCTATTTCAACGGACACACAGACAGACGGACAACGTTAAATCAACTTCGCTTATCATAAGGACCCAGATTATATAAACTTAAAAGGGCCTTAGGTTTATATTGTAGAAATAACAAACTTATATGTGCCCTCTTAACCTGGCGTTTACATTTGCCAGTACTGGCATGACAGTAGCAATACATGCAAACTTTTTTACTAATACATGCACACTTTTCCAACTGTCTTGTCTACTGTTTAGCAAATTTTGCAGACAGTAAAATTGGACAGTGATTTGTCATTTTCTATTTTTATTAGCAAAAGGAAAAAAATCGTAAAAAAATTAATATATTTTGCTTTGATTTTTTATGTTTTAGTTAAGTGTTATGTTTTTTTTTTTACAAAATATAGTTATTTAAGGCTGTTTTTAAGTTTGTTTGGTTCATATAAAACACGTTTAGATGAACTTTAACTGCAACATTCACGTTTGACATATATTTCAAAGTAAACTGTCTTAACTACTGTCTGGACGCCTACGTCACGAAGACAGTTAGCAGTGTTTTTGGCAACTTATATGTATTTTCTTACTGTCTTGCCAGTACTGTCAAATGTAAACGCTATGTAACTTCGGTGAAGGGTAAAAAAGATATAAATCAATATGATTGCGGTTAACTTATTCTGTATGGTTGCAGGAAATCCAAAAATACTATGGTCTTTGCAATCATACTTTTTAATTGCGCATGCTTATGGTGTTATATGATCATTCCCTTTCCTGTTCTTTTTATTAATGGAAAAGTTTTATTCTACAAGCCTTAATACTAAAGTATGTGTGTTGCCCTCCACTGGTACACAGAAAAAAATATGCCTTCATAGTAATTTATCATACAAATCTGCTAAGAAAAACTTAAAAATAAAATTCTTATTTATTAAGTTTTTTTTATTCTACGCCCCTGCTACAGGTTTTTTTAAAAAAAGGGCATTTCTGAACAATATATATAAATCCATCTCGTTTGAGTTGGATAAAAAAAAGTAACTTAGTTTACTAGCAGAAACTTATGAACCCCCCCCTCCCCCTCCCCCACAAAAAACAGAAAAGTGTGTCAATTTTTTTTCTTTTTAAAAAAATGCAAGAAATAATCCTCTGTGGTCCCTTCTTGGCAATCTCTATTAGTAGTACGTGGCTTTATTAGAATCTAGTACATATTTGTAGATTTATTGATAGTTGTAGTTAAACTTCTGACTACTGGGAACTTAAAGTTTTTTTTTTTTTTTGTTTTCTATTTAAATAGCAGCTGTGATGGCTTGCGTTCCTAAAAGAAAACTGTAGTTACTTTTTTCAAAGGAAAATAATAGCAAAAATAATATGCATTTCCACAAAAAATAAAAAAAATAGGCCATGTAAATAGAGTACATCAAGTTAAAATGTTGTTTAAATACGAGTGAGTAACATCTCATTTTAATAAGTGCACAAAAAAAAAAAATCTTTGGATATTTTACATTTCGAATTCAACTTACCGAATTAAAGTTATTTTTTGCTTTTCAAAAATATTTTCCTTTAAATACAAAACAAAAATGCACAGGGAAAATCTGTAATGAAAGAAAGGTAGAAATATAAATGTAATGAAAGAAAGGTAGAAATATAAAGTTATATTGAAAGGCTTTATTTTAAGAAAATTAGCAAACAATTTTCCCTGTTTAAAAATAAATAGTAAAGAAAAAGTTGGAAATAAAATCATTTTAATTCTTTTGATTATGATAATCAAATGTAAAAAAAAGTTTTTAACCCATTAAGGAGAATTTAATTAAAACAAACTATTTTTTTCGGAGTATAAAGTTTAAAGTCGTCAGAATTTAAGGGGTGGCCCAACCAAAACCCACGGGAGAATTATCTTAATATTATTTATTATTACAGAAGGATCTATGACCATTATGTGTGAAGCAAAATATCGGCCAAATGCTCGCCACGGCTTCAGTGGCATACCTCTATTCGATAATCCATATTTTCATTGAATTTCTCGCGCAAAAGTCCCATTGTCCCAACAAACACGGAGGTTTGATTTCGACAAACGTTTGATAATGATTTGAAAATCATTTGAAAATCATAGCAGTCTCAAAAAAAAGGGGAAAATATTTTCAAATAGAAAAATGCCTTTATTTTCAATTTGCTTTCAAACGTAATTCTCAAACGTTTTTCAAATATGGGGTTCCCTAATTTTTTAAAGAAAAAAAAAAATAGAGAAAATTCTAATTGAATTTATTATCATTTGAAAGAACATTCTTTGGCATTTATGTTTTGAAGATTATGTCAATCAAATGTTGGCCGTTGCCACGTCACAGATGGTCCATCCATCGAGTCCAATTTTCGATGACTCGTTCGAGCATTTCGCCTGAATAGAAGCGCATAAACTTTAGACTTTACAGGAAAAAGTCTAACGGTGTGAAATCACACGATCTTGGTGGCCAATCGACCGGTTGAAACGTACAATTATGTGCTCACCGAAGTGTTCTCTCAATAAATCCATTGATTGATGCGATGTGTGGGAACTGGCGCCGTCTTGCTAAAACCAAATGTCGCCGAGATCACGAGCTTCAATTTCAAATAGTCGGTTATCATGGCACGATAACGGTCGCCATTGACGGTTGCGTTCGCACCGGCATCATTTTTAAAGAAATATGGACCGATGATTCCACCGGCCCACAAGCCACACCAAACCGTGGTTTTTTCTGGATGAAGTGGCAGTTCTTGAATCTCTTCAGGTTGCTCTTCGTCCCAAATGCGGCAATTTTGTTTGTTTACATACCCATTGAGCCAAAAATGGGCCTAATCGCTGAACAAAATTTGCCTCGAAAACGTCGGATCTTCTTGGAACTTTTCAAGGGCCGATAGAGCGGAGCGATATCGTTGTTCAGGAGTAACTCTTTCCATAACGGAATGCCAAACAATACTAAACAAAAATAACATTACAGCATGACACGACCCACACGTGATCTGTCAAAAAAAGGCTAATGAAAAAAGTATCTCTACTTGAATCACCCTCTTTTTGGTATATGAACTATTAAATCAGTTCTCTTTAAAAACTAAAAACTAAATAAACACTTAAAATTGTATTTATTAACTTTTGGATTTTTTGTTTTGATACTAGAAAAATTTGTTGTTTCCCGTATCAATTTGAATGGTGATTTCCTAACAACCGTACAGGGATAATTTTTTGTTAAATAAGTTTCGGTACACTGGAAAAAAGACGGACAATGCAAATAATAAAAAATAAAAATATTATGACTTTGATCATTTATTTTCTTAGTGCGAACATCAGAGATAAAAGAAAAAAATCCTTTCGCTATATAAAAAAATATATATGTATTGCCATAAGGCAGTGATAAATTAATGACAGCTAAAGGGGGGAAATAAAATTTTTCTTAAAATTTTTCATTTTTGTGACTTTTTAATTCAAAACTTTTCGATGCCCATCTTTTATAGATTAGCTATTTCTTGCTCTGTAAAATAAAGTTCAAAAGGTCTCCATACTTGTGAAGGAGATTTTTACAAATTTTCATTAAAAGCAAAGCTGAAATGACGGCAAGCGATAACTCTCAAAAGTCTCTACATTTTATTGATTTTAAAAACTCTGTCAATTTTTTCCCTACGACCATTTTTTTAGAAGATAATCCCTACGAATAGGGATTTTTCCCTACGTAAAACATCACTGCTCACAATTGACATCGTGCATTATGGTTGTTAGTTGTATATACTCCATAATAACAAGACAACAAAATGTCTTCTATATTACTTTTTGTTTTCTTTAAAACGGATGCATCCTTTGAACAAATTAATATTTCAGAAACAATATGTGTCCATAAATATAAATTCTTTAAGTTAATGTATTCTGACACAGTTAACAACAATTCTTCCATTTTGTATTTGACCATTAAAATTTGTTAAAAACCAAGGAAAAGTGCTATAATCGGCTGTGCCGAATCTTTGATACCCTCCATTTAGAATAAGAATATTACAACATTGGGTTTTATATGAAATCTTTTAATTATGAAACAATCTTTATAAAAACTGACCTCACAGCATTATAATTCTTTGCAATTTTAGTCGTATTACAGTCTTTTCCAAAACTACCCTCTATATCGGGCCTATAGCAAATTATGGGCCTACCATCACAAAGTTCTATAAATTTATTTGTAGTCATATTCACATAAATTTTACCTAGAATAAATAAAACATCATAAATCATAATTTACTATAGTTAATTTGTAACGGTCTTAGGCTCACTAAAGTGTTTTTTCCGAGATAAGGCTTTATTTAGGGCCAATGGTAAATTATGAACCGACCTTTACAGAATTTTTGCAAAAATGTTTTAACAGTCAAAGCATTCCGCCACCATTTGTGTTAGTTTTTGTTACAAAAATATCAATCTTGAGTCGTTTAAAGTTGAGCGTGAAAACAGACGGACAGAGGGGCATGGCTAAAACGACTTAGAATCACGCAAGGACTCAGAATTTATGTATACTAGTACTTGATGGTGTCTTAGAGAAATATTAAAAAAAGTTTCACACCGAATGACAAACAAAGTATACCCTTTTCACAACTGGTGGTGGATGGTATAAATAACTACTAATAGGCCTTTTACACTGATCAACATCTACCATCAATTTGCAAAGATGTTTACTTCTTCTTATAAGAAATACATAGGGTTAAAAATCAGCATCTTTGTCCCAATTTCCACAATGCAAGTCTTATTGATCAGCTTGCTACTTTGTAGGCGAGAGTGACGAGGGGAAAAGAAACGAGTACTCAGCTTGCTGTACTCGTCATATGCGCTTTGTTTTCTCATTCGTAATATTCAGCAGGTCTATTTTGACAATTATCTTTCATATTTAATTTCGTTGTACAAAGTTAATTTCGTAGCGTGTGTGATTTTTTGTGTGTAAAATAAGTACATATGCATGTACTTATGCACATACGGCAATTAAAACACAAATTTTACACAACTTGAATTTTAAATTAAACAATTGTTAAAATATTCAACACGAATTTGAATTTAAATATATTTTAATAAGAAATATGTTTTAAGCGAATTGTCAAAACGCACATATACATTCATACAAATGGAATAACAGATAAATAATAAGACTTGACTCGTGGAAACACCGAAGCTGATTCAAAGAAGAAAATGTGATAAGTTTATTAATAAGACTTGCATTGTGGAAATTGGGACTTTACAAGAAGTTCTTATCCCATTTTATTCCATTCTATATTTTAGTGTCATCACTTGAAAATATGACAATAAGATCTATTATTATTGTGGCATTACTGACAAAAATACTTTTGTTTTGAAAGCAGCTTGTACCTAATAAAGAGTCTTTGACTCTTGCCGTTCTGCAGATTGACAGATATCTATAAGGGTTTGTATGGAAGTGCCACGCCCACATATAGTCGGATGCTGTTTATTGATAACCAAGATGCTCGTATCTAATTTGGAAACTTTGTGTCTTGTATTTTCCAGATACCCTGACAAACAACAAACATTAGAGGCAGTCGTGTTTTTCTTGCTTATATTTATCTTAGCCCATTGTGAACCGATCAGGCTGAATTTCAATAGTAAAATTAAACGGAGCAGATAGGACATGAATATATTCCAACCAAATCCCTATAATTTCTGTGGTCTTCCGAAACCCCATTTCAACAGACAGACAAACATCGTTTAATCAACATCGCTCCTCATAAGCAAACAGAATCTAAATACTTTATAGGGTCTATATTATAGAAATTACAAACGGAATGACAAACTTCTACATATAAACCCTTTTACCTTTGAAGAAGGGTATAAATATAGAACAAACACAGTAAAACTATAATAAAATTTGTCAAAGTTGACAAAGTAGTTTAAAAGCAATTTAGCAAATAAAATGTTTGAAGTGAAGAATAAGTAAAACTGCAAAAAAAAAATTACTCTGATTTCTACCAGTTTAAAACCATAAAATGCACAAAAAGGACATCAATTATATTCATTTTAGTTACGCTTCAAGCAAACAATCCCCTTAACCAAAATGTGGGGGGGAAAATCACAAGAAAGAAGAAGCATACAAGTGATGCAAAATTAAGCACAAATGAAAATTGACAAATAGAGTTAAAGACTAAAAACTAAACGAGTACACGTTAAAAAAAAATATATATATTGCAACTACAAGTCGCCTGGGATCGTATAAAATAATAACAAATTTTAATGTAATTAATTTTTTTTTAACATCTTTTGAAAAATTTCTTTGAGTGTTCATGCTTAAAAAATATGAGTTTGTTAGTGAAATGAATATGGACAGGCAAATGCAGACGTTTTTCATTTAAACATTGAAATTAAAATTCCCTATCTTTAACAAATAAGGCCAGCTTCACAATGAGAGCAACATTTCACTTGGTGTTCATAATAAAGCAACAATTTTTTTGCAGGCTTTAAAAACCCGGAGTCGAAACCAAAAACTGTCGAGAAAAAACGAAAATTTGGCGACTGTTTACATTTGTCAGCAGTAAAAGCAACAGTTTTTTTTCCAATGAAAAATGAAGATGTGGAAGGAATTACAGTTTTCCTACTTAGACTTCAGTTTTTTAAACGCAGATTTTTTAAATTTTCAATTAAGAACGTTTGCTAATTTTGCACAGAACAATATTACGTATTTAATATTATTTTTTAAAACATAAAGCTTCTGTCACAGTGGCAGCAACAATTTAATTTTTCTTCTTACTTATTTTTTCCTAAAGTATTTTATATATTATCCTTTCATTTTTCAAACAAAAATTTAGCTAATGTTTTTTTTTTTAAGTTGAGTCTACTTCTACTACAGCAACAAATTGTATAAGTATATATTACAAATGACGTTTACAATAATTTTATTTAGTTTTGAATGACAATTTTAACAAAATAACTTAAAAAATAATAATAAATACGTAAAATTGTTGTGGACAAAATTTGGCAAATGTTTTTTTTTTTTTTTTTAAATGTGTGTGGTTGCGAAAAAAGTTGTTGCTTTATTGTGAACTCCAAGTAATAATATTAGTCTGCGTTCACACTATGAAAGTTTTCTTTCAGAAAGTCTAAGTATATTGGTCAGAGGGGAAAATAATCTGCTTTTCTTCTCTCCTCTCTCACCCATAAACTCAGACTTTCTTTAAGAAAACTTTCATAGTGTGATCCCAGACTAAACGCCATTGTGAACGAAGCCTTAAGGTAACAATGTTTTAAAAAAAAGTTAACATAAATACGCTTAATATGACATAAAATTGGGTTATTTATAGAAAATATTGCATAATATTACCTTTTATAGGAATTTAAAAAAACTACACTAGTTATAGGAAATTTTTAAATTTTACTGTTGATTGAAAATTGTTACTTTTAATATTTATAGAAAATTTTGTAAAATTTTACTATCCTTAGGACATTTTGCAAGATTTATAGGAAATTTTTAAAATTTCACTATTTGTTAGAAATTTTAAAAATTTCAATATAAATAGGAAATTTATAAACTTTTACTAAATATAGGAAATTCGTAACATTTCACTTTTTATAGGAAATTCTTAAAATTTCACTTTTTATAGGAAATTTTTAAAATTTCACTAATTATAGGAAATTCTTAAAATTTCACTATTTATAGGATATTTTTAAAATTTCACTATTTATTGAAAATTTTGTACAATTTTACTATTCTTATTTTACTATTTATTTTACTTATTATTATTATTTTACTATTTATAAGAAACTTTCACAAAAATTTTTACAAATTTTAGGAAATCATTAATATTTATAGAAAATTTTTAAAATTTCACTATTTATGGGAAATTTTTAATATTTAACTATTTATAGGAAATTTTTAAAATTTCGCTATTTATAGGAAATTTTTAAAATTTCACTATTTATAGGTAATTTTTAAGATTTCACTATTTATAGGAAATTTTTAAAATGTCACTATTTATTGCAAATTTTTAAAATGTTCACAATTTATAGCCAATTTTTACTATTTTTCAAATATATCACTATTTATAGGATATTTTTCAAATATGTATCACTATTTATGGGAAATTTTGAAAATTCCACTTTTTCTAGAAAACTTTGGTTTATTTCACTTTTTTAAGGGTATTTCAGAAAAGTTCACTATTTAAAAGAAATTTTGCAAAATTTCACTTTTTATAGGAACTTTTGGAAAATATCACTATTCATGGAAATTATGTATTTATGGAAAATTTTGCAAAATTTCAGTATTTATAGAAAATTTTGCAAAATTTTACTTTTATAGGAAATTTTACTTTTTATCGAAATATCTGCGAAATTTTACTTTTTATGGGAACTTTCTTTATATATGGGATATTTTTCGAAATTCCACTATTAATAGGATATTTTTGAATTTTCACTATTTATAGAACATTTTTAGAAAATTTCACTATTATAAGAAATTTTTAAAAATTTCACTATAAGCAATTTTGTGAAATTTTACTATTTTGGGTTAAGGTATTTTTTTAAAATTTCACTATAAATAGCAAACTTTTGAACTTTATATATTTTTTTCCAAATAAATTTTATTTCCATTTGTACATTTAGTATTAATAGGAAATTTAGCGAAATTTTACGATTTATACGAAATTTTGGGTAATTTCACTATTTATAGGAAATGTTGCACAATTTTAGTATTTATAGGAACATTTGCAAAATTTCAGAATTAATTGGAACCTTAACAAAATTTCAGAATTTATAGGAACCTTAACAAAATTTCAGAATTTATAGGAAATATCGCAAAATTTCCGTATTTACAAGAAATTTTGCGAAATTTCACTGATTATTATTTATATTTATCGAAAATTTATCGTTTTAGAACATTTTTCAAAACTTCACTATTGGCAATTTTGTGAAATTTTACTTAGTTTCACTGTTTTAGGAAATTTAGCATAGTTCCACTATTTGAAGGAAGTTTTGTGAAAAGTCACTATTTATAGGAAATTTTGTTAAATTTCAGTAGTTAAAAGAAATTTTGCGATATATCAAATTTTTTTAGAATTCTATATTATTTATTGGAAATTTTGCTAAGTTTAAGAAAATTATGCGAAAAATTAATCTATATATAGTTTACAATTTATAGAAAATGGGCCTTGTCACACTAAATTTTGCAAAATTTCACAATTATAGGTAATTTTTTTAAATTTTACTGTTTACAGCAAACTTTCGAAACTTATATATTTTGTTCTAAATAAATTTATTTCCATTTGTGTATTTGAGCAGGTAATAACTTAATACTTCCAAGTATCAAATAAATTCATGTGCATATTACTCAACAAAACGTATTATTATTATTATGGTGCAGAATTTCCTACATTTCGCATATCTTCCACTTATACAATATTAATGTATTTGTTAAAGGAAAATGCGTTGTAATACTCTTGTCGCTATCGCATATGATTTTCAATGGGTAAATATTACGCTTAAATAGAAAATTCATTCATGTTTTTTTTTTTTGGTTGCGCATTCATACTCACTCACACGAAAAGCAGTTTGTTAAAGTCAATATGTCAATATCAAATGTTTTCATTAGATACACGATGACATATCAGTGACAACTTTATACAAAAACCAATGTCAACACATTGATTTGTGTTTGTATTTGTATGTGTGTTTATACACTTTTGTGTTTGTATGGGGTTTCGACGTAATATAAATAAATGACACAGAGAGGAAGTTGAAAGGGAAGCAGAAAAAAAAGTAAGCTGCATTTAATATTTTTGTTATAACAGCAACAATAACACAACTGTATCAGTTGCAATGAAAACATCAAAACTGCAGCAGGACAAACAAAAGGATGTAACCTGAGATACAACAACGTGCAACTATTATTTAGAATGTAGTATAGAAAACTGAAGAAATCTGGTGCTTTGGGGGTTTAAATAATTTGTGGGTAAGGGCTGAGTGGACTGTAAATTTTGTAGAATTTAGCACCAAATTCGTCTATGGTATAATTTCTCGGTTACTCGAGAAATTATACGAGGAGTGTTGTGTAATATTAGAGATTCAAGTTAGAGTTAGAGAAAATTAGGTTAGTTGTGTGAATGTGTGTGTGATTATATGTGCGTGTGAGCTCACCTGTGTGTTTGTGTACGTATGACTGTGTAGAGTTAAAAGAATGGTTGCTAATTTTCAATGTAAATTCCAAGTTTATTTCCCGTTCAGGTTTAATTTAAATAAAATTAAATAAGTTTTAAGATACTCAAATTATAAATTGTAAGTTAATGTCTTATATTAAGATTTAAGCAAAATCAAAGTTATTTTTAGCTTAGCAAATTAAATGGTGCAGGACTGATGGTTGAAAAAGAAGTGAACTTTAAGTAAAAAACCCAACTTAATTGTAAGCCTGGTTTCTTCATCTAAGTAACATTGAGTGCTTTTAATTTCCAAAATAATTCCAGGATTACAATTCACAATAACTAAAGGTACTCGTTACGACTACTTTAACACTAGTGGTGAAATTCAGTTATAAAAATTTAAATATTGATAATTCAAAAAGATAAATTAAGTAATGACAATTAGTAAAATTTAATAATGAAAACAAGTAAATTTGTTTAATTGTTTGTATAAAATCTGGGATTTTATACACTCCGGCCACCACTCGAATTAAGCGTTTCGGGTAGACTGTGTACATAAAACTTGCGCCAACGATTTTATGGCTTCCGAGATAATTCTTTGGTCTGGAGCAGCTTCGTTTACAGGTGCGTTGCGTGATGTTGTGGATGTTTTGTTAGAAGATGGTTGTAAAGTACGAGCTGTAGCGCTTCGTGTGGATCGCTCTCTTCGAATTCTGCTACGAATTCCAGGGTGTAACAACGTGTGGTGGTACTTGCCGCATTTCTTACATGTGTCTCTCGATGGACACGCCCTTAGATCATGGCTTTTAGCCAAGCAGTTGACGCAATAGCGGTATTTGCTAACGGTACGATTTCTGGTTTGCACATCCATCTTTAGGAATCTTCTACAGAACCGTATGGAATGGAAATTTTTGCATAACCTGCACAGGTAGATATCTGGATCCCGTCCGGTTTGACGGTTTCGTTGATGTCGTCTGGTTGAACGTCTTCCGCTATAGAAGGCCATACAAACAAAGAAAAATAGGGAGAAGTCGAAAATGTGGTATTAGTAAATGAAGATAATCTGACGAAACAATGCTACAACTGAATTTGGGAGAGATGAAAGAGTTAGGTAAATAAATTAAAAATGAAGGAGAGTAAATTTATTTGAGGCTAAGAATCATTATCAACTACTGGTAAATAGCAAAGTTTTACTATGGGTCTTTTTATGAGACCAGTTGATGTTCTAATATCCGCTATCCGAACATTGTCATCTGTACCAGTATAGGTATTAACAATTCTTCCTAGCCGCCATTCCGAAGGAGGTAACAAGTCGTCCATAACTACTACGAGATCATCTGTTTTAAGATTTGTTGAGATGTTTCTCCATTTGTAGCGTTTTTGTAGAGATTTTAAGTAATCTTCCTTCCAACGAAGTGCTAACTGATGATGAATTGCCTTGAGTTTTTGCCAACGATTAGTGAACCCAATTTTAAGATCGGAAGGTTCGGGAAAACTCATTATAGGAGCCCCTCTTAAAAAGTGTCCGGGAGTTAGTGCTGAGATGTCGTTAGGGTCTTCTGAAATAGCTGAGAGAGGCCGAGAATTTAACACTCCTTCTATTTGAGTAATAATGGTAGTAAATTCTTCAAAGTTAAATCTGTAAGCGCCAGCCACTCTTTTAAGGTGAAATTTAAAACTTTTAACTGCTGCCTCCCATAATCCACCCATATGAGGAGCATGAGGGGGTATGAATATCCATTCGAATCCGTTAGTTACATATTTTTGAGATATATCTGTAGATACTGACTTTATAAATGAGTTAAATTCGTGGTTAAGCTGTCGACTAGCACCGAGAAAATTCCTACCATTATCGGAGTATATCCTGAAAGGGAGTCCCCGCCTCCCAACGAAGCGAGAAAATGCTGCGCGGAAGGCTGCTGTTGACAACTCTGAGCATACTTCAAGATGCAATGCCTTTGTACTGAAACAAACAAAAACGCTTACGTAGCTTTTGACAATAGAGGCATTTCTGAGGTTTGAACTTTTTAATTCGAATGGTCCAGCAAAGTCAATGCCCGTTGTTTGGAAGGGGCAGGTAAGATTGCATCTGTCTTCAGGTAAAGGTGCCATAATTTGAGTACATGGCTTGTGTTTAAATATGATACACGTTTTGCAGTGGCGTATTATCTTTTTTGCCCGAGATTTTAATCGAGATATGTAAAATTCCGATTGAGCTATTCTACACATTTGGTTGCATTCTGCATGTGCAAGAAATATGTGTATATGTTTCAAAAAAAGTTGGCAAAATCTGGAATTTCCGGGTAAAATTATTGGGAAACGTTCATTATACGACAAAGATGCATTTGCGAGACGACCATTCACTCTTAATATCATGTTAGAGTCTATAATTGGATTGAGAGTTTTAAGCGAGCTTTTATTAGAGATAGGCAGAGAGTCTGAGATTTCTTTAAGTTCTGCCGCATAATGTGTATTTTGAGCTAGAGATATTAGTCTATATTTGACAAAGTTTCCTTCCTTTTGAGTAAGATTTACTTGAGAATATGTAGGTTGTGGTCTAAGTTTGTTAAGGCAATGGTGATGAAATCTAAATGCATAAGAAAGAACTCTAAGAGCTTTGTGATATGAGGAGAAATAATTCAAAATATCTGAGTCTTGTACTGACATTTGTAAACATTGAGTCTCGTCCTCTACATTTGATGTTTGAACTGTTGACTTTTTTGGCCATTCTGATTGAGGTTTTGTCAGCCACGAGGGTCCTTGCCACCATAAGATATTTGTTGAAAGTTCTTGAGGTTTGCAACCTCTGGTACCTAGATCTGCTGGATTTTCATGTGTACGTACATGTCCCCACGTTGCATTGGGTAGCGCATTGTGTATTTGTGCAGTTCTGTTGGCAATATAAGTTTCCCAAGTCCACGGAGGTTTAGAAAGCCATCCAATTACGATTGACGAGTCTGTCCATAAAAAAACCTCACATTTGGGAAATTGCAGGGATTCTGAGACATACTTTACCAGATTTGCTAATAGTACAGCTCCGCTAAGTTCCAATCTGGGTAAGCAAATTGGTTTTATAGGCGCCACTTTGCTTTTGGCAACAACTAAGTTAGAGAATACAACATGCGACGGACTTTGACAACGTAAATATACCGTGGCACAATATGCTCCTTTAGAAGCGTCAGAGAAGCCATGTATTTGAATAGCGTCAGATTTACTGTATTGCAGCCATCTAGGGATTTTTACCTCTTCTATGTATGAAATATCAACAATTAGCCTATTCCATTTATCTAAGAGCTCAGGGCTAACGTTGTCATCCCATTGTAGACCTTCTAACCACAACTGTTGCATTAACATTTTAGCTCTAATGACAATGGGAGTAATCCAACCAGCGGGATCGAAAATGGACGCTATACCGGATAAAATTTTGCGTTTTGTAATATTTTGCGCTAGAGTAATAGGGGAAAAGGAGTAAGTAAAGGAATCAGTTAAGGCATTCCATTTGATACCTAACGTTTTCGTGGAACTGCTGTCATGGAACCGAAGTAGATCTGAGTCATATAGATCTTCACTTGGAATCTGAGAGAGCAAATCTTGATTATTTGCTGTAATCTTTTTTAAAAGAAAACCCGCTGATTTAAGGGTATTTGTAAGTTGATATAGTTTCTCCTTAGCGTCCTCACTAGTGTGTCCACCTGATAGTATGTCATCCACATATGTTTCACGTCGTAAGATTTTTGAAGCTTTGGGATACATTTCCTGGGTATCTTCAGCAAGTTTATGTAGGGTACGAATTGCTAGAAAAGGTGCGCAGTTTAAACCGAAAGTGACCGTGTTAAGTTGGTAATCCTTGATTTGACTAGCTGAGTTTTCTTGATATATTATCCGCTGAAAGGGCCTATCATCAGGATGGACCAATATTTGGCGGTACATTTTTTGTATGTCCCCGCTAAAGACATATTGATAAATCCTCCAGTTGAGAACTACAGTTATTAAATCTGATTGTAATGTGGGACCAGTGTGCAAAATGTCATTAAGAGAATAACCAGATTTAGTTTTACGAGACGCATTAAACACCACTCTTACTTTAGTGGTTTTATGTTCGGGGCGAACTACTGCGTGATGGGGTAAGTAGAAAGAAAAGTACTTCCCATTTGATATGATTTCGCGATACGTTGTAGGTTCCATATGATTCAGGGTTAAATACTCTTGAAGAACGTTATTATATTCTTGTTTAAGTTCAGGAGTTTTGGAAAGAGCTTGATTAATTCGCGAATATTGGACTAGAGCTACAATACGAGAAGAGCTAAGAAATTTGTTGTTAGGAAACTCTTTTTTGAATGGTAACCGTACCATATATCTTCCATTAATATCTCTGGTAGTAGATTCCTTATAAAAATTCTCACAATATTGATCATCTTCAGAAATAATAGGATTTGTAGGCAATTCTTCCTGCTCCCAAAATTTTCTAAGTATTTCATTTAGAGATGATTTCTCAGCAGGAATGACAGTTGTTGTAAATGAATTAATTGTATCAGTTTGCACAGGACCGCTTAATACCCATCCGAATATAGTGTTATACGCGGAAGCTTTACCGCATATATTCTTTTTTATTCCTTCAATGTTTATGGAATGTTCTGAGTCATTTCCCAGAATTAGGTCGATTTGGGATGAGTGATTAAAATTCGGATCTGCGAGATCAAGATCAAAGAGATCGGAGTTCTTAGCTACTTCAAAGGAAATTGATGGGATTTGTTTGGTAACTTTTGGTAAGACAATTGCCTTCACTTCAAACTTTATATTGTGACGCTTAGAGACCAGAGTGACATTACATTCTTTATTTGCCGACTGAGTTTGTCCACCAATTCCCACAATTTCGACATGCGATTTTTGAAAGGGTAAGTTGAGCAGTGATCTTACTCGTTCCGATATAAATGTCCTTTGCGAACCAGGGTCAATTAATGCTCTGATTGTATATAACTCACCTCTGTGATCTATTTGAACTAGAGCTGTGCGAAGTAATATGAAATCGTTGTTTGCAGAGAAATTTGCCTGTACTTGACCGTTTCGAGAAGTTGATGGTTTATCATCATTAATTTCTATTTCCCGAGTATTAGGAGGTACATTGTACTTTGCATTAGAAAAATTTTTGGAGTTATCATTGCTCGGTGATAATTCGGTAGAATCTCTATTTTTGGGTAAATGTAAAAGGGTATGATGTCCAGCTTTGCAAATAAAACACGTATTTTTACTGGAGCATTTGGATTTGGTGTGAGACAAGGAAAGACAGTTGTTACATATCCTGTTTTGGAAAACATAGTCAATGCGCTGTTGCACTGTGTACTTGCGAAACTTTTCACAATTTCTTAGATTATGATCTTTATCACAGAGTTTGCAAGAGTAATTTAGCTTCTCTTGAGATGAATATGATTGTACATTACGAGAAACGTTCGGGAATGATGGGAGACTGAATCTTTGTTTCGTTGTTTTAATAGACGAAATTCTCTCCACTACTTCATAACGATTAATTAGAAATTCGTCCATTTGTGCCCAAGTTGGCATTTCCCTTTGGGTCTTAAAAGATTGTTCCCACAGAGCTAGCGTGTCGTCAGGTAATTTCGTTGAAACGAGATATATAAGTATTGGATCCCATCCATCTACTTTGACGTTTAGGGCTCTAAGAGCAGTTAAACAGTCCGTGACTGTAGAGTGAATTTTCTGAATACTTTCACTGTTTTCTGAGGTAGCAACAGGGATATTGAATAAAACTTTTAATTTATTATCTATTAGAAGTCGTTTGTTATCAAACCGAGCCTTTAGAGCATTCCATGCGTGATCAAAATTTTCTTCACAAAGAGTGTATCGCTTTACAATGGCGCCAGCGCTACCACTTGTTTTTACGCGTAAGTAGAAAAGTTTTTGAGCTTTTGGAATAGCATTATTTTCGATGCAAGCAGTAGTGAAGAGGTCCCGAAACGCTGGCCATTCTTCGTAGCTACCTGAGAATGTTTCTATGTCACAGGGTGGGAGTTTAATGAACGAAGGGGTAGGTCCTGCAGAAGCGATTTGAGGTATAAGACTGTAGCGATTAGTTGAATTTTGGACTTCACAGGCCCTTGATAATTTAAGAAGATCCATTATGTGTGATCTACAGGCATAATACGTTTCAGAGCAAGCTGTAAAGCTGATTTTAGCATTTTCTTTATAATCTTGACTGTTTTCTGATCTTGGGGAGATCATAAGCGCTTCATAAGAAGTTTGTAGTTTCCGCCACCTGTTCTCTAAATCTTCTAACTTCGTTTCTAATACTGAGTCCGTTTGATCTTCCATATCAGATTTGCCGAAGTTAGTGCAAAATGCGATTAAGTGATCGCAATCGAAAAGAAATTTGTCGTGTTTAAGAGAAACGACATTTCCTGAAGCGTTTTCTGTAGAATTCATTGTGATCCTTTTTCCCGGTAAAGATAATTTAGAGGTAATAACAAATTCTGAGTAGAATTGAGAATCGTTTTAAAGAATGAATTTGTACAATGTCGAGTATTGTGAATTATGACTTGATTACTCGGAGATAATAAATATTTTTAGATTGTGAACGGAATTCACTATTGCAAGGAAATGCAATAAAAAATGAAAATATTTAAAATTTTTAAAAACTGGAAGTCAATTCACTAGAAAAATTTGCGATTTGAGGTTTGGAGAATATGATAAATAATAGAATAATACAGAAACGCAATTTGAAACAGATCTCGACATTTACAGGTAAGAGAAACCGTATGAAATGAGATTCGAGAACAAATGACGAATTTTGCTTTAGTGTAGGGCTAGATATAAGTGATTTCGCAGAGAATAAGTTAAAATTCAGGGCTTAAAAACCATTTTTTCCAAAGTAAACTTTTCCGCAATACGTATATTCGACTAATCGATATTATCGATAAAAGGCGACTTTTCAGGACTCAATAAAAATAGCGTAAAAGGAAATGTTTTTCCAATTTGGCTAACCCAACGAGATTAAAATTAGCTATTGGATCTCGATTTAAATATGCACGATTATATGTCTAATTAATAAAAATTTACGTAAATAAATAAAATATTTTTGAGCAACTGCCGTCGATTTACGTTACGATGAGAAAAACTTGTAAATAAATTCTGAGTGTATAAAATTCCGAAATCCGTTTCTACTTAAGCGAGTTTTAATTAGTTGTTGGATACTTTAATAAAATGGTTTTAGTAGAAATAATTAAATTGCAAAACTGTATGTGATTCATTAAGATTCACCATTTAGATAAGATTTTTTTTTTTTTGATAATTTTTTTTTTTTTGGCTAAGTAGGTATTATGTTATTGATTTGTATAAAATTTACCTTGTTTTATTTTTACTTGATTAATAGGTATTCCTTTTTTATTTACGTATGGGTATATAGCGGAACGAAATTCGGTTTTGTTTTCTTTTAATGTGTTTTACAATTAGATTCTATTTTGTTTCGAATATAATTTTGATGATTTTTATTTATTATTGCTTTATTTGCGTTTCACTTTTTTCTTTCTTTTTAATTTTCTTTGATTTGACGTTTAAATTGTTTATTTTGTTATTCTCATTTTATTTATTTACTATTGTTTCTGTTTTCTCTTTGGTTTGGGCAAAATTCACCACACTATTTGTTTCTTTTTCTTTTTTGTGTCGATCGATGTTTTTTGTTTCACTTTAACTTTTTTCTTCTTCTTTATTTTTAAGTATGTAGTATATAAGCAAACTTTTTGATATTTTCTTGACCTGTGGTTCGTTTTGAAAGGTGTTGCCAAACAATTTTTTCCCTTTTTTTAGAATATTCACTTATTGCCCAATGTTTTAGCGATAACAATGATAATTATTTTAATTTAAATAAAATTTATTTTAGTTGAATTAAATTAGAATTTTTTTTACCTGATATATTTTATTCAAGTTAACTGTACTGTACGGTAATTTAGTTGGCTTTGATTTGCAATTATTTTAATAATTCTTTATCTTTTATTAAAATTATTTAAGCAAAAATTTGTTATTTATTTTAGGGAAACACAAGATTATTTACTGCACGGTAACGCTGTTTTATTTACTTATGTATGTACCTTTTTTACTGCACGGTAACGCTGTTTTATTTACTTATGTATGTACCTTTATGTACAGTGACACAAACTATATTTCACACTTTTATGATGTAATAGGTAGATAGGTATAAACTCATATTTCGTCTTGAATTTTTATGTTGTATTTTTATTGTGTTTCACTAAGGTATTTTAATAATTTTCAAATATTATTAACCTTTACACCAATTTTAATGAATACGAGTTGGTAGTTGTTTTCTTTTTTTTTTAGTGAATCCGCCTTGCAGTTATGTATACACGTATAAGTACACTTATAAAAAAAATAGTTACATATATATATGTGAGTGAGGAAACTATGTAGAAGAGCGAGAGGGGAACACAAACTAGCGGCAGCTATTTACTAAAATATTTAGCCTTGATTTTTAAAGAACTTAACGGAATTTTTAAAGCAAAATTTTTACTTAACTTTTTTCCTTTTTAAACCGGTTTTTTATATATCTATGTAAATACACATTTGCTTTTTTTTTATAAATTAAAGATTTTTAAACAATTTTTTTTTGATTTTACCGTTTGATTTATTTTTTTTTTTAACGGATTTTTTTTTTGCTTTTTTTCCTTTTTTAATAGGTATATAGGTACATACGTATATTTTTTGTTGCTTTTTTAGGTTATGTAATTGCAAAGTAATTTACTCTTATTTAGCTTTTTTTGATGTTTTTTGCGAACTTTTTTAATTTATTCTAGAATTTTTTGCGAACGTTTTGAATTTTTAGGTTATTCTAGATTTTTTTTGCTTTTACCGTACCGATTTTTTAATGGCTTTTTCCCGATTATCTTAATTCTTTACGAACTTTAATTTTCTGCTGTTTTAAATAGGTTATAGGAACTTTTTTGACTTTTTTTTTAATTTTTTTTCCGAACTCTTAATTTATTGTATTAACCGTCTGACTTTTCCCAATCGAATTTAATACTAATTTTACGCACTTTTTATTTATTGTTCCTATTGTTTTTTTTTTACGTTTTCTGTATTTATTTCACGTTTCACATTCAAGGTTTTTAAACCTAAGTTTATGTTTTTAATATAAAGGATCAAATTTTAGGTTTTTTATTAATTATAGAGTAATTTTTTTTTATTTTTCCTTTTCCCGTCGCGACCGCGTTTGATGTAAAATGACAACTACAGCTATATATGGATATGGGTATGCAATTTTTTGTACTTGAGAATAAATAATTTGTTACTTCTTACCTCATTCTTAGTGGTGAATAGGTTAGTGTTGTCAACTGGAGCTTTTTTTCAGCAACGAAGGACCATGAAGAAATCTGGTGCTTTGGGGGTTTAAATAATTTGTGGGTAAGGGCTGAGTGGACTGTAAATTTTGTAGAATTTAGCACCAAATTCGTCTATGGTATAATTTCTCGGTTACTCGAGAAATTATACGAGGAGTGTTGTGTAATATTAGAGATTCAAGTTAGAGTTAGAGAAAATTAGGTTAGTTGTGTGAATGTGTGTGTGATTATATGTGCGTGTGAGCTCACCTGTGTGTTTGTGTACGTATGACTGTGTAGAGTTAAAAGAATGGTTGCTAATTTTCAATGTAAATTCCAAGTTTATTTCCCGTTCAGGTTTAATTTAAATAAAATTAAATAAGTTTTAAGATACTCAAATTATAAATTGTAAGTTAATGTCTTATATTAAGATTTAAGCAAAATCAAAGTTATTTTTAGCTTAGCAAATTAAATGGTGTGAGCTCACCTGTGTGTTTGTGTACGTATGACTGTGTAGAGTTAAAAGAATGGTTGCTAATTTTCAATGTAAATTCCAAGTTTATTTCCCGTTCAGGTTTAATTTAAATAAAATTAAATAAGTTTTAAGATACTCAAATTATAAATTGTAAGTTAATGTCTTATATTAAGATTTAAGCAAAATCAAAGTTATTTTTAGCTTAGCAAATTAAATGGTGCAGGACTGATGGTTGAAAAAGAAGTGAACTTTAAGTAAAAAACCCAACTTAATTGTAAGCCTGGTTTCTTCATCTAAGTAACATTGAGTGCTTTTAATTTCCAAAATAATTCCAGGATTACAATTCACAATAACTAAAGGTACTCGTTACGACTACTTTAACACTAGTGGTGAAATTCAGTTATAAAAATTTAAATATTGATAATTCAAAAAGATAAATTAAGTAATGACAATTAGTAAAATTTAATAATGAAAACAAGTAAATTTGTTTAATTGTTTGTATAAAATCTGGGATTTTATACAAAACAATTCTTTGAATGTAAAAAGGAATAATAATGCTTTGTATGTGTAAACAGTGTGTTAAAAAAATATGTTAACACAATAAATAGTTTTATCATGTTTCGTTGAAATGAGATGACATTTGCATTTGAAAATTTTAAATGGATATTTCGAATTGCAAACTCTCGATATGTTTATAGTAGGAGTTATATTGGTGATGCTTTTGTGTGCCCATAAAGGGCCTTTTATGTGAATTACTATCTAAAAATGTTCTAATGTACGATTTTTTTTCTGAATATAATCTTTTTTATAACATTTTTGCTAAATTTTTTTGGAAATTAAGTGATTTTTTGGACTTATACACTCAAAGAAAAATGCATTTTCATATTGATAATGCCCTAACATCAGCATTGTGACATCAATGTTATTACAAATGGCAATCAATGAGGCCAAAAGTGACATCAATCCAACAACGAACGTCATCATAAAATGTTGTCATATTTTATGCGTCATCTATGCTTTGACTACAGTGACATCGATTCAATGCCATATTTGGTTTATTATTAATTTTTTTTTCACGTTTAAAAATTAAAATAAGATGCAGAAATTCCCATATTCTATTTGTTTAAATTATTTAGTTAAATACATGAAATTCATAAAGTAGAATGATTACGACAACCATATCGGGCATGCTGCTGGTGCCTTATAATTGAGAGTTCTTCTGTAAACAAAGGACGGAATACAACAAAAGTGAAGCAAACATGTGTAACAGATAAGTAAATAATAATATTCTTTTACTTTGACTTAAGTCAATTAGTAGATAAATAATCACTTAAGTTTAAATTATAAGTTGAAATATTATATCATCATTGACCCCAACTATTAAACTAGGTTGTTACCGACCCCTCCCCATTCCAAGTAGATGTTCACATTTAAAAAGTTATATTTACAAACATACATACATATATCCTTGTGACTGCTTTTCCAGTTTCTAACTGGTATTAACATTTAATATTCTACAAATGCACTGTTCGCTTTAAAATTTTATATTTTTGTTCTCCACTACAAATTAGTTGTCATAAACTTAAGTTTTCCTTAACTGCATAAATGGGATTATGTTTTTGTGTTTTAACAGCAAGAAAAAAAGATATAAAAAAGGTCATAAAAAAGCAGTTATAATTAAACTTAACCACCGAACGTACCACTTCCCTCAAACACTACATACATTTTTCTTTTCCTTAATACTCTAGAAAAAAATGCAATAAAATGAAAAATAGAAAAAACATCATAGAAAATAATATATACCCGGAACAAATCAATATTGGCATGTATTTTGTATTAGGGTCGTTGCATTTTTAGTTGGGAAAACTAGAAATGGATTTATGTAAAGAAAAACTAATGAGTAAGAAGTTCGTTAAATCAATTAAAATGATTATTTAAGTTGATGAAAAGAAACATATACTTTTTTGTTACATATAAATGACTACCCTAATGTTTTTTGTATTTGTACTAGGATCCTAACTAAACACCAAGCGAAATTTTGTACCCAGTAAACAAGTAAATGCGAAGACAAGTCCAAGTAAAACACGAATTAGTATCGTGGAAGATATTTTTCCTATAATAAATTGTGTCTCAGTGGCAAATGTTCTTAAGTCCTCGTCAATATTGTAAAAAATTTGCTGCGAAGCATTTAAGTTTTATTGAGAGGAGTTTATTATTGAGGGAAAAAAGAAGAAGAAGGCGGCAGGAAAAATACATAAAATGTATAAAAACAAAAGTTTCATTGTATGGACACGGCAGCAGTTTTTGGTGGGAAGTAAATAAAGTTTATGCAACAAATGTTTCATAATCAGCCAGGTAACGGTTGGCGTAGTCGTTGGTTGACAGATTGTCCACTCGTTTTAGCTTGGCACATATGCCAAAAAGCCGTAGTGGGGAATGAAGGTTTACATGAAGTTTTTTGAAAATATAACCGATAGTATTCTTTTATACTTTCACCACTGCTTCTGGCATATGTTTTGAAGAAAAATGTAAACTTTTGTAAACGTTAATTAACGAACTTAGAAGTTAATAGTATTTTATTGAAAGTGAAAATTATTGTTTTGTGCCGCATACGCCGCTTTTCTTAATTTATTTCAAAAAAATAGTTTTTTGCGCTACATACGTACACTTACTGCTGTGTGTTGAGTTGTTGACATTTTGTTTTGCTTATATGTACTACTTTTTTCTTACGGCAATAACGTGAAGCAAGAGGAAAACTTATTTTCTTGTTGTCATTTTATTGTGCTTTCGCTATAACTACTTGTTTTTCTTACGGCAATGAAGCGAAATAAGAGTGAAATGTATTTTGTACGTTTTTGTATAGGGAATTTGCAGCATTCGCCAATTAGTGGCGTGTAAAGCAAAACAATGCTTAATATAATTTTAAATAGTGGATAGGGAGCAAAATAAATTTTTAATATTTCAGAAACCATAAAAAATTCGTGAAACAGGTTTTGGATTCTTATTAAATTATTTTTTTTTTTTTTTTTTTTTTTGAAAATGGTCGGTAGATCAAACCAGCTGACGAGCAGTCATAATCGAATATTATTTTTTGGCCCCACGAAAATAAAAAAACCAACAGTAAATATTTTGTAATAGAAAAGTGTTGTAAAACTTAATAAAATATTTTAATAATTAAAGTAATATAAGTTTTTTTTTTAATTCGTGTTTTTTTATGCATTGACTAATCAAATAGTCTATTAATCAGATTTAAATTAATCAAAGTGTATTTTGTATATAAAATGTTATTAATTTTTTTCATTTTTTTTTAAACAAAAATACCCTTTTCGACAGGCAAATTTGCTTTGAACGGTACCGTGAATTGTTATAGAAAAGAAAACAGTAATGCATTTTATTGCTTTCATCGATGACAATTCCATTTTTAAAAATCGCCTCATTTACTTCTCAAAAAACTAAGTACTTCTCATATAAATTTGACTACACAATCACTTGCCTGTCATTTGGAAACAGCACGTAAATTATTTTAGAGAAAATTTGTTGCTCTTTTTTGTGTCTAACTTAACATATTTTGGGAAATATTGAGCCTTTATTGTGAAGAACCATTAGCTATTAATTTTTCCATATTTCTGGCAACATTACGATTCTGCGCCTAAAGAACTGCTCATTTTCTGAGATCAAGAATGAGTCTCTCAAATTTCGAATACCCTGCTATGAAGTGAAACCAATTCCAGTGAGAGCATTTTGGATCTATCGAAACTCGTCGCAGTAAAACGGGCCAAGGTCTGGTTTTAACCTCTTAATAGTTTCAAAATTATCTTACAATCTGTGGTCGAGCGTTGTCGATTTAGTAATTTACGGCATCTTGTCAGAAGCGCTATGCCAATGCTCGCTTTAAACGAATAAATTGTGTTTTCGTTTCCTAGAATCGTCTAGCACCATTTCAGCAGTCCATGGGACCTTTATGGAATATGTTCGGCATAAGCGTTAATTTTGTTAGTTGAAAATGCTTTAAGTACGATTATTTTGCTCGTCGGATTGTCGTCGTGGCTCTCCTTTTCAACGCCGGTAATGATTTTATGCAAAATGAGTTGTTTCTGTTTGGTTTAAGCAGCATTTTAGACATGTAAATCACTTTTCATAGTATCTCAGCTTCAGATTTCATGACTTTGGATAAATCCTGCTGCTTGCAAACGTTTTGAGTGGCTTCTTATCATTTTTTCAGTTCATCTTGTTTTCTACAATAAGCTTCATGTAGAAGTGCCTCGACTACATCAGCTTTGAACTTTTTTGGCTGACCAAGACAGTCTTTGCCTTCCGCGTCAAAATTACCTGTTTTAACGCGTTTAAATAGATGGAACATATTTATATAAAACACTTTGTTGTTTCCGCTTTTAGATTGATTGACTTAGTGAGTGTAAATTAAAGATATCTACCTTTTAAAATTAATGATTATTTGAAAACTTTGGAAAGCACATCGTACTTAAGAAAGAATTTCTTAATTAGAAACGGGCGATATCGCCTCTGTTAAAGTGACATAAATTAAGAGATATTCAAGGAAAATTTCTGGTTCCTCAAAACGTTTGAAATCAAAAATGAGAACCACTACTGTTTCATTTTGTTGATACAAAATATTACATTTCGTTCAAAAATCGTTATTAGAGATGTCTTAACATACATGTTTTAACATTTTTTTTTTATTATTATTTAAAGAAAATACAAAATACAAAAATTCGGTATATTTTGTCAAGTTATTCCCTCCAATTGCTTTCAGGTTGCAATACGAGTATACGAGTGTATATTATTTTGTACACAACTGAACTGACGTTGTTATGGTTAATGTTTCCATGTTGCTCTCTGTACAAACGACCGACTATTGTTAGGATAGAGAAAATATTTTTTAATTATACTTCTATGGTAAAAAAAACATGTTTGTTAGTGGTGTTTTGTTTGTATTTATAACCGGCGCTAGATACATTTAACTCTACGCATAATAACTTATATTATAAAAAAAACAATATAATAAACAATTTTATTTAAGTGCAGGGTTATTTTTTTTCTAAGTAATATCATTTTAAGGTTAAAAACAAACAAAAAAACATGGACTTAAAAATAAGAAAGATGATGAAAAAATTTAAACCTTCCAGAGTATTGAAAGTATCATAAACTATTTAAGAGAAAGTAAAAGGAAAGTTCAAAAATATATATATATTTTTTTCAATGGAAATTAATAGAAATATATATTGAAAATACTTTCGATCTATATGTCTTTTAAAACTAAAGGAAATAAAAAATATTTATATTCTATAGCACCACAGGTGTTCAGGTGTTTGTGCTGAAGTTAAGAAACCATAAAAAACTGGTCGTGGAGCCAACTCTTTAGTATAACTGAGATTTAATTTAAAGATGATCTAAACATGTCCATCAGTCCGTTTATCTGACTGTGTACCCATGTAAACGTTGTCTACGAAGATAATTGAACAAATATTTGTATATATGCTTCTAATGGACGAAGCCTTTTGAAAACGGTAACCATCGGGTCACAAATTTACTTTGCCCCCCTTAAAAGCTCTCTTTTGGAATATAGCATAGTTCTCTTTTAATTCTAATAATGTAAATGTTAAGATCGAATTCAGCAAATAAATGTTGTATTACATGGTGTTTTCTTTTCTACAAAAAAAATGTGACATTTTATCTTTAAAAAATGCAATTTGGTGTCTGTTTCTTAAAAATTTTGCTCCCGAAAAGGGTGGCTTGTTTTATTCTAATAAACTCATCCTTTTCGGCAGCAAAATTTTTAAGAAACAAACACCAAATTACATTTTTTAAAATAAAATGTCACATTTTTTTGTAGAAAAGAAAACACCAACAGTCTTAATTATGTGACCAAATGTTGGTGAAATTAACTGGTCTAAGACCATACAAAGACTATTTTCGAAAATCACATTTACCGACATGACACTCTCAAAAATGTTGGTATGGAAAAAATTTAATAAAAAGTTCCTTTTGTATCACGACTAAATTTTGTGGTCGTTCACACAGAAAAAAATACCAATGTAAAATTAACATGGACAATTGTTGATTGAGAATCATAGTAAATTTCTGCAAAAGTATGCCCTTTATTTAAATTTATCATTATTTCATATTAATTTTAAATAAAATAACCTTTAAAATCACGTTTATTTAATAAAATTCACTGTTAAAATAAAAAAAAAAAAACAAATATATTAAAATATAAATAAATATGGATTCAATATTGAATCCATAAAAACCTGTTTTATATTAAAATCAAAAGTTTATCTTGTGAAATTAACATGCATACATACTTAAGTTTGTACATTTTTTTATTTTCATTTTTAAAATATGTTAAAAAAAGAAGACAATTCCCGTATTCTTTTAATTAAAATTAGTTAGTTAAATAGTACATCAAGTTTTCAAAGTAGAATGATGACGAAAACCATATCGGGCGATTCTGCTGATGCTTCTGTTAACAAAGGACAATACAAAATAAGTGAAACATGTGTTACAAGTTAAGTGTTTTGAATTATTCTTAAATAAATGCATATGTTGTCTCTGAAGCTTCTTCACACTGTTATAACATACTCAAACCAATTTGATTCTACATGAAATTCACGTTGTTTCAACTTGAAATAACTTTCATTCAACGTGATTCGGATTGATATTTCAATATAAATTACATTTTGCTCTAACTTTACTACAATGTTAAATTAACATGAATTATGGTTATTAAAAAAAAAAAAAATGTTGTTCGCAGTTATTGTAAAATAAGGTTGAATTAACATGAAAAACGTATGAAGCAAAATCACCACCGAAAAATTTTGAATCAACCTTGTTTTCTACGTTTTTAACTTGATTTTTTTCTGTGTGTTGGTCCTAAATTGACATTAAAATCCATATAGATACTGATAAAAATCACTTTAACACGAAAAAAAAAAACAAGTAAGAAATTATAGCCGGTCAACTCCCGCTATCTGATACACCAAGCTACAGTTTTTGATTGAAAATAAACTTTAGAGGGTGTGCTTTATTTGAGACCCGTGGACAATCATTAATTTTGATTCATGCAAAAGTTCTTGTACCGAATGTAATTGCGATAACTTCATCTACACAAGGTTTGTTTGGCGCTGCGAAATATGACGCCAGGAAATATGGTCCCAACAAATAAATGAAAGTTTACCCCAAATTTGGGGCTATTTTTCATAATTCAATATGACCCCATTTTTTTTTATGAAAAATAACCCCAAAAAACGAAAAATAACCCTAAAAATAAAATGAAATATGAACCTAAATTTGGGGTAATTCTTCATTATGAAAAATCAGTTAAAAATTTATAATAAATCTTAACCCCCCCAAAAAAAAAAAAAACACAAAGAAAGTTATATTAAAAATTTTGGGTTGGGTTCATATGCTCGACACTTTAAATCCTAAATTTAAAATCTCGATTTCAAAATCCGAATAATTATACAGTTTGATAGCATGGTTGGGCTTCCGGCCATGCGCAAGAATTTTTTCCTATATGGTATAACGAATACTGGCTTTGCTTACTTATGATTCATTTTATAGACGGCCTTCGGGCGGATGCGAGGATTTTCTTCTCTATGGTATAACGAAAGAATCTCTGCATAACTGGCAAGGATTTTCTCCACTTTTGTATAAGAATTCGTGTTTTTGATACTATCCATAAACTTTTACATAAAATTCTGTAAAAATGTTTGGGGGAGTTTTTCATTTCTTAAAATTTGCATTTTTTATTAGTAAATGAAAAATAGCCCAAAAGTAAAAATTGTGATTTTAGTTGGGGCCATTTTTCATTCCTTGATATTGGGGTAATTTTTCATTCCACTTAAAATGCAAAAACACCCCAATGAAAAACAACTCAAAAAAAAAAAAAAAAAACATCAACAAAAATTTCGCCAAAATTTCGTGTTGTTGTGTCTCATGTAAAATTTGGGGGCCGTTCCTTATTTTCTTTTTGGGGCCATATTTCTCTGGGTCATTTTGCACACCGCCGATTTGTTTGCCTTTAAAAGTGATTTTAGGATGGGGACCTAGAGTTAATTTTGGACCCACCAGCGCAATATTTTGTCATGACATTGAAGGTATCGTAAAAGTTATTCTCGCCAAATTGTGTGTCAATACCAACATTTATAAGGAAGTTATGGCATTAAAAGCTATTTTCGGAAGAAGTATTTGTATGGGAGCTACGGTCAAATATGGACCATTTAATAAAATTTCCAAAATTGCGACCTGCATTTTTGCAAAAGGTTTACATGGGCAGCCAGCTGGACGGACGGACATATTTAGAATCACTTCTGAGTCGATCAGCATTCTTAAAGGTGGGTCTAAGGCCAATACTTTATGTGGTTACAAGCAGCAGCACAAACGCATAATACCCTCTGCACTATTTTTGTGTGGGTATAAAAATAATCTCGAACAAAGGCTGATATTTGAATAAGATCCGGCTCAAACCGCCTTCACATAATACATAAGTTAGGTTCCATTGGCAGCCGCAATCAAGGATATCTCTGGTGGGTTCAGTAATAAGTTACTCCCAGACGTACTAAATGACATGGCGGCAAACGATACTCCTCAGCCAACCGGTCGATTCAGTAAAGGAATAAATCCCAGCCAAATTATGATCACAGAGACTGTTTTTGTTCCTTTTGCCGGACAATGATAAAAAATATGTTCTATTGTTTACTATGGGCGTGGTTCCTTACTGTCCAGTAGTATATTATAACCGCAATCAGCTTTTTGCGACAAAGTCTGGCCAGCTATACTTTCGTTGAGGTCTTTTATTCTATTTCTACTGAGCCAGATTTTATTGGCTGTCTCATCGAACAATCTTAAACCAGCAAAGAGGTGAAATTGATGTGCGATAAGTTGCTTGCTCTTTGATAATGGAACACTTATATCACTTATGGAACGATTATGATTCCAGGTGATGCGTGAATGCGCCAAAGAGTCAACAATACGTTCTATACATCCCCCGATGTCCTTAAACCCATTGAAGGATAACCATTGAATGTCTAGCTTTTCCCCCCCGAGATATCCGGTATTCTTGACCAATTACACTATAAGACAAACTTCAACTTTGGTCTCATCCATGATCAAACTGACCAGATTCTGAAAATATAGCTTTAAAAAAAATATACGTATCTCTCAGTTTTTCTAGATCAATTCATTTCTCGTTTTTATTCAATTCAATTTTTAATTTGAATCCATCTGTCTATCACTTGGGAATGTTTCGATTGCACCCACACCAGCTAATCGAGATGCCAGATTTTTTGCTTAAATACTTCTTACTGGTCTCAGATGTAAAGTGTAAAAAATTAGCAAAATCAGTCCACGGGTTCAAAGATTATGACCACATTTCTTAAATTTTAATACAATTTCATATATTACACTGTGCTAGTTGAAATAACAGACAAGCTGGGAACCTGGCGTTTATACCTTATTCGGGTACGCTGAATCCAGATTTCAATAAAATAGAAAAAAGTAAAATTTTCGTAAAATTTTTAAAATGAACCTTCAAGGATAAACTTAGATTTTAAATTATCATCGTTAAATAAAATAAAATTTCTAAAAAGAAAGTTGCCTATTTTAAATGAACTGTCACATAAATATAATGAAAAAGGTAATTTGGAATATAGTATAGCTTTGACCAGAGATTGAGACTAAAACTAATTAAAAAGGATCTGAAAAATTGTCAAATACATTAAACCATAATGTACCATTTTGTTTAATCCTTTAAACTTCCTTAACGACATTGTATAAGTCTTTTTCACTACAAACATCTGTAATTATCGACTTTGGTATGGTCATGTTTGCAGGGGGTTTGAGGATATAAATTTACAAGATTCTCTGTCATTTTCTAACATTATTGCTTTAGACAAGGAGTTTAATTGCCCAACAGATACAAGCAAGTATCTGTTCGTTTGTATCTGTATCAAATGAGTTTGTCTGTGTGTATTAAATGCAAAAAAAACAATTTCCTTTTAATATCAAAAGTTGTCAGATGCAATAATCACAATTTAAAAAATTTTTCTATTCTATAATACAAAGTTTAATAGATAAATTTCTTCGGGTCATTGAAAAATAAAATAAATATTTTTTAGTATGTGTATGAAATAGTTTTTGTTGTGCGTAGGATTCTTTATGAATAGCAATTGTACAAAATGCAAAGGGTTTAAGGTGAAATGGAATTAAGAATGCCGATTTATATTTTTACAAGCAGGAGAAAAACTATTTAATTTTTATGTAGTTTAAAAGTTTATTAAAAATTTTTCGATAGAATAAAAGTATTTTATTTACTTTCTTTTTAAGAGAAAATTTTTTATAACTTAAACCACCAAAATATTTGAGAAGGATACTTTGCGTTTATTCAAAAGTTTGTAACACATTTAAAAGTCGATCAGTCTGTCAGGCTATTTGTTTGTCCATGTAAAAGTTCATCGTGAAAACTGTAGAAAGAAAAATATTACCTTGACCAATATTATTATCCTTCTGGAATAGAGTATAAGCGCCAAAAATAACATAAATAATATCAAAACAATTTGTTAAAATCGATCTACATTTTTGATCATACCTCCCACACACAAAATTTAGGTCGTTACGACAGGGCTATAGTTGGCTATGGATCGATCCCATGTAAGTTTACTTCTTAAAAATCATTCTGTATATAATTATAAGTGGTATGGAGTAAAACGCAAAACCCAATTATGAATAAAAATTTACCGAGAGTTTTTTCCTTTTCCCATTTTTTATATTTAAATTGAGGCCATGAGAACCAGAGTGGCCTAACTGCTTTTATTTTAATTCGGATTTAAAATGAAAAAACTTCTCCAAGCGGCAAAAGTAAGCGCCACAATGGCCTGCAAATTAGTTTAACATATTTTCATAGATGGCCTTAGAATTACCACTCAGTCTATTGTAAATTAAAAAGGTTTGGTAGCTACTTCTACACACAGAAAACAAATTGGTTGGGAAACGGTTGCAGTAATAAAATATTGATCCAGTTACATAATTTATTATTGCAACTATTAAAAATGTATAGTTCTAACTGATTTTTAATTCTCTTGATTATTAAAACGATGTTTCAACTGAAATATGATTCCTTCAATTCTTTTATTAGTTGTGACAACTAATTTAATTTAGTTCTAAAAATTAGTGCAAATGGTTAGAATCACAACCAAATTTAATAAAGGGCAATACTAAATATTTGTCATTGCAATCAATAATTTGCTTTCGTCAATAAATTTTGTAATATAAATGTTTATTCATTTATTGCAGCTAATTATTGATTGTTGGAAAAGTTTTAATTCGAGTACAACAAATGAAAATATAATTATTCGGAATTCACAACCAAAAAATAGTTACCAGCCCCAATTGCTTACTAAATTTTCTGTCAAAACATTTGATAGATTCAAATAATTTTTAATTTTATATTTAAAAAATATCTTTGCGGTCAAAAATGGAAAATGTGCAAAAACTTAATAAATAGGGGTAAGTAATTTACGTATTCTTATAGGTATGAACATATACACGTACATATGTATTATTTTTTTTATACCCTGCAAATTATATTGAACTACTTGAACCATTTTGATCCTGGGCTGGTCCAATGTAGTGCAAGTATGGACCATGTCATTCTTAAAAAGAGTTTGCAGTGAAACGACATGTCTTCGTTTTTTAGCGACATGTTTTAGTTTTGAAACGATTTCAAAGCTAATCCTCTGGAGTATACCATGGATTAGTTTTAAGACTTCTCTTTTGTAATGCAAGCTGGTTTATATGGTCCTGCCCTAGGACATCGTACTGTAAAATAAGCCATTTTTTCCATTCATTGGGATTGCCTTTGGACAAGTCCTTGGCCCTTATGGGCTACATTTGACCGGTTAAAAAAAATATATTGATAACGACAATCAAATCTCTTGTTATGAACACCAATTATGTGTTAATTCATCGATATTAATCTTACAATACGTATATAATTGGCCTTATAGGCTTTCTTTGTATTGATTAAATAAATAAATAAATAATTCAGTTGCAGCTATCATATATTGGGGTACAAGCACATTTTTGTTTCTAATAATCATACTAACAATATCTGTTGTTATGAACTATTATGCTAAGCAACGAAATTTTCAGTAATTGGAACCGAATTGTGTGATAGTACATGCAACCGACGAAATTCGATTGGCGCCAAATTCGGTTGTGATCACGAATCTGTTTTCTCTGTGTATTAATCGGTCCATAAGCGATTATCGCTTTCACTACCATAAATCTCTTTTAATGTCAATATCGAGAAGAAATTTAGCATAAATAACATTTTGAATATTTAATTTGCGATGACAAAACCATAGTTGCCATATAAAATGTGTCAGAAATCGGCAAATTTTGCAAAAAAAAAAAAAAAAAAAAAAAATCCGTCAAACTGACTTACTTAAATCGTGACGTAAATCGTCATTGTAAAATCCCAGCAAGCAAAATAGTCTGACTTCTTAATAAAAACACTGAAATTTATGTTTGAAGGGATAAGCTATTCCTATGCCCATTTCACTGGTTGCTTAGGCCAGAAATCTTTTAAATTAAACATTTTTGTATACCCACAAATTTACTTTGATAATAAACTGGCAAGTGCACGGCAAAAAAAACAAAACTTGGCAACCTGCTTTATTTTTTGCGAAAACAAAAAAGCAAGTTGTTTTTGTTTTCATTTTGTTTTTTCTTAACCTACTTACAACTACAATCAGCGTTACCGTTGTGATACTAAAGTATCAATTTTTACAGTTCTGTGGTATTCTGTGTTTCAAGTGAAGATTTAATAGTAAAATATAGAACGCGTATTCCTAAAAAGTTTGTGTTGAAAGATTTTTTCAGACTTATAAATTAGATTTTCGATAGTAAAGTGGTTTCTTAAAAAAAAAAAAAAAATATATGACATTTTATTTAAAAATGCAATTTGCTGTTTGTTTCTTAAAATTGTTTTGCTCTCTTAAAGAGTAGCATGTTTTATTCTAACAAAATTCACCCTTAATAATGGCATAAGGTATTGAACTTTTTGCCCTTTTTTGAATCAACAGTTTTGAGAGTGCCCTGTAAAATAGGTGTGTTCGGTTTATGTATGGGGCTATTTTTAAAACGGCGACGATTGCCTCAAAAAGAAACAAAGCTACGCTAAAATTTAAAAACTCGGAAAAGTTTGCAAAAATAGCGCCATAAAATTTAAAAAGAGTCCCTGAAACTAACAGGAATGAAAACATTCGGTAAAAATTGCTAAATTGGCAGAAATTCCCAAATATTTGGTAACAGCGGTATGATAGCAAAGTCTAAAATTTATTAAAAATCGTAAAAGCTTTAAAGAATCAGAAAACCTGCGAGAAAAAAATCACTTCATCGCGAACATGGCTACAATTCGCAAACGATTGCAAAATTTAAAACAAACCATAAAATTTATTTGAAATCGCTTAATCGGTGAAAAAAAGTATATATCGGAAAATAACATTAAAAAATTAGCTATAATGATAAAGAACCAGCTTTTTGTCAGGTGTTAAAAACAGGATTGGGCATTCCATAAAAAAATTATGTTTTTTGAGCACTTCCTACCTGAAATAAATATTTTTTGGTCTTATTATGTTCATTAAAATGAGAAATACTGCTTATAAAAAACTTGACCCTTTTTTTTTATTGAAATACCCTTTTTTGACCCCTTTTTTTTTGAAAAATCCCCTTTTTGTGACCCTTTTCAAAAATTTCAAACGGTAACCCTGACTACAATTAATGTTGGAATAATTCCAGCCAACTGTAGTGGGGAATGTAATAAAAGATAACTAACTCACTGTTTATTGTTGTTATTTTTGTTTAAGCTTTGATATTGTTACAAGTAAATATGTTGCTTATAATTCTTATTCTCTTAACAGTTTTATTTGTTAAATATCTTTAGTTTTTCTAAAATCTTTGGATGAAGTTTCCTGACGATCTGGCCTAACACTCAATTCACATGAGGGCTTTTACGACGTCGTTTTATCTTGATTCCCTTTTAAAGCAACTTCCAAAATCTCTTTGCGTTCATACGATGATTTTCGGTTGCATGTCTTTTTTTTATTAGTCATTCGATTAATCGGCAGCTTCAATTAACTGGAAAATAAAAATTTTTTCTATTGATTTAAATTACCTCTTTTATCCGACACTACCTCTGTTATCCGAAATTGTAAATAAATTATCTTTTTTTCGTTTCATTTTGAACAATTAAAACAAATATAAATAAACGAAGAAAGAGAATTTCCCAACGTACTGGAAGCATGTTCTGCCAAAATTACATTTTCCCTCATGTTTACATAATAATACATTATATATTTACATAAAATAAGAAACACACCAAAAAAATAAATAATCAAGAATGCTGCCGCTCCCGTCTATTATCGATAATCGAGGTCTCACTGTATTTTCAACCACACACTTTAAAGTAAGAAAAAGAATATAACGTAAAAAGAAAAAGTTAAAAGAGAAATATAAAAAACGACTTGAAAAACACAAAACGAGTCGTTCTGTTTACCCCTCTTTCTTCTCTAAACGCTCGCCACCAAACCAAAAGAGACGTCGACAAAGCGACGTCGTAAAAGCCTCCATGTGAATTGGCTGTAAGAAACAAGTGAAATGCGCACAGGAATAGCTTATCCCTTCAACAATAAATTTCAGTGTTTTTATCAAGAATAAAAATTGAGAATTAAGCATGGCAAACAAAATCTTTTAAATTATAAATTCAAAGTATTTTCAAAAAAAAAAAAACACATAACAACTTAGACACATGTATATGAATTCAATCCGAAATCTATTTATTAGACATATCGGTACATAAACTTCCCCAATAAATCCATGCGAAATCGATCAGAAAGAGGCCAGACAACACGTATAATCAATATCTGCAGAAATCTGGGGCCTTATTCTGGCAGTCGTGATCGAGTACTTTCTCGATTTGAAAGCAATTTTATTTCAGTCGATACGGAACGAATCGAAATAATTTTTTCAGTATTGTGAAACTCAAATTAATGCTTTACAACAATGAAAAAATAGTTTCGATTCGTTGACTGAAATAATTCGATATTTAATTGCTTTCGAATCGAGAAATTACTCGATCACGACTGCCAGAATCAGGCCCCTGAACAAAGTCAGACACTTGAAAGAAATGTCTAATTCATTCAACGTTGGAGTATTTTGCTCGATTAAGTATACTGAGCTGCATGCTAGGACAAATGTCTGAATCTATGATGACGTATTAGCGGAATTAGTGACTGTTACATCGTTTAAGTCGGCTTTTCTTAAGGATTAATTTTTGATTACAACGTTCAGTTAGTTAAAGTTAAGATTATGTTGACAGATGATAATGTGTTATCTGTCAAAAGGCGTCTGTTAACTGCCGAATAACAGCTAACATCAAGTTTTAATAATGGCCCTTAGAGATTTAATTGTAACGGATTTTATTGCAGCCATAAGCTTCAATTATCAGGGAAAATATTTTTGTTGTCGTGTGGCTCTACAGATAATTTTTGCTGACTTTTTTTGTAAGTGATTTTTTTTAACGTTTAAATTTCAAAGCTTTTGGTCTTAATCAAAATCCTTTCCTTTCTTCTATCATATCATTTAAAATATTGAAGAAAAGTTAATTAAAGCATAAGTATTGCTTTATTAAGATTTATTTTGTCTTATGCTCTCATATTTCTAAGTTTTCATATTTTACAAGCTCTATGACAACATAAACCTGCATACATAAATGTTAATTTGACAAAATAGCTAAATGCATAGCTACCAAACAGATTTTGTGTAGTAAGTTGTATGAATGCAAAATAATATCCATATGCAAATACTTCGAAATATGTACGGGATTATGTGCATGTACATGAAAATACTAACGTATATGGATGAGTGTATGTGTATAGATATAGAAATATGCGCACATACTCACATAGAAAAGATTTTATCATGAGACATATTATAGACCTTATGTATATTTTTGTATATTTTAGAAAACTTTAATTCATATTTTGTTTTTGAGTGCTTTTAACTTTAATATTTTAGGATTGACTACTACTTCAAGGACTGGTTTTATTAGAATATTTTGAAATAATTAAAACAGAAGAAAAAAACAGTTTTCTTGAAAAGGAATAATAAATTTAATATGTCTGGACTATTTTTATAACTGGGCTTTTGTTCCTTATAGGAACCACAGGACATAATAAAAATAATAGTTAATTTTAAAGATTTAAAGAAGTAGGGAACGGAAGAAAAGATAAGCTCACTTTTTATTGTTGGTGTTTTGTCTAAGCTTTGATATCGTTGCAATTAAGACTTGATTGTTTGTAATTCTCATTCGCTTTACAGTTTTGTTTTTGTAATACATTAAGCTTTTCCAAAGTCTTTGAAAAAAGATTTCCTGATGATCTGCCCTAAGTAGCCAATGAAATGCGCTTAGGAACTAGCTTAACCTCAACAATTAATCTCAGTGCATTTATCAAAAATAAATATTTGGAATTTAGCACTCTACAAAATCTTGTTAATGTATAAAAAATTTTTATATTCCCGAAAATAACTTTGATAACAACTAAAACATCCTTGTGTTGCATCTTCATTGTACAACAAAAATGGAGACAGCTGGGATTCTATCTATGCCAATACTATTTAATTTTTAAAACCAGATTTATTGGAGTAAAGTTAATTAGCCAAAGTGTGCCCTGTTAAAGATCTAAGGGCAATAATGGACCAATCAAAATATTGTTTAGTGGTTAAAATTTATGTGAACAAGAATTAAAAAATAATAGAGCTGGTTCCCACTCTTCAAGTCTAAGCCGTCAAGTCTTGAGTTTTTAGAAGAGTAAGGAAAAGAAATGGCATTCTATTTTCCCTTTTCTCCTGGAATACGTTTCTATTATTTGGGATCCCTACACTGATTATCGCAAGAAGCGCATTGAATCTGTTCAAAAACAATTTCTTTTATTTTGTCTGGGAAATGCAACATGAAATGCAAATGTGAATCTTCTTCCATATTTTATAAGACTCTCTATAATTAATTTGACGACTTCAAAAAGTAGACGCATCATGATTAACGTTGTTTTTTTTATTAAATGGTTCAATTTTCTCAGAGTTCCTGATAAAGACAATTAGCTTTAATATGCCTCTTAGATCTACTCGGAACTTTGCACCACTTCATCTACAGTGTTTTCAAACTAATTATGCAAACGCTGACCCCTTAAGGAGATGATGCAAAACTTTTAATGATTTCTATAATTTTATTGATGACTCTGTAAACGTTAATATTTTAAAACGTAACATCATTTTGTTCTTGAATGCAAACCATTAGTTAAGTATCCTTATAAAATGTAGTTTATTTTATTGGTCTGTAAGAATTTAAGTCCATAGAACGTGATTAAATAAATAAAAATATAAAAAAAGCTCAAGACTTGACGACTAAAACTTGAAGAGTGTGAACCAGCACATAATAATAAAGGCTCTTGACCGAAAAGAGGATAGTTCAAAGAAAGTGGAAAGATATCTTAAGGCACTTGATGCAACTCCACAATCAGACTAATCATTACGGCGTGCAGCTAGAAAGCTCAATAGAACTTTTAACAACCATTAAGAAACTTAAATGGAAGATGGGCAAGAAATTATATTTGAAAACGAAATCAGCTTGTTAATCATTTGAAAAACGTATTTACCCCAAATAAATCTCACGATACAGCAGTCGAGTTACCGCCTGTTAAAAATTAAATCCTTAAAGCATTATAAACACAACTTGTTCTTCCTTCCTTAAAATTCGGAGATTGGGATACGTTCTTAACAGGTTTACTGTTATTAAATATTTAGATGAAACTGTATTTAAATTCACAACAAAAATATTATAAAAATTTAAAAAACTTCCTAGCTTTTACTTTTCTTTTTTTTAATTCTCAATTAAAAACTAATTCTAAACGTCTACTAAAAGTTTCCTAGTTATATTTTTTATTAGTTTGTGTTTGCAAGTGTATGTATTTATGTAGTTGTGTACATATACACGCTAACAAATGTTTGACCATCCATCAAATACGAAAAGAGAACAACTACACGCCATACAAGAAAAACATCTTTCATGCATGTTCTTGTAGCATCACGCAAATGAACATGTACCTTCAATACACATGTACAAACGAAATTACGAATACCCTGCAGTTTCACAAGTAGTGGCTGGCAACATTTCCCCGACTACATCGCCATTGATTTTTCATTGACTACATCGCCGATTACATTGGTATTCAGTGGTAACCTGTAAGGTAGTGTCTCCAGAGATTTTCTATTGTTTTTCTTAACCTTAAGAATTTAATATTGTTAGTTTCATCTAATGCCTTAAGTTGTTAACCTTATAGTTGAATTCAAAGAAAAAATTTGAGTTCAAAATAAAGCGAATAATTTGTTGTAATCGACGAAGTAATCGACGAACAGTAAGGCATTACCAATGCGGACATCGCCTTGTTAAATTCGCCGCTCAAAAGCATTTCTGGTAGTTTAGCGAGTCGTCGACGAAAGGTTTGTGGTAGTCGTTGAACTCATCGGCGTAGAGTCGATTACCAATACTGCAGGGTACGAGAACACATTTTTTATACAGTAAGAAAAATATACACGCAAAGAAAAACATGTTTTAATATGGCCAGCTCCAAAAATCTATTTTTAAAGAACAATTTTAAACATATTTAGTTTAATTAAACCGTTATAATTGTCACCGACAACTATAAATTTGTAAATAAGTCCTCTATCAAGAATCCACAACCATATTATGGTTGCCCTTAAACATGTTATAGTTAAATATGACAACAATTTGTTTTAAAATTAACAATCAGGGACCGTAACTGTTATGACTTTTTTCAAAAAAGTCAAAAAATAACTACATATTATTTTTTGACTGATATATTTTTCAGTCAAAAAAAAAGTTAAAATTTGACTGATATTTTTTTAGTAAAAAAAGTTAAAACTTAACTGATATTTTTTTTTTTTAGTTAAAAATTGACTCATTTCAGTAAAAACAAAGTTAAACGATATTTTTTCAGTCAAAAAGAGGATTTTGCTAGCTATACTTCTAATTAAATAATACATTTTTCGTAACTATTAAAAAATTAATCCAACACATATGGGCATTTCCCCAGAATGGTCTACCAGGATGAAAAAATAAAATGTTGATAATCATCGTCTTTTATTGTTTATTATTATAAAAAAAGTCTATGTTGCTATAAAAGAATGGTTTCATAGCATATCTCAGCTGTTTTACTTGAGGAAATTGCGCTGGAAACTGGAAAATTTTATATTTTCTACTTCTAAAGACAGTTTTATGTACTTAGTTTACATGCAAAAAATATGTTATGTTTACACTCTTTCTTCATAATCTCTCCATTACAATCAATTGTAAATTGAGTATTAAGTTGCTTGTTAAGGAAATTTGAAGATATTTATGGGAATCTGCATGGTGATAATAATAAAAAAACATATGAAAAAATCGTACGTTCGCGACCGGTACATAAGCCAATTAAACAAAAACCAAGAGAGATATTTTATTTTGTAAATACTGGATAGAGACCTACATTAATACACTTTTAAAATAAATTAATCACTTTTGAATATTCCGTTCCATTACGCAGATTTTTACATTTCACTACGTCAGCCAAAGTTGACTTCTATTTTGCGTACGTTCGTGACCACATGTTTATAACTATTATTATGAAAACTTAAACTCGATGAAATCCATCTTTTGCACTAAACATACATCTACCCAAATGCTATCGAATCGCAAAAAAATGCTAGGAAAAGTTTTGTTTTCTATATTATTAATGAAAAAAAAAACATTCATTTATAGATAATTTTTTTACTTTGTTTTATTAAATAACTTATCATTAGTGTTTTTCATACGGGAATTCCCCGCACATTTTTCGGGAAATAAATATCTGGAAATTTGTGCGGGAATTCCCGGGATTTTTTTAAATTTAATTATGGCATCTTTTAGCCGCTAGGCCAAAAGGGGTTAGGTCAAAAAAACTTATTTTGAGTTTCTGACTAGCTTTAATTCAATCTTTTTAATTCTCTTTTGTTTGGGTTAAAGCACTTTAGTCTAAAACAACTCCAATCGTTATCATCTACTCTTAGAAAAATACACCAAATAAATATTTTTCAATTTAACAAAACGAAAAACTACAGTTTTTGACTTAAGACAGTTTTGCCAAACGCCAAAGAAATGTCAAGTCATAACCGATAAGTAAGGCAATCTTTAATGTTTAATGCTCTGAAATTTCGAAAGAAAAAGAGTAACAATGTACAGAATTTTTATTTGTTTAAAGACCTAGATTCAATTTATAAAAACGAAAAAAAGTTGTTCCCACTTGCTTCAAACAATTTTATGAGCAGCTGCAAGAGTTTTGGATTAGATTCTGTAAGAGATGATGACAAAAGATATTAATAAAGAAAACGCTTATTCGAAAAAATAAATTACAAGTTTTGAAGGAAGTGCTAAGGAAACTGAAAGTGTCTTGAGATTATATAATGTTCCTTCGACTATAAAGGCAAACATCCGCAGAAAGGTAACGTGTTTTCTCATTGAAATCTTCTTGATAAAAACTAGAAATAGGTTTTCACACGATTCTGTAAATGCTTATTGTGAACTTAAGTCCTATTTTAAAAGAAATAAGTTGTGAAAATAATTTAACTTTTTTGGTTTTATAAAAATGCTGTTGGCTTTAAATTAATTATGTGGCAATAAGTGCTTAGGTCTATTTGTTTAGCTTTATAGAAGAACAATTTAAAACTTTAAAGGTGGCGTTGGGAAATTTTATCCGAATCATTTTTCTGCGGTTATAGTTTTTTAAGTTTTTCTTCCTAAACACTTCTAAAGTCACAAATCGGAAGTTTTAATTATTCCAAATGTTATTGCAGATTGAAAAAAGATAACCAAAAAGTCATTGTGCTAAAACTTTCCTAAAAATCCTACAAAATAATTGAAATTTTGCCCATTACGATCTTAAGGTGCCATTTAAGACTAGATTACACTATAATACTTTGTATTAATACATGTCAAAAACTCAAGTAATATGACAAAGTGTGATAGTGTGAATGCAATGTATCACGAAAATGACAAGTATTATGAAGAAAGTTTGACATCCTATACGACTTCATCGTTTTTTGAAAAATTTCTAAGCAATAATACTTTATACTTTGTGTTTATACTTTGTGTGATGGTGTGAAAACAAACTGTCATGTTAAATTAGATTTTTTGACAGTCGCAACAAAACTCATTAGATTTCTATCTCACAAAGTATTATGGAATACGTAAGACTTGTGAGATAGTGTAATCTACCCTTTAGCACTGTTTTCTTTTTGCCACAGAAATTTAAAAATATGGTATGCATTTATAAACTTATTTAATTGATCCCAAGAATTGTTATTTGTTCAAATAAATTAAATTAAATAATATTTTGCATAGATTTGTATTGAGCGGGATTTCCAAGGATCCCGGGAAATTGAAAAATAAATCCCGCTTTCCCGGGAAATGAAAAAGTCCGGGAAAAGAAAAAATCTACTTATCATTCATCTCTTTATGGGAATGTTCCAGAATTCTATTTAATCATTAATATAGCTGCCAGGTTTTGCTCTGACAAACTGTAGCTCAGATTGCTTAGAACAACCTTGAGTGCTGAAAATGCGCGTTCTACACTGACTTGTGTCGCAGGAACTCGATTAACTATATATGCCAAGTCTCTTAGTCGTGGATATAGAAATTTCTTGCTCTCCCAGTATTCCAAAATTAATTCGCTTTTCTTTATAACTGTTTTGCTGACATAACCTTCTCAGCAGACTTTCTCATCATGGGATGAAGCATCAGAAAGCTCCATATCAATAAGTCCAACTCGTAATTTGGACGAACTTTTCTGGTTGGTTCCTTGATCAAATAGGAATGGATCAGCTCTTGATGCAATAAGTAAGTGATAAAGTTGGTTTTATAGACATCTATTGTATATTTACAATAAATATAATAAAAATTAGTTTTGTACAATTCAGCTTGATAAATTTAGCGTAGTTACCTGTTTAAGATTGTGCATTTGAAGGCTAATATTTTTTAAATGTTTCTTTTGCTCTTTCTATTTTTTCTCTGGAATATCGGTCAAATTTTAACTTTTATTTTTGATTGAAAAAATATCAGCAAAAAAATAAAAGTATTTTAAGGATTTTATTCCTTGGCTAATAACAAATTGACAAATTCTTTCTGTCTGACTTTTTGAAATCAAATTTTTGATAATATCAAAAGATTTTGTTATTCGTGCTTAATTCCCAGTTTTTATTATTGATAAAAACACTTGAAATTTATTGTTGATGGGATAAGCTATTCCTATGCGCATTTCACTGGTTGCTTAGGCCAGATCATCAGGAAACTTCATCCATAAAGATTTTGGAAAAACTAAAGATATTAAACGAATAACAAAATCTTTTGAAATTAAAAAAAAAAAAAAAAAAAATTTTGTATTCCCAAAAATTGAAATTACTTTTTGATAATAAACAGGCAAGTGCACGGCCTAAAAAAACACTTAATTGACATCATCTTTTGTAAGTTGTTGTTGTTTGTATTTTGTTTTTCTTAACCTACTTACAACTACAATTAATGTTGAGAGAATTTCAACTGATTGTAGTGGGGAATGTAAGATGAGATAAACCCACTGTTTATTGTTGATGTGCTTTGTTTAAACTTTGATATTATTACAAGTAGAACTGTTGCTATAAGTCTTATACGCTTAACAGTTTTATTTGGTTTAATATCTTTAGTTTTTCCAAAATCTTTATGGATGAAGTTTCCTGATGATCTGGCCTAAGCAACCAGTGAAATGCGCATAGCAATATCTTATCCCATCAACAATAAATTTCAAGTGTTTTTATCGATAATAAAAACTGGGAATTAAGCACGAATAACAAAATCTTTTGAAATTAAAATTTTGTATTCCCAAAAATTGAAATTACGTTTTGATAATTTTTGATAATAATTATTATTTTCGATCCCTGTTAATAATAGTATTTTCCTCTTTTTTTTCTCTGGGAGTGTTTGAATATTGTCACAGACCAGTCATAAAATATGATTTTAGAAGTTTAAAAAAAAAATATGATCCCTTTAATGATGGTTACTCTTCTGCTCACATGCTCACCACAATCATTTTACAGTTGATAACAAAAATAGTTGAAAAAAAATGAAATCCTCATTCAACCTTTTTGAAAAAAAACCCTTAATGAAAAAAATGGTGTACATTTTGTAATAGGAAAATAAGCTTTGTTTTAATCTTAATTTAGGTACTTATGCTTTAACCTAGTAAAAGCGACACCCCCTCCACCACCCAAATTCTTGATTTATTAACTTAAAACTCCCTTAGAGTATTTTGTTGTATACGTACTAACGAAAAAACTTAGCCAATTAGAATAAATAATTGGTAAGTTTTCTTCACTGGTTGTTGGTACATATCGTTGAAAAGTTTAAGCATTTTCGAATTCGTCAATTCTAAAACTGTAAAATTACTAGTGCTCGCAAACTGTTGCGTAGTGCGTACCGCGTATCAATTTTTTAACTAAGCATCAAAAGTGTAAGTCCCTTCAAAGCCCCCTAAATATAAACTCTTATCTCGGATAATATTAAATTTTTCGATAATTATTCGATTAAATTTTTACCTCAAATAATTATTCACAAGATTAATCGATTAATACAAAACATTGATTTAATGAATACCCTACTATTTATACAAAATATAATTGCAGTTACTTATATTAATTTTTTTAATCATTTTCCTTTAAAAATAGTATAATTAAAATTTTCTCTATGTGCATGTAGATGCATAAATAATTAAAATGTATGTAACTTTTTACATATGCAGTGTAAAGTTAGTAAAATAGGGTTTTCCAATTAGTCAAAATCAAAACAACTATTATAGTTTGGCAAAAATTAAAAAAAAAAAATTGCTTTTGCTTTAAAAAGCCTTTAAAAGTTTATTGCAGTATAAAGTCTTAAATTTTTTAGGTAGATACTTTATGGTTTAGTTTGGCTTTTGTATTCTGTTAGAGAGTCATTCGTACCAAAAATAATAAATGAAATTTTTTTATACATTTTCTTTTAATATGCAAATTGCAACTAAAACTGTTTGGAAGTTTTATCTAAGTTTTCTTTACTTCAAAAAAAAAAAAAAAAAAAAAAAAAAAAATTTTTTAAATCAAATTTTTTTTCTCTTGGTCTGTTTCGAATGGAAATAGAAATCCTTTATTAGTGTGTACTTTAATTCATATGACTGACTTAAACTCGTTTCAACTACAAAAGTCGTTAACACGCAATCAATTTAGCAGACGATTTCATTTCGATGTGTGTGTGTGACTGGGTGTAATGGGTTTTTATGGTTTTATTAAAAAACAAAAATGTTTGTGGGTGTCGACAAAAACCCAATAAACATTTTCGGCGCCTATTTTAAAACACAGAGTACGCGTTTCTTTAAAATTGCAACCAGTGTTCCCATTTTAGCATATTTTCTGCTAGATATAGCAGATTAAGTTGGGAAATTGAATTGAATTTGAAAAATATGCTTTTTAGCATATTTTCTTTACCAAAAGCTGATTTTTTTTTTAGGCATATTTTTACTTTTTAGAAAAGCAGAATTTATTAGCAAATTTTGTTTTAATCAGATATATACACATATATATAAATATATACTATATACATATTTTCAAACAATTTCATTTTAAAATTTTTAGAGCTTCTTCGTTTTTCGCATTAATACACTCACAATATTCTGTACGTAAAATTAACTGAAATTGTAATATAAAATAAATGAAAGTTCAATTAAAAACCGGTCTACCTATTTTTCATTTATTTTTAACAAAAAGTTCATTTAATTTTTACTGTCAAAAATTCAACACCATATTCAGTAAAAACGATTAAATATTCAGTTATTTTATTAAATTTTCGTTTACTCCGCTTGTTTTTCTTATAAGCGAGAGAGGGAGAATATTTTTATTTACTTACCCAGTTACACATGTTTGTTTCACTTTTGTTGTAGCGACCACGTTGTTTACAGAAGAACTCTCAATTATAAGACACCAGCAGCATGACCGATATGGCTTCGCAATTATTTTACTTTTAAAATTTGATGTATTTAACTAAATTATTTAAAAAAATAGAAAATGGGAATTGCTTACACAAAACAAGCAATTCATTTTTTATAGATAAGTAAAAATTAATTTTTGGTAGTAAAATTATATAAAATAACTGAATATTTAATTGTTTTTACTGAATATGGTGTTGAATTTTTAACAGTAAAATTTTATAAAATAACTGCATATTTATTTGTTTTTACGGAATATGTAGTTAATTTTTTGACAATTAATTTATATAAGATAACTGATTTATATAAGATAACTGAAAACTGATTTGTTTTTACGGAATTCGCGGTTGAATTTTTGACAGTAAAAATTAAATGAACTTTTCGTTGCTTTAAATTACATTTTTATTTACTTTAACATAAAGAAGAATTTAACTCAATCAACGGACAATATTAACTGCAACTGAAAATCCGTATTAATATGCACTTAGTTTTTTGAATAACTGTTAAGCTACGGTCACACTTATTAAATATTTGATCAAATAAACGTAACCCATTCTTTTGTTAATAGTTAGTGAGATTTAAAATGGTCTTAATATTACAAAATAAACTAATTATACTACTAGACATAGCAAAAAACAATTTTCTGTAAGATGTGGTATTTTAATCGAAATAAATATTGATATTAAGCGAAATGATTTTTTAGTTTGGTTGTTGGTCCCGTTTTTTTCGTCAAATATTTGATAAGTCTGACCGTAGCTTTAGAATCAGTTAAAAATAAATTTGCTTGGAATTTTAAATGTTTATTTATTTAAAAATGACTGAACGGAATATTTCTTAAATAAACTACAGTCCGTTACTGTAATAATATTGTGAGTGTAATAATACTTTTTTTTAAATAAAATTTTTAATGAAATATACCGTCGGCTTAATATACAAACCTGTCAAATCCACTTTTTAAGTTAATTGACATTTTGATGGCGCCCAATAAAAAATGGAGCTTCCAACGAAGCAGGTTTGTAAGGGAGAAACATAAACGTTTCGCTTACCATTGCGCTTACGAAGACATGAATTTTATACGGCGAGTTCCCACTTTGAAGCAATACATTTTTGACACATAAAGCGCATTATTCAGCGCATATAAGAGTTGTTGGATGTAACGATCAGCTTTACACACCGAATGTTTTGATATAGTTATTTTTTAGTATTCTCCCTTACAAACCTGCTTCGTAGTAAGGGAATGCCGTGGCACTTGAAGTTTTTTTTTATATAAAAGTTGTTGAGAGTTCTTTCACTTACTTTACTGCATTTCTGTATGTCTTATTGCGTAGCGCATAATTGTGCGCTTATTTTTTTAATTGTACCATTAGTGTGGTAGAGACAGATATGCCTCGTCGACCAGCATGTAGTTTTTCTTGAATTTGAGTCTTGAAGTGTATCAATGCAACTATATTTTTGGGAAAAATAAAAAGTTTTTTGTCTCTTCTGTAAAATTTGTTAAAAGGGAGTTAGCAGGTTTGCATATTAAGCCGAAGAATATATTAAAATTCCTTTTTGATTAGCAGATTTGAAGCATATTTTTTTTTTTTTTTGTACAAATTTAAAATATTTTTAGAAAATTTAATATATTAAAAATTTTATGTTTTAATCTTAGCAGATCTTTAGTATATTTTCTGCATTTGAAGATTAAGCAGATTATAGCAGATTGTTTTTTTAAGTTTTGGCATATTCTCATCAAACATTTATGGCAGCACTGATTGCAGCAGCTGCGACAGAGAACGTATAAATTATTTGGAGAAATCTGAGATAATCCTTACTAGCAGCAGTGTTGCCACTTCGTGGGTAATTACCCAAGTTGGGTGTTATATTTACCATCGTGGGTAGGTAGAGTGTGGGTAATTTCTTTTGGGTATAGATCAGGTTTTTCTCCATAGTAATAGATGAGTTGTTATGAATGAGAGTTACTAGCCCGACGAATGATAAAAATATGGTTAAGGCGTCACGAGATATATGCCGACATTGACGTGTAAAGCGTATTGAATTATAGCGATTGCATTGGCTACGTCATGTTGTGAGAATCAACAAAGATGCTTTAGATAAAACGTCATATGAATACGAACCTAGTGACGTTTCATGCAGAAGGGGAAGACCAAAACCCCGGTGGAAAGATCAGCTGGAGGAAGACATCTCGAAACTTGGTGTTACAAATTAAAGAATACGTTCGGCGGCAGGAACCAATATTCTGTAAAAGCCGATAAAGTAAGTAAGCAATAATAAGTACACATTTTCGTAAAAAATCCGTTTTTAAACCTCCTATAAACCAGTTTTATTTGTATACCCTTCACCATAGGTGGAAAAGGGTATACACTCAGGTCTCGTTTTATGCGGATTTTTTTTTATGCGAATTCAAATTTATGCGATTTTTAAATTAACGATTTTTTTTCAAATTTTTACGGTTTTGGAAATTTTGGAAACCAAGTTTGCATCACTGACATAATCGTTATAGTTTATTTTGTTTTGTGTTTTTTATATGCATAGCCGATACGTATCTATGAGTGTTTTTAAACTTGTTAGGAGCACATATTAGTTTTACAACGAAGGCTAATTTCGGTTAAAATAGAATAAAAAATTAGGTGGAAGTTAAAAAAATTTCAATTTAAACTCGTTCCATCCTGTCTTTTACGGTACAACATTGTAATAACCACATTTACGAGTTTAATTTGCATACCTTTTAAACTAATAGAGGTCCCATAATAAAACTTTTACAATATGATAAGGGCACTAAAGAGCAATTTCGATTAAAAGAAAAAAAAAAAATAGAACTAAGTAAGAAAAATTTTGATTTAAATTGGTCATTTCCGGTTTTGCAGATGAAATTTTTTTTTTTCAATTTAATTTTTTTTAATTAAAGCTCAATCGATTTGCTATAAGAATCACCTAAAATTTTTTTTCGTTTGATTAGTTTTTAGTTTGAAATAATAATTTAAGAAAACATTTTTTTTTTTAACGGCAACACTCTACCACCCCGTAATTCGACAAATAAACATCATAGAAAAAAATATTTCGCACACTTATTCATATCTACTAGAACTAAGTTGTGTCAAATATAAAGGACTTCCAACAAAATATATTTATGGGATTGTCCGCTTCACATATACATATTTGTCGATTTGTTTTTATGTGATTTTGTTTTGATTTTTTAATTAAAATTTGAATTTATGCGGTTTTTCAGAATTTTGGAACGAATCATTAGTTTTTATATGAAGCTAGAGTATCGTTTTATGCGAATTCAATTTATGCGATTTTTTTTGGAACGCATCTATCGCATAAAACGAGACCTGAGTGTAAATAAGTTTGTCATTCCGTTTGTAAATTCTACAATATTGATCATAGACCCTTTAAGTATATATATTCTGGGTCCTTATGAGGAGAGAAGGTGATTTAACGATGTCCATCCGTCTGCCTGTCTTCCGTTTGATATGTGTTTTCCGGAGACTCCAGACATTATAGCGGGTAGGTTGTTTTACATTTATGTCACATATAGTCCACCATTTCATGCTATTAAAATTCAGCAAAAACTACGACTGCCTCTAAATTTTTCCAATAAAATCACTTGTGGTTGTTGTTTTATTTTAATGTGTTTAATTTTACGCATACAAACACATTGATGTATGTACATGATTTGCCACTCAAATAAAGAAACTAACACGTAGACTCAATAAATTTTAATTGAACGCTTCTTCAGAATAAGCGTTCGTAGCCGAGTTTTCTTACTTGCCGCCTGAGACTAGTGAGATTGCCAGTTCGATACTGGATTGTCCCAGTTTTCAAAAAACGATTTTAAAAATTTAAAATTATAAAACGAATTTAAAACATCAACTTTGACAAAAGAGGAAACGGACTTATATAAATTTTTTGATTTTGTCACGAAATGAAAAGTTGGCGTGGCTCAATTAATATTTATTTATATATTAAAAACGTTATTTATATAACTTTTTTTTCTTATCTCACCATGGTGAAGGGTATATAAGATTCGGCATAGCCGGATATACCACTCTTGCTTGTTTATAAATAAGGCCGTAAAGCGTTGATTTGATATTCAGGTGCTTTTTCATTTAAATCGGGTAATCTTGCTTCAACTTAAGGGAAGTCTTGACTTCCGCTGGTGGTAACACTGGCCAGCAGTAGCCGAGAGCTTAAGGCTTTAAGCCACAATGGCCATTGTGTGTTGTGTCATGACGTCAAAATTACGTCAGAACTACATGCGCATATGGCTTCTCACATTCTGTGTTCTCTAGCCTTAACCCGTTAAAACTAAAACTTTAAATTATTCTTGTCAACTCTAAAGCAACCATTTTTATTTATTGGGTTAAGTCTAATGCATTTAAATCAAAGAATTTTTTCCATGTGTTTTTAACAAACTTGTTAGAAAATATATACATTGTTGGAAACAAACTTTGGAACTATTCAAACTTTTTTCAGGTAAAGTTTTTTTTTTTTTTTTTTTTTTGTAAAACTAAACCTGCTTTCTGCTTTAACTCTTCTTTAATAACAATATGAATATTTATTTTGGACTACAAATTTTGTACTTGCAATATTGAAGGCAGATTGAATTTAAGACCGTATAAAGAAAATGCAAAAAAAAAAACGTAATCAAATATTCAAGTCATTCTCGGTAAATATACGTTTCGTCATTATCAGGATTATCACTTAAATGGATGAAAAGTTTTAAAGAAAGATGAAAACACACATGAACCTTTTACTTTAATAAGTTTTGCTGCTAAAAGAGAATTTAAATGAATTGCCAAAAATAGAAATAAGATAGAAATCGTTCTAATTTAAAAAGTTTTTTTTTTTTTTTTAATTTTTTAATTTCTTAAGCTAATCCCGCGAAGCTATATGCTTGTCTGCAGGAAAGAAACCACAGTCTTAGGCGGGAATCGAACCCGCAACCCCGGCGTTGATAGACTAGCTCGCTACCAGCTAGAAAAGTTTTTAATATTGATATTCGAAAAAAAGACAAAACAAATGAGGCAGGAATAAGGACACGAACTCAATACGAATTTAAACTGATTTCAATTAAAGAATGTTAAATATTTAACGATTTTTGCGCTTATTACACGTTTAAAATAGGCCTATAGACCGGGTTGAAAATTAATGTTGAATATAATAAAAGCTTGTTTTATTGCATTTTTAATCTTTTTCTTAGCGTGAATTTTTAGCGTTATTCATTAAGTACTTTAATACGTCGTAATAAACGTAAAACAATAGATCGATTTTGCACAGTTTCAACGACGTTTTTATTTTTAAAATATTGCCGCTTAAAAAGATAAAACTTTTTAAGGTTCCCGCACACGACATGTTTTTTACATCTGACTTGTCAAGTTTCCCATTGTGAAATACTTACATCTCGTGTGTTGCCCTTATAACATCGCTTCTGTAAAAGTCAGACGCAAATTTATCAGACAAAATTTCAATTAGAGCGTGCTCTTTTTTCTTCTGACACACCATCTGACATCAGCTATTTCTATTGTTAAAAAATATGTTGTCAGAAATCTCTGCCGTAAGGAAAAAGCCAGCGGCGGTCCACTTTTGCGGAATTATTAGCCGGCGGAAGTTAATATTTTACAATACTGCTATATGTATATTCATTTCACAACTTAATAGAAATTATCTAACTATATATATAAAAAAAATTCATTAATATATCCAAAATTGGTATATTTTACGGCGCAAGTAACCATTTTTGTGGCGGCAAATCTGAGAACATTTAAATACATATGGCCTTAATTAAGTCACGAAGCGATTATCATCAAGGATAAGCACAACTAAATTATTAAATTAAATTATTCTTTTAATGTTTTAAAATATTTTATAACATTATGTAATTTTATAGCTAAAACATTTTGCGCAAGGTAAGTCTTAACAGGTTCATAATATTTGCAACAAAAAAAGTAATATTAATAAATTCCACTCCTTAAATCCTTAAAAATGGGTTCTCTACAAATGCTAAATTTAGCAATTATAATTTGTCTTGCTGTCCACTGCTAATTGTCGAACAAACAGTCATTAGACTTTTTTTCAATACGCACACAAATGTGTGAATTTCGAGCAATAAATTTTAAAATTCTCTCTAATACTCCTTAATAATAAATGTTTATTTTGATGAACATTAAAACTTTTCTCTCGGCCATCATTCTATTTTTATGAACATGCAGACAATGTTTAATGTCTGTCATGTTTAATGGCAGTAAATAAAATAACACAGACAAACAAAAACACACACAAAAAGGCACATGCCAAATTAAGGACTTTTTTTGTCGATTAAAACCCTTAGATAATTTAAATTAAACCAAAAAAGTACTTACTTATGGGATAAAATAAATAAAGTGTTTTTTTACACATTTACTCCATACACTTCGTAAAGCAACAACAAAATAAACAAAAAAGGGTTTAAAGAAGGAAACAAAACAACAACAAAAAGTTCATTAAACAAACATTTAACCCTTAAAAATGGCAATTCATACTTTCTATGCTCGCCCACTTATTGTACTTATCGAAAGGTCTAAACAAATGTCAAACTTCCTGCTCCCACTTTTCTACATGAGTTTAAATAGAAAGAAGTTGTTCACACTCGGTCGTATGTAAATTTTTATCGAAAATGTTTTCAAGTATAGAAGTAAAATTATTAAATAAAATTATATGCGAAAGGAAAAGCAGAAAAAAATGTTGAACAAAAAAGGGAGGAAGAATGTTCAGATCTCTCTGGTGATTATGTCCACATACATCAGAGACAAATAGAATTTATGTTTTATGTGGAGAAAAAATTTATAATGACAAAACATATTTTGAAGTTGGCACGGTGGTATTGAGAGGAAAATATACTCGAACTCATCTATACTAATATTATAAGGCTGAAAAAAATTTAATACTTATCGTTGTTCTTTAGACAAATAAGCAGACAGGTTTCTGGTATTTTTTTTAAATTCGGCCTTTTAAGGGAATAAACGGGTAAAACCTGAATTTTGGTAATTTTTTGTCACCACTTCTATCTTTTAAACCAATAAACGTAAAAATAAACATTATGTCACGTTCGAAACTTATCTAAAGAATACTAATACAAAGGCGGTACTTTTTAGAAATTCGAACGTTTTGGGGGTGAAATTCGTAACTATTTTTGGTACTTTTTTCAAAAAGTATTTATCTCTATTATTTGTCGTAAACGTATTTAATGTGCTCCCACTACAATATTGAAATTTTTAATTCTTTAATGTGTTAAAAAAAATACCAAAAAAGGGGAAATAAGGAAAATTAAATTTCTTTCTTTAGCTTTTTGGTTCTACAACTGGTCCTTTTTTTCATTAACGTTAATATTGGACCTGGATACATAAACTTCAACATGCAATATCCTGAGTGATAAGATTCTATGGGAGAACTTCTTGGTACTTTTTTCGTTTTTAATTGGAACTTTTTTAATTTTCGTTAGTATTGGACTTAAAACATTAAATTAAACATGCAAGAGTGAATGAGAATTTTTAAAGGAATCTATTGGCACTTTTACCTGGTACTTTTTACTTTTCGTTAATATTGGACCTAGAAACATAAAATTAAACATGCAATGAATGTCCTGAGTGAACACGAATCTGTAAAAGGGGTTTTTTGGTACTTTTTTGTTCTTTAACTGGTACTTTATAAATTTCCGTTAATATTGGACCTTGAAGCATTTCATTAAACATGCAATGTCCTGAGTGAATACGAATCTGTAAGGAGGGCCGTTTTTAAACTTTTTTGTACTTTAACTGGTACTTTTTGAATTTCCGTTAATATTAGACCTAGAAACATCAAATTAAACATGCTATGTCCTGAGTGATTGAGAATCTGTAAGAGGGATTTTTGTTGGCACTTTTTATTTCTATAAACCTCCTATATTCATAAATTATTAATTATCGTTTTAGGAGAGATCTATTAAAGCAATAGGTTCCGTACTCAAAAGAAAAGAAAGCCATTTAAACATGAGTACGCTTTTGACCCTTCATTTCGCCTCCAGTCTATCTCTCCGCTCGACCGTTCCCTGACCAAATGCGGAAGCGACTAAGAAGGGACATACGGAGAATTACTGCCACTCCGAAATTATGCCATTTTTTCGGCTAATTTTGTTAAAGGTTGTTCGTGTTACAATCGAGAGTTTTTCTATTGCCAGGTCATCATCTGACTCATCCTAGCAAAGCTCAGCACCGAACATTCTGCAAAAATGTATTTCCGAGCCCCTTTTTTGTGTTTTTGTACTGTATTTTAAGAATGTATTGCTCGAAGGAAATATATTGTATGAAAAATATTTTCCAAAGTATACCTTATTTATATGAGACGAAACAAATAATTAAAATCACAAAAGAAATATGTTATAAACTACAAAAAAATAACAAAAATTGTTACACCTGTTAATCGACTGAAATTAACCGGTTTAATCGTTAATCGAAAATTGCCAATTTTAAATTAACCGATCAGTTAATCGGGTAGTAATTAATCGCTTAACCGATTAACGGTTAGCCGAATGAATACCCTAATACAGGCTTTACTTGCTAGTATTATGAAAGGACAGATGGGCAATTTCGATTTTGAAAACTTATGTAGATCGATCACCCCACAATAAAACACACAGGCTTTATATTTCTTTATAATTAATCAAAAATTCATTCTGGCCGGACAACGAAAAAGTGAACCCGATTTTACAAACTTTTTAACAGAAAACTGCCCCTGCATTTGGACACATTTCTATAAAAAAGAAGACACTATAGAAAAGAGTTTACACCTTTAGTAACCTCGACTTTTTTTATTAAAAAAGTGTCCCAAACCTAAGTGCCCCTGACTTTTTGACACTGTGCTGACTTTAAAAAATCAAAAGAAATAAAACCTTATAGGTGACACACCGTATTTGTATGTATACCTATTTCACTCATACACATACACACATATCCATACATCTTGTGAAGCTTTTTTATTTTTGCCTTTTTAACATGTAAATTTTTAGATTCCATACTTCTTGTTTGTCAGCTAGATTTGCATAAATTTTCTAGTTGAAAAAAAAAAAATATTGTATATTCAAACTTAAATTATGCACTTGTGACTAAATATGTTTATGTATGTATGAATGTAATAAAACACGTAAATGCATACAAACATACGTTTATACACATTAATGTTAACATGTGTGCATACATACATACTTACATATATGTAGATGTATGTACATATAAATGTATGTATTACAGTTTTAGCGACATGTAAAGTGAATTTACTGTGCAACGAAGGTACACATCGAAAATCCCTCTTTTGCATGTCTGTCTATATGGCTGCTTTTAAGGGCAACAATGGGGGAGTTTGCCCATTTAAAGTAAAACAGAGTATTGAAGAGGAATAACAAAATTCTAGAAAAACTTAAAAAACATGCAACAGCTATAGGGTTATGCAATTTTAAACGTTACTGGTAGGCTGACTGTGAATACTTCAAACAATGAATAAAATTAGGTTTTTTTTTTCTAACTATTTTTTCAAAAAGTACTTTTTTCGGCAAAGCACTTGTTCTTTTTCCACCGAAAAACTCTTTATTAAACTCTATTACCTAAACATTATACCAAAAACCACTTTTCTCAACAGAAATACATTTTTTTTTTATCAAAAATCGCTTTTACTTAAAATGCATTTTTCTCCAAAAAGCCCTTTTTCCGCAAAACAGCACTGTTTTCTACCAAAAATGGTACAAGGAGCATTTTTCTCAAAAAAATGAACTTATTTTTCAAAATACACATTTTTTTTCGCAAAACGGCACTTTTCGCCAAAATCATTGTTAACACCAAAAAGTACTTTATTTTAAAGCTCTTTTTTCACCAAAAGTACTTTTCCAACAGAAATATACAAGTAAGAAAGTAAAGTCGGTCAAACCTGACCATATAATACCCTACACCACAAAATTTTCGAGAGTGTACCCTTTGTAATACCCATGGGTAATCATGGACAAGTCAGAAGAAGGTTAAGATTCACTTAAAAGTTATTTAAGCCGGATAATGAAGGGTGGTCTAACCATAATGCACGATGTTAATTGTAAGTGACACCTTAACGTAAAGTTTTTTGCTCAACTTAATTGGACATTTCTTTGTTTCACTATTTGACAAATTCAACCATAGAGAGGTACACAATGAAGCAGCGCGTTAAGAATGTTGAAGCCTAAAAAATGGGGGTAAAATGAAAATGCATTTCGTGCACTTCGTAATTTTTTTTTGGTCAGCATAACCGACCAAATATGTCCACAATCGGGAGAATTGTGCGCAAAGTTCAGCAAACCGGTTCTAAAGGAAATGTAAAAACACCTGTGCATGCGACCAAGCAGTAACCGTGAATGGTGTTCGCTATCGCGAGAGGATAATGGACTTCTTGCGGCCAGAAATTAAGGATATGGACGTGAAGGATATGTGGTTCAAAGAGGATGGTCCTACTTGCCACACAGCCAACGAAACAATTGCTCTTTTCCGCGAGAAATTCAATGGCTGTATTATCTCACGTCGTGGCGATGTTAATTGACCGTCACGATCATGTGATTTGACACCGTTGAACTTCTTTCTTTAAAAATATTTAAAAGAAAAAATATATAAGTTAATAAGCCATGAACAATTCAAGAGCTAATGGATGAGATAATTCGGCACATTAACGAAATTGAACCTCAATTATGTCTCAGAGTCATTAAAAATATGGACTATCGGATAGAGGTATGCCACCGAAGCCGTGGCGAACATTTGGCCGATATTTTGTTTCACACATCATTTTCATAGGATCCTTTTATCATAATTAATAGTTTTAAGATAATTCTCTGAAAACTTTTTGTTTTTGAAGGTTTTGTTATTACCTAATTTGAGCTCATCAAATTTAATTTTCATTAAATAGAATTGAAAAATGATAGTTAATTACAGCAAATTTCGAACCACCAATACCATTGGTAAAAGATTGCTGTTTGACTGTTGGCTGCAAAGAATTCTGATGATACCAGCCGAACATTTTGCCATGAAATAGTGGCTATCGTAATAGCTATTATCGCCAATTTGTATGCCAATGTAAACATTGCTAAAAAAGTTATGGCATTTATAGCTATTTTCGGAAGTAGTATGTATGTATGTATATGTGAGCTATGGTCAAATATGGACCGATTTCAATTAAGTTTGGTGAGATGATTTAATATGCAATAAATAAAGTTGAGCCAAATTTAATCTAAATACCAACCTAATAAGATGGTTTACCGGCACAAAGACTCTATTCCGAAAAAGAAGCTTAAATTGGGGCTATGTAAAAATATATATTTATTCTCGCCATATCAACAGGATTGGTGTTATTGGTAATTAGAACCAATGACCTAAATTTCAGCAAACTTTCTTGTACTTTGCGTGCACAGTTTTCCAGCCGGACGGACGGACATCGTTAGATCGACTCAGAACGTGATTTTAAACTTAACTTAACTTAATACTTAACCAATAGTTTAAGGCGTTACAAACAACAGCACAAACGCGGATGTAAAAAGCATTTTAGCTACAAAACAGCACTTTAAAGGCTCGAAATAAATAAAAATTTTTGTGCGAACATTTCTTTACCACACTGTTTTCTAAACAGTTAACCGTTGCTTAACTTGTTACTTTCGTATGTTCGCATAAAGGGGTAACAAAGTAATACCAAATGACACATGTCCGACCTCCTGGTGACACGTGCAACAATATATGTTCCTTCCAACGTTCAACATGTGCATGCTCATGCTCACGGATGCCTTATTGTATTACATATTTTTAATTTTTCTTCAATTTATTTTAAAAGTTTTATAAAACTGAAAATTGTATTCAATGACAACTGCACAACATTCAGTCACACAAATCGAAAATTTATCTTTTTATAAAGTTTTTTTCTCCCCATAATTCTATTATTTTTATACTCCTGATTCGAACTTTTTCGTTTTCTTTACACTCAGTTTAACAAACAAATTGTTGTAGTTTGTTTTACAAGAAAATAAAAATATTTAAATAATTTTTCCTGAATTTACGTACGTTCAGTTTAGATGAAATACGACGGGATCCCAGTTGAGGTGCTGTTATCGTATTTTTTTTATGCAAATGATTGATCTGTTATGAATTATTTTTGAATCAATGAAGATGAAATAAGAAAAATAGAATGATTTCATTAGTGATGTTTTTTTATTTTTTTCTATATACGTTCGACGCTTCAAATCCCTCTCTAAAGGATAAGGATATTCTCTTAACGGCAATGCATTTAAATGGAATATTATTTTAAAGTAAAAAACAATTTGTCTCTACTCACCTTAGAAACACGATTTAATAGTTGTATTTTTTTTGTGAGAAGATGGTTCTGAAAAGAGAGGATACATGATAAGTTGGTGATTATTTGTACGAAAAATATGAGAATATTATGTAATTAAATGAGTAATTTTAAGTAAAATTTTTGCGAGAACAAAAAATTATAAAATTTTTGTGTCTGAAATATTTGTACTTTTATTCCTTTCGATGGGATGCGTGCTGCAATTTGTTATGAAAAACATAAATTACTTCTAGCTTTACTTGGTGCGCTTTGCTACCCCCATTGAAAAAATGGGTTTGAATCTCAGGTCAGTCAAAAAGGAAAAATTATCAATAACAATTTTAATTAATTTTCATGTTGTAAAATTCCTTTCTTCATAAAAATAATTTAATGAAAAATTAAATTTGATGAACTTAAGCCTGATTAAAAATATTAAAATTTGGATTAAAACCATAAATAGTTCGACAAAATAACAACCACAATATTAATTATAATTAGAAAAATTTTTAAAAAAGGATCTCGTGTAAGGATAACGAAACAATTTGTGCCAAATTTAAAATTTCTATAGGGTGTGTTTTTAGCTGCATGAGAACTTAAAATGATATACTAGACAGAAATATTGTTGTAGTGAAATTTATTTTTGAATATGATTTCCGGCATATGTCCGCCGCGGCCACGAGTCACATGATCCTTCCCTTCAGTCCGATTTTGGACAACTTTTTTCATATAAATATGGCCGTATGGCGTCAATAGTGGTATGATTATTGGCTTTCAGTGCTTTAAGAGTTGCTGGTTTGTCGGCATTAACCAATGACTTACAGGCTTTTCACAATTTTCAACATCTACCATCAATTTGCATAGATGTTGAAATTTTCCCATCTCATTGTATTCCATTCTACATCTACGACTATTTTTGTGTCATCACTTGAAATGTGTCAATAAATTTTTTTATTATTATGGCATCACTGACAGAATGGTTTTTGTTTTGAAAGCAGCGTTACCATACATCATGTTTTTCCTATATAGCAAGTCTTTTTTTCTTTAATTTTTTTTTATATTTTAAAACAAAATTAATTCCAAATCAATTTTGTTTTTTTTTTTAAACGTGCAAAAAGTTTAAAGAAAAAAAGTTAAAAAAATTTTTTTACAAAAATTATGACATTTTTGATTGATAGTAGATGTTACAAGTGTGAATGCATTTTCAACATCTTCCATAAAATGTAATCCAGAGGGGGCAAGTGAACAGGACAACTTCTGGATATAAAATTGATTGTGCGCTGTATGGAAAGTTGCACCGTTTTGTTGGAACCAAATGTCGTTAATGTTTAGCTGATTAATTTTTGGAAACAAAAATTCAGTGAGCATGGCTCGATAGCGCTTTGCCATTTACCGTAACGAAAGCTTCTTGCTCATTTCGAAAGAAATTAGGAGCAATGACGCCGAAAACGTGTAAACCAAACAGTTAATTTTAATGTATATTATGGTGATTCGTTAACAGCTTGAGGATTGTCTTCGCTCCAAATACGGTAATTTTTCTTATATACGTAGCCATTTTACCAGAAACGAGCTTCGTAAAATGGACAAATTGCTCTATAAACGTCGCAAACAGATTTATTTTTTTCAAATTAAATTTCCACAATTTGGAAGCCTATTTCTAGCGTTAAAGGTTTCATGATTAGTCGCCAAGCCTTAAAGAACAGAAATGTCAACAACAAGAAAATAATTTATAAAAATTTTAAATTAAAAATAACGTAAACGATTCATATTATTAATAATTTAATTTTCTTTTTTCTGCGTATTAATTTTCTACAACATTACTCTTCATAAAAAGCTGTTTGTATAATTTTCAGCTTGATGGATTTTATTTTTATTAAATCATTAATTTTGGTACTTAGGAAAACGTGTTTTGTAATAATTCAGTTAAAAAAGTTATTTATATTCTAAACAGTTGCTAGAAATTTCCTCGTTAATTCTGAAATTGGAACGTTAATCTTATTTACCAGCATTAAAATTAATCGCACTAACGAAATTACATTTCATTGATTTTCTGCCAAATTACACAAGTTAAAGAAAATTTAATACAAATTCATATATAAATAATTATTTATAAGCCGAGCAGCGTTAATTTTCTAACCAATTTTTATAAAATATTACCTGCCTAGTTCTTTTAATTTTTTTTTTTTTTTTTAATATTATGTTCATGTATTTTTAACATTTTGCTTTTACGTTTTGTTAACGATATATTTGCTTTTGTTTAAATAATAAAATGGAAATAACAATAAAAAAACGTTTATCCTCTCAAGTGGAAATAAGCAAAAAAAAATATTCAAAAACAAACAGTTCATTAAAATTGACAAATATACACAATAACACAATATCCCTGTAAAAACTTCGCCTTCTTTTTCAAAACAAATAGCTTTTTTCACTCATTATTTAGTAGCTTTCTTCTATAACTACATGTATAACAACTTCTATAACTACTTTTTTCTGGATGTATTAATGTAAAAAAATAATTACTTGCTTTTGAATGCGTTCATTTTGGGACATCCCTTGTAAAATTCATTGGTTCTTTCAGTAGAATTGTAAGTAGTGCTCTTATGTTTTTCTGATTACTCAACATATTATTTTGTAGGCGAAGTTTTCACTGGGATGTATTATGATGCACAATGGCGTAAAATAAAAACAGTAAAAAAAAATCCAGAAAGTAGTCAAGCCCGGCAATTTGATACCATTCACCACAGTATATTCAGATATATGTGCGAGACCCCTGGGATCAGTTGGCTCGCTTTCAGCAGCTCCTTAAAAATGGCAAACTTCTGGTCTCCGATCTTGCTCAATGCATAACACAAGGGAACAAAATTGAATTTTTTTGTGTTGATTGAAAGTATGATGCAATTTTTAACTAATTTGAGGTCGCTGATTTCAAATCTAGTCCCCGTTTTTCTTCATCAGCTTGCATTTATTAGCCCAGTAAAAACTTCGCCTACTTTTTCAAAATGAATAGCTTCTTTAACTCATTATTCAGTAGCTTTCTTCTACAACTACATCTATAATAACTTCTATAACTACTTTTTTCTGGATGTATTAAAGTAAAAAAATAATGACTTGCTTTTTAATGCGTTCTTTTTGGGACATCCCTTGTACAATTCATTGGTTCTTTCAGTAGAATTGTAAGTAGTGCTCTTATGTTTTTCTGATTACTCAACACATTATTTTGTAGGCGAAGTTTTTACTGGGTAGGTTACAGTTAGTTTTTAATTTAATTAAAGCATTACTTTGTCACTTAAAAATTATTTTCTTTAGACTTGTCCATGTACAAAACGGTATTAAAAGAATTTGAGAAGTATTGTACGTTTTGCAACATTTTCAAAATTTATCGCTTATCTTAGCCCTGCATGCCCACACAGAAAAAAATTTTTCCAAAATTTTTCATTAATCAAAAATAAAATCAGTTTTAATTAAAAATTGAATTAAGCTATTTAAACGTTTAATCAAGTGAATTAAACGTTTAATTGATGCTATTAATTAGTGCTGGAGAACTATCGATAGTACAATCGATATTGTTGATAGACTTAAAATATTGAAAATATCGATAGAAAAAATATCCATATCGATATTGTTATTTTAAATACAACTATGAAAACATGTAATACCAGATATAGGGCCATGTCACAGAGTACAATTCCGTTCGAAATGATTCCGTTCGGAATTGAAGAAAACATATTTGTTTGTTGATGGAAAGTGTATTTTGATAGTTTTATGGCCTTTCAGATACAGACAACTCCCATACCGTTCATGAAAACAAAAATGGTTTCATTCCGAAACATTTTTTCGTCATTTTCTGAAGCACCAAAATACGGAATGAATTCCGTTTCCGAACGGAATTGTACTCTGTGACATGGCTGATAATCACAGTTTTTCGACGCAAGTTTACTCGCGCTGAATTAAAGTAATGTACACAAACAAGAAGAATAGTAGGTGGTATTGATAGCCCAGCTGTGCTTCTTTTTACTGCTAATTAGAGGCCCTTATGTTAAAAGTTGTATATGTTTTAATAGGGACTGAAATTTCTAATGTTTTTGTGATGTTGTAAAAAAATGTAAACGCAATTGCGAGGATAAGGCAATATAATGAACGACCATTAGACCGATTTTTTTCAAATTAATCTTTACGTTGGTATTTTATTTGAACCTACATACATGCTACATATGTATTTTGCAAATATAATCAAGTTCTTAATCGTGCTTTATTTCGTTGTTTTTGTTCTTGCAATTGAACTGAACTGGCAAATTGGTTTTTTTTTTTGTTGTTTTCCTACGAAAACAATAAAATGAACCAATGTGTTATAATTTTGTTTTTTCTTTTTACCCACTTACAACTAACGGGTCCGCCATCTAACGTTTTTTTTTCCAACTAGTGCTTATTTCGTAAATGGTAAGTAACACTTAGCTCATGTCTGATTTGACAGATAATTAGTTTTATCCTTCCGCTGAACGAATATGATTGTATATACGCTTGAATAACGCTGGGAAATATTGCGGCATTACTTTGAAAATCATGGTAATGTTGCAGAATGTGTGCGAAAATTGCCTATGGATTTTAAAAGAAGAGAAGCACCGTCAGCTCCGTATGCTCGATATCTTGTGAAAAAAGTGAAAGTAACTGGCATCCTCATTAGGGTGGCCCAAAATACAAAAGTATCGAATATTCGCGCTCCACAACGCTGATCCTATTCGAATAGTGCTTAAAAATGTTTAGTACAAATTTGAGCACAATCGGTCAATATTTAGAGGTTGCGATAGTTTAATGATTTTTCGGGGTTAGATAGAAATATAACATACTGTGATTTTTTATGGGGATATTGTTTATTTAAAAATTAAAATATTTAAAAAAAAAACAAATTAATAAAACTGTAAATTGAGTACAAATTAACACATATTTAATTATTTTTTTAAATTATCGATAGCCATTTTTGCAATATTAGCTTTAGAAACCCCGTGAAATTTTTTTCTATGGTGATCAACTATTCTAAGCAAATATTGTTTTTGCTCTTCATTTTTCGTATTTGGGTCACCAAAGCAACACCTCATTATGCACAGTCATTTACAACTTTTAAAGGGCTAGCATTTTTTCCATCGAAATAAAAACTCTGTAGGACCCTTTGAAAGAAATGACTGTGCCTTCTCTTGTCCATCATCGCATAGTAAGTTATAAATACTTTTCCGTCCAGTCTCTTTAAGGCTTAACTTTTGGTGGTAGCTGGAGATTTTTCACCGTTGTTTTCTTAGTTTTATATCTAACTCTGGAATCGATAAAGGTAAGCCCGATTAAATATTCAGAAAAATACCATAGATGTCGACGAAATGCTTTAACAGCAGCTTCAACAATTTTTTCATTGGGACAGTTTTCGAGTTGTTTATCATTAAGAGAAGCATTTATTGCTAAAGGAGCTTCATTCCTGTATCGGGCATATACAAGACTTATAAACAAACTTATTTCGGTAACTGCTTTCTTTTCCTCGTCTGTAAGACCAAATTGATTTTGAGACATACATATTTGTATGCAATAGATCGCCTTCGTAAAGATCAAAGAAAAGTGTAAAATAGTCTCGCCAATACATAAACAATTACACAGAAAAAAATAAAAATTGATTTCAATTAAAAAATTTGTAATATTAATAAAAAAATTAATTAAATTTGCACCAGTAAACAAATTAATAGTATCAATTAAACCAGTTAATAGTATTAATTAAACGTTTAATTCACTTGACTAAAAGTTTAATTCACTTGATTAAATTTTTAATTAAAACTGATTATGTTTTTGATTAATGCTTTAGTTGGTGAAAAATTTTGGAGAATTTTTTCTGTGTACAATAATGATAAGCCAGTAGTAAATACATGTAATATAAAATGTGAAACATATAAATAAGTCGCCATTCATCGCGACCTCTAAATATTGTCCCATTGAGCCAATTTTTGGTAAAAGAAACAAAATCAAGCTTGTGGAGAAAGTATTGGACTATACTTTTACTTTCCCATACAAGCGTGGGCCAGTCTAATCCTCATCGATAAACCAAAGCGTGAAAAGCCAAAAACAGTGCGTTCACCCGAGAATATTGCTGCTGTGGCAGAAAGTGTGCGTGAAGCGCCATCAACATCAATTCACCGTCGTTCTCAACAATTGAACACTTCGGAGACATCATTGAGATGAATTTTGCATAAAGACCTTGGTATGACGCCATACAAAGTCCAATTGGTTCAGGAGTTGAAGCCAACTGACCATCCAATGCGTTTTCACTTCGCTAAGTGGGCCTGCGATCGACTTACAGAAAATGCCGATTTTGCCAAAAAAAATCATCTTTTCAGATGAAGCTCATTTTGATCTTGGCGGGTATGTAAACAAGCCAAATTGTCGCATTTGGGGCACAGAAAACCCGCACGCATACATTGAAAAGCCGATGCACCCAAAACGAGTCACTGTTTGGTTCGGATTTTGGTCCAGAGTCATAACTGAGCCATTTTTCTTCGAAAATGAGCAAGGAGTGGCCGTTACAGTCAATGCCGATCGTTATCGGGCCATGTTGAACGAATTTTTGTTCACAAAAATTGAAGAGGAGGATATTGGCAACATTTGGTTTCAACGGGATGGCGCTACGTGCCACACAGCCGAAGCTACACTCGATGTTTTGCGCCCTGTTTTTGAAGATCGCATTATCAGCCGCAGAGCTGATGTCGTTTGGCCACCTCGGAGCTGCGATTTGACACCGTTGGACTATTATTTGTGGGGTGCCGTCAAAGATAAGTGTTACGCCGACAAGCCAGAGACAATTGACGCTTTTAAGGACAATATTCGTGAAGCCATTGCACATAGGGCCAGATTCAATTTTTTTTGGCATAAAGTCGTAAATTTTTGTAAAATATATTTTGAATTTAACTGAATATTTTGAAAGGGCATACATTGGGTACATCGAATTCGCAAATAAAAACATTTCAGTGGCAACGCTGCATTTTTGCAGCGCTAACAAAGTCAGCTGTCTGGTAAGCTGTTTGTTTTGTCAAAATTGGCGGGAGTCTTTTACTCAACTTTGCGCTTTTGCTGTAGCAACACCAGGTATCCAAATCTTTTTTGGAAAAATGGAAAATAAAGGTCAAGGTATGCCAAATATAATTGTTATTAAATGTTTTCGAATTATGAGTTATATTTTTTAGTTGTGGATTGTCTTTAATATGTCTTATTTTAGAAAAAATCAAACCGAAGTGTTCGTGTATCGTGTAGTAAAAAACTAATTTCTGCCAATTTGTGCCAAAAAGTAATTATGCAAATGTTTACTCTAAACTGTGTTTTTAAACTTGTTGCTAAAATTTTTTGCCCATTTTTGCCCATTTTTGCCCATTCGCGCATATTTTGCATTTTTAGCCAAGTTTGAGGTAAGCCATTCTGCCCTACTGGATGTGTGGATCAACGAAAACCGAAATGAAAAAGCGTTATTTGACTGGATTGTTGATAAATTTCATTTAAATGATGTATCAGTTGACTTAAAGGACGAAATCACTAAGAAAATAAGGAGTTTTCACCTTTATTTTCTGAAAAATCTACCTAAATGTAATCGTACAATTACGACATTTAAAAGGAAACATTCCAGTTGGCTTTTGTCAAGCATGACTGTTGTCGTGGAGAAAATCAACGACCAAGTTGCTTCAGAAAATCAAATGGGACGACCACGACTGTCTTACAGTGATGCAGGATCACGGCTAAAAAGAAAAATGGCAAAGAAACTGGCAGATAATGAAGAAAATAATACAAGTCTCCTTGTTCATGCAGCATCAGTTGCAGCGAAAAAGGCCAAAATGAGCGATACTGCGTTTGTATTAAAGAATACTCTTTCTACTTCTAGTTCATCAACTGTGATAAGAAAGAAACTGTCATTCTCGGAGCCGGTACCACTCACACCAAGTCAAGCTCTGGCATTTTTGATCGACAACTCCGTCACTAAAGCGCAATACAACAGCATGAGAGCATTAAATAAATCAACTTTCAGTAATATTAGAACTAGATTATGATATTTTACAACGGTTTTATATTATTTTAATAACTATATCCTGTGAATTTCCAGTAAATACTACTAAATTCAGCCAATTATGCCAAGAAACTACGTCGAATTATATGGAAAAGTATTCATGGTACCCAATGTCAGCAACTGTGCACAAAGTTTTAGTTCACGGTTCACAGATAATAGCATCATCGGTATTACCTATCGGTTGCTTTGGAGAAAACGCATCTGAAGCGCGAAATAAACTTTTTAAGCGCGATAGACAATCATATGCGAGACGAAATTCTCGTATCAACAATTTATCGGATGTGTTCCACCGACCAATGGATTCATCGGACCCTTTTCTTTCAAGCCTTAATATAAAACAAAGATTAGCTTAAAATACAAAAACCTCGTTATCAAAGGAAGTTATTGAACTTTTAGAAGCACCAAATATAGAATATAATAACCAGGAACAGTTTTTAGACAGCGATGATAGCAACTCGGATACGGATGATGAAGACAACTTTTGCTTGGATTTGGAAGTAGAAAAAGAAGATTAATTTAATAGTATTAATTTAATATCTTTAAGAAATCAGTATTTAAGTTGGGTTAAATCGAAACATCAAATAATAAAAAAAAATTTACTCCTCTGCAATGTGTCGTTATATGGGCGGTATAAGTGGGCGTGGTCGGATTGACTTGAAATTGTTCTCACTTACTGCAAGTGCCAATATAATCAATTCCACCAAAATTCAGCTCTCTAGCTTTATTATTAGACTTTATGCCAAAAAAAATTGAATCTGGCCCTATGTGCATTGGTGAAATACAGCTGCACACAATCGATAATGTGCTTAAAAATTGGACCGATCGTGTAGGCTACTGCATGGCCAGCAGAGGCAGCCATTAGAATGAAATTATTTTCCATTATTAACCGGAAGGATTGTACTTTCAAATAAAAAAAGAAATTTGAGAAAATATTCAGTAGTTTTTTTTTTATAGCATTTAAAAAAAAAAAAAAGTTATTTGGCGGACCCTTTACAATTCTAGTCGGACAAAAGCCAACCAATTGTAGGAGAATGTAAGAAAAAATAAACTCACTGTTTATTGTTGGTGTTTTGTTTAAGCTTTGATATAGTTACAAGTGAGACTTTGAGTGTTTATAATTCTTATTCGCTTTAAGGTTTTTAATTGTATAATATTTTTAGCTTTTCTAAAATCTTTGTAAAAGGTTTCCTGATGATCTGGCCTAAGCAACCAGTGAAATGCGCATAAAAGCTAGCTTTTCCTCAACAATAAATTTCAGTGTATTTTTCAAATATATAAAAAAAAAATTGGAAATTTAGCACGTTATACAAAAATCTTTTAATGATAAATTTTGTATTCCCAAAAATAACTTTGAAATTAATTTTAGTTGTTATAAAAAATGAGAAACTTTAATTTCAAAAGATTTTGTTATTCGTGCTTAATTCCCAGTTTTTATTATTGATAAAAACACTTGAAATTTATTTATTGATTGTTTGATAAAAATGAAAAACTTTAAAAAAGAAAATATTTTTAACTGACACCAGCACAATTTTTCAAAAACTGTCCATCAAAAATAACTTGCGTACATACATATGTACGTCTTATTTAAAAAATATAAAATTTTGTACATTAAAAAAAGTGATAAAAACTACGAACTGTAGCCTGATAAAAAAAATGAGTTAAAGTTTTCATACTCAAGTACAAACATTCAGTCGATAGTAATATCGATAGTATTGAAAATGCAACATGAGCTATCGATAAATATCGTCATATTTCGAAATTGGCAATGCCAACCGCTGCGACGTGTGTGCCTCACACAAGGTCCACGCAACGACTAAGATCTCTAAAGTGCACAGCTACGGATTCATGCCAATTCAAAAGAAATAACAATATTTCGAAAGTGTATGCGTAAAACTTACGCAGATTTCACAGAATCGATATTTCGAGATGTTAGTCGACTCAACTGACATTGTTCAAAACGCATAAGAAATAAGATTGCGCATGCAGGGTTAATAGCTACCCGACATTTTTTTGTTCTCATACACTGATCTTTATAGTTACCCAATTTTGTTTATGCTATCGAATTTATATCGATTTTGTAACAATGTTCGCAACTAAAGCATTATTTACATAAGGAATCTGTAAAAACCCTTATGCAAAAAAATTATTTTCGGCTTATAAAAGGACTATTAAACAGTTTTAATGAAAAATTCGTTTCATTTCCATTTAATATTAAAACTTGTTTTATAAAATAATTATATTTCGCAGGCACGCACAACAGATCACATTACAAATTTATTACAAACTGTCACAAGTTATGCATATTCTCCTCTTTTACTACCCATTCTTTACAAGCTAATTGTGGCAAGAAAGTCAGTTTTATATGCGAAATGTTCAATTATCTAAACAACTCTTTGAAGTGGCCAAAGAGGATAAGTTAAAGGACCACAATTTGATTCTTATGTACTTTGTTATTGTAATTTTTGCAAAAACTTTTGAATTACTACGAGTACTAAATGTGGTGAAGAAGTCACATTTTTGTATACACTCTACAAAAAACTTGGACCGGGGGGTTTGTAAAGGGGAATATACAAAATGTAACTTAAAGCAGTCATCTTAAATACTCTAACACTCAGACCAATTCTCTTATTAAGGAAAAACACAATGGGAAATTTTCATAACAAGTCAAATCCTTTTAAATTTAAACATTTTTTTGAAATTTAAATAATTTTGAAATTTAAATTAATTTTAATAAAATGTAAAGAGGTTTATTATATTGTCAGTATTAACACACTTTTAAGTTTTCAACATTAACTTAATATGTTTTCATTTTATTCCCTTTGGGTTAAAAAAAAAAAAAAATACTAACTTCTTTAACATTAATAAATCGTGACTAAATGAGATAAATAAAAACACTAAAGTTGATTTATTACCACTGTGCTCCTTTAGCAACTATATTTTAACACGCATATTTGATAAATCTTCTTTATTAGGCAAGCTGAATGTGCATATCTACCAATTTGTTCCTAGCTTTGCACAGTGGGACTGAATTAGGGATTTTGGAAAATAAATCGGCCATTTTTATACGGAAGAATAGACTGATTGGTAATCTAAAGCATTTTTCATAGTCTTCACCACTGGTTGGGGTCTTGAGTAATTTTAAGTCGATTAAGCCATGTTCGTCTGTTGAAATCAGGCTCATTTTCCAACGATTTTAAAGAAAAGAAAAATTTTGATGTCAAGTTGTTTTTGTTCCCAGCACAATCGGCTAGGTGGATACCTAGTTACTAATCGAAATGTAGCAAAACCAACAAAAAAAAATTGACATTTCTGTTACAAAAACTAACAATAATTGGTGGGGGAGCGCACAAACTTGTCTTATGTGACGGAAAATTATACCTACTACCAAATTTCGAAAAGATCGGTCAATAATTTTCCATAGGCCAAATATAAAGCCAACTCGTAGAAAACAATAAAGTTCGCCTAAAAACCTAACGAATGGGCCGGTGCCATTGTAGTAACATTTGGTCTGTCAATGTTTTAAAAGACTAGATTCAGACTTCTAAATTTTGTAAGGATCGGTCCTTAATTTCCCATAGGCCACATATAAAGCGTACCTTTAGAATAGACTTTAAAACGCCTTAAACCGTAACGAATTATAAAACTTTTAGGTTAGTTTTTTAAAAGACTGGTTTACAACTTGTAGATCCCATAAAACGCTCACTCCTAAAATACACTTTGTCTCGGTGGAGGGCATCAAAAATTCGGCACCGTCGAATATATAACTTTTACTTATTTATTATTCCATTTCCAATTTATTCAAATGTTATAAAGTAATAATTTGGATGGGTCTTATTAACTAGAGAAAAAGTATTGTCGTCCTGGCCAAACACCAAAGATTTCTAAGCGAAGAAGAATACAAAAAAATTTCTGTTAAAAAATAAAAAATTATTTAAATCTTGAAAATTCAAGAAGTGGAGGGATTTAATAAATTTAGCTGTGAGGTCCGCGAAGCCATAAAACGGAGGGAAGTCCTGATCCAAACCATTCACGTGTTTTTTTTTTTTTTTTTTTTTTTTTGTAGGGCCAGCAGTCAGGAGATGACCCCTACTAATGCATTGCATTGCTTTGGAACTAGGAAAATAGGTTATTGAGAAGGAGGATAGAGGGAGTAGTGCTTCGACTTGAACTTATTCGTTGAAGGTGCGAGGGACGACTTCAGCAGGATGCATCGGCCAATCGACTACAAAAGGATGGGCTCTTAAGGAAAATGTGTACTACGAACAAAAGTTCGGCTTTCGGGAACTAGATCCCTAATTTCATCAGAACACATCCCATTGTAGTAACGATAAAAAGAGTAAAGTTTAAAAACGGATACTTGGTTTTTGAATATACTTTATAAATTTATTATTTATGAAATATTATCAGAAAACTTGAGGTGCCCTCTTGGTGGGGAGCGTTGCTTTTAAAAGCTTTTTTTTTGTTGGTGGGGTGGCTTGTCAAGCACTGATATTTTGAAATTTTGGATTCTATACCGACTGAATTTTCATTATGTGACCCTTCTCTTCTTCCCCCCCCCCCCTCTGAACTGTAGCATAGCTCCGCCCTTGTGCTTCAAATATAGCTTACTTCACTTTCAGGAAGAAGTAACATGAACACACATACAATTAATATACTATTTACTCTAAAATAAATTCCTCTGAGGGGATGGGTTTGTGTGGGAAAATATTTAATACTGACTGCCTACTTCCATAGATTACACTGACACCACATAATAACTTCCAACAGACTACTCTCAGGCTGCTGTTATCTACGATAAACAATGCTGGTTGTATTGCTGCTGTTGTCATGAGCTTTTTCTGTGGCTCTTTTACTACGAAAATTACTGTCTATATGCTGCATTCACCCACTCAAAGGAATAAAAATACTAACCATAATAAAAATCTTCATCATCGTCGTCAGAAGCAAAAACAAAAAACATAAAAAAGGACGAAAACCTAGGAGTAGTAGGAAAACATTAAGAAGAAGTAAAATCCATTAAATGAAAAATATTTTTATGGTTACACACATATACCTATCAACAAACAACAAAGCCATGAAGGCAAACTCACACACACAAACACTATGTCTCTCTCTCTCATATCCAAAACAAAAAAACACACAGTCACATTAACAAATGTAATAAAGATGAATGTATAAATATTTTCTCACTATGGTTTGGTTCGTACCGAGTTGGGTTTGCATTCTGGTTTTGTTGCTGATTGTCTGACTGACTGACTGACTGACTGACTTTTAAGGCAAAACAAATAGGAGGAAAAGGATTTCTATCAGGAAAACATTCCATCCATGTCTTTCGTTTATTATCACAAAGAATTTATTGATGGTTGTGTTGGTGTTTTTGGATGAGATGAATAAATGTGTGTTATTTGTATAAAGATGTGACGTCAATGTATGTTTATTTTTTTGTGGAAAAATAAAAATATACGCATAAAGAAATGTTTGAGTAAAACCAACTGTACACTGGTTTTTGGAAGAGATAAAGGTAATATTAAAAACTAATTTCAAATAAATTAAATCTTTTTAGGAAATCACTTAATAAATTAGAATAAAGTACATGAAAGTTATTCCTAGAATTAACAAAACTCATTTAGCTGTTAAAGTTGAAAATGTGGTAAGCATTGATAATAAAATGGACTATACTATATTTTAACATATGGCTTGTTTAGCGGAACTATAAAAACGATATTAAAAAAAAAAAAAATTAAATGATATTTTCCATTAATGGCAGCTATTAATGTTGGTCACATGAAATCTTGAAATGTCATAAAGGAAAATTTTATTTCAACATGGTTGGTTGAATTTGTATATTACATATAACTTTATGGCATTTGGTTTGATTGTATGAAAATCTTCCTTTATGTACACATAAGCCCAGCGGGAAAACTCAGAAGATCTTCTTTCTTCAGGCCTTTTTAAAGGCCTGCTTTAAATTTTTTTTGATTCAATTACTATACTTATCTAACTGCTAAAGAATGCCTCATAGAAGACCCCGGCTCTTTGATATAAAAGATAAGATACACCTTCCACACTCGCTTCTATGAGAAGGGAGTAGTGAAGGAGTACAATTTTTTGTATTGGTTTTTTTGCACAAGCAAAAGCAAAATAACTATTTTTTATGATCCCGTTACCATTCTTATGTACCTGCTAAAGAAGCGAGAGCGAAAGGCCTTCTCCGCAATAACAACATGTGTAAAAAAGATATGAGTATGGAATGGAGCGAGCAGGCGTTGTTTATTCAAATGAAGGAGTACAGAGGCCTTCTAGAAGGCATCCGTACTCCTTCTTTTTGCCGCTGGGAATGCATACACTAACACACATATATTAATGTGTGTGTGTATATGCCCAGTAGATCGCTTAATATGCGTTAATGCGCTAATATTATCCTTTTCGCTAAAAATTAAAAAAGTCTCCCTAAGAATGTTGCTTCTGACATAGATAAAGCTGATATCAGCGTTGCCATTTTGTTTATTTTATTTATTAACCCTCTAATGCCTAAGAGTGCCTTAAGGCATTATATTTAATTTATACTAATTTCCATTTTTTACAATTGCTTTAAGATCTAGAAAAATATTTGTAGAAGCTTCGAAAGCTCTTAAAAGCTCTAAAAGCATTGTAAACAAACCCAAACACAATGCTTTTGTTCAAAATGCAAACTTAATTTATGCTGTTCAAATATTAAAATTGCTTCTTTTTTTTTTATTATTATCATAACCAGAACTAAAATTTTTAATTTGACAATAATTAGTTTTGTGGTTAATTTATTGAACTTTTTATGGTTTTTAATACAAATTTTTGATGTTTTAATCAGGCTAAAGTTTATTGAATTTAATTTTCATTTAATTATTTTTATGAATAAAGGAATTTTTACAACAGAAAATTAATTAATAAAGAATAAAAAGAATAAAAAAATTATCAATAAAATTTTAATATTTCATGTTGTAAAAAATCCCTTCTTCATAAAAATTATTTAATGAAAATTAAATTCAATGAACTTTAACCTAATTATAGTATCAAAAATTTATTTTTAATTTGGTTTATTACTTTTTATTTTCAATAAAAACTAACAAACAGAATTCCCAAAAAAAAAAAAATGTACCTCAAGGTACTCCTTGATGTTTTCTCATCTGAAACGTAAACGACTCATTGTACGGGCTATAAAATTGTTAATTTGTTGAACTCAGAGGCCCAATAATACCTTAAAAAACTTATATTCATAATATATTCCAATTTATTATGAAACTTGGCATTAGAGGGTTAAGAGTTAAAAATACAGGTACAAATTATATTCTAACATTAATTAACCTAACTTTGTAACTTTGACCTTCAGCTCGTTGTAGTAAAACAGACTAGAGTCACCAGCGGAAGTCGAACCCGCAACCCTCGCACTCATAGACTAGCTCACTACGAACTAGCCAACCAGGGCACCTTTTTTTATTTTTATTTTAAAAAAAAAAAAACACTAACACTAAATTTGGGAATATGAGGTTATCATTTCGTTTCTAACATTAGGAAATTTTCATCTGCGATACACACAAAGTACATGCATACCTATACATGTATATTTTTGATCCTTGAGTAATTCTTTACCAATTAAGACATTTTCATCTGTTAAGAATTTTTATGCTGCAGCCAAATTGACCAAAGGCAATGTGTGAAAAGTCTTGCAAAAATTTTCCATACAAATTTGTGTGATTTCGCCTATAACTCACTTTTTATGGTCCATTTCTCATAATTTTTGGGTAAAAATTCACTTTTACAAAACTTATAAACATATTTTGGGCGATTTTTCGTTTTATTATTTTGAAGAATACTTCAATGAGATAGTAACAAATGACGGCTCCAGATCCAGTTAAATAACTTTGGTTTCAGTAATTGATATATTGTATCATTTAAATCCCGAATCTATAACTAATCTTCTCTCTACATACACCTAGAGAAAAACATCTTGCAATATGATCACCAACAACAAAACTATTTTTAAAGAAAATTTTAAACATATTATGTTTGATTTTATTATATTTTTGTCCCCGACAACCATATACTGGGTTAATTAGTCCTCCATCAAGAAGCCACAGCCATATAATGGATGTCTCCGGACATTTAATGGTTAACAATAACTAAAATATGTTTAACTCTTACAATAGCATGGTTGTTTTCTATGGTTAAGAATGTTGCTCTTGGAAAAGAAGAAAATACTTTTTGTTAATTTTAAAACAAATTATTGTCATATTTAACCATAACATGTTAAAAAGCAACCATAATATGGTTGTGGCTTGTTGATGGAGGACTAATTTAACCATTATATGGTTGTCGGTGACAATTATATGGTAAAATTAAAAGTAATATATTTAAAATTTCCTTTAAAAATAGTTTTATTGGAGGTGACCACATTAAAATATGTTTTTTCTCTGCGTGTTGCCGGCTGTCGGTGGGGCACAAGGATTTTCTCCTCTATGGTATAACAAAAACCGGCTTCGCTAACTAAAACCGAAGGCCGACTATTCAGATAAGCTTTAGTTAGCGAAGCCGGTATTTGTTAAACTGTAGAGGAAAAAATCCTTACGCCCGGCCGAAGACCGGCTATGCAGAGAAGTTTTAGTTAACAATTTAGGGATTTTTAAATTCGGGATTTTGATTTCGGGATTTGAAGTTTCATTCATATGACCCCAACCCGCATAAGTATATATGTATGTATATTTAAAACTACACAGAAACAAATAAAAATTGATTTCAATTAAAAAATTTGTGATATTAATTAATAATTATATTTACAACATTTTGTGAAGTAATGTTGTTGTTATAAATAAACGTTCAATTCACTTGATTAAAGTTTTATTTAAAACTGATTTTATTATTCATTATAGTTTAATTGAAAAAAAAAAAAATTGGTGAGAGTTGGTTCTGTGAACTTTTTAAGAATTATTAAAAAAAATTTTTGAAAAACAGTTTTATACTTTTTTGGCCTTTTTCGCCATTTTTGGATATAATTTAAATTTTGATTTTTTTCGTCCATTTTTCGTTTATGATGGCGATTAAGCTATTTTGGCGGTAATCGATATTTTGACAAATATTTTAATAAGAGCTAATTTTTAATTTAAATATACTCTTATTTATTTGTATATGAGTTTTTGTCTTTTAAGGAAAACCTATAACCAACCTAGTCACAGGTATGACCAAAAAAATTGAATCTTTTTAACGGCAGTTTCAAAACTCCATTTTAAAATTTTTAAAAATTTTGTTTACCAAATTTCCGAATTTTTTAAATCATCTCATTGGGAATAAAAATATGAAAAAATTTTGTTAATACCTCCTATAGTTTTTCCGTGCCTGCGATTTAAATTTTGCGATTTTTGGAAAAAATTAATTTTTGCCCATATTTTGGCGAATGAGCGCCCAATTTCCTGACTGTTATTCATTTTATGTTAAACTTTCTAAAAATATTATAGTCCAGATAATTTTAAATATACTCTTAAGGTTTTACTTAAATCGGAAAGCATTAACCCTACAATCAAATATTGCATATTTTTGGGTCGATTTAAATGAAACTGGAAAAAATATACCCTTAAGTAACACAAAGACAAAACATTGCAAAAATGGAGATAAACCCTAAAATTCTTTTGGGGTCAAAATGACTCCACACTTTCTAAGCTTTGAAAAATTTGTCAATTTGAATGGTAACAGAACTCATTTTAAGTATTTTGATGTCTATAATTTCAGAGTTTCAGACTAGACCACAAATATTTTTAAAATAAAATCACGAATTCTTTTTTTATTTTATCGATTAAACAAAAATTTTAGAAGTTCGTTTTTTTAATTCAAATCTGTTAAAGGTATCCGCGTGTTGGACACCGAACTAAACCAAAATATTATTACCAGTGACAATAATATGGTTGAGATAAACATTATGTTTTAAAAATGTTCGTTTAAATTAATTTGGTTGGAGGTGACCATGTTGGAAAACGTGTTTTCTCTAAGTATTATCAAAGAGTTTTTGCGCTTATCTTACTTTTCCTAGATACATGACAATGATAGATCTTTGGCTTCCCTTGACCCAACACATTAATAAATACTTTTTAAACTCTCGGATCAGAACTACAACGGCACCTTGGTTATCTAAACATTAAAAAAAAAATCATCCAAAAAAAAACTGTATCTGCTATTTCAAAGCGCGAACAGTCCACAGAACTAGCGGGTACCTACAACAACATTTTCACTTGTATTTATAAATTTCTTTGGTTAAAAAAAAAGGAAAATGTATATGAAAATATTTCAACTGTCAGTCGAACTGAAAAACAGTAGCAGCACATTTCGCTCGAGTGTCAAATAGTCATTTAAAGTGTTTAAATATTTCCCCCCAGTTTCATTTACAGAAAAAAGCAAAAATAAATGTTAAAAAGTAATCCCTTAGCACCCATCAGGATATATGCGAATTGTTTTAGAGGCCAAATTAAAAAAAAAAAAAATAAATAAATAAACTGCTGAAATTTTAGCAAAATTTTAGAGTGAAGGATGAAAAAATAATGACTTTGGTTGCCAAACACAAATTCAAACAACACACGTATAATAAATTAGGCCAAGCTCGTGAAAACTTTTGTAATTAATATGAAGTACATATTAATGAGACATTGGAATGATTGATGCCAGTTTCAGGGTGTCCTCGTTCTTATTTCTTCAACAGACACTTAAAGGAGCCACGTTTTAGTATTGGAGTCTATAAAACAAAGCTAGAGAAACAAAATTAAAGTTTTATTTTTCGTTGGAAATTAAAGCATTTTGCTTAGCTATTGAGCAATAAAATATGTGAATATATTAACTGCCTGAATTATGTTTCTAACGTAATCCATTTATTCATTGTCAAATGACTACATTGCCACATCAACTATACTACAAATTAAAGGCTTGTTTGAAAATAAAAATCGACAAAACATGTAAATTAAGCCATAAAAATACAGCTCTGTGCTACTTAATTTGCCACAAACGACAACAAAGTAGTAAACAAACAACATCTGTTTTCAACAATAGAATTTTTTTTAATACACCCGAAAAATAACTTTATTGTAAACCTTTAGTTTAACTATGAACGTTCCGAATTTGTGTCTTTAAACTACTTCACGTCTTTTCGAGGTTTTATCAAATTGGGACAAAAATTTTGGTGACACAAGATTTTTATATTTAAGATAACATACATTTTGACAAATGTACTGTTTTTTTAACACATTTTATCACGTTTACGTTAACGTATCCGCAACATTTACGTATGAGAAACGAGGCCGTAAAAACTATACTCACGATTATAGAGTAGATTTTCGTAAATATCAAGACACGTTCTTATGTATTACGAAAAAAAGGTTTCTTAAAATTTACTTCTGGATGAATGGATGGATTAACAAACAAAGTTATTGAATTTGCTACAATACCAATCCACATGAGGTCTTAGGGCGTTAAGACATGCCGAAAAACTTTTGTTGATTTTGGGGTGGCCGGGCAATGATAGTCAACAGCGAGCGCTGCACCAGTAAAAGCATTAATCAAAAATAAAATCAGTTTTAATTAAAAATTTAATCAAGTGTATTAAACGTTTAATTGACAATATTAATTTGCATCATTAAACAAAAGTAATAATATCAATAAAACGTTTAATTCACTTGATTAAACGTTTAATTCACTTGATAACATTTTTAATTAAAACTGATTTTATTTTTAATTAATGCTTTTAGTGGTGCAAAATTTTTTTCTGTGTAGATTTATAATTACCATTTTTTTGGCCTGCATAAACCACAAGCCTGCATAAACACAAATTATACCATCGATTAAATTGAACCTGATTAATGCATCAAAGTGGACAGCGTCATCGGTTCATATTTCATTGAAAATGACGTTGGCCAGGCCACCATCACCGTCAACGCTATAAGTCAATAATTACTAGGGTATTCAAACGATTAATCGTTGCTCGATTAATCGATTAATTTTGGGTGATTGCCTGTTTAAATAATTTAAAATTGCTTATTTTCGATTAACGAATAATTCGAAAAATGCATATCAATTAATCGAAAATTTGTTTTTTTTTATGTAAAAACAAGCCGGTACGTTTTAAATACCCTTTTTTGTTTCTTAGCTCAGGAACATTTCCTTTGAGTAACAATTTCTTAAAATATAGTATAACACAAACAACAATAAGTGAAAGAATCTTTTCTAAATTAAGTTTCATCAAAACAAAAGAACGAAATCGTTTGAAACATAAACATTTAAACTGTAAACTTGAGCTGAAGGTCTGAGAGCGGGTTTTTTACTTAGAGTTTAAGCCAGGATCAATAGTAAGATTTGTTAATCTTATAAAAAATTAATCTAGCCTTAATCCTCTTTGGCGTTTTTGAGTGAAAGATTAAAGCTTTTAGCATTGCCATATGAATTTACAATACTTTTATGTATAAGTATGGCAGTTTAAAACAAATGCCAAAAATTGTCATCAAATTACTGTTCTTAACGTGAAAAAGAAGAAGAAAAGGTGAGAATTTTGTATTGTGTTATATAATATTATATATTTTTAAATAAATGAAATCGAAAAAGAAGCAAAACAATCAAGCAATATTTTATCTTACGAGGTGGAATATTTAATAAAACTCTAAATTAAAAAAATAAATTGTCATTAAATAAATAAAAAAAGATTTGGACCTATTCTTATTGCCCTTGGTCTACATATATTTCTGTTGTATAAATTTTCAAATATTTTTAAGTCTTTTTTATTATTTAAAAAGTTAATTTTATTAATTTTATACAAAAGTTTCATTTTCATAAGTAATATTTCCTTTTATAAGCTGTTCGTACTTTTGAAAGTTCTGTCGCAAGTTTAAACCGCCAACTTTGGGCGTTTAAACTTGGAAACAAAATGAAATAATCGACTACCCAAAAACGATTTTCAAAGATTGATCTAATTTAATCGCTGATCTTTATGTCAAAAACTGTCTCTTAGTCACTATTGATCATACATGCAATTAGCCTATAATTTTAATTATATGTTAATTCTTAATAAATAAATAAATAAATAAACTGTATACTCTTTTTAAAAAGATTATTTTAGAAGATTGGCTTAAATTTTGATGCTATTTTTTATTTCCTCTTTTATCAAACATGAAGAACCTTTTGTTGTTACTTTTTTATTAAAATATTTATGTTTAAAAATATAATTTTTGGTCTTAGTTTTGAACTTCAAAACTAGACAAAATTAAAATTATTCGATTAAACGAATAATATTTTATTGTTGGATTATTATTCGATTAAATTTTTACCTCGATTAATTGAATACCCTAATAATTACCAATTTCTTTTTGGCTTGAATTGGATGGTGTGTATACCACCGACATGTGATTTGAACAGGACGGCGCATTGGACATTATACACGAACGATTTGAGGGCATGGTCATCTCACTTCGGGCTAATGTAAACTTGCAAATTATATTGTGCGATTTTTTGTCGATAGCCTTCTTCTTGTGTGTGTTTTTAAGTCGCAGGTCTGTGACTACGATTAACGTGATTGCCTATCCTGCGACTTAGCTTCACGGTGTATCTCAACCACTTGGTGTGTAAATATTAAGCACTTACCAAATGCTCACGTGTGAGTGAAGTATCATTTGTAAACACGGGTAGCAAGTTGAGTGTATAATTCCCCTAAAACTATACACCCACACTTTTAGGAGCCGAAGCGCTATTTAACCTCCACTGCTTTTTTCATAATCCCAGCAGCTTCTGTCGAATAGCAACAGCACCTAGAGATCACCCTTCCCTCGAATTCGGGTTTAAACCACAACCACCACGTGCACCCTGTTATCATGTCCTCGTCAAAAAGGCTGCTCTGCGTTGAACTCTTTTGTGAGTTTATGCCTTGAAAAAGCAACTCCCCCATCGGTTGGTAAAAAACTAACTGAAGAACATCCTTCTATCAAAAAAGCAAGGCTCAAAGACAGTCATCCTGAAAGCCAGGAAGCATTTCTCGCTAGGAGCATACTAACGGAGATCTCACCAATTGTCAGACCTTCGCTTGCAGCCACCGGGGAGCTCTTTCATTTGAATGTTTGGTGCATTCCAAGTCGCATTTACCTGAATTTGATATGTGTGAGAATTCTAAGAATGTCAGCACATCCTACTTGATTAATATTTAACCAAGCCATTTTCCCCAGAAGCTTTACTAGGTTTCCTAGGAGGAGCAGCACATCCCCCGTGGAGGAAAGTCGCAGGTCTATGCGACCAAGCCACAAACTACAGAGGCCTTTTAAGCCAGAGTTATATAAACACGTTTTAGTACGCGCTAGGCAGCCCAGCCATCATTCAAGCGAATAATAAATGTCTACCGATATCTAAATTCAAAGTTCGAAAGCGTCTAAGGAACGGTTCTTATGTTTTAGAGAGTTTTCGGTGTATATTCTGACTTAAATAAAAACGGTAGTAAATTACAATTGGAGAATTCACAAGGTGTCATAAAGTCGTATGTCTTAAAATAATATCATGAAAAATATGATTGTTGTGAACAATTAAGTGTGCTATTTTCAGTTTAAATCAGCTGGTTTAAACATATATAAAAAATAAGTATTTACCTAAAATCAAAATATTTTTTAATTCTAATCTATGAATTAAAAAATTAAATAAGATCTTACCTGACTCTCTTCCATTTTTCGACGCAAATCACAAATAAATTTTATTTTGTTTGTTTACTAAACATCAGAGTCCTAGACCGAGCTAACATTGTAAAATGTTAGAACATTATGGCAATATAACATGATAGCATACTTTGTGAATAGCCCAAATATGTATATGCAACTAACTATAATCACTCTCCTTTTAGCAAAAAAAACAAGTAAGAAAGTAAGTCGCTTAAGCCCGACTATATGATACCCTACACCACAGTATATAAAAACAATTTTTGCTAGTGTACCCTAATTGGGACCAATGGCCCATCATGGACCCGCCTAAACAAAATTATGTTATAAGGTTAAGATTCATGTGAAAGTTCTTTGTGCCGAATATTATTTAAAAAACTTCATCTATATAAGATTTAAGGAAGGGGGTTAATATAATGGACCTATGGTTAATTTTTGACCTACCAGGACAACATTTTGTCATGATATAGAAGCTATCGTAAGAGTTATTATCGCCTATTTTTATGTTAATAGCAACATTTTTATTCGGGAGTAATATTTGCTTGGGAGCTATGGCCAAAAATGGACCGATTCCAAAGAAGAAAGAAGCTTTTATGGAGGCTATGTGAAATTATAGATCAATTTTCAATAGTCTTGGTCCTTGTCCTAATTAGAACCTATGTTCCAAATTTCATAAAATTATCTTTAAATTTGCGCACAAAGTTTACATGGACAGTCATCCAGCCAACCTGCCGGACGGACATTGTTAATTCGACTCAGAAAGTGATTCTGAGCCAACTGGTATACTTGAAGGTGGGTCTTGGACCAATATTTTAGTGTGTTACAAACATCAGCACAAATGCATAAAACTTTCTCCACTATTGTAGTGTGGGTAAAAAAAGCGATACTAATATAAATTCTAATTGAGAATGCCTTTACAATCCATAAGTGACTCCTTTTATTAATACAATTAAAGAGAAAACGTTCCTATTCCCATTAAACAGGCTCTTTTAAACTTTTTCTACTATGGTTTTCTTTTGATGTAACACTCGAAATGCTCCATTTGTTGGGATGCTGTTTTTGTGAGTGTATCTCTGTATATAAAGTACATATTTATATGTACCGCTTGTTTTGTTAACCTACAAAACAGTAAAATATATTTTTAGTTGTTTTTTTTTTGTACATATTTACTTTGAAATTATTTTTTATTTATTTATTTTACACAAAGTAGAAAAAACAAACCCAACCAAATGTAAGAGACAACATGTAAATGAATTCCACAAACAAATATACAAAGGTTTGAAACACAACGTCATTTTCTTTTGATATCAGATATGTTTGTATGCATGTATGGATGAAGTATGTATATTATAAGTCTTTGCCCATCTGCCTGTCAGTTTGTGTAAGATGCCTTTGCTTAAAACTTTACAGAAAAGAACAATTTTGGTGCAAAGTTGTTGCTTCTTTTCCTAAGATGTTTGGGATTGAAACACAACAAACTCAGTCCAGTAAAAAACGTATTTAAAGCCTTTTTTCACTATAATAATGAGTATTACAACATGTCAAAAACTGAAATAAATTTTAAATGTATAATAGAGTGAAAGCAACTTCTTTTGAAATTACAAAACATAAATTAAAAACTTGACAGTAAGTCGTATGGCTATCACCTTTTTTTAAAACAAAAAAGTTTTAAACGATTACACAGTGTTTATGTTTGACAGTACTGGCAAGACAGTAAGAATATTCATATTCCCAGCGGGAAATATAAGGAGTGCGGATGAATTCTAGAAGTTCTCTGTACTCCATGCTTTAGCTTTTTTACACACGTTGTCATTGCGGAGTAGGACTTCCGCTCTCGTTTCTGAACCAGTTACATTAAAATCGTAACGGGATCAAAAAAAAACCAATAACTTTGCTTTTGCTTTTGCAAAAAAACCATACAAAGAATAGGTGCATTCGTAAATGCATCACTGCGCTGCATCAGAGAAGCAAACTTTTTTTAAAGGCGATCAACAAATAATTATAATATTTTTTATTATGTGACTATTATTTTTGTGGAGTATTTCACAATTTTTTGGTCCACATTTACTTCACTGATAAATATATAACCATTTAAAATCACTGATGCAGCGCAGTGATGCATTAACGAACGCACCCAATGTTACTCCTTCTCTACTCCCCTCTCATAAAAGCGAATGTGGAATGTGTTTCTTATATTTTCCTTCTATGAGGCGTTCTTTAACAGAAGAGGTCTTCAAAAGGGCCTCAGCAACAGTCAACCTGGAAGAGAAGTTTCAAGAGCTCTTAACTCTCGTGGTACCAGACAAAATCCCTAGTCAGGAACGGTCTCAAGAAATCTGAAAATTTTAAACTCTGCCGAATTTCAAGTATAACTTGCATCTGATTTACCCGGAGGCTGTAACAACAAAAGGTGAAATAGCCTTAGGATGTCTTTTAGTACATCCCCGGGCGACTAGATGGGAAAAGGTTTACACAAGTTTGTCATTCCGTGTGTAGTTTCTACAAACCTTATAACCAGGTAAACCAAAAACATGCAATTGCATGCTTTTCTCGGTGTGACCAATGACAGCAAAAACAATATATTTATCCGTTTTAGAGCTTTTTATGAATTTTGCCATTGATTTGTTAGTGCATATTTTTGCATATTTTACCGTTTGCAGCATTTTTTTTTTGCACAATTTACTTGAAAGAGCCTTTTTGGAACAATTTGTATAGTTTATAGCGAATATTTTGACTTTTTGAGGCATATTTTGATAAATGTTCAATTTTTTAGATGCCCACAAGAGCTTTCGCAGCAAATAATAAAAAATTTTTGGTTTAAAAAAAATTCTGGCTTTTCTGTTTGAAATATCTATCTGTATACCCAACATGTTGCTTCAATTTCGCCACCCACGTTAAATTTTTACTCTAAAATTGTAAGACAAAGCAGGTTTTCATTTAAGATAAATGTTATTTCAACTTTAAATTGTTATATAAAAGCAAAAATTAAGGAAAATAAATTATATACGTTTTTAGCGATGTGTGTAATACATAGAAATCTGGACCAATCTTTTAATATACCGACCGACTGAGAGTCACATTTTTAAGGTGATATAACGATATCCATCCGTTTGACTGGCTGGTTGTCTGTAAACGTTAACCTTGTATACAAAGTACAACTTGCAATCTTGTAGATGATTGGATCAATTTTGGAAAAAACATTTGAATTGTACTAAGGAAGAAGTCTATGTCAATGGTGCGAATCAGTCTATAATTTCACATATTCCCCATAAAAACTTGAACTATCTCATTATGTTGGTATTTAGATTTAATTCGCCCCTAAAATATGTTACTGCAAAGTGAATTCTTTTCGAATCGGTTTAAATTTGCCCAAAGCTCCCATCTATAAACAGCTTTTACTTTATTTTTAATGTAAACATTAATAAACAATTTAACGACCGTCCCTTAAATCCCATTCAGATAAAAAATCTCATATGAATGTTAATAATATACGGCACAAATAACTCTTATATGAATTGTAACCTCTTAACATAACTTTGTTTGAGTCGTTTCCAAATAGGGTAAAATTCGTCTGTAAATACTAGGGTATTCATTTAATCGACCTTTTGCTTTAATCGGTTAATCGCTCGATTAATTACCCAAGGTTTTGGTTTAAACGGTCAATAATCGGTTAATTTTGTTTTTGATCGGTTAACCGATTAATAAAATTTTTTTCATAAATTAAGTAATTTCAATATAAAGAAATGCATTAATTATTTATTATTTGGAGTTAACTAGTAAAAAAAACAATAACAAATCAAACATTAAAATTCTTGAACTAAAACGAGAAAAAAAAAACAATTCATGAATATGTAATATGCATTTTTCAATAATTACATAATTGGGGGATTCACAAGGTGTGCTATCAAGTCATATCGTCATAATGTCCTAAATAATATTTTACAAGTGCTTAAAATAAATATTGTTGTGTTTCAAACAAAAAAAAAATTTTAATGCTGTGCTCATTGATTTGTTATAACTGCACAGTAGAAATATAAGTTATAAGAAGTAGCCCGCAACAGTCATATCGTCGGCTTAATATACAAACCTGCGAACTTCCTTCAAACACATTTTACAGGAGAGACAAACAACTTTTTATTTTTTCTATTTGCAGCTTGATAGAAAATTAAAAATACAATTAGTTTTACACACTTCCAAGACTTAAATAGAAGAAAAACAACATGCTGGTCGACGAGGCGTATCTTTCTCTACCACACGGCATCAAAATCTCAATTAACATAAAAAGTGGATTTAGCCGGTGTGCATATTAATCCTACGATATATATTTCTAGTAATTATTTAAAGACATAAGGCTTTACAACTTTAAGACTACCTTGTGAATCCCCCAAATATGTATTTACAAAAAATAGACTTAGATAATTTTATTATTTATTTCAATAGTTAAAGGAGATCTTATAAAAAAATCTTTTAAAAAAGTAATTTGGTTTAAATGTTTAGGAGCTAATCGATTATTTTCTTTTGTTTTGACAAAACTTGACTTAGAAAAAATTCTTTCACTTATCGTAGATTAATATCTAATTTCTCAGTCCTTTTTAAGGATTTCTCTAAATATATAAAATATTCCATTATGTCCTTAAAGTCCTGTTTTAATTTTTAAAAAGCTTTAACACTTCTAATTGTTTCGGTTAATTTTGTTAATGAGAAGGTATGAGAAGAAACAAATAACTAAACACATACACATAAAAAGTACGTGAAACAAGAAAAAGGTGTTGGCAATCAAACATTTAAGCCATTTTTCGCTACATTCCTGTTGATTGAACATTGAAATCGGTCGGCGGAAAATAGGTTGAAATGAAGATCACTGAACACCTTTGTTTGTAAGAAAAAAAATTTTCTAAACACATACCTTTTGTATATGAGACAAAACAAATAATTAAAAATACCAAAAAATATTTAATAATAAAGGGTGGTTAAATTGTAAGGGCCGATGTTGAATGTGAACCACACCTAAACGCCAAGTTTTTTTCCGAATTTTATTTGGCATTTCTCTATTTCAGACTTACTCAATTTGAACCATGGAGAGATACACAATCCAACAACGTGTTAAAGTTATCCAGACTTATTATGAAAATGGGCGTTCAAATCAAAATGCATATCGTGCACTTCGTGACTTGTGATGAGGCACATTTTCACCTCAGTGGATTCGTCAATAAGCAGAATTGCCGCATTTGGGCGAATGAGAATCCAAGAGTGATTGTCGAAAAACCACTGCACCCACAAAGAGTGACTGTTTGGTGCGGTGTATGGGCTGGCGGCATCATCGGGCCGTATTTTTTCCAAAATGAGCCCGGTCAGGCAGTTACTGTGAATGGTGTTCGCTATCGTTAGATGATAACGAACTTTTTATGGCCCGAATTGGAAGATATGGATGTGGACGATATGTGGTTTCAGCAGGACGGTGCCATTTGTGACACAGCTAACGAAACAATGGCTCTTTTGCGCAACAAATTCAATGGCCGTGTTATCTCACGTAATGGCGATGTCAATTGGCCGCCAAGATCATGTGATTTGACACCGTTGGACTTTCTTTGGGGATATTTGAAAGAAAAGGTGTACGTCGATAAGCCAGCAACAATTCAAGAGCTAAAGGATGAGATAATTCGGCACATTAACGGCATAGAACCTCCATTATGCCTCAGGGTCATCGAAAATTTGGACCATCGGATGGAGGTGTGCCGCCGTGGTCGCGGCGCCCATTTGGCCGATATTTTGTTCCATATATAATTGAGTAATACCAATATATCATAATAAAATAAAATTACAATAATTTCCTAAATAGTTTGTTTTATTCAAAATCAACATCGGCCCTTGAAATTTAACCACCCTTTACTACAAAAAATTAAAAATCTTATTACATCGGTTAATCGGTTAATCGACCGGTTTAATCGTTAATCGAAAAAAGCCAATTTGAAATTAACTGATCAGTTTATCGGGTAGTAATTAATCGGTTAACCGATTGACGGTTTACCGAATGAATACCCTAGTAAATACTATGGTACTTAGGATTTACCGATAGTTTAAGTTTAAGGATTGTTTTTAGTACATGGAACTGTTATTCAATTGTTAAGTATTTTGTTTTCAAATTAGCAATTTTTGAATTTTTTGGGGCATATTTTTAACAATTTGCAGGGCATATTTTCAAGTTTTTTCTGCATATTTAATGCGCATAAAACGCTTTTTTTAGAGCATAACGTATATAACATATTAATTCTAGGTCTTAATGATTAGTGAAACTGATTTTACGTAGTGCGTCTTTCCCTGTGTATGCTGCAATGGGTTTTTCTAAAATCTAATATAAAATGGGTTGCTCTAGTTTTAAATTATATATAGCACGGAATAGTTTCCTATCGAAATTAAGTCACATCGGTCCACTAATGGCTGAGGTATGGGAAAAAACACGAATGCCTTTAATTTTTATCCATAGAAATCTAATTTCTACCCCAAACCATTTATTTTTTATTTTTTATGTTTCCTTATAATCTCTGAACTTTATTTTTGTGTTTGTTAACAAAACGAGTTCATAAACGATAGTTTCAGATAAAAAAAAAACTACCTTTTTGGTTCCAAAATTATGCTGTTGGCACAATAGCGCACATAACATATGAACTAGGAGGGCCATATTTGAATCGGAAATTTAATGAAAGGATTATTAAATATTTAAAATAAAGGCAATCAGTGCATGATTTTACCTGATCCCCGCACAAATGTACCACCAAATTCAAGGTTTTGATACGATTGTTAATTCCGTTTAAAATTTTTGGTCATGAATTTACATCAACATTGTTGCTTAATGCAATACTATGATGATAATGATCATCATAACTATCATTATCATCTTCATTATTAAAAATTGCATCAAAGTGCGTATGAGTTTGAATAAATAATTGTAGGCAAATAAAACAACTTAGAACTTCAAAGACTTAAATTCAGGATATTTATATAAAAAGACGTTTTTGCTTACAAAAGTTGACTTAAAAGTAGAACACAACAATTTTTGTTTGTTTTTATTTGCATTCTTTCTTTTTCTCTCATTCGTTTTTTCTTATAATTATTTGTTATTAAATGGAAGACAGACACACTTCAAAAGGTTAATGTTTGTTTTCTTTTTATTGTTCAAAATTTCTTTGACTTGTCTTTGTTTTAGAAACTGGAGCAGAATAAAACAAAGTTAAGGCCACTTCTTATTTTTGTGATTACTTAGTTCCTTTAGAACGATCTTTTTTTTTTAAATGGAAGCAAACAAAGAATTTTTCTTTCAACTTTCCGAACTTCAAGAAAATTCAAATACAATTTCTGTATTTTGTATTAAAATAATGAAAAATAAATAATTTCCATTGTTGTTAATATTTATTACAATAGTGATAAAGTTTTGCGATATTTACCACAAAACTGAAGCGTTCATTCATCGTATGAACTAGGGTTAACACGATTGTTGTAAGCGTAATCGCGATTTACCGCTCATTTAGTCTTAATCGTAATCGCATAATACTTCACGCGATTAAATTTCACGCGATTAAATACTCTGTTAATAAAAATATAAAATTAAACGAATTATTTCCTAAATTTTTCTGTATTAAATTAAGGAATTACGAAAAACATAGTCTTTCTATGAATGAGTGGAAGAAGATATTTTAATTAACAAGGTTATTGAAAACAAGTAAGAGTGATATATTCGGCTTTGCCGAATCTTATATACCCTTCACCATAGTGCGATAAAAAAAAGATAGTTTTTTAAATACAGTAATTTTGACTTAGCTGCACAATCTCCTTTGCACGATTTTTTGTGCAGGTAAATGAAAAAAGCAGCTATCTTAAATGTATTTAGCTGCCTAAATGTACAGGTACGCAATTGTGGTTACCTGCATAATAGTGCAGCTAAAGTAAAGTGGTTGAAAAAGGAGTATCAACGTTTTCATTAATAAATTGATAATAACAAAGACGTTCAAACAACCTGTCATTAGTTATGCATTTTTATAAAGAACGAGATAACCAAATTGTTAACAATAAAGTGTGGGACAGAAAAGTCGCTGTAGTACAACGTTAAGAATAACGCTGCAAGCTGTCAAAAGTTAAAAACGGCAGTTTCAAAGTAGTGTCAACAGAATACGTAGTTGTCGTTGCCGTTGCCGTTGAAGCGCAAAATTCGAAATTTTGAACTTTGTTGCGCTACAAAGCATTCGTCAGCTTCAAAAACTACTACAACTACTTTGTTCTGTTCCAGACCTAAGATTTGCTATTCGTTTCATATAATCGTGGTAAAGTTGCTGTAACCACAAGTTGTGGTCCACAACCCATATGCATAAGTGTAGGTACATGCAAACAAAATAAATGAATTACAATGATACCAACTTGACTTGTTTGCGATTTTTGTTTTTTTAAACACCTAAAATTGGATATTTATGTGAAAAAGTGGCCACCACATTTTGTCATGTGTGCAGCTAACTTTGATGTTTTATATGAAAATATTTTAAAGCTGCCCAAAATTATGAAAAATGTGAAGGTATACAAAATGCACGTAAACAAGGAGTTTGAAGAATAATTACAGAAAATATGTATTTTGGGCAGTTAAGTCAAAGTGCAGCTAACTTTAATTTTTTGTATGAAAATAATTTTAAAATGCCAAAAATTTTGTGCATTTTTCTTAAATGTGCAGGTAAAGAAAGTGCACTTAAAAAAGGAATTTGTATGGGATTATAAAGAATAATGCCAAAAATTATCAATTTTGTGCAGTTAAGTCAAAAGTGCACGTAAATAAAAGGCAGCTAAGTCAAAACTACTGTACCATTTTTTTAGACACTTGATAGATTTTATAATTTTAACTAGACGCATTTTTAAAATGACACAAATATTTACTAACATCTCACATTCAATCGACTGACAGAATTAGCCCCCTTAATTTCAGCCACTTTCAAAGCACTTGAATTTTATTGGGCAACGAAAACTAAAATTTGTACAACTCATTATGCCCTTTTGCTTATTGAAATATGATGCGAACTAAAATTATAAATAACCAAATTATTTTGTAAATAAACCACAAAACTTAATTTATTCTATTGATATTCAATCAAAAGTGCATACACATTTGTAAATAAAATTAAAATAACGATTTTAATTTCTAAATTTACAAAACAATTAAAAATTAAAAAAATAAATTTAATGGAAAATGCAACTGCTGGCAAACAATACAATTAAATTCTATTCAATTTATATGGAAATTATTTTATGAATATGATACTGAAGTCTATAGAAAATTAGGATGGTCCTAATGAAAAAAGGCATGTCCCTTTTTTTAAATTTAATATTTATAGGAAATAATTAGTATTGTGGTTATTTTGTTGAACTATTTATGGTTTTTAATCCAAACTTTTAATAATTTTAATCGAGTGGTTGCGATCGAAACATGTCATGGTAACCTGCCGGCCCGGGTTCGAGCCCCGGCCACGGTCAAGAATGAAAGATTATCAATAACAATTTTAATTAATTTTCATGTTGTAAAATTCCTTTCTTCATAAAAATAATTTAATGAAAATTAAATTTAATGAACTTAAGCCTGATTAAAATTATTAAAAGTTTGTATTTATAGGAAATTTCCTTTTTTATAGGAAATTTTTATATCTCTACAAGTATATAATATATAAAAATATATATTTATATAGGTGCCTCGGTAGGCTAGTTGGTAGTGAGCTAGTCTATCAGTGCGGAGGTTGCGGGTTCGATTCCAGCCAGAGACTCTGGTCTATTTCTTTATTTATTTTGTTAAAAAATATTTGCAGAAATTTGCTGTTTTGAAAGAAATGTTTATAAAATGGTTTTCTATTTTTCAATATTCATATCACACTCCATTTTAGGAAATTTTAAAAACTATCCCCTGTTTTTACCAATATTAAATATTTTTTTTTTAGGAAATTTCATTAAAAGTACAAAATAGAAAAAATGTCTTATAAAAATTCCATTAAATTTTCATACAAAATAAGAAATTTTGTTGAAATTTGTCTACAAAATAGAAACTCTGTGCGAAAATGTCTTATAAAATGACAAATTTTGGTAAAAATTTCCTAAAAATTATCCATTTTAAAAGACATTTTCGCACAGAGTTTCTATTTTGTAGACAAATTTCAACAAAATTTCTCTTTTTTGTACTAAAATTTAATGAAAATTTTTTATTATTAAAATATTATCCATATTCATAAAAAATATTTTTGATTTATAAAAAAGGTTTATTGTACAAATTTTCAGCGTTTAAAAAACTGCAGTCAAAGTGGAAAAACTGCCATTTCTTCCACTTCTTCATATGTCATTGGCCAAAAAAACGGTTGCTTTTACTTTTGATTCATTAAATATAAACAGTCGCTGTCAAACCAACTCAAAAATCGAAAAGTTGTACCACAGATTTTCGTTTTTTGTTAGACAGTTTTTTGTTTCGACTGCAGTTTTTTAAACCCTGCAAATTTTCATAGAAATTCAAGACGATCATGTGATTTGACACCGTTGGACTTCTTTATTTTGGGATATTTAAAAGAAAAAGTTTACATCAATAAGCTAAAGGATGAGATAATTCGGCACATTAACGACATTGAACCTCAATCATGTCTCAGAGTCACTGGAAATATGGACCATCAGAGATATGTCACCGATTTAAATGTATTGTAGAATAGAAAATTATATAAAATTTTACACAATTTCTAAGTTATATGAAATTTGCACAAAATCGCCAAATTATAGGAAATTTTCAAGAAGTTTTTTTTTATTGCACAAAATGTCTAAATTATTGAAATTTTTTGACAAAATTTTTAAATTTTCTCACAGTTTCTACATTTTCACAAATTTTTTTAAATTTTCAGAAAAACTAATTTCAAAAGATTTTGTCTTGTATTCCCAAAAATTGAAATTACTTTTTGATAATTTCAGAAAAACTCTAAATTTTTTAATTTTTAAAATATTTCTATATCAACAAAAAAATTTATAAGTTTTCAAAATAAATTTTAAATTTTCTCAAAATTTTAGAATTTTAAAAAATGTCCTAAATTAACCTTTTTTTCGAATGTGTTCAATGAACCAAATTTCAATTTATAAAGCTTGTTTATATTAGTCCTATTTCTTCAATATTTCACATTATTTTTGCTTAATATTGAAGGAATAGGAAGGACTATTGAAAGAAAGTATTATAAATTAAAATTGGATCCATGGTGTTTCATTGTTTGAAAAATAAAAACAAATAATTCTCATTTTCTCGTTTTTTTTTACAAAATCTTAAAAAATTTTCACACAATCGGCCATGTCACAAAGTACAATTCCGTTCGGAAACGGAATTCATTCCGTATTTTAGTGCTTCAGAAAATGACGAAAAAAATATTTCAGAATGAAACCATGAACGGAATGGGAGTTTTCTGTACCTGAAAGGCCAAAAACCTACCAAAATACACTTTCTCTCAATAAAGAAATATGTTTTCTTCGATTCCGAACGGAATTGTACTCTGTGACATGGCTGAATATTATAAAAGAATTATATAAAAAAAAAATTGTCACAGAATTCTCACAAAATTTCAATATTAGAGAAATTTTTTACAAAATAATATTCCGAGGAACTCAGAATTTTAAAATTTTTTACCAAATTTCTTACTTTTAGAAAATTTTCACAAAACTTCTAATGTAAAAAAAAAAAAAAAATACAGAATTTTAAAATTTTCTCAATATTTCTAAATTTTCACAATATTCACAGCCAAGAAAATTATCAATGAATTTTTATAAAATTTCATGTTGTAAAATTCCTTCCTTCAATAAAAATAATTTAATAAAAATAAAATTTGATGAACTCAAGCTTAACTAAAAAAATTACAAAATTAAACTTAACAGTTCAACTAAAATCACAATTGTGCTTTGGCACAAGCTCTTATGTTTACATTTATGCTGCAAGTTGTACAAATAAAATGTCGACGAAGTGGACAAAAAACATAATAAACAAATGTTTTCAGGTTTTTAAGACAAAGTCTTGACGGAAAGAATACGAAAAAACAGAGGAACGGAGGCAACATGTAATAAATAAATTTAAAATGATAATTACAGCAAATTTCGAAACACCAGTACCACTCGTTACAGATTGATGTTTGACTGTTGGCTGGCAGGCACCGCAGTGGTGCAGAGGTTAGAACTCAAAGAATTCTGATGAAAGAATGTGGTGATTCTTGAAACATGTGAATTCAACCCAGGTTCGAGCCCCAGCTCAGCCAAGAAAATTATCAATTAATTTTAATAAAATTTCATGTTGTAAAATGCCTTCCTAACTTAATGCAAATTAAATTTGATGAACTCAAGCCAAACTAAAAATATCAAAAAAAAAAAAAAAAAAAAAATATATTTATAGGAAATTTTATAAAATTGTTTAATGGAAATTTACACAAAATATTAAATTTAAAGTAAATTTAAAGAAAAATTTTCTTTTTTGAACGCTTTTACTATTAATAAGAAAATTTGCAAAAATTTAGGGAAGTTTTCGCAATTTAAGGGCAAAATAAACCATACAATCCGCTTGGCGAACACATACTATTTTTATGGCTTGTGTTCGCCAATAAACCAAATAAACATAAGTAGTACAAACATTAATTTTTCAATTTTTTTTTTTAATTTTTCAATGAATGCAGGCGACGATAGTGCTGTGGCTATTTTCCTTTAAAACTATTTTGTTTTAAACGGAGGAGAATTATAAAGTAAAGGAAAAGAATTTGGGGTATTAAAAAGTGGTCTAAACAACGAGCTGTTTTGTGACAGGCAATGCTGCTTAACAAATTAGAATTTACAACCGAAAATTATGTTAATGCTTCTTCTTCTTCTTCTTCAATGTCTTCACTCTGCAAAGTTTTCGCTGAAATAGTTACGTTTAGCACTAGGCATCACAAAAGGTTTGACAAATATCTAAAGTGTCTGCCGAATATTAAAAATTTTAAATAATTCTACAAAAACATGCTTCAAATGTTGTCCAAACAGCAGACACTCAAATTAACAAAAAAAAAAAATTGTTGCACAGATGTAAAATTTTGGCATGTTTGGCAAGCAATTTGCATAGTTTATTTTGGCTTTAAATCGTTTATTGAAATCTTTTCTAAAATTTGCAATTTGAGCAGAACTTTTTTTCAAAATTATGCATAAACTTATTGGAGGCGTATACTTTAAACCATTTTAAAAGTCAACAATTTTCAATATTACTCATCCGCTGCCATTTTTTTTTTTTTTTTTTTTTTTTTTTTGTACAAAATTCTCATTTATGCAGTTGTGCTTTATTTCGAACATTAAATTATGGCTGCAATTCAAATTCTGTTTAAAAAAATGAAATCAATATAAAATATTTTATAGATAAATAAGAGACAGAAAAAATAGTAATAAAATTCTGTAAATAAATTAAGTTTGCATTTCCACATTGGCATTGGCCACAGAATCATAATTTTATCATTTTCGATATCATCAGGGAAATGTATACCTTTCATCTTTTTTTATTTTAATTATGATATTGAAAATAAATAAACCTAAAATTAGAGATGAAAAATAAGCAATAATATTATTCAGTTTTTATATCCATCAATTTAAAAAAAGAAAAAAAAAAACTCTTTCATGATTCTTATTAAAACGCAGTTATGATTTAATAAAATGTTTCGTTTAAATAACGAAATTAATAAGTGTTGATGTTATTTACGGAATTTCGTAGAAATTAATTAAAACGCCTTTTGGTTTATGTTTGCGGAATTTGCAATGTAACGCCATATTAACAAAATATTAATAATGAACTAATTATTGTTTATCTGTTAATAAAACTTAGTTACATAAAATGACATCATGTTGGTTTCACAATCAAATTATATCGATTGTTATGAGTGTTTTCCTTAATATGATGAGGAAATTCTTTAATACAAATTAACTTTCCTTTTAATTAAGTTAATGGCTAGAAACGGAAAACGATATTATCAAGTTATTAATTTATTATCAACCTCTATTGTCTTTTTTAATATAAAGGGTGGTCTAACTAAACCGCACGATGTTAATTTTTAATAAAACAAAAAGTTTGCAAAAAATTATCCAACATTTTTTATTATTATTATAGAAGGATCTATGACAATTATGTGTCAAACAAAATATCGGCGAATTGCTAGCCACGGCTTCGGTGGCACACCTCTATCCGATGGTTCATGTTTTCAATGACTCGGAGTCATAATTGAGGTTCAATGTCGTTTATGTGCCGAATTATTTCATCCTTTTGCTCTTGACTTATTCTTGGCTTATTGATGTACGAAGTCCAACGGTGTCAAATCACATGATCGTGACGAATTGGCCGTTACATCGCCACGACTTGAGATAACTCGGCTATTGTATTTCTCGCGCAATAGCGCCATTGTTTCGTTGGCTGTGTAGCAAGTGGCACCATCCTGTTGGAACCACATATCGTCCAGGTCTATTTCCTCGATTTCTGGCCACAAGAAGTCCGTCATCATCTCGCGATAGCGAACACCATTCACGGTAACTGCTTGACCGATCTTATTTTCGAAGAAGTACGGCCCGATGACGCCGCCAGCATATAAACCACACCCAACAGTCACTCTTTGTAGATGAATCGGCTTTTCAACAATAACTCGTCGATTCTTATTTACCCAAATGCGGCAGTTCTGCTTAATAACGAGTCCACTAAGGTGAAAGTCTGCCTCGTCGCTGAAGATGACTTTCTTTGTAAAGTCACCATTCACTTCTATCTGTTCAACCAACCATTGAATTTGTGTACTTTTCCATGGTTAAATTTGTCAAACAATAAAACAAAGAAATGTGAACTTAAGTTGGGCAAAAAACTTAACGTTAAGGTGTGACTCACAATTAACATCGTGCGTTATGGTTGGACCACCCTTTATTATATCACTAAAACTATTACGAATTTGGTAGATTCAAACGAAATTTTTTCCATTTAAAGGATGTTTTTTAAGCCACATAGAACTTGCGAAAGGTTAAGATGTCAAACGAACTATTATACTGCTCTTACTTTTTGGCATTTATAATCAGTTTACATTGGCAAATCTTTATAAATAGATTCACGCTTTACCACGACTACCAAATTATGCAAATTTATTTTGAAAATCAGTCATGGATGTTTCATCGCAAAATTGTGTTAGTTTTAGACTTAAAGGGTTTGTAAGTAAATCAAATTCCTATAGAGTGAGACAAAATCACAACAGGTCGCATAGCATCGATTGCATCTGGAAGAATTTACCGTATAGAGAATTTTACAGGCTAGGATGGTGGCATCATTAGACCACATTTCTTCAAGAACTAAGCCGGAGCTCGTGTTACGGTTAGTGGAGATCGTTACAGCGCCATGATCAATGATCTTTTTGGTTTGAAACTATTGATATTTTCACGACTGCATCTGGCATAAGTTTTGAAGAAAATTGTACATTTTTGTGAACGTAGAAGTTAATGAAAGTGAAAATTATTGTTTGTGCCGCATTCGCCACTTTTTTAGATTTTTTTTTAATGAGTACCTTTTTGTGCTGCATACGTATACTTACTGGTGTGAATTGAGTTATTGTTATTTTATTTTGCTTTTGCTTTAACTACTTTTTTTTCTTACGGCAATGAAGCGAAGCAAAAGTGAAGTTAATATTGGACGTTTTTGTATGATGAATTTGCTGCATTCGCCAAACAGTAGCGCGTAGAGCAAAATAATACATAAAAACTTTCAAATAGTTGATATGGAGCAGAAAAACCGCTTAATATTTAAGAAACCCTAAAAAATTTCGTGAAACAGGTGTTGGATTCAGAAAGGTGGTACTCAAAATTTAAATACCCCATACCTAACTCAAGTTTTTTAAAAATGGTCGTTAGGTCAAACCAATAACAAGCTGACGATGCATTGATTTTTTGAACAAATAATTTTTTTTAATTAAAATATTCAGTGCGAGGGTTGCGGGTTCGATTCCCGCCAGAGACTCTGGTCTGTTTCACTACAACGGGCTGAAGGTCTGCGTCATTATTGCTCGGATAATTTAGTTTAAATATAATTTTTAATTGTATTTGTTACTCTTATTAAATAAATAAATAAATTATTTATATATAAGTTTTTAAGTTATTAAAATAAAAAGTTTTTTCTAGCTCGAGGCCAATAATTTGTAAAAAATATGTATATTGTTTAAGCCCATATGACACTACATTTTTAATGCATTGTTCAAGTTTTGGTGAACAGTACAAATATAATGTAATAGAAAAATTTACCAAGTGCAAAGAGTTCAGCTGTATTAAGATAAATGGCAAACTGTCAACAATTTTTAAAAAGTTATGGATAAAAAATGAAGTTATGTCAAAAAAAATGTAAAATTGTTTAACTTAAAATTGACATTTCAAGCTTGAAATATTAAAAGTGTTGCTGAATCAGCGGTTTATGGGCAAATTCAGCGATTTACCGCTTTTGTTTTTTCTCATAAACAAAAAGTTGGTAACATTTAATAAAATAAACAAAACAGGGATGGCTAAGTTGTTTCAATTGTACTTTTTTGTTGATACTTTTTAAACAAAGATGTATAATACCTTTTTGTTGTATTTTTTATAAACATAAATAATATAAATTTCAACTAAAAAAATCTTTTAGTACAATTAGGGTAAAAAAGTAAAATTTTTAAAGGTTGTTGGTACAATTTTAAAAATTCTCAACGCCATCCCTGAAACAAAACCATAACAAGAGAAAAAAAAAAACTAAAAAAACTTTGTTTACATTTTTTATAGTTGGCTCTTTTTAACATTTACTGTTTCTTTCTATCAATTCTATATTAATTAATGAATAAAAAATGTAGTGTCATAAGGGCTTTATTAAATTATTTGTTCCAATATTTCGATATCCTTCGGATATCATTATCAAGGCTGTAACAATATAAGAAAACTGTGCTTAAATAAAAATAAAATACATAATTACAACAGCTCGAAAAAACTTTTTTTTTTTTTTTAATTATAAAAAAAGGTCGAAAAAATAAAATTTAATTTTATAGTTTTTAAGTTATTTTTAAAAGTTCTATCGGTCTTAAAAAACACCCTTTATTTACTAGAAAGCCCTATAAAATAAAGATATTAAATAAAGGCTATGAAACATATTCAATTTAATACTTTATTTAATTATTAACAATAATAACTGACACTTACAAAATAATATGTCTCATCGTTAGTAAAATGAATAAGGTAACCCCAGTTCTACAAGTACAATAAGGCAAAAACAATATGTATATATATTTTGTTAGTTGAACACTTGATACCCAGTAAAAAAATGTGCTCCAAAAAGAGCAGGTCTTATGTATGAGTTCATACTTCAAATCGCTTCAAACCTGCTGATGGTATGCCCGATTTTTGTATGGGGTGTTCCCGGTTTGGAGGACTATTTTCTGCTGACAATAAGCGCTTGCTTTTACTTGTTGCCATAATATATTTCTTCGTTGTCAGCACTAACCATTTTTGTATATTTTATTTTTTATCATTTACTGCTGAAAAAGAGCGCTCGCTTATGCGCTTTTTCTCTTAACTGCTTCAAAAAAAACCCAAATTTTTTTTTTACTAGGTAGATTGTCAAAAAAAAAGTGTGTAATTCTAGCAACAATAAATTTTCTTATTTATAAACAAACAAACCTGTAAACCATTTGGGACATAACGTAAAGTTCTTAAACAATATTCAGCTGGGCTGCCTTATTAATTTTACCATGACGTATACACATAAGATTAAAATATTGAATAAAATACAATTCTATAAACGCAAAAGTGACAACCCAACTGGGGTTTTCTGATTGAATAAAATCACAATAATTCGAATACAACAGACATTTACAATGACAAGTTTATTAAAGAGAACAAAAGAAAATCCATAGATACAGTCCCACATATACGACAATAGTGTAAGAGGACAAATAAATAAACAGCTTGAAAGTGTTTGAAGAATGCTTCGTAAGATGTAACAAGAAGAAATGTAAGAAATGCGAATATGAAGAGGTCGTTAACCTTACAATTGACCTAAAGCAACTAAAATGGTATTCAGAATATCTAAATATATTTAGAAGTATAAAATGCAAAGTAAATATCGTAATGAACTAACGACGTCAATAGATAAACACAAGTTTAATGTCTTATCTATATATATAAAAATAAGTTGTCCTGTGTTCGTGATTTTATAACTCGAGAACCACTCAACCGATATTCAAACGAGTACATGCGTTGGAAAGGTATACTTTCACTGATGGTTTATAAAAAAAACTCCCGATAGGTGGAGCTGTTGTCGTGATATTTACAATTTTTTCTGTTGATGGTAGATAGCGCTGGGGTCAAGTTATTAAAAAAATTCTCCAATATTTTTATTTTTATTTAGAAAATCCCGAACAGCGCCGCACAATACTTTGATGTGGAAAAAAATTGTGCAAAAATAGAAAAAGTTGACCCAGACTAATAATATTTTGCACGGAGGTATATATGATAATCATAAACAAAATTTCAAGTTTTGAAAAAATTCCGTCAAAGGATTCATGTACTTCCCATATATCCTTTTTTTTAAATAATTTAATTCGGCAACACTTTTTATGTTGAATTTTTGAAAATTACCAAATCTATCTAAATATAATGTTAAAGTTGATGTACATTATTTTTTATAAATTCTAGCAAGGATTTTTTAATGATACAACCCATTTAAATATTTCATAATTCAAATATTTCATACAAAAATATAAAAAACAAGTACAATTTGGTGTTACGAAAAAAGCTCAAAAAATTACACTCAAAATGTGGTATATGTTAGTTTTTGTAACAAAATTATCAATTTGGTGGTTCTACATTTTGATTCATAGCTCTGATCCTACTGAACCGATTTTGCTGTATTTCAATCCCAAAAGGCTTAGGATAACTACAAGCAATTTGACACCAAGTTGGTTCATGTTGGTTCAAAGTGAGCATGTTTTCAACAGACGGACAGACAGACGGACATGGCTAAATCGACTTAGAATTATTCAAGAAGCCAGAATATATATATTTATGGAGTCTGAGATTAATAATAAAAAAGTTTTACACGGAAAGACAAACTAAGTATACCCTCTTCAAAACTAATTGTGGTGGAGGATACAAAAAAGCTTGCAAAATGGGAAAAACTTAACAAATGGTAACGCTGCTTTTCAAACAAATGCCACACTCACAATATTATTACAGTAACGGACTGTAGTTTATTTAAGAAATATTACGTTCAGTCATTTTTAAATAAATAAACATTTAAAATTCCAAGCAAATTTATTTTTAACTGATTCTAACAGTTATTCAACAAAATAAGTGCTATTAATACGGATTTTCAGTTGCAGTTAATATTGTCCGTTGATTGAGTTAAATTCTTCTTTATGTTAAACTAAATAATAATAAAATTTAAAGCAACGAAAGGTTCATTTAATTTTTACTGTCAAAAATTCAACCGCGAATTCCGTAAAAACAAATCAATATTCAGTTATCTTTTATAAATTAATTGTCAAAAAATTAACTACATATTCCGTAAAAACAAATAAATATGCAGTTATTTTATAAAATTTTACTGTCAAAAATTCAACACCATATTCAGTAAAAACAATTAAATATTCAGTTATTTTACTACTAAAAATTAATTTTTACTTATCTATAAAAAATGAATTGCTTGTTTTGTGTAAGCAATTCCCATTTTCTATTTGTTAAAATAATTTAGTTAAATACATCAAATTTTAAAATTAAAATAATTGCGAAGCCATATCGGTCATGCTGCTGGTGTCTTATAATTGAGAGTTCTTCTGTAAACAACGTGGTCAGTACAACAAAAGTAAAACAAACGTGTGTAACTGGGTAAGTAAATAAAAATATTCTCCCTCTCTCGCTTATAAGAAAAACAAGCGGACAGGTGTCTGTCTGGTATTTTTTAGAAATTCGGCTCTTTTGTGAAGTAAACGAAAATTTAATAAAATAACTGAATATTTAATTGTTTTTACTGAATATGGGGTCAATTTTTTGACAGTAAAATTTTAATAAATAACTGAATATTTAATCGTTTTTACTGAATATGGTGTTGAATTTTTGACAATAAAATTTTACAAAATAACTGAATATTTATTTGATTTTACGGAATATGGTGTTGAATTTTTGACAGTAAAAATTAAATGAACTTTTTGTTAAAAATAAATGAAAAATAGGTAGACCGGTTTTTAATTGAACTTTCATTTATTTTATATTACAATTTCAGTTAATTTTACGTACAGAATATTGTGAGTGCATTTACAATGAATTTCCACTTTTATAGTGATGGCACTAAAATAATCGGAAGACGTAGAATGGAATACAATGGCATAGGAACATCTTCTTAAGGTGTTGATTTTCACTCTATGTATGAAAAGGCGATAAAGAATAATATATTGCGTTGATCCAGCTTGCATAATTTAAGGTGGCCGGCCACAAGTTGGTCATCGTCCGGATTTAAAATTTTTGTTGCAGCATTTTTTTTAAATTTATGGGTAATAATTCACTTTTTCCATAGTTAATGGGATTACGGATGGCAACACAAAACCTATAAATTTTTTTTGTTTCAACATCAGCGGCGTTGTCAGATTTCGCTACTGGCAACGCAACTTCCGTAATCGACCTATAAGAAACATTTTTTTGGGCGATTTATCGTTTTCTTAGTTATTTTTTCTTATATTGGGTTTAAATAATGTCGGTACTTAAGTGAAGCTTTGTAAAAAAAATGGGCTTGGTCTGCCCACTTTAATTGGTAGTCCCCGTACATTGTGAAAAAAGTGTAAAAGAGTAAATCGCAGTTTTTCGCAATTTTTTTTACCCTCTACAATAACTCGTTGTGATAGGGATATACTTCGTTTGTCATTCTTTTTAATATTCATCTAAGATCCCATAAAGGCATTGTTAAAAGAATAAGTGTCTATATGTGAGAGCATTAGAAAAAACGCTCTCAAAATAAAATAAATTTTATTTCTCGGCCGCATTCTCTGGCAAAATTGTATGTCAAACTGTATAGAAAACATCGTTTAGCCCCAGTTCTGTTTCATCATTTAGGATTTTTGCCTGAAGTTAAAGACTCAGTTTTGTTGAAACACTTACCTCTCAAAATATTAAATAAATTTTAAGCACCTTATCCCGACTTACGAATATAAGATTTGTATTACTATCCATTAGTTTGCAAGGGGAAATATACTATTAGATTAAAGTGTTTGCTTTTAATTTTCTTAGATATACACAAGAATATGTTAAAGATGTTCAGGCTTAAACGATAAAATTATAATGGCAGGCAAGCAGGCAGGCATTAAGCCACAATGAATAATTTAAGCATTCTATTCTAAAATGGAAAATAATCGTCTTTATTTCAAACATTAAAACGAAAAACAAAACAAAAAAAACTAACAAATAGTTGTGGTAACTGAAGCGATAGCATTTGTTTGGATGTGTGAGTAAACGCATACATATGTGTGTATGTATGTCTGTAATACAAGTATTATGCTCTTTACTAAATTCACATAGACAGTCATATGAATGAATTGCATACAAATGCTTTGCCACATGTTCGCCTACAGTTGGCTGTTTTAATTTGCATACATTTACTACTCCTACACTGACTGGCATTTGTGGCATTCGTATTGGTGGTGCTAGTGCTGTTGATGGTGGTGGTGCCCCTACTACGACCGCTATAAATGTTAATCGTTGTAGCATGTTGCAGGAACATAATAGAAATTTATTTGAAATTCATTATGCAACGGCAAATTTTGTATTGATACGAAGCACTATGGGCAAAATTTAAAAATTGTTTTGGTGAAATTAGAATTTTTATTTTCAATAAAATATTTGTTGGGTAATATTTTTTCGGCGTTGAGACCCCTTTCAGACTTGGGGAGTTAGATGGTTTGTTGATGTTAGATGTCGGGTTAGAGAAAGAAATTAAAGTACAGACTTGGTTGTACTCGGCAAGTTGTTTTGTTCTTTCATTCTTTTTTTGCCTGAAGACGAAGGTTCACGTCTGAACGGAAGGCAGCGGATTTCCCACCCCTGTGCCCCTGTTCTGTAACTCTCGCATCGAGTAGCTTTTCGATTGAAATGTGTAAAATTAAACAAAAATGCCATATATTGAAACAAACAGCTGTTTTTCGCACTAAACTGTGTCTGTAACTTTTTTTGGTGATTATTAGCTGTCACGTAAGGAAATTACTCGCCAATTTACAGAAAAAGGGTGTCTGTAAAATTTTTGTGAGAAAAGTTCCCGCTTTGAACTGTCAAATAAACTCTCGAATAAAAATGGGGTGAGAAAAAATTTTAGCACTAAAAAACAATTAAAAATGCAAAGAATAATAATAATAACATTTTCTTTTTGACACATTTTTCAATCGTTTAATTTTTTTGCTTTTAACATTTTTATAAAATATACGAATTTTTCAAAGCTCGCTTACAAACAACAAACATTAAAGTGGCACTTAACATTATTTGGTATAGCCGACAGTTGTATTTTCGCCGCCGTCGTTGCAAAATTTTCAGTTTTAGTATATTTTGGTCGCCGTCAACGATATGTGTTACTGGCGTTCTCAACGTCTGCAATGTCACATCGGCTTCGGGTGCAATGTTATGACGTTTATAACGTAACGACGTAATCTCTTTTGATAGTTTTCGACATGAGTTACAGACACAGTTTATTCTCACTTTTCGAGAAACGATGGAATATTTTGTTTCACATCTTTTCGATGCGAGAAATTCTCACTAAAGTTACAGAACATGGGTACTGGATTATATTTTGAATGATAATATGTCCTAAGACGAATTGACAACGTGAGGCGCTACTATCATCAAGTTTTATATTGTTACGAAAGTAACTTTAGTAAAGAATTAGTCGTAGTTATTGGTTAAGAATTAGTTATAAGTTCATAAGTAATTTTATTAGTTTACATATTTATTAAAAATTTTTATAATTTAAGCTTCAGTATAAGTGGTGAAATTATGTGAACATTAGCAAACGTAATAGTGGTGAATAGTATTGCCTCGAACCTTCGAAAAACATTTCGAATGCTCTAGAATGCCAAATTGCAGTATAAATACTTGCGGCGCACAGTGGGAAATTTTACGAGAAGGCGGCCAAAATTCCATAACTTTTGACTGGATCGGTATTTTTTTATGCGATTTTTTTTGCTCGATAGGTGCGATGTTAGGCTTTAATTTGCGCTATAAAACGTAAAATTCGACTGATAGAAGCAAAAGTTATGGGGAGTTCAAAATGCATTTTCATTTTTTTGTTGAGTTTCGGTGTAAAAGTTGAATATTTCATATATGATTTTTTTATAATTTATCATTATTTCTCTTGTATTTTACAACTGATACTTATTTTTTATTGTCGAACTTAGATCCTGTCAGAAAATGCCAATATTTGGCCCCTGGACTCCTATTGGAGTTCAAAATGCATTTTCATTTTTTTGTTGAGTTTCGGTGTAAAAGTTGAATATTTCATATATGATTTTTTTATAATTTATCATTATTTCTCTTGTATTTTACAACTGATACTTATTTTTTATTGTCGAACTTAGATCCTGTCAGAAAATGCCAATATTTGGCCCCTGGACTCCTATTGGAGTTCAAAATGCATTTTCATTTTTTTGTTGAGTTTCGGTGTAAAAGTTGAATATTTCATATATGATTTTTTTATAATTTATCATTATTTCTCTTGTATTTTACAACTGATACTTATTTTTTATTGTCGAACTTAGATCCTGTCAGAAAATGCCAATATTTGGCCCCTGGACTCCTATTGGAGTTCAAAATGCATTTTCATTTTTTTGTTGAGTTTCGGTGTAAAAGTTGAATATTTCATATATGATTTTTTTATAATTTATCATTATTTCTCTTGTATTTTACAACTGATACTTATTTTTTATTGTCGAACTTAGATCCTGTCAGAAAATGCCAATATTTGGCCCCTGTAAATTTTTTAGTCCCAATATTCACAGGGGCCAAAGGTTGGCTTTTTTTTGGAAAGACGAGTTGTTATAAGGATAAAACTGAAAAGGAATATTTTGAAAAATGCCCAAATAGCATTCTTGGCTATCGATAACATTTTAGGTAATTCAACTTTTACTTTTGGTTTGAGATGTATGTGTATTTTATTTTATTTTATTGGTTCGCTTTCGCTGTTCTGTATACTGATTTTTTGTCCGTTTTAAATCCAAAAATAGTGCAAATGCTTCTTCTGGAGTAAATTTCATTTCTTCAGTTGGTGTAGGCATACTTTTTAAAATCCTCTTTGTGCGTTTAGGGCTCGCTTCCACTCTTTTTTCAATTATTGCAATTTTTGTTTTCTTATTTTGCGTTGGTTGAATTTGATGCAGAAATGAATCCTTTATCATACTATGAGAAATTTCTTTATTGATATTTGCTAGCTTGCGTCTTCGTGATCTTTCACTGCAATTGTCAATTTGTTTTGCGGGCCGACCCACTTTTCCAGTTTCCTTAGCAGTTATTGACAGCTTCTTAAAAATCAGATCATTTGTTAGCCATTTTTCGTTGCGTAAGTAAAACGTTTTCTTGTTTCTAGAACATTTAAGGTACCGTTTTCTTAATGTTAATAAAAAATTTTTAATTTTTATCTTATGAATCTTATGAAAGAATGGATTATTCATTATGTGTAACACAAAATCTTTTTCATCTTTCTGTTGAAAATATATATCTGCGAGAACTTTATAACTGAACTTAGCCATTGTTTAAACAATAATGAAGGTAAAATTATGAATGCATGCACTTTTATACTCTTGATAGAAGTTTTTTTAAATGATCTTTTGTTACTGCTTCTTTAAAACATAAAAACCCTTTTTTAAATACAAATTTAATCTTTTATTAGCATTTCTTTGAAACATAAAAAACCCCTGTTTTTACAATTTTTAAAAGGATACCATACCGGCAATAAATTAACAGGTAACATATAGGTAATTTTCACGTAAAATATAACTGCGTGCTAGTTTTTTTACCATTTACCTGTTCTTCCATTTTTTTAAATTAATTTGCAATTTTCAGGTAATTAAACTATGTAGTTTATGTTGCGGCTATTTACTTATGTTTAACCTTTTAACTTACTCAGAAATCTAACGTGTTAGTCTATTTATGTCGCCTATTCGTTTTGCAGCATCCGTTCACCCACAATAAGTTCATAACAATGGCAATACCTTTACCATCTCCAAATTAATTGATAACCTGACGTGCTAGATAATTTATGTGGCCTGAACTGCTTTATTTGTCGAAAATTCTTTAAGATTCACTTTCTTTAATTTCAGTAATGTTTCCTTGCAGGACTTATTTTTTGAACCGAATATCTTACCTTGGGTCACAGAAATTGCTGTAGTTCGCAAGGTCGTATCCAGACGTGCGTACAATGGGGTATAGAAATGTAGGTTAGATTCTGGACTACAAGAGAGTATAGGTTTTTTTTTGACGCATTTTGACGCTCAGGACTTATGCTCTATAAAGTAGGAAATTTCCGGGAAATTTTGACATAAAAAAAAAAAAAAAAATTAAAAAGTTCTAGAGGTCGCAGAGTTTAATGCTTTAAACCACGTATAGCTAATAAAATAAACTAATACACAAAACTTATTCTGTCAAAAAATCTTAAAAAACAAAAAAGTTATGAGCATTTCAACTTCAAAAATTGACTCAGAAATTCAAAACTATAACCAAATATTGAGAAAGTCCATTTCGGACCACCCTGTTCTCAATGAAATAGTTGAAATAGGGTTTTAATTTTTTGGCTCCCGAGGTTCACTAGTATTTACTTTCACATGAATAAAAAAATTTTAAAATCGGAGAACAAAAAAAAAAATAATTTTGGCCGCCTTCTCAAAATATGAACCAGTGTGCGGCGGCTAGCATAATAAGATCATACTAAGTTCAGACTTTGAAGATAAGAGCGCATCACGCGGAGAAAATTATAGTTTGTTGTGAATAAAAGCTATAAATTACGGTTGTTAAAGTGACTAAGTACTAAATAAAGTTGTGTAAATAGTAAACAGTGTTTAAAGTGTTGTGATTATTTAGATTTATTTAAAGTGAAATAAAGAACTCCAAACGGGTTATTATCAAGGAAATAAGCCAAAACGTTATTGAAAAGCAGTAACGTAACAATCAGGGGTATGCTGGAAATCGAAAACTTAAAACGCAAGAATTTGGGAGTTCTTTTTAATACACTTTAAATCCAATTTTAATAATGTTTGCTATAAAATTCTGTTTAATAGACAAATATTTGTCATACAATTCTTTTATTACAGAAATCTAAGTAAAAAACGACTGTTAAAATTTTTGCGTTTTACGTTTTCGATTTCCAGCACACCCCTGAATATTTAAAAATTTATTTAATTTTTATGTATTTTTCGTTAATTTTCTTATTGTTGTAGCTTAAGTTTTTTTAAAGTCGAATCGATGTTTTGAAAGCCATATTGGACGGCTATTTTTTAAATCGCTTTATATGAAATAGTTAAATGGTTTTTGTGATTTAATTTAATAAATTAATTAATTAAATTGTTTTAAATAGCTTATTTCTGACAGTAAATAAATAGAAATTTATAACGTTTTGGAAAGAACAGGAAAGTGTTTTTATATGGTAAGGGGTGCTTTCTTTTTGTTTAAATATCTGTGCCTTTTTTTCCTCTTCTTCTTCCTCTTCCTCTTCTTCTCTTCATAAAGCCACCATATACACTCCATAAGGTGTTTGGATCCTTGGCGGATATTCTGGAGCTGTAGCCCAAATCCACCCCTAAATATAGGCCATACCCCACGAAACGTATAGGCGTTGCGTCCGGACCACCATAGGACGTAATCGACGTTTTTAACGAATATAGTATTTGGTTTTGACGTTTTCTTTCATTTATTTTTCTGTGATTTGTTTTTTGTTTGTGGTTCGTTTTATTGTGGCAAATTTTTTTTAATTTTATTAACTTTATTATTATTTAATAAATAAATAAAAGAAATTGGTCCCACTCTGAAACGGAAGAATTAAATAATTTGGTTCAGTAGCATTAGAGAATTTTGAATGTTAGATGGTCTGAACATGTGAACCGCAATAAGACGGCCCAAGCATTTAATACAGTTTTTTTAAGTTCCATTGTCATCATTTTTCCAATTAAAATGAGGGAAGAAATAAAAAATAAAAAAAGAACCGCTAAAAAATAACGAAAAAAATTTATATAGAAAATTGCGCAACTAAATGGCTGAGTTTGAACATAAAAGCAAGTTCAATAGAAAATACTTGCCGAGTCTAAAAGGAGTCTTAAGCTCGATTCACCCATGCGTTCCGAACAAAATTTTTGTCCGGACAAAATTTTTTTTATATTGAGTTTGACGTTTTACTTTTGAGAGAGAGAGCAAAGATTTTGTTCGGCACGTTTTTTCTTGAATTGGTTTAATTTTAATTCTTGTGCCGAACAAAATGAACTGAGATGCCACTTTTTTCAATTTGTACATAAGAGTTAAATTGAGCTGCCACATATTACATTTTTCGTTTTGTGCTGAATAATTAAAAAAAAAAAATTAAACAAAAGATGAATGTTAAAGAAAATATTGCCCTGAAACTAAAATAATAAAATGAATTTTCTTCTTTCGTCCATTTTCTTCAACACACTTTTATAAAAAAAACTAATAGTTTGCTAACTGTGCTGCCACTTTGTATAATCGTTTACATCTGTAAACCATATGGTAGCTTTGTTTGTCCGGACAAATTTTCCGAGATGGGTGAATCGTTCTGCAGAACACTCTCTGTAAAAAAATTATTGTCCGGTCAAAAATATTGTTCGGAACGCATGGGTGAATCGACCTTTAGAAACAGGACTCAATTTTAATTGATAACGTTGGAGTTTTTGCAAAAATTTTGTGGCAGCACTGCTTTAACAACTTTTTTCAAATTGGTCTGAAAGTTTTTAAAAACATAATCAGCTATAAGCTTATTAAGAATTTGTCAACAAATAATATGATTCAGCCCCATTGTGCATGTAGGGAGAGAGTTAAGTCAAGTAAAGTAGTTGAGATTTTTATTGTTATAGAAAATTTTCACTATTTTCAAAATGCGGTTGATGAGCAAAATCATTCATATTGCTCGTTAACTCAGCATACGTTCTATTATTTTGCTTAACTACATATTTGCAAACATACACACACATTCACACAAACACACACACACACATTGAGATATTTAATACCGATAAATTGATTGCATTTTTTGTTGATTTTTTCATGTATGCAGTAGTGGAGGGTATTAAAAGTTTTATTAAAACTAATAATTCTTGAATATGTAGATGTACATTAGGGCTATAACTTTTTTACATTTTTTGCGAATATCAAAAACGGCATAGTATAATCGTGTAGAACATTAAAAGTTATTAATAAAAAATATGATAATTTTTTCGGATTGTTAAAAAAGTTCACGCAGGGATCGGGTTGAAGTTTGAAAACAACCATTTTTATCTCACGGAAATTTTAAAAAATATACACCTTTCTATCAAGTATCACTTAAATGCTTTTTTTAGAATTAACCCACTGCTTTAGATTTAAAAATTTTCCTACGTTTTACAATTCATCGCGGTTTAAAATTTCTTGGAAGGTTTTAGAAATTTGCTTCTTTGCGTGAGGTTTAATTCGCAAGACGACGGCAGACAGGTGTTTTCATTACTAAAACATTCTTAGCCACTCCGTGGTACAATGCCAAGAATTTGGTTATATCCCTAATGTACATTGATGGAAACAAAGTCCTGTTTAAAATTAAGCAAACCAATAGATTTTAAATCGCTTATTAAAGTTTCGTCAGTTCTGTTTAGTGCCGTAATCGGGAGTCGAAAAAAATTCGACCAACTCTTGGGAAAAAAAAAGATACAAGGTGGGGCAGAAGTAATCACAATATTGGAAAACGCTATAACTTTTGCAAATGGCGCCAAATGTCAAATCGGTTTTGACATTTGTGATGTAAACAAACGCAGAATACAAACCGACAAGCCAAGAATCGGTTTACTCCGCACACTGCTCGAGCCACAACCGATATTCGGAAGGAAGCATTTCCGAATCTCTTTATCTCTCGTTTTTGTGATTTGCACTGGCCGGCCTGATCACCGGATTTCACCGTTCCAAACTTCTCTTTATGGGGTTCTTTAAAGGCGGGGTTATGTCAACAAGCCTAAGACTCTTGAAGCCCTTAAGAAAACTATTCGCCAGGAATGCAAGAACCTGTCGCCCGAAATTCTGGCAAGACTGATGGAGAATGCCATAAAACGAGCCAGTAAAGTAATCAGCTCTGGCGGCGACCACTTGGCCGATATCATTATCTCAACTTGCTGGAAAAAATTCTAATGGATTAAATTAACAAATTTCAAAAGCAGAACCAAAGTTTTTTATTAAAAAAATGACAGCTAAAAAACATTGACTGATTACTTTTGTCTCACCTTGTATAAACTTCGTTTAAATGTACCACGCATCACATTTGCAAGATAACGGTGCATTTGTGTTTTTCGATGCATACTTCTCTTTCAGGCACCATCCAGAGTGGATCAAAGCTAAGATTTTTTATAAATGTTAATGTTTATCCACCAATTTCGTCATTTTGGAAGATGTTTTTTACCACAATTAATAACAAAATTCAAAGTTTTATAATTTTTTGTATAAAACATTTATAATAAAAAAATTTTAGCAACTAAAAATCTGAAACCAAATCGCAACAAACTCTTTTTTTTTCAAACCTAATGTTCTTATTTAAAATGTCTTAGCGCCGTGTCCACGAACGATTAATAAATTTAAAAAATGTTTATTAAGTAAAATTTTTACCCCCGTATTCATAAACGCTTATTAAATTTAACAAACGCTTATTAAAGAAAATTTTCATACAAAATTTGTTTTGTAAACCTTTATTAAATTTTAAATATTTTTATGATTACAGGCATTAAAGTTTTTCATAGAAAATTTGTTTTGTAATAAAAAGATTCTTTATTTTGGAGATGAAAAATTAAATTTAATATGCAAATTGCCGTTTGCACCAACACGTAAGCGACAACTTTGGCTACAGTTACTTGTAGGTATAACAAAACAAAAATCAAAAAATGTTCCTACATCCTTCAGAGAATCGCAAAGTCATGATTTATAAAAAAAATATTTTTTTCTTAAACCCAAATTTTAAAACTTAAGTTTTTTTCGTTTTCTAAAAAAAAGTGTTACCATTTAAGCAGAAAATATTCTGCTAGATTTAGCAGATTTAGTTGGGGCTATGCATATTTTTTTAAGCATATTTCCTTGTCTAAAAGCAGATTTTTGTTATCATACCAAGGTTGGTCCTATTGGATAATAGTTTAGACACAAATTTTCAACAAGATCGGTAAAAAAGTTTTTGAGTTAGTCCCTCCCTGTCAAAATTTGACATTTTGGCCACACAGGTGTTCTTTCTCATCCATGTAACTTATTACCTATTGGTGTAACCAAAATTTGTCCTATGTAGCTTCGATAGGTTTTTGATCAATCTATCAAAATTTTTTTTTTTAAATTTTTGAAAAATTTTTTTATATTAAAATAATTTTTGGGAATACAAAATTTTAATTTAAAAGATTTTGTTTTTCTTAATTAATCGTCATGAAACTTCATCCAAAGATTTTAGAAAAACTTGTTAAATATCTTTAGTTTTTCTAAAATCTTTGGATGAAGTTTCCTGACGATCTGGCCTAAGCAACCAGTGGAATGCGCATACGAATAGCTTATCCCTTTAACAATAAATTTCATTGTTTTTATCAAGAATAAAAATTGGGAATTAAGCACGACAAACAAAATCTTTTGAATTAATTTTTTTTTTTTTTTTTTAAATTTAAAACTTTTTTTTTTCAAAAAAAGCTTATGTCTTTTCCAAAACAACATTTTAAGAATTTGTTTTTGTTTAAAATGTAATTTTTTGAAAGAAAGAATTATTTCGCACATCGGAAAAAGGCTATAAAAACATTTTTATGAATACGGCAGAAATACGTTCCATTAATCCACAATAGAACCTACAGAATCAATTATATCATGCAAAAATACATTTTTCGGACCTAATTTCTTTAATAAGAAAGCGGGGGCTGCCGAGATATGGTCAATGGAGCTCGTTACCGTATCATTGTCATTTATTTTTGATCTGGTAGAGATGTGGTTTCAACGGGATTGCTCTACATGCCATACGGCGACCACAAGCACTGACTTTTTAAAATCAAAATTAGTCGATAATTTGATTGCAAGCAATGGACTTGTTAATGGTCGCCAAGCTCGTGAAATTTGACACCTCTCGATTCTTATTTGTGAGGCTACGTAAGTTGACTGAATTGTGCTGGTAAACCAGAAAAACTTTACGGCTTGGGAGCAGACATTGTAGGTGTTACTGTTGACATACGGCCCAAAATAGAACCTACAGTAGGCGCTTCGTCAAAAACGTCCATATGACCGAAGGGATTTTCAGAAGTTAATGCCGTGTATTGATGTTTCGAATAAATAAAATGTTCTTAGAATTTGATTTTTAGCTTTATTTTTTAAAATTTTAAGTTATATGGGACCTAGAAAAACACCCTTTATAGGTTAATATAAATTTAAAAGTTTATTTAATTATTTAATTTCAATACATATCATTCTCTCATCTTAAGAATTAAAAAAAGAAAAGTTCTTATTGAGTCAAATAAACAAACAGCTACAAACAAGTTGGATGCAGTTCAATTTTCGTTAAAAAATTTTTTCATTTCAAATAACATTTCAAAAAATGTTTGAAAGCATTTGTATGTAAAATTTTTGTTTCTGAGGAATAAAAAAAATTTGGTACATTTAACACAAACTATGAGATGTGAATATAATTTAACAAATTTGAACGCACAAAATAACGTAAATTTCATGAAAACTGAATAAATAAATGTTTTTTTTTTTATTAAATCAATCTAACTTAACAATTAATTTCAGGACTTGAGTTTTTTAAATTAAATTTCTGTTTTATATAATTTAATATTTTTACTTAAATACCATCATAATTCAATAATTATATCATATGCTAATTATTTAAATTAACTGTGATTAAATTTTTTTTTAATATAATTTGCTTCATTATTAATCAAATTATAAACAGACAATAATACAAGACACATTCTTTAAATAACATGTTTGTACTATAAAAGAATATAATTATATTTTGTGGCACTTGTTGACTAATGAACCTACAGAGTTTAATATTCTCAATGAATTCAAATCTACAAAGTGGAAAAAAAATTGTGATGAACTCATGCAACGACAAATAAATACATAAATAAAAATGTTGGTTATGGACAAAATTCAATATACCCTCAGATCCATATATGAAAATAATATCTGCTTTGATTATTCATATTTATTTACATTCATATATTTGGTAGTATATACACAGAGCAAAAACTATTAAAATAAGATGAGTTGTATAGTCCAAAATTTTACAAAAATTCCTTTCTTCATAAAAAAAATTTAATGAAAATTAAATTTAATGAACTTAAGCCTAATTAAAAATATTAAAAATTTGGATTAAAAATTTATAATTTGTACAAAACTTTCAAAAATTAGTTTCACTATTTTAGGAAACTTCCTAAAATTTCACAATTTATATAACTTGAAAATATTTTCATTTATAGGAAATTTTTTAAAATGTAGGGAAATTTTCCAAAACTTCACGATTTAATGAAAATTTAGCAAAAATAAAATTTAATGAACTTAAGCCTCAAAATTCAAAATATATCCAAAATATATTTAAAAGTTAGCCAAATTTCACTTTTAATAAGAAAATTTGGGAAGTTTCCACTAGTTTTTGTAGGAAATTCTGATACACTTTAATTTTTTAAAGTTATTTTGATACATTTTACTTTTTATAAGAAATTTTGCAATATTTCACTTTTTATAGGAAATTTTGAAATATTTCACTCTTTATAGGAAATTTTGCAATATTTCACTTTTAATAGGAAATCTTGCAATATTTCACTTTTTATAAGAAACTTTGCAATGTTTAATTTTTTATAGTATATTTTTAATGCATAACTTTTTATAGGAAATTTTGATATATTTCACTATTCATAGATATTTCACTAGTAATAGGAAATTTTACACTATTTCACTATTTATAGGAAGTTTTGCAATATTTCACTATTTAAAGGATATTTTGCAAAATTTCACTTTTTGTAGGAAGTTTTGCAATATTTCATTATTTATAGGAAACTTTGCAATATTTCACTATTTATAGGATATTTTGAAATATTTTACTATTTATAGAAAGCTTTAGTATATTTCACTATTTATAGAAAGTTTTAGTATATTTCACTATTTAAATGATATTTTGCTATATTTAACTATTTTATAGGAAATTTTGCAATATTTCACTATTTGTAGGAAGTTTTGCAATATTTCATTATTTATAGGAAATTTTACAATATTTCACTATTTATAGGATATTTTGCAATATTTCACTATTTGTAGAAAGTTTTGCAATATTTCATTATTTATAGGAAATTTTGCAATATTTAACTATTTATTGGGTATTTTGCAATATTTTACTATTTATAGAAAGTTTAAGTATATTTCACTATTTATAGAAAGTTTTAGTATATTTCACTATTTATAGGATATTTTGCAATATTTAACTATTTTATAGGAAATTTTGCAATATTTCACCATTTGTAGGAAGTTTCGCAATATTTCATTATTAATAGGAAATTTTACAATATTTCACTATTTATAGGATATTTTGCAATATTTCACTATTTGTAGGAAGTTTTGCAATATTTCATTATTTATAGGAAATTTTGCAATATTTCACTATTTATTGGGTATTTTGCAATATTTTACTATTTATAGAAAGTTTAAGTATATTTCACTATTTATAGAAAGTTTTAGTATATTTCACTATTTAAAGGATATTTTGCTATATTTAACTATTTTATAGGAAATTTTGCAATATTTCACTATTTGTAGGAAGTTTTGCAATATTTCATTATTTTTAGGAAATTTTGCAATATTTAACTATTTATTGGGTATTTTGCAATATTTTACTATTTATAGAAAGTTTAAGTATATTTCACTATTTATAGAAAGTTTTAGTATATTTCACTATTTATAGGATATTTTGCAATATTTAACTATTTTATAAGAAATTTTGCAATATTTCACTATTTATAGGATGTTTTGCAATATTTTACTTTTTGTAGGAAGTTTTGAAATTTTTCATTATTTATAGGAAATTTTGCAATATTTCACTATTTATTGGGTATTTTGCAATATTTTACTATATAGAAAGTTTAAGTATATTTCACTATTTATAGAAAGTTTTAGTATATTTCACTATTTAAAGGATATTTTGCAATATTTAACTATTTTTTAGGAAATTTTGCAATATTTCACTATTTGTAGGAAGTTTTGCAATATTTCATTATTTATAGGAAATTTTACAATATTTCACTATTTATAGGATATTTTGCAATATTTCACTATTTGTAGGAAGTTTTGCAATATTTCATTATTTATAGGAAATTTTGCAATATTTCACTATTTATTGGGTATTTTGCAATATTTTACTATTTATAGAAAGTTTAAGTATATTTCACTATTTATAGAAAGTATTAGTATATTTCACTATTTATAGGATATTTTGCAATATTTAACTATTTTATAGGAAATTTTACAATATTTCACTATTTATATGATATTTTGCAATATTTCACTATTTGTAGGAAGTTTTGCAATACTTCATTATTTATAGGAAATTTTGCAATATTTCACTATTTATTGGGTATTTTGCAATATTTTACTATTTATAGAAAGTTTAAGTATATTTCACTATTTATAGAAAGTTTTAGTATATTTCACTATTTATAGGATATTTTGCAATATTTAACTATTTTATAAGAAATTTTGCAATATTTCACTATTTATAGGATGTTTTGCAATATTTTACTTTTTGTAGGAAGTTTTGAAATTTTTCGCTGTTAATAGGAATTTTTGCAATATTTAACTATTTATAGAAAGTTTTGCAATATTTCACTATTTATAGGATATTTTGTAATATTTCACTATTTTTAGAAAGTTTTGCTATATTTCGCTATTTATAGGATATTTTGCAATATTTTACTATTTGTAGGAAGATTTGCAATATTTCACTATTGATAGGAATTTTTACAATATTTCACTTTTTAAAGGAAAATTTTCAATATTTCAATATTTATACAAAATTTTGCACAGTTTTACTTTTATAGGATATTTTGCAATATTTCACTTTTTATAGAAAATTTGGAAATATTTCACTATTTATAGAAGAATTGCTATATTTCACTATTTATAGGATATCTTGCAATATTTCACTATTTATAGGAAATTTTGCAATATTTCATTATTTATAGGAAAATTTGCAATATTTCACTTTTTATAGAAAATTATGTAATATTTCACTATTTATAGGAAATTTTGCAATATTTCATTATTTATAGAAAATTTTGCAATATTTCACTATTTATAGAGAGTTTTAACCTATTTTATAGTAAATTTTGCAATATTTTACTATTTATAGGAAATTTTGCAATATTTCACTATTTATAGGAAATTTTGTAATATTTCACTATTTATAGGAAATTTTGCAATATTTCACCATTTATAGGAAGCTTTGCAATATTTCACTTTTAAAAGGAAATTTTGCAATATTTCAAGATAAGTTTTATAGGATAATTTGCAATATTTCACTAGTTATAGGAAATTTTGCAATTTTTAAAATATTTCGCAAAATTTCACTTTTTATAAAAAATTTTGCAATTTTTCACTTTTTATAGAAAATTTTGAAATTTTTCCCTTTTTATATTTCTGACAGCCTGTAATTATTATGTATACAAAATTTCTCACAGTATCTTTATCAATTTTTTCGTACACATTTCAATGAAATTACAGATGTGTGACTAAGAATCTTCTACGTTGTAAGAACAAAAAAAAAAAAAGAGATAACCAAAAAAAAAAATAATGAAAAACACTTATGACACAATAAATATGAAACGTAAAGAAAAATTGATGCTAAAAAATATTACGAATTGTACATAAAATATGAAAAACAAAATAAAATTTTTCAACAAAAAAAAAGAAACCTTAAAAGAAACAAATAATAAAAAACTTAATAGAGCAAATAAATTCATTCCAAAGTTTCGTTATTATTGCAAAAAAAAAAAAAGAATATTCTACTCGAACTCATAAAACGCACAGAAAAAGTTCAATTGGAGATGAAAACTTTTAATAAAAATAAATTTAAACAAAAATCTAAAAAGAGAGAAAGAACAGCTGGAAAAACGTAATTTATAGTGGGTTGTTTAAAGTGCATCAATGTGTGCGAGTAACTAAATAAAACTTTATTTGTTTGTATCTCCCTCCCCTGCCTCTTGGCCAAAGCTTGCAGTACTTATTTCTGTGTGTTCTTTAATTGTATTGTATTCATTAAAGTTTTATCTACCATCAGCAGAAAAACATGATGTTGTGTCTTATTTTTTTCAAATCAGAACTAATGAAAAGGGCGTAGTTTAATAGAATTTGGAAGCATTTGAAAGTGAGTCATCTTAAAGGTGTTTAGCAAAATTTACACATATCTCATAAAACCAAAAAATCTTAGTTCCAATACTGAAACCATTTCCGAAACTTTCGTTCACCGCACTACTAACCAAAAAATTTCGTTTTTATGTTCCAAACATTGAGATCAACTTCAGAGAATTACTTTCACTTCCTTAGGTATCTAATAAAAGTCGACAGGGACACTATACTACCTTTAAATGCTTTTTCTGCCATCCAAAGTCTTTCTAAACAATAACGCGGTGATAGATTTTTTATTATAGGTGATTTATTATACATATATAAAGCCCATTTACTTGAAAATGGACCTTTTATTGGTTCTCACTTTCTTCCTTCCAAGATTTGTTCTGTGGACCTCTCTTTCGAAATTCATTTTGTCACATTAAAATGGCTTAGATCTGAAAAATTTGTTTTTTAAAACATAAAGCATTTGACGAACAAAAAACATTTTTGTGAATTAAATTGAGCCAGAGCGGATTCATTACAGGTGGTCTTAAAAGCCCTGCTGATAACTTTTGTTAGCTTTATATTTATTGCATGTCAAAATTTTGTTTATTATCTTTTTTCTGTTTCTGACATTGTACAATGATTTTACAAAAGCAAATTGTTTGTGGTTTTTGTACGAGTTGTACTTGTTGTAGTACCGAGATTACTGAATTCGCCTTGAATTAAACTATATATTAATTAGTATTGTGGTAAATTTGTTGAACTATTTATGGTTTTTAATCCAAATTTTTTTTTTTTTTTTAATATTTTAATTGGGATTAATTAAGTTCATTAAATTTAATTTTCATTAAATTATTTTTATGAAGAAAGGAATTTTACAACATGAAAATTAATTAAAATTGTTATTGATAATCTTTCATTCTTGGCCGGGATTCGAACCGCGGCCGGCAGGTTACCATGACATGTTTCGATCTTCTCAAATGGATTTGCCGTTTTACACTCGCAGCCATCGACGACTGCTGACGTCAATAGTCAAACATCAACCCTTAAACCAAATTGTATTTTAACCTTTGGTAGATCGAAGTTTGCTTTTTTTGAATGATTATCCATTTTAATTGATTTTACATGTTCTTCCTTACTTCTGTTTTTTGAAAATTAAATTTAATGAACTTAAGCCTAATTAAAATATTAAAAAAAAAAATTTGGAATAAAAACCATAAATAGTTCAACAAAATAACCACAATACTAATTATTGTTAAAAGCTAAGTCACGAGCTCTATGTGTTCATTTGTCCTTCAAGTTGTGCTGAAAAAGGTCAACAAGAAAAAGAAAGACAAAAATGAAAAAAACAAAAAAATGTACTTTGGACTTCAAGAAAAATTCTTGACAAAAGTACGAAAAAACAGAAGTAAGGAAGAACATGTAAAATCAATTAAAATAGATAATCATTCAAAAAAGCAAACTTCGATCTACCAAAGGTTAAAATACAATTTGGTTTAAGGATTGATGTTTGACTATTGACGTCAGCAGCCTTCGATGGCTGCGAGTGTAAAACGGCAAATCCATTTGAGAAGATCGAGTGGTTGCGATCGAAACATGTCATGGTAACCTGCCGGCTGCGGTTCGAATCCCAGCCACGGTCAAAAAAATGAAAGATTATCAATAACAATTTTAATTAATTTTCATGTTGTAAAACACCTTTCTTCATAAAAATAATTTAATGAAAAATTAAATTTAATGAACTTAAGCCTAATTAAAAATATTAAAAATTTGGATTAAAAACCATAAATAGTTCAACAAAATAACCACAATACTAATTATTGTTAAAAGCTAAGTCACGAGCTCTATGTGTTCATTTGTCCTTCAAGTTGTGCTGAAAAAGATCAACAAGAAAAAGAAAGCCAAAAATGAAAATGAAAAAACAAAAAATGTACTCTGGACTTGAAGAAAAATTCTTGACAAAAGTACGAAAATACAGAAGTAAGGAAGAACATGTAAAATCAATTAAAATGGATAATCATTCAAAAAAAGCAAACTTCGATCTACCAAAGGTTAAAATACAATTTGGTTTAAGGATTGATGTTTGACTATTGACGTCAGCAGTCGTCGATGGCTGCGAATGTAAAACGGCAAATCCATTTGAGAGGTCGAGTGGTTGCGATCGAAACATGTCATGGTAACCTGCCGGCCGCGGTTCGAATCCCGGCCACGGTCAAGAATGAAAGATTATCGATAACAATTTTAATAAATTTTCGTGTTGTAAAATTAATTTCTTCATAAAAATAATTTAATGAAAATTAAATTTAATGAACTTAAGCCTAATTAATATATAAAAAAAAAATTTGGATTAAAAACTATATATTAATTTAAAAAAACAAACAAGAAACAAATAAGAAAAACACTTAAGAAATTTTGTATAATAATAACTGTCAAAAAGTTATTTAGACAATTGTTGTAATAATGGAGATTTTTTCACACAAAAGGATCTTCTTTTACTTTCTGTTAGCACAAGCCACACTTTCTAACCCGAACGAACGCTCATTTTTTAACCAAAGAGCATTTTATTAATCAAAAAGTCTTTTTTTAGCCAAATAAAGGCCCAAACATAATATGCATAGCCATGCTTAACCTACTGTCAAAAATTAACAAAAAGTCTCTCAAATTTTTTTAAAAATACAAAAACAAAATCCAAAAACATTTGAATCCGCACGAAGTGTGCGATTAGCTTCGCACTTTGTTTAAGCAAATGACAGATTCATAAAACTTAACAAAAAGTTTCCTTAAGTTCAATATGTTGTGCCTCATATGATTTACATGTATTCGCACATTTGCTGAAGTCAACTTAAGCACATTATGGTTGGCCTTAACACGTTTACAAACAAAAGAAAACTTTTTTTCAGGAAAAAATGACTTTTTTTAATGACTTTAACAAAATGGTACTTTTTTAACAAAAGCAATATTTTTAACTCAAATAATTTTTCCCCAATAAAATTATTTTTTTGAGTGAAAATCACTTGCTTATAAAAAAGGACTTTCGCGTAGAAAAACGTACTTTTTGTAAATAAATATTACTTTTTCTATAAAAAAAAGCTTTTTTATATAAAAAAAATCTTTTTATTAAAAAAAGCTTCCTTTATAAAAAAGCTTTTTATTAAAAAAAACTTGTCAAATTAAACTTTTTATTAAAAAGTCTTTTGTTTAAAAAAATATTTTTATAAAACTTTTTTAAACTTTTATATAAAAAGCTTTTTTTACTAAAATCACGGCTTTCCAACGAATAAGACTTTTCTTCTTTAAGTACTTTTTTTGGTGAAAAAACTTTTTTCTTCAAAAGGTGGCTTGTAGTTTTTGACAAAATGCTTCATTGGCAAAAATATGTGCTTCTTCTTTAAAAAAAAATCTGCTTTGAGGAACTTTTTTATAAAAAACCCACTTTTTACCAAAAAAAAGTATATTTTCAAAACAAACACACTTTTTTCCACAAACCACTTTTTCTCATCAAATTTTTTCATAAAAAACATCCTTTGTCATTAGAAAGCACTTTTTATTAAAAACTATTTTCCTCAATTTAAAAAAAAACTTTTATCACTTCAAAAATGTAAAGACATTTTTCTTCAAAAGATTTTTGCAATACTCCCTTACTTTGCAAACTTCAATACCCATTTTCTTTTGAATTGTCCTTCCCAAGACACCACTCTGTTCATCCATTTGCAATCGGGGAAATATAAAACAATACTTTGTCTTAAATACTGTCAACATTGCGAATGAATCGAAACAAAATTCGATAGTAAAATAACAATCAAGGATCGAAATTTAAAAAATACACAACTTCACTCAAAACGAAAAACAATAAAGAAATTGAAAAGCAGCGGGGGAAAGAACTTAAAACCGAAAAACGCACAACTCCCACACAAGAAGAAAATTAATTAAAAACTGCCAATCAATGAATTGTGTTGCTACTTTTTGTTACTTCTACTACAATTACGACGACGAATATTTCCACTGACTGTCTGCCATTTTTGGCTGCGGCTTCTCGTGTCACCAATAATTTTGCTGTTGTTCTTGTTGTTATAGTTTGGTATTTCACATTTTATTATTGTTGGCATTTGAACAATCAGCACTATCGCCGAAAAAAAGAAACACAGAGAAAATGACAAAATCACAATATAACAAAACAACAACGAAATAACAATCCGAAATTGTATATAAAAAAAAATTGGAAAAAGTCAAAGAGCAAAAAACGAATAAATACAACAACAACTGCTGTAGTCAGTGTGACAGAGGTAATAGATGAAGGAAAAACGTAAAAAGCACGCAAATTGTCCTAAAGCCTGATCTTATGGCACCCTACACCAATTGTGAAAACATATTATACATATGGGCATTTCCGTCAAAAGGTCCACCGTGACCGAAAATTTAAAAGTAATTAAAAGCTGATTATTTTACGATATTGTTATAAAGAAATATTTAGATTTTACTAATTTTATAAATTTACCCATAAATGTGTTCACTTAGATAAACAATCCGACTGCAAAGTTGTGCAAACGTAATTTCTTATTTGTGAGAATATTTTATTGCATGTTTTTTTTAATATTATCTTCCTTAAAAGAGGTGATATTTGATGAAAATTATTGTAATCTAATAGCCAATTTACACTACAACGAAATCTAGTACTTACGAGATTTCGAGCCAAATCTAGTGGTTTTTGACTAGATTTCCCATACAAAACAAAATCTACTTTGTGACTAGATTTTAACGAAATCTACTCAAAATCTACTAGTACTTAGTTTTGCAACTATGGTTTTTCCATATAGCACTAAAAAATACTAAAAAATACAAAAATATGTCATTTTAATTAAAAACAAAACAAAAACTGTTGAAAAAAATAAAAAAAAAAAATTAAGAATTTGTAAAAAATAAAAAAAGGACAAATAATTGGTAAAAAAGTGATGTTGATTATAAACTAAAGATAATGCAAATTTTTTAATGTCTATTTTTTTTGTGTTTGTATGTGTTACACAAAAATATTTTAGTCATTGATTTGTTATAAAAACAAAATCTCGCTAATGTCAAAACGGTATAATGTAAACGCACTAGATTTTGAGTAAGATTTCAAATGAAATCTACTAGATTTCGTTGTAATGTAAATGGCCTATAAGGAAAAATTCGAAAAGAAATATGTTATTCGGATTAACGGTAAATTTTTATTTTTTTTTAATCATTATTCAGTTAAATTATTATGGAAAATATTTCACGTTCGAACCAAAGACACATAATGTTACATTCCTACGTTAAATTCTGAAAGTAGTTTGACTAAAAAATTGTGCCAGGTTTCGCTGAATTACGCCTTTTTATACATGGCCACAAAAACTACTTCTATTTTTTTTCACGTTCGAACCGCTACTTCTTTTGCCATTATCTTTGACCTAAAATCGCGCCCTCCATAAAATGGTTGGTGGCTGCAGTGATGCCTGTTGAGTAGTTTTGCTCTAACATTGGTCTCTGACTTAGGGTATCAGAAAGGGACCGCTGTAAGGACCCAATTACGCCGTCCTCGTGTGGGTTACCCATTAAAATACATGCTATATAACCTATTTCTGTCGAATATTGACCAGATGTTAAGATTAACTAATAATGCGAGTTAACAATTTATATAAAAATCGGCAAAGGCAAAACAGTTGAGAACACTTTCCTCCTCTGTTTGGCATTTGAAAGGTACAGAAGTGCATGATTATTATTTTATTAAAAAAGGGTAAAAATGCACAGAAAAAAATTTTGCACCTGTAAAAGCATTAATCAAAAATAAAATCAGTTTTAATTAAAAATTTAATCAAGTGAATCAAACGTTTAATCAAGTGAGTTAACAGTTTAATCAAGTGAATTAAACGTTTAAATGATATTATTAATTTGTTCACTGGTGCATATTAATATTGTCAATTAAACGTTTAATATAATTGATTAAAAGTTTAATTCACTTGATTAAATGTTTAATTCACTTGATTAAATTTTTAATTAAAACTGATTTTATTTTTGATTAATGCTTTTACTGGTGCAAAATTTTTTTCTGTGTGAATAAGTTCGATAACCTCATATCGTCAAAACTGAACGACATATAAGAAAAATAAGCGGACAGGTGGTTGGTACTTTGTTCAAAATCGGCCCTTTTGCGGTGTAAAAAGGTAAAACCTGTATTTTGGAACTTATTTGTCAACCCTTCTATCTTTTAAACCAATAAACATAGAAATAAAGATTATACAAAACTTGTCCCCGATCTTAAAAATACAAAATACTTTTTCGAAATTCGAACGCTTCAGGGGTGAAAATCGAACCTATTTTTGGTTATTTTTTACAAAATGGTTTTCTCCATTCATTAACATATACGTATTACATAATAGGCTCCCTTTACATTATTAAAATTTCTGATACTTCAATGGGGAGAGAAAAAAGTATCAAAAAGGGGAAATACGGAAAATTAAATTTCTTACTTTGCATCTTCTGCTGCATTTGGTAATTGTTGAACTTACTATAATGTTGAACTTCGAAACATAAAATTATGGGTGCAGGGTCCTGAGTGAATCAGAACATATAAGATAAAAAATGTTGGTACTTTTTGTTCTTTGACTGGTACTTTTTAAGTTTTCGTTAACATTGAACCTAGAAACATAAAATTAAATATGTATGATACTAAGTGATTAAGAATCTGTAAGGGGAAGCTTTTGGTACTTTTTCATTCTACAACTGGCACTTTTTCAATTTTCGTTAATATTGGATCTAGAAATATACTTTTTTGTTCTTCAACTGGTTCTTTTTGCATTTTCGTTAATATAGTCCCTACAAACATAAAATTAAACATGCAATGTCCCGAGCGGTAGGAATCTATAAGAGGAAATTTTTGGTACTTTTCTGTTCCTAAATTGGTTCTTATTGAATTTTCGTTTATATTGGATCTAGAAATATGAAATTCAACAGTCCTAAGTGAATTAGAATCTGTAAGAGGTAACTTTTTGGTACTATTCTGTTCTTTAACTGGTACTTTTTAAATTTTTATTAATACTGAATTACGCAACATAAAATTTCACATGCAGAGTCCAGAGTGCTTGAAAAACTAAAAGAGGAGACTTTTTGGTTTTTGTTTTTCAGTTGGTATATTCTGATTTTTTTTATTATTGAACTTACAAAATTTAATTAAACTTTCACTTACTTGAGTGGAAGATAACTTGTTGACCGAAGGCTGGTCTCTCGCAAAATCGATGCACTAAGTCGGAAGAAAAAGCAAAAGCTAGAAATATTTAAATTCATATACTCGTCTTTGTTCGTTTTCTTTATATTTGCATAAATAATTATGTTTGAATTTCGACCACTGGGCAAACACTAGTTTTTTAAAAAATAAGTGTTGTTACTGCAGATATTGTCTCGATACAAACATTTTAAAAAGGATACCAGTTTAGACGATTTTTTGTAAAGTTGAATTGTGAAACAAGTCAAATTTCAAATTCATAAAAGTAGTAATTTTTAATTCATTTAAATTTGAATAAGAATTTCTTATAATGAACTTATAAGAACAATTTTAAAGGGATAATCGTGGACTGATCCCTAAAACTTGTTTTAAAAATCCTTGAATTCATATATTATTTTTAGAATTTGGTAATGTTCATATTCCTTAACTTTGTCTCGGAACATCATTTATAACGTGGATAGCAAAAAATTGCCGCGAATTGTTACAAACAATGACCCAAACGTATAATACCTCTACAAGTAAAGTGGTGTGTTATAAACAAACTATTTTCAATGTTATAAAAACGTAAAAATTAAAGAGAGCAATATAACAATATTACCGTTACAATTAAATATTTGTTCTTTAGTCTGGACAAATAAACACAAAAGCGCATACATACATACATATACAAATAGAGCCAAAAATACGTTAACATACATACATATATATGCACATACATACATTGTATCATGCATATCCACTTTCCTACATTAAATTTTATTTTATTTTGTACTCTCGCATACACCCATGGCGAAATGAAATAAAATTTGATTTGAAAACTGGAATTAAAGATAAACATCATAAAATTGTAAAATGTCATTAGAATGAATGTCAACTATAAATATTTATCGACAAGTGCGTTTGTTTTCTTCCTCATGGCCAGAGGTCGTGGTAGGAAAGATTTTGCAATGAATAAAAATTCAAGATTTTTATCAACGCGACTAAAGGGAAGAATTTACTAAAAAAAAAAAAAAAAAAAAAGCATTTTATACTGCAAAGTTTTCAAGTACGAGATTATTAAACAAATATGTACAATGTTTTCATTTAAAAAAATACATGAGAATTTTTAATCAGATTTGTACGTAGTTTATTCGTGAATCGGTAGGAACCTGGTGTCAGGTGTTTGGAATATTCTTAGAAATGGAAAATTATTAATAGGAATGAAAAGCAAAATTACAGAAAAGTGACGAAATTTTTATACAATATTAAAAAAAAAAAAAAAAAAAAAAAAAAAAAAAAAAAACAATAAAGTATTGAAATTTCTTAAATTAACGAAATATTCTTTAATATGAACTGGTCTTGGCGGGGAAAGCAGCTGGTGCGTGTTTTTTTTAACAGACCGACTTTGTTTGTCTACTCTTCGCGCGTTTTATGTTTCATCTCGCATTGGCTAATAGCTTGACGTCGCACAGTGGCGCCCGTAGAGGAAACGAGGTTGCAAAAATCTAAATTTTGATGAGCGCCGACGAAGTTTTGAATAAGCCCATGTTATAGGAAACTTTTCAACGATTTCAAATATGCCACTCTTAATAATATCACATTTTTAGTTTAGAAGATATAACCGTTCAAAGTTGACCGACTTTCGGTTTACAAAAAAACACACAATTTTTAGTCAATTTGTTGCGATTTCAGGTGTAATATCACGAAAAATAGATAACGAATCGCCTTATTTTTTGTTTGTATTGATTGATGTATTTATTAAATGTAAAATGATAAAAAAAATTAACTGTTTGCTTTGTGTTTCTCCTAGTAAATCACTATTTAAAAACTATCCGTTTTTTCACTATTTTTCAACTTTGACGGGAAAAAAAAACCGATATTTTTCTATATTTGCCATATTTGCAAAACCTGTTCATTGATTATTTCTTTACATAATTCAAAAATTTTATCTGCCCGTACGTGCCCGTTTGGCTTCTAGAGGTAAAAAAGGTTAAAAAGACATGGTTGCAGAAATTGTATGGCGTCCATCCCTTATATGTTAAGACTGACAGTAGTTTGATCTATTAGTTTGAAAAAAACTACTCATTGAAATTAGCAGGTACGTACCTCACTTAAACAATACTTTGGCGTACAAATGGTCAAGAACAATATTGACTTATGGTCCCTACAGGTAGGCACAAATCTTATTTGGACACGTGCATAATATCAAAATTGCATTATTCAGCCTAAATATGGAGAATATGCGTCGAAAACTGCATATCTTTTAGCAGAAATGTATTCACAGAAGAAGTTGACCCCGACCGTCCATAAAATATTGGCGCATGGCAAAGATTTAATTGAGTACCAGTCTTTGCCAATTGGAGAGCTTTCTGAAGAAGCACAGGAGTCTCTTAACAAATTTTATAAAAAATATAGATTGCAGAACACATTCAAAGCATCAAGGGTAAGGCAAAATGAGGACCTCTTCCACATGTTGGCAGCATCTTCCGATCCACTTATTTCTTCCCTGCGGCATGTGAAGTCACGAATAGAATTAGAAAATAATTATAGTTTAGAAATGGTAAGTCTTTTAGATATACTTTCTCTTGCGAATTGTGATGAATATTTTACAGAAAATTGAAAAAATAAATTTAAAAAAAAATTTTTTTTTTTTAATTTGTTGGGTAATAATTTAAAACATAAAACCCTAAAGAAAAAAAATAAAAACAATCTAAAAATGAAAAAATAATTTTTTTTTAGTTACCACAAAATTGATTTTTCTACTAATTTTAACTTTGATAACCCATAAGTAGGCCCCTACAAAGCGTAGCACCCTTTCCAAACGCTCATTTCATAGGCTGAACAGTTATCTATCATATGCTGTTTAAACTGTTGAATTATCTTATTCGGTTCAAAAGATATGATTTTTGCAACGAAAAAACTCAAATGGCGCCACTGTGCGTCGTATAACTGTGACGACTAACAGTTTTTTGCGGTTTTGTTTGTAACCTTACATTTTTATCGTGTTTGTCTGGTAGGGAACTAAAAATAACTCGACGTAACGTGGAGAACTAAAACTCAAGAAAAAAACAAGATTTTGTTTTCATATTTGCAATTTCAAATTGAAGCGAATTCAAATATATATAAATATTTTTTTTTAAGATTTTAAGGTTTTGTTTTGTCTTATAAATTTTAAGTAAAGGCTGGTACAACCAAAACGCACAATCTTTAATGTAAATAAAACTAAAAGTTTTCAGATTATTATCTTAATATTTTTATAATAAAAGCATCTATGACAATTATGTGTGAAACAAAATATCGGCCAAATGCTCGACACGGCTTCGGTGGCATACCTCTATCCGATGGACCATATTATAATGACTCTAAGATATATGTAATTAAGTTTTAATGCCGAATTATCTCATCCTTGTTCTTGGCTTATTGACGTCCACTTTTTCTTTTAAATATCCCCAAAGAAAGAAGTCCAAAGGTGTCAAATCACGCGCCACGACGTGAGATAACGATCATTGAATTTATAGCGCAAAAGAGACTATCCTGTTGCAACCACATATCGTCCAGGTACATATCCTCAATTTTTGGCGACAAGTCTGCTTTCATCTCGCGATAGCGAACACCATTCACGAGTTGAGGTTAACGGCTATTCTGCCACACTATCGCTAAAGGTCGATTCACCCATGCATTCCGAACAATATTTTTGACCGGACAATAATTTTTTTACAGAGAGTGTTCTGCAGAACGATTCACCCATCTCGGAAAATTTGTCCGGACAAACAAAGCTACCATATGGTTTACAGATGTAAACGATTATACAAAGTGGCAGCACAGTTAGCAAACTATTAGTTTTTTTTATAAAAGTGTGTTAAATATAATGGACGAAAGAAAAAAATTAATTTTATTATTTTTAATTTAATTGCATAAAACCCATTTACTAGCAAAAAAAATTTATCAAAAAATGTTGAAAGTAAAAAGAATAGCAGTAAGAAAAATATTACAGAAAAGAAGAACAAACGGAGTTTTCCACACACTTGTTCCTGACAATGAAATCCTTGCAATTTTAGGGCCTGATTTACGTGGTATACCTATTCGTAAACCAGAGCATATTACGCCGACAGAAAAGTTGTCCTTAACATTAAGGTAAAGCTGCTTTGTAGCGTCTTCGCAGACTTTTCCATAATACTTGACATTCACTTCCTACAATAATTGGTAAACATTATGTTAAAAAAATATTCACCCCTATCGTGAATAACAAGTGGAATTTTTGTTCCCATGAAATTTTCATTCCCCTCGAAGGGAAAAAAGCAATCGTGAATCTCATGTGAAAAATTTTTCATGCTATCTGTTCCAGTGAATGTAAAAAAGAAGAAAATTAAAAATCATTGAAATTTTTGTTTAAAAATATACATGTATATATTTTAAAGGAAAGTTAAAATAATAAATCTAAATTATTAGTATTGGAGCGATAGGTTGATAACAACGTTAGTTTTTTGCACTTTTTAAATTTTATGTAGTAAAATATTTTCCAAAATTCTGCCACCATGTCTTTCACAAATCCGGCGGCAATCAACCTGTTGTTTTCCATTTTGTTGACCAATATATCGGTTTGTGCCTTATTAACGGATCTAGCCCTTAATATTCGATTTATAGGAGGAACTACTGCCATACACGTTCTATTCACTAGCAAAAATAAAGTGAGAAAATCTAAGGGAAATGTGAACAAATTACGAGGGAAAAAACTTTTCACGATAAGCGGAATTTATTCCCGAGAACATTTTTTCACGTTATTATTCTCCTTTGAATTACATTTTTTCATGGGAGCTGTTCATGATCGCAAATATGTGAAAAGGCGAAAACTTACGAGGGAAAAATTATTCACGATAGGGGCGATTAAAATAGATTTTTCTATTTCCGTCCATATATTTTGTTTAAGGTAAGTATTTTTATATGAACGATTGCCCATATCATAAATACATTCTCTTCCAGGTTTTTTTATTTCTTCAATTAGTTTCAGGGCAATATTTTCTTTAACATCTATCTTTTGTTTAATTTTTTTTTTTAAATTATTCAGCACAAAACGAAAAATGTAATATGTGGCAGCTCAATTCAACTTTTATGTACAAATTGAAGAAAAGTGGCATCTCAGTTCATTTTGTTCGGCACAAGAATTAAAATTAAACCAATTCAAGAAAAAACGTTCCGAACAAAATCTTTGCTCTCTCTCTCAAAAGTAAAACGTCAAACTCAATATAAAAAAAATTTTGTCCGGACAAAAATTTTGTTCGGAACGCATGGGTGAATCGAGCCTAACAACAGCAATGTTTTAAGCAGAACGAGCATGCACAGATGTTTTCACATTTCCTACAGACCCGGTTTGCTGAAATTTGCGCACAATTCTCCAAATTGTCGACACATTTTGTCAATTATGCTGACCAAAAAAATCACGAAGTGCACGAAATGCATTTTGATTTGAACGCCTATTTTTGTAAAAGGCTTCAACAATATTAATGCGCTGCTCAATTATGTACCTTCCTATGGTTGAATTTCCCAAACACTGAAGCAAAGAAATGCCAATTAAATTCGGCAAAAAATTTTACGTTAAAGTGTGACTCACAATTAACATAGTGCACTATGGTTGGGCCACCATAAGTTGAACACAATTATCTCCCACATAAAATACTTTCTTTTTTAATAAATTACAAGCAATTTAACGTAACGTTACAAAACTTATAAAACAAAATAAAAATAAACGTTAGCGCCGTTTACTACAACTACGACTGCAGGCTCCATAGGCATATCAGAGTCATTCTCGAGATTTGTTTGTCTTTCTGTCTAATTCCTCCTCAGAACTTCATATATTTCCATCCTTATAGGCTTTCTAACGTGTTATAATTTTTTACTACTCATAATTTCACAAAAAAAAAATAGGATTCAATTTAAAAAAATAAAATGACAAAAGCAAATTTTTAATAAGTTAAAAAAATATATGAAAAATTGAGTTTAAAAAAATATGTAAATTTTCAAAAAAAAATTTTTAACAACTAAAAGATTTTCCACATAATGAGCAATGCAAACAAGCAGTATAAGAAATTTTAAATATAACCAACCCTGATAAATAAAATTATAGACTCATCTCTCATTAAACCTTGAACTTAACTGCTGAAATTATAATTGGTAAAACACTAATACATATGAACACTTTAATACACACACCCACACACATGTGAACAGTCACGCTTACCCAGCGGGAAAACTCAGAAGACCTTCTTACTTCAGGCCTTTTTAAAGGCCTGCTTTAAAGATTTTTTGATTCAATTACTATTCTTATCTAACTGCTAAAGAAGGCCTCATAGAAGGCCTCGGCTCTTTCGTATAAAAGATAAGATACACCTTCCACACTCAATTCTATGAGAAGGGTGTAACATTTTTTGTATTGTTTTTTTGCACAAGCAAAAGCAAAATCAATTTTTTTTTGGTCCCGTTACCCTTCTTATGTACCTGCAGAAGAAGCGAGAGCGGAAGGCCTTCTCCGCAATGACAACGTGTGTAAAAAAGATATGAGTATGGAATGGAGTAGGAAGGCCTTGTACATACAAAAGAAGGGGTACAGAGGCCTTCTAGAAGGCCTTCCTACTCCTTCTTTTTCCCGCTGGGTATTTACACAAGCACACTTAAATAATACCCACTTAAAAAATTTAATTTTCCTTATAGAATTTATTTTTGGGCTTTGAAAATTGTTTGCCACCCTCCTCATCATTAAATATTTAACAAAATAAAATGTTTCTGTTGTTGTTTTTAGTTCGCTTCTTTTTTTTTTTTTTTTTTTTTTTTTTTTTTTTTGCATAAAAAATTGAGTTTCAACTCTCTGGGGAACCAGTTCACTTGTTACACTTCCTGTAGTATCTACTATTGTTACGACGTTCATATGTCAATGATACTGTCTGTCCAATGCGAACATGTTATGGGTGGGGGGTGCGGAAAAATAAGTACAATGGTACTTTCTGTTATTTTCTTTTACCGTAGAAAGTGTTTTAGCATGATTTTCTTATAAAATAAGGCGTATAAAACACAGTAGGTTTCGCTTATAGTCACATCCTTTAGTGGCAGACAAAACGTGGACTATATCGCTAATGTGACTTTAAGGCTAATTCACATATATGCCACTATGAGGCATATAACCGAATTCTTATATTCGAATTCAAGTTATGTGAATATCGAAAATAAAAAATTCATATAAATTACACCGACCTCAGGCTTATGGTTTTGCAACAGACTTGCATGCAGTCTTTTTATTTTTAAAAATTGATGATAACTAAAGGGTGGTTAAATTGTAAGGGCCGATGTTGAATGTGAACCACACCTAAACACCAAGTTTTTTTCCGAATTTTATTTGACATATCTCTATTTCAGACTTACTCAATTTGAACCATGGAGAGATACACAATCCAACAATGTGTTAAAGTTATCCAGACTTATTATGAAAATGGATGATAAATTTCGAAGAAAATCATCTTCAGTGATGAGGCACATTTTCACCTCAGTGGATTTGTCGATAAGCAGAATTTCCGCATTTGGGCGAATAATAATCCAAGAGTGATTGTCGAAAAACCAATGCACCCACAAAGAGTGACTGTTTGGTGCGGTTTATGGGCTGGCGACATCATCGGGCCGTATTTTTTCCAAAATGAGGCCGGTCAGGCAGTTACTGTGAATAGTGTTCGCTATCGTGAGATGATAACGAACTTTTTATGGCCCGAATTGGAAGATATGGATGTGGACGATATGTCCACCACACAGCTAACGAAACAATGGCTCTTTTGCGCAACAAATTCAATGGCCGTTATGGAAGTTATGTTTTGTTCTTCGAATAAAAAGTTTTCCTAATTCTTCTGCTTTATATTTTTTCCCAAAACCTTAAAAAATTTTTTACAAGTTTTCAAAAAAAAAAAAATTTATATTTGCTCCCTGTTTTTAGAAAATGAAATTATATTGAAAACAAAATAGTAAATGAAAATTTTTTTGTTTTCGATTTAATTTTTAAAAAACAGGCAGTTAATAAGAAATTTTTCAAAAATTCACTAATAAAGGGTGGTTAAATTTCAAGGGCCGATGTTGATTTTGAATAAAACACAAACTGTTTAGGAAATTATTGTAATTTTACTTTATTATGATATATTGGTATTACTCAATTATGTATGGAACAAAATATCGGCCAAATGGGCGCCGCGACCACGGCGGCACACCTCCATCCGATGGTCCAAATTTTCGATGACCCTGAGGCATAATGCCGTTAATGTTCCGAATTATCTCATCCTTTAGCTCTTGAATTGTTGCTGGCTTATGGACGTACACCTTTTCTTTCAAATAACCCCAAAGAAAAAAGTCCAACTGTGTCAAATCACATGATCTTGGCGGCCAATTGACATCGCCATTACATGAGATAACACGGCCATTGAATTTGTTGCGCAAAAGAGCCATTGTTTCGTTAGCTGTGTGGCAAGTGGCACCGTCCTGCTGAAACCACATATCGTCCACATCCATATCTTCCAATTCGGGCCATAAAAAGTTCGTTATCATCTCACGATAGCGAACACCATTCACAGTAACTGCCTGACCGGCCTCATTTTGGAAAAAATACGGCCCGATGATGCCGCCAGCCCATAAACCGCACCAAACAGTCACTCTTTGTGGGTGCATTAGTTTTTCGACAATCACTCTTGGATTATTATTCGCCCAAATGCGGAAATTCTGCTTATCGACAAATCCACTGAGGTGAAAATGTGCCTCATCACTTAAGATGATTTTCTTCGAAATTTATCATCCATTTTCATAATAAGTCTGGATAACTTTAACACATTGTTGGATTGTGTATCTCTCCATGGTTCAAATTGAGTAAGTCTGAAATAGAGAAATGTCAAATAAAATTCGGAAAAAAACTTGGCGTTTAAGTGTGGTTCACATTCAACATCGGCCCTTACAATTTAACCACCCTTTAGTTGCGGTCCCTGTTTGAAACACAACAATGTTTTTTTTAAACAATTGTAAAATATTATTTAGGACATTATGGGAATTCACAAGGTGTGCAGTCAAGTCATATCGTCATAATGTCCTAAATAATATTAAATATTTAAATTTTAAATTAAGTTTACTCTATTTATCATTTAAAAATTTTTTATTTATTGTTACTACACTCCTGGTCAATAGATTAGACCCACAAAATTTTTTTTACTTAGGAGGCCATATGTTTGAATATTTCCACAGAAAAAAATGTCCAAAATAGTTCACCAATTAAAGCATTAATCAAAAATAAAATCAGTTTTAATTAAAAAGTTAATCAAGTGAATTAAACGCTCCATAAAGTGAATTAAACGTTTATTCAAGTGAATGAAACGTTTAATCAAGTGAATTTAACGTTTAATTGATACTATTAATTTGTTGACTGGTGCAAATTTTATTAATTTTTTAATTATTACCACAAATTTTTTAATTAAAATCAATTTTAATATTTTAATTGAGCTTAAAATCACGTATTTTCGAAAAATAAAGAAAATAATTTTTTATTTTTGTTTTTTTTTTTTATTTGATTATACCCATTGAACATATGTTACCTAAAATTTTATTTATTTTTTTAATAAAAATATTTTTAATAATTTTATTAATTTATAATATTTTAAACATTTTAATAGTGGGTGCATCCTTAACGGTTTACTATAACTAACAAACACACAATCTTTTCGTGAGTCAGACATTAAATAGTCTAATGATATATTTCTCTCCAACATTAATTGACATTGAATTGTCTTCCGGAAAGGAATAATAAGAAATACCCTCCTGGTAAGATAAACCCAAACATTTTCAATTATATTAAGAACAGGAGAATAAGGCGGCCAAGAGAAATGAGTAATGTTTCGCCCTGAAATAAATTCTTTTACAGCTCTGGAGTTTTGTATAAGACCATTATCCTGGTGTAAAATCCATGGAATTGGCGCGAAAATTCCATTTAGTTCAATAAAAGCCGCTTTAAGAAAAGTGTATAAGGTTTCGTCCGTCATTCTACCGCTTGGCAATTGTAAGTCCATAGTAGGCTACGGTACCCCATACCACAACACTGCCCTTTGCTGTTGTGGCGGTTCGGAAATAATAATAAAATAATTTTTTCATGGAAATAGTTATTATATCCATCTGGTTCATCTAGGTTGCATTTTTTTTTTTGATCACTAAAAACCACAACTTAGCAATCATTATAGTTACTACTTTCTTTTACACTCTACGTCATATGCTCCCTCGCAAATTGCAACCAATTTTGTTTGCGTGTCTTATTCAACGGGGGCTTTTTCAGTTTTTCGCAATACATACTTGCTTTTATGGCAGCTTGCGATCTCATTTTTGATAACGAAAGGGTTGAGTTCTTTGCATTTCTGCGAACTTTTCTCGTTTCTGCCAAAGTTAAAGCTGTTACAACTCTTGCATTGAAATTTTGTCCATACATTCGTTTGTCCTTCATTTATCTGAATACGGATTTGTGGTTTCGTCGCATTATGTTCGCATAATAGAAATAATTAAACGATAAATTCCAGAGTTCAGAAAAATTCATATATGATCGTTCAAATTAACGCATTCTTAAATTTCCTCATGAATGAGAAATCAAAAATTTTGACCTTTTTTCACAGTCATAAACAAATTGATAATCATGAGGAATTCGCAAACAAAATATTTTAGCAACGCTTCTTACTAGTATTGTTGCTATCGCTCGACAACAGCACGAATAGCCTGTGTGTATATTGTACAGGATGGGGCAAAAGTAATCACCCACTGTTCTTTTGCTTTATTTTTTTTTTTAATGAAAAACTTTGGCTCTACTTGTCATAAATCCATTAGAATTTATTCCATCAAGTTAAGATAATAATATCGGCCAAGTGGCCGCCGCCAGAATTGATGACTTTACGTGCATGTTTAATGGCATTTTCCATCTTGCCAGAACATCGGGGGACAGGTTAATGCATTCCTGGCGGATATTCTTCTTAAGGGCTCCAAGAGTCTGAGTTATGTTGACGTTAACCCGCGACTTTAAAAACCCTTATAAAAAGGTCAGAGCAAATCACCAAAAGGAGAGATTAAGCGAGCCGGAAATGCTTTCTTCAGTATTCCGCGTACTTGCAAAGTAAGCCGATTCATGGGTTGTAGATTAAGATTCTGCGTTTGTTTATTTCACAAACGTCACAAATGCAAAGGTTATAGCGTTGTCCGTTAGGGTGATTACTTTTGCCCAACCTTGTATACATGTTTTGATGGTTTTTTTCGTAATTGAAAATTTTAATAGGAACAAATCCAATTTTTCATATATAAAAAATTCACGTATGCATTGCTTTGTTGGCTCACCTTTTATGAGTGAGGAATAAGGATTAATATTTTCCAGAAAAATTTTCCAAAAAACACCGTCGGACTTTACTTTACTTTACCTTACCTTAATATGAATTTGAGCTCAATTAAATACGCTATTCGCTGAAAGCAAAGTATTTTGTTTGACCCATACATTATCAAAATATATGGTCTGGTTAGCAACAAAAATTATGTGGGTCTAATCAGCTGAACAGGAGTGTATTAAATACAAAAAATATTCCAAATAAAACTACATTTTCCTGAGAGTTAAAAAAAAAAATAAAAAAAAAAAATACGAAAATTTCCTGTTTCCCGTAAATAGAAAATTTTTAAAAAAAAATTCATCCAAAAAAGCATATTTTCAGAAAATTTGCCAAAAAAAAATAGTAAAAGTTTTAAAAGAGTTCTTATAAATAGAAGGTTTTGGGAAATTTCCTCTAGATTTAAAATTTTCAAAAATCCACAGAAAAAAAATCCAAGAAAAAAATAAATTTTAAAAAAAAATTTCAATATGTCAAAGAAAACTTTTTAAGAAAAAAAAACATTAACATGGCATAAAAAGTACTTTTTTACAGTCCCTGGTAGGTACAGTTTAAAATTTTTCCCGTATTCCCAACCCCCAAACCAATTATTGCGTGAGTTCATGTGTGTGTTATCTCTGTTTTCTGTTTTTATGACGTGCGTTGATTGTCTGTTCGAGTGAGGGCGGGCAAGTGGTTAAATGTTTGTGTTGCACGTATGACTAATGTCTTGTTGTTTTTAAGTGACACGTGCTTGAAACCATGAGTGAGTGAGTGCATCATATTCCGTCGTTATGTCGTTAAAGTACAATCAACAAAAAGACAACAGCGCTTTTTGTCATGTCACTTTGGTTTCTTTTTTTAAGTGTATGTATGTTTGCATGTACATATTTCTATTAAATTATATAATTTATAATGAATTATTTAAGAGCATGACATATTTTGTTGTATTTTTGTAATTTGAAAAAGAAATGCAAACATGCAAATTGTTTGAATTCCTTTTAATTAAGTTCAAATTACATTAAAAACTAAATATTAACTTAATTCAAACATTTCAAATATTTAGTTATAAAGTATGTTTACATTTATGTAAACTATTTGAATTTAATTGACAATTAATTAAATATGTTTGTTTTATGTGCATTTTATAGTTTTTTTTTATATCCAACATATTTATTTAAACAAAAGTCAATAATAATGTATTACACATATTTTGTTTATAGTTAATTAAAGATTTATTTAATTAAATGACTAAAATACAAAAATAGAAAAATTTCTTTGAATTATAAAGCTTTTATATTAATTTCAAAGAGATAAAAAATTTTAATAAAAAAAAAATATCAATAAAGTTAAATTCATTTCATGTTGTAAAATTCCTTTCTTCATTAAAAATAATTTAATAAAAATATCAAAATTTGGATTAAAAAATTTATCATTTTTAAAGGGTGGTTAAATTGTAAGGGCCGATGTTGAATGTGAACCACACCTAAACGCCAAGTTTTTTTCCGAATTTTATTTGACATTTCTCTATTTCAGACTTACTCAATTTGAACCATGGAGAGATACACAATCCAACAACGTGTTAAAGTTATCCAGACTTATTATGAAAATGGATGATAAATTTCGAAGAAAATCATCTTCAGTGATGAGGCACATTTTCACCTCAGTGGATTTGTCGATAAGCAGAATTTCCGCATTTGGGCGAATCCAAGAGTGATTGTCGAAAAACCAATGCACCCACAAAGAGTGACTGTTTGGTGCGGTTTATGGGCTGGCGGCATCATCGGTCAGGCAGTTACTGTGTTCGCTATCGTGAGATGATAACGAACTTTTTATGGCCCGAATTGGAAGATATGGATGTGGACGATATGTGGTTTCAGCAGGACGGTGTCACTTGCCACACAGCTAACGAAACAATGGCTCTTTTGCGCAACAAATTCAATGGCCGTGTTATCTCACGTAATGGCGATGTCAATTGGCCGCCAAGATCATGTGATTTGACACCGTTGGACTTTTTTCTTTGGGGTTATTTGAAAGAAAAGGTGTACGTCGATAAGCCAGCAACAATTCAAGAGCTAAAGGATGAGATAATTCGGCACATTAACGGCATAAAACCTCCATTATGCCTCAGGGTCATCGAAAATTTGGACCATCGGATGGAGGTGTGCCGCATTGGTCGCGGCGCCCATTTGGCCGATATTTTGTTCCATACATAATTGACTAATACCAATATATCATAATAAAATAAAATTACAATAATTTCCTAAATAGTTTGTGTTTTATTCAAAATCAACATCGGCCCTTGAAATTTAACCACCCTTTAGAAAATTTCATACAAGCGAGACATATTTTTATAAAATTTCTCATACACTTGCAATAAAATTGTTAAATTTTATGTAGTGTACAATTATATCGCCAATGTGTATGTGATATTCGAAGGTGCCACAATCAAAAGACTTTTGATTTCTATTGCACAACGAAAAGAAAGTGAAAAGTGTTGGCAACATTGTACAATGCTGCTTATGTTATTTCTATAGGTTCTGTTTACCTTTTTATTGAATGAGTGAAACAATTGTGCGACCAATTGCATAATATAGGACAAAATGGAAATAATATGGCGAATATCATATACATACAATAATATTGCAAGTGTATGGGCCGCTTAACAATTTTTTTACAAATATTTATGTTAAAATTTTCATTATAACGAAATTTTTCGTAAAAATTTTCGATATTCCACTAATATTATATTGTAAAAGTTTGTATGTTTGTGTACTTGTTATTTAGTGAATTTTTCATACAATCATGCGACAACCGGTTAACCCATATAGAACTGATTCGGATGGAATTTTTAAAGACTTTTAAGACGTAAAAACCGTGGAAAAATATGGGTACTTTTGGTACTGTTCCTTTTTTTTTTGATAAATTTAGAATATGGTACTTTTTAAGAGGTAACAAGTACGAAATTCCAGTCAGTCAAGCACGATCATATGATGCCCTACACCACAGAATTTAAGAACAAATTTTCGAGAGTGTATGGCTATATGAATTGGGATCTCCCTATGTTTTAAATTTCATTAAAATCGGTTTGATAGATTCTGAGAGGTAGAAATCGCCCCTATCTCCCCTCTTGGTTCTATTTTTAAAAAAATGCAGAGCATATGTGTCCATATAAATATGGATCTGTCTATGTTTTAAGTTTTATTATAATTGTTTTGATGAAAGGCACAAAGACCATATTCCCAAAAGCAGTTTGTATGGGGGCTATATAAAATTATGGTCCGATTCGCCCCTTTTCCAATAGGCTTGGCCTTTATAAACATTAGAACCTATGTACCAAACTTTATTAAATTATCTTTAAAATAGCGACCTTTACTTTGCGCACAAGGTTACATGGACAACCAGCCAAGCCAGGCAGCCAGACGGACATTATTAGATCGACTTAGAAAGTGATATTGATTCGTTGGTGGGTGCACCAATATTTTAAGGTGTTACACACATAAGCATAATACCCTCTACACTATTGTGGTATGGGTATAAAAACGGGAAAATCGGTAATTTTGGTACTGTTTCCCTTTTTGATAAATTTAGTATTCAAATTGTATGGGGTCTAGATGAAAGTATAGGATACTTTTTAAGGGGTAATAACGGGATAAAATTGGCACTTTTCTCTTTTCGATAAATTTGGTATACATACAGATTAAAGCCTACATTAAAATACAGTGTACATTCTGGGGGCCTTAAATAAGAAACAATTGGTACATTGGGTACTCCCTTTAATATGGTACTTTGGTACTATTTAACCTTTGGTACTTATTTTCTTTTCAATTCATTTGGTATAGCGATAACATATGGCCCATATGGGTACTTTTAGTACTTTTCTTTTTTTTTTTTGATGAATTTTGAATATGGTACTTTTTAAGAGGTGCAAACGGGGAAACAAATTGGTACTTTTGGAACTGTTTATCATTTTTATGAATTAAGTATCATACAAATGGTATATAAAATATAGAGTACTTTTAAAGGGGTAAAAAAGGGATAAAATCGTAGCTTTTCTCTGTTGATCAAAAGTGGAATTCATACAGGTTATAGCCTATATTAAAATACGGGTTACTTACTCTTTTAAAGCTGGTACTGTTGGTACTCTTTATCTTTTAGGACTTTTTCTCTTTTTAATAGCAAATGGCCCAGATTAAAAAATAGAGGATATTTTTTAAGAGCTAAAAATGGGAAAAATATGTACTTCTGGCACACTTTTTCTTTTTAACAAAGCTGGTACTTTTGGGTCTTTTGATTCTTTGGTACTTTTTCTCTTTTTATAGCATAAGACCCATATTTATGTATATGGTAATTTTTAACAAGTAAAAACGGAAAAAATTGGTACTTCTGGTACTTTTTATCATTTCGACAAATTTCTTTAATAGATTGCATAGAGTTCAGGGGTCGGAATGTTCTTCTCTTCTTTTTCAGTTGGGCATTTATATTATATGTATATCGGCTGCTTAAGAGTATCGATGCTCCAAACTTATATGTGTATGGCGATGTTGTTTATAGAAATATTTTAACATGAAATAAGTATAGCTGTGAAAACTAAATAAAATGTTTGTAAATTTTTTATTGGATAAGCCCTTTTGTTCAAATCTCGCGCTAATTTTGACAAAAACGATGTCACTGGTAAAAGCCAGTACATTAACAGCCGTATTCAGAACAAAAAGTTAGCCACAGTTTGTACACTAAGTACAACGAGCTGCTTACTAGAATGCCGATTAAGCTTACCAACTTGTTGACACAGAGTTAATTCATAACGAACTTTTCTTCATCTGCCAACTTTTAATAAATCAACTCTGAATTTTTATGATGCCACCTTGTATTACTCAAAAATTCAACACGTTTTGATTTAATCATCGCTGAATTTGTCATTTTTTTCTTTTTTTGTTTTTCCCTTCACATATAAGTATTTTAAAAAGTTTTTAAAATTAAAATAAATTAAGTAAAATACAGTAAATTAAAAAAAAAAAAACCCAACAAAATTTTTTGACATTAAACGGCTGTTTTTCACAAGTTGGCAAACGTTTGGCAAGTCATTAACAAGAGTGTAGCAAATCGTTAGCCAGAGTTTGGTAAGTGTATTATGAATTAACTTTTTGCTAACTTCATGCCAAATTATGAATACGGCCGTATACTTACAAAAAAATCATAAGAATTTTCTATAAAATGAAACACTTTCTATAAAATTGAAAACAAATTTTTTTTTTATAGATAATTTATGTAAAAAATTTTTAACAATATAGAAAATTTTCATTTAAATTTCGTAAATTTTGCAAATTTGCAATTAAAACGACAAATTTTCGTAAAAATTTCCCTAATTAATATTGATCATAAAGAGTTGGAAAAACTTATTTACGATCAACTCTCAACTGGGGAAATAGTTACAAATTTTTTGACCGCTTAAGAATTCGACATAACCAAATTTTACGAACCCTATTTCTTAGTCTTTTCAGATAAGGACATCTTTTTTCCATTTTATTTAAATTGAACTCATCTCTTTAAATCTTTTTATGTATCCTGCTGAAATATTCTCAACAATTTTGTACGTTTAATTATGTGTATTCGCTTCAAAGGAGAAATGTACAAAAATTTATAATTAAAGACAAATATTTTCAAGCTGCATTACAATTTTCTTACACAAAACTGAATACTTACAAAAGGAAATCTGTTTTCATTAAAAAAATATAATTTGTTTATTAAGATATTGATTTTGTTTTTGTATTCAACATTTTTTGTTTGTTTTATATTCTAAATAAGGGGCTCTTAGGAACGATACTCAATCTGTTGTAGAGATGAAAAAGCAATCAAGTGATAATAAAAAAGAGTATTAAATTAATTAAAATTCTACATTCAGTTTGGTTAAAGGAACTTATTTTTCACAAGCTATTTATAATTAACAGTTTGATGAGATTTTAATTTGTGTTTTAGGGAAAAAAAGTTTTATGTAAGTTATAAGTAACTACATGCAATCGCTATAAACGGCAAAACTGAGTGCTTCAAGAACTTCATCTTGATAGTAAAGTTTTATTTAAATTTTCTAAGGACCAAATTTACAGTCATTAGTTAGCTAATAGCTACAGTTTAACAAATAAAATATTATTTCCAGCTTTTTCTTAACCATTAGTTAAACCCACAAATGTTATCGATTAACTTCCTTTTTTTATTATTTATTATTGGAATAGAGTTACCGTTTTTGGGTCAGATTAAAATTTTTACTTAACCCAATTATTGTTAATATGATACTTTAGTTAAGCAATAGTTCAAGCTCATTATTAATTTGAGCCTAAAACTCTTAAGATCTTTTTAAATATATATAATATTTTACAAATTTTAAACCAAACCTTAAAATCTTATTTTGCGATTCTAAAGTCTTATTTTAAGACATAAAAGTCGTATACTTAGACTGAAAAGTCTTATACAAAATCTCTAGAGTCTTATGCTAAGTATCTAAAGCAGAGTTAAACATTTCATAGCACAATTGTGCTAAAGCAATCACACGTATACTCTTACGCTCTTGTATTCAGTCTTCGTTTTGATGTTGATGGCTACACATGTGCGGATGCTTATGAATTTTTTTTCAGCTTTTTTCTTGTTTTTACAGTAATCGTTTGCCAGCGAACATTTTGAAGTCAGAATGATATGTGAAAAATATTTCATGATAACTAATGCATTTGGTAACGTGCAATGTCTGCTATGTTACCAAACGTTTAAAGAAAATAGTGAATATGTTACTAAAATACATTACGATTCTTTTCATAGTGACATGAAAAGTTTCGAAGGTAAGAAAAGAAAGGATCATTTAGATATGGTAAAAAACATTTATATAGAAAAAACTAAAGAATGGCTACTTGCAGTTGATGAAAACAAAGCAAGGGCAGAAAAAAAAAATTTGAAGTATCAAGCTTAATAAGCTTAGATATTGTTAGGCATGGTAGGCCATTCACTGATGGGATATTTTTTAAAAACTTATTAGAAAAAGTTTTTGAAAAACTTTATTATAACAGTAAGTTTATAAAATCTCTTCCATTGTCGGCCCCAAGTGTAGTACGACGTATTGATCATATAGGAAACTCGGTAAAATCCGCTATTTGGGAAAAAATAAGTAATTGTGAATATGTTTCTTTTTGTTTAGATATTATAGATACAAAGAAAATTGTTGAAGTCTGTACAGATGGGGCAAACGTAATGACCGGAAAACACGAAGGCTTCATAGGTCATCTAAAAAAAAACCAAATATCAGTTTTGAGCTTTCACTGCATTATTCACCAGGCCGCTCTTGCATCAAAATTTTTATCCAATCATGCCAGTATGAAGACTGCAGAGTCTATAATTAATAAAATAAGAGGAGGGCATCATAAAAATGTTTACTGACGTCCGCTGGCTTAGCCGTGGTGATTGTCTAAATAGATTATTTAATTTGAGGGAAGAAGTGCTGGAGTTCTTAGAAACAGAAAATATAGCAGACTGGGCAATACAGGCTTTAAAAGATAACAAATTTATTTTAGATTTAGCATTTTTAGCCGATACAACAACTTTTCTAAATGAGTTTAATTTAAAACTGCAAGGAAAAGAAAAAAACTTGTGTGATCTCTCTAAAATTCTATTTCATTTTAAAACAAAATTATTTTTACTCATCTCTGAAGTTCAAGCTGGTGACTTTTCTAGTTTTCCAAAAACTTCTCTAATATATGTCAAAGAGGACAATGGCACAACATTTGAATATGCAGCAGTACTTGAAACAATTTTTTATAACTTTCAGGACAGGTTTGTAGATTTTGAAAATATACAGCAGTTTACTGATCTTTTTGAAAACCCTTTTAACTGCGATATAACTAAGTATGAGTTTGATATACAATCAGAACTGATAATATTACGAAGTGAAATAAATGCTCCGGAGGTTAATAATATATTAGATTTTTAGAAAAACTTGGAAAAAATATCATACCTCCAAATTACAAAAAATGCGTTAAAATATTTGTCATTATTTCCCTCTACTTACCTCTGTGAGCAAATTTTTTCAGACTTAAAATTTATTTGTACAAAACAGCGAAATAAGTTAAGCTCGGCACACTTAAAAAATATTTTGTTAATAAGAAACTGCCATAAAAGCATAAATATAGATAACTTTATCGTGTAGGTTAGTGGTAAAATTAAAAACTCTTTTGAAAGAGATGAATCATAAGAAAGCAAAAGAAACTGATATTTGCTTTTTTAGATGACCTTGGTTTCTATTTCTTACTATTATAACATATTTATGCATCTGTTTAATTGGCAAAGGGTAAACTATTTCTTAAATAAATTATATTTGAAATGATTCACATTGTGTTTGTTGGGTAATTCTCTCACTAATACAACCTCATTTTTAGTTTTGTTTAACTCTGATCTAAAGAGACTTAAAGCTCTAAAAATTCTAAATTGTTTTACTAATTCTCTTAAATCCAACAAAAAAAATCGTAAGTCTTATAATTGGGCTTTAAAGTCTTATATTTGCACTTTAAAATTTTATATATTTAAACTTTAAAGTCTTTCTGCCTTATTTATAAAAATTAAAACATGTTAATAAAGGGTTAATTAAACGGATTTTGTATGAAAATCCGTTTCATAAAGCCTTTATTAACCGGTTTTATTTTTTATAAATTAGACCGTTAAACTGTAAACTTTTATATTTAGATTTAATTTCCCAACTCTAAGACTTATCTTAAGAATTAGTTAAACTTTAAAACTCTTATACAAAAAATCTTGTACAATAGATATGTTTACATGTGTATATAAAATATTTTTATTATAGTATAAAAACTGATTCAGTTATTCGATTTTCTCATTCCTTTTAAAATTGACAAAATACTTTGCTTGGCGCAATTAAATAGACCTTAACATTTCAAGCACTCGAAAATTCTCATTTACATTTCTATCTTTAATGCGAACTTTATTTTAACACATTTTTTTTATTTTGAAAATTGCTATAAAATTTTCCGTATGTTGCCATATGCAAAAATTTATTCAACACAGAAAAAAACAAGTGTTTGCATATTCATGCAGAACTTGTAGTTGCAACACATATTTACACGACAAAAAAGAATGGAAAATAGTGAGGCAAGTTAAATATAAAATATTAAATTATCAAAATGAAAAGAAAAGCTGCATTCTTTTATACCAGCTCAAAAAAAGCAAAAACAAACAAGCTCTAAAATCTTAAGCATAAAAAATAAAAAAAAAAAACTTAAGTACATGTCAAGGATAAAGAAGACGAAAAATAAAAAACAGAAAAAAGGAAAAAAGCTAACTGAAAAAAAAGCTGAAATGGTTGAATAAACAACAACTGCAGCGGCAAGTGCAAGATTTTTCAAGCCGTAGTAACATGAAAATAACAAATAAAAAACAGCAAACAAACACATACTCTCTCATGCATATGTACATATATAAGAGTTTCTGTTTGAGTTGGGTTGTCCTTAAAGTGTGAACAAAACTAAGAACAAGAAAAGTTCACGTTTAAATTTCCAACATTTAAATTTGATATTGAATATATACGAAATTGTTCGTTCATGTGTATGTGTGTGTTTATATTTGTATTCTACAATATAAATTTTTGTTTATATTCGTATATGCGTGAATAATCTTTCAATATACTGCTGATCCTTTTAAAACGCCATGAAGACGAAGAAGTCCTCGAATATTGAAATAAGATTCCAGATTCCTATATAAAGATTTAAAAATCTTATACCTTGACTTGAAAGTCCTTCACTAAGTCTGTAGTATGATTTTTTAGCCAAACCCTAAGCATCATAACTAATATTTTAAGTCAAAAATTATGCTTGTAAAATAATATTAAAGTCTGATTTTAAATCATCAAACTCTTATACGAAGAGTTTTCGGTCGAATTAAAAGACTTTTACCTCCCTGTAAAGACTTCAAAGTCTTATACGAAATTTTTAGGCTTAAGCCATTTATATATTTTATTAAAATATTAGAGACTAGTACTTAAATTTAAAAGACTTTATTTAAACTAAAACTTTTTATACGAAATTAGGAACCTTTGAATTCTTAGGCAAAGACTTTGAAGTCTTAAATTTTTTCTCAGTCATAAACTTAGACAATAAAGACTTTAACTTAATGACTTAATGCTTCTAACACTAATGGCTAATAAATCACTGATGGCTTAAACGCTGGTTTAGTAAAACTAAACTTGAATTTTTACGTAGTTTAAACCCTATAACTAACAATCAGTGACCCATGTGTTATATGTTGTTAAAAAAAAAAACATGTGGCAGCACAACGATAAGTCTTATCAAATTCATATGGTCTGTATTGGTGGCTTAAACGCCCAATTTTATGCGTTTAAAGATGGTTTATATGTTCAGTGATTTATAGATTTGTTGGTTTAAACACATTTTAAACCCAAAAGAGAGTTTAACTTGCTCTGATTTTTTAGCCCTAAATGTTTAAAGTATATAAATAAGAAAGATTAAAAGTCTTTGAAACACAATACTAAAACTTCAAAGCAATATACTATAACTTTGAACCCTTATACTATAACTGTAGTTTCCGTTACTAGGAATTAAAATTTCAATATGATTGGCCAATGACACCAATTTATTTGAAAAAAAAAAACTATTGGGGGATTCACAAGGTAGTCATAAGTCTTAAAATAATAACAAGAAAAAATGAGTGCTGTGAGCAACCCTCATAATTTAGATTTCTGCAATAAACACAGCATAAAAAGTCTGGTTGTTTTAGGATTTTTTTTTTTTGTATAAAACACAACAATATTTTTTTAAACTATTCTAAATGATTACGATATTATGACAATTTGACTTGATAGCACACCTCGTAAATGCCCCATATAAATATTTAAAAATGAATTAATATTTAAACAGAATTGGTAAAATTGGCCATTAAACATTAAATTTTTATAGTCGCAAGACTAAGATTTCAAACAAAGTCTTCTTAAGAGTCTTCTACTAAATTGAAAACTATTAACATTTTAATGTTTTTCGTTAAAACTTAAAAGTATAATACAAAGAATTTAAAGTCAACTAATATGTATTATATTTAAATTAGTATAACAAGACTTCAAATTCAGATATTAATAATTTAATATTATTATTTAAGGTCTTATACTTCAATTCAAATACTAACACTCCAAATTCCATTGCTTTAATATGACTTAAATGCCTTATACTAAGACCCCTTTCAGACTCGGCAAGTTTGTTGCGCAAATAACTTGCCGAGAACAACAAAGTCTGTACAATTTTTTTTCCTTACCCCCCGACCTTACCGCTAACGTCTACAAACCAAGAGTTGCGCAAGAGACTTGCGCAAGTAACTTGACGAGTGTGAAAGGGGTCTAAGACTTTAATGTGTAAAACCAAAACTTTAATGTTTTACAATAAAAATTTAATGTCTTATGCAAAGACTTGAATGTCTTATACTAAGACTTTAATGATTAATACTAAGAATTTAATGTCATATGATAAGACTTTAACGTATTATACTAAGACTTTAATGACTTCTTCTAAAAATCTAATATCAGATACTAAGACTTAAATGTCGTATACAAAGGATTTTACGGCTTATACTAAGATATTAATGCATTATACCAATCGAAAAGGATTTTATGCCTTATACTATAAATTTATTGTCGTGTACTTAGACTTAAATGTCTTATACTAAGACTTTAATGTTTTCTATTCAATGGCAGACTCTAAGACTTTAATCTCGTATACAAAGGCTTTTATGTCTTATACTTTGTTTTTATTGCTTTATACTAAGACTTAAATGTCTTTTACTAAGACTTTAATGCCTTATTTTAAAACTTTAATGTTTTACACTAAGAATTTAATGTCTTCTACTGAGAATCTAATGTAAGATACTTACCCCATATTCATAAAAATATTTTGGGTTTATGACATGTTTATGAAACGAATTTTCTATAAAAATATGTTTAGAAAATATGTGATAACGACTTATACAAAGGCTTTTATGTTGTATACTAAGATTTAAATGCTTTATACTAAGACTTAAATGTCTTATACTGAGAATTTAATGTCAGATAGTAAGACCTTAATGTCTTATACTAAGCCTTTTATATCTTATACTAAGACTTTTATGTCTTATACTAAGACTTAAATGTCTTATACTGAGAATTTAATGTCAGATAGTAAGACCTTAATGTCTAATACTAAGCCTCCTTTAATGTCTTATACTAAGATTTTAATGTTTTACTGCAAGTCTTCAGTTACTTGAAGTTTTATTCTTAAATTTATTATACTAACACTTCCAACTCTTGACCGTTTAATAACCTAAAAAATTGTAATACTTACAATTCAAAGTTTAATACTAAAACTTAAAGGTCTTACCAAAACACTTAAAAATCTTATACAAGGACTTGAACTTCTTTAAAAAAAAAAAAAATATCATACGTACTTTTAATTAAGGGAACAGGCGTGGTTTAAATTTACGTACACTTTTATACTTACTCTTGTAAGTCTTATACACATTTATTAAATTTAATACTAAAACTTTTAAAGTCTTGTATTAAAACGGCAAAGATTTATACTATTTAGTTTTTTTTTTAGGGATACATGTAAAAAATATTTTCGTTTAGTTTTGTGAATGTTTGCCATTATTCGCACTTTTTAGCCACGCTTAAGGGTTGGTTTCCTTCTATTGTTGCGTGTTAGTGCACCAATGTGTGTGTGTGTGTGTTTTATAGTACATATTTATCCTTTTTTTTCTAGCGTCAAGTTGCGGTTTTATTTTAAATTCTTTTGTGTTGCTGCTGTTGTTTTATATTTTACTGCTGTTTCGTGTTTTTCTTGCACTTTTTTTGCTTTAATAAAATTTTATTGTTTTTGATGGAAAATAAGGGTGGCAGGCAGGAAAATGAAATGAACTGAAGGGAAAACTCATATTCCTTAACATTTTTTGTTGTTGTTTTGAAAATTGAATTTTTTTTTTTATTTTATTTGTTATTTGCATTTAATACGTATTTTTTTGTTTTGTTTCTAAAAACTCTATTGTTTTCAGCAGGTTGCTCAGTTAAAAGTTGTTTTTGTTTTTTTATTTCATACGCAACTTTCCTCTTTTGTTTTATTTATTTTTTATTTTTCAACAACATTAGACAACAACAACGAGTACATCAACATCATTATCATCTTTACGTTTATCTTTATCATTTTCATCACTTCTCAAGAGCTGCTCCAGTCTGATTGCGTTTATGTCAACATTTGAAAACAATTTTTGGAGCATTAATCACGGCTCACATGCTACATGCCGCACCTTTTGTTTACATTCATTGAGGTGTTTCCTTTTGTCTCTTTTTGTTTTTAATTCCGTTCTTTATTACGGTTTTTATATTCTTTTTACTGCTCTTGTTGGTAGTAGATCTTGTGGTGGTAGCGTTGGTGTTGGCATTAGTGTTTGCATTTGTTCTTTATTTTTTCCTATAACTCCCTTTTTATCTTTGAAAATGTTTATGCATATAAATTTTATAGAGAAGAAAGTATTAAAACTGAATGTGCTTTTCACATTAAATACTCAATACAGTGGGTTGGTCACTGCTAAATGTGGAAACATTTTATACCCACTTTTAAGTGTTAATAAATAATGTTACGAAAAAAAGAAAGAAAGACTTTTTAGCCACGACTATTTAGTCTTAAACTAAGACGACTAAGTTTTTGAAAAGTTTTCAAGTCCAATACAAAACGTCTAATGGCCATTTTCTCAATTTATCGACAAACTGTCTGTTACTTAATGTCAACATAAATTTATTATACCGATAAACTGTCCGTTAACGATTTTGGGTTTCTCAATATACCGATAAAAAACATTGGTTTGAGTTGGCAACACCACTCAAAATACATGTAAAAGTTGGAAGTCAGCTGATTGAATTTAACTGTTTGTCAAATAAAAGGAAAATAAATAATTGGCAGATGAGTGCCGGTTAGCATTGCGACAAAATAGAAGCAAATGAGACATTGAGAAAACCAAATTTCTTTAATGTGCAGTTTTTCGTTGGGAAAAAAGATAATCGCCTAATGAGAAAATGGCCCTAAGTCTTTTACTTAGACTTTAAAATCACAAACTAACTGCCTTAATCATAAAAATGTTTTTAATTAAATAAAGGTTTACCAAGCAAATTTTCTATGTTGATTTCACTTAATAGACGTTTGTTAAATTTAATAATTGTTTACGAATACGAGGGTTAGACTTTTTATTATTATACTAACACTTGCATCCCCAGTACTAAGTCTTTAAGTCTTTTACTAGGACCATAATACTAAGTTTTTCAAGTCCAATACTAGGCCTATCAAATATGATACTAATGGTGATTTCTTTTCTGAGAAAAACGTTGCATTAATGTTAAATGTTCTACATTTTTGTGTTGGTTTGTACAAAAAATACAACTGTGGGAAAATTTTTCAAGTTCTTTTGTGAATATGTTGATGAAAAACATGCAAAAAATGTTGCATATTTTACCCTTACTTTTACTTAATGTGTTCATACTGCCCTGTTTTACAACTTTGGTACTTACTACTTTGTTTGTATGTACAACCAATGTCTTATTTTGTTTGCCATAATTCATACCGCTCATAATTTTGCAAAAAAAAAACTGTTTTAAAACAAAATATAACAATAATTACACATTAAAATCAAAAAAGTCTATTTATATTATAATCGTTTTAATTTTCCTAAGCCATTAGTGATGTCAATATTTGTTTCCAAACCGTAATAGCGTGCAGAAACCGCTCAAATAGCTTTAAACATCGCTCATGAAGTACATTAATGATGAAAGTGTAACAGTTGTAAAAAAACGCATTTATTGTGTTCTATTGAAATTGCACAACATGTAACACTTCGAGTGATTATAGGTTACATTAGAAAATGTTACATGTATATACTGTAACATATTTTTCTCAGAAAAGAAATCGCCATAACGCTACAAATTCCCAGGCTTATACTATTTCTGTCGTTTCTTGTACAAGGAAATTCATATCTTATTAAAAAAATTCTAAGGCTTTTGTCTTTAAGAAAGACTTTTAGGTCTTATGATTAGTGGTGAAAATGCATATTTTTGCATATTTAGGTTTTTAATGCATATTTTGACATTTTTGAGTGATATTTCTTTAATTTCCATGTTATGAAAAAAGTTCTTAAAAAAATTTTCAAATGCACAAAAGAAACCTTAAAAAAGAAATTTTTAAATCAATAAATAAATTCTTTTAGAGCTTTGCTTTAAATACAAAATTGTCAAGATTTCGACAAAAAATCCTTCTATTTTCAACCTATGCAGCTCCTTACATGGTTGAGGCTTCCAATGGTTTTAAAACTACTTGCTTGGCACATGGGTTATACCGCGTTGCAGAGGAAATTAGAAGCCAAATCGATAATATTACAATTTTTAATAAATATCTATCCCTTGATTCCCCTTCCACCGTAGACAGTAGTAACAAGATGGTGGCCTGGCTAGATGCTTCAGAATTATATTCAAACAACTTTGAATAATATAAGAATGTCAGTAGAACCTGTTGATACCGATGATTATACAATTCAAAAACTAAAAGAAATATTACATTTAAATAACATTGGAAGTCAATTAGCATTTGTATTTTCCAATAACGGGTATATTGCTGGTATATTGCTTGTGCCCATGTTCTGTAACTTTCGCTTCGAGAAACTTTTTTATTGAAATGTGTGAAATTAAACAAAAATGCCATATATTGAAACAAACAGCTGTTTTTCTCACTAAACTGTGCCTGTAACTTTTTTTGGCGAGTACTAGCTGTCACGTAAGGAAATTACTCGCCAATTTACAGAAAAAGTTTGTCTGTAACATTTTTGTGAGAAAGGTTCCCGCTTTGAACTGTTAAATAAGCTCACGAATAAAAATGGGGCGAGAAAAAATTTTAACACTAAAAAACAATTAAAAATGCAAAACACAAAATATAATATAATAATATTTTGTTCTTGGCACATTTTTGCATTGTTTAATTATTTTGCTTTTACCATTTTTAAAAAATAATTCGAATGTTTTCAAAGCTCGTTTGCATACAACAAACATTAAAGACGCACTTTACATTATTTGAAAAATTTTAAATTTTAGTAAACTTTGGTCGCCGTCAACGATATGTGTTACTGGCTTTCTCAACGTCTCCAATGTCACATCGGCTTCGAGTGAATTGTTATGATATTTACAACGGAACGTCGTAATCTCTTTCTTTTTTTTTTTTGACTAGAGTTACAGACACAGTTTTTTCTCACTTTTCGAGAAACGATGGAATATTTTGTTTCACATCTTTTCGATGCGAGAAGTTCTCACTAAAGTTACTGAACATGGGAAAATAATTTTTTTCAAAATGCAAGATAAAGTTTTACTTTAAATAAAACAGTTCTTATTTATTTAAACAAACAAAATTTCAAATTAGGTATTTAAGTTTTTTAAAGATATTTTAATAACTCGATTAATCGTAGTTCGATTAATCGAGGAATTATTCCGCCATTATTTGATCAAATAATCCAAAAAGCCAATTTCGAATAACGAATTACTCGAACAATTTATGTCAATTAATCGATGAATATCTTTAAAAAAACTACTTTTTTAAATAAATATATTTGTTTTTGGATTTCTAATGTTAATGTTATTTAAAACTAAACATGTTCTTAACTTCTACATTTATTTTATCACATAAACGTTTGAGCATATTTCAGACCCTTTTTAGATGTTTTTGTGTGAAAGACAAATTATGTATATTATTATAAACGTCAAATTCCATACGTTAGAAATTTGGCACTTAAATAGCACATTTTTCATATATAGTTTAACATTTATCGTAAAAAAAAATGTGTGAATTAAAGGAGATTACAAAAATTTAATAAGTTTTCAGTGAAATTGAAATCAAAGTAATTTTAAAAACTTAAGAGTATAAAAAAAATTATGCCGGAAATTCGATTTATTTAGATGGTATGGGCAGTGAGCGGCGGTTGGCGTGGCTGTTTTTAATAAAACTCTTTTTATTTATTTTTTTTTTTTTTAATTTAATCAATTCTCGGTGCCAATTTTTAATGATCGAGCACCACTTATATCGTTGTTCTCATGTAGAAAGGCCCTTACTCAAATAGTTCTGTGGCTTGGTGTAAAAGGGCCAGTGTCAATATTTTGTTGTTTTGAGTTAATCGTCTCATAAGGTGTCTTTTATTACGCGCTTTTATTTTGCTTAAACATTCAAGTTCTAATTTAACACAGAACAGCTTCATAAAGGCTTTGCTAGCAAATTTCACTAAGAACTCTTCTATAAAAAAAATACTTTAATTTCAATTTTCTCAAGTAAATATTTTGACATTGGCGCTTTTAGCACCAAGCCACAGAATTGTAATTTTACTGGAGAAGGTAAAAACATAATAGAAACTTGGATTATAAAAATGTAAAATTGCTTTTACATTTGCTTTTATTTGTATACCCTTCACCACAGGTGGAAAAGGGTATATATAAGTTTGTCATTCCGTTTGTAATTTCTATAATATTGATCTTAGACCCTATAAAGTATATATATTCTGGGTCCTTATGAGGAGAGAAGTTGATTTAACGATGTCCGTCTGTCCGTCCGTCTGTCCGTCTTACGTTTGATATGTTTTCCGGATACTGCAGACATGATAGCGGCTAGGTTGTTTTACATTTATGTCACATATAGTCCACTATTTCTTGCTATTGAAATTCAGCCAGATCGGTCCAAAAATGGCTGAGATATGAGCAAAAAACACGACTACCTCTAATTGTTTCCAAAAATCCCTTGTTGTTGTATTTTTAATACTTTTTTCTGTATATCTGGAGAACGGCAAGAGCCAATGTTTCCAAATTAGGTACACACATTAAGGTTATCAGTACACAGCATCCCACAAAATGGATGGGAGAAGTGGGCATAGTACCTCCCGTACAAAAAATACCAAAAATTTTATAAAAACCTGATTTTTTCGACTGTCATATGACCTATGGTTGTCCCTTATATATCAAAAGATCGGAAATCTTTAGTAAAAAATATTTTCTGAAAATTTCGGGAAAATCGGCTCAGATACAAAAAGTTATGACCAAAACTAAATTTTTTTTTTTAAATCCCCACTTTCGGGAACCATAGGTCTTCCCGAACTAACCCGACTAACTGGTAAATTTATTCTTGAACACGTCGGTATATAAATCTGTCAAATCGGTTAAAAAATGGCTGAGTTATAATCAAAATACTGAAATCCCAAAAATTACTCTTTTTTATAATTAAGTTTGTTTTTATTTATTATTTTTATAATAAAGTTTGTTTAAATATATGTATGTACATATATGTACGTATATATACATATATACTTATAACCCAATTTAATGGTAATATTATTCTTTAGCGCGTTGGTATATAAATCTGTCAAATAGGTAAAAAATGGTTAAGTTATAAGCAAAATACTCAAAAAAAGGACTGAAAAACATTAAATTTTTATAAAAATTTTTATAAAGACTTGTAATATGACCTTTTCATACGTTTAAGATATCAAAATATCGGAAATCTTTAGAAGAACATATTTGCTGAAAAACTCGGAATGTCAAAGTAATGTCAAAAATATAGTTTTTTTTTAAATACCTATTTTCGGGAACCATAGAACTTCTCGACTCCAAGTTTAATCACCAAAGTAAATGGTAATTTTATTCTTTGAGATGTCGGTGTAAAAATGTGTCAAATCGGTTACAAAATGGCCGAGTTATGACCAAATACTGAAATTCGATCAAAACTAAACTTGCTATATATTAATTAAACTTTTAATATAAGTATTTAATACCACGCAAACATGTGCAAATAATTAAATAAAACTAAACAATATATATAATATAAATATACATGTACATATATATATATATATATATATATATATAAAGGGTGTTTTTTTAAGCTAGATAAAACTTTAAATTGTAAAAAGTAACACAAAAAATTAAATTTTGATGAAATATTTTTTTTTATCGTTTCAGTATACTCTGACAAATCATCATGAATAGACTCACGCTTGAACAACGCTACGAAATTATCCAAATTTACTTTGAAAATCAGTCGTCGATTCGCGCAACTTATAGACGACTTCGTCATTTTTATGGCGTACATAATCGTCCATCTGAACAAGCCATTCGTCGAACTGTGGATAGATTTCGTACCACATACTCTCTAGAGGATGCAATAACAGACCCTACAGACTCCATTACATCCAGAAAAATGCACCGTTTGGTGCGGTTTTCACGCTGGTGGCATCATCGGACCTTATTTCTTCAAAAATGAGGCCGGAGCTCGCGTTACGGTCAATGGAGATCGTTACCGCACCATGATCAATGATTTTTTGTTTGAAAATATGGATGACATTGATCCGGAGGAGATGTGGTTTCAACAGGATGGCGCTACGTGCCATACGGCGAACGCAACCAGCGACTTATTGAAATCAAAATTTGGCGATAAGTTGATTTCGAGAAATGGACCTGTCAATTGGCCTCCAAGGTCGTGCGATTTGACACCTCTCGATTATTTCCTGTGGGGCTACGTGAAGTCACTGGCTTTTGATGATAAACCAGCAACAATTGACGCCTTGGAGGCCAGCATTGTTCGTGTTATTCGTGACATACGGCCAGCAGTGCTCGAAAAAGTGGCCCAAAATTGGACGTCCAGAATGCGCTTCGTCAAGAACAGCCGCGGTGCCCATATGCCCGAAATCATTTTCAAATGTTAATGTCACGTATTGATCTTTCGAATAAAAAAAAAATTTTGATTACAATTTAATTTTTTGTGTTATTTTTTACAATTTCAAGTTCTATCGGGCTTAAAAAAACACCCAATATATATACATATATTTAGATAAATATAAAAGTTTCTGTTCTTTCCAAACCATGGTGAAGGGTATATAAGATTCGGCATAGCCGAATATAGCACTCTTACTTGTTTTTACTAAATTTTTGTGACGAGATTTTTATTAAATTATTAAATTATTAAAAAAAATTGAGTTAGGTTCTTTTTACATTAGACCAACTATATGTAGCAGTGTCACAAAAATCTATAAAGCCATCCCATTGTGCGTTATTTCGGTATTTGATTATGACAAACCCTGACTGTTTCCGTTTTTGGATAAAGTTTAGTAACTCCACTATTTATTTAAAACCGAATTTTTACACTGTTTTTAAAAAAATCATTTTGTATTGTCTTGTTTATTCATGTTACGCTTTAAATTTAGTTTTATGACTGGTTTTAAGTGTTTATGAAATTTTTTCTGTATCACTTTTTTGGTAATTTTTTTTTATTAATATATTCAACCTTTATCCTGTAAATGCATCCATTCATTGTGTCCTTATTTTCATCCTTTGTCATAAATACTGCAGAAAGTGTTTTTTTTTTAACTACATTTACATTTTCTCTGTCTTCTATAAACGGAATGTTGCACGACAAGACGTGTAATTTAAAAGAATCGAATGAAGAACAATATTTTTGTTGCTGTTGGCTGTGCAGCACTTGTACGAAACAAATAAAACATCAAGATTTTAGTTTTCCATACGAGTTAGTGGCAGCAGCAGGAGTATTTTGGTATTAAGATAAGCAAATGTCATTTCCAAAGTCAACAAGAAATTCTAAATAAAATACATGCATAGAATTGGTATGTATGTGCGTGTGTGTGCCTTTGTGTATATTTTAATATTTACATAGTTTTGAAATCTTTGAGTTTCGTCTACGATTTAAAATTTCCATGAACAAAATATGCGTTTGTAAGACATTGAATAATAGAAGAATTTTCGAATGCAACACTTGTATTGCTGGCAAACATATTTATGCCTTAAAAATTGTAATTTGTAGTGATTTCCTAAAAAGTGTTTTTAATTAAAAGCAAACTGAAGACAATAGAAGTAGGAAATGATGGAATAGTTTTAGATTTTAATTGAAATTTTGACAAGAAGTAAAATAAAATTTTAGGATGTGTATAAAAAGAATGTTCCACAAGAGTTCAATGCAGAGTAACTTTGCTAAGGTTCGTTGCATATGTAAAATACAATCTGATTTTGAAAATAGTCAACATTACAATTCCTTATGGAGAATAAGTTCCAGAGATTTTCAGATGATAATTTTCGGAATTTTTTCCCAAAGTTTTAAATTTCTGTGACATTAAATAATATTAACCGGCAGGATACACGCAAAGAAAAAACATGGTTGTGGTTAACATATTCTAAGTGCAACATATTATGAAAAGATTCAATATTGTACACACCATATTATGATTATTATTGAATCATATTATATTATATTATTATTATTTTCCCTTAATCATATTATTATCCTGTTAATCATCATATTATTGTCATGGTAACCATAATAAGTAAAGAAGTAATCATATTATTATCATGTTAATCATAACAAATTAACAGTGGTGTTGTCACAACAATAAAAAATTTAATTTTTTTGCATCGATTTTTTATTTTGTGGCACTTTGCAACTCTTTTTAATGTTAATACAATTTTTTTAATTTATTTTAAATTGTTTTTTTAATTTGTATTTTTTTGTTTTTTTTTTTTAATTGTTTAACCACTCACGAACAAATAATTCGATAGGCATATGTAAAACAAATGACACAACTGATGGAAAATTATTTTACAAATGGCGCTAACAAAATATTATTAGAGTAAAAATATTTTAATTGCATCTAAAACATAGTATGATAAATGCATAGAAAGTAATTATGTTATGGCTATTAAATATCATGATATGGTTGTGAGTAATAGAACATGTTTTAAAAGTTATCATTATTTAGTTGTTAGAAAATATTATTTTTATGTTAACAATACTTAAATTTATAATTGCTATAAGTATTGATATGTTAACAGTAACTATAATATTGCTGATATTAAATTAAAATAACAATTATTTTTGTACGACAATAACATATTGTTACAATAAATATATTTTTTCTCTACGTGTATCAATGACGAAAAATGAGAGACAAATTAAAGCGCATCTCAAGGCAATCGCTTAAGGCGCCCGTACACGACATGTTTTTGTCATCTGACATGTCAAATTTCCCACTGCAAAACACATACATGTCGTGTGTTACCTTTTTAACTTTGCTTCTGTAAAAGTCAGACGCAAAGTCATCTGACAAAAATTCAATTAGAGCGTGCTCTATTTTCTTCTGACAAACCATCTGACATCAGAAAGCTATGCCGGAAAGAAACCGGCAGCGGCGTCCACTATTGACGGAATCATTAGACGGCTAAAATTAATTTTTTACAACACCGATTTATGTTTGATCATCTTACTATTGAATAGAATTTATGCGAATATATATATAAAAACCGTTTTATTATAAAATCCTAAATTGGTATCTTTGAATTAAAAGAAAAAAATTTTAAGATGGCTGAACTATTTTACGGCGCAAATAAAACTTTTCATGGCGGCAGCAAGCTATTTTGAAACCGAGCACTACTTTGGTTTCTGCAATAACAATGCGAAAAAAACAGAGACAATGTCAGAAGCAAATTACATGTACGTTTGTGACCGAATATTATAAAGCTTATGTAAAACAGCGATTTTGCCAGACATGCACAATTACATGTGACTTGAAAATTTGACATATCAGATGACAAAAACATGTCGTCTATATGCTCCTTTAAACTAAATTTGTTCGCCATCATGTTTTCAACATTATTTGGAAAAAACCTTCGAGTTTATGCAATTTATCAGCAGTATTAGAGTGAAAATTGAAAAGATCGAAAGGAGAACAGAATGTTCGACCGATCGGCTTCTTGTTGTACAATTTATGTCTATTAAAATAAATACGAAAAGTTAAAGTAATTTTTTAAAAATATCGCTTGCGATAAAGATATTTTATAAAGAAAATACGATTATTTACACGAAATTTTAAAGTTTTTATGACATATAAATCTTGATTATTTAATATTATAAACTTATTTGATATTATATTAGTATTAAATATTAAAATTTATGATTTTTTTAAAAATATGACTTAAGCTGGGATCACACGGTTGCCGCAAATGCACCAATATGACACAATTTCGATTATGCTTTATTGACGCACAATAATGAAATTGCACCAATCAAAAATTTTGAAATCACACGATTGCCCTGCTTTAAGCAAATTTAATTGCCGCTAGTTGGTAAAAAGCAAAATGGTTACAACAATTGCCGCAGCACAGTTGCACGGTTGTCTTTACTTGTGTTATATGCGAAAACAGCTGTTGCGGTAGCTTTTTTATTTGTTTAAAAGTTCTTGTTGGTTTGTTCATCAAAAAAAAATTTAATTTGTATCATATACAGTTAGAGTTTTTTTTTCCCGGACTTTTTCGATTCCCGGGAAAGCGGGAAATTTTTTCAAATTTCCCGGGATCCCGGGATCCCACTCCATATAAATAATACAAAGTAAATTTTGTTATTAATTAATGAAAAAAACTTTTATAAAAAAACGTAAAGGAACTAACGCCTTTATTCCCTATTATTATGCTTTTATTCAGTATTATTATGCTCTGGATACAAGATAAAAATATAACATAAACATAACAATTTAATTCATAAAACAATAATAAAAACAAAATAAAAATTGAGGTACTGAAGATATAAGATCAAAAAGTTAATTAATAAAATAGATAAAATATTTTAAAGAAATATATAAAATTTTTTAATGGCTTAGAAAATAACTTTCTGACACACTCAAAGCGATTTGTAAGTCGTCAAAAAGTATATTCTTGATTTTATTTACTAATACCATGTTTCCGAAAAATTTCGTTAATTTTTTACCGAGGTTGGACAAATAGTTAAATAGTTTTAGCATGCTTCGGATTCACAATCAGAAGCAATTTTTTCTTTTTTATAAACAACGTTTATATCAGTCAAATGTATGTCAAGGTTGATGCAAAAATAGCATCAACCGGACTGCTTCTTCCAAACCTTTTCATTTCAATAGGTCCATTTGTAATTTTTGGGACAATGTGCTTTTTAAGTTGTATGTTGTAGTATCTTACACAAGTTTCCAAAATGTTATTTTATTTTTGGTTTCCCCGCATTTTACGGGTATATAAACCAACACAAATTGAAATTGAAATTGGGAATTTGTGTTTATCACCTAATAAACATATCGCTCCTTCATTGCATCATAGTCATATCTCAAAATTTAAAGTAACTTTAGCAAAGTTTTTCTTCATACCTTCTCGTATTATATCCCAAACTGAACCGAAGTTATAGCCAAATATATGTTTAAATCGGTACATTTTGAAAACTTTAATCGCATTTTGCCAAGATCGTTTGTTTTTGTAGATATGACTTTGTTGCAATTAAGGAGCGATATGTTAAGGTATCTCCTATTTTTAAGACCTGTTCATGGACAATGAAACTTTACTACCTGCATCTTATTTTGAATTAATTTACTTTATTAACTCTTCACTTCACTAAATGTAGTAATTATCAACTGTTGCACTGCCCATTCCGCTTTTAGTAGATTTATTGCATCAGGAGACATTGATTTAAATACATGTACTCACTTCTTGTAATTGATCTAATCCACAACCCATCCACAGATGCTAATTTTTAGAGAATAGAAAACTAAATTTCAAAGTATATGTAGCTATTTTCTAAAATTATGAGGATTTTTTTATTTCCCGGGATCCCGCAAGAAAAATCCCGGGAAAACGGGAAATAAAATAACTGAAATTCCCGGGAATTCCCGGGACGGGAAATCACGGGAAAAAACCCTATATACAGTGCTGCCACAACGAATACAATTTTTACAACCAAAATTTTGGAAAAGGTTACCAAATGTAAAAAAATATAACCAAATTTTAAATGCTTTTTATTAATTGAGAAAATCATTAAAATCATTGTAATACATTGTAACAAAGGTTATTTGCACTTTATAGTAAAACAATAATTAGAAATAAAGAAAAAAAAAACAAGAAATGTAATTCTTTTACATATTACTGCCTGTTTCACGATATCGAACGGTAACTTTCGCATAGAAAATTACATTTAAAACAAAAACAAATTTTAGGATTTGGTTTTTTTTTTTAATATAATTTTCTATGCGAACGTTGACGTTCTAAATCGATGAACGGGCTGTAAAAAATAACGAAACCCAATTAAAAGTTTTATTTATTTGAGACTTTTTTCGTAAAAAATTTTTTAATTTTTTGGCGCCCTATGCTCCAGTGGGAGGGAGTTAGAGGAATATTTATAAAAAAAAAATTGATAATAGTTTTCCGCTTTTAAGCTGTTATTGGCAGGACTGTCAAATGTGGCGATTTCTTAATCCTTTTGTCGATGGAAATTTACGTTTGGCGATATGGCGATTATTTTGGCGATATGCAAAATGCATTTTATGTAAATATTTTCTAATTTACATATATCTAAAATATTATAAAAACTTTTTTCTGTTTTGTGTAAATTTTATTTCAAATTTATAATTCTTATTATAAAAAAATGTTTCAAAATTGTTCTAATATATCATAACGTACATTCAAAGGGGAAAAAGTATATGACTGACAGTCAAAAGTTTTTTTTTACCAAATAATTATCTTAAAAAACATTAAATAAATATACATACCGACAAGTTATAAACAGTAAAATTTCAAATTTCTTTAAACTTACAGCCATTTCTTAAAGAAAATTCCATAAATTTTAAAATTATATTGATAAATCAATGTAATTTTAAAAAATCTTTAAAATTCCTACGTGTATTTTCAAATATGTATATAAATATAATTCTGGAAATAACCTAAATTCAAAACCTTAAACTTATTTTCAAGTTTTTAAAAACACTGAAACGACATTTGTGTAATTTTTCAGTAATTTTCTAAAATCGATTCCGGATGATTTTATGAACTTCCTACTTTAAGTACTAATTATCTTTACTTCTCGTAAAATCAGGAATAACTACGCTTATTTAAAAAAAAATAATTGAAAATCTCCATTGATTAAAACTTAATTTGTTTACGATTTCAGATCATGGCGTTTTTAATATAAAAATCACAAATGGCAATATTTTCTTAGCAAAAATATTAAAAAAATTATTTGGTTGCTGTTTTGAAAGGGATTACAAAAAACTTCCGTTAATTGGTAACAAATAATGAAAAAGTCGTAGTAAACAGTACAAATTATTCGAGCTCGTAAATAATTGTACCAAGAAAAACATATTCGTACGTAATAATTGTTTTAGAAAAAAGTAACCAAAATGAAAAAAATATTCACATCTCCACTAAACAGCTAAATATGCTTGTGAACATACATACATATTTTGTTAATAGCAATAATTAAAAAAAATTTAAATGCATAATAAATAAATACATATTTATTTTCATTACCTACTAAAAGAAACAAAAAAGTTTGATTGCCGCACAAGAACACAATAAATATTGGTGCATTTTTGTCATTTTTATTGATGCGTGGTTGCATTTAAAACAGTCACACGATTGCCGCACCAGGGTTGCATTTGATTGGTAAAAGTAAGCACCATATTGTCCTCGATTGGTACATGAGCCATTTGGTTGTGAAGTCACACGATTGGGGTATTAAAAAGTGTAAAAATTGGTGCATTGTGGCAATCGTGTGATCCCAGCTTTAATTCTTATGAATGAGTTTCGTGAGGGATATGGCCACTGTGTCCAAATCCTTCCATCTCAGGGAATCAACCCTATTAGAAAATTAAGAGACTCTGGTTTCTTTCCTGCAAACAAGCGTAGAGCTTCGCTGGATTAGCTTAGAGAATTTAAAAAAAAACTCATTCCTAAGATTCCAGTCTAATATTAAAAGGCTTATAAGACATCAAATAAATTTGTACTATTAAATAAAAATTATTGATATTTCATAAAAACTTTAAAATTTTTAGTAAAAACTCGTATTTTCTTTATAGTATTTTTTATCGCATGCGATATTTTTAAAAAAATAAATATAACTAGCCGAATTTATCTTCACACACATGTACAATTTCAAGTACATAGTTCAAGTAGTGCAACCACCCAGCGGGAAAAAGAAGGAGTAGGAAGGCCTTCTAGAAGGCCTCTGTACCCCTTCTTTTGGATGTACAAGGCCTTCTTGCTCCATTCCATACTCATATCTTTTTTACACACGTTGTCATTGCGGAGAAGGCCTTCCGCTCTCGCTTCTTCAGCAGGTACATAAGAAGGGTAACGGGACCAAAAAAAAATTGATTTTGCTTTTGCTTGTGCAAAAAAACAATACAAAAAATGTTACTCCTTTTCTACTCCCTTCTCATAGAAGCGAGTGTGGAAGGTGTATCTTATCTTTTATACGAAAGAGCCAAGACCTTCTATGAGGCCTTCTTTAGCAGTTAGATAAGAATATTAATTGAATCAAAAAATCTTTTAAGCAGGCCTTTAAAAAGGCCTGAAGTAAGAAGGTCTTCTGAGTTTTCCCGCTGGGCAATTGTTAAGTTAGAGGTGTGGTTGGTTGAATAAAAAAATCAAAAGAATGTGAAACATAAGTAAACAAGGATGTCAAAGCCAAAGATTTTAACTCGAATGTTTCACAAAATATGTTCCTCACATTTGTATCACTACTTGTTTCGAAAAACGTTTATAGAACGATGAGGAGCAATACAAACAACACATATTATACTAATTAAGCACCGTAAAAGATTAAAATATAATATAATAATAAAAGATAAAAATATGATAAGTACGTAGAGTTGAGTGGGCTTGCATAGACATATATACAGTAGATAACAGATATAAGAACATCTCACGTAATAAAGTATGGTAGAAAAACATGTATTTTTCAATATCGTTTATATTAAATGTACTCTGTATAAGAAAAACGCTGACAAGAAAGAAAAACTGATACAAAATAACAAAAATAGTCTAATAAGAAATTTTTCTACACGGCAATACTTTATGCAAAATATTTTTTTTGTAAAATTATATCGACCTAAATCTTATCTCGTACTCGGAGGATCATTCGAGCTACATTACGTCAACCCAGCTTGCTTTGTATAGATCCTATCGTACCAAAACCATTACTCAAGATGGCAATTGTATAGTAGCCAGATTAATTTTTTTTTTTTTTTTAATTTTTTTTTAAATTTATAAACCTAAAATCCCTGAAGAAGCTGTCCATTGTGGCAGCGAAATACTGAATAAGCAATAAATAAATATATTTTACATAACCTGACCTTCAGCTTGATAAATAAGAAGAAACAAATTATAAGGTGGTTTGGTAAAAATAGATGGTCCAACCATCTACATTAAGATGTTAATTGTGAATCACACCTTAACGTCAAGTTTTTTGCCCAACTTAATTTCAATTTCTTTGTTTCAGTGTTTGACAAATTAAGCTAAAAGAGGTACCCAATTGAGCAGCGCATTAAGATTGTTGAAGCCAGGTCTGTTGGAAATATGAAAACACCTGTGCGTGTGGTCGCTTCGTTCGGTCTGCGGAAAACATTGCTGTTGTTCGCGATAGTTTGGCAGAAGAGCCGCCCACTTTGACTCGTCGTCGTGCCCAACAATTGAACATCTTACGAACATCACTGATGCGAATTTTGAATAATGATTTGAATTTACACGCTGCTTCTGGCATAAGTTTTAGAGAAAAATGTAAATTTTTGTGAACGTTCATGAACGAACTTAGAAGTTAAAAGTATTTTAATGAAAGTGAAAATTTTTGTTTTGTGCTGCATACGCAACTTTTCTAAATTAGTTAAATAATAAGTTGTTTTATGTGCTGAATACTTGACATTTTATTTTGCTTTTGCTTTTACTAATTGTTTTTCTTATGGCAATGAAGCAAAGCACGAGTAAAATTTTTTTTCTTGCTGTCATTTTATTTTAATTTCGCTTTAACTACTTGTTTTTCTTACAACGATGAAGCAAAGCAAGAGTGGAATCTATTTTGTAGGTTTTTGTATGAGGAATTTGCAGCATTTGCCAAACAGTGGCGTGTACAGCAAAACTATACTTAAGAAACTTTTAAATAGTCGGTATGGAGCAAAATTGATGCTTAATATCTCAGAAACGATGACGAAATTTCGTATTACAGGTTTTGGAATTATAGCCTGTTGGGAAATGCATTACTGCGCTGCATCAGTGATTTCAAATGCTAAATATCAGCCATGTCACAGAGTACAATTCCGTTCGGAATGATTTCGTTCGGAACCGAAGAAAACATATTTGTTTATTGATAGAAAGTGTATTTTGATAGTTTTTCGGCCTTTTAGATACAGAAAACTCCCATTCCGTTCATGAAAACAAAAATGGTTTCATTCCGAAAAATTTTTTCGTCATTTGCTGAAGCACCAAAATACGGAATGAATTCCGTTTCCGAACGGAATTGTACTCTGTGACATGGCTGTATATATCAGTGAATTAGTTAAATACTCTACAAAAATAATACACTGAACCAAAAATCCAATGAAAATGTTCGTTAAGCAAACGAATAACTTTTATTAAAATATTTTCGTTGGCTCAACGAATTATTCGTTAATATAATTAAAATTGAGGTATTATTCAGAGTAGTCACACAAAAAAAATTTTTAATTGTTTTTTATCGGCATTAAAAGAAGTTTGATTTTCTGATGCAGCGCAGTGATGCATTTTCGAACAGGCCCATATATATACCCCATACCTAACTCAATTTTTAAAAAAAATGGTCGGTAGGTCAAAAAAATGAGCTGACGAGATACAGATACTTGCACACACATATATCACTTTTTTTTAATAATTTAAAGAAAACTTACTTTTAGTTGATTAAATTTTTATATCCTTGGTTAAGTGGTTATTATAAGTGATAATTAAATATCACACAAAGAAATGACGTTTTGCTTCAAATTGCGGTTGCAAATAATTAAATTATATACTATTCATTCTTTAATAAACATTATCATCATCATCGCACCGCACACAAGTATTTCAACAAAAAATACCTTAAAAATCACACACAAGCACTTCAAAAAATTTTAATATTAAGAGAGAGCATTTTTTTTTTTTATTGAAGTATTTATATTAATTGTAATTTCCGATATAACACTGTGTTTATTTTTTTTTTTACTGAATAATAAATAAAAAAAACATATTTTTTAAAAAAAATTAAGATTTTTTAAGAACTTATTATTTTTTAACAATTTTTTAACTTAATTATTCAAATAAACATACAAAGATTAAATAACTCAGAAAAAAAATAATAACGACAATCATAATATTTTTGTCTACGAAAAATTATGAAAAAATAATAAAAATATCACACAATCACTATAAATTTGTTTTAAAATAAACCCACACTTTAACTTTCTAGAGATTTTTAAAAAGAAAATGATCCATATGTAGTAGGTATGTACTTTTTTGTTATTTGATATTCAATTGATATTCAAAAATAATTTAATTTTAATATAAAGTTAATTTTTATGGTTTATTAAACTTTTCTACTTTTTTACTTCAGTACACTTTTCTTCTTAAATTTTTAAATTTTTTAAAAATTCTCTAACATTTTAGATTTTATTTTTAACCGTCATTTGTGTTCAACCCGCAAAACATCACTCGCAAAACTGATTTCCTAAACTCACCATTATTATCACAAATAGTTACTTAATTTGTTTACTACCGAAAAACAAAACTCAAAGTTAAGAGAGAAAGAGAGTTAGTTCAAAAATATATGACAAATACTTTTAATGAGCGTCATACAGAAAACCATATTGAGACATCTATCAAGTACAAAATAAATAACAAAAATGTAAACAAAAACAAATAAAATACAATCAAATCTGGGCAAGCGTACAATTTAAAGCTTTTTTTTAATTTATTTCTATATGTATTTTCCAAAATCAACAAAACAACTACGACAACTAAAACTCACCATAAATAGAAAACAACGCAAAACACCCACCCATATAAGAAAATCACCACCATTATCATCATCACCAACAGCACTGCACAACAACAACAACATCATATCACGTCACAATAACTCTACAATACACCACCATCATGCTGTCACACATGCACGCACACACACATACCCAAACCTGCAAGTTCACCGACCATACTCCACCTTTTTTTCCACTTATAAAAGAAAAACAAACTGAAATAATAAATAAAAAACAAAATCATAAAATTTAAAATGCGTACTTTTGTTGTTGTCGTTTTATTTTTTATGCATCTATTTACGGTAGTTGTAGCCAGCGTTGCCAGAAGCTTTGGGTAGAAAATCATCATTTGGCAAAAAAAATTTGTCAATCATTGAAACAAAGAAATGTCAAATTAGGTTTGGCAAAAAACTTGAAGTTAAGGCGGGGCTCACAATAAACGTCTTGCATTATGGTTGGACCACCCTTTATCAAACATTTTATTACAAAAGCGAAAACAATATTCTGAGTTTCTTTGGAAGTCCCTTTAAAAGTTCGTATACGTTCAGACGTTTTGTATTTACAATTTTACGTTCAAATATTAAATTTAAATTTAACTATTTAATTTAAAAAAATTTTACGAATCATATTAAAGATAAACATCAAATTGTGGCTTGATCATAGATTTCGTGCGGCATTGTTTACACTGCAAGCGCTTCTACTAAGCTTCTGTTCCATCAAATATTTCTATGCGACATGTCGCATAGTTTGAATCAGGTTTATTGCATTTGATTTTTCAAAACGTATAAAAAATATGGATTTTCCTAAATAAGTGTTTCTATGCTACTGTCACACCTTTGAAATATTTAACCAAATAAGCATAACCACTACTTTTGTTTATAGTTAGTGAGCATGTTAAATCTTAATATCACAAAATAAAAAAATATATGTATGCTGCTAAACATAGCAAAGCACTGTAAATATGTAAGATGTTGTTTTATATTCAAAATAAATATTGGATTTAAAGGAAATTATATTTAAATTTACCTGTTGGTCACCTTTATTTTTGTCAAATATTTTGTATGCCAAGGCATTTTTTTTTTGTATGTTAGACTCAGGGTAACATGCGCATAAACAAGCTTACACAAAACTTTGTTTTGAAAATTTACAGTTTATAAAAAATGTAGAAAAATTGTGTATTTGATCAAATATACTGAAAATAAAAAATCATAATATCTAAAAATCAAAAGTAAAGCTTCGTACAGACGATGGTCAGTTCTTACAATATTGTAAGCAGGCGTTGCCAACAGCAATATTTTTCTGACAATGGTGCGATTGTCAGATGCATTAATTTTGCACTTCTGCAAATACAAATGAGCTTACAATCTTCACACAGTTGTAAGACATTTTAGCCAATTTTTATGTAATTTAAGCAACGCTGCTTACCAATATTGTAAGATCTGACCATCGTCTGTACGAAGCTTAATCATTTGAGAAAAGATATCATCAAATCATAAAATATATGATAAAATCATCATTTTGGCAACACTGGTTGTAGTGTAGTAGAAGGTTAACAACAACAGTTAGAGAGTAAAAAACATAAGTTTCTGGTTTATTGTCTATGAGAGCACAACATAAGTTTGTTTGTGTGTCTTTGTTGTTTATGCTCAAATTGCTGCCACTTTTATAAAACTTAACCGTTATTCTCATAGAACTTTAAAGTTTTTTTTTGTCGTTTGTATTATTGTAATATTTTATCATTGTTTATCTTTTATAATTATTTTGTTATTTTTTTTTTTTTTTTTTTTGTTTGTCTTATTTTCTAATTACTTGTCAACCCTGATTTGATTAAAATGACACATTGAGTATTTTCATCTCTAGAACTACTGTTGATTCTGTGTGATTTAATTTAATTGTTATGTAGTATGTATGTTTGTATTTATTTGTACCCAAGTCGGTCTATTTAGTATCACTTACAGGAAAAATTTAATTTTAATCTGTTCCATAATACCTATTTGAACCAAGAACGAAGTCTATGTAAAATAGTGGTAATATATAAATCTAAAACATTTTAATAAATGTTGTCCAAATGTGTCTTTAGTTACCTGTAATATAGGAAAATCCACTTTCACTACAACATACATATGTATGTATGTGTAACACAAAAACATTGGTGCCGATGTAAAAATTTATAGAGGCTCTTCTATGTCAAAATCATACAGCAAAACTTCGGAGTGGCTGTTCCATAATCGCCCATAACTTTCATAAAAATCATAAATGTTTTTAATTTGTATGAGAGAGTTCTGCAAGATCTTAAAGTAGGACATTTTGAAACCGACCGAAACTCTTAAAAATTATTTTTTAGGTTTTGGTCAGAAGTAAAAAAATCAAGAACTCCCAAGAACTCAAGATTACCCTGTGCTGTAACTAGGGAGATCGATCGAATAGTATTCGTCCGGTTTTAACCGGTTATTTTAGTTTTGCCCAAGTCGAATGTTTAAAAATTTCCATTTTTCGAATATCGAATAAACCGGCTATTTTGGTAAAATAAACCGGTTATTTTAGTAATGTGTAATGTTTATACGTTTAAATTACTTTTGTTATGAATGTACCCGTAATTTAAGTATTTTTCTAATTGAATATTGGGCAAACTTAAACTTTTTATGAAGAATGTCAAAACTAAATGTAACAAAAGTCAAAAAACCTTATGAGCAATTTAAATACAAATCGTTTATACATATAAGCTTCTTGTTCTTGTTCTTGTAACAAAAACCAAAAACAATTCAAAATACATATTACAAAAAAAAAATGTTCAGCTTAAAAAGTAGTTTGCAATTGGACGGTATTCTAAATATTATATATATTTTTATAAAGATGTCATCTCTGGTGATATTTTGAACTGATTTAAAAGACAATGGTGCTGAAAGGGCCCTAAAATGATAAGTTGCAAAGGTTCTTCAACGTTACGGCATATTAATCACCTTTAATAAGTCCACAAGCTTGACATAAAAATACGCCAAGTAAAACTTGACTCTGTTCCAAGTAGTTCTTAAGAGACTGCAAATAATAATTTACAAAAATATGCTGCCAAAAATGAATCATTGGGTGAAATATTCGCCTGTTGTGCTGCCGAGGACGGAATATCCGTTACGGCACAAAAAACTCTTAAGTAGTAGAATCAACGATATGGGAAAATGCATCTGTTTTAATTATTAAAACACCAAGAACTTTAAACAAAATCAAAGGAATCAAATAATGTCATGGAAGGTTTTAAATTGTGATCGACGTATTGACAGATATTTCATACAAAAAGCATGTTCATATTACTATTCGTTTCTATAATACTGAAAGAAAATAATTTGTAATATATTATGCAACTTTTCAAAAATATGGTTGAAGTCTACTGATTCATATAGACATGCTTAGCCACCAACATATTAAAACTCATTTAGAATAAATTTGTGAAAATATCTCAAAAAATAAATTTATTATTTTCCTATAATTTTTTAAACCAAAGTTTTTCAAAAATTCTAAAGCTGTGTCCACACCTATTAAATATTTGATGTCCTACACGTAACCACTAGTTTTCTTAAAGAATGGTTTGCTTTTGCAAAACGTTAGGCTAGAGCAAACATTATTTAACTGTTTCTAAATTACATTATACAATTATCATCTTAGAAATAAAGTTTAGTTAATAAATAGAAATTGTTAAAAGTAAAGCTTAATGGCGATTTCTTTTCTGAGAAAAATGTTGCATTAATGTTACATGTTCTACATTTTGTGTTCGTTTGTACAAAAAATACAACTGTGGGAAACATTTTCAAGTTCTTTTGTGAAAATGTTGATGAAAAACATGCAAAACATGTTACATGTTTTACCCTTACTTTTACTTAAGGGTTCATACTGCCCTGTTTTACAACTCTGGTACTTACTACTTTGTTTGTACAACCAATATTTTATTTTGTTTGTCATAATATTTTAAAAGTTTTGTCAAAAGAATTCTACATCTAAATATTCTTCGACGGCATACTCCATTTTGAATTAAATCGTTTTTTTTTATTCTGCATTTTATCGTCAAATATTTGTTAGCTCTGAACATACCTTAAGTCATGTCTATTATTTTGTTGGTTCCTTACCTTCGTGAATTGTTGTGTTTTTATTCAAATTAACTTTTTATTATAAAAACTAATTTGATTTTTGTATTTTTAAAATTTTAAAATTTATGAATTATTTAAGGAAAAAAATAAAAACATTAAGCAGAAATCTTGGCCGGTTGTACACGATCATGTTGGCGATTCTACATTTGAGGTATGTTCAGTGGATTCTATGTGATTTATGAAGTGATTTAGTTGTAATCATGTCAATTTGAAGTGATTAACAAATCACTTCAGTGTATGGGTAATCATCTCTATTTTGAAGTGATTAGAGCTTAATCAAGTTCGAACTGCTTAAACTTAAACGCGTTTAAGAAGCCAAATGTGAACATACTATTAAGCTGCATGATCACGTTTTTTTTAATGCTCCTCGGCTAAATAGTTTAAAAGTTGTATACGCATTCATTAACATTAAAACCATTTTACGGCACTAGCCTTAAAAAATACTAAAAATATACTCTGTCCAAAATATTTTGCCCGCGATTTCAAGCTAATAATAACTACTGTTAAAATTTCAATTCACTTCCTTTGACATTCCGTAAAGTGCTCTGTGTTATAACAGCTACAAGCTACTATATTTTGTAACAATAGCTACAAAAAATAGTTTTTTTAACAAGTTAAATATCTTTATTTTAACACTTTTCTAATTTAATGCCACTGTGTTAAATAAAAATCTTAAATGAACTTACATAAATGTGGTTTGTTTAAAGTACTCTGTTCGATTTATTTTGCCTCTCACTGTAAGTGAAGCATGTCTACTGTTATGAAATATAGAAAAAAATATGATTAAAATTATAGCAACATTCCACGTTTCTTCAATTACGTTACAAAAATTCAAGCTGACATAAGAGAAGTGTGACGGAGAGTGAGTATTAACTGTCATAATTTGTTGCATTACAACACAACCAGTGGCTTATAAAAACATTTATTAAAAGCAAGTAAAAGTGCTTTGTTTGGTTATGCCGAATGTTGTATACCCTTTTCCACGGTGCGATAAGAACAGAAAGTTATATAAATACCGTTTTGTAGGTACAAATAAATCTTGTTTGTGCCATGCCCACTTATCCAATCCTGCCCACGTTTTGGCGGATGTTGTCTATTGATAACCTAGAAGCTTGTACTTAATTTGGAAACTTTGGCTATTGCCATTCTCCAGATATACAGTAACCTTTAATATGTTTGTACGGAAGGTGCCACGCCCACGTCTACAATCTAGTTTATTTTTTTTTAGAGAGATTGTGATATCACTCCCAGCTATGTGTACCGATTTTGACAATTTTGCTCTTATCTTTTTTAAATAAAAATAAATCTATTTTATGCCGCGCCTACTTCTCTACTTCCACCCAGATTTTGTCGGATGTTGGCTATTGATAACAAAGATGCTTGTAACTAATTGAGTGCCCCGATAGGCTAGCTGGTAGTAAGCTAGTCTATCAGCGCCGGGGTTGCGACTTCGATTCCCGCCAGAAAAAAATTAAAACTTAATTTAAAAACTCTTGCCGTTCTCCAGAAACACAGTAACCTATAATGTCTTTGTATGAAAAGGGCCACGCCCACTTATTTAAGCCTGCCCACATTTTGTAGGGTGTTGTGCTCTGATAACTAAGATGTGTGTACCTATTTTAACTTTGGCTCTAGCTGTTTTCTAGATAGACATAACACAAACAAGATAAAGGGATTTATGGGTAAAATTAGAGGCAGTCGTGGTTTTTTGCTCATATCTCATTGATTTGTGGACCAAACAGGCTAAGTTTTAATAGCAAACAATTCCGGACTATATTTTATATGATTATTCAACAATCTGGTCCCCATCATATCTGGGCTCTGCGGAAACCCCATTTCAACGGACAGACGGACATCATAAAGGCAACTTTGCTTATCATAAAGATCCAGAATATACTTACATACATAAATACATATGTATGTATAGTGAGCCTTATAATTATTTTGCAATTAAGAAAAATTAACTTTTTAGAAAAAACTTGATTGACATCCATTTATTTATTAGACAGGAATTTCTTTTTATAACCGTGTTAGGAGAAAGACAAAGAATTAAATTATTAAAAATAAATTAGAACATCTTAATAATTATACTCTTTATACGAGATTTTAGAAGAATATAGTGCATTTTTAAGGTCACAAAAGTATTTTGCTTTTAAAAAATATCACGTTTTTTTTACCGTATAACAATGGATATGTCACAGTTAATACTTGGTGGCATAGCCGTTGTTTTTAGAAACGGCAGCAAATCGTCGTGGTATATATTCCACCAAATTTTGGCACTTTTCTTGAGGTATTTTTCCATATTCTTGTAGCAAAACTTGTTTCAACGTAGTTTTCGAAGATATGTGGCGTTGACGAGCCTTTTCCTCCAAATACGCCCATACATTTTTTTTATTGGGTTCAAGCCCGGGCTTTGGGGAGGCGTTGGCAAATGTTTTGTGTTATAAAGAATCCACAGTTTAACATCTAAGGCGGTTTGTTTGGGATCGTTGTCCTGTTGGAAATAAAAACCTCTTGCTGGAAGTCCCATATTATCAGCACTCGCGTTAAGGGTTTCTTTAAGAATTGACAGATACACATGTCTGTCCATAATTCCATCTATAAAGACTAGATTTCCAACTCCTGAGGCTGACATACAGCCCCAAACCATAACAGAACCTCACACATGTTTTACTGTCTGCTTGATATTTTTTTATATTAAGGGACTCATTCGGTTTTCTCCAAATCATGCGTCGTCCATCAGACCCAAAAATATTAAATTTGCTTTCATCGCTTAATATTACGGATATCCAAAAGTCAAAACCTTTGGTTATATCTTGATTAGCGAAGGATAATCGCTTATTTCTATTTATTTCAGAAATTAGCGGTTTTTTTTCTTGCTACTCGAGCATTAAAGTTGTTTGATAGTAGTACTCTACGAAGTGTTTCGTTGCTAACTTTGTTGCGTAGAGTTCCTCTCAGCTTATCATTCAGTTTTGTAGCAGATAAATGTGGGTTTTCACGAATTTCTTTAAGTATTTTCCTTTCATTTCTGGCTGACAACAATTTAAGACGGTCATGTCGTGGCAAATTTTCAAAATTTTCACGCTCTTTTGCACGCTTAACTATATTTTCTATTGTTTGACGACACCTCTCAAACATTTGCGATATAAAAAAAAACTGTTTTACTTTGGTCACGAAGGTGCAAGATTATTTTCCTCTCGGCAAAACTTAGTTCCTTTCGGCATTTAATTAGATAAATTATAGCAAACTACTTTGAAAATATTAACTTATTCCAACGACAATATGGTTGAAACGTATAAACGAAGCAAGCCCACATAAAATGTAAAAATTTATAACAATATTTGCAAGGGTAAGATGACTTTTTTAAAAAAGCAAAATACTTTTGTGAGTATTAATTATGTATCAGGGTCAAAATAGTTTTAATATCAGAAAAAGCCATGAAATTACAAGTTTTTGTGTATTTAATCTTTATGGAGTAAGAAAATATGCAAAATATTTATGAGAGTCACTGTATACACTTTATGTAGTCTAAGGTCAATATTGTAGAAATAACAAACGGATTGGCAAACTTTTATATACCCTTTTACTTTTAGTGAAGGGTATAAAAAAGAAACAAAAATAATAAAAAAAAAAATATTTTACGCATCGCTGATTATTATAAATCATTTTCCTCTTCTGTGTTGTCTTTGTGTTTTTTTGTTTCTTAAGTTTATCATTGTTGTTATCACAAATTTTCTTTTGACGTCTCATTCTGCCTGGTTGTTGTTTGTGACGTACAAAGAAAATTGTTACCAAATTTAACATATAAACAAAAGCGCATGCTTAAGTTTTGTTCCTTTTTTTTTTTTTTGTTTGTTTGAGACATAAAATAAGAGAGGAAACTTTTGAGTCCTGTCTGAGAACGGTGTGGTGAGTTTTCTTTTATTGAGCATGAATTTGCATTTCATGTTGTTTTTACCCTCTCATAATGCTGCTGCAAATTTTTGTTGTGAGTCTTTAGGGTGGCTTTGTTTTGATTTCTATGAAGGTTGAATTCGGAACATTGAATTAGTTTGGGTGGTTATCTACTACTTATTCGTGTGGGAAGTGTTGGGTTGTATTGAGGAGCTTATTGTTTGGATTGTTTTGCATTTATCACATGGGGTCACTGATATCGGTTGTGATTTTACCACAGTCATTATTAAGATGTTGCAATCGATTTTTATTACATGTTGCTTTTCTATTTTTAATGTTGGTTGGAAGTATGTACTTATATATGTATATATGTATATAAGTATATATTTATACATAGATATGTATAACTTTGTAGAATATCTATGTGTATTTTATATAGTAAATGGTCTTTAAGTCTGTTAGTGTTGCTTTTGAGAGATTTTGTGTGTATGTTTTCTTTAAATATACATATATTTTCCCTCTATTGTTTGTAATTAAAAATAATATAGTATTTTTAGCGTTGTTTCGTTTTTTTGCCTTGCGTGTAAAGAGTTGGTCATAACTTAATTTATTTGAACATTGTTTTAAAATATATTTTTTGGATTATTTCGCACCTGCTTAATTTCCTTGTTATTTACTTATTAGCAATTAGATTCCATTGTAAAAAAAAACATTTGGTTGTATAATTTTAAAATAGAGCAAATTTTTAGCAAAAACGTAAAACTTCACAACCACTATTTTCCAAATATTTATTAACAAGCCTTGCAACATTACGGCTTTATGTCCGTTGGCATATTCAAAACGTTTGTGATCGTGGGCGTGCTCGTAAATGCATCAATGCTGTGCATCATAGAAGCAAACATTGCTTAGTCCCCTTTTAGGGTGTGTACAGAGTGGCCGCTTGTTGCCGAGCCGAGCCGACTGACGCTTTTTGCGAGAACCAATGCGAGAAAACTGGTACTAGGTATACAAGTTAGTACAAATAAGCGCGAACAGGTCAGAGCGCAAAGCTGATTGAATGCGAAAAAAACAGTTTCAAAGCGTATTTCAGCGTCGAAAACATTGTTTATGTTATGTTGTTATGATTTCAACTTGTTTGGAAAACATTTAAAAAAATTAAAAACAAAAATTGAAGCAAAAGTAAATTAAACATGCAATCTAAAAATTAAAAAATAACAAAAATTAAAAAGAAAATAAATATTAAAAAAAAATAAAATAAAAATTAAACAAAAAAATAAAAATTCAAAGAAATAATAGAAATTTTAACAATTATATAAAAAATTAAAATAAACCCAAATGCATACAAACATACATAAAACACAAATAATAGAAAAAATACCAGCGCTGATTCTCGCTTCCACTATGCACACCAGTGTTGCCAAAACTTGGTGAACAAAAATGGCTAAGTTTACGGGGAAAAATGGCTAAAAATGGGCTAAAAAATGGCTAAAAGTTTTTTTAAATAAAAAAAAAAATAAAAATTCAATAACAACACAGAAATAATTCATTTAAAGTTGCTTACGATGAAATTGTAAGTTAAGATCAATTTTTCTATTAAGAATAAACGTTAATTAAAATTTTGATAGATATTAAAAATTAAATCATCGATAAATTTTATGTCGTTATTGTTAATCTCATAGGAAGCACTCGTGCCTATTAGTTTTTAATGATTTGAAAGTAAATCATAATCACGACAACATTAGAACCTATGTAACAAATTTTGACAAATAATCTCCAAAATTGCGACCTGTACTTTGCGCACAAGGTTTACATGGACAGCCAGCCAGCCGGACAAAAGGTGGTCTTAGGACCAATATTTAAAGGTGTTACAAACATCAGCACAAACGCATGAAGGTACCACTGTTGTGGTGTTGCTATAAATATTTTATTGTTATGGTTAAAATGTTAATCTAATTGATAAAATCGAATTAACGGTTGCGAAATGTAACATATTTCTTAAATTACTTTTAACGATGTTTACTTGGCTAAATACCCTCTCTACTTCAGCATTAGACCATGGAAGTGAGAGCAACTTTATAGTCAATTCTGAAATTTCTAAAAAAAATTTTGTTGTCGCCTGCATCTCTTTATTGAAATACTTGCAACCAGAAAGAAACCCTGATGTTTGTGTTGATCCATTTTATAAATTTAATATTGGAATACTGTTCATTTACTTTGTAAGATGTTTCATCCTCTTTTTTTTAGCGATTTTCAGCATTTGTAAAAGTTTTGATTTAAATTAAAGGCATTTTAATTTTTAAAAATGTTTATTTTACTTTTATAAGTTTTTTTAATAAAATAAAAATTATGCTTTTAAAATAAAAACTGCGAAAAAATTTTATAGCTAAACAAGTTGGAAAATGGCTAAAAAAAAATGGCTAATGGCTTAACTCATTTTTTAATGGCTAAACAGGGTGAAATATGGCTAAGTCTAGCCACTAAATGGCTAAATTGGCAACACTGATGCACACTCAAACTTGTTTCTCTCTTTTAAACTTTGTTTGGTGTTTAGACACACAAAGTTTAATTTTACAAAGTTTTGTTTCCTTTTGTTTAAATATGTATATTATATAAACAGCGTTGCCAGAATGATGATTTTGTCATATATTTGATTATTATTTTTTTTTAAATACAATTTAAAGATTTTTTTCATCAGAATCAACTTTAAATAGTTGAATTTTACTCGGAAACCCTATAAAGATGTATATAAAGTGGAAATCTGATAACTTTATTTCGCAGCAATATTCTGGATATTGTTTTAATAGTTTAAGACAGAAAAACCAAAGTGAATATTTGTCGGGGTTATTTCAACGAAGAAGAAGAAAAATCATCACACACAGGTTGCAATTTGAGTGTACACTTGCTAAGGACTGCTAAAGAGCTGGAGCTATCTAACCTCCGCAGCATTAAACAAAGTCTGCAGCATCTGTTGGATAGCAACAGCACCTATTGATAATCCTCCCTCAAGCCAAAATCTCCACAAGCGATGAAAAATTACCCTTTTGTGGAATTTTTAGAATATTCCAAAAGTATCGCCTTATGGAAAAAGTGGAGGTGCGTTTGGCATTTGACATTCATTTGGCATTCGCTTTAACCTTGGGGAGTGCTCATTATACATTCATTTATCAAACATGTATCGGGCGTAAAACAATGTGTGGACATCTGATTCTTCATTCCTCATTTTCCATTCATTCTTTAACCATCCTCACTCATTCCTTCACCTTCTTCATCCTCGTCTCCCTTTATCTCATTATTGTCACCCATTTTGACTAAATTGGCTATTGAAGTTAACTTTTGTGTAAAAAGGATCTCTTTGTGTGTAAAAATTTCCTTTTTTTAAGAAAGGTAAAATTTCAACAACCGTCAATCTTCTGAAAGACAGAAAACATTTCCCGCAAGAAGTGTACGAACGGAGGCGGTACCAGATACGATCACTGCTCAGCCGCAATCGCAAGAGATCGCGAAGGCCTGCTCTGATCTGTCAATTTTGAATTTTTGCCGAATTTCAAGAATTGGCTGCACCTTATTTGCCTTAGAGGATGTGACTCTAAAAGGGGCAAGAATGGCTGAGATATAAGTAAAAAACCACGACTTAAATTTTTAGCCATAAAATCTGTTGCTGTTGTTTTCTTAATTGTCTTGAATTTTTTTTACCGCTTAATATTCTCAATATATTTAATTTTAATGCTTTTTTGACAATGTGCGTTAGTTGCTGGGTGGACTAAGTAAGAAACTCTTTCTACTGTTTCTAAGTTCAAAAACACATTTATGTGTTTCTTTCGCACCATGATGCCGAATATAGCACTCTTACTTATTTTTTATTTTAAATTTATTAATTTAAATAAAAATTTTAATACTTTCCTTGCCTTATTAAAATACTTGCAATTTTATCTCCTTATTTGTATAAATTCTTAATTTTAATGCAATTTTTTTTTTCAATTTCATTACTCTTGAACTTGTATTATTTTGCCATCTTTAATATTCCATTACGAAATTGCTGACATTTTGTCTGCGCGCTCTTCACCTTTTTTTTTTTTTTTTGCATATTATTCATGACTTAAAAATAAATAGTATCCACAGTATTCTTTATTTTTTTTTTTTTTTTTGAAATTAATAATTTGATATTTTTCTGGTTTTAAGTTATTACTTAGCATTCATTTAAATACAGAGTGCCATTATTGTGGAAACTGACAGTCAGCCATTCTGCCAGTCATTTAGTTATTTTTATATTTTTATTATTATTTATCTTAGTTTCTTTTTTTGTTTGTTCGGCCAGAACTGCCTCTTTGCCACCAACATGTCCATCCATTTATGACGTTGGCTACTTTCGTTTGATATTGACTTTAGTTGGAATATGGTTTTGGCTTAGTTGGATTTGCTTTTGGGCCGGTTTAGTTCAGTTTTGATTTAGTTTTTTAGTCATTGTGTATTAGAATAATTTGCATGTCTAGTGTTTGTTTATGTCTCCAACAGTAATGGGTATTTTTCTATTTCTTTATTTACTTCTATTGCTGCTACACATCTCTCCCCAAAAACCATTTTTTTTCTCGGAAACATTGAATATTTATTCCAACTTCTACTAACTATGTATCTACACTGAAAGAATTTTCTTCGCAATACCAATGAATTTTGACATTAATCTCATGAAAAATTGCATTAAAAAGGAACCTATGCAGCGCTACGTTGGATTAATAAAACCTGTTTCATTAAAATGTATTTAATGAAGCATTACATTAGATCTATGAATATTATTCATTGGATGAATACTTTCAATAAAGTAAAAATTTTTTTTCTTATTTTATTTTTGTTTTTTTATTTAATTTTTTTTATTTAATTTTTTTTTATTTAATTTTATTTTTTTTTCTGTCTCTGGCGGGAATCGATCGCGCTACCTCGGTGCTGATAGACAAGCTCACTACCAGCTAGCCTACCGGGGCAGTGTAGTTTTTGGATAAAAAAAACTATGTTTTTTACTAAATTAAGAGCGTAAATATGAGATTAAATTGTCCATAACAACAATAACAACGTTGATTGAAAGTGGATTGAAAGTTTTTGTTTCATTACTATAATGACATTTTTATTGTCATAATGAAAATTTAAATTTATGAAGGCAATTATTGAAATAAGTTGCTTTTATAAAAAAATGTTTGATTTCATAAACGTAATGGCATATAACATTAAATGTATGAAATAATTAAATCTTACATTTTTTAATTAACAATTAAAAATTTTTTTTAGGAAACTTTAATTTTGTATTAATTTATGAATATAGTTATGTTTGTATATTGTTTTTTTATGTTCCCAATTAAAATTTTTTGTTTAACTTGGACAAACTTAAGTTTTCATATATCCAATGAAAATTTTTAACGTAATTACGAAATCCAAGAAGCGATTTTAACGAAAAGACTTCGTTATAACTAGGAAATTCCATTTAGACAATGAAAATTTTCATTTAACCAATGAAAATTTTTTTATGAAAATGATTCATTAATTATATGAAGCATTTTTCTTTCAGTGTAGTTACCTTGTCTATTAGATTGGCTGCCTTTAACTATTTTCGAATTGCATGTCTCTTTTTCTACGTTTTTTTTTTTTTGTTTCTTTCTTTTAGTTTGTTCATATTGTGACAGATGAATTTACATAATTCACTTTGATATTCATCTTTATTATTATCATCATGAACATCATTGTCATTAGGAGAAACATCTAATGTTACTTTTAAAATGTCCTTTGACATTTCTAAATTTCTTTTGTGAATTTTACAATAGAATTGCACTGGCAGCAGAATGATTTAATGAAATTCAATATGCTTATAACAACAAAAAAAAAACTACAAGTCAATATAGCAAAGTTGTAGGTGCTGTATGTATGAGTATGAGTTTTTGTTGTAGCATTTCATGGGGTCACTTTAAGGTTTCTAGGAATTATTAACAGTAATTCGTTTCGGCTGAAAAAGGAGAACAAATTTATGCGTATCTCATTTTCTTAAACACTTCATTTTACTTTTAAAATATTTTCATAAAAACTGTTGAAAATTCAAAAAATAGTAAAATATTAATTTGTTAAAGGTATTGTCCATCATGATCATATCGCATACCTAGTTCAAAAGTGACTAAACCCGAAATCTTAAATTTTCAGAAATCGAAAAAAACTGTTTTTGACCTATAAAAAATAGTTAAAAACAAATCTTTGGAACATTTAGTAAAAAAAAAAAACTAAAAAAAATTTTTTTAATTTATACACTAGATAATGAACAATTTTTAGTTGTGTCATTTTTGATGATATACAAATCGCACAAGTTACCGAATTATTGTAAGTTATGTCACTTTAGCTGAATTATTTTTAAGTTTTGCAACTTGTGCAAAATTGTAAACTGACACAAGTCTTACTAATATAAACTCCAAGAAAGATTTGTTTAATCAAAAGTGTCACAATTTGAATTTAGGCTATTTAGCATTTAGCTGTAGGGATCTACTACCATTAAATTTTTTGACACAACTAAAAATAAGTCACTTTTATGAATTTCGACTTTGTACTAATCTTCTATATATATAAAAAGAAGTGTACACTTTGATGTCACCACTAACTGCGAAAGCGGGTCGTTCGACTTAAACGAAAACTATCACGGTACTTTGGGGATAGTCTGTAGATGGTTTATGTAAAGTTTGGACGAAATCGGCCCAGTGGTTCCAGAGATATTGCATTTAGATTTTCCTATATATTATTCCCATATAAATTTAAACAAAATGGGTTTTATTATCCATATTATGATTTTTTATTGTTACCTGAAAAGTTACCAAATCGTAATGTCTAATGTGTACAATGACATTCGGAATAGATCTTATTGTATATATTTTATATCGCTAGAGGGCGTAACATAGGGCAAACCGGGTTAAAAGCTCCCCCTCCCAATATTTTCTTAACTGATTAACCGATTTTCATGATATTTCGCAGGCAAATAGTGTTACATCTGGAAGGAACTATAGCGTATAATTTTTATTTTTCAGGGCGTCAAATTGGGCAAGAGAGGCAAACGCTCCCCCTCCCTATATCTTCCTAACTAATCAACCGGTATTCTTTAAATTTGGCATGCAGATACTGTAATATCTAAAGGAACTTTAGGATATACATGTTCATGAATTTCCAACAATTAGGACGTAAAATAGGGCAAAAAGGGTAAAAGCTCCATCTCCCCATGTCTTCTTAATTATTTATCCGATGGAAGTTTCAAGTCTTGAAGGAATTAAAGGCTATATATTTTAACATTTACGGCGTAAAATAAAGGTAAACGGGTAAAATCACCCCCATCCAATATCTTCTTAATTAATTAAACGATTCTTTTGATAAGTTTATCTATCTTTATTAGATTTTTTTTTCTCCGGTTATTCTACTTCGGCTTTGCAATGGTACACGATTGGTCGTTAACAAATTGATGAAAAACGTTATCGAAGCTACCTTTTTGAATGGTAAATTCCGAGACGAAACTGTTTTGCTGCCACGAACTCCGATGATTGCCACAGACGTCCCAAATTAAGTCAAATTTTCTTTTAGATTGGCATTTGCAATGACAATCAATAAGTCACAACGACGTCTGTTTGCGGCTTAGATTTTGGCTGACAAAAAAAAAATCGTACACGCAATTGCTCTTCTTAACATGGGGTCTTCACCTGACAATTTTTTGTTATAGTAAACGTCAAACTTCATAAAAAAACGCTGAAAAAAATATTAAAGTTTTTTATATAGACTTTGACTTTTGGTATAACAACAAATTTTCAGGTGAAGACCCCATGCAATAAAAATTGATTATCTCTGTTTGATTTTCATACTTCAGGATAAAAAATACATCACTTTTTTATGTTTAACTTTTGAATATGTAACGAAAAGAAATAAATAGCTATTGTTTTTTTTTCAACGCCGATTATGGTATAAAGCGCTCAAGTGAAAGAAAGAGGAATGTATTTTACTTGAAATTAGGTTTATGGCAAAACAACGTTTGCCGGGACAGCTAGTTGAAACATAAAGAAATACATAACTGTTTTTTTAGCAACAGTTAACAACAACAAAATACACTGATATTTTTTTTATAGATAAACAAGTCCATTGTGCATAGTTTAAGCATAAAAACCCGAAAAATTTAAATATTGTGTTGAGTCACTTTTGAACTAGTTGTGCGATATGACCTTTTTCCATCCCTGGCCAAATATGGACATACGTGCTTAGAGAACTGCTAATTTTTTGAGTCCAAGAACGAATTAGAAAATGTTGGAGATTTTATTCCGTTGAGGACGTACTGCCTTAGTCGAAGCAAATGGTAATTGAAAGGGAAAGGCTATAAGGGAAGTAAGGTTAAACTTTGTCTTACTTGTTTTTTTTTTTAACTATTCTTGCAATATGTAGCTGATCATTGTAATGATGGAATATTATGTCTTAATGTCAGGTCAAGTACTCCGGATGTTTTTCGATCAATTCGTCTAGAATCGATTGTGTTCGGTACAGATTCCCTGTAATCATCTGGTCCAAATTTAACAGCTTATAATAGACCCTTCTGTTCCCAACAAACACACAAAGACAATTAGCTTGTCGCCTTGGGCAATCGGCTCAGGTGGTATTGCCCGTATTTCACATACGATTTAACTCACTTTGTGCCATCGTTATTGTGTCTTTTGTGTCGCTTAATGATGCTATGAAAATATGATTTTTTTTTACGACAATTATCCCGCTCCCTGCAAACGTTTACAAAACTGCTTAAATATTTTGCAAGCTCAATTTTAATTTGAGAATTAGTTTTAGTTTTGCGGTTATTCTATTAAATTTTTTATAGGTTTAAATCAAAATTTTTATTTTTAGTCAGGCTTAAGTTCATCAAATTTAATTATCATTAAATTATTTTAATGAAGAAAGGAATTTTACAACATGAAATGAATTAAAATTTATTGATAATTTTTCATTCTTGACTGCACCCGGAAATCGAGCCCACGGACAGGTTGATTTGACAGGTTTCGATAGTAACCACACAATCTCTTTAAAAATCTTTTTTTCTTTTACACTCACCGCCATTGACGACGGCTGACAGTCGATAGTAGGGCATTTAATAATCGGTTAACCGATTAATTACTACCCGATTAACTGATCGGTTAATTTAAAATTGGCTTTTTTCGATTAACGATTAAGCCGGTTAATTTCAGTCGATTAACCGATTAATCGATGTAAAAAAAATTTTTAGTTTTTTGAATTATTAAACCATATTTTTTTTGTGTTTTTAATTGTGAGTTCCAAAACGTCACACATAGGGGTTTTTTGCCAATCTAGCCGGACATTAGGCAAAACATTTCATTTAAGAAATGGAAAATTTAAGTACGCAGCTCGTAAAGTGAATTTTCAAGTCTTCTGCTTGAGATCTGTGGTTTTGGGACACTGTTAAAGTCTGGAAAGTTGATTAAAATGCATGCGTGTTCATTTCCTTTTTACGGTTTTGGGAGGTTTACAATATATTTTTTTGTGGGTAAACGAACAAAGATTTTACAATGATTTTTTTTTTTCTGTGAAAGACTATATAAACAGCTACTTTCAAAAATTTTATTAGAAATTTGTATGATAAAAAAATTCGTTCGAAATTAAAAAAAACGATTTTTTTGTTCACTTTTTTGTAAAAAAAAAAATTTTTAAAAGTTTTTGAAGGTGAAGCCAGTTAAGTTCTTAAAAATGTTATACATCACGATAAAATTTGAAATCTCTACTTTTAAATTAAAAAAAAAAACCTTGCGCGTTGTTGCGCCATTTTTTTATGATTTTTTGAAAATTTCACCTTTTTTCTGTTTTTGCTCATCTTGCATAGGTACAAATGATAGAAGCCCTTTCGTCAGTCATTAAATGTTTGGGTTGTACGTAGATTTTTTTTATTTAAATTATTACATCTAAGACTAATATTACCTTTGTAAAAAAAGAAATGTGCGAAACAGTAAGTAACGGTTTTTAACCATGATGTTATTTTATGGAGCACGCCAGACTTCGTCTATTTGAGAGCATATTACACCTGTCGTATAAAATCACAATGAAAATGTGGCAATTAAGATCGGATAAGGACAAAACTATTGTTAAAGAGAGGAAAAAAAACTATCCAAGAAAAATTTAGATAGGATTTAGGGCTAAAAGTGGATGTACCGAAGACTCGATTTGGAAACAGCAACGATGGTAACACCAGCAGAAGATTTTTTTCCAATCCTGAATTAGCTGCAGAAATAACTGGAATTGCATTTGATTTAATCTACCGAATCAAAGTTATTATTGAAGTAATTACAAGTGGTCACAAAATCCATTTGCACGAGTTTGACAATTATTGTTTAGACACTGCAAAACTTTACGTTACTCTATATTCCTGGCATCCTATGACACCTACAATGCACAACATTTTAATAGATGTTGCAACTGTAATGAGCGAGAGATTGTTGCCTATCGGGGTATTACCAGAAGAAGCGTCTGAGGCACGAAATAAACATTTTCGGCTTTACAGGCAGAATTTAGCTAGAAAGTCATTACCCTTTACGAAAGAAGCAATTTCTTTTATGCTTCCACCTGTACTTGGCTCTGAAGAGAATTCAGATTCGGAAGAGGATTTTGAAGAAACAGACGAAGAAGAACCATAGCACTCATCATCATCGTAGTGCAAAAGAAAAGTTATTTTAAATAAATTAGTTGTTATTATTTTAAATAAAATTTGTTGCTACTATTATAGATAAGTTTAATTTACGAACAATTTAATTATTTTCAGTTAAATAATATACTTTGAAATACATAAAAGTCTCATAAAATCTTAAAAATTAATATTTTTTGGAAATTAGCAAAAAAAAAAAAATTTTTGACATGTTGGTTCCGGGGGGTGGGTTTGGAGGGATACCTCCCCCTGCTCATAAAAGTTAAAAAATTTAATTTGTATAGTACTACGGCGTTAGTAATCTATTTCTTTTAATATTTAAATTTTTTTTAAATATTATTTTATGTAACCGCCCACAAAAGGGGGCGGGGGGGGGGAAAGTGTAATTTTACGATCTCCTGGGTCCAATTTTAGGTTTTTTAACTTTCGCCGGCGTTAAAAGTTGCATTTGCACAAACAAAAGTATGGGAAAATTTAAAAAAAAAATTTAATTTTTCAGAGGTTGGATTAGTTCTTTTTGGGGGAACTTTTTCTCCTTGGTCCGATTTTATTTATTTTTGAGGTTTACCTGCCTATGACAATAACACATATTTTTGCCAAGTTTCATCGATCTAGGGGCACTCAATAACTTTTTACAAGAAATATAAGCTAAAACAAAAAGTAATGTCCGGCTAGATGGGCAAAAAACCCCTATGTGCGTCAGTTGCAAAGCAACTCGTTTTTATACCCTCCACCACAATTAGTTGTGAAGAGGGTATACTAAGTTTGTCATTCCGTGTGAAACTTTTTTATTATTCATCTCAGACCCCATAAAGTATATATATTCTGGCAGCTTGAGTAATTCTAAGTCGATTTAGCCATGTCCGTCTGTCTGTCCGTCTGTCCGTCTGTTGAAAACACGCTCACTTTCGAAAAACTCAAAAGAAATAAACAAACTAGGTGTCAAATTGCTTGTAGTTATCCTAAGCAGTTTGGGATTGAATTTCAGCAAAATCGGTTCAGTAGGACCAGAGCTATGAGTCAAAATGTGGAACCACCACCTTCAAAAACTTGATAATTTTGTTACAAAAACTAACATAAATGATGCAAAAATGCACGGAATGACATAAGATTTTGCACAAGTCCGTTTTATTCGACTAGAAATGACACTGAAGGTCGGTCCATAATTTACCCTAAGCCCCATATAAACACTACTCCCGGAAAACAGTTTAGTACGCCTAAAACCGTAAAAAATAATGCAATCATAACAAATATTGGCTCGTCACAATTTTATAGGACTATAAATGATACTGTGAAATTTCGTGAAGATCGGTACATAATTTACCCTAGGCCCCATATATGCCCTACTCCCGGAAAACAGTTTAGTCTCCTAAAACCATAATTAATAACAAATCGTCACAGTTTAAGATAATAATAATAAAAAGACATCATACAGATATTACTCCTTAAACATTCGAACTGTCGGTGGAGGGTATCAAAGATTCGGCACAGCCGAATATAGCACTCTTACTTGTTTTAAATGCATTCTACAATGGAACCATGTAGAATTTTACAATGTTATATGCACCAAAGTTCACCAAAAAAGTTACCAAAATACATCAAAAAAGTTATGTTTAGAAATATTTTTTCTTCTAGAATTAAATTCTTAAAATACTGTTCAAAAACAGAAATTAAGAAATTTGGAAATAAACTTTTTTGCAGAATGTTCGGTGCTGAGCTTTGTCAGGATGAGTTAGATGATGATCTGACAACAGAAAAAACTCTCGATAGTAACACAACAACAGAATTAACCAAAACAATTAGAAGTGTTAAAAATTTTAAAAAATTAAAACAGGACTCTAATGTCAAATGGAAATGATTAAAGAAAACTTACTAAAAAATTAGATAATCTGTATTATGGGTTGCTTTCGATTTCTCCAACATCTTCGATAAATGAAATAATTTTTTCCAAGTCAAGTCTACCAAAACTCAAGAAAAGAATCGCTTAAATCCAAAACATTTAAACCAATTTATTTATATAAAACATTATTTTATAAGATCTTCTTAAAATGATTAATAAAATGATCTCACAGTTTATTTTTTAATAAATACATAATATGTCTTAAAATAATTACAAGAAATATATATGACTGCTGTGGGCAAGCGCTTTTAATGTAGAATTCTAATGTACAGTCTCGACGAAATTATAAACACAGCATTACAATTTTTATTTTGTTTCAAACACAACAATATTTTGTTTAAACAATTGTGAAATATTATTTAGGACATTATGACGATATGACTTGATAGCACACCTTGTGAATAGCCCAAATATGTATTGATTAAAAAATATGTATTACATAGTTATAAATTATTTTTTTGTTTGCTCGTTTTAGTTCAAGAATTGATTTTTTTTTATATTAATAAACTCCAAATAATAAAGAGTTTTTAATTTTTATTTATTGCAATAACTTAATTTAGAAAAAAATCTTATTAACCGGTTAACCGATCTATAACAAAATTAACCGATTATCAACCGATTCAACCAAAACCTCGATTAATTAATCGAGCGATTAAACGATTAAAGCAAAAGCCCGATTAAATGAATACCCTAGTCAATAGCCAAACAAACATTAATCTTTATACCAAATGGTATATTTTACTTGGCGGATCGAAATTAGTCGTTCTGAATGATTGTCTTGTTTATGGAGTAAGAGCTAAAATTCCCGATCTCTATACATTTTTGGCTCACCTGAGTCGCAAAAACTATTCTTTGGTTTGAAACAACAAGAGTATTCGTGTAATTTGATATGAATTAAAAAATTATTTCGGAGATTAAACTCCACAAATATTCGACAGCTTGCTTTTTACTTGTAATTACGTAGTTTTGTTAAAATATGTATATCGAATATGTTATTATCAAGGCGGTTTATAATTGTTCGATGCCTAACTTTTATTTATTTATTATCATTGTTTTTGTTTTTTAAATTCTACAATGATCTTACTGGATCTTGTAGTACCGAGATTACCTGTAACGAATTCGCCTTGGTTATTATATTAGAAAATTTTAAGCAAATTTTAAATGAATGCTCAAGTATTTTGAACGGTTCTCAAGATTAAATTAAAAAGCAAGCGATTTTTTTTATAGAAATGCATTTATTAGCAATAGATTAAAACACAAACTTTCCCATTAAGTAAATTGTATTTTTGGACGACTTAACGAAAAACATGAAGGGATGATCTATACGAAGCTCTACTTTTGTAGATTTATCCAAATCTTCACCTACAAAGAAAAATATTTTAAAATAAAACTTTTTCAAAAAATAAATTTTCGGAACGATTCTTTTCTTTTCTAAGAACAAAAATGCTTTTTTTAAAGGTGCCATTTTACAAGAAACTTTTTTTTAAGATACACATATTTAAAAAAAAACTTTTTCAAACGGTACTTAAGAAAATCTTTTGAAAGGTGGAGTTGATCGGGATTTCTTTATAGAGTAACTGGATATAAAGGTTTCCGGAGGACTGTAGCATTCTGCAAGCGAAAATGTCTGTTATAAGGCAAAGAAAGGTATTATCGCATAACGATGGATATATATCTTTGGCACTTTGACAAAACATCTTAAGTCGAGATAAGATAGCAGAAAAGTTATTAAAAAAAAACTCGGTGAAAAAATAATTTTTATTATAAAGGGTCCGCCATCTAACGTTTTTTTTTCCAACTAGTGCTTATTTCGTGAATGGTAACACTTAGCTCATGTCTGTTTTGACAGATAATTAGTTGTATCCTTCCGCTGAACGAATATGGTTGTGTATACGCTTGAACAACGCTGGGAAATATTGCGACATTACTTTGAAAATCATGGTAATGTTGCAGAATGTGGGCGAAAATTGCGAACGGATTTTGGAAGAAGAGAAGCACCGTCAGCTCCGTATGTTCGTTATCTTGTGCAAAAAGTGAAAGAAACTGGCATCCTCATACATAAACCAAAGCTTGAAAAGCCAAAAACAGTGCGTTCACCCGAGAATATTGCTGCTGTGACAGAAAGTGTGCGTGAAGCGCCATCAACATCAATTCACCGTCATTCTCAACAATTGAACATTTCGGAGACATCATTGAGACAAATTTTGCATAACGACCTTGGTATGACGCCATACAAGGTCCAATTGGTTCAGGAGTTGAAGCCAACTGACCATCCAATGCGTTTTCGCTTCGTTAAGTGGGCCTGCGATCGACTTACAGAAGATGTCGATTTTGCCAAAAAAATCATCTTTCCAGATGAAGCTCATTTTGATCTTGGCGGGTATGTAAACAAGCAAAATTGTCGCATTTGGGGCACAGAAAACCCGCACGCATTCATTGAAAAGCTGATGCACCCAAAACGAGTCACTGTTTGGTGCGGATTTTGGTCCAGAGGCATAATTGGGCCATTTTTCTTCGGAAATGAGCAAGGAGTGGCCGTTACAGTCAATGGCGATCGTTATCGGGCCATGTTGAACGAATTTTTGTTCACAAAAATTGAAGAGGAGGATATTGGCAACATTTGGTTTCAACAGGACGGCGCTACGTGCCACACAGCCGAAGCTACACTCGATGTTTTGCGCCCTGTTTTTGAAGATCGTATTATCAGCCGCAGAGCTGATGTCGTTTGGCCACCTCGGAGCTGCGATTTGACACCGTTGGACTATTATTTGTGGGGTGCCGTCAAAGATAAGTTTTACGCCGACAAGCCAGAGACAATTGACGATTTAAAGGACAATATTCGGGAAGCCATTGGTGAAATACAGCTGCACACAATCGATAATGTGCCAAAAAACTTGGACCGATCGTGTACGCTACTGAATGGCCAGCCGAGGCAGCCATTTGAATGAAATTATTTTCCATTATTAACCGGAAGGATTCTACTTTCCAATAAAAAAAGAAATTTGAGAATATATTCAGTAGTTTTTTTTATAGCATTTTCAAAAAAAAAAGTTATTTGGCGGACCCTTTATAATAAAATAAGCCAAAATTAAAGAAAAATTATGATACCAAATTTTAAAAACGTAAAACAAAATGTTTTTTAAATGAAAATTCATATGTTTAACAACATTAAACTTTTTTAATTTGACTTAAGATGTTTTGTCATAATGCCACATTTATATACATTTACTGATTCCATCATTAGGGGGTATTTTTACGACATCGAGGCTAACTGCAGAGATGTCTTAAATGAGATTGCGAAGCATTCCAAAGTAACGCTTTTGTGGATACCTGGGCATGCGAACTGCCGGGGTAACCAAATAGCAGAGGAGCTTGCCAAATGATATGGTCGTCTTGATAAAAGATTTATTGATAAAATCGATTGCTTTCTAATGGCTCACTGTAAGTCAATCATTAAGTCCGAGTCTCTAGACTTGCGCAGTTGGGGTGGTCTTGTGAATCTACCTGCTCCGTATGCAAGGTATTTTGGCCCGGCTACTAAAGTTCAATAGGAAACAGATGAGAACAGTGATCTAAGTGATAGCTGAGCACTGGCCTATGGGGACTCATGCGAAGGGAAAAAGTCTGGTATGCAATGACTACTGCAGAAGTTGTCAAAACGAGGAGGAGGAACTATATTTCATTTTCTGTGCCCGTGTCCTGGAATAAGGAAGAGATACCTAAGAAAACCAGTGTTTGTCTGTTTGAATGATCTTTCTAAGATAGAACGTAGGCTGCTTCTTTTCTTTATTAGCAAGACGAATTAGTTAATTTCTGAAGTGACAGCTCTGTAGAATGGTAATTGGCGCTGGACATCACAAAGGGACCACTGAAGGACCCAAGTGAGCTGTCTGCTGAATGGCTGCCCAAGGAACCTTACATAAACTACTCTTTTAAAAGCGCGTTTTGTTTTTATTAAATGAATAAAGTACCTTTCTAAAGGCGCATTTACAGAATTTTTGAATAGAACTTGGTTTAAATGATCAATTTTTGGAAAAGTATTATGTGAAGACGTGGTTTCAAAGGAGGTCCTTTTTTTTAGCTCTTCTTAGGGGAAATTTTTTTAAAGGTACTTTCATCAAAAATTACTTTTCTTAAAAAAAAGTTAATTTTCTTAGCAGTTCTTTTTCGTAAAAGGCACTTTTTTTAAGTTAAAAGTTAATTAAAGGAAGATTTTTTTTTTAAATTACCTTTTCTTAAATGTTTTTTTTTTAGAGAAATACTTAGGTAAGGTTAGGTTCCATTGGCAGCCGTGATCAAGCACAGCTCACGTGGGTCCATTAATTAGTTCCCGTTGTGTAACCATGTCACACCGTCTCCCATGGGTCCTATGTTGTCTGGCTGCTAGTGTTCCCACGCAGCCATCCGGTCGATTCAGTAAAGGAGTGGATCCTGTTTACATCAACATCAGAGAGACAAGTTTTGTCCCCAAGGGCTCTTCGACCAAACATTTCGAGTCTTAGATCTCCGAAAGCCGGGCAAATACAGAGAAGATGTTCCGTTGACTCTTCCTCCTCCTCCTCGCCGCAACTTCTACAAAAGTCATTGTAAGGGAGCCCCAGCCTCTGGGCGTGCCTCCCAATGGGCCAGTGGCCAGTTATAACCGCAATCAGGTTTCTAAGATGATGTCTGGTCAGCTGTAATGCCCGCCGTGTCCTTTTTTCATCTATGACGGGCCAGATTTTCCTGGTTTCCCCACAGGTAGTTTCATCGTTTGTTAAAAGGTAATTTTTCAAGCCGTGCTTTTTAAAAAGTCCTTTAAAAACAGGACTTTTTTATGAAAAAGTTAGTTTTTTGAAATTGATATCTTAAATTTAGTTTATAAAAAATGTACTTTGTTAAAAGTTAATTTTTTAGAATAAACTTTTTTAAACCGAATTTTTTTAAGGTCGTTTGTATTTTTTACTATGTATTTAAAAAGAAACTCGCAATAAAGGCTCTTTATTTTAGACAAGCAGCTTTTAAATGGTACTTTTTTAACGGTATATTTTTAAAAGAACTTCCCAAAATATTTTTTGAAAAAGTACCCAGAAAGTACGAGTCATACTTAAAAGTTTAAGTACGAATAACACCGAAAAGTACTTAAAAAAATGGGATAACTTTCGGAAACCATTGCTTTCTTACTATATGCGTGCATAGGCAGAAGTAGGTGAATTTGTATTGAAACAACAACAACAAAACAAAGAAGGAAAACGAACATTATCTACATGTTTGATAAGTAAAATAAAAAGTAAAAATTCCCGAATTCTATTTGTTTAAATTATTAAATACACCAAATGTTCAAAGAAAAATGATTACGAATGCCCGATATGGTTGGGCATGCTGATGATGTCTTATAATTGAGAGTTGTTTGTAACAAAAGGCGCAATACAAAAAAAATTAAAACAAACATATGTGTAAACGGGTAAGCTAATAATAATATTCTCTCTCTGACTCTTTCTCTCTCTGTCTCTCTCTCTCTCTGTCTCTCTCTCTGGTTCTCTCGGTTAAATGCTTATGTTAGAATCAAAACCTCACTTTCGGATTATTTTAAGTACGAATTTGGGATAAAAGCCAACTTAACGCCGGGTAAGCCGACCGTAAATGTAGAAATGTAAATGAAGTGTTAACAGCTGATCGTTTGTGTTATATGCACTGCAAATGCTTAACTGACTGTGATATCAAACAACCGTAGCGTGCCAACCTATAGAAAATAGAATTTCATTACGAGGTTACGTGACATTTGTAGACAGTAATGGGATGCTTGAATAAAAATAAATCTGAAGTATATGCCTAAAAGGTTTTCAATAGAATCAAAATCTTGTTTTCTGTATGCACATTTGCAAAACAATATATATGTACACGTATTATGCTTAAATGCATATTTGGTTATTATTGTAAATCTATAATATACGTAAACATCAAATGTAAATAACAAAATCTCAAAAATCATTTACGTATTTATACACTCACGAAATACTTTTTTAAATACCATTTAAATCACTTGGTACTTTTTCTGCACAGCGGTCACCATTTGAACATTTTTTAATTCCCATCACTGTGTGTGTTGTTTTATGAAAAGTAATGCTATTTTTCTTATGTTTTACATGCTCTAAAAGAGCACAAACGTGCTTACAATACGGTATGGTACGTTACATTGCATTGCATTACATTTACGGTCGCATAAAGCAGGCTTTGAAAATTCATGAATCGAGCACAGTTTGAGATGAATTTTTATCTCACTTTCACTTGAGGCAATCTCGTTTTCAGATTGTTTTAAGTTTAGGAAATCCGACCTTACAACTTACGCCGCTTCGGCTTGATTTAAGCACGGATGCATTGATTTTTCTTTTCAGTGTAGCTTTAAGCAGTTGCTTTTTTTAAATTTTTTTTTTTTAAAAAAAACCCTTTTCAAAAAGTATCCTTTTAAAATGGCAACTTTTTTTCACACGTTGTTGATCATCTTACCTAACGGAGGAATAACACCAGCATGTTTTTCATCCACCACAAATGAAACTTTAAAACTTACATCCGAAACTTTTATCAATCTCGAAGAGTCACACAGTTTTATAAAAATGGAGTTTAAGCCTAACTGAAAAAGAGCATTATGTATGTATAACACCCAAAAAAAATATTTACCAAGAAATCTGCCTACCAATTCCAAGTTAGTCTTCAAAGACGCGACATCCATTGGAGCTTTAAATTTAGGTATTGTCAGTTCGACGTAGGTTGGGGTCAAATATGACCGTATGTTGCTAACAGAAAATGATTTAACTTTTTTCTCAAGATCCACAATACTATAACGCATGTTGGGAGAAACGATTAATAGGGAGGTGTCGCCATCATTGTAGGGCAATTCTACAGCCTTGGCATCTAATTCTTCAATACTGCCATAATTTAATTTTGCCAATATCGATATCATATCCGCAGTTACGTAAACATCATTCGTAATGTAAAAGGGCCTTTTCGAAACTGAAGAGAAAACATAGAGAAATCTATTGTGAAAATGGGTCTCTGTTTCCAGTTTCAATTCAACTTCACGATCGAATGAGAATTCCTCAGCTCTTTGGCAAATATTTAGGGTTGGCCATACTTTAAAGGTTTCAGCAGCAGTAAGATAAATTTTTTCCACCGTCATATAATTGTTGACAATCAAAATATGATTCATCATCTGAAAAAGGTCGGTGCGCTCATAGTTTTTTAAAAGAGTTTGAAAATTATTTGAAATCACACTAAAATTTTGCGAAGTCAATTTAAATCGGCGGTCAATTTCGGTAGCACTTCGATTTTCGGCACCCATACGTACAAGTATTAAGAGTGAAGCCAACGAAAAGGGAGATACAACGATAGTTCCTTCGGGTTCAGAACCGACAAGTCTGTGATACAGTTCCTCGGCAAAATCCGATAAGTCGTTAAACATGTCGGCCTTGGTGAGTATGGGCAGAATTAAAATAAAAAAGCCAACATGATTGTTTACAAAAAAATGTGATACTAGAAAAAAAAAATTATATAGAAAAGTAATAAAAAAAAATTGGAATTGCAAATGAATACCTTCTCTTTTAAATTCCCTTTCCATTTCAAATAAATTCTACTTTAATTCCCGCTTTGCTTCTAATGAAATGCTAACTTTTTGTTAAATAAAAAGAAACTTAAGTTATTTCATTCTATTGACAAAAGTGTAAAAAATTTAATTAGTTTTTTATTTAATGCTTCATTATTTAATTTAAAAACCATAACCGATAGAAATAAAAAATACTATTAAATTTATACTACAAAATGAAAAATGATAATAGCACAAAATGTTTATACCCTACACCTGTAATTTTTTTTTGAAAATAAAGAACCATCGCCAAAAGTTACTAGTGAAATGGTTCGTAGTTTTATACCCTCCACCACAATAAGTGAAGTGAAGTGGGTAATACTAAGTTCGTCATTCCGTGTGAAACTTTTTTATTATTCATCTCAGACCTCTTAAAGTATTAAGTATATTCTGGCTCCTCGAGTAATTCTAAGTCGATTTAGCCATGTCCGTATGTCTGTCCGTCTGTTGAAAACACGCTCACTTTCGAAAAACTCAAAAGAAATGAACAAACTTGGTGTCAAATTGGTTGTAGTTATCATAAGCAGTTTGGGATTGAAATCCAGCAAAATCAGTTCAGTAGGATCAGAGCTATGAATCAAAACGTGGATCCACCACCTTAAAAAATTAATAATTTTGTTACAAAAACTATTTATGTGAGGTGGAATGATATAAGATTTTGCAAAAGTTCGTTTTAATCGACTCTGAAATTTCGCGAAGATCGGTCTATTATCTACCCTAGGCCCAATACTAGACCCTACTCCCGGAAAACAGTTAAGTACGCCTAAAACCGTAATTATTCATGCCATCATAAAAAAATTTGGCAAGTCACAGTTTTAAGGACTAGAAATGACACTGTGAAATTTCGTGAAGATCGCCCATAATTTACCCTAGGCCCCACATAAACCCTACTCCAGGAAAACAGTTTAGTACGCCTAAGACCGTAATTATTAATGATATCATAACAAAATTTGACACGTCAAATTTTTTTTTGGACTAGAAATGACACTGTGAAATTTCACGAAGATCGGTCCATAATTTACCCTAGTCTCCATATAAACCAGGGCTGTGGAGTCGGAGTTGAAGAGTCGGAGTTGAGGTTTTTGTACCGGAGTCGGAGTCGGAGTCGAAGTACCCACAAAACTAGCGACTCCGACTCCGACTTTTTTGCATTAAAATTTTTCCAATATTTTTCAAAATAAAAAATTTTAATGACCAATTTCTCTAATTCATTTTAAATATCAATTCATATTTAAATAGAATTTTTCTTATAATTTTATTTTAATTTGACATAAAAAAAAAAATTTTAAGCAAAAATTGATATTTAAATAAATTAGTGGAATTGGCCATAAGAGGGTCTGCTTTTTGAAATTGTGAAGTCAGAAAATAAGGACCAGTATACTTTTCATATCAAAAATTAAAAAATTGAGATAACATCTTATTTATAAGAATAGTTATATAGATTGTATCGAAGCATGTCCTTTTCAATGTTTTAATGTGACCTCAAATTTCTGTAACAAAAATCAGCGGGTTCACTATTTGAATTTCGCCAAGATATCGTCAATGAAATAGAGCCGAATTAAGGAATTTAAAAATTAAATTTGTAAAGATGTTGTTTTTTATTTATCGTATATAAACAATTTTTTTTGTAGCCATGTTCATGAATATGACTTGAAATCAGCTGTAGCTCCTGTGGTGAAAGCATTAAGTGAACTACATTTGAAGTTCCAACCTTCAAGGTGAATTATAATAGAATAAAAGGAAAATGAACTCGGAAAAATACATGACATTGTTCCAGATATAATTTCCATCAATGTGGGGGTTAACCCGAAAAATGATTTGAGAATACTTTTATCTACTCACTTTAGGGAAAATTGGAGAGATAATAAAGACTTGTAATTTCAAATTTCGGTTTTGGACAATAATAATATTGAATTAGGAACGGAAAAATGCAATGGCGAGTTCTTGATGCCTTTAACGTCTAAGCCAATTGGACTTGGTGTTGTTTTCAACTTTTCTATCTCGAAAGCTACATTAGATAGGACTTATGGAAATTCACACATCTATAAATTCCAACAGTATAAAAAACGTTATTTGAAAAAGATGTAAATTGGTGTAGTTTATATCTCCCCTACAGAACTATGTTTAAATTTTTTAGCACTGTTTGCATAATTTTAATAAATTAATATAACCTTAAAAATATACTAAAGTTCAATGATCCCATACGGATTGAAGCAAAACTCGTTTCTTTCGAAAGTTCGTAACAAAACTCGTTCGTTCCAAAATTAAATCCATTATTTTTCTATATTTCAGTTGGTTTAAATTTCTAAACTGTTGAGTTATAAGTCAAGAATGTCATAACTAGGGCAACCAAAAATAAGCACTAAAAAAACAGTTTTAAGCTCTTAAAAAAAGCGTTTAAAAACATGAAAATAAGCTGTTAAAATAAAAAAAAAAAGCAATTAAAATTTATGGTTTATTTTCCACTTTATTCGTTGAATGCGTTGTTACAGTAAATTATAAATTGATGCGATAAATTTTCGAAAAGAAACCCCTGTCTATTTGAAGTCAGCACGCTTTTGTACATAGAAAAAGTTCTTTCTACGTCTACAGATGTTAAGGGAGCATATTTAAAATTGAGTATTTGCTCTGAGGTATATTTTATACGATTGAACTCGCAATGCCGCTTGCCTCCCAGTATATCCACAATATCTTTTAGTACCGAAAATCCTTCATTTTTTAATAAAACAGATTCAAATTTTTTATTCACTTTGTCGCCTATATCCCCTGGAACACCGGAAATTTTTCTTACGGTGTCCATAACTATATTCACTTGGGAAACCAATGAAAGATTTTTTGTTTCCAATTTGGTTAATACTTCGTGTAAAAACCAAAAATTTACAGAAATGAACAATATTTGGTTGCGCAAATTATTTTCATTCATTAAAGCCTGGCATATACGCACTGCTGAAGAATCTGTAGAGTTTAAATTTGAAAAAATTTCTACGAAATTATCAAAATATTTGGCATAATAATTTACAGCCATTATCCACGTCCCCCATCGAGTTATCACTGGTTGTGGAGGTAGTGGTATATCTGGTGCTGTTTCTCGTAAGATTTGAACCCTTGCAGGAGATTTAAGGAACGTTTTTTTAGCATTTGAAATAAATTTGTCTACATTTGAGTAGTATTCTCTTATATGTTCACAAACTCTGTGAACTCCATGTGCAAGACAGGTTACGTGAGTTATATGTGGGTAAAATACAGCAATGGCTTTTGCAGCTTTCACCATATATGGTGCGGCATCACTTACAAAAAGAAAAATTTTCTGTTTATCTAGGTCAAATTCTTTCATTGAATCATCAAACAAACGTGCAATAGTGGAATGATTGACTTTTTCTAATACAGCTGTTTTTATTAAAAATCTTTTTTCTGAAATATTTTCATCCACATGCAGTATACCCACAACAACGTTTGCCACAAATCTGTTCGACGCATCGATGGTCTCGTCTATAGAGACCCAAATAAAATGTTTTTGTATTTCTTCCTTTATTTTGTTAACTGTAGATTCATAAACTATTTTTGTATATTTGTTTCGAAGAGACGATTCAGATGGAATATGGAATGATGTATAGTTTTGAAGATAATGTTGTACTTTTAAATGTCGAATTTTGTATAATGGTATATCTGCTGATACAAAGGCTTCACAGAGATCAATGCAAAATTTATCGGCGGCCGATGAACTTGTAGAACTTTGTAGAAAAGTTTGTTGTAAATTTTTTTTTGATTCTCTTTCTTTTAGATCTTTGTGCTTTTTTGAATCCAGGTGTTGTTTTATGTTGTAATTTTTATCAACAGATAAAGGTTTTGAGCACACGTTACACACTAAAGCTGATCCATCAGTTTTTAAATCTGGATACTGTTTGACTAGCTTGCTCAAGTAAACCGATTTGCTTTCCTTGACTTTAGGCATTTTCTAAATAATAAAACAATAAACCAATTTTAACAAAGGTTTTAATAAATTAAAAAAAATTTATACTTACATCCAAAACGCAGAGGCTATGAAGGTAATTTTATCTGTTTTTAAACTAAGACAACTTTAAAAAGTTTTAAAAATGTTATGCTTTCAACAATTCAATGAAATTTTTAAAATGTAAATTTGTTGACAGTAAAAACTTGGCTACTTTGATTTAAACGTTTTTTTTTCAACCAGAGTTGTAGCAGCACAAAAAGTAAGGCGATTTCATGAATTCGCCTTGACAAAAAGGTGAATTTGTTAGTACAAATAAAAAAAGTTGCCACATCAAAAAAAAAAAAAAAACAACGATTTTTGCAAAAATTTATTAAATAATTTTTTTTTCGTATGAAAAAAATGAAAAATTATCTTAAAATGACAAAATAAGTAAAAAAAAGCCGATATCGCAAAAATAACTAAAAAAAAGCCGATATTGCCAAAATAAGCAAAAAAAAGCCCTAACAAATATAGCTCATTTTCTTTGTTTTTTTATGATCGGAATTTCTGTTCAATCAAAATCTTTCTATCTTGTAAACAAAAAAAAAAGCAATTGCTTATTTTTGGTTGCCCTAGTCATAACACTTTAGAATTAAAAAAGTTCAACTCATTTGGTCTATTGAATCGGGCGGTATATGTTTTTTACATTTTTTCCAAAATCCAAATAAAATATTTTGCAGCTTTCCTACTCGTATGTTAGTAACTAGTAGGTTAAAGCTCAATGCGCGGCACGTTAGAATTAAAATATCGATTTGAAATTTTTACTGAATCATTTTGTTGCTATATTTAACCATTTAACAGGTACTAAATTAAAAAAGAGTTTAAAGTCAAATAAAAACTAGTCTCTTTAATAATGCTAGGTTAGAGTAGGAGTCGGAGTTGGAGTCGGAGTCGGAGTCGTAGTTAAAAAATTTCAGCAAAAGGAGTCGGAGTCGGAGTTATAATTATTTCTTAACGACTCCACAGCCGTGATATAAACCCTTCTCCCGGAAATCCGTTTAGTACGCCTAAAACCGTAATTGATTACGCTATCAGAACATAATTGAATACATCACAGTTTTATAGAACTGGAAATAGCACTTATAAATTTCATGATGATTGGTGCATAATTTACTTAGGCCCCATATAAAGCCCACTCTGGTCAATTAATTAAATACGCCTAAAATCCTAGCAGATATATTTATTGTGGTAAAATTTCTTCGGCTTTAACTGTCATGAATCATGATACTTACTAAAGCTAGTTAAAATTGCTAAAGAAAAAACGCATAAAACTTTCTGATTGTCGGTCAATAATTTAATATATGTATGTCTAAACCCCAACCAATTTTAATGCTGATGTCTGTTTTTATGAAGATAAATTCATAATAAATAGATATCATGTAGATATCACTCCTTAAATATTTGAACTGTCGGTGGCACAGCCGAATATATTTAGCACTCTACTTGTTTATTCATTGAATTCTGTAACCGTCACTAAGGCCAACAATGGTTTAGCTGAATAGATCCCGTTATTAAAACTACAAAAACTAAATGATGACAGTTTGTTTGTTCTTTGCAGGGCTGCCAGGTACTTTTTTTCCTTGTCCCCAAAAAATTAAAAAATATCCCCAAAAATCCCCATATTCCCAAATCTTCAAAAACAAAACCTCAAAAAGTTAATATGTTTTGTTTGTTTTTTTTCTGACCAAATTTTGTTTTATTTCTTTAAATAGTTAGAAAAATGTTAATAAGAAATCCCCAAAAATCCCCAAATAAAAATTTTTAGTCAAAAAAATAATTTTATTTTGTTTGTAGCGACTGATTTCGGCATGCTTTTTTATTTCATTTTTATGCGATTCCAGTAAGGAATGACAAGCAGAACAATAAATATGCTGTTATTGAATTTTAATTTATAAGAATTTGGAGCTTGTTCAATCGGTTTATGCCATTCTTATAATCTACAATAAAAATACATATATCCGTCATTTATTTAGTACTTCGATGAATTCAAAAATTTTATGTGTTGTCAACGGTTTTAAATTCTATTTTTAAATTCTTTTTTTTTTTTAAACACTCACTCAAGAAAAATAACAAGTTTATAAAGATCCTTTTACACACTTAACAAAAATGGTAATCTTAATTAGGACCCTTTACACTATATAAGAGTAAGATAAAAGTTTTGCTATTTTTTTTTGCATATTTTTATACGAAACAAAGAAAAATAAGCGTAAAAAATAAAAAACTGTAAAATTCCCAAAAAATTCCCGAATTTTTTTTTAAATCCTTAAAAAAATCCCCAGTCCCCAAATGATTTTCTTTGTCCTTTTTGCTCACATGGAATCCCCAACTTTGGGGATAAATCCCCAAGTCTGACTGCCCTGGTTCTTTGTGTTTTTTTTAATATTTTTTAATACTTCAGTCTTATTTTAGATTTGAGAGTGCGAAGTTTAAAAAAGTGAAAAATGTAATTTAAAAGATGAGAAAAAGAATAGAAAAATCAGAAATTGTAAAGTTTTTGGCCGAATTTAATAAAAATTTTACAAACAAATAAATGAGAAAATGTAGTGCAAGTGGAAAAAGTGAAGAAAGTGAAGAAAAGGAGTTTAATGATTTTTTTAATGATTTTTATAAAATTCAGAAAGATAATGATTAAGAGGCGTATGTGAGTGAAGATGACACTTTAACCCTCAAGTACCTGAATTTTAAATATGTAGTTTGCAATTTGTTGTCTTTTCCCATCAAAGTTCTAACTAGAATGATTTCCTCGTCCACATTATCGCAATCATTCAATTCAATTGGTATCGTTATACTGAGATATTTATACTAATTTAAAATTTTTGCATCGTAACAGCGTGAAGTACATAGGCTTTGCTCATTACTTATTTTTTCTGATGACCGTCTGTAGGCGGTCTTGGGTATTCAATTTGACGGATTGCCAAATACTTCTACAAAAAAAATAAAATACTAATCTAAGTGATAAGCTTAAGGTGTGGTATATAAAACATAGACCAAGCAGAAGATGTATAGAAGATTTACTTAAAATTCTTAAAGAAAAAAATTTTAATGTGAATCAGTTTTACAGAAACCAGTGTTACCACCAGTAAAATTCAAAATTACACTTGAGACAAAGCAAAATTACCCGATTTAAATGAAATTATACCTGATATAAGATTAAAGTTTTATTTAATTAAAAGACATTTACAAAGAAGCAAAAACACAACAAACTCATTGAAAGAAGATTAATATTAGTCAAACTGTTAAGATTATTATTGTAACTTAAAAAAAATTAACAAAAATAAAATTAAAGATTTAAAAACTATTATGTGTCAGTTTTTTGAGTGCTTTTCATATAAATTCTACTACACAAACAATTGCTTGTCACCTGGAAACAGCACATTAATAAAACATAAAATAAAACTCCTAAAATAATGAGTTTAACTTCCACATTTGGTTGCATATAGTTATATGGAAGAAATCCCCCTAATTATGAATGTCCCTAATAAAATCCATAATAAGATTGTAACCTGAATACTCCAGCCAACGATGCAGATTCAACATAACAAAAGTCGTACAACTACAAGTTGTAATTTGAATTAAACACTTTTGTTTAAGCGTGTGAATCTGCATCGTAGGCAAAATACATTTACATTTAGTTGAGACTTAATTTTACTTTTAAGCTTTAAGCTAAAATTTATAAAAATAAAGATTGGAGTTCAGAATTAACAATGAAGTGATCAAGTTGTTTCATTCGGAATCATTACTATATATCTAGAGAAGTTCCTGTCAAACTACTACACATTGCTCTCACTTTTTGCTCAGGCACATCATCATGATTAGATTCATGCTTGAACAACACCACCAAATTTAATTTGAAAATCAGCCATCGATTTTCGCAACTTATTGGCGACTTCATGATTTAAATGACACAACTTATTTTTTAAAAAGTGTAGCCGATGTGTTGATTTAGATAAAATAAACTCTTAAATTCATAGGTTTATGCTGATAAACCAGCAATAATTGACGTCTTGCAGTTCAACATTGTTCATTTTGTTGGTGACTTGCAGCCAGAAATGCTCAAAAAAGAGGAACAAAACTGGACGTCTGCAATGCATTTCGTCAAGGACAGGCGCGGCGGTGCTTATTTGTTTGAAATCAGTTTCAATTGGTAATGCCGTGTATTAATCTGCGATTAAAATTAATTTGTTTGTGTTGTCTACCATTTTAAGTTTCATGGTCTTAAAAATTACCTTTTATACCTTATTTAGTAAATGCCTGCAGGGTTTTATACAACTTTCCCTTTCGTAATTCAGTTTAACAACTGTTAAGGTCGTTAAAAATTCTTCAAACTAAACAATTTAAAAGTTGCCAGATAAAAATACAATTAATTATACGTTGGCATATTGGAAACAATTTCTCCTCCAGGCTAGTTTTTAGTTAGACCTTAATAGACCTCAGGTTCTAAATCACTATGATAGTCATCTTTACCCAAATCTAAATGTTCATCTTGCGATATTCATTATCGAACTTTTGAAAATATATATTAAATGATTGAAGACTTTTCTTAAAAAGAACCCGAGACGTTGGTTCATAAGGCTGTACATTTTTTATCAACAATATTTAAAAAGAAAGAAATGTCATTGCTGATATCGAATCTTGATTTTATTTGGGTATCTGAAGTAAGAATTTCAAATTACATCTGAATTACACCTAAGAGAAATTACCCACGCTCTACCCACGACAGTAAAAATTATACCAAATTCGGGTAATTACCCACAAAGTGGCAACACTGATAACAAAGTAGTAACAACAAAGGTCATAACAGGTGGTACACATTTATATTTAGCTGTAACGAATTCTATAACAAAGATAAGTAAAATTTACGCAGTTCCAAATATAATAGAAATCAATGTGAATATAGATGGGCTACCTCTGTTTCGTAGTTCAAAGATGCAATTATGGCCTATTCTTATAAGAATCAAAAATATTGATTCAACACTAGGGTATTAATTCGGTTAACCGTTAATCGATTAACCGATAAACTGATCGGTTAATTTAGAATTGGCTATTTTCCGGTTAATGTCAGTCGATTAACCGATGAAACAAAAATTTTACTTTTTTGTAGTATTACTACATTTTTTTGTGTTTTTAATTATATACAAAAGGTATGTGCTATGAAAATATTTTTTCATACAATATATTTCCTTATAGCAATACATTCTTAAAATACAGTACGAAAACAGAAACTATGGAATTCGAAAATAAACTTTTTTGCAAAATGTTCGATGCTGAGCTTTGCCAGGATGAGTCAGACAACCGAAGAAACTCTCGATAGTAACACAAACAATTTTTAAACACAGTAAACCGAAACAATTAGAAGTGTAAAAAATTTAAAAAAGTTAAAACAAGACTCTAATGGTATAATGGAAGATTTTATATCTGTAGAGAAAGCCAGGAAAAGGACCGAGAAGTTAAATAGTCTGTAGTATGGGTTGCTTTCGGTTTCTCCAACATCTGCGATAAGTGAAAGGATTTTTCCCCAAGTCAAGTCTTATTAAATATTTTATAACTTATGCATTTTTATGTATTGAAATTTATTTATGAAAAAAAAACTTTATTAATCGGTTAACCGATCAATAGCAAAATTAACCGATTATTATTTGGTTAAACCAAAACCTCGGTTAATTAATCGAGCGAATAACCGATTAAAGGAAAAGACCGATTAATACAAGAATACCCTACACAACACCCATATTTCCTGTAGGTATCTTTTTAGGCAAAAGTGAATCAGCAGATTGTGAGGAATTTCTTAGCGACTTTATATCTGTGTTATTATTTTATAAAACTAATGGCTTAAAAATAGAGGGCAAGAATGTTTCCATTGAAATAAAAAGTGGCGCTCTTGCAAAGTAATACATAATATATGCGGCGCTCTTGCAAAGTAATACATAAGTGGTGTTCCTGGACACAACTCTTGGCATGGTTGTTCAAAATGTACGCAAGTAGCAAAAAAAAAAAAAATTGATAGAACACTCACTTATGAAACAGTTCGTTGGTAACGCATCTTACGCTTGATGACATGCATTTGGTCAAGGTCTAGGCGTAACGCGAAAATTTGTTTAAAGACTAATAAAAATAAAAGTATGTTTCGCAAGTGCTCTCGATTTTGAAAAAAATGCATCAAAAAAATTGCTTGATTTGAAATGCTTTATTCCTAAAGAGTTTGCGGAATTTCGTCAATTCTTGCTGTACACCGGAATAATTGCTTTAAAAAAATGAAGTAGATGAAAATGTTTACACCTATTTTTGCTGCATCACTGCGCGTATAGACTTTTTTGTTGCCCAAAGCAACGCAAAAGTAACTTGGAAACATCTCATTCGTTGCTAGTCTTTTTGTACAAAATTTTCCAATACTATTCGGTAAGAACAGTGTTTCATACAATTTTCACAGTTTTCTTCATTTAAACGAACCCATACTTTATTCTGGTGATTTAACCATCAATTCAGCATACGGGTTTGAGAACCATCTACAAAAAATAATAAAGGAGTTAAAAGTCCAGTTAATATTCTTCAACAGATACGTCGAAAAATATTGGAGAATGATTTTTGAGTAGCTCAGAAATGTGAAGGGATTATAAAAAAGGCAAATGGAGAAATATCATACAATTTTCTTCTAACAACTATTGTTATATAAAAAACAGTGTGCGAGTAGAGGTTTTGTCCTTCGCACAAGATGAAAACAGATGTTTTATTGGCCGAAAGCTAAGAAATCTGAAGAATTTTTTGAAGAGCCCTGCGAATCAATGACTTTAGGTATTTTTGTAGCAGATTTAGAACCTAGCAACTAAACTGTGACGTTTTCAATCTCCGACCTAGACTGAAAGCAATTTGAATGTAGTACAACAATAACTTAATCTAACTAGCAATGCTGTTATTAATTTTCAATATAATTCATATTTTTTATTTTTATAAAATTTTCGTGAAACTAGTAAAGTAAAAATTAGAATTAAAAGAGAAAATAAATAAATTGAACGGTATTTATTAATATATAACATATTTTCTTGCATATTTCCTTATTCAAAAGTATGGTGTATTTGTACCTTTTGCAGGCGATCTTAAGAAAAGGGATAGAATAATGCATGGTAAATACATACATAATTGAACATGGGCTTAACGTCTATATTTTATTTTAAAATTATGTATATGTTTACAGATCAACTTAAATTTTTTGCTAAAGCCCTCGCCAAACAACAAGTTTTGTTGAAGAGATTATCCACTAAGCAAGACGATGAGCAATCTTTGGCTAAGAGATTTCCTATAGAAAATGAGGAAACACTTTTGGAAATCAATGCAAATATTGGTGTTGAGAATAGAAATGAATATGTAAGTCTAGGAAGTTATTTTGAAGTGCACTCTTTTCCTAAATTATTAACAATTTTACATTTCGATTTGAAATAAAAAACCCACAAAAAATAGTCTAAGGCCCGTTTTCACGACTTAATGATAGCTAAATGTAGGAAGTTATCGAACAGATAATGAGCTTTTAATTATCACAAGTTCCCTTTAATCTAAAAGTGAAGGATAAGCTAAAGAGAGAAACATTCTACCTTTAACTTTTGTCGTAAGGTTTAGATTAGATATTGTCATATTATATTCACATATTTTTTATATATGGCCACTCCAATTATACGTATATTTTGTAAATGTAAAAAAAGTACGTAGTTGCCAGTTTGTATTTTTATTTTGGCAAAAATAATCGGTATTTTCTTTAGTATTGCCACATTTTCAAAAATTTTAAGTTTATTTTATACAGAAGTTGTGAAAACGAAAAAAAATTGAAGGTAACTTTATTCCTCACTAGTGCTAAAGGTACCGTTTACTATTTTGAACTTTATAGATAAGTCGTGAAAACGGGCCTTAGTGTATCAAATTGATGCCCAATTCGCTCCTCCTCTACGAAAAATAATGCGATTTTCGAAATTTTCTTTCAATAGATATAAAACAAGTTTAATTAATGCAAAAATATTTTTTATGTAACAACAGAATTTCTTTTAATAAAAATTTAAATTCAGTTTTATGGGCCAGGATTTGTATGTGTGTGTGTTTGTGTGCCTGTGTGTGTGTGACATGTTAAAAATTCAAACAATTTCGTACATCCTCAATATTCTATTCTATTCACATTTTCAACATTCTTCCACATGAATTGCTTTGGAAAATTTAAATTCATAAAACCGAAAACTAAAACATAAAAAAGCAAAACTATTTGAATATTTTGTATTTTGCATTTTATTTAACAGCCCTGGGCCTAATGAACATGTTGCGAATAAAGTCCGTTTATTTTTCACTATTTTTTCTAACTTTTTTTATTGATTCTACAATATTTGTTTGTATCTTTTTACATCGGATTTTTATTGGTATTAAATGAAATTAAAGTTTAAAGCAAATATGATCAATTTATTTGAGTTTTAGGGTGAATCATAAATTCCGAAATTTAGGTCATATGAGTAAAATTCGTCAAGTGAAGGTCACAACGAAAAATGAAAATGTGCTAGTTTTTTATGAAATTTTTAATTTCTTGTTAGTTTTTTTCAAAAAGGCCACTAGCAGCCACCCTAATAATAATATTTTTACGAAAAATAAATACACCTGTATCGAGTGCTTGAATTTTTATTTCAAACAAATTTTTATACTTTTTCTTACAATCTGCTGATTCTTTTGTTTTAAAAGTATTTGTTTGCAACTTCACAAGCATGTTTAAACGTGCACAATTCCGTTCAGGATGCAACAACATGTTAAAAGATAATATTTTTACTAAAAACCTTAAACATTTTCAATAATTACAATAAAACAAAAAAAAAAAAAAAATTTTCTTCTAGAATATTTAAAACAAAAATTAAAATACAAACCAATTCAGGGGCAAGCAGCCGGCAGTTTATTAAAAAGTAAACTTTAAACTCTTGTTTCTTTACTTTTTTTTAACCAGCTGCATAAAAAGTTCTCATTTTTCCGCAACTTAAAGCATAAATATCTTATGTAATCGCAGTAGAGTTGGGTAGAAAACAAACCTGGAGTAGCTTCAAGTTGCTGTGGCAGTGTTGCTGGTAGTGGGTGATGTTGTGTATTTTAGTGTGAAGCACATGATACGAAAGCACACAAGAATATCCTGATTATCCTCATTCCACCTTCAAGTTGCTGTAACACACGTTTATTATGCGTGACTTTTTGCAATTTCATATTGTATTTTTAGTTCTAAAACTATTGTTAACTATACTTTTTTAGTAGTAAACGGGCTATATGAGCATAAAATTTAATAATAAAAAAAGTACAAACTAAATTTTTAAAATTTCTGTTTATATAAATAGACAACCACAAAATGTGTTAGATACACATAAATATGCTAAATACGTAGATACACGTGCAACTTGATATTATTCTGGAAATGCTGGAAACTAATATAAAACCAAATTCTAAGAGTAGTTAATTTAAATTTAAAAATTTTACATTAGTTTTGCAACTATAACATAACAAAATAACATGCTAAATAATAGGAAATTTTCTTAAAATTTGCTATCCATAGAAAATTTTACAAAAATTTACTATTTATAGGAAATTTTACAAAAATTTACTATTTATAGCAAATTTTACAAAAATTTGCTTTTTATAGAAAATTTTCCACAAATTTACTATTTATAGGAAATTTTCCAAAAATTTAGTATTTATAGGATATTTTCCAAAAATTTAGTATTTATAGGAAATTTTCCAAAAATTTGCTATTTATAGGATATTCGCCAACAATTTTCTATTTATAGGAAATTTGCCAAAAATGTTCAATTTATAGGAAATTTTCCACCCATTTGCTCTTAATAGGAAATTTTTCAACAATTTGCTATTTATAGGATATTCGGCAACCATTGTTTATTTATAGGAAATTTGAAAAAAAATTTGCTATTTATAGGAAACTTTCCAACAATTTGCTCTTAATAGGAGATTTTGCAAAAATTTGCTATTTATAGGAAATTTTCCAAAAATTTTCTATTTATAGGATATTTTCCAAAAATTTAGGATTTATAGGAAATTTTCCAAAAATTTGCTATTTATAGGATATTTGCCAACAATCTTCTATTTATAGGAAATTTGACAAAAATTTTCTATTTGTAGGAAATTTTCCAACAATTTGCTCTTAATAGGAGATTTTACAGACATTTGCTATTTATAGGAAATTTTCCAACAATTTGCTCTTAATAGAAGATTTTACAAAAATTTGCTCTTTATAGGAAATTTTCCAAAAATTTACTATTTATAGGAAATTTTCCAAAAATTTGCTATTTTTACGAAATTTTCAATAATTTGCTATTTTTAGGAAATTTTCAATAATTTGCTATTTATAGGCAATTTTCCAAAAAATTAGCTATTTATAGAAAATTTTTCAAACATTTACTATTTATAGGAAATTTTCCAAAAATTTAGTTTTTATAGGAAATTTTCAAAAATTTGCTATTTCTAGGATATTTGCCAACAATTTTCAATTTATAAGATAGGATAGGAAATTTGCCAAAAATTTGCTATTTATAGGAAATTTACCAACAATTTGCTCTTAATAGGAGATCTTACAAAAATTTGCCATTTAAAGGAAATTTTCCAACAATCTGTTATTTATAGGAAATTTTCCAAAAACTTGCTATTTATAGGAAATTTTCCAAAAAATTGCTATTTATAGGAAATATTTCAAAAATTTGCTATATATTGAAAATTTTGCAATTATTTGGTATTTATATAAAATTTGCCATTTGTAGGAAATTTTTCAAAAATTTGCTATTTATAGGGTATTTATATAAAATTTGCCAAAAATTTGCTATTTAGAGAAAATTTGCCAAAAATTAGCTATTTATTTAGCTAACAGCAGGTTTATTCTCATGGTAACTTTACAAGTGAATTTTAAGAATTTGAAGCTGCCATATTTTATGGTAACTTCAATGACAATTTTATGTCAAATCAAATTATCTAAACTTTTTCAAAAAACCACAATTTAACACAAAAAACTAAACAATATACCATAAAAAAACAAAAATAAAGCACAAAAATGTACCACTGGTTTTAATTAAAGAAATAAACAAATGTAAGTTGTTGCCACCACGTATTTAAAACAACCTAAAGTTGTCGGTATTTACTACAATGTTGCTACAGTGCAAAAATTAAATTTTTTACTTTATCAAACAGTTGTTAAATGGAGAAAACTCAATGGCCACTTTATCGTTGACGATGGCTATTGTGTGCCCCGGTAGCCTAGCTGGTAGTGAGCTAGTCTATCAGCGCCGGGGTTGCGGGTTCGATTCCCGCCACAGACACTGGTTTCTTTCCTGCAGACAAGCGAAGAGCTTCGCGGGATTAGCTTAGGAAATAAAATTAAAAAAAAAAAAAAAAAAAAAAAACGATAACTATCCGGAACTTTATCTTAAGGTTGTAATTATGACTCTTAGGCCCGTTTTCACGACTTACCTTTAAAGTTCGATATAGTTAACGCTACCTTTAGCACTAGTGAGGAATAAAGTTACCTTCAATTATTTTTCGTTTTCACAACTTCTGTATAAAATAAACTTAACATTTTTGAAAATGTGGCAATACTAAAGAAAATACCGATTATTTTTGCCAAAATAAAAATACGAACTGGCAACTACGTACTTTTTTTACATTTACAAAATATACGTATAATTGGAGTTGCCATATATAAAAAATATGTGAATATAATATGGCAATCTCAAATCTAAACCTTACGACAAAAGTTAAAGGTAGAACGTTCCTCTCTTTAGCTTATTCTTCACTTTAAGGTTAAAGAGAACTTGTGATAATTAAAAACTCATTATCTGTTCGAAACCTTCCTACATTTAGCTATCGTTAAGTCGTGAAAACGGACCTTAATATACATATTTAAACTTATGTCTGGCAAGTCTTAAACTTTGTGTTTTAATTGTTATTGTGAATGTCCACTCATAAAAACAACAATTTAATTATATTTCGATACAGGTCATATGAAAATATTAAAAAAAGTTTAACGTTTTTAACAAGCCCGCAATTTTTAAAACTCAAACTACAAATAAAATTTATTTTTTAATAATATTACACATATGGATTTAATAAAATAAATAAATGTATGCATAATTTTCCTTTGACATAATATAATTTTATTTTTAAGGATCTGTGGGGATTTTTGGGGATAAGAAAACAGCTATTTTGAGGGATAAATAAAACGCAAATTGGGGATAAGATGTTAAAGAAAACTGGGAGCCCTGTTGGGCATATCAAGGATTGAAATTTGTGTGATGATATCAAAGAAAATTAAAAAAAAGAAGATGACACATTAGGGATTTCTCAATAAAAAGATCAGATAATTTCCTTTTGCTTTTAATACCGGAATTCATTTAAAAGCAACGAAATTGTGAGGCACTTATGCAGAAGCTATGAAATGTCAAAAGCCGTTTTTGCACATCTTAAAAGATGCATTAAGGATGCAAAAGTAGGGATATTTTGTCGAGTTGGAAAAAGGGTTGACAAATAGATCTTAGTAGTTTTAACAAATTAACTTTTAAGATCTATAGGCAGTTAAGGATCTTACATAACACTGTTTTTAGAGAAGACCAATGGGAAATTATCAGCCTATTAAATCCGCCATTGGTGTACACTTGCAACTTAAATTTCTAAATTAAAAAAAAAGTTAAAACATGTAAATACTAATTTAAAAGATTTTGTTATTCGTGCTTAATTCCCAATTTTTATTCTTGATAAAAACACTGAAATTTATTGTTGATGGGATAAGCTATTCCTATGCGCATTTCACTGGTTGCTTAGGCCAGATCATCAGGAAACTTCATCCATAAAGATTTTGGAAAAACTAAAGATATTAAACCAAATAAAACTGTTAAGCGTATAAGACTTATAGCAACAGTTCTACTTGTAACAATATCAAAGTTTAAACAAAACACATCAACAATAAACAGTGGGTTTATCTCATCTTACATTCCCCACTACAATTAGTTGAAATTCTCTCAACATTAACTGTAGTTGTAAGTAGGTTAAGAAAAACAAAATAAAAACAAACAACAACTTACAAAAGATGTTGTCAATTAAGTGTTTTTTTAGGCGGTGCACTTGCCTGTTTATTATCAAAAAGTAATTTCAATTTTTGGGAATACAAAATTTTTAATTTCAAAAGATTTTGTTATTCGTGCTTAATTCCCAGTTTTTATTATTGATAAAAACACTTGAAATTTATTGTTGATGGGATAAGCTATTCCTATGCGCATTTCACTGGTTGCTTAGGCCAGATCATCAGGAAACTTCATCCATAAAGATTTTGGAAAAACTAAAGATATTAAACCAAATAAAACTGTTAAGCGTATAAGACTTATAGCAACAGTTCTACTTGTAACAATATCAAAGTTTAAACAAAACACATCAACAATAAACAGTGGGTTTATCTCATCTTACATTCCCTGTAGTTGTAAGTAGGTTAAGAAAAACAAAATAAAAACAAACAACAACTTACAAAAGATGTTGTCAATTAAGTGTTTTTTTAGGCGGTGCACTTGCCTGTTTATTATCAAAAAGTAATTTCAATTTTTGGGAATACAAAATTTTTAATTTCAAAAGATTTTGTTATTCGTGCTTAATTCCCAGTTTTTATTATTGATAAAAACACTTGAAATTTATTGTTGATGGGATAAGCTATTCCTATGCGCATTTCACTGGTTGCTTAGGCCAGATCATCAGGAAACTTCATCCATAAAGATTTTGGAAAAACTAAAGATATTAAACCAAATAAAACTGTTAAGCGTATAAGACTTATAGCAACAGTTCTACTTGTAACAATATCAAAGTTTAAACAAAACACATCAACAATAAACAGTGGGTTTATCTCATCTTACATTCCCCACTACAATTAGTTGAAATTCTCTCAACATTAACTGTAGTTGTAAGTAGGTTAAGAAAAACAAAATAAAAACAAACAACAACTTACAAAAGATGTTGTCAATTAAGTGTTTTTTTAGGCGGTGCACTTGCCTGTTTATTATCAAAAAGTAATTTCAATTTTTGGGAATACAAAATTTTTAATTTCAAAAGATTTTGTTATTCGTGCTTAATTCCCAGTTTTTATTATTGATAAAAACACTTAAAATTTATTGTTGATGGGATAAGCTATTCCTATGCGCACTTCACTGGTTGCTTAGGCCAGATCATCAGGAAACTTCATCCATAAAGATTTTGGAAAAACTAAAGATATTGTTACAAGTAGAACTGTTGCTATAAGTCTTATACGCTTAACAGTTTTATTTGGTTTAATATCTTTAGTTTTTCCAAAATCTTTATGGATGAAGTTTCCTGATGATCTGGCCTAAGCAACCAGTGAAATGCGCATAGGAATAGCTTATCCCATCAACAATAAATTTCAAGTGTTTTTATCAATAATAAAAACTGGGAATTAAGCACGAATAACAAAATTTTCTATTTTCTTTTTGATTTTTATTTCAGTGAAATATAAGAGCATTTACATTGTTGCATTTTTAAGATCAAATTCAATGTTAGAATCTTCCGTTTTTTTTTTGCATTTGTAATAAACATAATAAAAATTTAAAATATTAAAAATATCACAAGAACTGAATAGGAGTTTTTAAATAATGTTAGAAATAATGCTACATCAGTTTTTTTTCATGTCAAATGACTTTAAAAAATGCTAGGACCTACCATGAAAAATGGTAAGTTGGCAACACTGCTTTTTGCTGAAAATTTTTAGTTTTCTGGTATTTAGATACAATTTGGCCCAAAAATATGTTATTGCAATCTTAGTCATTTAATCAAGTTTGATTAGACTCGGTCCATATTTAACCAATGCTCCGACACAACTTATACTTCCGATAAAAGCTTGCAATGCCAAAACTTCCTTCAGAATTTATAATAGGTTCTATATAAAACCAACTCCCAAAATCCCTTGAGGATGGAAGTATTTCTTATGGAGGTTAATATTTAGATTACATTCTTCACAAATAACTCGTATATGAATCTCAAACTGCCAACACAATTTTATCCCTGTGGATCCATGACTTAAAAATTTGTGTGCATATACTAAGGCATGGGTATCATATGGCGGGCTTGACCGACAAAACATTCTTATTTGTTTTTAGCTACAATTTCCAAATAAAAAAATATTTGCGAAACCTGATATTCAATGTTTGAATTAAAATCTTGCATCCAAGGCATTTACTACTACATAAATAAACATAAATACATATGCGTATATGTATGTGTGTGTGTGTGTGCGTGAAAACGTATGTACTTATATATGTAAACTCTCACTCTCCATCAGAATTTGACTAACCACTTACATACAATTATGCTAATAAGTTTAATTTACACTTAGGAATACACAATGCCATTGAAATTCATTTGAAATGGAATGAATTGCAGTGAAATGTTGAATAGTGAAAAAAGCAACAACCAACCATTTAACCAACGAATGAATGAAATGAATGGCCAAATAGATGGTGGTGGGATGACTGAATGGCCAACTTGGCTGACTGGCTCACTGTTTCACCGACTGAAAGATGGCACTGCATTTATTTAAAATTTTTATATGTAAATGCAACATTCCATCATTTTTTTTTCTGTTACACATTCATACATAAAGTATTCTCATTATAGCAGCATGCGTATGTGTGTGTTTTGCACATTTGAGAGATGAACAATTTTATGTTTATTAACTTTAAAGAATACATTTTGCTTGCAACGAGTGGGCATCTTTAATTAAGGCACAGGAAAAATATTGACTTCTGATAAAAAATTTTGTGATATTCAGGTCTGTTCTGAAAATCACGTGATTTCAAATTTTATGTGCTTTTAAAATCACAGGTGTGATTTTGTGGTGTTCTGTAAATCACACAGGGGCCTAATTCTGGCAGTCGTGATCGAGTACTTTCTCGATTCGAAAGCAATTTTATTTCTAATTCTTTCAGTCGGTACTGAACGAACCCAAATTATTTTTTCAGTAATGTGAAACTCAAATTAATGCTTTACAACACTGTAAAAATAATTTCGATTCGTTTAGTATTGACTGAAATAAATAGATATTAAATTGCTTTCGAATCGAGAAAGTACTCGATCACGACTGCCAGAATCAGGCCCCAGTTTTGTGTTTTTCGGTGTGATTTCCAATTTTCGAAAGCACAAGCAACCACAAAAAGTTTGTTCTACAAAATTATAGCTCATTTTTAACGCTTTTTATGTTAATTTCCGACAATTTGTTGTTTTTAATTGATTTAGCTATCTCAAATTAGCTTTAGGGTTTATTTTAAATTTTGCAATTTTTCGCGATTTTTAGCCATGTTAGCGATAGAAGCGATTTGTTTCTGTTAGTTTTCTGATTCTTTACAGCTTTAACGATTTAAAACAAAAAGACTTTGCTATCATGCCGCTGTTAGCAAATTTTTGCGAAATTTCGCTTATTTAGAAATTTTTACCGAGTTTTTGCCATTCCTTATAGTTTTAGGGACTTGTAATTAATTTTATGGCTTGTTTGAAATATTAAGGCCCTAAATTTGTAAAACGCTAACGCAACGCCAAAAATTATATTGAAAGCAAAAACAAAATCGAAAATATTACATAATTTTGTTGTTGTTTTCTATAGAAATGTATATTGAATTTTTAAATTTTAAACGCTGCATATCTTGTGGCGTTGATAATTTTAAAACGTTAAATGTATTTCTGTAGAAAGCAACAACAAAATTTCGACAAATTTTTGACATTGTTTTTGCTTTCAATGTTATTTTTGGCATTGCGTTTGCGTTTTACAAATTTAGGGCCTAAAAATTTTCGCGAATTTTCGCTATTTAGCAAAGTTTTTTTTGGTTATTTTCCAAAATTTTGTTTTTTTTAAACCCATTTAGCGTTTTTAAATAAAAATTAGGCTTTGCTTAGCTTGCAATTTTTCGCGAATTTAGCCATTTTCGCGACAGAAGTGATTCCTTACAACTTTTATGATTTTTAATAAATATTAGACTTAGCTTTCATGCTGCTGTTAGCAAATTAGCTATCTTTAATTCAACTAAAAAACAAACTTGAAATCACAACAAAAGTCCCAAAAGCAGATATTTTTTTTTGTAGTGTCGCCGAATTTTCTTAATTGTAAGAGATTTGTTGTAAATAAAATAGCTTATTGCATAAAAAAAATCAATAAACAACCCATTGAATATTTCATTTAAGTAATTTCTTATGACGGTCATCTTAAAATAGGCGCAAAAATAACAAAGTGATTTCAAAAAGTTGATTACGTATCTGAACGTTTTGAAATCACAAAGTAATATGCCCAGAACACCTTTCTTGTGATTTGAAATCACTTTCATAAAATGTGATTTTCAGAACAGGCCTGATTAATTAAAAATTTAATTTAATTTACACCAGTAAACAAATAAATAGTATCAATTAAACGTTAAATTCACTTAATTAAACGTTTAATTAATTCGATTAAACATTTAATTAATTTGATTAAACATATAATTCATTTGATTAAACTTTTAATTCACTTGATTACATTTTTAATAAAAACTGATTAAATTTTTGATTAATGCTTAATTTGCTAAACAAATTTGGAGAAATTTTTCTGCAAGTGTAGCGTAATCCAGACTGAGTTGTTCCAGTTCAAAATGGTTTACCAATTGGCCTATAACAGACACTGAAAAAAATTCTGTCCGCGTTAAACTAGAGTCGCGTTGGCACGACTAAGATCAGGATGGAGCAATAGGCTTAATGCCTTCTGTTGCCGCATAGACATGCCGTCCCTAACTTATGCCCAGCATGTGGTCAGGGTCCTCATGACAGCACTTCTTCGCTATGTTCAAGACTTCTATGGACCGGACCCACCCTGTAAAAGTAGCTCAATTTCCCCCCGATTCAAAATTGTATATTGCTTATGCTGTTACAATAACAACAACTTTATGCCTCAAGCACTTTATTATGGTGAAATCCCTTAAAAACGTAATTTTATTTTTTTCTTGTTAATTTTGTATTTCCTGGAAACCATTTAAATTGTATTCTAACAACTGTTCTTAAAAAAGTACCCAAGGGTTCAGCGTTGAGCCCATGAGAGTTAATGATGCAGGCAAACATACATACACACACACACACACAGATACACTTGTAAATTACATTGCATACAAATGGGTTTTTGAGAACAAACATACACACACATTTACACTCATCCAATATTTGGGAACGAGTTCTTGTTGGCGAGATGGCGCTAATGGTCACGCATACAATCGGTTGATTTTGTATGCATTTGCCAGCGTTTTTTTCAACGGCTGTTGCTATTTTTTGCATTGCAAGAAAAAAACGCGTCCTGCAATGAAATGTGTTTTATTTATGTATGTGTTTAAGTGAGGAAGAAAAAATCTATATGATTTTACCAACTGAAACGTAATAGACTTTTGTATGCATGACATCAAACATTTGCTGAAAAACAAAATTCATAAAATTTTTTATTCGCGCATAAGACAGTGGGGTAAAATTAAGAAAAATAATGATGAATAGAAAATTTGTAAACTTTCCAGGTGATTTGGATGAAACAAACTGTAAAGTGGGTGGCTAAGACTATGACTCAAGACTTTGAATTATATCGGTGAAGAATAATGAAAGGCATATCGACTCCACATGCCTTCCTACACCCTTTGACATACAAAAATTCAAAGGAATGTATGTTTTTCCCAGCAAAAAAGGCATTCTGAAATTTCTGTCTAATGATATAGTCTGATATAGTACAAGGTATTTTTGCAGGATATCAAAGTTGATAGTGTAAGGCCGGTTTTCACGACTTACCTATAAAGTTCGAAATAGTAAACGGTACCTTTAGCACTAGTGGGGAATAAAGTTACCTTCAGCTATTTTTCGTTTTCACAACTTATGTATAAAATAAACTTAACATTTTTGAAAATGTGGCAATACTAAAGAAAATACCGATTATTTTTGCCAAAATAAAAATACAAACTAGCAACTACGTACTTATTTTACATTTACAAAATATACGAATAATTGGAGTTGCCATATATAAAAAATATGTGAATATAGTATGGCAATCTCTAATCTAAACCTTACGACAAAAGTTAAAGGTAGAACGTTCCTCTCTTTAGCTTATCGTTCACTTTTAGATTAAAGGGAACTTGTGATAATTAAAAGCTCATTATCTGTTCGATAACTTCCTACATTTAGCTATCGTTAAGTCGTGAAAACGGGCCTAAGTGTAAATAAAAGAAAAATATCTGGAAAATAAAACAAGTAAAGTTTTTATCAAAAAAGGGGAAAGCAAATAAAATAACCAAAAATGTTTTTTATTTACATTTGCTGGGAAATTTAGCTGGATTAAAGAAAGTGATGTAAAAAAGTCCCTATATTTTTTGCAAAAATTATGGCGAACTTTTGGACCACTTTTAGATATTTGTTATATTTTAAGTCCAGGATGGTGATTTTGATATAAAAGACATATAACGCTGAGGAATGGTAAGATGAAGAATTAAAAATCTGTGTGAAATACAAAAAGATCTTGTAGAATCATTAAAAGTAAAACAAAATATTATTTACCTTCTCTTAGCCATTGGAAAGCAGTCGAAGGCAGTCTATTTGTCTACTTTTTAAATACTTAATTATTCTGGACTTCTGTGTAGAGTTTTTTGCAAATGTTTCGCTATTTCTGTCTTTCTGTCTGCTGCTGCTGTTCTTACCACTCGTTTGTCTAAGCCGGTTTCTTTAAAGTTGGTTTCCTTTGCGTCCTGCCAAATTGTTTTCTGCGTCCTTTTCCTGTTGCGTCTTATGGTCTAGTCTCTGGTGCTGTTTTCGGCATTCTTTCAACGTTTCTATACCACCTCATTTTGGAGCGATTTATTCTAAATTGTAAGGGTTGTGTACCCAGATTCCCTCGAATCGTCTCGTTTCTTATTTTGTCTCTTCATCTTTTAGCAACTTCATTTAAACTTCTTGAATGCGGCCTTGAGACTTTGTCGTAAGTTGTACCCATGACTCACAGCCGTATGTAAGAGAAGGTGTATATCGTCACCTTAAATGCAAACGGACGTAATTACTCAAAATTCAAAATTAAGTTTTTGATTGATTTTTGTTCGTTTTATTAAACTTATTTATTTGTTTTAGATCCCTGCCACTAAAAATTGCGACTTTATTAAATAAATTTAAACGCCAAGGAAACCTTGTGGTTAATGTTGTTATTAAGTTTTTTGCTTGCCCTGTTGAAAAAATAAAAAGTAGTTACGTTTGTTTGCATTTAATATGACGATATGTAGAGTTGAAAAAGGTAAGTTTTCTTTTGGTGAACACCTCTCGTTTATTTAGAAAGTTTTTGTTAAAACCTGAGTATAATTCGGCTGATCCTGCGCCGATGTTATAACGATAAGTTCTTTGTCCCATTTTTTCATTCTAACTTATCACTGATCCAAGAAAGCGGAACAGCTCAACCTGTGTTAGTTGTTCCGTTCCATTTGAAATACAGTGGCCGTCTTTTTCTCGGCATAATTCCATTGTTTCGGTTTTGTTCGTATTTATACGGAATTCTCTGCTGATCATTTCGTCAACAAAGAGGTTGAATTTGAAAATATAACACAATGTGTTATAACAACTTCTGTTGTTCTGAACTCATCTGAGTTGGACATTTCAGGAGTTTTTTTATTATGATCTTTTATAACTGGATAACACATTCGTATGGAAACTTTTCTGACAGCAATTGATTTCTTAGAGAAAAAGGTACAAAACTTTTAGAATTTCGCCGGTTGTCCTCATGGTGTTGTACTAGTAAGAACTATTTTAAGAGTAATAGACGGTAGAGCTGGCTTAAGCCTAGACCTTTATGTATCTGACTTCTATTAGTTTCGACTTTTTCAAAATGACGCTTAGCCTTAGTCGAAGGTATTATAAATATGTCTTGCACTGTTTCAAGACACAAAATATGAGAAGTTTCTTTAGGGTGAAATCGATCTAAAGGGTGTCCCAAAATTAACCCAAGATTTGAAATTAATAGAAAACACAGTTTTAAGTCTTTTTTTTAAAGGATTGCCAATTCAAATCTTGCGCTAATTTTGGGACACCCTTTATTACCAAAAAAAAAAAAAAAAAAATGATTATCTGAAAACAATCGTACTGCAGTGCGCTTTACTTCTGTTGAAGGTTTCAACAATTAGTTGATTTAATTTTTGTTCGCCATAGAAGCTCAATTCATCTTTTGTCAGCAAAAAGCTTCGTCACTTCTAACGAATCTGCTAGATACTTCAGATCTTCATCCAGTACAAATTATACAATTAAAAATTTAAAAGTTTTACACATGTAGCGCTTTAATTTTTTTATTTTTAATTTACCCCACTGTGCATTTCTTTAAAACCTTATCCTGGCAATCAGCTTGTGACTGTGTATTTGTATGAAAAAATTGTAAAAGTGTATGTAACTAGTTGGCCATGTTTGTAAGACATCCTCGAAGGCGAATGTACGACAATGTTAATTCCTGCACAACATGTGAGGGACAACCAGAAAAAAAACGCCAACCTCATTTTCAAACAAGATTCACCAAAATCTTGCACGACACAAAGCAAGACAATCAGTCCTGAATTCCGATCGAAAGTGATTTCGTTTTATGTGAAGAAAGATACGAAACCACTTCCACTTTCAATCGGAATTGATTTCTGTGACAAGCCTGAATGTCGCTCTTGCTTTTTGTCTTTCATTCGATACAAATTCGATTAGCTGTCAATGTCGCCTACTTTGTCGCCTACTTTGTCGTCAACGACTCAATGCATGACAATGTCGTCAATTTTGTCGTCCACGACAAAAATTATTCCATGTATATTTTTAGGTATAGTTGCAATTTTATTTCGCTTTTTTAATTTCTATTTCATGTTAAATACTCGACTCTTAAAAGCAACCGTTGAATTGAAAGTGAATTGAACTTCATTGTACTCCATTTTTTAACCCACGGCCACCTTCATCAGAATTTTTTCGGTTTTACTGGTTTCTGCTTATTCGTTAATTTTATGTAGACATTTAAATTACAAATAAAAAAAAGAATGTAAGAATTTTAAGATAGTCGACAACTCGCGCATACACAATCGTAGCTACCGGAATCTGGCCAACTGGGTTTCTTGTATACCGCGAATATGATTGACTACTACAAATTTGCTAGAGATACTGTAGCAAAAAAAAAAAAAAAAAATGCGAAAATATAAATAACAACAATAAAAAAATTACTCTATTTCTACGAAAATGACAATGATTTATGATTTATTTGCTTTATGGGCGCTTAAAGTCCAGAGAAGATGGCCCCTGTACAGCACAATTTGTCATACAAATCATGAAAACAGAATGAGCCCAGCAGCAAGAGGGAGGTAGACTTAACTAAAAGCTTTCAAACTTAAAGCGCTCAATATTTTTTTTAACAAGAAGCATTTCTATTATTTTAGGAAACCTTCTCTTTTCGTTTTAAATCTCTTTTTTTTCTGGAAAAAATTTCCATCATAACTATAGTGCAATTAATGTGAAATATTTTTGTGTTTGTTGTTTAAAAAAAATTCTCGGAATTAGGTTAATCTGAGGTTGAAATTGTACTTTAAATTGATTTTTAAACCAAAAGCAAATATAAATTAATCTGTCATTTAAAAAAAAAAAAAAAAAAAAATTTAATTCTTTCTTACCATCAAAATTCAGTTTATATTTTAAATCAAGGTAATTTTAATATAAATATAAAAATAAACAAATTGATAACATTTTCTATAATTTATAATTTAAATACAGTTTTAATGGGAAAAGTTAAATAAATCAAATAAAAGTAAAAAATTTTTCGTGATTTTTCAATGCCTGAAAATTTTTACATAAAATAGTTGGGTTAATTTTAAAAGTATTTACATGTTTTTTTTTTGCATTTTGTTTTTTCTTAACCTAATTACAACCACAATTAATGTTGGAAGAATTCCAATCAGTTGTAGTGGGAATGTAAAGAGAGATAAACTCACTGTTTATTGTTTGATGTTTTTGTTTAAACTTTGATATTGCTACAAGTAGAACTGTTGCTTATGATTCTTATACGCTTAACGGCCAATTTCACCAAGTTCGGTTAAAACTAACTTTCAATTAAAGTTCCAGTTACCAATATGTTTTGACAGCTATAACCGGTAGTTAATTATAAATGAACTTGGTGAAATTGGTCGTAACAGTTTTATTTGGTTTAATATCTTTAGTTTTTCTAAAATCTTCATGGATGAAGTTTCCTGATGATCTGGCCTAAGCAACCAGTGAAATGCGCATAGGAATAGCTTATCCCATCAACAATAAATTTCAAGTGTTTTTATCAATAATAAAAACTGGGAATTAAGCACGAATAACAAAATCTTTTGAAATTAAAAATTTTGTATTCCCAAAAATTGAAATTACTTTTTGATAATAAACAGGCAAGTGCACCGCCTAAAAAAACACTTAATTGACAACATCTTTTGTAAGTTGTTGTTTGTTTTTATTTTGTTTTTCTTAACCTACTTACAACTACAGTTAATGTTGAGAGAATTTCAACTAATTGTAGTGGGGAATGTAAGATGAGATAAACCCACTGTTTATTGTTGATGTGTTTTGTTTAAACTTTGATATTGTTACAAGTAGAACTGTTGCTATAAGTCTTATACGCTTAACAGTTTTATTTGGTTTAATATCTTTAGTTTTTCCAAAATCTTTATGGATGAAGTTTCCTGATGATCTGGCCTAAGCAACCAGTGAAATGCGCATAGGAATAGCTTATCCCATCAACAATAAATTTCAAGTGTTTTTATCAATAATAAAAACTGGGAATTAAGCACGAATAACAAAATCTTTTGAAATTAAAAATTTTGTATTCCCAAAAATTGAAATTACTTTTTGATAATAAACAGGCAAGTGCACCGCCTAAAAAAACACTTAATTGACAACATCTTTTGTAAGTTGTTGTTTGTTTTTATTTTGTTTTTCTTAACCTACTTACAACTACAGGGAATGTAAGATGAGATAAACCCACTGTTTATTGTTGATGTGTTTTGTTTAAACTTTGATATTGTTACAAGTAGAACTGTTGCTATAAGTCTTATACGCTTAACAGTTTTATTTGGTTTAATATCTTTAGTTTTTCCAAAATCTTTATGGATGAAGTTTCCTGATGATCTGGCCTAAGCAACCAGTGAAATGCGCATAGGAATAGCTTATCCCATCAACAATAAATTTCAAGTGTTTTTATCAATAATAAAAACTGGGAATTAAGCACGAATAACAAAATCTTTTGAAATTAAAAATTTTGTATTCCCAAAAATTGAAATTACTTTTTGATAATAAACAGGCAAGTGCACCGCCTAAAAAAACACTTAATTGACAACATCTTTTGTAAGTTGTTGTTTGTTTTTATTTTGTTTTTCTTAACCTACTTACAACTACAGTTAATGTTGAGAGAATTTCAACTAATTGTAGTGGGGAATGTAAGATGAGATAAACCCACTGTTTATTGTTGATGTGTTTTGTTTAAACTTTGATATTGTTACAAGTAGAACTGTTGCTATAAGTCTTATACGCTTAACAGTTTTATTTGGTTTAATATCTTTAGTTTTTCCAAAATCTTTATGGATGAAGTTTCCTGATGATCTGGCCTAAGCAACCAGTGAAATGCGCATAGGAATAGCTTATCCCATCAACAATAAATTTCAAGTGTTTTTATCAATAATAAAAACTGGGAATTAAGCACGAATAACAAAATCTTTTGAAATTAAAAATTTTGTATTCCCAAAAATTGAAATTACTTTTTGATAATAAACAGGCAAGTGCACCGCCTAAAAAAACACTTAATTGACAACATCTTTTGTAAGTTGTTGTTTGTTTTTATTTTGTTTTTCTTAACCTACTTACAACTACAGTTAATGTTGAGAGAATTTCAACTAATTGTAGTGGGGAATGTAAGATGAGATAAACCCACTGTTTATTGTTGATGTGTTTTGTTTAAACTTTGATATTGTTACAAGTAGAACTGTTGCTATAAGTCTTATACGCTTAACAGTTTTATTTGGTTTAATATCTTTAGTTTTTCCAAAATCTTTATGGATGAAGTTTCCTGATGATCTGGCCTAAGCAACCAGTGAAATGCGCATAGGAATAGCTTATCCCATCAACAATAAATTTCAAGTGTTTTTATCAATAATAAAAACTGGGAATTAAGCACGAATAACAAAATCTTTTGAAATTAAAAATTTTGTATTCCCAAAAATTGGAATTACTTTTTGATAATAAACAGGCAAGTGCACCGCCTAAAAAAACACTTAATTGACAACATCTTTTGTAAGTTGTTGTTTGTTTTTATTTTGTTTTTCTTAACCTACTTACAACTACAGTTAATGTTGAGAGAATTTCAACTAATTGTAGTGGGGAATGTAAGATGAGATAAACCCACTGTTTATTGTTGATGTGTTTTGTTTAAACTTTGATATTGTTACAAGTAGAACTGTTGCTATAAGTCTTATACGCTTAACAGTTTTATTTGGTTTAATATCTTTAGTTTTTCCAAAATCTTTATGGATGAAGTTTCCTGATGATCTGGCCTAAGCAACCAGTGAAATGCGCATAGGAATAGCTTATCCCATCAACAATAAATTTCAAGTGTTTTTATCAATAATAAAAACTGGGAATTAAGCACGAATAACAAAATCTTTTGAAATTAAAAATTTTGTATTCCCAAAAATTGAAATTACTTTTTGATAATGAAAATAGAAAATTTTAAAAAATTATTAAAAATCTATTCACAAAAGTTTCGCGAAGATTGGGGCAAGCACCTTAAGTTAAAAGAATGGGTGAAAGAAAAAGATGACTTAGAAAAAACCTTTTGCAATTACTGCAAATGAGATATTGTCGAAAATTAGTGGCCTGGAGCAACACGCAGAAATAAGAAAGCACAAAAGTGTTACGGGAATAACTTAAAACAATCCTATCACTTTCTAAAAAATTTGTTACAAAGTTCAGTAGAGGCGACATTAAGTTTAAGTACTGCGCATGCTTGTTTAACTTATTTTGCTTTTGTTTGTGTTTTACGTGTGCCTCTTTGCAAAATGTTTGGTTGATATCTGCATGAGATTTAAACCAATTTGTAGTCATTTGAAAAATAGTTAATTTTTAGTTAGTGTTTTTTGCAACTGACTGTTTTATTTATTACAGGGTTTATAATAAAGGTAATATAGATTGCAATGTGTAGAATAGGATTTAATCAAAAAACTTGAAAAATGAAATTATTGCGTTTTTTAGGGACCTCCTCAAGTAATTTTTGATCATATACGAAAAACGTGAATTTTTTGATCATGAAAAAATGTTTCTTTATTTAAGAAAATTTTACTTAATACGAACAAAATGAGTTAAAATCAAGATATTAATTTTGGATTTTTCTGTTTTAAGAAACAAAATTGATTACTTTATAAAAGAAAATTCAAAATCAATTTAGAAAATTATCTAAAGTTGCAATAAAATATTTTATGGTCAGAAAGGTGCTTTTCAGCTGCCTGTGAAATATTAAATAACAGGATAAAATGCCTTAAAAAAAAGATGTGTTTTTACAAAAAAGATCTTTTTTTTCATACTCAAGTACAAATATTCAGTTGATAGTAATACCAATAGTGAAATCTAAACAATCGATAAATTTCGAAAGTAGAAAATATCGATAGTATCCCAACACTAACAAATCTACAATTAAATTAACAATTTGAAATTAAAAGTGACTTAAGCACTAATTATATTAGTATTATTATAGAAAATCCAACACCTTAAATTTATTTTGTCTCATTCTTTCAGCAAAAGTATCTCTTCGTCAATGCCTTTGGTCATAATTAATCAATTTAAGTTTCATATCACACACTCCAAAACACCCAATAGAGAATCTAGTCTCTATTTATATTTATTTATTTATATGAACATTTACATTGTATCGTTTTTTTTTTTCTTCTTCTTCTTTATTTTACAATTATTTAATTAAATATCCACCAAAACAACGTCCCTGCACAATGAATTACGGAATGAATGAATGAATGAATGAGTGAGTAAATTGCAAGCAAGCGAACGAGCCAGCGAAACAAGCAGGCGAGGGAGGGTGAAGTTGTGTGTGCGTGTGCGTGTGTGTGTGTGTGTGTGTGTGTGTGTGTGTATGCGCAACATACCATTTTTGGTAGAACATAGAATAGTACAATTAAGCGTTGTATATAATTCCATTTTCAGCAACAGACATGACCATAAACGTGTTGCATATGATTGTTAATTTGTATGTGCGACATGAAATGGTACGTTAGTTGGTGTGCTGGTTATTTGCTTGCCACTTTATGAAGTCACAAATAAAAGTGAATGATGTCAATACCAAATACTGACTCGGCTAACAACTACAAAATATACGCTTGTACTACTGTGTAAATAGTATTCAACTTAATAAACCGAGTAAGTGTCAAATTTAAAATGTTTTTTTTTTTTTTTGGTTCTATTTTATGTTGTGTTTAAAGTCATTCTGTGTGTTTTGTTGATGTTCTTGTCAGTTGCAATTAAACAAGTTAATAAACGCATTTTTCACCAACAACAACATCATTATAATTTTTTTCTTTCTTTCTTTTTTGGCAAAACTGCATGAACATGGAAAAACTCATTTTTGTTTTCACTTTTTTCTAGCTAAAATACACAGAAAAAAATAAAAATTGATTACAATTAAAAAAATTTGTAATATTAACTAATAATAATAATAATATTAACTAATAATTTGTAATATTAACAAATTAATTGCATCAGTTAAACGTTTAATTCACTTGATTAAACGTTTAATTCATTAGATTAAACGTTTAATTTGCTTGATATTTCACAAATTAAGGCTCCACAGTGCACCAGATTGGTCTCTGGTGGAGGGTGATTTTATTTTTGATCAATGCTTTAATTGAAAAAAAATTAGCAAGAATTTTTTCAGTGTAGTGAAAATCTACTCTAAAAAATGTGGCTTGTACTATTAAAGTTTTTAATTAAATAGTGAAGAAAATTAGATTTTGAAAACATATCAAAAACATTCGTTTACCCGACTACACCGAAAACCAAATCAACGTAAACTTTGCTACACTGTAAGAAATATGGCGCTTAACTACAAAATACCTTTAAAAGTAACACGTTTTGAACACAACGCTTTATAACTTTTATTAAATATTTAGAATAGAAATCAATTATTTTTGAATTATGTGTGAATTACAAAAAAAATATTCATTTTTACATCAGATCTGATTAAACACTGCCATAATATTAAGCCGAAATTTTGCCAGAATCCATTTTACAAACCTGAATGTTTAAAATTTCTATAAAAACCCCAAAATTATTTCAATAAAATGCAGCAAAATTACTTAAATTTACCAACTGTAGTGTACAACTGCATTTGGCTTTTATCCTGGGGACCCATTAAAATAAACACATTAATTGAGTGAGTGTTTACATTTTTGGATTTGTGATAACAGAGCAACTATAAGTAAAATTACATATCAAATAATGCAAGGACGGAATCAGCCTTTAGTTCGGGGGTGGGGGCAAAATAGTGGAGATGAAGTCAGAACCTCCTGCATACCCAATTTGTGTGCTCGACAAGCCCAGGGGGCATTATCTCCATAGTTCCCTAGAACCCCTATTTCGATCCGCTCTTGAATGTTTTTATATATGCATTTGTAACATTATGTTTTTGCTCTTTCATATTCATTTATATTAGATAATTTTACAAGCAAACAGTCCATCTGTTTTCAGTGGAAACGAATTAAGTTTTGTAGTCGTCAGCCAGTCAGTCAGTCAGTCAATTCAATTCATTTCATTTTTACTTGTAACTGATGTTTTCCTAACTAATTTGTACAAATGTTTTCAGTTGCTCGCAGTTCTTGTAAATTGTAGTGGCAAAAACAACATTCATAACAACATCGAACTACATTGTCGGCAACAGCAACATCAACAATATAATCAACAACATTATAGCATTATGTTAACATTGTTGTTGTGGGTGTCTCGAACAAATTAATGTTGTTTAGCGGGCAATAAAATTGCATGGCAATCGAAATTAATAAATAATTAGAGGAGTGCTAATTAAAGAGGATACAATTTTTAGTGAAAAGGACACTAAAGTCGGCCATTTATATTTTTATGTTAGCCAATCATCCCTAAATCCTCGGTAAAAATGTGCAAAAATTGCATATCTAACACTTTGCTTTGGTGTGAAAACCCCCTAATATCTTGTGAGCTAGAGGTTCCCAAATTCCAAAATAATTTTTTTTAGAAATTTTCTGACGGTTTTGGGACTTTACATTTTGGCTTTTAATATATGTATAACATAAAAAACTGATTATATCTATAAAAAAAAAAATGCATCTTCATATTGACATCAATTACCAGAGAAGACTAAAATGCTTTTTTTGCTTTTTTGCTTTTTTTTAGCTGTTTTTTATAAAACCTGCTGTTTTTTGCTTCTTTTACAATGGTGTTGCTTTTTTTTGGATTTTTTTGTTTAAACTTCCCATTTTTGTATTAAAAACTTCGTATGTTACTACCAAGGCGAATTCCTCTATAAAAGTGAATTCGCCTTCGTCACTACCTTTTTGCAACTCTGTTTTCATTTTAAAAACAATCAACTGAAATCATAGTAGGCTGTTAAAAATAGAAATAAATAAAAAAGTTTAAAAAATGCCGAAAGAGAAAAGTAATAGAAATTTATTATTAAAAATGGTAAAAACATATGAAGGTGTCTTTAAAATTGAAGAAAATTGGCTCTTTTGCAATATATGCTGCTGCAAAATAAATTGTTCGAAAAAGTCTAATGTGGATCAACATATAAGATGTGGGAAACACCAATTGGCGTCTTCTAAGCAAGAGAACCATCCACAGAAACTAATTACGGAATATCCAGTGACTCCAACTGCTACAACATTTCAAACGGATCTTTGTAAAGCATTGTTAGAATCCAATACCAATAAAAAAAGTTAGTTCTCCCAGTTTCAAAAATTTCATTGAGAAATATTCTCAAATGTCGGTTCCGTCTAAAACTTGCATCCGCCAGAAATACATACCAGAATTGTATAGGGAATCTATAGAAAAAATGCGTCAAGCAGCCAAAGACGAATATATATGGATTTCTGTAGATGAAACTACGTACAGCGAACAGAGATATGTTGCAAATTTTATTTTTGGAGTCTTAGAAAAATTGAAAGACATTAAATCTTATTTATTGAACATGCAAGTACTTGAAACGCCAAATGGCGCATCTATTGCAGCATTTTGTAATGATTTCTTACAAATATTGTGGCCAGATGGTAAAGTAGAAAAGAAATCGAGTTTAGATTTGATATTAATTTTTTGTATTTAGGCATAAAATATAACAAAGTGTTACTTGTAGTAACATATGCAGCTGCAATGTATCCGAAAATGCTTCATTTAACATGTTTTGCACATGGTATCCATCGATTAGCTGAATTCATTCGAACAAACTTTGAAAATGTCAATAAATTGATTTCCAATGTTAAAAATATTTTCTTAAAGGTAAATATAACTTTTAATCAGAGGTGTTCTGGAAATCGAAAACGCAAGAATTTAAAAGTCGTTTTTTTAATATGATTTTTGTAGTAAAAGAATTTTATGACAAATATTTCTCTATTGAACAGAATTTTTGGTTGCTATAAAAAATTGCAAACTGCGGGTTTATTAATTTCAGAGAGCACTAATGCTTTATCGGCAGTTTTTGACGGACTATGCAAGATCGAGGACCAACAATATAAAAAGAAATTTGAGAAAATATTAAAAAGAAGTCCCGGATATCAGCAGTTTTTGGAAATAAAATATATTTTAGAGTCTGGTACTGTTCCAAAAGATAAATATGTAAAAAGTTTGTCCTCTAATGAAATTCTCAAATTTAAATATGCACCGTCAACCTCCGTTGATGTAGAAAGAAACTTCTCTTTATACAAAACGCTTTTAACAGATCGACGTAGAATTTGAAAACATAAAAGCCCACATGATAGTATATTGTAATAATTTTGATGATGTGGAAGAATTAGAATAAAACATTTTTTAGTGCTTTTTTTTTTGATGTTTTATCAATTTTTTGTTGCTTTTTTTATAATTTCTTTTTGCTGTAAAAGTATTGAATATTGCTTTTTTTGTCTTCTCTGGTTATTACAAATGACATCAATGAGGAAAGTGACATCAATCCAATGAAGAACGTCATCATAAAATGTTGTCATATTTTATGCCTTCTCTATGCTTTGACCACAGTGACATCAATTAGTTAGCACATTTTGTGTTTTATTAACATTATTTTCATGTTTAGAAAATAAAATAAGAAGCAGAAATTCCCATATACTATTTGTTGAAATTATTCTCTTAAATACATCAAATTATCACAGTAAAATGATTCAGAAAACCATATCGGCCAAGCTGCTGGTGTCTTATAGTTGAGATATTTTTTTTTTCTTTTGTAGACAATGGGAGGAAAACAACAAAAATGAAACAAACATGTGCAACGGGCAAGTTAATAACAATATTTCCTCACTTTGACTTAAGTCAATCCTAATGACTCAATTTAATGACAGTTTGCCTATTGAGGCCTTTCTCCGATGCTACTGAGTCATCGCACTGATGAAATTTTTTACTAAACTGACTCCGGTTCGTTATGTTGTGCCGATGTATCATCCTATTGATAACCTAACGACAATTGGGCCATGTGATGTTAAGGCTGACATCACAACGATGAAAAGTGTCATGGTTTCAAAAACGAAGACACTTGTCATGGTACTGGTGTCAAAATACATCAGCGTTGTGACGCCTTTTCTATCAGTTTAGACCAACCTTTTAGTAGCCAATCGACTCTGAATCGCTTTCTAAATGGATCTAATTTTGTGCGTCTGTTCGACTGGCTAGTTGTTTATGTAAAACTGGTTGGCATAGGCATATTACAGGTCGCAATTTTGGAGATAATTTGATGAAATTAGGTATCTTCTAATTGTCACAAGAATGAAGCCTACTGATGAAATTTCACAAACTTCTCTTCAAAATACAGTCCTTGTGCCGACGAACCATCTTATTATGTTGGTTTTTATTTTCGTTGCGACACTAAAATATTTTTTAGCAACCCTAATCACTTTATCCAAATTTCCACTCCCGAAAATGATGGTACAGTAATCCACGGATAATTACCTCGCCAAAAACGCCAATACTTTTGGGTAATTATGCGGTTAAAGCATTTAAACGAATACACTTTACTACCTCATTGAGATAATTAAGCGAATACCACTCAAAAACCAAAGGGAATGGTAAACATGTAATGGTAATACCACCTTATTGTAAACTCACAAAAACCCATGGAAGTGGAGATGTAATGGCGTGAACCCGTTTTTCTAAGAGTGGAGTTAGCACTTTTGTTGAAATACATACAAAAATGGACCGTTTTCTTTCTAGGGACTTGTTAGCCAACTACGTTCTTTAATGGGCCAAATTGGAAATGCCACTTGTATGGGTGTTTCAATATGACAATGACCAAAAACACTAGCCAAAACTAATCAAATATTAATTGTCTGGTAATAGGATTCGAGACTTGGATTGGCTAGCTCAATCACCAAACTAAAATCCCATAGAGAACATTTTCGGCATTCTGAAGCGCCGGTGGGAGCTTGTCGTCTCAAAAATAAGCAGCAGCTGTTGGATTGCTTAAAATTAGTGTGGGAATCAATGTCATCAGCAATTTCAACAAATCTTATTGATTATATGTCAAAACGATGTGCGGCGGTCATACGGAGATTATACGAAGTACTGAAAGTGGCTTAAGTTTCGAACAGTTGTTTAAAGAGTTGACCTAATTTTTACTTGTTTATTTCTTGCAAGAGAATAAAATTAAATTTTTGTAGTTACTGCTAGATAGTAGTTGCATAATTTAATAAAAATTAACTGTGTTATTTTTATTACATATACTTAAAAATAAAATGTAGGACTTTTATTATAATGTCACGAAAAGTTGCTTAGGTTTCGAACAATACTGTGTATGCAAAAATTAAGGAAAAAGCAATTATATAAATTTGTGCTGATACATAGAAATCTGGACGCATCGTTTAGAAAGCAGATCGAATCAGAAACACTTTTTAAAGTGATCTTTTCGTCCATCTGGCTGGTTATCTTTCCATGTAAGACTTATGCGGAAAGTAAAAGTAGAAGTTTTAAGATAATTTGATAAAATTTCGTAAATACGTTTTAACTGTCATAAGAACAAATCCTTTGTTAATTGAAAGAATCGGTCTACAATATCACATAGTCCCCAAAAAAAGTTTTTTCGTTATGTCCATAAAGCCGTTATGACACTACATTTTTTATTCATTAATTGATATAGAATTGATAGAAAGAAACAGTAAATGTTAGAAAGAGCGAACTATAAAAAATGTAAACAAAGTTTTTAGTTTTTTCTTCTCTTGTTATGGTCTTGTTTCAGGGATGGCGTTGAGAATTTTTAAAATTGTACCAACAACCTTTAAAAATTGTACTTTTTTACCCTAATTGTACTAAAAGATTTTTTTTAGTTGAAATTAATTTTATTTTTGTTCATAAAAAACACCACAAAAAGGTATTATAAATCTTAGTTCAAAAAGTATCAACAAAAAAGTACAATTGAAACCACTTAGCCATCACTGTTTTGTTTATTTTATTAAATGTTGCCAACTTTTTGTTTATGAGAAACCTAAAAACAAAAAGCGGTAAATCGCTGAATTTGCCCATAAACCGCTGATTCAGCAACACTTTTAGTATTTCAAGCTTGAAATGTCAATTTTAAGTTAAACAATTTTACATTTTTTTTGACATAACTTCATTTTTTATCGATAACTTTAGTAACATTTTTGACGGTTTGCCATTTATCTAAATACAGCTTAACTCTTTGCACTTGGCAAATTTTTGTATTACATTATATTTGTACTGTTCACCAAAACTTGAACAATGCATTAAAAATGTAGTGTCATAAGGGCTTAAACCATATAATCATGTTCGTGTTAAGATTAAATTTGGCCAAAAATGTCTTACTGCAATTTAAGCATATTTAGTTAACTTGGTTCTGATTTAAACATACAGCTTTCATTCAAATACCAATCCCTAAAATATTCAAGCTATTTTCTCCTTTTAAATGTTAATATTAAAAAAAAAATTAGCGAAGTTTTCTTTAATCCCTTTAAGACAAAATTTCTCGTATATTTGGTGTATCTTGATAATATTCAGCACAAATAACTCTTATGGGCTCACCAGAATAAAGTTTATTTTGATGCAAATATTAAATTGTGGAATATTTTGCTTTTAAATAAGCCATATTTTGTTTTCTAGGCATACGGCCATGTTCTGACAATCGCACGATTTGAAATTGCAAAACGCCAAACTTATTTTATGGAGTTCCTTAACTCGTGCGTTAAGCTTGCGATCTGCTTTAGTTTCTTACAAAAATTTTAGTTCCCTTTTGAAATTTTAAATCGTCAAACTTCTTGCTATTGCGATTTACAGAACACTTAATTTGCGATTTTAAATCAGAAGCGCCAATGTTAAGCGTTTTGCGATTGTCAGAACATGCCCGATATTTTTTTAAAAAAGTTTTAGTGCATATTTTCAAATTATTAACATGTAAACTTGGTTGCATTACTTGCTGTGTTGTTGTCAAATAGTACTCAGGCAATTAAACGAATGAATCTAAGTGAAACTTTGGTTTGGGAATTTAATTTTTAAGTCAATTGCCCGAATTGGGCAATTAGAGTGGATTTTTGTTTAAAAAATGGAAGAAAAAAACGGGGATTTAAAACTCAATGTAAATTAGCGTGAAAGGCATTTCAGCGTGGAATAATTAACCGGGTTATATTGCATTTGGTAAGGATAACTTCCATAATATAAGGCTACTATGTTATCTCAAAATTTTGTGTTGGAAGGTTCTGAATTGATCAGAAGTCACATATAAACATCCTCCTTACAATCACTTTAAGACTAAAACACATGTGGGCATTTCCCCAGAATGGTCTACCAGGATGAAAAAATAAAATGTTGATAATCATCGTCTTTTATTGTTTATTATTATAGAAAAATCTATGCTGTTATAAAAGAATGGTTTCATAGCATATCTCAGCTGTTTTACTTGAGGAAATTGCGCTGGAAACTGGAAAATTTTATATTTTCTTATATTTTCAACCACTAAAGACATTTTTATGTACGTATTTTACATGCAAAAAATATGTTATGTGTACACTCTTTCTTCATTATCTCTCCATTACAATCAATTGCAAATTGAGTATTAAGTTGCTTGTTAAGCAAATTTGAAGATATTTATGGGAATCTGCATGGTGATAATAATAAAAAAACATATATGTAAAAAGTGTCACGTGCGTAATTTACAATTTATTTTTTCTTCGGCAACCCATGCATAGTTGCTTTTGAACAAAACATGATTATAAAGGCCCATTACTAACCTTTATAAAAACATTTTTTCCGAAATAAAAACCTCCTACAATTCACTTACTTTCGCACTTTTTCTTACGGTCCTAAAAGGCACTTCTATTCTTGTCACGTGAGTAAGTCAACTTTGATTGCATGGCATTTGGGTACCCAGTGCTCAATTTACCATTATATATACTTTTTAGAAAGAACTCATCACAAACAATGTAACGATTCTAGAATTCATTCTAAAATTCCAATCCACTTCTATTTTTTTAATATTCAAACACAATAAAACGCGTACAAATGTCGCGTGCATAACCAGAGAAACACCCATATAGATGTGGATTATATAATATAATTAGCGTTTAGGAAAAAATCGGATTTTTCGTTTGGCTTAAAAGAACTACGATCAAGTTTAAAACAAAATGTGGTTTTCCTTTATGATATTTAGAAAAGAAGTCACTTAACCCCCTTATTAGACTTTTTATACATAGATCCTCTTTTTCAACAAAAAAAAAAAGAAAGTAAGAAAGTATAGTCGGTCAAGCCCGACCATATGATACCCAGCACCACAGTACTTAAAAACACATCATGCTTATGTGTCCATATAAATATGGATTTCTCTATGTTTAAAAACTTCATTAAAATCGGTTTGAAAGTTTGTGAGAGGCAGAAATTGCCCCCTACATCCCCTTGTGGTCCTATTTTTGAAAAACAATATAGCTTATGTGTCCATATAGATATGGATCTATCTATGTTTTAAATTTCATTAAAATCAGTTTGAGAGGCAAAAATTGCCCCTTTCTCCCCTTGTGGTCCTATATTAAAACTGTATAGCTTATGTGTCCATATAGATATGGATCTATCCATGTTTTAAATTTCATTAAAATCGGTTTGATAGTTTCTGAGAGGAAGGAATTTCCCCCTATCTTCCCTCGTGGTCCTACGATTTGGCCCATTTTCAATAGGATTGGTCCTTGTGCTAATAAGAACCTATGACCCAAATTTTATCAAGTTATTTTCAAAGTTGCGACCTGTACTTTGCGCACAAGGTTACATGGACAGCCAGCCAGCCAGCCGGACGGACATCGTTAGTTCGACTCAGAAAGTGATTCTGAGTAGATCGGTATGCTTTAAGGTGGGTCTAGGACCACTATTTTAAGGCGTTACACACATCAGCACAAATGCATAATACCCTCTCCACTATTGTGGTATGGGTATAAAAAAGGAACCTTTAACAAATTGGACATTTTGAAGGGCCTAATTTGTTAGAAATGGGAATCTCTTTGTGGAACTCTTTTTGATTTGTGGTTACTAACGACTCTTATAATTACAAACATTATTCCTTCGTTCACCTAAATTTTCCTGTACATCCAAATTGTGTTCATGAGTTGTTTTTTGTTTTCTAATACCAAATAAAAGTGAAAATAAAACCGGCGAAAATTCTACTAAAATTTCCGTTGTTATTTTTTTATTATCCATATGCCCGGATGTTTTAACGGTATTTACGAGCAACATATTTTTTATAGCTGTTCAAAATTTGATTGGTAGTAAAAGAGACGAAACAGAACAAAGTACTTTTACTTTTTTTTATTACATTCTATGATTTTCATTTCCTCCCTTGACGTACTTAGACACACAAGAATTCATTAAATAGATTTTCTCCAGGTAGAAGTTTGAAGTTCATTTTAATAGAACTATGACTTTAAAAGTTAAAAGCAGGTCAAATGTGTTGGTGCGCCATAAAACTGAATGGGTAAATGAAAGAAGTTATTTAAGGTTCAAAACCAACTTGCTTAACGAAAACACACCTTTTGATATTAATTGGGGAAAATATCAAATAAATAATTGGCATAGAAAGAGTTGTTTTTTTTAACAAAAACTCGTAAATATTGAAGATATTGATTGTGATAGTGATATTTGTTACGATTATCGACGCATTAAAGTGTTTTACGGGAGTGGCACCTTTTTATTATAGACCGATTTTTAAAATTTTTGAATAAGTTAGACCCGAAACTAAAATAAAAGAACGTGCTACGTTTTGCGATATACCTCGATTAGTTTTGAAGAACTTTTGAAAATTGATTGCAAAACTACATAATTTTATAGTTTTATGTGTTACCACGGCTACTTTTACAAATCATATATTTTTTTGAAGGTTGGTTGACATTTTGCTTTTTTATTTTATTCTACTTCACTGATATCAATTCCAAACTGCTGAAAAGCTATTGGAAATCAGATCAATTTAATGCAGGTTCACATTTTACAGGAAAAAATTTTTTTTCGAACTTATATAAATATTAAGGCCCGTTTTCGCAACTTTTCGATAGCTAAAGGTAGGATTTTATCGGATGTATAAAAAGTGTTCCATTATTACAACTTTACCTTAACCTACCAGGTAGGATGAACCTTAATTTACTTTATCGCTCACTTTAGGTTAGAGTAAAGTTTTAATAATGGAACACTTTTTATAAGGCCAGTTAAAGTCTACTTTTAGCTATCGGTAAGTCGTGAAAACGGGCCTAAGACCAACTTTTTAAAATTATTAACAAAAAACACCCTTAAAAATTAATAAAATTAAAAATTTTCAAGTTGAAATTTATATTCGAAATTAATTTTCAGATTTCTAAATTGAAAATTACATGAATTCAAAATGCTTCAAATGCAAAGAGAATTTCGACAATACTTAAAAATTAGGTAATATTAACAGTTATTTGGTATTTTCAAATAAACAATTTAAATTCAAATTTTCGATATTAAATTCGAATTTTCGAAATTAAATTAAAGTTTTCGAAATTAAATCTAAGCTTTCGAAATTAAATACAAACAATCAAAATTAAATTCCACTTTTCGAAATTAAGCTCGAATTTTCGAAATTAAGTTGGAATTTTGGAAATTGGCAACAAAAACAATAAAATATTTAAATGGACAAAAATCGCGGGGAATTAAGTAAATACTATTTACGGTTTTCTGTTATTTTGAAGCAACAAATAAAAATTTGAAATTAAATTCGAGATTTCAAGACTGATAAACATGTGAAAACTATTATGGATTTTATTTTATTCTTAATTTTCGAACTGGAACGCGCATTCAAAAAGATACTAATATGCCGCCTGTCTCTTACTCGCCTAGTCCCCCATACAAATGTCCACCCCAATTAAGGGATCTCATATTAATTAAAAACCACTGTTATTTGTGGTTGTTGTAACAGGTTTTTTTCGTCGAAAGTTTTTTCTTGGTTGGCAAATTTCTGGTTGAAACAGTTGCTGCTGAATTGACAATTTTTGGCCGAGTGAACTTGGGTTGTTTAGGAATTTGAGTCGTTGAGGATTGAAGATCCAATTGACGTGGAAACAACCATCTAAAGGATACTCACCTTCTGGTGTTAAATCCTCCGGGGAAATCAGATGCAGTCAGTGCCTGGGATTCGGCAAAAATTAAAAATTGACAGATCTCAGGAGTTATTCGCAATCTCTGCCGATCGCGGCTGACCAAAAACCCTAAATGTTAAAACGGGAGGCAGAAGCCCCCATTAGCACGGCACCGGACTGACTCTTCAATGAGGTCTCTGTTAGAATGCTTCTTGCGGAAATTGCTTTCTGTTTTACAGAAAAATTGTCGTTGCGATAGATTCGATAGATTTTCCTTTAAAGTATGCTTTCGGAGATCACCAGAGGTTGTGACTTACTATTAGAGTATCCAGTTATTCGACTTTTGGTTTTGTTCGAGTAAGGAATTAATCGATTTTTTAATTTACAAATTTCTCGATTAATCGAATAAAGGTTTTAAATTGTTCGAATAAATCGAAGAATTCAAATAATTTTATCCAATGGGAAAAAACAAAAATCTCTATTTGAACTCATACATCTCATATGTCAACAACCAGACGATTAGAACATACAAGGTAAATAAATTGACATTCGGGTAATAACAGGTAACCCATAATCTGACAGTACATGGTTTATACATTTATAACTGCTGATGAATTTTTTTTTTACGAATTTATAGTCAGCGTTTAAAAAACTTCAGTCAAAGTAGAAAACTGCCATTCCTTCCACTTTTTCATTTGTAATTGGCCAAAAAAACTTTTGCTTTTACTTCTATCAAACGAACTCAAAAAGCGAAATGTTTTACACAAATTTTCGTTTTTTGTTCGACAGTTTTTGGTTTCGACTGCAGTTTTTTTAACCCTGTTAATAGTGATTTACATAATTTGTAACACACGCTCAAATCTAAAAATGGACTAAAATATGTTTAAAAGTAGGAGTAATGAAAATAATTGTAAAAGGTAACAACTAGGGATGCCAAACGGGATCGATTTTAACAAATCCCGGGATTCGGATTTTGGAAATCCCGATCCCGAAATCCCGGGATTTTCGGGATCCCGGGATTTCGGGATTTTTCGGGATCAATTTGTTTCTTTAATATACAAATTTTTTTAAAAAACAACAACACTTTATTTATTTATGTCTCAATTTTTAAAAAAGAAAACTTAACAAAACAATTATAAGAAAATTTTTTTATATTAACTAAATTTTATTTATTTTTGAATTTTTAAAAAAGAAAAATTAACAGAACAATTCTATTACAACTTTTTCTTATAAACAAAAGTTAAAATATATATATTTTTTTATTTATAAAAAAGAAAACTTAACAAAACAATTCATTTTATATACAAATTTTTATGTCGTTATTTCTTAATTTTTTGTGCGACGATAAAAATTTTACGCTTACTACGTTTAAAACAAAATATTATTTAAGATACATGTTAAAAAAAAAAAAATTTTATTTTTTTTATTGCATACTGGAGCGAATTAAAAATATGAATTTGGAAAAAAGTAAAAAAATCACATTTTTTTCAACTTTAAAGTCCTGTAGCTCAGTAAATCTTTATTCGACCCACACGGGGAGAGATATCTATTCAAAATGTTAAATCTTGTACAATTCAGTTAAACTGTTCTCGAGATTTTTCGAAATACCTTAAACAACTGCTGAAAAACACGATTTTCGCGTATATCTCGAAAACGGTTCATGGGAAAAATAAATAAATGCCATATTCGTGTTCAGCAGCACCAATTTAGCTTAGACAATATCTCATTTCTGAGGTTCATTTTTTTGTGACATAGTGTAATTGGCAGATGAGTGCTGGTTAGCTTTGCGACAGAATAGAAAACAAATGAGACATTGAGAAAACCAAATTTCTTTAATGTGCAGTTTTTCGTTGGGAAAAGGATAATCGCGTAATGAGAAAACGACCATAAAACAATGAATAATTAGAAAGTATAAAAATTCAATTAAACGAATATTTTTATACATATAAAAACTTTTGATACACAAAAGTTGTTAAATTGAAAAATCCCGGGATTCATAAAAATAAATCCCGGGATTCGGGATTTGTCAGTCCCGAAAAATCCCGGGATTTCGGGATTTGGGATTTCCCGTTTGGCATCCCTAGTAACAACATGTAATTTACTTTTAAGATAAGAAGTTTAAACAAGATATTTACAGGGGTGTGCTGGAAATCGCAAACGCAAAACGCAAGAATTTTAAAAGTCGTTTTTTAGTAAGATTTCTGTAATACAAGACTTTTATGACAAATATTATACAAACATTTCTCTATTAAACAGAATTTTATAACAAAAATTATAAAAATTTGATTAAAAGTATGTTAAAAACAGCCTCCAAATTCTTGCGTTTTGCGTTTGCGATTTCCAGCACACCCCCCTTAAACATTAAAAAAGTAGAATTTTATAAGAAATTAATTTTAATCGATTAATTGACATAAATTGTTCGAGTTATTCGTTATTCGAAATGGGCTATTTTAATTATTCGATCAAATAATGGCGAAAAATTCCTCGATTAATCGAACAACGATTAATCGATTGGATACTCTACTTACTTCCCAAAGACGCGGGAAGGAATATCCTGAAAATCTCACTAAATAGCTGATTTTTCATTACATGTAAAAAAGTTCGGCCTGAAGAGGGATTAAGTGCTGTTGCTACTCAACAGATTCTGCTAAAATTTTTCAGCGAAGGTTAGATTGCTCCAGCTCCTAAGCCTGGGGCAAGTGTATAATCTAGTCGGATTGTGCACGAAAATTGCTACCTGGGTGTGTTGGTTGTGCTTACAGTACGAGGCGGTTGGTTAATGGTTTGTTTGTCACCCAGTGGTTAGGATCCACCATCGCGTAGGCCATAGACAGGCCGTAGATACCTATCTTTGTTAATGTTTTCCACAGCTTTATTCCATATTGATCGCAGGGATAACCTTTCAACACAAAAACATTTTTTGAACTTTAAGCTATTTTTTTATTCCATGGCAACGCTTTTATCAGGGCTCGGTAAAAATGTAATTTGATTACAACAGTTTTGAAGAAATTGCATAAAGATCTTGTTATTCGTGCTTAATTCCCAGTTTTTATTATTGATAAAAACACTTGAAATTTATTGTTGATGGGATAAGCTATTCCTATGCGCATTTCACTGGTTGCTTAGACCAGATCATCAGGAAACTTCATCCATAAAGATTTTAGAAAAACTAAACATATTAAACCAAATAAAACTGTTAAGCGTATAAGACTTATAGCTTATAAAAAAAATTTTATTTATTTTTAAACATTTAACAAAACTATAGACTGTCAGCCGTCGAAGTGGCGAAAAGGCTAAAACTTCAAACAATTCTGATGATGCGAATGTGGCTATTTTAGAAACATGTAAATTCGATCCGAATTCAATCCCCCCGTTTAGACAAGAATCAAAATGATAAAAAAAAATAATTTAACTCATTTCATGTTGTAAAACTCATTCTTTTATTAAAATAATGTAATGAAAATAAAATTTGATAAACTTAAGCCTGATAAAAATTAAAAAGTTTCACTTTTTGTAATTATCGTAATGATAAATCAAATTTCTGTTAAGCAGCCCAAAATAAGTAACTTGCGTATCGCCAAAAAAGGTTTAAGTTAAAAAATCTTGACATCAATTTACGTATTTATATTTGTTAAAGCATTCGTTTATTAATTACCGCTGTAATATAAATAAACAAAGAAAGAATTATTAAATTTTAACTGTCGGGAAATAACTGACCAACTAGAGTTGTCTGAGGGCTTCTGTAGACACTAAAATAGTTTTTTTTTGTGTTTCCGCACAAAATGAACTTCCGTTGACCGCTGACTTTCAAATTCATATTTTGTTGACCACTATAAAGGTGTGTTTTGTGATATTGTACACCGTAAAAGAATTTATTGAAAAAAAAAAATGTTAAAAAATTAATTAACTACACAATTATTAATAACTAAAACATACAGAAAATACTGATGAGTTAATTTTGTTTATATTCTCAATTCATTTTAATGGAGTTTATTTATTTTTCTTAAAAATCTTTCAACATTTTGTTAAGTGTATTTTACCACTAATAATCAATACAATGTGCAAGTACAAGTTCTAACTGCCTCTTTTGTTGGTTTACCTTAGTAATCAATGAGTTTTTTTTTCAAAATGTATTTGAATGTCAGGAACACTAACAACCACGCCAAACAAAATTTTTTGATTTTGTACCCTACACTATTAATGTGGTAGGTAAGGTTTTGTAATAGAGTTTGTTATTTATATAAGCCCGGACTGTATATACGATCAATGGTAAAAAAGTAAGTAGTGTAGATTTTAAGTTATTTTATATGAATTGGATCAAATAATATGGCATATGTACACAACTAATTTATTGCAAATTTCATTATAATATCAATTACTGGTACGGTTCTGGCCGCATGTAAGTCTCTTATTGGTCTCTTATTGGAAAAAAAGAAAAAAGAATTCTGGCAAGATTTTGAATATTTAATTTAATTAAAATATATAACACAACACCAATATATCCAATGGATCATGAGTTGTTTATCCAAAGGCGTAATAAAGTTTTTTTTTTTGTTTGCAATTAAAAAAACTAACATCCCTAGAGAAAGGGGAACTGGCACCATACCCGTCACGTAACAGTTCTAAAGTGGTAGGGACCAGTTGACTTTCTAACTGTTTATACGAAGATGGCGATGACCTAGGAGGGGGTTTATTTCCGCCTTTTTGACACTTTTAACATAATGGACACATTAAATTTTAGTTAAAATAATGCCTGTCGCAGGTATTGTCCCGAGTGAACTGTGTAAATATGTTAAATCTTCTTCATATAAAGTAATATAACCAGATAGTATCAGCCCGCACACAATCCAGTCACATGACTGGTTTTGTGTCATTTACCTTTCCTCTGGAGAATTACGCTTTAAGCACTTTACCAACAGTTAAGTGATATGTCTTGTGGCATCAGTTAAGTGGCACGTAAGGCTATCCTGTTGAAACTACATGTGCTTAGTGAGCATTCAATCCAATTCAGGCTAAAAGAAGTTGCAGATCATCGACCTTTACAGCTAGTCTCAAAGAATTATGGACCGACGATGCCACCCGTCCAAATTTTACACTTTAACGTTACATTTTCATGCATTAAAAGCTCTTTGCTCTTTTGTGGATTGCTTCTGTCCCGAGTGCGAGAATTACGTTTGTAGACTTGTCTATTAATTTAGAAATAGGTTTTATTTTGATAAAACGATTTTATCATGATCAGTTTTCCGTGTGCTGAATGCTTAATATATTCATTCATTAAGATTTCGCATAATAGAATGAATAACTGACAGTCAATTCAGCAGATGTAGATTCAATAGCAGTGTTGCCAATTTAGCCATTTAGTGGCTAGATTTAGCCATTTTTCACCCTGTTCAGACATTAAAAAATGAGTTTAGCCATTAGCCATTTTTTTAGCCATTTTTCAACTTGTTTAGCCATAAAATTTTTTTTGTCGTTTTTTTTTAAAGAATAATTTTTATTTTATTATAAAAATTTATAAAAGTAAAATAAACATTTTAAACAATTAAAATGCCTTTAATTTAAATCAAAACTTTTACAAATGCTGAAAATCGCTAAAAGAAAGAGAATGAAACATCTTACAAAGTAAATGAACAGTACTCCAATTTTAAATTTATAAAATGGATCTACACAAACATCAGTGTTTTTTTCTGGTTGCAAGTGTTTCAATAAAGAGATGCACAAAATTTTTTTTTTTTTTTTTTTTTTTTATTTTTTTTTTTTTTTTTTTTTTTTTTTTAGAAATTTCAGAATTGACTATGACGAATTGGCGAAACGGGGGGTGCATTTACCATACGATAGGATGTTGGCCATCCCGGCTCCAATTCAGAATTTTAGGAGAGATACGGACTCTGCTATACGGAGGAGATCAGAGGCGTTTTGGGAAAACACAAGAACGTGCAGGGTTTCCAAGGTAATGTGGGGATCCTACGATCCGGAGTCGACGAGAATTCTTCTATCGTTATCGAGAAGGGACTGTAGACTTCTGATAGGTTTTATGACGGGTCACTGTTGGACTGCGGTATACGCCCATAGGGCGGGGCGGTTTAATAGTGACAATTGCAGATTTTGTAGGGTACCAGGGGAAAAGGAGACTGTAGAGCACCTGCTATGCTACTGTCCGGCACTCGTGCGCTCCAGGGCGAGTTGTCTGGGAGATCATTATCTCCAAGATCTAGGGGAAATCTCTGGAATTGGGCTAATGAGACTCCTGGCATTCGTCAAGAGAGTGTGGGGTACTCTGGGTACCATCACATCTGACTGACCTTTTTTCTTTTTACTGGCTTTCTTCTGCGGTTATCGTACAATGTGGTAACGCTAGGGACCTATTTGGTCTATGCGGGGTCTTTGTGACCGGCCACTCTAACCTAACCTAACCAGAATTGACTATAAATTTTCTCTCACTTCCATGGTCTAATGCTGAAGTAGAGAGGGTATTTAGCCAAGTAAACATCATTAAAAGTAATTTAAGAAATAGGTTACATTTAGCAACCGTTTATTCGATTTTATCAATTAGGTACACATTTTAACCATAAAATATTTATACCAACACCACAACAGTGGTACCCTCATGCGTTTGGGCTGATGTTTGTAGTACCTTTAAATATTGGTCCTAAGACCACCTTTACGTATACCGATTGACTTAGAATTACTTTCTGAGTCGAATTAACTATGTTTGTCCGGCTGGCTGGCTGTCCATGTAAACCTTGTGCGCAAAGTACAGGTCGCAACTTTGGAGATTTTTTGACAAAAGTTGGTACATAGGTTCTAATGTTGTCGTGATTATGATTTACCTTCAAATCATTAATAGCTAATAGGCACGAGTGCTTCCTATGAGATTTACAATAACGACATAACATTTATCGATGATTTAATTTTTAATATCTATCAAAATTGTAATTTACGTTTATTCTTATTAAACAAATTGATCTCAACTTACAATTTCATCGTCAGCAACTTTTAATGAATTATTTCTGTGTTGTTATTGACCCCTATTCTGCGTTTCGATTCGGATCGAAATTTTCTCCGTTTTTGGCAACTTTGGTATTCTGTGCCCATATTCTGTAACTCCCGCGTTGAAAAACTTTTCGATTCAAATGTGAGAACTGAAACAAAAATACCATAAATTAAAACAAACATGTTTTTCTCACTAAACTGTTACTGTATCATTTTTGGTGTGTAATAGCTGTAACGTAAGGAAGGCTCTTGCCGCTCTCTACATATACTGAAATCTATAACGTCCTTGTACGGGAGATGCCACGCCTACTTCTCCAATTCCTCACCCCCCCATAATTTTTCTTAGAAAGATTATGTATATATAAACCAGATATGCGCACTTAATTTGGACAGTTTTTCTCTTACCGTTCTTTAGATAAAAATAAATCTATTTTCTGCCAAGCCCACTTCTCCACTCCCGCCCACTTTTTGCCGGATGTGGTCCATCGATAATCAAGACTTTTGTACCTAATTTGAAAATATTGACTCTTGCCGTTTTCCGGATAAACAAAATTCATATGGGGTATTCACAAGGTGTGCTATCATGTTATATTGTCATAATGTTCTAACATTTTACAATGGTTTAAAAATATTGTTGTTGCTTTGTTAACAAAAAGTGCCTTAAATTAATAGAACTTTGCTTGCTATGTTTATTGTGCTGTCGTAATTAATCAGAAGACCCCTGCGCTGAGCGGCTGAGCCGAACGCATTAGTTTTTGTAGCCGTCGCCGTTGATGGTTTAGTTTTATCCGGCTAATATCCCAATTTAACCTGCGGCTAGCAATTTTTGCAACAAATTACTTGCGGCGTCAAATTATATAGGCTTAGGACTCAGAAAATAAACAAACAAAAAAAATTTATTTGTAATTTGCGTTTAAAAAAATGGAAAATAGTCAGATAAGATCTAATTTAATTTATTAATTCATGGATTAGAATTAAAAAATATTATTATGGGTTTTTGTTTTGTTTCTTTTCCCTAAATAATACATGTTATACTAAATAAAACTAATATTATAAAAAACCCCTGTAGATAATTAAGAAGAAAAATGTAGTATTAATTGATCTCTTAAATTAAAAAAAAAATCAAATTATTGTGTAAATATAAATATTATAACAATATAATTGAAAAAAAAAAAAAAAAAAAAAAAAAAATATTTTATTGTTAGGTAAATATTTATTTTTTATATTTGTTTTAAATCAGCTAATTTAAATTCAAAATAGCACACCAAAATATGAGGGGTTGTTCACAACAGTCGTATTTTTTCATGTTATTATCTTAAGACTTATGACTTAATGACACCTTGTGAATACCCCAATAATGTCTTCGTATGCGAAGTGCCACGCCCACATTTTGTCGGATTCTGTGTATTGATAATGGTAGCTTATTATACAAATAAAAAAACCGTTGTGAACAGAACAATAGCCAAATTTAATAAAGTATATCGTTACCTAAAACGCAAAAGACCCTAACTAACCAAAAATTAAAAATCGACTTTTTTATTGATACTGATGAATTCTTATGCGATTTTATTAGCAAAAAACAAACGGCCCTACTTACAAAAGGTCTAACAGTTTGCATAATATGCAACATTGTCAATTGTCAAGACAACTGGTAGGTTTTACAAGGAAAATAGAAGAAAAATAAATTATAAATAGTTTTAGTCGATTTATCAATTTATCAGTTTAAATAGTATTTGCTTCTTCTGTAAAACTTTCCAAATGTTAGATAGGGCCTTTTGCGTTTTATCTGACGATATGTGACATGGTATATTTTTTTACCAATCAAAACGCAATCATATCTAGAGTCTTCAGAAACCCCATTTCTGCAGACAGACTAACAAACGGACATCGTCATTTAAACTTCTCTTCTCATAAGAATTCAGAATATATATATATGTATATTTAATAGGGTCTAAGATCTTAGTTGTAGAAATAGCCAGGGCTGTTCTTACTCCGACTCCAACCGCTGTATTTTTTTAAGTCCGACGCTGACGCCGACTCCAACTCCGGCTCCTACTCTTAAATTGATGCCAAATGTTAATGTAATGATGAGATAATTCGGCACATTACCGGCATAGAACCTCAATTATGCCTCAGCGTCATCGAAAAATTGGACCATCGGAGGGAGGTGCCATATGGCCGATATTTTGTTCCATACATAATTGAACCATACCAATATTATCATAATAAAAAGAAATGACAATAATTTCCTAAATAATTTGTGTCGGCCCTTAAAATTTAACTACCCATTAAATAAGACTAGTCCTTATTGGATTTTAAACCCTTTTTTAATGCAGTACCTTTTAAATAGTTAAATATATCAAGAAAAATATTCTGTAAGAGTTTCAAATCGATATTTTTAAATAGCGCATAGCTAATTTCGAAGAATTTTTATATCGGAAAATATTAGAAAATTGTTTATACAGAAAAATTTAGGAGTCGGAGTCGCGATTTTTTCGGGTACTTTGGCTCCGATTTCGACTCCGGTAGAAAAACCTCAACTCCGACTCCACAGCCTTGGAAATAACAAACGGAATGACAAACTTATATATACCCTCTCCAACTTTGATGAAGTGTATAAAAATATCGATATCATTTAGAATTTTGTAACGGTATTTAATTACTTTAGTGTAAAGATTATATTATTATTAAGAGCAGGTATTTTGTCGTCCAGTGTAGCAATTTAATTTTAAAAATGTTCTAAATAAATAAAGCAAAAATTGGTAACATTTATCAAAAACTTATCAAGCGTTAAGATAAAGAAATAAATTATATGTATATAAAAAAAATTTATTTAAAAAATGTTCTAGAGAAAGCTAAAATTAATAATTAGTATTGTGGTTATTTTGTTGAACCATTTATGGTTTTAAACCCAAATTTTTAATATTTTTTATTAGGCTAAAGTTCATCAAATTTAATTTTCATTAAATTATTTTTATGACGAAAGGAATTTTACAACATGAAAATTAATTAAAATTATAGTTGATAATCTTTCATTCTTGACCTTGGCCGGGGCTCGAACCCTGGCCGGCAGGTTACCATGACATGTTTCGATCGCAACCACTCGATCTCCTCAGATGGATTTGCCGTCTTACACTCGCAGCCATCGACGACTGCTAACGTCAATAGTCAAACATCAAGCCTTAAACCAAATTGTATTTTAACCTTTGGTAGATCGAAATTTGCTTTTTTTAAATGATTATCCATATTAATTGATTTACATGTTTTTCCTTTACTTCTGTTTTTTCGTAAGAAAGCGTTAAATTAGATGACAAAGAGGCCTATAGCCATTAATAAGCAAAATTCGTAAAAACAAAAGTCAGATTTTTATATATTTTGTAATAATTGAAAGAAAAGTTAGTTTCTCTTTAAATTTAGCGCTTAAGTGCAGGATATATGAAATTCGCAATAGCCGACCGACTACACGCAGCAGCAGCACTTAAATGAATATTTTCTATTATTATGAACTTCGTTTACGGTATCAAATAATAATAAAGACTTATTTGATTTGGAAACATTTTTTTTTTGTTCATTTTCGTTGTTAAAATATTTAATAAATTAATTTGTATTGAAAAAAAAAAACAAATAGCAAAATACTGCAACAATTTTAACGACTGTTACGTTTTTAATTAAAAATATTTTTCTACAATTAATTTAAATTTTATTTTATTTTCCATTTTATTTCAGTGCCGCAGGTCAAAAACTAAAAAAAAAAAAAACGTTTCATTGCAAAAAGTTCGTATAAAACGTTGACTGGCTGAATGAGTTCATGTAAATGATGGCAAAATTAAAAAGTTTACATAAAAAAAATTAATAATTATGTTAACAATTTCGTTTTTTTTTTTTATTCGCAATTGTTTATTCTGCATATGAAGAACAAAAAAAGAAGTTTGGAACAAAAATGTATGTAAATTTTTATAAAAAAATAAAATTGTGTACTTTTTAATGTTGTACTAGGAACAGGGATGGAAAATGGGGTTTCTAATTTTGTTTCAACTTTTAAAACAAAATGTAATTTTAGACCATTAAAGACCCATTTAGTAAAATTTTTAAAGCAGGATAAACTTTTAAAGTTAATTTTTAGTAGTGATTTGGAAAATTGTTCATCAAAATTTTTCTGATATTTAAAAATTAATAATAACTGTACCACGATTTCCATCTCTTACTGGGAACTATGAATGATTTATTCTTCTTCTAGCAACAAGTACAGTTTTAATTTGGCGCATATACATATACCTATGTATACTGAAGTACCTTTTTTAACTAAAAATTAGGTGAAGGACAAATTAAAATTTACTTTAATTTACTAACAGATATCATTGGCTTTGAATCACCCTTCGCATGATATTTTTAGATCTGCTAATTAAAAGCGTTCTAATTTGATTTCTTCTTTCAATCAACAAGTGATTGAATAAACCCGACTTAACCCAAAATGTTAAGTCGGGTTTATATATATACTCACGAATTAAGAGAGGGCTAGAAAAGAGTTTAACACTAAAAAATAAATTAAAAATGCAAAATACAATGAATAATAACACGGAAGAGATAAATATTTTGTTCTTGGCTAATTTTTTTCTTTGTTTAGTCATTTTTATTTTAACATTTTTTGAAAATATACGAATGTTTTCGATACTTAGTAAACAACAAACATTAAAGTAGCAATTTACATCATTTAGTATAGCCGACGGTTGCATTTTCGCCGCCGCCGCACAGTGGGAAATTTTACGAGAAGCCGGTCAAAATTCCATAACTTTTGACTGGATCGGTATTTTTTTATGCGTTTTTTTTGCTCGATAGGTGCGATGTTAGGCTTTAATTTGCGCTATAAAACGTAAAATTCGACTGATGGGACCAAAAGTTATGGGGAGTTCAAAATGCATTTTCATTTTTTTGTTGAGTTTCGGTGTAAAAGTTGAATTTTTCAAATATGATTTTTTTATAATTTATCATTATTTCTCTTGTATTTTACAACTGATACTTATTTATTATTGTCGAACTTAGATCCTGTCAGAAAATGCCAATATTTGGCCCCTATAAATTTTTTAGTCCCAATATTCACAGGGGCCAAAGGTTGGCGTTTTTGGGAAAGACGAGTTGTTATAAGGATAAAACTGAAAAGGAATATTTTGAAAAATGCCCAAATAGCATTCTTGGCTATCGATAACATTTAAGGTTATTCAACTTTTATTTTTGGTTTGAGATGTATGTGTATTTTATTTTATTTTATTGGTTCGCTTTCGCTGTTCTGTATACTGATTTTTTGTCCGTTTTAAATCCAAAAATAGTGCAAATGCTTCTTCTGGAGTAAATTTCATTTCTTCAGTTGGTGTAGGCATACTTTTTTAAAATCCTCTTTGTGCGTTTAGGACTCGCTTCCACTATTTTTTCAATTATTGCAATTTTTGTTTTCTTATTTTGCGTTGGTTGAATTTGATGCAGAAATGAATCCTTTATCATACTATGAGAAATTTCTTTATTGATATTTGCTAGCTTGCGTCTTCGTGATCTTTCACTGCAATTGTCAATTTGTTTTGCGGGCCGACCCACTTTTCCAGTTTCCTTAGCAGTTATTGACAGCTTCTTAAAAATCAGATCATTTGTTAGCCATTTTTCGTTGCGTAAGTAAAACGTTTTCTTGTTTCTAGAACATTTAAGGTACCGTTTTCTTAATGTTAATGAAAAATTTTTAATTTTTATCTTATGAATCTTATGAAAGAATGGATTATTCATTATGTGTAACACAAAATCTTGTTCATCTTTCTGTTGAAAATATATATCTGCGAGAACTTTATAACTGAACTTAGCCATTGTTTAAACAATAATGAAGGTAAAATTATGAATGCATGCACTTTTATACTCTTGATAGAAGTTTTTTTAAATGATCTTTTGTTACTGCTTCTTTAAAACATAAAACCCTTTTTTAAATACAAATTTAATCTTTTATTAGCATTTCTTTGAAACATAAAAAACCCCTGTTTTCACACTTTTTAAAAGGATAACATACCGGCAATAAATTAACAGGTAACATGTAGGTAATTTTCACGTTAAATATAACTGCGTGCTAGTTTTTTGACCATTTACCTGTTCTTCCATTTTTTTAAATTAATTTGCAATTTTCAGGTAATTAAACTATGTAGTTTATGTTGCGGCTATTTACTTATGTTTAACCTTTTAACTTACTCAGAAATCTAACGTGGTAGTCTATTTATGCATCCGTTCACCCACAATAAGTTCATAACAATGGAAATACCTTTACCTTCTCCAAATTAATTGATAACCTGACATGCTAGATAATTTATGTGGCCTGAACTGCTTTATTTGTCGAAAATTCTTTAAGATTCACCTTCTTTAATTTCAGTAATTTTTCCTTGCAGGACTTATTTTTTGAACCGAATATCTTACCTTGGGTCACAGAAATTGCTGTAGTTCGCAAGGCCGTATTCAGATGTGCGTACAATGGGGTATAGAAATGTAGGTTAGATTCTGGACTACAAGAGAGTATAGGTTTTTTTTGACGCATTTTGACGCTCAGGACTTATGCTCTATAAAGTAGGAAATTTCCGGGAAATTTTGACATTAAAAAAAAAAAAAAAATTTAATAGTTCTAGAGGTCGCAGAGTTTAATGCTTTAAACCACGTATAGCTAATAAAATAAACTAATACACAAAACTTATTCTGTCAAAAAATCTTAAAAAACAAAAAAGTTATGAGCATTTCAACTTCAAAAATTGACTCAGAAATTCAAAACTATAACCAAATATTGAGAAAGTCCATTTCGGACCACCCTGTTCTCAATGAAATAGTTGAAATAGGGTTGAAATTTTTTGGCTCCCGAGGTTCATTAGTATTTACTTTCACATGAATAAAAAAATTTTAAAATCGGAGAACATAAAAAAAAATAATTTTGGCCGCCTTCTCAAAATATGAACCAGTGTGCGCCGTTGGAAATTTTTCAATTTTAGTAAATTTTAGTCGACGTCAACGATATGGGTGGTTGGCGTTCTCATTGGTTGCAATGTCAGATCGGCTTCGAGTGGAATATTATGGCATTTTTAACTTAACGACGTAATCGCTTTTGATAGTTTTCGACATGCGTTACAGACATATTTTTTCTCACTTTTCGAGAAAAGATGGAATATTTATTTTTCGTATTTTTTATGCTAGAAGTTCTCACCAAAGTTAGGAAGCATGGATACTGGGTGATATTTGCATTTCGTGTCAAAATCACTTCATCTAAAATACGTCATCTGTGGTAAGTCCCGCATTTCTCTATTTCTACGCCCAATAACATAGTGTCTCCGAGTGTTTTGAGCGCGAATACAAATATCAAGACTTATCACAAAAAGGAGAAAGAAGAATATGGAGTCAACTTGTTATCATTTTAAACAAGCCAAGTTGATGAAATATTTATTTAGTTTTTCTTTACTAATTTAATTTTCCCTCATATACAATAATTTATTTTATTTAAATTTAAAAAAATTCATAATTTATGATGGCTAATTTCCACTGACTATAAAGTCCACTTATGTTTTTCTATTTACTTTGGTTGTTATAGTTTTTTTTTTTTTAGTTTTCTGACCACATTCAACATTTCATTTAACATTTTTTTTTTTAAATTAATGAATTTTTTAACAACATTTTCTACTTGAAACCATGTTGAATATGTGTTTGAATGTGAGGGGTAAATTCCAAGAGTGTTATTCCGTAATATCGCCACTCTGTGTAATTCTTGTAGTTCATGAATTTGAATAGATTTTTATGCGGGGTCTTTACACAAAAAAAAAAAAAACACTAAATAAATATAAAAGTAAATAAAATAAAAAATTTACATATTCAGCTTTTAACATAAATGTTAAATGTATAAATTGGCAAAAGAATTTAACTCTTTGTGGGATAAACGAAGTTTTAATCTAATGAAAAGCAATTTAAAACAAACTTTTTATACAATTCATATCTTTTACTAAACGCTTTCTATTTCTATATTAAAAATTTGAATTATGGAAGAAAACTCCGTTCGAATGTCCGTATCGGCATCGCTGGGTGGCGCACATTCGAAATATTCAATTTTCCGCGACTCTGGCACATAAGTCAGACTGATTTTGACCAATGGTTATGTTGGCTTTGAGGATTGCTGTGGCATATTCACATAGGCCTGCGAAAATCTCCAAGAGAAAATGTCTTAAACCAGTTCACATAACATTTACCTTAAATAAAATTTTCCTCAAATCACTCGTGCAGAAAGTCCAATGAATCGTGAGCTTTGTTGAACGTAGAGTCGTCCTCAAGGGAGCTCAACGTCAATTTATCGCGAAGACTTCTGGATAACTGCAGCATTTTCCAGGTAAACATACTTGCAATCAACGAAGCTGTAGACCGCCTCAGACTATCTGCTGTGTGTATTGGAACTGCTGACTGCTGTAGATATTAGCACTGATAGCCATGCCGCCGTTATGGCCTTCAATTCCCTATCCATGACAACGAGATGGCTAAGCAGTTTGTTATCAGGATCATTTGGGTCCCAGGGTGCGCGGATACACACTTTAGGACAGATGAGTTAGCTAGACTTGGCACTACCTTACGGGTTCCACTGGACTTGGAAGGCGTTGGGGTGCCTCTGCTCTCCTGAAAGCTCCAACTTTAGCGATCGAGCATCGATATAACTGCCGTAGCTATGATAACGAAAATGAGGAGGAGAACGTAAATTACCTTATCTGCCATTGTCCTGCACTGGCGAGAAGACGACTGGCCGAAATTAAATCGGCCACCTATGTACGTTTTTCCGGCGTTGAACTGAAACGCATTTTAAACTTCGTTAGAAGTTCGGGTTGGTTGTACGAAAAAGGTTTCTGTTAAGATGAGCTCCATGGCATCACAATGAATCATTGTGTCAGATGGATACTGGCCGCCATTTCTTCCTAACCTAATCTAGAATATGATATAGAGATGGGTTGGAAAAATTTGGTTGTCCAAATTTGAAGTATCGTCAACAGAAACCGCTGCAGAAAAGTTCAAAAATCACTTTATTTCTCGTAGAGGAAGAGTGAATTTGCCACCAAGATCGTGCTATTAGACAATATTTTGTGTTTTTTTTTTTTGAAATCGAAAGTGTACAGCAACAATTCCACAACAGTTCAAGAGCTTAAAAACAACATTATGAGTGAAGCTTAAGTTGCAGGTACGGTCTATAATTGACTTACTTACCCAGTTTTTTTTAAACATCCATTTGATTTCACTCTATTGTTGACTTAATATTATTAATGCAAAGCAAGTCTTCTGATTCTTTACACACACATCAATAAAAATCTTAGAAAATGTTTTACCCACCACTGATCTAGACCAGAGATCAGCAATGAATCGTTTTTTCGTTATTCATACTGACTCATGAAATTGTAAGTAAAAGTGCGTAGACATCATTTAAACTTAACTACTCTGATTCACTCATACTCACAAGAGAAATTAATTTGAGTGCGACGTCGACATTATACGCATACTCATAAATAACCTCAGTTTGTTTTATAATTTCAGAAAAATACTTACAATACTCACAATGATTCAACTCATTCAGCTCATCCATTTACCGTTTTAACACAACAGATCAAACACACAACTTTATAATCAGCACTGCCAGATAAATTTGCCGAAAAATCGTCCACTTCATACATGTAACTTTAGTAAACTGTAGTTGCCAAATCGTCACTTTGCTATTTCGGGGGCAAATCTGGCAGCCTCGCATTTTGCTTTTCCTATACACATTGAGTTAAGAAGATTCTTAATCAACCACTACAAATGTTGCTAATATGAGTACGATGAGTAAAAACAAACTTCTGAGTGAATATGAGCTTGAATAACACTGGAATAAGTATGAGTGCGTATAAGTAGAAGAATTTATGAGTCATGATTTAGCCCTACTCAATTTTTCACTACTTATTGCTGATCTCTGATCTGACTCTTAAAAAGCGAATTTACTACCAAACTTTTCGACATAAATCATATCTTTCAAAGTAGTTATGGCTTTGATTGCTTAAACTATTTTTAGTATGTTTCACTTTTCTAAACCCCTCAACGGATTAAAGTTAAGAGTAATCCCATCATGTAATACTGCACAAACAAATACATGACTATAAATGTATTTATATATGAAAGATTAAATGTTTTATATTGCAACCATACACGTATTTACCATCAGCTTTATTAATATCTTTCGCTTTCAAAAAAAAAAAAAAAATTAAATGCAGCCATACAAGCCCGCTCTTGCGTATGAACAAAATTTCGCACTTTTTTGGGGAGGGTGGGAACAAAAATGATAGATGGGTTAAAAACAACAACAAAGGGACCAACAAAAGGATTTGACACATACAAAAGAGTCTGCATCGAGGCACAAAACAGGCAACAGAAGAATAAAATAAAAGGCCAAAAAAATAAATTTTTAAAAATGCAATTCGCCTTTAAATAAAATTAAAATAGCGAGAATCGTGCACCATATAGTTCTGTTTCTTGAATTTTTTTTTTTTTTACAAATAACTCGCATTTACTGGTACAAATGATGAAAAAAAATAAAACAGAGGAAGGAACTATTTTTAGTAGGAACTGACATTTTATGAAAGATTTGTCAAAGGGACTTAAAAATAAAAAGCGTACAAAATACAAGGAAATGGAAACTAATAGGAAATTTAATTTACAAATAAAAATCGAGCCAAATGGTTTTAAATTAAATATCAGTTTGAGGAAAAGTATCAGCGAAAATAGGAAAAATTAACTTAATGAATGAAATATGAAAGGAAATAAATTTCAAGAGAAATCGGATTATATGACTGACATAAGTGAATGAATGTGAAAAATAAGTAATGGGAATGAATTTTGTGTGATAAAAAAAATGGAATTATCGTTAATTTCATAATGAATACTTTGCAATGTTTTTATTAAAAACTCATAATGCACAGTGGTATAGAATCAAAAGTTTTCAGATATAAATATTAAATTCTAAAGGGTTAAGATAATTGTCATGAAATTGAATTCAGGAATAGCAGAGAAATATGCAAGATTAAGTTGTGGCGATGGACACCAGGGCCTTCTGCGACAAGTAAAATGTAAAAATACTAGCCATATCTATTCCAACTTCCCTACGAAATTTTTGAAAAAACCAAGCCCCATCCACCGTTTTGTTACTATTGCAAATTTAATTTATACCGTTTAAAACTGTTGACAAAAACTGTTTAATATTGTCTTTTGCGGACTTCTAAGAATACTGTTACGGACCCCAAGGGTTCCGTTAACTCCCGCCGTTTGTCAAAAATATTTATTTGTAAATCCTAAGTATCTCCCAGCGTATTTAGCCGTCTTCGGCTTAAATGTTTTGGAGTGAAACCAACCATTACGTCCAGAGAAATGTAACGTTTGGTACTGTTTACACGGGATATGGGTGGTACGTAGTAGTGATGTTACGAATATTCGTATTAGTATTCGAAATGCCGAGTATTCGCCTATTTTACGACATTCGTATTCGCCAAATCTAAGCAAATGTCCCAAGAATATTTTTTTAATTCATTCCAAAAGGAAAAAAAAATACAAAAGTGTAAAAATACATAAAATGAAATAAAAAATTAAATTTTGAATTATTTTTATTAAAAACCTCTTGGCTGTATGGGCTTATATTAAATTTCAAATATTTTTATGAATACATACAGCCAAGAGGTTTTTTAATAATAAAACAAATTTTGTATAAAAATTGTTCTTAATAAGCGTTTGTTAAATTTAAAAATCGTTTATGAATACAGGGGTTTGTCTTTAACGCAAAATTAAATCTTTTTTTAGTAAAGTAAAAAACAAAACATTTTGGAAGTATTGTGACACCACAAAACTATTTATAAAAATATGTAAACCATTTGTAGATATATGTACATTCATAGGAAAATTATCGGCAACTGGAATGGGTCAAAGAAATATCAAAATAATCGTGTGATACGACCAGCAATGCTCGAAAAAGTGTCCCAATATTTTTTTAAATAAATAATTTTTTTTTGGTTTTTTTTTTTTAATATCAAGTTTAATTAGATTTAAAAAAGAACCTTTATAAAAAAAGAGAGACAGCTGATTACGGTTCTCTTTTATTCTACCTCTCTCTTGATCTCTTTCAGTTCCAGCCACTGATGAGATTTGTGGTACAATTGTACCAAATTTGGTACAATCGAAACTTCATCGGTACACTGCCAGCGTTGATGTTTTGGTTACTTTTAACCAAAATTGGTTACTTTTTTTTCCAATGTGTACTTGTGTACTTTTTTTCCATTTTGGTTACTTTTTTTCAACACAAAAATAACCAATTTTTGGTTTAGGGACAAGCTTACGCTTTTTTTAACTTTAGAAATGTTTATGGTATTGGTGCTTCCAATAGTGTTTCTATCTACTTGAAAATGATTATTAGACTCCCGTACTTGGTATGCGAGAATGGTATCCATCATACCATCAAACTCGTGTAATAGCGAAAAATTCGTTTATGTCAGTTTGATATGTTAAAAATTCAAAATTTTTGATTTTTATGTATGCCATCATACCATCGTACTCGTGTAATAGCAATTCTGTCATACTCAGTAAAAACTTAATTTGAACTTTGCAAGCAAAGGGTAACGATGACTTAGTTAGAGCTCGCATTTTTAAACGGTTTTATTTAGAAATATGATCTATATTTTCAAACTTAAATAAAACACGTAATAATTGACACAAAGTTTTATTGAGAGCATTACACGATAGAATGCAAATGCGGATCTTATTTTATAAAGAGTATGTCATCCAGATGTCTTCCGTCGAGTTAAACACACTATTCGAAACGGAGCCTTGTTTTTCGAGAATTATCAAAAAAAAAAAATGGTCCAATTATCTCATGCGATAAGGCACACCCTGCGGCAATGCAATGGTTTTTGATGTTTCAAACGATGGTGGCGAGTTCTTGGAGACCAGTAACGGCAGTTTTGCTTGTTGACGTGGCCGTTAAAGTGAAAATGATCCTCGCCGCTCCAAGAAAATTATTGCGTAAATCAAAGTCACTTTCTTTCAGTTCTTGAGCGATTTAAATTTTAAAAGGATGGAACTTCAGATCCTTTTTTAAAATTTCATGAATAATCGCTCTTGGATGTCCCAGTGAGGCTGCACTTTTCCGTATTAAAAGTCGCGGATTTTCACGTAAAGTGCTTTCAAACAGTTCAATGTTTTCGGGAGTGCTTAAAGATCGACTGGGCCCTGGCCGAGGGAAATTCATAGCCGCAGCAGTTGGGCGGAATCTCTGCGCGAACGTATTAAGTTTACACTCGGTTCATCACGTATTCGCCGAATACCGAACTTTGAACAAAATTGTCGACGAGCAATTACTCTTAAAAAATGTGTCCACAGCGAACGCGCGATGCTCACTCGACCACAATCGGTAATTCCAACGGCGCCACCCTCTCTCCGCACCGTTTATTACATTTTGAAATAATCGTATTTAAAAATATAAATTTGCCACCAGACACCCTGTATATACAACCTTCACTACTTTTAATGCTTCTTAAGTCTAAGTGAAATTATTTTCTAGGAAAAACGATTAGGTGAAATATCTTTCCAAATCCAGCCCGATTAATATGATTCTTACTATTTTCACTTGGCTGAAAGTCAAGTTAGGAAAAATTTGACTTATAAAATGCTATAAAGATTGAAAGCTCTAGCTCAAAAAGTTTTTCAAATAGACGAAAATAAGTGTTAACTTGGTATATGCGATGCCACGCCGAAAAATTATATAGCCTATTGTTTTTTCCAGACCATCGGTAACATAGTGTCAAAATTTTATGAAAATCGGCTTAGCGGCTTAGGCGCATTTAATACATAATAATTTTGGTTACCTTTTTTCGCATATGGTTACTTTTTGATTTGATTTTGGTTACAAATTTTTTTGGGTCGTGGCAACACTGTATACTGGTACAATTCATGTGCTTCTGGCATTTTCGCGATATCGGCCATGTTGAGAGTTGAATAAACCTCCTCATATTACTTCACTTGGCCTTTTTGTGCTATTTCCGCTTAGAATAATTTTAATTAGAGAAAGAGCATGTGTATTTACTGTACTTACTTGTAGTTAAGTATTTACTACTTATTTTTTTGCACTTGTAACACAGAGAATTCACCAAATTGTATGTAAGTACGCAATAGGTACATACTTTTATCCCTACACAACATTTTGTACTTGAATAGCAACAAAAACATGCGTGTATGAACACAACTGTTTGTAAATTGATAATATGTTAGTGTCTGCAATATGTAGGCTTGCGTTTACAAAATATTTATAAGTGTGGATTTTGTGTTAGTACTTAAAGACTTATTTGTTAAATATGTAAGTACTTGTTCAAAGTTTTTGACCAAAGCGTAGCAAAAAATATTATTATGAATAAGTAAAAATTGTAGAAATAAGTTAAGGATACAGTTTTTTTATATATATAACGCATATGATCTTCCAAAATATACAATTAATCAAAGATCTTAAAGTGTCTGCTTTTATAAGTTTCTACTTATCAGAAACAATTTTCATCTCCTAGCCAATATTTTCAATTTGTTTTAAAGGGCAAACAATAAAAATGCACTTCAATAAATTCAATTGAAACAAGTAAAAAAAAAAACAACATCGTGGAAATCTCCAAATCCGCTTACAACTATTTTATTTCAAACATGTCATGAAGGAAACATTTTCGCACAATAAACAGTATTTTGTGGAAATATTTTATATTGCACGTATAAGTGAATAAACGAATTTCGAAGAAACATACAAAATTAATATTGCCAATGTTTTACAAATTGTGTTTTCTCGATATTTATACACACCACGAACCACCATAGTGGAGTGGGAATTATGCGCTTGTACTGATGTGTGTAACCACATGGGTCCTAGTGCCATTTTTTTAGTGTACCTGTCGATTTAGAAATGCTTTCTGATCGACCTAACGACATCCGTCCAGCTGGCAGGCAGGCTGTCTTGCTGGCTGTTCATGTAAACCTTGTGTGCAAAGTGCAGGTTTGGTACATACTTTTTTCTAAATAACAAAAGGATCAAGTCTATTGAAAATGGCGAGGATCGGTCCATAATTTTCCATTGTCACAAGCCTCTGTCCGGAATGGAGTCTTTGTGCCCATAAACGATTCTATTATGTTGATATTAAGATTAAATTTTACACAACCTTATTTCATTGCAATCTAAATCATCTAACAAAATTTTTTAGGAAACGGTCTATATTCGACTCTATAGCTCCCATACAAATACCATTCTTGAAAATAACTTTTAATGTCATAACTTCCTCATAAATGTTGGCATTGACATTTAGTCTGATGACAACAACTTTTACTTTAGCTAATAATATATGTCATTGGCAAAATGTTGTGCTAGCAGGCCCAGAATTGATCATAGGTCCCCGCCCTAAGATCACGATGAAAAAATCTGATATATAAATGAAGATATTACATAAATCTTCAGCTCATAACATAATTTTGTTATGTCGGGTTCATGATTGTCCAAATAGTTTACACTCTCTGCAAATTTGTCTTTAAATACTGTGGTGTAGAATATCATATGGTGGGGCTAGACCGACTACACCTTTTTACTTGTTTATGTTAAAACACTGCACACGTAGTCTTTTTGTATTCCAAAGAAATATATTTGGAGGGAAATACACAAAATGTTTTGTACAAAATAAGTAACAATTACAAAGAGTTCAATTTGTTACGAATGTGTGTGTACTGAATTTTTATTCGAAAATATTATAGTTTTATTATTTTTTTTTTTTTTTGCTATAACATCAGAAGTTTGTGATAGTTATATTAAAAAAAAAAGTAAAGCTACGGTCAGACTTATCAAATATTTGACGAAAAAAACGGGACCAACAACCAAACTAAAAAATCATTTCGCTTAATATCAATATTTTTTTCATTAAAATACCACATCTTACAAAAAACTGTTTTTTGCTATGTCTAGTAGTATAATTAGTTTATTTTGTAATATTAAGACCATTTTAAATATCACTAACTATTAACAAAAGTAGGGGTTACGCTTATTTGATCAAATATTTAATAAGTGTGACCGTAGCTTTAGAATTCAAATTATAATTAGAGAAGTAAATTTTTATTAAAATCCTTATAATCTCGTTTAAAAGAAAAAGATTTACAAAACCAGCAACTAAAGGATAGTTTACACAGTCACACACACAACTCTTACATACTCCATAATACTTTGTAAGATTTAAATCTAAAGAGATTTAAAATTTAAAATCTGATTTAACATAACAGTTTGTATTCACACTATCACACATGAACACGCTTTTGCTAAAATGCAACCCTAATCAAATGAAAAGTATTATTGTTTAAACAAATTTCAAAAAACGATCAAGTCGTATGGGATGTTAAATTTTGTTTTCGTAATACTTGTCATTTTCATAACAAATTGTATTTTCACTATCTCACTTTTACATATAACTTTACATGTATAAATACAAAGTATAATAGTGTTATCTAGCCTTAAGCAATTTTAGAGAGACTTTATGGGAGTTTTGCTCAGTTGATTTTTGTATCGATACTTTTAAGCTGGAGGTTTTTGCAAAAGAAGAATGCGACGCATGCAAAACTTAAGATCAAACCTTCTTCATGCGTTCGTATGCTGTGTAAATTGTCAATAAAATTACACTGATTCTACTTTTTGACAGATACATAAAAACATCATCGCATTGAATGCGAGGTGTGTACCTCCAGCTTTATTTTAAAGAGATTCATACAATATCCACTGTAACTTTTCTTACAGCCCTACCTAAACCTTGCGCGTAGCTTAACCGTACCACAAGAGCATCAACGTTGTGTTTAATAAACAAAATGGAGATAAAACCGCTAGATTGAACGAAAAAAAGCGAAATTGCCATTATTTATTAAGAATTAGCTTAACCCGGTGCGCTTTGCTATCCCAATCGAAATAAAATTAGTAAAAATGTTTTTAAACAAATCTTGTGTATTGATTTCAAAGCATCTTGTACTAAATTTATTTGCTTTTACAGTAACCGTTCTACAGATATACAGACATTTCAAGTGTATTCGTATGGGAGGTGCCACTTGTACTTTTTCCATTGAACCTACTTTTTGAAAGATGTTGGTTATAATTATCTAACCTATTTGTACAATATTTTTACAGTACTCCAAATATGTAAAAATCTTTAATGTCAATTTATGGAAGGTGCCACGCTCACCTACCTAAAAATTAAAAAATATTAATAGCTTATGTGACGGACAATCAGAAACTTATTGTGAAAATTTCAGTAGTTTAGGAGTCTTTATGGAAAAAAACAACCATACGCTTTTTAATAAATATATAATTTATTGCTTCCCCTTCCCCTTCACCTATCCCCTTACTTTTTATTTTGAAACTTATAATTTAACATAATATTGGCTCTAGCCACGTTTGAAGACTCTGGGTATAATAAATAGTTCTTCAGTTACGCGATATTTAATGTATGCATCCTATGGGGGTATTGCTCCACCTGCACCTGCTCCCTTAATTTTTATTTTCAAAGGTGAAGTTTACTATAAGATTGACTCCTACCAAGTTAGTACATACAATAGTTCTTAAGATATGCAACATTTAACATTGGCGCCCTATTAGGGTAACACTTCCCCTGGTGATACCTTCTTTTAATTTCGGGACTTACTGCAAAAAGTTCAAGAAAAAAGGTGCAGCTGCCCATAAGAAAAGTGAAACTTAATATTGGCATCCTATGGAGGGTACCACTTCCCCTGCTCCTATCGAAAAAATAAGTAGCCTATTTTGTTTTCGAGGCTCAGGTGATGTTAGTGTTAAAATTCAGTAGTTTGTCAGTCTAAAAGCCAACAAAAAAACAGACAAACATTTTTATATACATATTAAAATGTATTGCTCCCCCTGCACCTACCCTTTTTGTTTTTATTTTGAAAGGTGCAGTTTATCTTAAGAGTGGGTTCTAAAAAGCTGGAAGACTTTTGTCTTCAGTTATTAGGTATTTAACATTTTCGTTCTTTGGAGGGTACTGCTCCTCCTCCGTCTACCCCGCCCATTTTTATATTGAAATTTATAGTTTACAGAAGCTTTAACCACGTTTGAAGACTCTCCCTTAAATAGTTCTTCAGTTGAGCTATATTTAATATATGCATCCTATGGGAGGTACTTCCCCCCCCCCCCCCTGAGCCTTCCCGCTTTATTTCTATTTTCAAAAGTGTAGTATACCATAAGAGTGACTTCTACAAGGTTTGAACATTCTCACTATAACAGTTCTTAAGATATGCGATATTAAACATTGGCGTCCTATGGGTGGTACCACTTCCCCCGCTGCTATTTGATTTCAATTTTTGGGCTCAGAAGATCCTACTAACAAAAATTCAACAAAAGGCGTGCAGCGGCTCTTAAGATATTCGATATTTAATATTGGCATCCTATGGGGGTACCAATTCCCCTGCCCACATCGAAAAAATAAGTAGCCTGCTTTATTTTTAGGTCTCACGGGATGTTACTGTAAATTTCAGGAAAATCGGTTCACTATTAAACGGATTTTCCATTTGCAAAGCGTTGACGCTGCGCTATTTAGGGATTCTTCATACAAATTGTATGGGCATGACAATTTGGACAACTGAAAACGAGTGCCGTTTTTGTTTAGATATGGCTGGTAAAAAATTTTACGACAATCATTTATTTTTTTTTTTTTTTTTTTTTGATACAAAAATAATTAAACATTTTTGTCGCGCGAGTCAAATACAGGCTAAGCCCAATTTTGGGTTTTGGACATATCGTCTATTTACTTTAATAGTGACATAACTCAAAAATTAAATTTTGTAGTTAGTGATACAGAATGATTCGCTATGTTTTTCTTTATATTGTGTATAAAATTCATCCTTATGTGCAGTTATTTTTCTAAGTTATTTTTCTTTAAACGAGTTATGTATATGAAAGCTTTAGGCAATTTTGTACTAATCTCACAAGATTTAGAGTTTTTTCGGTTTATTTGGATTTATGCAATTTAAAGAGATTTTCGGGAATTGGACCAATTTGGATTGGTCACTAAAGAACCCATCGAAAGAAAGAAGCCGTCAGAATTGTATGGAGTTGTCTTTTTTAAGGTGCTGTAATTTTATAGAGATTTATAAGCTTTAAAGCTTTTTTAGAGAATGCGGGACCATTAACCGGTTTCAACTAATTTTTTTTAGGCTCCGTCTGTTCAAACCTAATTTATTAAATTTTGTCAATTATCTTTAGAACTGCTTCGATTTTTTTCTTTTACTACTTTCTGCATTCTTTTGCTTTCATTCTTAATTTCCCCTATACTTTTCTAATTAGAGTTCTAACACACAATGGACCATATTGGTCTCTGGATGAGGGTGTGAAGTTGACTTTGCACCAGACTTTCTACCTAACTTAAGTCTGGGCTCACACTATGTTAGTTTTCTTTCAGAAAGTCTGAGTTTATTGGTGAAAGGGTAAGAGAACATGCTTTTTTCTTTCCTCTCTTACCCATAAACTCAGACTTTTTGAAAGAAAGCTTTCATAGTGTGAACCCAGACTAACCTATTCAATCATTTAAACTGCTGCTTGTTTCTCAATAACAAGCTTTAAAGATCACTGCAGTAACTTCTCTTTTCTAAATTCAATAAGTATTTCAATAATTAAAAATTGGGCGCAATTTAAAAGGAAACATTTCGATTTTATACACTATCAAAAGTTTATCAATTAAATAAAAAAATTAATGGACTTACCTGGTTTCGGTATTTTGCTTATAGTTAAATCAATTTCCCGGTTTTCCTGAAAACAATTTTAGTACATTAAAATTTTGTATGACTTGGAAAAAAGTTCTTAAATTATTTCTGATTATTAAAAAAAAACTATCATTGAAAATATAATTTAGTTATTTAATAGAAAAAACATTTTAAGAGAAAGCCAATTTAAAAATTGTTGGTCCTATAAAAGAGGTGAAACCCTATTTTTATACCCACCATCACTAGTGGTGAATAAAGGTATAGTAAGTTTGTCCTTACATGTCAACTTTTTTAATATTCATCTAAGATGGCATAAAAAGGGAAATCACGATGGGTTGTGCAAAGTGCGCAAATGATGCAAATGCTTGCAAAAATACACACATTTGCACAAAACAACAATAAAATGTACGTATTTGCAATATTTGTGTATAATTGTAACAAATGCAGATTTTTTACAGTGCTCCCAGAAGTTTTTTGTGTTGCCAGAATAAATTTTTAGAACAATAGCACATTTGCACAAAAAATAAAATTGTTGTGCTCACGATCAATCATAATATGCACTCAAATTTACAAATTGCAAATTTGCACAATGACCATCGTGATTACCCTTAAAGTATATATATATTTTGGGTCCTTGAGTAATTTTAAGTCGATTTAGACATGTCCGTCTGTCTGTCCATCTGTTAAAAACACACTCACTTTCGAAAAACTCGAAAGAAACGAACAACTTGTTTGTAGTTATCCAGCAAAATCGGTTCAGTTGGAGTAGAGTTATGAATCCAAATGTGGAGCCACCACCCTAAAAAATTGATAATTTTGTTACAAAAACTAACATAAATAGTGGCGAAATGCACATATTGATATAAGATTTTGCACAAATTTCTTCTATATGACTAGAAATCATAATATCATCAAGATCACTCCAAAATTTACCTAAGGCCCTATGTAAAGCCTAGTCCCAAACGGAATGACAAACTTAGTATGCTCTTTTTACAACTAGTTGTCATGGAGGGTATAACATGGCCGGATTTGGCGAAAAAGTAAAAGTGTTATTTCCTCAAGACAATCCATCTTCACTAATGAATTAAAGTTCGAATTGTGCGTGATTTTATTCGTAATCTTATTCGCCGGGTTATTTTGTATTTTCAAACCTGATAAAATGCTCGGTAGTAAAATATTTGCCAATTCGCGGTTAGTGGCTTTTATAAGGAGCTAGACAGTTTTTACCATAGTCAGGGTATCGTAGCTGTTATACAAGGTGGCGCAGAATGAGCTAAATGGTTGGAATTCTTTATTACTTTTTTTATTTATTAATTTTTCATTGTTTTTTTCAGCATTTTGTGAAGAATACTTGGGGAATTCAATATAAATAACTATAGACTCGAACAAAAATAAATATATCAGAAATTTTACGAAAAGTCATGGAAAATATGCTCAAAAGAGCATATAATATCAAGCTAAGACGGGATTATGTTGAGAAATAAAGATAATTTTTCTAAATTTTTTTGGCTTACTTTTGGCCCAACCTACTTATTCTACAATTTATTTTCTATAGAAATAATTTTTTGATCAATTCTCAAAGCTTTAAATTAAAAATTTTTAACTTCCAGATAAATTCATTTCTATGGAATGTTTAATTCCTTTAAATAATAAAATTTTGTTTGAATTCAAATTGAATTTTAATATTTTTTCTTTCATTTCTTAAAAAAAATAAAATTCTTTTAGAATGCTTTACTTTTTTTTAAATTCAATCTTTTCCATTAAGATTAAAAATATTTTTATAGTAGAATAAACAAAAATTTGAAATAAAAATTAATTCTGGGAATAAGATTTTTATTAAAAAAAAAATATATAAATATAATAAAAATGAATTTAAAGGAATTGTACATTCTATATGAATGAATTTGCCTGGAAAAAATAAGCCCAAAAAAATTAAGCTTAAAGGCCAAGTAAACTACATAAACGGGTTGACAAACTTGGCGCTACGTTTGAAAATAAACAACAAAAACCATTGTTCATATATACATAAACTTCTTAATATATTCCATTAAAAATTGTTTGTTCCTCGTGCATTTTTTATGGTTCATATATACATAAACTTCTTAATATATTCCATTAAAAATTGTTTGTTCCTCGTGCATTTTTTATGGTTTTTCTTTTTTTTTTTTTCTTTTTAAAATTTTCTTTGAAATTAGTGATTTAAGCACTTGACAGCACAAACAGTTTGACATATATTTTACGTTTTTGTAGAAAAGTCTACAATTTTTGCTTAAAACTTATATGCAAACAAGCAAACACCTCTAATTAACAACACAAGCAGTTTGTAGAGACGTAAAGTTTTTAACTTGTTTGTCAAGCAGTTTGTGACGTTTATTTCACCATATCATGCATCGATCATGTCAACAGCCTTCGTGTTATTGTTGAACAAACGGTAGAACGGCGAACTACGCAAGTTCCAATATTTATTGGCTTCGCGAAAGCATTCGGCATTTTATCCTATGCTGAAATTTGGTGTGCCTTGAAATGTTAGGGAGTCCCAAGGAAGATAATCAGCTCAATAAAAGCCTCGGAACTAACGCAACCGGCAGAATATTGTACGAAGGACAACTGAGTGAAAGAATGAACATACAGAAGTGGGGCAAAAAAGTATTCTCTCACCCCTGCGGTTTAATATTATATTGGATTAGGGATTGCTGTTCGGTTTTTACCGTAATCGAAACCGCAGTTTTCAATGCCTAAAATCCGAAACCGAAAACCGACAAAAAACCTCGGTTTTAAGCTTTTACTTTAAAAATAAATTTATGCTTAAAGAAATTACAAATTATATTTACATAATACCCGTACTTTAACATAAAAAAGTAAAAAAGCGAATCATAAAGGACTCATCAAGAAGAGTCGCGGGTAGGGTACAGTTTTCTCACGGCAAATGTATCTTTTATAATCAGAAATTAAGCGCCTATTCTGATTTTTTTAATCGCGCTGAAGAGTCAAAAAGACTCGAATACGATTAAAATTGTATCATAGTTAAATCTTTGAGGAATCAGCTTCACGAACAAAATAAATGCATATGTGCTCAATTTTCAATAATAAATGATAAACTCGTTGTGAGAAAATTAATCACTTCAAACAATCAATTGGGATACAATTTTCTGATTCCTTTTTGAATCACATATGAATGCATTTTTAATCGCTAAAGTGATAAATCAGTTTGTAATCATCAAAAGTGATCTGAGAAAACTCATTTAGGTAATTTTTACAAACAGCTGGGTTGAAACAAATAAAAAATTTATATAACATACAAAATATGTATATATGGGGCAATCCAAGTCAAATCGGACAGTTTGGAGAAAAATATTTTTTGATTTCCTTTATTTTTTACTGTGTTGATGTTCCTTCACAACAGCACATTTAAGCAAATTTTTTCTTATGACCCGTTTTTTTTTTAATATTCGATATCTCTGTAACAAAAGCCAAAAAAATTTGAAAATTTGCAGAAATGTGCTGTTGAGAGGGAAAATCAACACAGTAAAATATAAAGGAAAACAAAAAATATTTTTCTCCAAACCGTTTATGTAGTTTTATTGGGATATTTTCAAAACCGAAAACCGAACCGAAACCGACCGGTTTTAATCATTTTAAAACCGAAACTGCGGTTTAACATTTCTACGGTTTTTAGCAAACTCTATATTGGATGAAGTATTGAATAGTATATCGAGAAGTGCAATTGGAATACATTGGGGCTTACAGAGAAAACTAATTATTATCGATTACACAGATGACATCTGCCTACTCAAATAGAACTGGTAGGAAAATAAATGTGAGGAAAACGAAAATAATGTATGTATATTAACTAGGGTATTCATTTAACCGGGCTTTTGCTTTAACCGGTTAATCGCTCGATTAATTAATCGAGGTTTTGGTTTAATCGGTTAATAATCGGTTAATTTTGTTTTTGATCGGTTAACCGATTAATAAAATTTTTTTATAAATAAAGTAATTTCAATAAATAAAAATGAAAAATTATTCATCATTTGGAGTTTATTAGTAAAAAAAAATAATAACATAACAAGTCTTGAACTAAAACGAGCAAACAAAAAATAATTTATAACTATGTTATACATATTTTTAAAACATAACTAAATTCAAAAAAGAAACAAAAGTTGCCAAATTAACGAAAATATAGCGGACCAATCTGCTGGTGTTTGATAATTGAAAATTTATTTGCTTGAAAATATTTTTAATTGTCAAAAACAAATTAATTAATTGAAAAAAATCAGATTTTTGCAATGAACTAAGTGCAAAATAAATTGTATTAATATGCAAAATTGTTTCTGACGGAAAAAATAAAACTCAAACGAGACGGAAAAAATAAAACTCCTGAAATGAGTTTTATTTTTTGACGGAAAAAATAAAACTCCTAAAATTATTTTTATTTTAGACGGAAATAATAAAACTCCTAAAATGAGTTTTACTTCAGACGGAAAAAATAAAACTCTTAAAATGAGTTTTATTTTAGACGGAAAAAATAAAACTCCAAAAATGAGTTTTATTTTAGACAGAAAAAATAAAACTTCTAAATGAGTTTTATTTTTTGATGGCAAAATAAAACTCCATTTTTAAGAGTTTATTCGACCTTTTATTTTTACGTTGAAAAATAACTGTTAAAGATTGAGTTTTTTTTTAACTCTTAAAATAACTGTTAAAAAATAACTTTTTTGATATCACTTATAACCGTTACGGTCCCTGATAAATACATATGTATATGTATTAATTAAAAAAATAACTTCGTAATCATTGTATTTCAATAGTTTAAGCAGATCTTATAAAATAATCTTTTAGAAAAAGAATTGGTTAATTTGGCACTTTTCTTTAGTTTTGATAAAACTTGACATGGAAAAATTCTTTCAATTATCGTAGATGTTGGAGAAATCGAAAGCAACCCATAATACATTTAGTCCTTTTACTGGATTTCTCTAAACATATAAAATCTGCAATTATTCCATTAGAGTCCTGTTTTAATTTTTTAAAATTTTTAATAATTTTAATTGTTTCCTTTTTGGTGCACTTTAGTAACTTTTTTGGTGAACTTTGGTACAGATAACAATGTAAAATTCGACATGATTGCATTGTAGAATGCATTTAAAGAAGCGAGTTGGTTTGCAACTGCCGTTTTGAAACTCACCCATGATTAAAAACCCAAAAAATATGGTTTAATACTACAAAAAATCAAAAATTTTGTTACATCGGTTAATCGACTGAAATTAACCGGTTTAATCGTTAATCGAAAAAAGCCAATTTTAAATTAACCGATCAGTTAATCGGGTAGTAATTAATCGGTTAACCGAATGAATACCCTAATATTAACACCACCCATACTCAGAATCTAACTATAAAAGTGTGTCGGATAGAATCCGCGAACTCATGTGAGTACCTGGACAGCATTATAATTGACAAAATTGTGGATCTAAGAAAGATATTTTAAACCGAATCAAACAAGGACGTGCTGCGACTGGGTCAGTAAACAATGTGTGGAGATCGAGCAAGCGAAACTTAGAATTTTTAACTCCAATGTTTAATCATAATTTACTTTATGGCTACGAAACCTGAAACACAGCAAAATACAAGATTGGGACGCTTCAAGTCTTTGCAAACAGATGTCTGAGAAATCGTGTGAGGATTTTCTGGCCACATGGGGAAACATAAGCAAACAAGCATTAGAATGGAATCCGCAAGGGAGCCTTAGAAGAGGAAGACCAGCTTTCACATGGAGGCGAACAGCGGATGGGGAAGTGGCTGCTATTGGTCGTAGCTGGAATGAGCTAAAAATCATATTTAGCTTTAGGTAGATCAAATTAAAAAAAAAATGGTTTTGGGGCCATTTGTTCCTCTCAGGAATAAAAAGTAATAAATAATGAGAATAATTGCATAGGTTCCTAAATGTATGCGTTAATGACTGACCTTATTACAAACTCATGTCTCAGTCCTTCACATGATTGATGGAAACATCAATAAACCTCTTTAAAGATTCATCACTTAATTTTCAAACCCTTTTCTTTTTTAAAGTTTACTTAGGAATACTTCAAACCGAAAAAAAACACTTGTGTGTAGAAAATAACGCAAAATGTGTAGGGAACATCAAACAACCAAAAGCATCATTTTCATCTTCAACAGCAGCAACACTGAACAGTCAATTTATTTGGAGAGTAAACAAGGTCTACTACAGTTTTCACAATTCTACTTTGTTGTTGGTTTTTTTTTATCTTTCTTTTCCTGCAAATGTACTAAACTTCCGTGTCCTGTGTACCACATGGGATGTCTTATCAATCAATCTTAATGTTTACCAACACACACACATACTTAACTACAGCGTACACAGTTGTAAAGTATCGGATTTTTAGAGGTTTATTTTATGAACGGACAACAACAATATGTTTTTAAAGAACAAAAAAGAAAAAAAAAACTAAATTAAACTGAAAATGACCTTTCTGATTTTTGCCTACTTTGGAATCACCATGGAAATGCAACGTCCGGAAAGATATTTAAAATGCTGGACAAACCAAAATTTGTTGGGCTAAAACTCAGCACTGAACCAAAATTTGCAGGAAAATATTACAAAATTTAAAAAACCTGCGCCAATGTTCTGTAACTCTCGCGTCGAGAAACTTTTCGATTGGAATGTGTGAAATGAAACAAAAATGCCATATATTGAAACAAACAGCTGTTTTTCTCACTGAAATGTGTCTGTAACTTTTTTTTGTCGAGTACTAGCTATCACGTAAAGAAATTACTCGCCAATTTACAGAAAAAAGGTGTCTGTATCATTTTTGTGCGAAAAGTTCCCGCTTCGAATTGCCAAATAAACTCACGAATTTAAATGGGTCGAGAAAAAATTTTAACACTAAAAAACAGTCAAAAATGCAAAATACAAAATAATAATAACAATAATAATATTTTGTTCTTGGCACATTTTTTCATTGTTTTATTATTTAGCTTTTAAAATTTTTATTAAATATACGAATATTTTCAAAGCTCGTTTCCAAGCAAAAAACATTAATGTCGCACTTTACATTATTTGGTATAGCCGACGGTTGTATTTTCGCCGCCGTCGTTGCAAAATTTTCAATCTTAGTAAATTTTGGTCGCCGTCGGCGATATGTGTGACTGGCGTTCTCAACGCCTGCAATGTGACATCGGCTTTAAGTGCAATATTATGACATTTATAACGATTTAATATTTTGTTTCACATATTTTCGATGCGAGAAGTTCTCACTAAAGTTACAGAACATGGGTACTGGTTTCTAACCAGCAAGTTACAAGTTGTTTATTCCATTTAATTAAAATTTTTAGTTAAAAATTTACCTTTTAGTAAATTGAGGAAAATTCTTCAAGTTGATAAAAAAAAAAATTTGTTGTTTGAACACAGAAAAATCTAAAAATTGATTTCAATTAATATATGTGTGATATTAATTAAAAAAATTAATTAAATTTGCACCAGTAAGCAAATTAATAGTATCAATTACACGTTTAGTTGACTTGATTAAACGTTTAATTGACTTGATTAAATGTTTAATTCAATTGATGAAACGTTTAATTTACTTGATTAAACGTGTAACGAGCAAAGTCGATGGGTCTCGTTTTGCTGCCACCAGTTCTATTATGAAGTAATTAAATTATGAAAGTATTATTATGAATAAAATCTTTTGTTTTTGTTAATACATTGATGTGAACGAATTACATTAAATGAATTAAATGAAAGAACCCAGAAAGAACCCAGTCAATTGTAGGGGGATGTAAGAAAAGATAAACTCACTGTTTATTGTTGTTGTTTTGTTTAAGCTTTGATATTGTTACGGGTAAGACTTTGAGTGTTTAAAACTTTTATTCGCTTTAGGATTTTATTCGTATAATATTTTTAGCTTTTCTAAAATCTTAGGAAAAGGTTTCCTGATGAGCTGGCCTAAGCAACCAGTGAAATGCGCATAGAAGCTAGCTTTCCCTCAACAATAAATTTCAGTGTATTTATCAAATATGATAAATTGGGAATTTAGCACGTCATACAGAAATCGTATTAATGATAAATTTTGTATTCCCGTAAATAACTTTGATAATATACTCGCATGTGCCCGTGCAGAAAACTGAATTGGCAAATTGGTTTTTTTTTTTTTTGTTGTTTTCTTACGAAGACAAAAGAATGAAACAATTTGTTTTTTAATTTTGTTTTTTCTTTTTTTTTTTTTTCTTTTTACCCACTTACAACTACAATTCGAGTCGGAAAGAACCCAGCCAATTGTAGGGGGATGTAAGAAAAGATAAACTCACTGTTTATTGTTGTTGTTTTGTTTAAGCTTTGATATTGTTACGGGTAAGACTTTGAGTGTTTAAAACTTTTATTCGCTTTAGGATTTTATTCGTATAATATTTTTAGCTTTTCTAAAATCTTAGGAAAAGGTTTCCTGATGAGCTGGCCTAAGCAACCAGTGAAATGCGCATAGAAGCTAGCTTTCCCTCAACAATAAATTTCAGTGTATTTATCAAATATGATAAATTGGGAATTTAGCACGTCATACAGAAATCGTATTAATGATAAATTTTGTATTCCCGTAAATAACTTTGATAATATACTCGCATGTGCCCGTGCAGAAAACTGAATTGGCAAATTGGTTTTTTTTTTTTTTTTTGTTGTTTTGTTACGAAGACAAAAGAATGAAACAATTTGTTTTTTAATTTTGTTTTTTCTTTTTTTTTTTTTTCTTTTTACCCACTTACAACTACAATTCGAGTCGGAAAGAACCCAGCCAATTGTAGGGGGATGTAAGAAAAGATAAACTCACTGTTTATTGTTGTTGTTTTGTTTAAGCTTTGATATTGTTACGGGTAAGACTTTGAGTGTTTAAAACTTTTATTCGCTTTAGGATTTTATTCGTATAATATTTTTAGCTTTTCTAAAATCTTAGGAAAAGGTTTCCTGATGAGCTGGCCTAAGCAACCAGTGAAATGCGCATAGAAGCTAGCTTTCCCTCAACAATAAATTTCAGTGTATTTATCAAATATGATAAATTGGGAATTTAGCACGTCATACAGAAATCGTATTAATGATAAATTTTGTATTCCCGTAAATAACTTTGATAATATACTCGCATGTGCCCGTGCAGAAAACTGAATTGGCAAATTGGTTTTTTTTTTTTTTGTTGTTTTCTTACGAAGACAAAAGAATGAAACAATTTGTTTTTTAATTTTGTTTTTTCTTTTTTTTTTTTTTCTTTTTACCCACTTACAACTACAATTCGAGTCGGAAAGAACCCAGCCAATTGTAGGGGGATGTAAGAAAAGATAAACTCACTGTTTATTGTTGTTGTTTTGTTTAAGCTTTGATATTGTTACGGGTAAGACTTTGAGTGTTTAAAACTTTTATTCGCTTTAGGATTTTATTCGTATAATATTTTTAGCTTTTCTAAAATCTTAGGAAAAGGTTTCCTGATGAGCTGGCCTAAGCAACCAGTGAAATGCGCATAGAAGCTAGCTTTCCCTCAACAATAAATTTCAGTGTATTTATCAAATATGATAAATTGGGAATTTAGCACGTCATACAGAAATCGTATTAATGATAAATTTTGTATTCCCGTAAATAACTTTGATAATATACTCGCATGTGCCCGTGCAGAAAACTGAATTGGCAAATTGGTTTTTTTTTTTTTTTTTGTTGTTTTCTTACGAAGACAAAAGAATGAAACAATTTGTTTTTTAATTTTGTTTTTTCTTTTTACCCACTTACAACTACAATTCGAGTCGGAAAGAACCCAGCCAATTGTAGGGGGATGTAAGAAAAGATAAACTCACTGTTTATTGTTGTTGTTTTGTTTAAGCTTTGATATTGTTACGGGTAAGACTTTGAGTGTTTAAAACTTTTATTCGCTTTAGGATTTTATTCGTATAATATTTTTAGCTTTTCTAAAATCTTAGGAAAAGGTTTCCTGATGAGCTGGCCTAAGCAACCAGTGAAATGCGCATAGAAGCTAGCTTTCCCTCAACAATAAATTTCAGTGTATTTATCAAATATGATAAATTGGGAATTTAGCACGTCATACAGAAATCGTATTAATGATAAATTTTGTATTCCCGTAAATAACTTTGATAATTATATTATATTTTTTTTATATATACTATCTTGTTAATTTAAATGAATATTTATATTTATTTTTATACTAAGGTTTTTTATTTATATTTAAGCTTTAATTTTTTGTATATCATTGTAAATTTGAATTTAAAGGAAATTAGGTTGGCCGCGCCACCTAGTTGTCAAGTGTACCAGTCTACTGCACAAAAATGCAACCCGCAGCAATACCAGCTGTATTGCTGACGTGGCAGTATATGTGTGTGTAGATGACTGTGTACACAGCGCAATTGTATAAAAGGGCGAACATGGACTGGTGCGAGTCGGTCGGTGACAGGATCGACGTGAGGTAAGAGTTGCTTAGGAAGGTGCGCTCACATTCTAAGTAGAGCTTAAATCATTAGATCTCTATTAGCCCAGGATAAGAACCACTAAAAAAGGTGCGGTCACATCTTAAGTGGTCCTTATTTCGACATTAGTAGGCTAGAAGGGTGGGTACTGCCTGCTGGTTTCCCAGGCGAGTACGCATCATTCCTGAAGCGCGTGGGGAGACGTAAGAGGGATCGTGTGTGGTTAAACCAGGAACCGGCTTACTTCTCGTCTACGCTGCCGTCAACGGCTGCAGGTATCGACTGTGCAAATAGTATTTAGAGTAGGCAATAAAGGCTTTATTTATTGGCTTTTGTAACGACCCTGGAACCCGTTGGGTTACCCCATCAGTTATCGGTGACGTGTCGTTACAAACGATTAATTAACTTGATTAAACTTTTAATTAAAACTGATTATATTTTTTATTAATGCTTTAATTGGTGAAACATTTTTTCTGTGAAGTAAAAATATTTTTCTTAAAATTAATAACAAAATTAAACATTATTCGTCACCTCTTTACAAGAAAAAAAAGTATAGATTATTGTTTTTATGCATTTGAGATCTTCTAAGCATTTGCATTAATACTACTCAAAAGATTTGGTTCAGTGTAGTATATAAATTTGGATCTGTATAATTTCTTGCCAAAGAACGAGTAAATTACAAAATATGCGTTCTTTTTCTTTTAAAAAGAGTATCAATGCAACATTCATGCCCAGTTTTATTAGTATTCCCTTAAAACCCGCACCTTTAGCCATACAAATCCATCTATTGTCCAGATATCAAAGAATGTATTGCCGCAATTCCTCTTCTTTTTTCCCTAGACCAAAACACCTAATGTATGGTTTAATTCTGGTCTATATTTATCAACTTTATTTCCTTTACTTCACATGTTTTTGTGTGGCTCTTATGTCCTGCTGTTGCAACTCTAGCTACTGGTGCATGTTCGCTATCAACAAATAATATGTTGCTGCAACAACTCATTGTCATTGTTGTTGTAGTTGTCCAAGTTCTTTAAAAAGAGGACAGATTTTATGACAATATGTACATTTAACATTGTTAGACATATGAACACATATTTGGAACAAAATAGAAAGCCAGGAGCATGCCATAAGAAAATGTTGTTAATGAACTTTTTTTTTTTGTTAAAAAATTGTTGTTATTTTAAGTCAAAATGAGTTTTTAATTGAATAAAGTTTTGCAGAAGTTTAATTATTTACTTTAAATGCAGGTTTCATTTACATAAGCTAGTTTTGAAAGGAAGTTATAAACTAAATATATGCGGAGTTCCGTTGCAAAACGATATTATTTAACCATTTTTGAGAACTCGAAAGCTGATCTCCGAATATATAATTTTATTATATAACAACAAAAATGAATATATATACAAATACATAAGGTTTTATCTAGACAATAAACAGACCGCCTCTACACAGAAAAAATGAAAAACCCACTTCAATTAACGTATTTGTTAGAAATTTGTACTATCAATTCAGTTCCGTACTGATTTTCCGCCTGCAAACAAATTGATCATATCAATTACAATGTTTGTAAGTTTGAGCTTTTCTTGCTGTTCAGTTTCAATCAGTAGGTTTAATTTAAATGTGACCACCAGCAAAAGAGGCTAAAACAAACGTAAACACAAATTGAAATATTTTTTTTCAATCAACACAGTTAGTTAATTGAAACAATTAAAAATAATTTTGAGGTGCGTCTGTTTGTTTTCATATTTGCAAATATACACACAAACATTATAATTTTTATTTTCAATTAAGCCAAATTAATTGGAACAATAAGAAAAATTGTTTGAAACAGCATTATTAAATTAATTAGAAAAATTTTGGTGAAAATTTTTTCTGTGTAGATTGGCTGCAGCAGTTGATACGGTCATTAAAGTCTAACGGCGTGAAATCGCATGCTCTTACATGTATTGGAAGCTTCCCATGCAGTAAAGCCAAAATCGGTCGTGTTGTGTGGCTCGTGGCATCGATTTGTTGAAATCATTTATCGTCCAGTTTATAGTCTTCAATTGCAGGCCAAGGTGGGGTACCATACGGCCATAGTGCATAGAGCCGTGGAATCGATAAATTCGGATTTCCGTCACACTTTCACTTACCGAAACGATATTTTCGGCAGTGCGCACATAACGATGATGCACGATGCTAACCACATCTGTAAAGCTTCCAGATTCTTCAAATTTATTACCTTAGTCTGTGTTCATACGGCTCTTTTCTTATTGAAAAGATTGCTACTTTATAGGCGAGAGGGGCGAGGGGAAAAGAAACGAGTACGAGTAAGTGGCCACGTTTGAACCACAACTTTTGTAGTAAGTTTTCAACTATTTTTACGCATTCTTCGTTTTTTAGACAATCCATATTCGTAAATGGCAACTCTTTTGCTAAATAAATGAAACTTCAGATGACAGTTATTTAACAGCTGCCAGTCTTGCCAGGCCGATGATTTTGAAACTACTTGATGGTTAACCCTGTCTACGGGGTGGACCATTTTCTACTGTCTGATTAGAGATGCTTATAACTAGGGTTGAGATTCTCATGCACATAAAAATCGGAAGTATGCGCTTAAAATATGAACTAAAAAATTCAAAATATGCACTAAAAAAATAAAAAATTTCCAGATTCCACTTTGATTCCAGATTGGATCAATAATATTTGAAATTTATTTTATTTTTTGAAATCCTTTATTTCTTGTAAAACGTTTGGATTTTTTTTTTAATTTGTCGGGCTATTCTTAATTGCACATTGTTAAGGTGGCCCAACCATAATGCACATTGTTAATTGTGAGTCACACCTTAACGTCAAGTTTTTTGCCCAACTTAATTTGACATTTGACACAACTGAGCAGCGCGTTAAGATTTTCGCAACTTATTGGCGACTTCATGATATAAATGGCGCAACTTATTTTTTTAAAAATGAAAAATGTAACAGATTTGTATGCTTGTATACTAATGGCATAAGGCATTGCACTTTTCGCCGCATATAAGTCAACAATGTTGATAGTGCCCTATAAAATAGGTGACTTCGGTTTATTTATGTGGCTTTTTTAATAACGGCGACGCTTGCCAAAAAGAGCAACAAAGCAACGCAAAAATTGGAAAAATTCGGAAAACATTTTACAAATTCAGAAAGTTTGCAAAAATAGCGAAAATTCGCGAAAGTTTTTAACATATCAAGCAAGCCATTAAATTGATTAAAAGTCCCTAAAATTACAAGGAATGGGAAAATTCGATTAAAAATTTTAAATTAGCGGAAATTTGCAAACAGCGGCATGAAAGCAAAGTCTAGTATTTATTGGCTAAAATTCGCAAATAATCGCAAACTTGGAAACAAACCCTAAAATTTTTTTGATATCGGTTAAAAAAACAAAATGTCAACAATTAACAAAAAAAAAATTTTTGCAAATAATTCGAACAAGCCATAAAACTGATTAAAAGTCCATAAAAATATAAGGAATTGAAAAAATTGCTATATTAGGGGAAATTTGCAAAAAATTGCTAACAGCGGCATAATAGCAAAGTCTACTATTTATTAAAAATCGTTAAAGCTGTAAAGAATCAAAAAACTTTCAATACAAAAATCGCTTCTATCCATGACTATAATTTGCGAAAAATTGCAAAACTGAATGTTATTATTTTATTTCTTATTGCTGGTAAAAAGTTTAATACTTAAATTTTTAGCTATTTGTTAAAGAAATCTAATAATTATTCCCAAAAAGTGTGTAAATTGTTTGTAAAAAAACAATTAAATGTTTTTACGAAAGCTCTTAACCTATCGAACGACATTTCGAGTAAAGTCATTCGATCGACTACTCGTTATCGAATGGCATAATATCAAAAAGTAAAATTTCGATCAAAGTCACTCGATCACGACTGCGACAATTTGGGCCCAGCAATAATTGACGTCTTGCAGTTCAACATTGTTCATTTTATTGGTGACTTGCAGCCAGAAATGCTCGAAAAAGAGGAACAAAACTGGGCGTCTGCAATGCATTTCGTCAAGGCCAGGCGCGGTGCCTATTTGTTTGAAATCAGTTTCAATTGGTAACGCCGTGTATTAATCTGCGATTAAAATTATTTTTTTGTGTTGTCTACCATTAACACAACAACTGTTAAGGTCGTTAAATATTCTTCAAACAAAACCATTTAAAAGTTGCCAGATAAAAATAAAATTAATTATAGGTTGGCATATTGGAAACAATTTTTCCTCCAGGCTAGTTTTTAGTTAGACCTTAATAGACCTCAGGTTCTAAATCACTTTATCTTTATCCAAATCTATGGTTCATAGGGCTGTACATTTTTTATCAACAATATTTAAAAAGAAAGAAATGTCATCACTGATAAGAATTTTAAATTACACCTGAATTACACCTAAGAGAAATTACCCACGCTCTACCTACGACAGAAAAAATTATACCAAATTCGGGTAATTACCCAAAAAGTGGCAACACTGCTCAATTATGTCTGAGAGTCATTCAAATTATGGACCATCGGATAGAGGTATGCCACCGAAGCCGTGGCGAGCACTTTGCCGATATTTTATTTCACACATAAACGTCATAGATCCTTCTATTATAATAAAAAATATGTATTAAGATAAATCCCTGAAAACTTTTTGTTTTATTTACAATTAACATCGTGCGTTTAGATGGAACCAGCCCTAGTTAAATTGAAAAAAATTTATTATGTAAAGAATATGTACAACTAAAAATTTTCGTTACAAGATTTGCTTCGCTATAAAGAATAAATGTTTTAAATATTTCCTGTTAATTTTTCTTGAAAATTTCCCTTAACAAGTTTTTACATTATCTCCCCCCTTTCAATTTTTTCAAACAAGACTCTGCAAGGAAATCAAAATCTGAACATAATTCTTTTTTCCTTCCAATTAATATTTGTCCATTTTTTTCGTCTATCAAATGTAAGTATGAGGGTTAATTTCTCTATTTATTGTTGTTGTTGGTGAAACACTTGTGTTCAAAAGTGCTTTCAATTACAATCGAATGCATTTCATATTAAGAACGGTAAACAATGCAAAACTGAGTGAAAGAATGAATGACCAAAGATTACTCGTGCCTGCATTTCAGTGACAAGCTTTTAATATGGGCAGGCAAATGTTTTTAAAAGATTTTTAAATTCAAAAGTCTATATTTTGTCTTTTAAGGCAAGAAATTGAGGGTATTTAAATCTTATGAAATGATTTAATTAAATACTTAAAATTATTGAATGCTATTTAATGTCTGTCATTAACACTAAACAGCTAATTGATAAGAACATAATTAATTAATTACATTGATTAAGTTTATTTTGATTAATTTGTTTTGATCAAAGGACAATCTTTTTCCCATTAAATAACAAGGAATTTAATGGCACATTCTTTTATTTTTCTATTTTCTCATGCTAAAACCATAAAATTACTGTGAACTCCAGCTCCTTCTTTGTTTTTTTTTTTTTTTTTATTAAAAAGTGAACAAAAATTGTGTTGAAGATATTTTCTAGAACTGTGAGAAACTTTGTGGTCGTTTCTTAATATTTTTTTGTTGTTGTTTTGTTCGATACACTTCAGGTTCTGGATGAGAAAACCGAAATAACCACAAAAAGAAAAACTTTCGTGTGATAATAACAGAAAAACTTTTACTTTATTTTCTATAAAACATTTTTTTTTTTTTTGTTGTTTGTTAAAACATTTTGTTTAAGACAAAAAACAAAATAAAGTTTTGTTTTGGCTTTTTTTTTTTTTTTTTTTTGTTATTGCAATAAACTCTTATACTGTGGAATCTCTCATGACTATTCAAATGTGTCCATTCATTGGGGATGTGCTTCCAAAATATCTCAAATGCTTTCGTTAAGAACGCTGCCGTGACCAGGTAAAAGTAGAAAGGGTTTGTGCGCTTAAGAAAGGTGTACGTTAAATAAGATTACACTGTATACGTATATTCTTTACTGGGTTATAAGGGAATGGAGGGTGTAATTGTTATGGAAGTAACCAAAAAATCTTTCAATATTTCATCACTTTATAATACAATTAATAATTTTGTGTTGCTTCAGCACTTAAGAGCGTCTAAGAAAACCAATTTTATAATAAGGGTTTCCGTGTATAAAAACAACAACCCCATTTTGGTCTCTAGCCGCATTTAAGACCGGTCCGAGAAAAAATATACTGTACCTTATAATTAATTTGAATATTATTACAGAGCTCATTATTACTTCCTTACTATGGCAAACAGGCATTAATTTAAAAGGAAAATTAAGTGTTGACCTTTCTAAAGGTAAAAAGGGGAATATTTGGTACTTTTGGTACTTTTTATTTAACCTATTTTTACTGCAAAATTTGACAGTCTATTTTATTGTATGTTTAAAGCTGTGTTCGAAAATAAACAGTACATTATTTAGTGTTCGGCTCACACACCCAAGAACGATATCTATTTTTTTAGTGATTGTGTAAACGAACACAACCCTTAATACCGTTCGTAACTATTTTCAAGAAAGATAGCGTTCTGTTCTTTGTTAAAAAACAGAACAATTGTAGTAATGCTATGTTCATACGACGATATAAACCACTCGTTTCGCTCTCTGAAACTAGTTTGCCAAACATGCTGTTCATACGATTCATTCTTGTTTCATTTTGACAATTTGTTTGTGTTGTTAGTGTGATTTTTTTTTAAAGTAGATAAAAAAGTAAAAAAAACTTGAAAATATAATATTTAATACTTTTATTAATATTATTAGGTTATGATTATCACTTTATTTTATTAAACATCAATTTTTTTCTTTGTTTTGATTTTTTTTGAGAGCTAGTTCAGATAAACTAACAATAAATGTTATCAAAATTGGAGATGATAGTACATTTTTCCTGTTTCGCAGCCTGTTTCAAAATGAAACGACCTGTTTCGCTCTCAAAATTTTGTATGGGGAAACAAGTCGTTTCAATCATGTTTGGGGCGCGAAACAGGAATAAGAGAGCCAAACACGAATATTGCTGTCCGTGTGAACATGGTATAATACTGTAGACAAACATAATATTTTAATGTTCTATTATGTTTCTTTTTTTTAACATTGATAAAGAAATGAACAAGCAAAAAATTTTAGCAACGACCGCACCACGAACAGCTTTAGTGTGTATGGTGTATATGTTTTGTTTGCGTAAAATTATTTTGCTGGCTTTTTGTTTTTTTTTTATCGTATGTGTATTTTATTTTTGTAAAAAATGTTTGGTTTTTTTAACACGAACATTAGTGAGCCGAACACAAAGAAGTTTTGGATTTAAAAAAAATACAACGGAATTAAATGTTCTCATCTTTTGTTGAGTTTGATAAAAACAGTATTATTTTTGTGTTCGAAAGATGACTAACAGGCAAACGTTATTTTTTTAATGATTTTCTACACGAACACTATTAGCGTTTGAGTTTTCCACAAATCTACCGAACCGAACACTTAGGAGCGATATTTAGTGTTTATTTTTGAACACTGGTTTAAAGTATCACCAGGGACATAGATGTAAAAACTTTTTACATAATGGGTCAGAATATGGTTAAAATTCGTACATTTGGTACTTTTTAAACACGTTTTTTTTTTCAAAATAACTTGTGCAAACTAGAAACCTTCATATCGTCACATAAAATGCAAAATAACGTAATAACACTTTTTCAAAGTTTACAGGAGAAAACTTAACAAAATCCATTATTTACTTGGCGCTTGAATTTATTTAATAATTTAATAAAGTCACCATTTTTGATCGCAGGGATTTTTTGTGAACATGTAGTTAACTAAAACGTACAAAAATGAATCAAAAAGTCAATTTCGAATTTTTTTATGATACGTTGTTTTGCATTTTAGGTGACGATATGTCCTTTACCTTAAATGCAGCAAGCAAATAAAGTAGATTTAGGGGGTAAAACAGGATATAATCTTGTACTTTTGGTACTTTTTTAAACAAGTTATTTTTTCAAAATAAATTTTAACATAAACGCAGCCAGCAAATAAAGTACGCTTTAGAGGCAGAACAGGGTATAAATTCGTACTTTTTGTAAACACTTGTAAACATAAAAACGTCAATCGAAAAAGTAAATTTAAGGGCCAGCAGGGTAAAAGTGCGTTCTTTTTGTAGTTTTTGTAAACACGTTTTTTTTTATTATTTTGCGCAAACTTGAAACATAAAGTCAGCAAAAAGGGGAATTTAAGTGTTCTTTTAAATAAAAAGTCCAAAGTGTGCTTTTGGTACTTTTGTAAAAATAACTTTTTTTCGAATAATTTTACGGAAACAAGAAAATGGGGATGCCATTTCAAGGCAAAAGTAATGTACTTTACATAAGACTTACGTAGAATAAAAATAGTCCATAATAGAATAAACAGGGCTAAAACGAGTAAAAATGGAATTTTTATTACAAAATATGATTTTAAAAAACGTATAAACCCAACAAGATTGCGCATTGTGCAGGTCCGTTATTTTTGTGTGTGACGAAGAAATAGATATTTGTGTATGTCCATTAGAAATTTTTTTGTATGGCTGAGTGCGCAATCTTATTTTTTTGATTCATGGTATAAATTGACTTGAATACTTAAGAGCAAATATAAGCATTATAGTGGAAAATCAAACTATCAAGGGCATTAATAAATTTACTATATCCAGCCATTACCGCAAAAAAACGCTTAAGCGACAAAAACACTATTTTAGAGGCGAAGGTTTTTTTTATTTTATTGCATAAAAATTTTGTATGAAGAATGTCGCTTAAGATAAAATTGTTTTGGCTATAAAATCGTAATGTTACCTTATGTGACAATGAAATTTTAGGAGATGATGCAAGTGTTGCCAATAAATTCATTTATGAAAAAAAAAAACGAAAATTGAAAATGATGTCGCTTAAGCTATTTTCGCTGTAAGGGCTCGATTTCACATATATTGGCCATGATTGTTTTAAAATTTTTTCTAGAACCAACTGTCATCACATATTTACACTTCTACCATTGTTTTTACGTGGAGGCCCTATGCTCCTTATAGGAACTAAAGGAACCAATATATATATATATATTGTTTTTACGTGGATTTTTATCCTCAAGGCACTACAGGCAAAACTCAACTAACCGAATCTAACCCAGAACTAAAGGTTTCCGAGCCGAAAGAAAGATCTCATTAAAATGTATAGCAAATAAGTGAAAGATGTAATCTATTGTCCACATAAGAACCCCTTCTGGTCAAGCCAGACTAAAGTTTTTGAGAAAGGAATTAGTGACCTTACCCCCAACACCATGTGGCTATTTTATTACCCTTGCTCTCTAAAGGGACCAAAAATGTCCTCCAAAAAGTTTTTTTTTTCTACATATTTAAAAAAAAAAAAAATCATTACAAATTCAAAGCGGCAACACCATAAAGTCATTATTGAGTTCTATCAGGTTTTAAAAAAATTTCTATAAAAATATTTTTCACAACTCTTTACTATAAATCTCGGAATACATTAAAGTTCAAAATTTCATTTGAGTACCAGGAGCAAGCAAAACAAAACATTTCCAAAATCTAAAGACTCTTTTCCATGAATTATTATTCAATTATAAAAATTTCATCGAATTTGCTAATATAACAAGACTTAATTTCCATTAAATATTTAAAGCATCAAAACATATTTATCCATATCAAGCGTAATCGCATTTGTCCATTTAATGTTTGAATTGAGAGATAAAACTATCTTGACTTTAATTAACTTTACCATAGAAAACACTTAAATGTCTTTTTCAAAATATTGTTCTTAGTTGGCTTCTAGTTTATCCTCTTAAAATTTTATTTTTGGGAAAGAAAAGTTGTTCCTGTGCATTTTTCAATTCATTCGTTTTTCTTTTATTTTTGTGTATTTTAAAAGTTGATTTTCTTTTGCTGGTCTTAGAAAGACAATAAAATTAAGTTTAAATACAGGTAAACAAGTAGGAATACATGAAATCATGATAACACAGAGAGAAATATTAAATAAAAAAAAAATACATTGTCTAGCAGGGTTAGAAAGAAAAAAGCTCTTTAAAAAAAAGCTTTTTATTTGTATTTAAAAAATTAACTTTTAATTTCTTGCTGAAAATAAGGGGATGCAATTTTTCTCTTAGTGTATTTCTTCAGCTAACAAATTTACAGATAAGAAAATGTTTTTCTTAGTGTCTGTTTCAACTGAAGTAGTTTAACTTATAAACACTTAATAGACAAAATACTTAAAATCTGTGTGCGTGAAACAATATAATTTTACGAAATCTTGAACAAAGATTTTAAAACAAGACTTTTTTTAACGCTATGAAACCTAATCACAGGGAACATTTACAGAAAGTATTAATTAAATCAGTTTTAATCGGAAATTGCAACAAACTAAAGTTTTTGCAAAAAAAATTTAAATATTGAAAAGTTTTTTGGATATTAGCATTTAATGGCAGTCTTTGTTAAAGAGTTTTTTGATAATAAAAATAAAGGAATTCAGTCAATTGTGATGAATAAAGGGAATAATATTAAAAGAATTGGAAAAGAAGATATAAATAATATTATTGTTTAAGTGGATAATGTCATACTGGGCTGTGCCGATACTTAAATACATTAAAGTAAAAATTAGAATAATATTTACATAATTCGAATATAATGCTAAGTTCACACTTAGGTTTTTAAACGCGTTTAAGCAAAATGTTGATTTAGCTAATCAAAGCCGTTCACATTACATTTGAGATGATTAAGATGACAGATGATTAAGAAAAAAACACAACAAACAAATTTTTTTTTCTTTAAAGTATTAGAAATGGATAAAAACACTTTTATAAAGTTATTAGAAGATTATTTTAATCATTTTAATGATAAAATTGTGAGAATTTATGAATTATTTAAGGAAAAAAATAAAAAAATTAAGCAGAAATCTTGGCCGGTTGTAAACGATCATGTTGGCGATTCTACATTTGAGGTATGTTCAGTGGATTCTATGTGATTTATGAAGTGATTTAGTTGTAATCATGTCAATTTGAAGTGATTAACAAATCGCTTCAATGTATGGGTAATCATCTCGATTTTGAAGTGATTAGAGCTTAATCACGTTCGAACTGCTTAAACGCGTTTAAGAAGCCAAATGTGAACATACTATAAAAATCTGTCTTTATTTTGAAGCTTTTGGCCGAATGGACGAATCCAATAAAGCTTTGCACAATAATTAAACCCTTCAACCACAGGTGAAAGGGTTCCGTTTGAAATTTCTACAATATTGCTCTAGATCCTATAAAGTATATATATTCCGTATATATCTATATTAGGGAATGGTAAATCGATTTTCGATTTTTCGATCGACTTTTATTATTTCGGTTTTTGAAATCGATTAATCAAACCTCAAAATAGATTTTAAAATCGATTTCAAAATTGTTTAAGATTAATTTGAAAACTTATTCCTTATATCACAAAGGGGGATACACCAGAATTTTTTTTGTCAAACTACTAGAGAAATTAAACTAAGATTTTTACAGTGAGTAGATATGACTACTGTTTATAATTTTCCTGCAAAAAGTGAAATTGTGCAAATTTTGAGATGGCCTCTAGAGGAACAAGTGCGATATGTATGTACTAGGATATTCAATTAATCGGGCTTTTGCTTTAATCGGTTAATCGCTCGATTAATTAACCGAGGTTTTGGTTTAATCGGTTAATTTGGTTTGTGATCGGTTAACCGATTAATAAAGTTTTTTTTAATAAATAAGGTAATTTCAATATTTAAAAATGCATAAATTATTTTTTTTTTGGAGTTTATTATTAAAAAAACAAAAATAACCATTCTTGATCTAAAACGAGCAAACAAAAAAAATAATTCATAAATATGTGATATGTATTTTTAAAGTAATACATCATCAGAGGTGTTCTGGAAATCGAAAACGCAAAACGCAAGAATTTTAAACGTCGTTTTTTAATAAAATTCCTGTAGTTAAATAATTTTATTGACAAATATTTTCCTATTAAACAGAATTTTTTAACTAAATTAAAAAATTTGATTATTATTATTTATTAGTTATTTCAATAGTTTAAAGAGATCTGATTTTTGATCTGAAATTTTGAAAAAAAAAAAATTGTTTAAATGTTTAGGATTAAAGCGATAATTTTCTTTAGTTTTGACAACACTTGACTTAGAAATTTTTTTTTCTCTTATCGTGGGTGCTGGAGGAATCATAAGCAGCCATAATAAAGAATATCTAATTTCTCAGTCCTTTTCCTGGATTTCTCTTAATCTTCCATTATGCCATTAGAGTCCTGATTTAATTTTTAAAAATTTTTAACACTTCTAATTGTTTCGGGTAATTTTGTTAAGAATGTTTTGCTAGAAGGAAATATACAGCCCAATCATGAATAAAAATTCCCCGGGAGTTTTTTACCTTTTCCCATTTTTACAATTGAATTAACATAGGAAAAATGGGAGAAGGGAGCAAACTCCCGGGGAATTTTTATTCATAATTGGGGTGATATTGTATAAAAAAATATTTTCTAAACATGTATATGAGACGAAACAATTAATTAAAACACAAAAAATTTGTTATACTATGACAAAAAATTAAAAATTATGTAACATCGGTTAATCGGTTAATCGTCTGAAATTAACCGGTTTAATCGTTAATCGAAAATAGACAATTTCAAATTAACCGATCAGTTAATCGGGTAGTAATTAATCGGTTAACCGATTAACGGTTGACCGAATGAATACCCTAGTATGTACACTTCGCTTATTAAAATTGTATTCTTGTGAAGTCAATTAGGCTTGCCACATAAATCAATTCCGATCGTAAGTGATTTCGTATCTTGCTTCACATAAAACATTTCTGTGACAAGCCTAAATGTATTTCAAAGGAATTTGACAATAGTTCCTGATCGGTGGTGACTCTTTCTTTGCTAAGTTACTTTAAGTTAGTTTTAGACAACAAACGTTTGCATGTCATTGATGTTGGAAAGATGCAGATTTATTTCCTTGTAATTTCGTATTTGTTAGGATAAATTACATACTTTTTGTTTTTCACTCTGCTTATTACTAGATTTAAATATTGCTCACACACTGGTCTGTTTGAATATTTGGGTATTTCCACAGGAATGCCATGGTTTAATTCACCTGTTGTGCTTCTATTAGTATGTTGATTTTCACAAAGCTGACTTTCAGTGTTTGTTTCGGTACGATATGTTTGGACTGTTTTTTTCACTGTCCATTGATGACTTTATTTTCTGAAGAACAAGAGCCCCTATATTGAAGTTGAACGGAAACCAAGAGCACTAATAGGTAAATACGTAAAACTACAACTTTAAACTTGAAAAACTGCTTAAACATATCACCTACACACGTATGTACGCACAAAAAAATCTCAAGTTTTATTGCGCTTGCCCATAATTTATCGATTTAATTAAGATTAAAATTAAAAATTGCCAAAATTTTGATAAGAAAAAAAAAATCGATTTTAAAAGCCCAATAATCGATTTCAGTATAAAATCGCATACGTAAATTCGATTGCAAAAAATCGATTTTTTTACCACAAAATCGATTTCCGATTGAAATCGAAATCGATTTAACATTCCCTAATCTATATATGGGCATTTCCGCCAAATGGTCCACCGTGACCGAAAATTTAAAAGTTATTAAAAGCTGATTATTTTACGATATTGTTATGGAGAAATATTTAGATTTTACTAATTTTATAAATTTACCCATAAATTTGTTCACTTAGATGAACAATCAGACTGCAAAGTTGTGCAAACGTAATTTCTTATTTGTGAGTATGTTTTATTGTATATTTTCTTTAATATTACCTTCCTTAAAAGAGGTGATATTTGATGAAAATTATTCCAAAAAAAATATCTTACATGGTCTGTAATCTAAGGAAGAGTTCGAAGAGAAATATGTTATTCGAATTAACGGTAAATTTTTATTTTGTATTAATCATTATTCAGTTAAATTATTGTGGAAAAAATTTCACGTTCGAATTGTCACGTATCGAACCAGATTTTGGCTAAAACAAAAAATAATACAGAAGATTTTGGAACCAAACCAAAGACATTTTAATGTTACATTGCTATGTAAAATTTTGAAAGTAGTTTGACTAAAAAATTGTGCCAGGTTTCGCTAAATTACACCTTTTTATACATGGCCACAAAAACTACTTCTATTTTTTTCACGTTCGAACCGCTACTTCTTTTGCCATTATCTTTGACCTAGAATCGCGCCCCCGATAAACTCTAGCATGGATAATAGTGCTTTCTGAGTGCTATAATTTAAGGTTTAAAAGAACGTAAAAATATTTGTTGTTTAAAATGTTATTGCATTTTTGATGCGTACGACTGTCACGTTCAACACTTTGGAATTACCCATATATAAAAATTCAAAATGTTTGTCTGTTTGTTTTTTTGGCTTATAGACTCCTAAACAACTGAACTGATTATTTTTTTAATTTTAACAGTACCATCACGTGAGCTCCGAAAATAAAAGTGGCTACTTATTTTTTCGATAGGGGCATTGGAAGTGGTACCCTCCATGGGATTTATATATTATTTATCGCATCTCTTAAGAACAGCTGCACCCATTTTCTTTAACTTTTTGCAATAGGATCTTCTAAGCCCCGAAATTGAAATAAGATATCAGCAGGGGAAGTGGCACTCCCCATAGGACACCAATGCTTAATATTGCATATCTTAAGAACTGTTATAGTGAGAATGTTCAAACTTGGTACGAGTCACTCTTAAGGTAAACTACACCTTTGAAAATAAAAATTAAGGGGATAGGCGCAGGTGGAGCAATATCCTCTATAGGATGCATATATGAACTAGAGTCTTCAAACGTGGTTAAAGCTACTCTTATGGTAAACTATAAATTTAATAACGAAAATATTTAATACCGAATATTAGAAGACAAAAGTCTTTTATCTTTGTTTGACCCACTTTTATTCTAAACCACAGCTTTTAAATAAAAAATTAAAGGGGGTAGGTGCAGGGGGAGAAGTAAATAGTATATAAATAAAAAAGCGTTTATTTGTTTGTTCCCTATAGACTCCTTAACAACTAAACCGATTTTCCTAAAAACTCACAGTTATTTTCTGATTATTCGGCACATATCACAGAAAAAAATATGAAAAGTTATTTAATAATTAAAAAAAATTTGTTTAAACTTTTCTAATATTTTTAACAATTTTCTTAATTAACATGTTTGTAAATTGTCATATTAACAATTTGTTTCATTTGTAGAAAATAAATAAGTATTTCATAGAAGAACTTATTTCGTGTCCAAAAAATAAAAATATAAAATAAATAAATCTGGATTTTCAATCTTAAATCTTTAAAAGAAAAAACGATATGATGATAACTGCGAAATTGAATCAATCTATACGGTAAGTAAAGTTGTTATTTAATGATTTATTAAGAGATTTTAACGGTTCTTTTATAAATTATAGATTTTAAAATATTACTGATTTTGATGCCAAGATGCCGTTTTGTGCTGATGTATGAACCTCCCAGTGCATCCAGTAGCTCGTTTCTGTATTTCTCGCATCGTAAAATTTCTTACATGAAGTGTGAAACAAAAAATTCCATCGTTTCTCGATTTATGAGATAAAAGTGTTTCTGTATTTGAATGCGAAAACAGACACAACAAATTCTGTTTATACTGGAATACTTCCAGTAATTAAGTGTCAAATAAAAGCGAAACGTCAACAAAAGAAATAAATATAATAAAAACAGGGCTGCCAGATTTGACGAGTTATCGTCATCTTGACGATTTTTTGTTCCGATATTAACAAAGTGACGTTTTGATGATTTTTTCTAAAAAAGTGAAGAAAGCAAAAACAAAATCAAAAATATTTTATAATTTTGTTGTTACTTTCTATAGAAATTCATCTTGAATTTTTAAATTTCAAACACTTTTATTTTGTGGCGTTCCAAATTGAAAAAAAAAATAATATGAATGTCTGTAGAAAGCAACAACAAATTTATAAAATATTTTTGATTTTATTTTTGCTTTTAATGAAATTGTTGGCGTTGCGTTTTACACTATAAGCCCCTTAGTCTTCGAAATAAGATAATTGTAAATATTTTTATATGTTTGTTTATTAGAAAAAAAGATATCTTTAGAAACAAGGCTGCTTAAATTTTTAAATTTATCCCTATTGTGAAAATTGTCCTCGAAATTGTTTGTTTCTTCCCTAAAAAATGTATCGGCAAAAGCAAAATTTCGAGGGAAAGTAATGGACCGACTTGGCTCATTTTGAACATTTAATACTTCTCATATACATATACAAAATATGATTGATATTTGATATTCTTATCTTATATGTACACTTTTGTGCCAAAACCATTATTCCGGTAAGAAAGAAATTTGTTTGTCTCCCAGTAAAAACTTTTTCAAAATGGATAGCTTCTTTCTTTCACTCGTTATTAAGTAGCTTTCTTCCATAATAACTTCGATAACTACTTTTTTCTGGATGTATTAAGATAAAAAAATGACTTACTTTTGATATTTGTTCTTTTTGGCACAACCCTTGTAAAATTCATTATTTTTCAGTAGAATTGTATGTAGTGCTTTTATGTGTTTCTAATTACTTAACATATTATTTTGTAGGCGAAGATTTTACTGGGTCTTTAAACCGATTTTTTTTAATTTTAACTACAAGGTATTCTACTAAGTCTATTTCAGGTAAAAAAGAAAAAGATTATAGGAATAGGTAAATTAAAGATTTATATCTCAATTATTAAATAATAATTATTAAATACCCATGAACTTTAACTATGTTTTTGTTTGATTATTTTTTAATAAAAGTCGAAACAAATTTGTTTAAAATTGATTTTAAATTGCACGATTTTTAAAACAAAAAAGACGATCTTTTTTATTTTTTTCTCTGAAAATTGACGATTTTGACACAAATTTATCTGGCAGCACTGATTAAAGCCAAAACAAGAAAAGGCTAACAAAAATTTAAACTAACAAAATATAACAATTGTTTTTTGTTTATTTTCATCATATAAATTATGCATTTATCATTTATCTTCCTTCTATTTTTTTATTTATTTAAAAATAATAGTAAACATATTTTAAATTCAAATATCTACATTTTGTTTTTCTCGCCACCAATTTCAAATGTGACTTATTTTGACAGTTCTTGAAAGAAACTTTTCGCAAAATATTGTTATAGAAACACTTTTTCTCGCATCCTTCCAATAATTGCTGGAAAATTATTTAAATGACAGATAATTCTCGCAAAAAAAAGATACAGAAACACTTGTGTGAGAAAAACCATTTTTTTGTTTCATTTCACACTACTTTTGTTGCAATTCACACGTTTCATGCGAAGAGTTTTACGATGTGAGATATACAGAAACGGGCTACAGGTGTTAATAAATAAATTTTAATGTTATTAGCGACGTTATTTTTAATATGCATATGTATTTTGCTAAAAAAAAAATAATAAAAACACATTTTATATGCATTTTCTTTTTTAACTTAGGTAGCAACAAAATACTTTGTTAATATGACAAACTCGCAATAAAAAATTATATTTAATTGTTAACAAATATCGTATTCAATACTACAAAATCATTGTTAATAATATTTGTTGAGTTTTAACAATTTTAATTAACAAAATAATTTTGTGTATTTACAAATTTAGTTGTTGTTGCCTTTTCAATTAAAAAGTAAATTGTATTGACGAATATGATATTCAATATGACAATTGAATTGTCGTAATTTTTTTCTGTGTACGCTTTTAATATTTTTTCATTTTTAAGTGGCCGTGGCACTTCCCATACAATGACAATTAATGACAATAAAAGTATTTCAATTTTGTACAAATAGCTTAGATCATAATACCCAACATCATTCAAAAAGTATGTAGGTTCAATCGAAAAAGAAAGATTCCCAGCAAAAATATTTTAGGGTTTGCATCTCAACCGCTTCCTCTTTTGCTTTTAAATATTACTGTTGTAAGATAAGGCATACAATCTATGAAAGCGATGATATATACTAAAAGAGAATCGTTGTTTATTTGTTTTTTTTAGGATAACATTTTCTACTGCTTCATAGAAACAGTAAATCATTTATTCTTTTGTTATAATCTAAAAAATTTTCACTAATTTTACCATCAATTAAATATAATTGTATATAAAACTATATTATTGCAAATAAAAATATTTTAAATTTATAAAAAGTTTTTTAACAGCTAAAAAACAAATTTTCCAATGACTGTTTTTAATCACGTAAATCGTATCAGTTTTAAAGGCGTGAAAAAGGCATATTTAAGATCTCTAAGGCAGAGTTTCAACGCATGAAATTCCAAAAAAAAAATCTAGTAATATTTTTAAGAAGTATAAGCGCTTAACTCCGAACCCTCCCTTACATTACCGCTTCATAGAAAGCATCAGTTATTCAAGGGGGTAGCAAAGCGCACCGGTTATGCTAGTATATGGGGGATTTCATGTCAAGTGACCCAATTTTTAAAACGATGTCTTCCGATTTGGATGAACCAAGGTTAGTCCTATTGGATAGTAGTTTAGACACAAATTTTCAACAAGATCGGTCAAAACGTTTCTGAGTTAGAGGGGGTCAAAATTTGACATTTTGGCCATACAGATGTTCTTTTTCATCCTTGTAACTTATTACCTATTGGTGTTAGCAAAATTTGTCCGAAGTAGCTTCGATAGCTATTTGAACAATCTTTCGAAAAAATTTTTTTTTTGTTTTTTTAAAAAATTTAAAAAAATTTTTTTTCTAAATATAAAACTTTTTTTTATTTTTTTTTTTTTTTTCTCTCAAAGGAAAGCTTATGTCTTTTCCTTTAAGGTAGTACTGGTTTTTAGGAAAAAAATTCAAAATAGTGCTGCATATGCTAAAAATTGAAAAACCCTCGTCTTGTGTTTGAAATTATTTTTAAAAAAACTTTTAAATTAAAAAAAAAGTCAACAAGAAAAAGAACAAGTAAGAGTGCTATATTCGGCTATGCCGAACCTTATATACCCTTCACCATGGTTTGGAAAGAACAGAAGTTTATATATTTATCTAAATATATGTATATATATATATATATGTACATGTATATTTATATTATATATATCGTTTAGTTTTATTTAATTATTTGCACATGTTTGCGTGGTATTAAATACAGTAGACGCTCACAAATTAGAGCTTTCAGTAATTCGAACGTCCAGAAATTAGAATCAGTGTTTGCAATACATTAAACGCTTTAAAATTCGAATTTATAGTTCTAATTTCCGAGCGTTTTTTTTTTTTTTTTGTTATTTGAACACAAGAAATCCGCAATTTATTTTTATTCTGTTTGAACATGTAAAACTAAAAAGGGGAATTACCAAATTTTAGATGTGTTTCCTTATTTGTTGTTTTTTTGTTGCATTTATATATATTTGTGGCTAGTTTATTTGTGAAATTCGAAACATGTGTACATATTTTGGAAATCTCTATTAAAAAGTGAAAGTGTATCATTCGAAATGTCAAATAAACGTAAAGAAAACACTTTATCATTGGAAACGAAGGTCAAAATATTAGAAAAGCTTGACAAAGGGTTTGAAGGGAATATTAATGTTACGACATCTTCAATCAGCTATATCAAATCACATAGAACAGCAATATTAAATGCTGTTTTCAACACATATCAGGAAGCAAGCAATAAATCTTTGCACAGCGCTGAATACCCAAATATGGTAAGTTAAAGCTAAAAAAATATTTAGAGAGGAATATCCCTATAAAGATGAAAATGCATTCCTTGGAAGCAATGGATAGTTTTCCAAATTTAAGAAACGACACGGTATTTTTAATTTTAAAAATTACATTTAATGTATTCGAGTGAACTACGTTTTATTTCTTGTTTTTATCAAATAAAATTGAATTAAAAAAAATTTAAGTAATTTTTATTTTTTATTCGAAATAAAAACGTCCAGAAATTAGAATAATTCAGAAATTAGAATTGCCTCAAAAACAAAGCGGTTCTAATTTGCGAGCGTCTACTGTACTTATATTAAAAGTTTAATTAATATATAGCAAGTTTAGTTTTGATCGAATTTCAGTATTTGGTCATAACTCGGCCATTTTGTAACCGATTTGACACATTTTTACTCCGACATCTTAAAAAATAAAATTACCATTTACTTTGGTGATAAAACTTGGAGTCGAGAAGTTCTATGGTTCCCGAAAATAGGTATTTAAAAAAAAACTATATTTTTGACATTACTTTTTTTTAACCGATTTTCCGAGTTTTTCAGCAAATATGTTCTTCTAAAGATTTCCGATATTTTGATATGTTAAACGTATGAATAGGTCATATTACAGCTCTCAAATTTTAGTTTTTATAAAAATTTAATGTTTTTTAGTCCTTTTTTGAGTATTTTGCTCATAACTTAACCATTTTCAACCTATTTGACGTGCTAAAGAATAATATTACCATTAAATTGGGTTATAGGTATATATGTAAATATACGTACACATATGTACATTAGCGTGGCCGTTAGTTGTATGGAGAACTTTTTTTTTTTATTTCTTATACTCTCCCCCTCCAAATCGGTTCAGTTTTATGTAAAAAAAAATACAAAAAAATTTCGTAGCGATAAGTTGTGTTTTAGGGAGGGCGTCCGCCCCTCAAAGTTTGCCATCAAGCCATTTATTCAAATGTAATTTGTTTGCGTATGACTATCTTCTAAAAACAACATTTTACAAGAATATGATATATGGCAATATTTTAGCTCTTCTAGTCAACAACATAAGCCTCCAAGAAAGTTTTTTGCTAAGACTGATATCTTAGAAAATAATTAAGAAAATAACAACAAAATACCAAACATTTTATATACGTTTTATATATATAAAAAGGCGATTTAATGTCAAGTGACACAATTTTGAAACCGATGTCTTCCAATTTGGATGAAATTTACACCAAGGTTAGTCCTATTAGATAGTAGTTTACACACAAATTTTCAACAAGATCGGTCAAAATGTTTCAGAGGTAGAGGGGGTCAAAGTTTGCCATACAGGTGTTCTTTCTTATCCATGTAATTTATTACCTATTGGTGTTAGCAAAATTTGTCCCAACTAGCTTAGATAGCTATTAAATCAATCTTTTTTAAAAATATTTTTTTGTTTTTTTTTAAAAAATTTTTTAATTTTTTTTTTTTTAAATTTAAAACTTTATTTTTTATTTTTTTTAGCCAAGTGTTAAATTTAAAAAAAAAAAATTTTTTAAATTTTTTAAAAACACAAAAAAATTTTTTTTAAAAAGTTTGATCAAAAAGCTATCTAAGCTACTTGGGACAAATTTTGCTTACACCAATAGGTAATAAGTTACATGGATGAGAAAGAACACCTGTATGGCCAAAATGTCAAACTTTGACCCCCTCTAACTCAGAAACTTTTTGACCGATCTTGTTGAAAATTGGTGTGTAAACTACTATCTAATAGGACTAACCTTGGTGTAAATTTCATCCAAATCGGAAGACATCGATTTCAAAATTGGGTCACTTGACATTAAATCCCCCTTTTATATATATAAAACGTATATAAAATGTTTGGTATTTTGTTTTTTTTTTTTCTTAATTATTTTCTAAAATAGTGATTTTAGCAAAAAACTTTCTTAGAGGCTTATGTTGTTGACTAGAAGAGCTAAAATATTGCTATATATCATATTCTTGTTAAATGTTGTTTTAAGAAGATAGTCATACGCAAACAAATTACATTTGAATAAATGGCTTGATGGCAAACTTTGAGGGTCGGACGCCCCCCCTAAAACACAACTTATCGCTACGAAATTTTTTTGTATTTTTTTTACATAAAACTGAACCGATTTAGGGGGGGAGAATATAAGAAATCAAAATAAAAAAAATAACGGCCACCCTAATGTACATACATATACTTAAACAAATTTAATTATAAAAATAATAAATAAAAACAAACTTAATTATAAAAAAGAGTAATTTTTGGGATTTTAGTATTTTGATTATAGCTCAGCCATTTTTTAACCGATTTGACAGATTTATATACCGACGTGTTTAAGAATAAATTTACCAGTTAGTAAGGTTATAAAGCTTGGACTCGGGAAGAGCTATGGTTCCCGAAAGTGGGGATTTAAAAAAAAATTTAATTTTGGTCATAACTTTTTGTATCTACGGTCAAGAATGAAAGATTATCAATAACAATTTTAATTAATTTTCATGTTGTAAAATTCCTTTCTTCAAACAAATTATTTAATGAAAATTAAATTTGATGAACTTAATAAGCCTTATTAAAAATATTAAAAATTTGGATTAAAAAAAATATATTAAAAAAAAACAAAAAAAAATTTTCAAAAGATTGATCAAATAGCTATCGAAGCTACTTGGGACCAATTTTGCTAACACCAATAGGTAATAAGTTACATGGATGAGAAAGAACACTGCATATGCTAAAAACTGAAAAACCCTCGTCTGGAGTTAGAAATGTTTTTTTTTATACATAAGCCATTCGCATCCCAAAAAGCGACCAAAACTTCCTTAAAGGAAAAGACATAAGCTTTCTTTTGAGCAAAAAAAAAAAAAAAAAAAGATTCTGGATAAAAAAAAATAAAAAAAAGTTTTAAATTAAAAAAAAAAAAAATTTTTAAAAATTTTTTAAAAATGCAAAAAAAAATTGTTTCGAAAGATTGATCAAATAACTATCAAAGCTACTTGGGAAAAATTTTGCTACCACCAAATAGGTAATAAGTTAGAAGGATGAAAAAGAGCACCTGTATGGCCAAAATGTCAAATTTTGAGCCCCTCTAGCTCAGAAACTTTTTGACCGATCTTGTTGAAAATTTGTGTCTAAACTACTATCCAATAGGACTAACCTTGGTGTAAATTTCATCCAAATCGGAAGAGATCGATTTAAAAATTGGGTCACTTGACTTGAAATCCGCCAAATATATAAAGGTAAGAATTAAAGATTAGCAAGGTTCTCCATCATATACACAGAGGGCGTTGTTTATAGACACCGATAGATGGCAGCCCCATTATACACCTGGACCTGATACAGCAGACCAATTATCTTCTTAGCTGCAACAACAACCGATTAACGAAACTAATACAAGCCAAATAACAATACCGAATGGATCGATAATCTAAGAACTGGGACAGTGAAATCTTACATGGAAAGACGCGAAATCAACTGCAACAAATCGTGTAAGATGAAGATACTTTATGGAAGCCATATGCTCCTAAAGGGGGTAAAGGAGTAAAAAAGCACATTTTTTGAGCAATTTTGGTAAAATGTTCATAAAAAATGTTCGCAATTATTATTATCCCATAAATAGCTAATTTTTTCACAAACAACTTATAGAATAGCATATTATCGCATACATGTTTGGCAAATCTCGTTTTAATAGCAGAATTGCAGAAAATTTCCTTAAAGTAACGCATTTTAGTCAAATTCTCCAAAATGTAAATGTTTTCCAAATGTCGCTGAAAATAGTAAGTCACCGTCAAGACTTGCAACTTTACTTGCAACAATTCTTGAGTTAAGGGTGAGAGGGGTGAAAATATTGGAGAGGGGTACTCAGTTTAATGTACTCTGCAATTCTGTTTTGTTTTTTTATTCTCACACTTTTCAACATGAAGTTGAAAGGAGAAGAGGAGAGACAAGATGAAAATACAAAAATTGCAAATCTAGAATTTTATAATCTCGACACTAAAGCAATTTCAAAGAAAAATTTTAAAAAAATTTCAAGTCTGGGCAATGACTAACTTTATGTAAAAATTTCAATAATTAGCAAGTTTTGTCAAAAATTGCTATAAATTGAACATTTTCTATTATCAGCAAAGTTCCGGATTTTTTAGCAAAATTGTTGCATATTTTCCTAAAAAAAATATACGCTTAACAGTTTTATTTGGTTTAATATCTTTAGTTTTTCTAAAATCTTTATGGATGAAGTTTCCTGATGATCTGGCCTAAGCAACCAGTGAAATGCGCATAGGAATAGCTTATGCCATCAACAATTAATTTCAAGTGCTTTTATCAAGAATAAAAACTGGAAATTAAGCACGAATAACAAAATCTTTTAAATAAAAAAAAAAAAAAAATTAGTTTAAACACTTGATTTCTCCTTAAGATCAATAGAGAAAACTAAACACAAATTTGATTGTTTAATTTTGCAATTTCATTCAATTTATTTAAATAGTTTTTATTGATGGGCTCTTTAGTATCCTTTTTGCACTCCAATGTCCTTGTTTTCTTTTATCTTTAAGTTAACTGCTACATTCATTACAAATGTTAGTTTCCAATTGTAGCAAAGGAAATCCTTACACACAAATACATGTAAAAATATACAAACATGTGTGTGTTTTTGCAATAATTTGTATATTTTTTTGTATACAATTTTGTTTGTAGCATCGACTTCCGCTTATTTTGGCAAATTGTTTCTATTTTCCCAAAACAAAGAAGGAAAAAACATAACAGAGGAGACCGTAATTTTCGTTCATTTATTTTTATTGTTCCATGGTCGACGGTCGACATAATAATATTTTATGGCAAAATGTCACGAAAAACAAACGTGTCGATGTACAAATGGGACTGATAAAAAGACAACAAAAAACAAATCAGAATGATACTTCCATCAACATCATCATCATCATTATGCCTGGGCCGAAAGCAAATTTTGGCCATCAATTTCTTTTTTTTTATTGCATTGTATTCCAATTTTTGTTTTAAGTTTTTTTTTCACTTCCACTTCAAATTTTATGGTTTCGTCACCGTTAGATGGATGTTGAACGTATTTTTTTTTTCGTTGCTGGCAGGGAGAAAGTTTGTTGCCCATGTCCTTTTGTTTTAAATAACAAAAAAAGAATTTGTTTTTTTGGATTGTAGTTTTGAAAGGAAAAGGAATCGAAAATGTGTGTGCATAAAAGTCAAAAAGGGTAAAATTTACATACAGAATATTGAAATTCGCTTGAATTGCATTTCGATTCATTAGAGTGTAGCATTGTGTAACACCAAAGTTGGAATTAAATTCAATGTATGAGAAATGAATTTAAATGATTTCATTTTGAATAAAACGTTTGTTTTATTGTTCAAATTTAAATAATAAAAATTAGTTCACTAAATTAGCGGCTATTACATATAAGAAAGAAAATGTTTGCCATAATTTCCTATTAAATTGATAAAACTCTTAATAGTTTTTTATAAAATAGAGATCTGGGGGCTAATTCTGGCAGTCGTGATTCGAAAGCAATTCTTTCGGTCGCTACTGAACAAATCAAAATTATTTTTGCAATGTTGCGAAACAATTTCGAACGTTAACGTTCGTATAAAAAATTTATATGAAAAACACTCAGTTTTAAAAATATTTTCCATATAAAATTCTATGCGAACGTTAACGTTCGACATTGTTTAACAAGCAGTTAAATAAATACGTTAAAACACTGAAAAAATTATTTCGATTCGTTCAGTATCGAATGAAAGAATTAAAAATAAAGTTGCTTCCGAATCGAAAAAGTATTTGATCACGACAGCCAGAATTAGCCTAAAAAAAGAAAATTTTCAAAAAAACATAAAATTTCATAACAAGAGCAACTTTTCTCAAAAATTTCTAAAAAAAAAAAATCTTACTTTCTTAAAATTTCCTATAATGAGAATATTTTCTCAAAATTTCCCATAAAATTTCCTCTTAATAGAAAATATTCTCAAAATTTCCCATAAACAGCAAATTTCCGTAAAATGTTCTATAAATAGGAAATTTTTTTCAAAATTTCTTGTAAACAGATAATTTCCTAAGAATAGCTAATTTTCTAATTTCCTAAGAATAGCTAAGTTATATTAAAAATATAAAATAAAATTCCTTTCTGCATAAAAATAATTTAATGAAAATTAAATTTAATGAACTTAAGCCTAATTAAGATTATTGAAAATTTGGATTAAAAACCATAAATAGTTCAACAAAAATAACCACAATACTAAAAATATAAAATTTCATAATTAGTGCAAAATTTCTTAATATGCAAACTTTTTTAAAAATTTCCTATAATTAGAAGATTTTTCCAAAATTTCATATAAACGTAAAAATTTTCTCTAAATAGAAAATTGTCTCAAAATTGCCTATAAATAACAATTTTTTTTTATTTTCCTATAAAGAACAAATTTTCGTAAGCTATTCCATAAATAGGAAATTCTTTTAAAACTCTATTCAAATAGTAAAATGTTTAAAATTTTCCTGTAAGACCGAATTTAGATTATGCAATTAACGCCGAGTTTTTTTTCTATTTTCTTTAAAAGCTGCTGCGAAACTCTTTTCACATTTACATTTCAATTTTTTCAAGCTTTTTTTCAATCAAATGTAAACAAAACAACTGTGTTGTCAACCAACCATTTTCTATAATTACTAAGCGGTTAAAAATTCTAATAGATACAAATAAAAATCACAACTTTTGTAATGTGTAAAACATATTCTCTTATTATACAAATACTTTGCGCACTTGATCATAAAGAGGTTATTAACTTAATATTTAAAAATTTTCAGTAAAAGCAAAACAATTTTCAATTTAATAATAAAGGCATGTGAAAAAAGATTTTTAAACCAACCTTTTCATTACTAAAAAAAAAAAATACACAAAATACCTGATATTTTTATAGCGTGTAAATATAAATATTACGTATCGATTTTTTCCAAAAAGCGAAAAAATAAAAATTTTGAGTTAATACCCTTTTTGTGAATATGTGCGATATGTATATATATACATTAGGGTGGGTCAATTTGTTTGGTTCCAAAAAAAATTGACAAAGCGTATAGCAAAATCGTAATCTGCAGAAATTTCTAAGAACTTTTCCTTAAGAAACCATGGTTCTAAAATCAAAATCGTGCTTCCGGTTTTTGAACTGAAAATTTTGTACTTCCTGATAACGTACTTTCAAAAAAAGGTACTTTTGAAAAATGAGCTACTTTTAGAAAGCGGCTTTCTGGAAATATTAAGATTTTTTAAGACATATTTACACTTTTTTTAATATGTAATTCTTAAAAGGATATCTTTGAACATACACACATATTTGAGAAGCAACACGCTAATTACAAAAAGGTTAAAATGTTTTTTATTGTTAAAAGTGCAAAGTATTGGTTTGTTTTTAACTTTTGATTGTAAAATTTAAAAAAAAAATACTGTCGAATTTTGCTTTAGTTTGTTTTTTAAACCTTTGATTAATTTAAAATATTTTTATGAAAATTTTTAATATTCTTAATTAGGCTTAAGTTCATTAAATTTAATTTTCATTGAATTATTTTTATGCAGCAAGGAGTTTTACAACATGAAAATTAATTAATATTGTTATCGATAATCCTTCATTCTTGACCGTGGCCGGGGCTCGAATCGCGGCCGGCAGATTACCATGACATGTTTCGATCGCAACCACTCGATCACCTCAGATGGATTTGCCGTTTTACACTCGCAGCCATCGACGACTGCTGAGGTCAATAGTCAAACATCAATCCTTAAACCAAATTGTATTTTAACCTTTGGTAGATCGAAATTTGCTTTTTTAAATGATTATCCATTTTTAATCGATTTCACAAGTTTTTCCTTACTTCTGTTTTTTCGCACTTTCGTCAAGAATTCTTCTTGAAGTCCAAAGTACTTTTTTTTTCTTTGTTTTTTCATTTTTGTCCTTCTTTTTCCTGTTGACCTTTTTCAGCACAACTTGAAGGACAAATGAACACATAGAGCTCGTGCCTTAGCTTTAACAATAATTAGTATTGTGGTTATTTTGTTGAACTATTTATGGTTTCTAATTCAAATTTTTAATATTTTTAATTAGGCTTAAGTTCATTAAATTTAATTTTCATTAAATTATTTTTATGAAGAAAGGAATTTTACAACATGAAAATTAATTAAAATTGTTATCGGTAATCCTTCATTCTTGACCGTGGCCGGGGTTCCGGATTAAGAATATTAAAATTTTGGATTAGAAACCATAAATAGTTCAACAAATTAACCACAATACTAATTATTTTTATGAAAGCTGCGTTTTTTCTTCAGCACAAAAGTTGACAACATTTCGAATAAAAAACATTCAAAAACGAAAAAAAAAAATTAAAACATATATGACAAAAACTAATGAAATGCCTATCCATGCGTCGTCGTGCAAATTTTTCAACCCCGTTTTCTTTTCTACACCTCTTGCTAACAAACAAAATGTTGAATGCAAAAATTGCGGTGTTAATTGCGTACTGTAAATATGGTCTAAATAACAGGGACCCGAAATAACTGTTATTATTTTTTAAATATCCAATAGGTTTTGGAAAAAATAACTAAAAAAAAAAATTGGTCCTGTAATAATAATTATAAATTACCCAGAAAATTGTAGTTCTGCCATAACCATTATGAAAGATTATTAATTTTTTTGGTCTTTGGTAACCGTTATGAAAGATTTTTATTTTTTCTGTCTTCTATAACCACGCTACAGTTCGCAAATCTTAAGATATTTTTATAAAATTTCGCACACTGACTTATATTTGCAAAAGGATGAACTTTTTTTTAATGATTTTGGTAAGGATCCGCAAATTTTTTGATATCTTTCTCATATTTGGTAAATAGAAACCAATTATGCCACACAATCATGGTGCTGAGTTTAAATAAAATCGCTCCAGTTTTAGGCATATTTTCCCGATTTTTTTTTAAATACAAGAAATTTTGCACTAATATTGTATTTATATACCATTGAGTACACAGTGCTGTTGGTGTAGTAGCTAAGATGTGGACTCTGAAACCGATAGGACCCGGATTCGATTCATGGCTCGAGCGACCAAAAAAAAACATTTTTCAAAAAGAAATAATTATTTTTTAACATCCTCAACTATCGGTTGGCTTGAGCGAACTAATGAAAGTAATTTCTGTTCTAAAGCACTTCAAATCTTGCCGTTTGGATTCAGCATTGAACTGTAGGTCTCGTCATGTATTCTAAGAATATGCAACACACCTAATTACGCATGAGTGGAAGCGCAGTGGTATCGCAACGGAATGACTTTTATGAAACTGTTTCATAGATTCTATAAAATGCTTCATTACCTGACGATTTATTATTTCTGTAAAGAGTTTCATTAATTCTATGAAGCTTTTCATAAACATTGACTGTAACGAAACCTGTTTCATAGATTTTATTAGGAGTGTCATTGGCTGAACTCCAACGAATATTTTCATAAAACTTGTGTGAAATTCGATATGGAAGACCGAAAAAAAATAAAAATCTTTTGTAATAATTATGGAAGACCAAAACGAATTAAAATCTTTTATAATGGTTATAGAAGACAAAAAAAAAATAAAAGTCTTTTGTAACGGTTACGGAAGACCAAAAAAATTTTAAATTTTTTGTAATGGTTATGGAAGCCCAAAAGAAAACAAAAACAAACTATAACGGTTATCAAAGACCAAAAAAATATTGGTTATTTGTAACAATTATTCAGAATGCAGGTTTTAAAAATTCGTGATTAATTATTATTTCATGATTTTTTCAAATATTGGTTATAACTGTTATGTCCCTGCTAAATAGTAAACATTATTTAAAATGTTGTTTAAATAGCACATTTTTCAAAATTTCGTGAAAATAACAAATTTTCTAAAAATTTTAAATATCAGAATTTGAGCAAATTCTCTCAAAATTTTCTCAAGATCATATAAAAAAAGTGTTTTCACAAAATTTCATATAAAAGCAAACTTTTCTATAAATAGAAATTTTACTCAAGATTTTCTCAAAAATTCCAATTAATGCAAATTTTCAAACAATTTCCTATAAAACGCCAGTTTTCTCAAAATTCCTTATAAAAAGAAATTTTTTTTAATTTCCTATAAATAGATAATTTTCGCAAAATTTCTTGGATAGTTCTGACAAAGTCCAGTTAAACACTTTAAGAGTCCGTTTTTTTGTTGTTGTAATTTTAACTTTGTGGACTTACTGCCTTGCCTGTTTTTAGAAAATACACTTGTTTTTCGTTTTTTATTGTTGTTTTCAATATGATTTCTCACTCACTCACTTGTTTTCATTTTCTAAAAACAGGCATTTAAGGACAGAGAGAGGTTTTAAACTGGATACAACAGTGCATTCGTTTTGTTCCCTCACTTGCTTCCTCATTGTTCTCTAATTTGACGAAAAATGTATTTTGTTCGATTACAAATCTGTCATTTTTTTAGAGTATTAAGCTTAAAAAGCAAATGTCAAAAATAATTTACACATGTTAAAATTCATAAAAAATTATTGCGATAAAAATTGCGCAATGTAAACGTAAAGTGCAACTTTGAATGAGAAACCAGAAAAATTGCAGCAAAAAAATCGCATAGTGTAACGGGCACAAAGTTTTTTGAAAATTCTATTCTTATCAACGTTTATTTGAATAAATGATATGAAACAGATCTTCATGTAGAGAGCTTAGAACTTCAGAAGCAATAAACGCAGCGTTGCCAGAAGATTTGGAAGGAAAATCTTCATATGGCCAAAAAAATATCTTATTTTGAAGAGGAAAATCTTGAAATTTTTAATAACAAGGGCAAAGAGGTAAAAATTATTAATTTTTTAAAAGGAAATACTTCTTATTATGGAAACTATTTAAATTGAAATACATAATTGCGGTGTTTATACAAAATTAGATTGTAGGCTTAAATTGTGTTTTTAGTTATATTTTCCATAAAATACTTTCTAAAAAATAAGAACGTAAAAAAGTTCATATAAATAAAGAAGTTTCTTTGCAAGTAATTAAATTCTAAAATTAGAGATATATAAATTTTGGGCAAGAAGATTATACATCATATGAAGTTTTAAGGGTTCTCAATTTAGTATTATATTTGATACCGTTGTTGTATCGAAGGCATTTGAAAATATATGGATTATATGGATTTCCCTAAATATATTCCTAATGGAATTGTTATTAAAATAATGTACACCTTTGAAAAGACATTGGAAAGCACTAATGTATATACACTTTATTTAATAATTATCAAAAACATGCAATGTGGAATTTTCACACCAAAAGCTTCTTAACCCTAGGTAACTTTTTACCACTTAGGTCTCCTCTTGGTTATGCCTGACCCCAATTAGAACAGTTTAAAAAAAAACCCAATTATATAAAAAGTACATAAATATATTTTTTATTAAATTATTAATTTAGATAAGCAGGGGTGTTCTGGAAATCGAAAACACAAGAATTTGGAAGTTGTTTTTAATACACTTTTAATCAAATTTGTATAATGTTTGTTATTAAATTCTGTTTAATAGAGAATTATTTGTCATAAAATTCATTTATCACAGAAATCTTATTAAAAAACGACGTTTGAAATGTTTGCCTTTTCGATTTAAAGGACACCCCTGTATACGAATTTATTACATAATTTTATTATTTTATTTTACATGCAAGTCATCGAATATGTAGTCCCTTATTTTGCACATTGCTTTTTCGCAACTGAGTGAAACGAGTTTTTCGCTTGGTTTTTGTAGTTAAATTATACTTAGCTCATAACGGGCCGTAGTTTTCTGATTTAATTCGAACTTGATTCATTCAATTCACAACGTATCATTCATAGAATTTACCTTTCTGTTTTTTTGATATATTGTTCAATATGAAAAATATTGCAAAAAAAAAAAAATTTGGTCTGTCCCAGAGGGTGATTTCATAGACTTTTACATAAAAATAGAATTTCACCCCACTAATCTTGCTCCAATCAAATCCAAATTAGTTTCATTCGATTCAGCACACATCATTTATAGACGCCCCTGTTTTTTTTTTTTTTTTTTTGTTATATTCGAATAATTGCAAAACACAAATTTAGTCTGGCCAGACCAAGACGGTAATCCTTGGTTTTACCTCATTGTTTTAAAAACGGACTGTTTAAAAGACTGAAAAAAATTATGTAAGTTGTACAAACTTAAAGTTAAGAATTTTTATTTCTAAAAATAAAAAATCTTAATTTGAGAAAAAAGAACTTCAAATCTTATTTTAGTCAAAAAATCTTCAAAAATAAGGTAAAATCTTCATTCTGGCAACGCTGGGTCAAGTCAAGGAATGAAGACATATCGATTTAAAGTTAGTTCCAGCGAAATGTCTACTTTTTGTAACGTAACGCCAGAAGAAATTCAAATTGTTTCTCAAAAAATTGTATATGTATAGTTTACTTTTTTATATTTTTGTGTAAAGGGCAACTAGGTCTACATTAAGTAACAAAAGGGATAGCGGTTGAACAAGATGGTCCTAAAATACAACCTTATTTGCATTCTGGCGTAACATTAAAAAAGTAGACTTTTCGCTGAAAATGCTGATATGTACCTTAAAACGAGCAAAGATTTTTAAATTTGATAGCTTGAAAAATAAATCTATATAAGTCGACTAAAATTAACCGGTTTAATCGTTAATCGAAAATAGACAATTTTAGATTAACCGATCAGTTAATCGGGTAGTAATTAATCGGTTAACCGATTTACGGTTAACCGATTTACGGTTAACAGAATGAATACCCTAGAACATAGTATAAGACATACGATTGCACGCAAATAATTTTGGACTAAGTTTGCTACACTGATCACATGTGGTGGATCAGTTGTAATCTGAAAGTCGTGGCAATACTAATAGGTATACAAAATACATGTGTTTCTTGTGTCTCTGTAATATCCAATTTAATGCAAACCAGTACGAGAAGTATGGCTGGCTTGTTCGAGATCCTACGAAGAAAGTACACAACTGTGTAAATTGTCAACTCGTGCAAATGGAGAACGTGCTCAAGCCCGCTCTCCATGTCGAACTGGGAATCGTCAAAAATTCCATCAAGGCCATTTTGAATCGACCAAAAGTTTTCGATGGTTCGAAAAATATTTTCCCAAGAATCACTGAAGCAAAATTGAAGGAAGGTGTTCTGAATAGGCTCAATATAGGGAAGTTAATGAAATCAAATTAATTTAAAGACGCTTTAGTCAGCTATGATTACCTTGCGTGGAGGGCAGTGAAGAAAGGTATGCGATATTTTTTGGAAAGTCAGCGAGCACACAATAACCCCGCTCTTGTGACCACGATGTTATACTTTCAGATAATTGGAGTAAACATGGCTGCTTGCATCACCATATCGAATACTTCAGCAAGCGGATAGCCTCAGAGTTGGCTAGCCTCAGAGGCCATGCCCATGTAAACGCGATATTTTCAAAGGCAAAAGGATGGACTCGCTGGTAGTTGAAATTTGTTGGTGGTCGCAAAAGTCGTGTGATCCCGACAATGAAGATAAAAAAGATGAGGATACAAAAGGTGTTTTCTACGAGCGTAGGTTACGAAGTTGATGTTAAAAACAATTGATTTTTTCCAGATGAAGACAGATCCTAAGCCGACACAGACTGCGATCAAGAAGACGAAACATCACGCAAAAAAGTAAAGACATGGTCAGGGTCTTTAAATTGAACGGACGGACGCAAGACGTACAAGACGACAGAAGACGGCGGTGAAATGCCTAGTAAATGGACAGAACGGCACTATACAACACTGAAACACAAACGTGATTAATAAAGGATGAGCTACACGTAGGACTTTCTCAGTAGTTTGAGCTGAACGCTTAAGATGTCTTCCTGACTAAAAACTTGGCAGTGATTCAGTGAGGTAAACCGTGCGGACTAGAGATATTTTAAGTGGGTGAAAGTCCCACACTGTCATTAGTCTTTCAAAGCTTTTCTCATATTAAAAAAAAAACGTTTTGTTAGATTGCCTTCAAGAGAAATTATGAAAAACGACTTTTCCAGGGTACCGTTTAAGGAAAACCAAAAATACCGCTGTCCTTTCCATTTCACCTAAACGATACATATACTTTAAATCGACATATCTCGATTCCTAGGCCTGATTCAACGAAACGCCGGGACACGTATAATTTTTTTAAGTTTTCCCGGTAGGCAGAACCCCCGCCGATCACTGACCCCTGCCATTTGTCACACTGTGTAATTGATATACAAATCACCCATTAAAAGTGAGTGTTTCAGACTACTTATCTTTATTTTTTTTTTCTGCAAATCTTCGACAAAGTAAAATTTATTTGTATTTTTTTTTCGCAAGAATTTTTATATTTTTGAATGTTTTTGCTTGTTTTGTCTTGCTGTGTTGTGTCTTGTTTTCTCTGAAGTTTTACGATAATGGAATTTGAAAGTAGAATCTTTAACAAAAAGTAGATAAAGAGACATGAAAAAGAATGCAATAAAAACGTTGAAAGTAACAGCTTGTTGCATTCAATGTGGAAGCAACATTTTTATTAACGCATTACCAACTACAATATCAACAACAACAACAACAACTGCAATACAAATAAATACAACAACTTTAACATTGTAAGTTCTTTATATGCTAAAGTTTATTGTTATTTTATTTATCCTGAATTTCCTTGATATCCTGTAAATATTCCTGTCTGTTGTTTTCTTTTTTTTTAAATTCTTTTTGTTTTGCAGTTGTAGTCACGCGCTGTATTTTCTATTTAGTTTTTTATCTAAAACTTTTTAAATATTTTATTAAACCAAAAAAAAATATTAAATAGTTTTGTAGAAAATATTTGTGGCAAACCGACGAATAAAATCAAAAACTTTCTCGACCTAAAGGCATAGTGGGTAAAGAAGCAAAAAAAGATTTTTAAAATTTGTTATAACTAAAAATTGAGGCAACTTAACTTCTGTTTTTATTTATTTTTTTGTTCGGGAGTTCTTTCGGGAGTGGGTCTTTTATGGGCCAATGGCCGTAAATTTGTTTTTCTAATATAGGTTTGACAGTTCTACCATAAAGATCTCAGACCCTATAATTATTATTATCATCCAAGTTCCTAAGTGGATCCACAATAAAGATTTTTCGATCACTTCTACTTAATGCCAAACGTTTTGCTACGAGCCACGTTATTTGAGCCTTGTTTAATTCGTCTTAAACTTGTCGTCACTACAATTGTGCCGGTTTTCCTCTACGACGCACAGTGGCGCCCGTAGAGCAAACGAGGTTGCAAAAATCAAAATTTTCATGAGCGCCGACGAAGTTTTGAATAAACCCATGTTATAGGAAACTTTTCAACGATTTCAAATCTGCCACTCTTAATAATATCACTTTTTTAGTTTAGAAGATATAGCCGTTCAAAGTTGACCGACTTTCGGTTTTTAAAAAAACACACAATTTTTAGTAAATTTGTTGCGATTTCGGGTGTAATATCACGAAAAATAGGTAACGAATCGCCTTATTTTTTGTTTGTATTGATTGATGTATTTATTAAATGTATAATGATAAAAAAAAATTAACTGTTTGCTTTGTGTTTCTCCTGGTAAATCACTATTTAAAAACTATCCGTTTTTTCACTATTTTTCAACTTTGACGGAAAATAAAAAAAATCTATATTTTTCTATATTTGCCATATTTGCAAAACCTGTTCATTGATTATTTCTTTACATAATTCAAAAATTTTATCTGCCCGTACGTGCCCGTTTGGCTTCTAGAGGTAAAAAAGGTTAAAAAGACATGGTTGCAGAAATTGTATGGCGTCCATCCCTTATATGTTTTGACTGACAGTAGTTTGATCTAATAGTTTGAAAAAAACTACTCATTGAAATTAGCAGGTGCGTACCTCACTTAAACAATACTTTGGCGTACAAATGGTCAAGAACAATATTGACTTATAGTCCCTACAGGTAGGCACAAATCTTATTTGGACACGTGCATAATATGAAAATGCATTATTCAGCCTAAATCCATATGTATGCAGGGAACAGGTAAGTTTTTAGGCATGGTAGCATAAGCCTATATATTGCAAAATAAGCATAATGCCTGGATTAGTCTACGACTGAAAGTTGGCGCAACAATTACTGAAACCATTAAACAATTTAAGTACTGAAAACATGGCGTTGAACAATTTAAAATTATTTGAACTGTTTAGAAAGTCAACCACACCAAAGTTTTTCACGGAAGCTGCTTTAGAAGAACTTGTACGGAAATATTGAGAGAAGCGAAATTATAAAAAATAATTTTTATCTGATATTAAGGCAAAATGGGTGAAATCTAATCGAACCATTCAGAACTTTAACTCCAAATACGAGGACTGGCTTAATGAAGACACCATCCTGGATATATTGGCAGTAGATAAACCCACCACATCAACCAGAGGAGCAAAAGGAAGGCCAAAAAAAAGTATTGAGGAGTGTTCAATTTTCACAAGAAAGAGGAAACTTGCCGATGCCACCAATGACTTGACCACGAAGCAATTATCGGAAAATATTTTTTTTTTAATTTGTTGGGTAATAATTTAAAACATAAAACCCTAAAGAAAAAAAATAAAAACAATCTGAAAATGTAAAAATAATTTTTTTTAGTTACCATAAAATTGATTTTTCTACTAATTTTAACTTTGATAACCCATAATTAGGCCCCTACAGAGCGTAGCACCCTTTCCAAACGCCCATTTCATAGGCTGAACAGTTATCTATCATATGCTGTTTAAACTGTTCAATTATCTTATTCGGTTCAAAAGATATGATTTTTGCAACAAAAAAACTCAAATAGCGCCACTGTGCGACGGCTGCCTTGTGAATTTAATTCTAGAGCTTCTTTGGCGATATTTCCTGCTCGCTTTTTTTAGCGTATGCCTTATCCATCGCCACACTCTGCCTTTGATTTCGGCACACATAGGTATTTGCTTACATTTCTCGTAAAGTACTCGGTTCGTTATTATATTCAACCAGTGAATTCGCAATATTCACCGAAGACATCTGTTGACGAATGTTTATGTACATATTAGGGTATTCATTCGGTTAACTGTTAATCGGTTAACCGATTAATTACTACCCGATTAACTGATCAGTTAATATAAAATTGGCTTTTTCGATTAACGATTGAACCGGTTAATTTCAGTCGATTAACCGATTAACCGATTTAACAAAATGTTTAATTTTTTATAGTATTAACCGATATTTTTTGTGTTTTTAATTATGAGTAAGTTCCAAAACTTCAGTTGCAAAGCAACTCGCAAGTATGTAGAATTTTACAATGTTATCTGTACCAAAGTTCACCAGAAAAGTTATAAAATTCACTAAAAAAGTTGTGTTTAGAAATATTTTTTCATAAAATATCTTTCTTAAAATACAGCACAAAAACAGAAACTAAGGAGTTCGGAAATAAACTTTTTGCAAAATGTTCGAGGCTGAGCTTTGTCGGGATGAATCAAATAATAACCTGAAAACCGAAGAAAGTCTCGATAGTATTACAAACAATCTTTTAACCGAATTAACCGAAGCAATTAGAAGTGTTAAATTTAAAAAAAAAATGGCATAATGGAAGATTTTATAAGATTAGAGAAATCCAGGAAAAGGACGGAGAAATAAGATATTCCGTATTATGGGTTGCTTTTGATTTCTCCAATACCTCCGTAAATTGAAAGAATTTTTTCCAAATCAAAAATTATCAAAACTAAAGAAAATAGTTGCTTAAATCCTAAACATTTTAACCAAAATATTTTTCTAAAAGTTCATTTTATAAGTTCTTCTTAAACTATTGAAATAACTTAGGGCTTTTGAGATGTGGATTAAGTTTAAACTTAGTTTAACGCTGTCTGAAACTCGGGTTTTTCCAACATAATGTGCGTTTTTTTTATTATTTCTTTAAAGACCAACATTTTAGCGTATTAAATAACAAATATGTTTTACATAGTTATGAATTATTTTTTTGTTTGGTCGTTTTAGTTCAAGAATTGTTCAGTTTATTTTTTTGTACTAATAAACTCCAAATAATAAAAAAAATTTCATTTTTTTTATTCAAATTACTTAATTTATAAAAAAAAAAAACTATAATAATCGGTTAACCGATCAATAACAAAATAAACCGATTATTAACCGATTAAACAAAAACCTCGATTAATTAATCGAGCGGTTAACCAATTAAAGCAAAAGCCCGATTAAATGAATACCCTAGTACATATTCTGGATCCTTATTAGTGCAGTTGATTTAACGATATCCGTCTGTAGTTCGTCAGTTCGTCTGACCATTTGTATGTTGAAAAAGCTTTTCCTAAGACCCCAGATATGATAGGCACTAAGTTGCCATACAGTTTTATTACATATAGTGTGGAATAGTTTGTTATTAAAATTTAGCCAGATGGGTTGATAAATGGCTAAGATTTGAACATAAAATCAAGACATCCAATAATTTTTACCAACAAGACTTTAATTTTTAAAGTCTTCTTATAATCTTTGTAACCTTTGAAACCTTTTCCAAAGATTTTAGAAAAGCTAAAAATATTATACAAATAAAACCTTAAAGCGAATAAGAATTATAAACACCCAAAGTCTTACTTGTAATAATATCAATGCTTTAACAAAACACCAACAATAAACAGGGAGTTTATCTTTTCTTCCATTCCCCTACAATTGGTTGGCTTTTTTCCGACTCGAATTGTAGTACAACTACAAAAATAAAAAAACAAAATTAAAAAACAAATTGCTTCATTTTATTGTCTTCGTAAGAAAACAACAAAAAAAGAAAACCAATTTGCCAGTTCAGTTTTTGCACGGGCACATGCAAATATATTATCAAAGTTATATTTGGGAATACAAAATTTATTATTAATAAGATTTCTGTATGACGTGCTAAATTCCAATTTCAATTTTCGTTTTTTTTTTAATAAATGACTTAACTGGCAACACTTGCATCATCTCCTCAAATGTCACGGTCACATTAGGTACCGTTACGATTTTATAGCAGGAACAAAATTTATATGAAAAAATATAAGAAAAATCTCTCTCCTGTAAAGTTTGATATTTGGCGATTACGTTTTTATCGTTTATAAATTAACACAAGTGTTTTTTAAAAGGGAAATGTCGCTATTTTTAATTTTTAATTATGTATATAAAAAAAAACGATAAATGACTTACTTTTCCAGAAAAAACAAATATTAATTTAACGGACGATCCAATGGTCTTGTCGACTAACTATCTTAAGACAGATGCTTAAGAGAAACTGGGGGATATCTGTCTCAACTGGAGTGAGGAACATAAACTCACAGTGATTTCTACTCAATATAAATCAAGAGATGGATACATCAGCTTCTGTTATGACGACTGCAGTGTGCAGGCATATCTGGAGGTACATTCTTATAAGTAAAGGGTGTTTTTTTGGAGTGATACAACTTTGAGTTGGCATCACTGCTTTATTTGACCACCCATTTAACAGCTGATAGTTGCTTTTTGTTTAGTTTGCATTATGGATCGACTTACACCAGAGCAACGCGTGCAAATTGTTGAAATTTTTAATCAAAATAACTCGGCGAATGGGCTGAAGCACAAATTGTTATTGATTTTGAATTGCCATTCAAAATTTTATTTTCCGATAAAGCCCATTACCGGTTAAATGGGTACGTAAATAAGCAGAATTGTCGCATTTGGAGTGAGGAGAATCCACAAGCTGTTGTCGAAACACCATTACATTCACAGAAAATTACTGTTTGGTGCGCTTTATGGGCTGGCGGAGTCATTGCCCCATATGTCTTCAAAAACGATGATGGTCAGAATGCGAAATGTTGTCGAAAATTGGTATTCCAAATTGCACTTTCTACGCGCCAGCCGTGGCGGCCACATGTCCGAATCATATTTAAAAATTAATGTCGTAAAATTTTCTATACTTAGGTAGAAAATGGAAGGCAACTGGTTACTGTCAAATAGGATAGTTGTTATACAGTAGTTTTGACTTAACTGCCTTTTATTTACGTGCACTTTTGACTTAGCTGCACAAGATTTATAATTTTTGGCATTATTCTTTATAATCCCATACAAATTCCTTTTTTAAGTGAACTTTCTTTACCTGCAAATTTAAGATAAGTGCCCAAAATTTTTGGCATTTTAAAATTATTTTCATACAAAAAATTTAAGTTAGCTGCACTTTGACTTAACTGCCCAAAATACATATTTTCTGGAATTATTCTTCAAAATCCTTGTTTACGTGCATTTTGTATACCTGCACATTTTTCGTATTTTTGGGCAGCTTTAAAATATTTTCATATAAAACATCAAAGTTAGCTGCACACATGAAAAAATATGGTGGCCATTTTTTCACATAAATATCCAATTTAAGCTGTTTATAAAAACAAAAATCGCAAACAAGTCAAGTTGGTATCATTATAATTCTTTTATTTTGTTTGCATATATTTACATTTATGCATATTGGTTGTGGTTACAGCAACTTTACCACGATTATATGAAAGGAATAGCAAATCTTAGGTCTGGAACAGAATAAAGTAGTTGTAGTAGTTTTTGAAGCTGACGAATGCTCTGTAGCGCAACAAAGTTCAAAAAATCGAATTTTGCGCTTCAACTGCAACGACTACTACAACTACGTTTTCTGTTGACACTACTTTGCATTTGCCGTTTTTAACTTTTGACAGCTTGCAGCGCTATTCTTAACGTTGTACTACAGCGACTATTCTGTTCCACACTTTATTGTTACCAATTTGGCTAGCTCGTTCATTATAAAAATGCGTAACAAATGACTACAAGTTGTTTGAACGTCATTGTTATTATCAATTTATTAATAAAAACGTTGTTACTTCTCTTTCAAACACTTTACTTTAGCTGCACTTTTATGCAGGTAACCACAATTGCGTACCTGCACATTAAGGCAGATAAATACATTTAAGATAGCTGCATTTTTGATTTACCTGCACTAAAAATCGTGCAAAAGAGATTGTGCAGCTAAGTCAAAATTACTGTATGTCATCCAGCACTTTTAAAGGTCTAGCAAATAGATCATAACAGAATCCAGGACTGCTAAAGAAATGTCTATGGACATTATGCCACAAAAGTGTCATAACGTCTTTTAAAATTGTTATAAAGTCCATGTACTGAATGTCATTTGGTCTAAGGACATTATTACCCTTTTTGGTGTGTTATAATCAATTAATTGTTGGTTCCATTATGTTTCTGAGTTCTGAGATGAGAGACTTAACAAAAATACCAGTTAATAATTTGGAAAAGTATCGAAATCCTGAATTTTTTTAAGATCCCGTATTTTTATATTATGACTTTTAAAGTCCCAAGCTTTATAATCCCGAATTTTAAAATCCTAAATTTAATAATCCCGAGCTTCGTAGATTTAGTTTGCGATACCGATTAAAAACCATTATTAAATTTTTTAAAACAGATCTTGCGTATTGTAGCAATTCTAATATTTCTACTGTTATACTACTCCAGATATTTAGTTGTTTATTTTGTCCTTGTAGGAGATGTGTCACGCTCACTTTTCCAGTTCAGATCGCTTGTGGACAGATGTTTGGTATTGAAAGCGGAACTGCTTGTTCCAAATTTGTTAAGATTTACTTAAACCCCCTCCACATATACTGTAATTTTTATTGTCGTTTTAGAAGAGTTTCCAAGCCCACTTAAAAATACAAATATTGCACGAAAATCGGTTGAGTCTTTTAGGAGTATTTAGGGACTAAACAAACACACAAACAAAATTTATAGGCATAACACTGATCATGGCAATTTCATGTACATTTAAGCGTTTTTCAGCAGTGGGCCTTTTTATGGGAATTATTGGCAATTATTTTCCAAGTTCCCAACAATTTTACAAAACATGATCATGTTTTTATTTTTCAAATTTTATCTTTTAAATGTATGAAAACGTAACACTGTGCCCGTATGAAAAATGTATTAAATAAAAAAGTTTCATCTTAGATTCACATTTAGTGGTTCAGGAAAATTTATTTTGAATAAACTGCCACATATTGTGGTATAGTTTTATTGTTTTAATACAAAAGTTAAAGTTATAATGCAAATACATACATTAAAAATTTTAAAGCAATTTCAGATAATTTATTAGCGCTAGATAGTTTGACCTTGTGGAAAGTTAGTTATGCCCTCAATTAAACCAAATCATTTGACTAATTAAGTTTTTTATACCATGTTCGCACGACAGCGTTTTTTCGTAATTCGCTCTCTCATTCGTAATTCACAGCCTAATTATGATCAAAATTACATAATTCGTCATACAAAATTTTGAGAGCGGATTATCTCATTTGAACGTAATTCAATTTTTATTACCCTGTGGATTACTTTAAAATCAATGTGATCTCTAATTTTTATCGGTTTTTTTCCATCACCAGCTGTCAAAGCACTAAAAAAAACAAACAAAATATTCTATTTACTGGGAAAATGAATTAATGTATGTATTTCTTTGAAATAACAGTTTTAACTTACTTTTTCTTTTCATTCTTAATATTACCGCAAAAAAACAATTAAATTTAGCAATAAACAAAATTAATAAGAAGAAGAAGAAGAAAAACTGTCAAAACCGATAAGGAATATGCCGTGCGAACATGGTAATTCAAATAAGTAATTAAATCGGAGAGCGAAGTAATCCAAAGCACCGTACGAACAAGGCATTAATCTTCTGAAGTGTCAATCAATCAGTTCATGTTTGTATGAAAGAAACAATATCACGGTTCTACTTCTTGACTTTTTATACCCCCCACTACCTACAGCTGGTATATAAGAGTATTTTAGGTCCTTTGAGTTCATTTTGGAGGCGAATAGGAAAGAACTAGTAGAAATTAAGGAAGAAAGAAAAACGAAAGAAGACGATTATGAATTCATACTCCTACTTAAGCAGGCTATGCCCATTACAAACCCTTCCAAGTTTTCAATGGCACACCTTGAGACCTTACCAAATTCGCCTAAGATTTGACTGCTTAGCCATTTCTGCCTGTTGTTCTGTAACATAGGGTAGTGGCAAAAAAAGTGCTCAACTGTCTCTATCAGCTTAGTATCCTCACACATCCTGCAGATCTCCGATCACTACCATTTTCCCTGTCATAACTAATATGTTCCTCAAACATCCCCTGTTTATGCATATAAGAGCATTCGTGTTAAGTTCTGGGCCAACGTCCGTTCTGTTTTTCTATTAAAGATTAGAGCATAGGACTGTAACATGAGTTACACCTGCCATACTATTCAGTGCTGACCCGAAAATGCGATTCATCCATGCGTTCAGAATAATATTTTTGTCCGGAAAATAATTTTTTTACTGAGAGTGTTCTTTAAAACGATTCACCCATTTTGGAAAATTTGTCCGGAAAAACAAAGCTACCATATGGTTTACAGATGTAAACAATTATAAAAAATGGCAGCACAACTAGCAAACTACATGTATATTGAATTGTTTTTCAACAGTGTTTTAAAGAAAATGGACGAATAAAGGAAAGTTTTTGTATTTTATATATTTGTAATTCAAAAGCATTTTTATTTATACTAGTGTTCGCCTAATGGTCAAAATGCGACCATAAATTTTTATGTACATTTATATATGAAGAAAACATAGCACATCTAAGTATGTATGAATTTACATGTTTTGAGCATTTTTTTTTAGTCTTAGTAGATCGATTTGGCGAAGGACCAACCTTCGATTCATAATTTATCTCCTACGTGAGTTAATTTATTTTTGTAAGTTCAATATAAAAATATCAATTGAAAAACAAAAAAGTATCAAAAAGTCTCCTTTATGGATTGTCATTCACTCTTTAATTTTATGTTTCTATGTCTAATATTAACGAAAATTAATCAAAGCACCAGATGTTGAACCAAAAAGCTCCCCTTACATGTTCTTGTTCACCCAGTTTAATGTATAATTTTATCTTTATAGGCCGAAGATTAACGAAAATTCAAAAAGTTCCAGATTAAAAACCAAAAGTGCCAACATTTTTTATCTTATAGGTTTTTATTCACTCAGGAATATTATGCTTCTAATTTCAACATTATAGAAAATTTAAAAATTATCACATGCAGCACGGAAAAGTAAAAAAAATAAATTTTAGTTCCCATATTTCTCTTTTTTGATACTTTTTTCTCCCCATATAGGTTCGGTTGACAAACAAAGGAAGAAAGCGTTCTTAATTGTTTTGCTTGTACCGATTTATACATGAGATTAATATAGTCGAAATATTCGAAAACCGGTTTCTGAAAAATGTCGAATAATCGACCACCCTTTTTTTAATATTTGAAAATTGAAAAAAACAAATTTTTTATTTATGTGTTAATCGGGGTTTTGCTTTAATCGGTTAATCGCTCGATTAATTAACCGAGGTTTTGGTTTAATCGGTTTATAATCGGTTAATTTTGTTATTGATCGGTTAACCGATTAATAAAGTTTTGTTATAAATTAAGTAATTTCAATAATTAAAAATGCAAAAGTTATTTATTATTTGGAATTTATTAGTAAAATAAACTATAACAAAACAAACAAAACAATTCTTAAACTTAAATGAGCAAAAAAGGAATTCATAAATATATAATACATACATGTTTTAAGTTTTTTGATTTTTTGATTGAATCCTATTCTACACATTGAAATCTATATTACCTTTGTTATAAAGTATTCCAAAACTCAATAACTACACTGAAATTCAATATCAAATATAATGGTTTTGAGCAAAATGCAATAATTACTCATTTTTGCAATAAATCGCTGCAAGAAATTTAAAAAAAGTCAACTTTATAAATAAATTATGCTGGGGTGGTAACTCTTAGATAACTGTAAAACGTAAGGAATTTTTGTTTAGTTACAGTGCAGCCACACGATCAAGATTTTCTTGATAGTCTTTTACATATACTATTTGTCAAAATTAACAAAAATTGAAAGTTGTGACGTAGGCTGCATTCAATTTTTGAGCAATTTACATTCAAGATGTCATCAAGAAAACAATTTATAAAGGCAAATGAAAAATTTGCCCACTAACCTTGAAATCAGCTGTTTTCTTGAACGTAAATTGAAGCACTCTCTGGAAAGAGAATTTTAAAGGCAAGTTTGTTTCAATTTTTAAAAGTATGAGTGTATTGGTAGAAAAGTGTGAGAGTATTAAAACTTGATAGGCAAAAATTGATCGTGTAACCCTAAAGTTAATACCTTTCGCTTTTGTTTTGTTAATTGAGGAGGTCCATAACAAAACGCAATAATTACATTAATAAATATTATGATTCGGACCAAAACGCAATAATTCCAAATTTGCTATCTAAATAATTTTAAAACAAACTGTCAGATAAAATAATAAATTTGTGATTAATATTATTTTTTGTAGACAATAATACCTCAATAATTGTTTTTTAAAAAAATTATGTGCTACTTACTTAAATTACATTTTGTCGTTTATCCAAATGGACCTCCTCATATTTTATAATTTATATTTATTATGTATTTAATAAGAAATAAACTGTGAGATCATTTTATTAATAAATTTTTTTAAAGTTTAAGGAGATCCTTTAAATTATCTTTTATAAAAATAATTTGGCTTTAATGTTTAGGATTTAAGCGATTCTTTCTTTAGTTTCTATAAAACTCGACTTGGAAAAAATTCTTTTACTTATCGCAGATGTTGGAAATCTCGAAAGCAATCCACAATACAGATTATCTAATTTCTCAGTTCTTTTTCTGTATTTCCTGACTTTGTACTGTATTTAAAGAATGATAATACTACAAAAAATTTTAAATTTTGTTACTTCGGTTAATCGGTTAATCGACTGAAATTAACCGGTTTAATCGTTAATCGAAAAAAGCCAATTTTAAATTAACCGATCAGTTAATCGGGTAGTAATTAATCGGTTAACCGAATGAATACCCTAGTTAGTAGCAAGTTTAAACACTTATAACTCTGAAATTATTGAACAGATTTGAATAAAATATATATTGTGCACTTCTGTGAGTAAATACCTTTCAAATGGTGTATATATTGTTCAAATCGGAGGGGGAAAGTGTTCTTAACTGTTTTGCCTTGGCCGATTTATATATAGATATATTTATTTGTGAACAATTGTGATTTTTAGTTGAACTGCTAATTTTTAATTTTTGATATTTTTAGTTAGGCTTGAGTTCGTCCAATTTAATTTGCATTAAATTATTTTTCCTGAAGGAATGAATTTTACAACATGAAATTCTTATTAAAATTTATTGATAATTTTCTTGGCTGAGCTGGGGCTCGAAGCTGAGTTGAACTTACATGTTTCAAGAATCACCACATTCTTTCATCAGAATTCTTTGAGTTCTAACCTCTGCACCACTGCGGTGCCTACCAGCCAACAGTCAAACATCAATCTTTAACCAGTGGTACTGGTGGTTCGAAATTTGCTGTAATTATCATTTTTAATTTTATATTACATGTTGCTTCTTTTATTTTGTTCTTTCGTATTCTTTTTGTCAACCCTTTGTCTTGAAAACCTGAATACATTTGTTTATTATGTTTTTTTTTTTTTGTCTACTTTCGTCGACATTTTATTTGTACAACTTGAAGTACAAATGTAAACATTAGAGCTTGTGCCATAGCTATTTATTTGTTGTTATTTAATTAGTCAGCAAAAATACAATTGTTGTTATAAAAATGCAAAAACACTTTATGATGTGGCAGCTCATTTCAACACAAAATTAAACCATTTCAAGAAAAAACTTACCGAACAAAATAATTTCGCTCTCTCAAAAGTAAGACGTCGAACTCAATATAAAAAAAATTTTGTCCCAACAATAATATTGTTCAGAACGCATGGGTGATTCAAGCTTAAGTGTGCAAGTTTGTCGACCGTTTCAGAGTACATTAAGCTAGTATTTCCTTGTGCAACAACGCTGACACATAAACTCGTCACAAATTAAGGTGCCTCATCTGTATATATGAATGGTATTAATACCCAGTAAAAACTTCGCCTACAAAATAATGTGTTGAGTAATCAGAAAAACATAAGAGCACTACTTACAATTCTACTGAAAGAACCAATGAATTTTACATGGGATGTCCCAAAATGAATGCATTCAAAAGTAAGTCATTATTTTTTTTACCTAAATACATCCAGAAAAAAGTAGTTGTAGAAGTTGTTATAGATGTAGTTATAGAAGAAAGCTACTAAATAATGAGTTAAAGAAGCTATTCATTTTGAAAAAGTAAGCGAAGTTTTTACTGGGTATTGAGGAATCAGAAGTTCTCGATGGACACAACATATATTCAAGGTGTCGAAAGAATTAAATACCTCGGTTTTTTGAAACGGTGTAAAATATACTTCACTTCATCTGATCTCCTTACTATTTAGACCACCTACTTCCGACCGCGAATGGAATACAACTCTCATGTGTGGGCTGGTGGGCTTAAAAGTCTATTTTGGAGTTTCTAGACCGGGTGCAGGAGAGAGCGTAGGTTCTCATTGGTGACAGTAGGGGTATCCAATTTTGTTGTCTCCCTTGAGCACCATCGCAATATGGGTTGTATTTGCCTGTTTTATCGTTACTACAATGGGATGAGTTCTGATGAAATTAGGGATCGGGTTTCCAAAATCCGTACGTGTTTGCTCCAGAGCCCATCCTTTGGTGGTCGATTGGAGGGTGCATCGTAAAACGCATTACAGGAAAAATTGTTTTTTTTTTTTTTAGTCGGACTGTTCGTATGTGAAATAACCTTCCTGCTGAAAGTCTTGCCTCTCACCTTCAACATGAATAAGTTCAAGTCGAATGTTCACAAGCACTACTCCCTCTATCCTCCTTCCCATAACCTATTTTCCTAGTTCTAACACAATGCAATGTCGTCCCCCGAGTGCTAGTGCTAACAAAACAAAAAAGTATTCCTTTAAGACCCCATAAAGAATTTATAGTGATATATTGGACATTATCCAAGACACATCTTATTAACTCTTGATGTTTTAGTTCGATGCTCTCATAAAGATTTGAACCATTTATCCTTTACGGCATAGAAATACCACTATTAATTTGGAAGGCCCTTTACTTCCGATGCTTATCTTAAGTTGTCTCTCTCTTAAGTTACAAACGTTTGCTTCTGTTTTAAATGGGTTTCCCATCTCAGATCCACTAATACTAAACACATCCTTTCACACATACTCTGCTTTATTTTCTTTTAAATCTTAAATTTCATTTGTATTTATTTCTTCCTTCCTTCCTTTCTTCCTTCCGGAAAACGCTGATGAGCAGCACAGCATAACATAACAAAAGAGACAGGTACATTGTGTGCCACTTTTTTGCTGTAGCACCTCCAACTCCAAAGGAACACCATCATTTCACAATCACACCATCATCAGCATCAACATCATAATTTATAGTTATTTTTCTCACATCCTGAGCTCTTAGAAAATTTCTTGTGGTTGCACTAACAAATGAATCTATTGCACACATACACAAATAAAAACAACCTGTACTTGTGTAAGTTAAAATATAAAAAATACTATATTTCATCGTAAAAAAGATCCTATAGGAATATGCCAGAATTTTTATAGTTAAAGGCAAACCTATAGTTGCAAGAAAAATAAAATGAAAATTATGCGTGGAATACGCTTCGCTGTATGCAATTTAGCATTTTCTTATGCGATTTCTTTCGTTTTTTATAGTTTTTTTTCTCCTTCTTCACAGATTGTAATACGTTTTAACGTATGTTTGATATTTCCGGTTGTACGAGTATTTCAAATTAAATTACATTCAAGTAAGCGTTGCATTGGAAGCGAAAAAAAAGAGCAAACTGAATTTTACCCGCTAAAATAAAAGACATTTCTATTGTAACGGCATGAGAATAGTTAAACTTGATTATGAATGACTTGAGGCAATGGAGGAGGGTTGAGATAACACAAGAAAACACTACAGACGCATAAATATTTGCCAAGGAAGTTTCAATATGTCGTTGTAACGCATAAACAATTAAATAAAGATTGAAAAAATTGCATTTGTCAAGGCGATTTTTTGTTGTAGGAAATGTCCGGTATTTGACTTTCTCTTTGATTTAAGCAACTAAACTCTTAATCTCAAAACAAACAAAATTAAAAAAGGATCAAAAGTTATATTTAATTTTTTTTTTTTTTTTTAAAAAACTGATTTTCCACAATTTTCTTTACTGCTGCACTCAAAAGAAAATCAATCCATCCGTACTCAAATCAATCAAGCGGTATTAATATTGAGTAGGGATTTTCTTGAATCAAGTACAGAAAGATTGATTCAAGTACGGATTTTCAATCGCAAAATACTTAAACTATCCATATTCAATCCCGATTTCGTACTTAAAATAATCCGAAAATGAGATTTATTAAAGTAAAACTAAGATTGAATCAATCTCAAAATACGCTTGATTCAAGAATTATAAAGTTGTTTTAATTCGAATTCGTACTTAAAATAAACCGAAAATAAGACTGATTTAAGTAAAACTAAGATTAAATCAATCTCAAAAGGCGCTTCATTCAAGTATTATAAAGTTGATTCTATCCCGAATAAGAAAGAAAAACTTATTATTATTATTAATTTACTTTTTTTTTCCACGATAGAGCGGGGAGGTTTCCCCACAGTGACAGGTACCGCGACAAGGTCATGTCTATTGTACCCACTCCCCTTAGCTGGCCAAAAGTCACTCCGCTTCCCATAGGAACCCAACCAGGGCCTTTGCCGATATATAACCGATTCGGGACGCACACATTATACCATGCCCCAAGTGCCTCCTCCTGGCCCATGCCAGCGCCGGACAGTCACACAGTACATGCTTCGTCGTCTCGTCCCCGTCTAGACACAGTCTGCATTCCTGATCCTCAGCCAGGCCCATCCGATAAAGGTGGTATTTGATCGTGTGGTGACCAGTCAAATAGGCCACCAGCAGTCGCAGATCCCGTCTGCCGAGACCATTCGACCTCATTACATTCCCGGGAGAGATAAATCTCCTTGCCTGACGCATTCCCGGAAGCGATACCCAGTATCACCTATGTTCGTCCAGAGCCCAGTCCTCCATGACGGACTGGACCCCTGCCCAACTTAGTCCACAGAAGGGCTCGGGACCTATCATCCGCGCGTTAGAACCAGCCCTGGCCAGCTCATCAGCCATTTTGTTACCCGGGATTCCTGAGTGCCCTGGCACCCAGCAGAGCGTCAATCTGCCCCTTGTTCCCAGCTCCTGTAGCTTTCCACGGCACTCCGCCACCAGCCACGAGGACATTCTCCAAGAAGAGAGTGCTTTAATGGCCGCTTGGCTATCAATGAAAATCACATTACTGCCGCCAATATTGATTTACTTACTCGTTTTACACCTTATAGAATGATAAAACACCAACCGATATGGTTTTTACTTTAGAAATCTTATGTACATATTTAACCAAAAATATAAACTAAATGAGAAGCAAGAGTTCAATTTTACTTTTTAGCCCTTCGTGGTACACATGAGTCTGGCCAAACCTTTTTTCAATGTGTATAGAAAATTTAAACATGCGTTGGGCGGAAGGTTAAACACAACAAAAAGTTAAATCTTTTTTTTACTTGATTTAAGAATTTCATACTTATTTCAAGAAATTCCGGGATTGATTTTCGAAAGTAATTCCATTTAGGATTGTTTTGAGTACGTTTTAGTGTTATTCGTACTTGAATTTTTGAGTACGACTCGTACTTAAAGTAATCGTAAAAAACTTGATTTATCCCGAGTGTTTTTCTTTCTGTGTATCAACGAGCAGTTGAACTGGAGAATTCCTCTAAAGCTGCCGGATTATTGCAACATCGTTCAGGCCGAGATATTGGACATGTACACGGAAAGAATTATTCACTAAATATGTCTTGAACCAAGAACATTTTGCATGATTCTCGTCCAAGCCAAAAATTACTTATTCTAAATATATGTGTGGCTTGGTTTAAGCACAATGTTTCTTTATTTTTATTTAAGAAAATTTTACTAAATACGAACGAAATAAGTTAAAATCAAGAAATTATTTTTAATTTTGCGTTTTCTTGTTTTAAGAAACCAAATTGATTACTTTAGAAAATAAACTTCTTTCCGTGTACACAGCTGCGAAGAACGTTTAGTTTCATGGAATATCTGACAGGAATATTCTCTTTATTTCCTAAAGTAAAGCAGTCATTACATCTCTGGAGAATGTGTTTATCACATCGGAATGCAAAATTTGACCGACAGGATAGCGTTCACTTTTTCTGTCAAAAAAACACATTTGCAAATTTTGCCCCGAAAAATTTTACGAAAAAATAATTATTTTTTTATTTTTTCAAAACTTATTGTTTAATTGGAATTTGTTTAAACTTTACTGAATTATCCTTTGCTATAAGAAATTATATTTTGGTACAGTTTTGTCGTTGGGATATTTTTTTTTTTTAAATTGAACATTCTCATTAATAGAGAAGTGAAACGAACTTTTGTCAAACACTATTATTTATATCAAAAAATTCCCGGTCCCTACATTGTCTTAGGACTTGTTTTTACTCCTTTTCAAATAGCCCCGATACAATTTCGTTTTTATAGACTCCCAATTTATTTTTGAATTTTTTCAAAAAACCAAAACTTAAACAATACATACTATTTGAAACACAAATATTAAAAAAAAAACCCCAAACAAATATTCACACACGCACATACTTTTCACACACATCTATGCATGTTTACTTGCGTGTGTGTTTGTGTGCAATCGTGTAAATCTACAACAATGTTGGTTTCGTTGTTTGACAGTTTACTGGTTTAGTTGGTTAAATTTAAAATTAACATTTCACATTCCACAAAAAATAAAACTAGGGTTCCTAATTTAAGGGTCTTATTCTATTTCCGGGAACGTATAAAATATTTTTTATTTCGGAAATTCATGGGCATATGTAGAGACATAAGTTGAGTAATGCAAAAAATCAAAACCTGATTAATCAGAAAAAAAAAACTAAATCCTATTGTTTGGAATGAATATATTTAAGACATAAGTCGCAAAAATAAATTTTTTGTTTTAAAATGCTCACAATCGTCGTCAGATCTCCTTAACATATCAAAATTGATTTTTGAAAACAAATCGTAACAGAAATAAAGCAAAATTTATTGGAAAAACATTTAAGCTGGCATCTTGCAACATTTACTTGAAATCAGCAGATTTAGCATTCATGTTTTATTACACCGAAAAAAATAATTTTCATATTTGAATACGAAATCGAATATGGGCATTTCCCCAGAATGGTCCACCAGGATGAAAAAATAAAATGTTGATAATCATCTTCTTTTATTGTTTATTATTATAAAAAAAAGTCTATGTTTTTATAAAAGAATGGTTTCATAGCATATCTCAGCGGTTTTAATTGAGGAAATTGCGCTGGAAACTGGAAAATTTACAATTTTCAACTTCTAAAGACATTTTTATATACCTGTTTCACATGCAAAAAATAAGTTATGTTTCCACTCTTTCTTTACAATCTCTCCATTAAAATCAATTGTAAAAGGAGTATTAAGTTTTTTTGTTAAGGAAATTTGAAGATATTTATGGGAAAATGCGTGGTGATAATTATAAAAAAAAAATATAGAAAAATCGTACGTTCGCGACCCGTACATAACGTCGTGCGGGAGTTTATGTGCTCTATCCGCCATTTTACACATTTCGAGTTAATTATGCCACTTTAGGTTTTCGACCCCAAATTTCTCAAATATGTAATCCGTGTTCGGCTTTCTCATAAATTTTATCTCAGAAACTAGATGAGAAAGCCGAAAACGGATTACATATTTGAGAAATTTGGGGTCGAAAACCTAAAGTGGCATAATTAACTCGAAATGTGTAAAATGGCGGATAGAGCACATAAACTCCCGCACGACGATAAGCCTATAAAACAAAAACCAAAATGAATATTTTATTTTGTAAATACTGGATGAAGACCTCCATTGATACACTTTTAAAATAAATTAAACACTTTTGAATATTCCGTTCCATAACGCAGATTTTTACATTTCACTACTGTAGCCAAAGTTGACTTCTATTTTGCATACTTTCGTGACCACATGTTTATAACTATCATTATGAAAACTTAAGCTCGAGGGAATCCATATTTTGCACTAAACATAGAGCTACCCAAATGCTATCGAATAGCAAAAAAAAAATGCTAGGAAAAGTAGCGTACGAACGTACGTTCGCGACCCCTGGAAATCCCCATATTTGATAAAATCAAAATTTGAATTTTCTGCGATGGCAGTTTTTACGGTATTGATAAAAATGTTTGTAGGTATAGTTATTGAATTTTTAATTAACAACCAAGTTTATGGAGTCAATAAAAAAAAATTGTTGCCCAAAATAATTTTGTTCAAAAAAATTTTTACATGATTTGTTTTTTTTTTTTTATTATTCCCTAAGCTAATCCCCGCGAAGCTCTACGCTTGTCTGAAGGAAAAAAAACGAGAGTCTCTGGCGGGAATCGAACCCGCAACCCCGGCGCTTATAGACTAGCCTACCGGGGCACTCAAAAATATATTGTTGAAAATGTTGAATAAAGCAAACAAAATGTTTATCGAATCTTTATTTATTCATTTATTAACGATGATGTGCTGAATTCCCAATTTTTATTTTTTGATAAATACACTTAAATTTATTGTGGGGGAATAAGCTAGTTCCTATACGCATTTCGCTAGATCATCAGTAAGGCGAAAAAAATGGACAAGAGTTGTAAAAATACTGTCTTTACTTTGATTCAAATATTTTTTTATTGAATATGAAGAAATATTAAATTACTTCATTATTAAATATGTTTGATTAAGTGCGATTTTTTACAAAGTGTAAATTTGATAAATTTTTTCATTAAATTAAATAAAAAGTTTGTTGACCTAAAATTTGATTTTTAACAAACTCTGATGTTCAAAATTTTCTTAAGATATTTGTTTTCTGTGTATGCTAAACATCATTCTAGTCCGAAAATCGGTGATAACCTTTTTAGATTTTTCACAGAATTAGACATTTTCTTAGCTTTGCACACACCAAAAAAAAATAAAAGTGGATTTCAATTAAAAAATTGTGACATTAATTAATAAATTCATTAAATTTGCACCAGTAAACAAATTAGTAGTATCAATTAAATATTTTTTGATATAAGCAACATTATCTGCCGTTATGTTGTAAATATAAGTAAACGTTTAATTCACTTGATTAAATTTTTATTAAAAAATGACTTTATTTTTGATTAATGGTTTAATTGTATTATATACGAGTAAGGCTCAAATATTGTTGAAAATTGGAAAACTGGCTTGAAATTGGCTTGAAAAACGATGCTTGTTTGAAAAAAATCGGATAATGACATTCAAAAATTGGCAGTTAGTACCATTTTATGCTACAAAACTTAAATTAAGGTCACAATCTTTTAAGTAAAATATATTCCTAAAATTTCCCAGAAATTTAAATGCCCGGGAATTTTTCCCACATAGAACCTCTACACAAAGAACAAACTATACATATTTATTAGCAACTACAACAACTAATAAAGTACCAAGCACATGAAGCATAAAATACACACAGAGAAAAATTAATCGACCTGACATGTTTAACACAAAGTATTACAAAAGTATTTGATTAAAATAATTTTAAATGCAAAAAGCCACGTTGACAGGGTAAATACTCTTTGGTTGATTTTATGTATTTTGATGTACATTTTACATCAAAGTAAAAGAAAATATTGTTGCACGGGGAATTTTTGCAATCAACATGATTGTTTAGTTTGTTTATTAAAGAGTAAACATTAGCAATAAACAAAAATAGGACATGTTTATTAAAACTCTAAAGCTGGCCTAAAATCAAATGCATTTATTTAATATTGGACGTTTGCACCCATAAACATTTTTATTAAAGTACCAATATAAAATTATTGATATAAAAATATGTCGGCAACAGATCGATCGAAACAAATAGTAGTCAAGGTCTGAAACGTAAGACAAGTGTATTTATATTTTTCACTAGTTTTGCAATATGTGGCGGAGCGTTGTCGCGATAGAATATTACGGCCTCATGTCTAAAGCTCATTTCGCAAGACTACAATTTAGAAATCTACAAGCAAAATTTCTGTGAAACAAAAAAAATAAATCGTATTTTAGTAGCAAATCGAGTGATTGGTACTCTTTAATGCATTTGCTCATTTATCTTTCGCATCCTTTTTTTGCTTCTCGCAAATCACTGATATTTATATGTAAATCACATTAATTTACTATTTGTCCAAAGAATAATTAAAAATTTTACTTTTGGCGATTAAACGTAACTTTTTTTTAAAGAAAAACTTAAGTTTTTTATTCTTCCCCTGGCAGCACTGGTTTGAACAATTACTTTGAGAATGTTTTTTCTAATTCTCTCACACAAAGGTGCCAGAAGATTTTTTAATAAGAAATTGGCATATTTTCAAAAAAAAATCGGCATTATCAGCACTTTAATTTCAAAAAATCGGCATATATAAAATACCTCTTTTATAGGCTTTTTACGCTGATCAACATCTAACATCTACAATCAAAGATGTAGAAAATATGAAACACTCGTTAACATTGCTCACATCTAACATCTACCATCAAACATATATGACACCATTTTTGAAAAAAAATGTTTTTAAAATAAAAAATATTTTTTTTTACAAAAGTGCCAAAATTTAAAAAAAAAAACAGAAAAATGTATTTGAAGTTCAATTTGTTTAAATATATAAAAAATACTTAACAAAAAAACATTTCAATAAAAAAGAAAACTTGACAAATGGTAACGCTGCTTTCATAACCAACTTCTTTTTGTCAGTTATGCCACACTAATAACAGAACTAAGTCTGTGTTCATACGACTCATGTTTTAATGACATGATTGCTACTTTATAGGCGAGAGGGACGAGGGGAAAAGAAACGAGTACATAGATGCATGTACTGTCATTGCGCTTTGCTTTTTCATTCGTTGTTTAATTTTGTGCTTGTTTTCAATATCAAAAAAGCACACATACATACGCACGACTATACAAAATAAAAACATGTCGTCAGCATGACATGAATCATTTGAACGCCAATTCATGTTCAAAGAAGAAAAAGGAAAAATCATGTCAATAAGATATGAGCCGTATGAACTCAGACTTATTGCCACTTTTCTAGTGATGACACTAAAATAATCGAAAGATGTAGAATGGAATAAAATGAAAAAGCAACATCTTTTAAAGATGTTGAAAGATGTCGGTTTTTAGCTATATGTATTTCTTATGGAAAGATGTTAACATCTTCGAAAATTGTGTCAAATTTATGGTAGATGTTAGATGTTGATCAGTGTAAAAAGGCTATTTAGTTCAATAAACATATTTTTAATAACAAAACAGAAAAATGAAGCATGAAGCAACTAATGTTTGAAACATAATAATCAATAAAAAAGAAAGGTTTTATAAATAAATTGTAGTAATCAAAAAACAAAATTATATTTTGTACTTTAAGGTCAATTATTATACCCTTCACCACAGGTGGAAAAGGGTATATATAAGTTTGTCATTCCGTTTGTAATTTCTACAATATTGATCTTAGGCCCTGTAAAGTATATATATTTTGGGTCCTTATGAGGAGAGAAGTTGATTTAACGATATCCGTCCGTCTGTCCGTCCGTCTGTCTGTCTTACGTTTGATATGTGTTTTCCGGAGACTCCAGACATGATAGCGGCTAGGTTGTTTTACATTTATGTCACATATAGTCCACCATTTCTTGCTATTGAAATTCAGCCAGATTGGTCCAACAATGGCTGAGATATGACCAAAAAACCACGACTGCCTCTAATTTTTCCAAAAAATCCCTTGTGGTTGTTGTATTTTTATTACTTTTTTCTGTATATCTGAAGAACGGCAAGATCCAAAGTTTTCAAATTTGGTACAAACATTAGGGTTATAAATACACACCATTCTACAAAATGTGGGCGGGATTGGAGAAGTGGGCGTGGTATCTTCCATACAAAAAGTATTAAAAGTTGTATAAAAACCTGAATTCTTTGACTGTTATATGACCTATGGTTACGCCTTATATATCAAAAGATCGGAAATTTAATTAATAAAAAATATTTTCTGAAAAACTCGGGAAAATCGGTTCAGATACGAAAAAGTTATGACCAAAATATAAATTTTTTTTTGGAAAATACCCATTTTCGGGAACCATAGATCTTCCCGAGTCCAAGTCTTTCAACCAAACGGTATATAAATCTTTCAAATCGGTTCAGAAATAGCAGAGTTATGACCAATATACTCAAATCCCAAAAATACTCTTTTTTTTGTAATTAAGTTTGTTTTTTATACCCTTCACCGAAGGTCCTGCACCCCCCCCCCCCCCCCCCCCCCTTCGCATTTGTTTACATATACTAGCATAATGCCCAATATGATTTTCGTTTATTATTTCATCTATTTAACGAAATAATTTTAACAAATAGAAACTAGGAATTTTTGTGTTTTTTTGCTACTTAAAAACTCGCCAAAAGAGATAAAAAATGACAACAGTGCCTTTACAAAAAGAAAACAAACAAAAAACTGTGTTGAGTTGTAAACAGTAAACGGTCTATATTTCATTTTAATGATATTTAAACAGCGTTCCTTCATGGTAGGGGGTGTGTTAAGTTAGAAACTGTGAGTTCCCTGGTTCGAATCTTGGTTTTTTAAAAAGAATATTTTTTTAATATTGTTATGTTCCAAAACAATTTTAAAAAAATATTTACCAGTTTTCGCTATTTAAATTTCATTTATAATGAAGTTTTAAGTATTGTAAATATGTATGTATGTATATGTAAAAATTATTTAGTTGCTCTGTATTCTGCTCTAAGATTCGGCACAGCCGAATATAGCACTCTTACTTGTTTTTAATTTTTTTTATTATAGACAAATATTTGAGCTTGACATTTTTTCAACACAATTCAAATTGTAGTAACTCAGTAATTACTCCCAGTTTATGGTACCTAGAGCCGCAGCAATCAAACGAGCAATCTTAATTTTTTTTATAATAATTTCAAAAGATTTTGTTATTCGTGCTTAATTCCCAGTTTTTATTATTGATAAAAACACTTGAAATTTATTGTTGATGGGATAAGCTATTCCTATGCGCATTTCACTGGTTGCTTAGGCCAGATCATCAGGAAACTTCATCCATAAAGATTTTGGAAAAACTAAAGATATTAAACCAAATAAAACTGTTAAGCGTATAAGACTTATAGCAACAGTTCTACTTGTAACAATATCAAAGCCTAAACAAAACACATCAACAATAAACAGTGGGTTTATCTCATCTTACATTACATTGATATTGTTACAAGTAGAACTGTTGCTATAAGTCTTATACGCTTAACAGTTTTATTTGGTTTAATATCTTTAGTTTTTCCAAAATCTTTATGGATGAAGTTTCCTGATGATCTGGCCTAAGCAACCAGTGAAATGCGCATAGGAATAGCTTATCCCATCAACAATAAATTTCAAGTGTTTTTATCAATAATAAAAACTGGGAATTAAGCACGAATAACAAAATCTTTTGAAATTAAAATTTTGTATTCCCAAAAATTGAAATTTTTTTATAATATATTTCATTTATTTATTCTTTGTTTGTCATCCCCTTATCGTCATACAATTCCCGGGTTGCCACCTATTATATCTTTTTCCCCACATAGTAAGCGTTGCCACACAAATCATTGAACTTGAAAAATGAAAAATCCTTGCAAATTTTTGACTTGGCTGCAAATTCTTTCAAAAGATTGGAAGGTAAATATTTTTTTGGAATTGCACCACCATAATTCTCACATTTTAAATCTAAATTTTTGCCAAAAGCTTGCTATCGGATGGAGCTGCATCATCCTCAATTCCGTATAATCTTATAAGAATAATTTTTTTGTTCAAATTATTTTTATTGATAGGGAGTTTAAATTAAGCTTACCCTTACTCTTTTGTAAGCGTCTACTTATTTTCAAACTCAAATATAAAGTTTTTTATATTTTCGTTATAGAAAAAGATATTTTAACCGATAACTTTTTTCCTTTTATTTAGATTTAGTTCTTTCATGCTTCATTGTCTCATTCTTCATTTTTCAAATAAAATTTTAAAAATTTAACAAGTGTTGCACAAAATTAATAATTTATACCAAAACAAACAAAAAGCTACCATGTTTTAGTCGTTTATTGAAAAATCGGCATTTTTGAGCAAAAATCTGCAAATCGGCACTTAGATACTTTAGATGCAAAAAAATCGGCAAATTTGTTAGGCCTGCTTTCACATAAAGACACTTATTCTCCCAACAATGTTGCCATACTTATTTAAATTTTATACATTTTAATACAATCTTCAAAATGTCACATTTTTTGTTAGGAAATGTACTTCTTAATCGCAAAATGTGTACTTAAATGAGCTGATAATTATTGTTGGAAACAGTGTAAGCAATTTTTGTTACTTAGAAAATTTAGCCTCAATGTATTTTTATTGATTGAACATAAATATGTACCCACTACTAAATTTAACTTCTGGCAACACTGATACAACTTTTATTACATACTTACTTAATGACAAACAATTTATTATTAAAGATTAAATTCTCGTTTATATTTAAATACTTTTAAAAACTCTTTATAAATTTATTAACATATTCCATGTGCTTTCATTTATTCTGTCCTACTTTTATATCCTTCGCCACAGGTGGAAAGATTTTATAATATAAGTTTGTCATGGCGTTTGTAACAACGACAATAATGATCTTTTTTAAGCTTTTCTTTACCGTTTGGATGTGTTTTTGCTAAGACGTTATTAATTTTAATTTTGTTCTGATAACCATTGATCTTAGAGTCTATGAAGAATATATACTCTGGATCCTTATGAGTAGAAGAACTGATGTTCGGGTGTGGTGCCTAAGATTTATGTTAAGTTATTTATTTTAGAGAACATTATTACCAAGAAATGCAGATTTTAAGAGATCAATGATGAGACATCTCAACATTTGCGCTGTAACTGGCCCGCCTAAGGGACTCATAGATAAAAATTTCTTGCGAAAACCATCATGGCTCCAACTGAGGTGTTTGCTCAGTGGATAAATAATTGGCTTCGTACGAAGCTTAAGCCTGTGATGGTGAATATATTGGCTGCACAAAAGTTTCAATGGTCGCAGTTCTGATTGCCTCCTTAGCCAATGGATCCAAAAGCACAAAAATTGGACGAGATATTTCTTATGTATAGAGAGTATATAATATAGAAAATGAGCCAAATATTGCATTATTTCACCTGGGCCTTTAAGAAGTGTCCTTCCCAATTTATGAGTTTTCACGATTGGTAGCATACAAAACCGGTCAAGGAGCAAATTACGGCTTTTGATATCGATTGAAGCTACTTAACAATTATATGGAAATGTCGATCGACATTGAATGCCTTACGTTTCCCCATGTTAAATGCAATTTAGTTTAATTTTAAAAATCAGCCGAATCATTATTTCACCTAGCGCCCGTACAGTGATGTTAACCGTACGGTAATTACCCTTTTTTACGGTAATTTTGGGCCGCAAAAGGTAACAAGGTAATTTTATTCAAAATACGGTAATTGAAAGAAATTAAATAAAAATATTTTGAGTTGAATGAATATATGTATGTACCTACTTTATCAAGAATTATTTTACTGCCGTATTCATAAAATATATAATAATTTTGGTTAAAATTGTATTTTAAAACAACAGTTTCCATTTAAATTTTTCATAAAACACATTTAAATTTTAAATAAGTTGTTTATGACTGCTCTAATCTGTTGTTTCCAAATGAAAGGCGATAGACAGAGTGCTTTTCATATAAATTTTACTACACATTCTATCGCCTCTCATTCGAAAACAGCACATTAATGCTTTTATTAAAAACATTTGCGTACGGTAATTTCGCCTCAAAAACGGTCATTTTTAGAGGTCCGTAAGGTAATGAAAAAATAAAAGTTAACATCACTGCGCCCGTACAAATGTGGCCTGGAATAATGCCTGGAACAGAATAAAGTTGTAGTTGAAGCTGACAAATGCTCTGTAGCGCAACAAAGTTCAAAATTTCGAATGTGGAACTTCAACTTCAACCACTACAACTATGTATTCGGTTGACACAACTTTGAAACTGCCGTTTTTAACTTTATTAAGCTTGCAGCGCTATTCGTAACGTTGTACTACAGCGACTATTCTGTTTTTGGCACGACTACAAGAAACGAATTAAGTGTTCAAACAGAATTGAGTCTTCAATTTAAGGCAAAAATCCTAAAGCTTATAATTAAAACGTCGGCAGTAACTTCAAATTGTCTCTCATTTCTTTCTTTTTCCGTTGTTCCAATTTTTCTTTGTTTACAAAATGTATGAAATTTAATAAAAGTATGGTAGCAATGTTAAGAGAATAACAGCTTGTTCATCGATTTCGAACGTTAACGTTCGCCTATAAAATTATATTTAAAACAATAACAAAACGTTTAAATTTGTTTTTGTTTGAAATGTAATTTTCTATGCGAACGTTGACGTTCGAAATCGTTATCTTTACCTTTTTCAACGTTTATTTGGCCTTCGTGTTTTTGCCTTCAGTTTTCACAAATGGCTGATAAGTTGCTAGAGAAAAAGTAACTATTACAATTTCGTAACAGAACGGCACGGAACAGAACAGAAACAGAAAGTAAAGACTAACTGCGCCTTATATGTGCGGGGACTTCCCGAAATAAGACTTTTTAGATGAATACAGTATAACAGAAGAGCTACAGTGTTTAATTAAAAGTCCTATATAATTTCTATTTACAGCTTATTTGGTTTTACAATAAGCCCAAAAGTCCTTTGTTTTACGTCGCCCCCATACAAATTCCCATCAATATACCAACGTTTTCCAATAAATCGATATTTAGAAGTTCCTACATTTTTTTGTCCTACAAAAATTTTAAATATCGTCTAAACAATAGCTGAGCCATATATAAATAAACGTTTCACAAAATTCGTGGAAAAAACCTAAACGATGTTGTAAAAATCCATTTTTAAAACTCACCGATCTTTTGTAACCCAAACCAAAAAAATTAATTAAACTCAAAACAATAAAAAATTGCCTTTTCAATACTATAGTGAAGGGTGCATTAGATTATGCAAAGCCGAATATAGCACTCTTACTTGTCATTTTGTGTGTTTACTTTTTTTTAACAACCCAACCACAGATTTCCTCCTCCACTTAAATCTTGTAGGTTTTTTTCTGAGTCTTCATTTGTTTTTACCATTTGATGACACAAACTATTCAACATACAAAGTTCACCAGTTCACAAGTGCAAACAGGCTAGAAAAAAGCAGGTTATAAAAAGGAGCAAAAAAGAAGCAGAGAAAAAAACTTTTTAAATCGTTTAGCAGAAAAAAAACAAAAAAAAAATATTTGCCTTCCTTTAAGCACCAAAACTCACTCACAGACACACACACACTTTTACAGAAAACAAATACCCAACAAACACGGAGGTTTGATTCCAAATTGAAAATTATTTAAAATCAAACCTTTTCTCAAATGATAAACTTTTGATAATGATTTGAAAGTTATTTATTTGAAAATCACATTTTTAACAAAAAGGGAAAATTATTTTAATATTGAAAAATGCATTTATTTCCAATTTGCTTTCAAACGCTATTCTCAAATGTTTTTCAAATTTTTTTTTAACTTAAATTGATTGTTTATTTAAATGGACTGTCAGTTAAACATTCGGCACCATAGCTGCTGCTTCAAGATGAAATATCGTTCTTTCTGTCCTCAAATTCTTGGGTACTTTCGTTTATCCCTACCATAGACTTTGTCATTTGGCATCAAACACAATTCTCGAACCTTTTTCAATTGTTTAAGTTTGACATTTGAATTCAAATTGATAATGATTTGAATATGAGCATTTGAGATACAATGTTTTATCAATTTGATATCAAATAGTTATCAAATGATATTCCCAAATCAAAAACCAACTTGTCAACACTAAAACGAAAAATTAATGTTAACATTTAAAAATGGCGATTAAAGTTAAATGTGTTTTGCAATTCAAGAAAATTTACATGTTACGTTAAGTGAATTCGCCTTTAAAAAAACTTGATTTCTTGTTTAAAAATTTTAATTATTTGTGATTGAAATTTAGTTACAGAGTGAAAGAATGTGAATAAAAATAAAACGGGAAAGTTAACAAAATATAAGTTTGTTGTATGATCGCGGTGCTACGTCTTGACAATCCTCAAAACAAAAAGGAGTCAAATATTTTGTCTATTCAAGTACTAAAGGACGGAAAGAACACTATTTCATCTTTTAGCTAAGTTGCCAAATGTTTATCTCACTGTATATTTAAATTAATAATGAGTTAAAATTAAAAAAAAAAATATTTTTATTAATGTTCCACATTGTGTTAAAATCCACATTTGAAAATCCTTTGAAAATAACGTTTGAAAGCAAGTTGAAAACAAAAGCATTTCTCAATTTGAAAATAATTTGAAATGATTTTCAAATTATTATCAAACGTTTGTCGTTTGAGAAAAGGTTTGATCTGAAATAATTTTCAATTTGAAGTCAAACCTCCGTATTTGTTGGGTTTACTACAATTTATCTGTGCGCGTGTATGTGTAATGGTTAAGAGTGTGACGAGTTGCATTTGGGTAGTATAGGAGTGGGAGTGGGCATGGAATTGGGAGTGCATATGTTTGAATAAATTGGTTTATTTGCGGAAACGGATATGTAACCAAGAAGAACAAACATACAATCATAAATTACACATGCACTTATAAATATTGTACTCAAACACACCCAGCGGGAAAACTCAGAAGACCTTCTTACTTCAGGCCTTTTTAAAGGCCTGCTTAAAAGATTTTTTGATTCAATTACTATTCTTATCTAACTACTAAAGAAGGCCTCATAGAAGGCCTCGGCTCTTTCGTATAAAATATAAGATACACCTTCCACACTCGCTTCTATGAGAAGGGAGTAGAAAAGGAAATGTTATTTTTTGTATTGTTTTTTTTGCACAAGCAAAAGCAAAATCAATTTTTTTTTTGGTCCCGTTACCCTTCTTATGTACCTGCTGAAGAAGCGAGAGCGGAAGGCCTTCTCCGCAATGACAACGTGTGTAAAAAAGATATGAGTATGGAATGGCGCAAGAAGGCCTTGTACATCCAAAAGAAGGGGTACAGAGGCCTTCTAGAAGGCCTTCCTACTCCTTCTTTTTCCCGCTGGGCATATACACTTTCTTGTTTACTTATGTGTTTGTAAGATGGCATAAGGGTGTTAGTTACTTTACAAATTTTGCTTAAGAATCCTGAGGATCAAATCTAAGCGACATGTTCTTCCTTAATAATTTACTGTTTTACAAATATTATTAAGATTCATTTAGTTTTAAGGTTGATTTTTTAAAAAAAGATTTCGAAAAACCCTTGTATTATTTATATTTTTGTTAACAATTTTTGTAAATAATTCCTTGGCAAGATCCTTCACTAAGCTTTAGCAGTTGCTTAAACTTTACCACCCTAATGTTACATAAATTCTTGATAAAAATAGTTGCAACACACATTCATTCCCACAAATAATAAGCGATTACTCTTACACTTGCTCAACTTTAAAGTGCTTGAATAAATGACTGACATTGTCCTGATGTTGACAGGATGTCACTTTTTGTTTAAAGTTCATGTTTGGCTTTAATCGGTATTTTGCTAGTTTAAGTATGTTAAACTAAAGGCTGCACACCTTTGATTTATTTGGATTAAATATTAAATTAAGAAAAGAAAGTAAATCGAGCAAGCAATACAATACTCGCAGGCGATCAAATAAAGTTATAAAATTATAAAAAAGAAAGTTATTGAAAAATTTTTGATCAGTTTTTTAGATTTGCTCATACAACTTCCACCCAGGGATTATACGTATTCGTCTTGGTGAAGCATCCCTGCGAGAAATTTGTGTCAATTGGTCCAACGGACTGGTCCTGGGAGTTGGGAAAATAGAACAGGTACAAAAAGAAAGAACTCATGACCAGTGAGAGGAGAACCAATCATGTAACAGTTTTATGAAGAACAAAAATGTAGAAAAAGTAATGAATTACAGTCTTCACCGGTGGGGTGACACTTTTTTTGGGACTTCCATAAATTTGGGTCTTGAATTTAATTGTAGGACTTGTTTTATTGAAATAATACTACATTGTAGTAACTGGCACTAAACACGTCCATTGAGAATAGATGTGTGACTGATCATATGGTGTCAATGGACCCCATTCAGTGAGAACCCCATGTAAAAGTGATAGGTCTTATCCATAGAAAGTGTTAAAACTAGAACCGGTCTCTACCACCAAAGACCTATCACGGGACTATTTTGGAGTCAGTTTGCTTCCCTCTAGGGATCTTACAGCTGACCGGTTTCTAATTTGTTGTTCACACTAGTACCCTTAGGATCTTATTGGGTCTAGGACTGATTTTTAGTGAGCCACCTTTGGTGAACCAAGTTGATGGCAAATCGCAATGAAGAGATGTGCGCGTGACTTAATTTATATTTCATGTAACCACGCTTTATTGCAATATTTTAATTTCACAAAATTATGCATTATTTCTTAAGCCCTGTCGAAGACTTTCTTAGGAAACTATGAAACATTATTTGTTTGACCTATCGACCATTTTGAAGAAAATTAAGGTTGGTATGTGGTCCATATATTTTGAATACCTCCTTTCTAAATCCAAACCCTGCTTCACGAAATTGTTTATGGTTTCTGAGATATTAAGCATTAATTTTGCTCTATATCAACTATTTTAAATTTAAAAGTAAGACTTGTTTTGCTTCACACGCCACTGCTTGGCGAATGCAGCAAATTCCTGATACAAAAACGTTGAAATTAAATTTCACTCTTGATTTGCTTCATTGTCGTAAGAATAAAAGTAGTTAAAGCGAAAGCCAAATAAAATGTTAACAACTCAATACACAGCAGAATGCAGCACAAAAATACTGATATTTTTTAAAAATAAATTCAGACAAGTGGCGTTGCGCCACAAAACAATAATTTCACTTTTAAAAAAATACTATAAACTCCTTCTATCGGGTATATTTTCAGAAAACTTCATGGTAACCTTCATTGCCGTTTTTCTCCACTATGACTTTTTGTATATGCGCCAAACCAATAACTGATGATACAACCGAACTTAAGTTAAGTTGCCGAAAATATATTACAGATGGCAACTGTTGTCGATTGCAGAGTGCCCCGGTAGGCTAGCTGGTAGTGAGCTAGTCTATCAGCGCCGGGGTTGCGGGTTCGATTCCCGCCAGATACTCTAGTTCCTGCAGACAAGCGTGGAGCTTCGCGGGATAAGCTTAGGGAATTTAAAAAAAAAATAAAGTCTAGTGGTTGATACTCGGAAAAATTTTTCCGACAATTAAAAAATATTTTTGAAGTTGCTAGGAATTTTATCACCGGAAATAAGAGGAGTTATTGTAAGGATCTGCCTAAAATTGTTAAGGTCTATTGGATTTCAATGCCGGAAACAGATCGTAACAAATTTTTTTTTACAAATTTATCGAAATTACAAACAAAGTTAGGGGAATTGTAGCTTATAGACAAAAATTCGAGAAAATTGTGATTGCAAAAAAAAAAAACGTGTAGTGTGAAATCCAAAGTGTGTACAATAGAAAACATGTTGTTGTAGCAGCGATGTTGCTAAGTTGACATACCCTGTTTGTTGTTCGTTACACTCCGAATCGTTTCGTTGCGCAAAACTGATTGTCGTGGAAACAAAACAACATATCGCACATTTACTTAAATAGGGACTTAACTCAAAAAATTAAATTTTAGAGTTAGTGATGTTGATGTTCTTCTTTATATTGTGTATAAAATTAATCTTTATATCGTGTTTATACTTTCCCGAAAGAATGTGTCGTTATTTTTTTTCTAAGGGGTTAAAGCAAATCAAAAAGGCGTTTTTCTCGAAATGGATTTTTTGGTGGTATGTCATTTTTGAAGTAAATGAGCGATGTATCGGTACGAGCGGTTCACTTTATCTTTTAAATATTCTACAAATAACAACGTATGTTTGCACCATGTATTGTGTTGTCTATTAGGGAACTCAATTCGTCCACAGGTTGTCAAAATACTTCATTAGAGCTGTTGTCTATTTAAAGAAATACAGAACTTATAAAGAAATACAGAACTTATACCCGAGCAGTGTTTTTTTCTACTAATAATTTGTGTTTTTAAATCTTAATGATATTGAATAAAAGCCTACGATACATATTTCGGGGATTCACAAGGTAGTCATAAACTCAAATGTCTTAAAATAATAAAACTAAAAAATATGACTGCTGTTAACAACCCCTCATAATTTAGTGTGCTATTACAAATTTAACACAATTGAATAAATTCTATTTTAGTTTCATTTAAAATTCTTTTAAGTCTTGTTAATGTTATTTAAAGAAGAAAGTATAAGAAATATTCATGACCCATATTTTAATTTATGAAAATTTTAAATAATTTAGAATAAAGACACACTTTTACATTTATTAGAACTCTTGTTTTCTTTTTTCGCTTTTTTTTTGGTGAATTGAGTTTTTCTGTACTACAAATAAAAAATATTTCTTGAGGGCATATGAAAGGAAACAACCACTACAGTGGAATTAAAGAAAAATAACAACTTAAAATATATTATATTTTTCAGTCTTATTATCTACACTAACTTAATTTAGAAACAAAGTCGAACGAAATGTTCTTAGAATTAAAACAAATCTTTGTATTAGGGCTGATAAAATGATTGGCAATTTATTATCTATTTAAGTGAAACCCGCCCTGAGCCCTACAAATTATTAAAATAAAATATTTGGTTTATAATTAAAAAAGGATTCACCACAGATAGCGTATCTGGCTCAGCGAATAAAGGCCTAACGAACTAACGCCTAATTTTTCAAAATGAAAGAATGCCTAAACAAGAACGCCTAAGAAGAAAGTGAAAGAACGTCTAACTTTAAAAATGAAGGAAAGTCTAATTATAAAAATGAAAGAAAGTCTAAATTGTTAGGGTTTCTTTCATTATGAATTAACACCTAATGAAAGAAAACCTAACAACTGGAATTAAAATGCTGAAAATATATTTTCCATTTTTTTGAATGATGCGGCCAATAACGCCGTTATAAGCCTCGACAGCTGATGTAGTCCGTGTTCTTTTTAAGAAAACCGAAAATACTTCGGGTGTTAACTTAAAAAAAAAAAACAAACAATAACAAATTAAAAATCAATTACTTTTATAACTTTAAAAACTAATAATTTTCTATTTAACGGAATGTTTACAAGGTAGTGTATGCATTTTGTAAAAGGGAAAATCAATTGCTTTTATAATTTTAAAAACTAACATTTGTCTAACCGTAAATACAACTGTTAGTTTTCAATGAATTCACGCATAATAGTAATAAAAATCACACTTTTAGCAAAATGAAAAATCGCCTAACATTAATGAAAGAAAGCCTAACAATCAAAAATGAATAAATATCTAATTAGGCGTTTTTTCATTTTTGATTGTTAGGCTTTCTTTCATTATGAAAAATCACCTAACAATTTTAATGAAGGAATGCCTAAAATATTAGACATTCTTTCATAATGAACAACCGCCTAATTCCTATATAATTTTTTGTTGCAATTTTTAGGCATTATTTCATTTTTTTTTAGGCGTTAGTTCGTTAGGCCTTTATTCGCTGAGCCAGCGTATCTTTTAAAGATGGTTTGTGTCTTTAATAACTTATCTGGCATTTTAGAAGGTAAACATATGATATTTATTCTTGCTGGTCACTAAACAAAACAGTGAAAACAAGAATGTTTTTTTTTTTTCTTCGGAAATGTTAAATTTTGTACAAACATACACAGAAAAAATGTTTCGTCAATTAAAGCATTAATCAAAAATAAAATCAGTTTTAATTAAAAAATAATTCAAGTGAATTAAACGATTAAAGTGATAAAGTGATTTTGAGCGATCTGAGTCAGTGGGTCTATGATCAATATAACGCATAATACCCCTACATACACGCAGAGAAAAAATATGGTTGGGCATGGTTACGGCAACAACACTATGTTTAATGTAACAATATATTGTTGTCGTACACAAATAATTATTATTTTTATTTAATATCAACAATATTATAGTCGATGTTTATCGCAATTATAAATTTGAGTATTGTTGACCGAAAAATAATTATTTTTCTAACAACTAAATTATGATAACTTTCAGAATATATTATTTTACTCACAACCGTATCATGATATTTAATAGACATAACATGATAACTTTCTATACATTTATCATTCTATGTTTTAGATGCAATCAAACTATTTTTACTCTAATAATATTATGTTAGCGCCATTTGTAAAATAATATTGAACCAGTTGTGTCGTTTATTTTATATGTTAGCGGTTAAACAACAAAAGATAAATTCTCATAAAAAAAATAAGTTTAAAGAAATAAAAAAATTAAAATATTAGCGGAGTTCATTCAGTATTAGTGATGTAATAGTGCAAGTGCAAAATATCGTAGTTTTTTTTAGGAAAGCCGAAAAACCATTCTAGAACAAACTATGGGATAGGTATTGCACTTTTTAAGCTTTGTTAAAAATCGGAATTTATCCATCTTTTTTTATAAATTTTTAGAAACATCTCAAAATCGGAAAAATAGACAGACGCATGAAAACCACAGATTTTAAATTTGCTCTTGGAAGCCTTATATTGAACACCGCTATTTGAGTTACATTAAGAAAAATTGTAAAAAGCCACAAAATAAAAAATCGATTCAAAAAGATTTTAATTAATTTTGTATTTTTATGACAGTTATGAAAGGTGCTGTATCATTGTATGATTGCTTCTAAATTTATTATGATTAACATGACAATAATTTGATTACTTCTTAACTTAGTATGATTAACAGAATAATAATATGATTAAGGGAAAAATATTATGATGTTATATTACAAGTATATTTAGTCATAATATGATTCAATAATAATCTTAATATGGTGACTACAATCATGAATCTTATCATAATATGTTACTCTTAGAACATGTTTACCACAACCATTTTTTTTTTTCTTTACGTGTATATGGTAATCAGGGTAAAATAAAGTGCATCCGAAGCACATATATTGCTCACCAAAGCTTAATCTGACCTGGTTCTATAGATTTCGACATGCGAGCAGATGGTTTGTGCGGTTCAAAAGAGGTTTGTGGTTTAGAAGTACAAAATACTGTTTGAAAACCATAAATAGAAGTCTTATTTTTATTAAATCATTACTGGTTATGAAAAGTTGATGCAATACGACAGCTGGATGCACAAGATATCGTACATAACGTCCGGCCAACCAGCTAAATCAACGCCAAGGCTATATGTATATCCATGGTGCCAAAGTAATGCCCGATATTTGGTGGGAACAGAAGGTTTCAATATTGTATAAGCGGCTGAAAGAAATCCAGACAATCACAGGCTATCTATTTGAAGAGAGAATTAGCCGAAAAACGCCCGTGCATTAAGCCGTAATGTTCCATCATGACAACGCTCGGCCAAATGTTGCAAAACCAGTTATTACTACCAAATGCCGCTTTACACCGTCGCATAAATCCTTAGTATTTTCAGGAAGGGGTTGTATTTTTTTTCAAAATACGTTAGACTTGTGTGATAGTGTTAAGTACGGGTGCGTTCGTAAATGCATCACTGCGCTGCATCAGAAAAGCAAACTTTTTTAAAAGCCGATAAAAAAATAACTATGGGGGGTGTGCTGGAAATCGCAAACGCAAAACGCAAGAATTTGGAGTCTGTTTTTAATACACTTTTAATCTAATTTTTATAATTTTTGTTATAAAATTCTGTTTAATAGAGAAATGTTTGTATAATATTTGTCATAAAATTCTTTTATTACAGAAATCTTACTAAAAAACGACTTTTAAAATTCTGGCGTTTTGCGTTTGCGATTTCCAGCACACCCCTGTATAATTTTTTTTATTGTGTGACTATTATTTTTGTGGAGTTTTTCACAATTTTTTGGTACGCATTAACTTCACTGATAAATATATAATCATTTGAAATCAATGATGCAGCGCAGTGATGCATTTGCGAACGCGCCCTACTTCTCATTAATTATTATTTTCAATTTTATATTACATGTTATTGGAAAGTTTTGCCTCTTACGCCCAAAAACCAAACCTTGCATCGAAAAACTATTCACTTCAGAACAGGGTAAGCTTGATTCGTTTCTGGCCTTAAATTATAAGCAGCTCTTTAGGCACGAAATCCATATGTTGCAATTAAGATTGGAATTTTATGAATTTTATGTTATAAAAAAAATGTATTACCAACTTCAAAATTTTAAAAAATAACGCTCATATCGCAATCAAATACACAGGCCTGTCAAATTTGAAAAAAGTCGAAACCCTGAGACTAACGTATGTTTACTTTTCAAAAGATTGAGGTTGCGTTAAAAAAAACGAATCTGTACTCAGAAGGAACAAGATATCGTAAAAGTTAAACTTTTAGTTTAAATGTAATTGGTTGAACTTTCAGACGACATATTAGTACACCAATACCCCGGTTTGCGTCGTTTTCGAAGTTGCGTCTTTTTAAAATTTCTGTGATTTCGGAGTTGCGTTATTTTTGTTTCACTTTGCGTCGCATGGCTTCGAAGTTGCGTCGCTAGTGCTTCGATTTGCGTTCTTAATATAAAAATGTTTGTACAAAACTTAAACAGAAAAAAGGGATTTCCCATTAAAATCTAATGCAAATATGTATGTGAAGGTTGTCTGCTGTTTGCAACTGCTTTAAATATTTTGCGGCAACGAGTCATAAAAAGCAAATAAGCTTAAAACAAAAACTGGGCATTTTGGCGCGTTCTAAAAAAAGCTGTTGATATTGAAAGAAACCTTAAACTAGCCCCTTCTACAATAAAATCCATTTCCTGCTCGAGTGACGCTGATAAAATTAAGAAATTTGTTGAAACAAGAACACCGTTACAACATAAACAGGTTACAAAAATGAGAAAAAAAAATAAAACCACTTCTTACTATTTGGATTGAAGATCAAAATCAGGTTATTCAAAAGAAAGCTTTAACTTTATTTGAAGATCTTAAATAAAATTATCCGTTATAAAGTCTATCAAATCAAAATTTATTTTTTCAGCTAAAATTATGAATCTCGGAACCAATTAATTAATGTATGAAAAATTGTGCGACCGTTTGCGTCGTTTCAGTTTGCGTTGAGTTTTTCCGGTCCCAATTAGCGACGCAAGCCGGGGTATTGGTGTATTTATAAATAAAGATTAATTCGCGCAGTTATTACGTCTCGAATATGGCGAAAAACAGGGGTTTTTTAAACTTTAGGCGAAGATATCGCGAAAACTTGACGTGACCTGATTAAGAAATTCTCAGTACAGATTCAGAGTCAGAGCAACTAAACCCTTTAGAAAAGTATATTTTGGTCCATTAGTTAAAAATTTGTTGGCCTGTGTTATTAAGCTTTTCTTCGAAAATTCTTTGTTTAAAAGTAAGAAAAAATCATGATCCGAGTTTCTTAAATTTAAATGGAATTCGCTCTTAGTTCTACAAATTTATTAACCTTAACCTCAATTACAATCTTTACATTACACCCACCACACTCATCTTGGAGATACATATATGTATAAACAAACAAACAAAATATTGTAAATAATTTATAAGTGCAAAATAAAATTATAAAAAAAATCCACAATCTGTCATACTGTAAAACAAAGAATGGAAAATGCTATATGAACTCTACCAACAATTTGCCAATTTTCGAACTGAAACAAAATTAAAAAAATATAACCGAAAATCATAAAATTTAAAAGAAAATTTTATAACGAGGGCCGATTAGCCCTGAAAGTTTACTCTTCATTGGTACATTAAGGTTACACTTCGTCTAATCGACGAACTATTTAAAATATTCTTACGGATCGATTTTTAAAGTAAAAAATCAACAAAATCTTTTTTAATTAAGCATCTTATTAAAAAATAAACTAAAATAAAACATAAAATATAAAAGTTCTTTATCTAACTTAAAATTTGATACAATTTTTAGCACTTTTTTGTGTTTTCAAATTAATTATTTTTTTAAAGCTTTAGTCATCAGCTAACGTTGTTGAAAAAAAGAGCGTAATTTGAGTACACATAAAAAGGTTATATGATAAAATTTAAATGAGCTTCGTCGATTCGACGAACAGTAACCATCCAGGGTTAAATTCCTAAACTCAATAAAGGCAGCAAAAATTAAACAATAAAAAATATTCGGCTTAATGATCTAAAAAAAGACTCTAAAATTTTTAATTGAAAATTTTAAAATTTCAAAGGTCATTTAAAATATTTCATTAGAATCTCAAATCTCGATTAAACCACAAAACATAATTGTATATTAAACAAATTTATTTTACATTCTGGTAAAAATAACAAAATTATACACAAATTTTCGTTTGCATGACTAAATTTAACTAATTCAGTTGGAAAATAAAAACAGTAAAGAAGCAAAAGAAAACGGTCCAAGTCTTCAAGGTTGCCAGAATTAAGTACAAGATATTAACGTTTTTCTTTTAATAAATTCTAATGATCACATTTTTAAATGGCTAATATTAAATTTTACTTATTCAATAACATTTTTCGTTTAAAACTTTAGAGTTAATTTATTTTTTTTTTTTCAGTTAAAGCAAAAAAATTTTCAATTCTCGAAAATGTCAAAATAACAGTAAGATGTTGTTTTCCTATCAACAACTAAATAGAAAAATGTTTGAGAAAATTTAAAATTTAATTAAAATTTTTATAAAAACTATAAATTCAAACATATTTGTATTCAAAATTTTATATTATTGAAAATTAAAAAAAAAAAAAGTTAAATTCAAGTATTTATTGAAAATTTTATCAAATATAGAAGCTAAAGTTTCGAACATTCGCTGGTTATAAAAATTTTCAAATAAATGGAAACTAAAAAAATAGTCAAATAATATAAAAATTGCTTTTTTAATCCAAAACAAGTTATTTGGTAACCAAAAAGTTTTCGAAATTATATTCGAATTTTCGAATATTCCATAAAAAATTAAAATTTTTAATACCAATATGAAATATGTTAGAAATTTTTAAATTTTTTTGAGCGAAAGCGTTTTTGAACATTAAAAAAAATGGCTTAAAACAGTATAACTTTTAATTTTTATAAAATTTTTAATATTGATTTAAAATAATTTGGAATTGCTAATTCGAAATTGTAGTTTCGAGCTTTTAAAATTATCACAAATTTGTCTTAAATTAAGAAGAATTTTCCTACAAAAATTTTTTTTTTAAAATTATGTTGCAATGTTCAAACATTATTTTTTAAGTTTTATATTTAAACACAAATTTGCGTTTTTGAACATTGAAAATTATTAGAATAACTATTTATTAAAAATTTTAGCTAATTTCGAATACAAATTATTATAATTTTTTTTAAATTATAATAAAAAATTAAAAAAAATAATTGATTTTTTTAAAAATAAAATTTTCGAAGTTATATTTGAATTTTCGAACATTCATTAAAAAGGCTTAATTTTTATTAATAACTGTAAAAATTAATAATTTTGCATTCGTGCCGAAAAATAACTTTTTTAGACATAAAAGACTATGTATTGGAAAATTAAAGTATATAACTTATTTTAAAAGATTTTGTTATTCGTGCTTAATTCCCAGTTTTTATTATTGATAAAAACACTTGAAATTTATTGTTGATGGGATAAGCTATTCCTATGCGCATTTCACTGGTTGCTTAGGCCAGATCATCAGGAAACTTCATCCATAAAGATTTTGGAAAAACTAAAGATATTAAACCAAATAAAACTGTTAAGCGTATAAAAATCATAAGCAACAGAAATTTGTACTTATTACCTATTGGTGCTAGCAAAATTTGTCCTAGTTAGCTTCAATAGCATTTTGTCTAAGCTACTATCCAATAGGACTAACTTTGGTGCAAATTTCATCCAAATCGTAAGACATCGATTTAAAAATTGGCTCACTTGACATGAAATCCCTCATATGTATGTTTGTACATAAGGTGTCCCTTTTACGGACCAAAATTTTATTTTTGAGAAATTCAATACGCATACCCTCTTAATATTTTTCTATTTGGTTCCAAGCACTTATTTGCAAAGTATCAGCTCTCTTAAATAACATTATCCCGTGCTGAACTTACGATAAGTGTTGAACCGACACGCATGTGAAATAAACGACTAATATATCAAACAATTTATAACATGTCTAGAGTATCCAATTATTCGACTTTTGGTTTTGTTCGAGTAAGGAATTAATCGATTTTTGAATTTTAAAATTGCTCGATTAATCGAATAAAGGTTTTAAATTGTTCGTATTACTCGAATAACTCGAAGAATTCAAGTAATTGTATCCAATGGGAAAAAGCAAACATCTTTATTTGAACTCATTCTTTTATTTTATAAACAGAAAAACAGAGGTGAGAGGCGCCAGCCAGTTACGAGAAACATTTTGAACCAATTTAATTATTATTTCTTAAGATCGAGTAAAATTGAAATCGATGGAGATTATCCGTTGAATTTTTTTTAAAAATCATCACTGTTTTCCTGATTTTAATAGACGTTCTGGTAAAGGTAAGAATTCAATGTATACTATATAAATGGAATTTTTTATAAACTTTTAAAACACGATCTTTTTTAAATTCGCTTTATTCCAATTACACTCGTATGTATTCGGTTTCCAGAACATGGCTGACAACTTATATATATTTTTTTGTAATTCCCTTTAAATTTCCTTTATTTTAAAACTCTACTCTATAGGTTTCGTTAATTTTTTGAATCTTATGACTATTTCACGACAAAAATCAGACACTTCGTTTCAAACAATAACGCTTAGGTTTTTAACACGGATCTAATGATTTTTTAAACGTCAACATCCAGCCGATTAGAATGGTTTACACATTTTTAAACTCCTGATGAATTTTTTTTACGAATTTGACGTCTATAGTCAGCATTTAAAAAACTGGAGTCAAAGTAGAAAAACTGCCAATCCTTCCACTTCTTCATTTGTCATTGGCCAGAAATTTTTTGCTTTTACTTCTGATGCATTAAATGTAAACAGTTGCTATCAAACCAATATGTTTAAAAGTATGAGTAATGAAAATAAATGCAAAAGGTAACAACATTTAATTAGTTTTAAGGTTAGAAATCTAAACAAAATATTTTTTCTTTTCCCACTTACAACTACATTTAGAGTTGACAAAAAATCAACCAATTGTAGCCGGGACTGTAAGAAAAGATAAACTCACTGTTTATTGTTGTTGTTTCTGTTTAAGCTTTGATATTGTTACAAGTTAAACTGTGGCTTATAATTCTTATTCGCTTAACAGTTTTATATGTGTAATATCTTTAGTTTTTCTAAAATTTTTGGATGAAGTTTCCTGACGATCTGGCCTAAGCAACCAGTAAAATGTGCATAGGAATAGCTTATCCCTTCAACAATAAATTTCAGTTTATCAATAGTATGAAATGGGAATGTAGCACATTTAAACGAAACCTTGTTTATTAAATTTTTGAATCCCAAGAAAAACTTTGAAAAATATTTTTACATTAAAAAAGGAGAAGTTTCTATGAAATTAATTTTAATCGATTAATTGACATAAATTGTTCGAGTTATTCGTTATTCGAAATTGGCTATTTTAATTATTCGATCAAATAATGGCGGAAAATTCTGGATACTCTAATTATATCCCTACGTGATTTTATAAAAAGAATTAATGAGTGTTTTTCTCAAGGATAAAATTATTCAAAATACAACTGGGTTTTTAAAAATGCTCTATCACTTCGAGATTTTAAGATATCGGGACAGTGTAGAGTAAAAACTTTTGGTACGTTATTTTTTAAATCTAATCTGGTACTTTTAGCACATTCACTTCGTATTTGTGTACGATGCTCATTAGGTTGTATTATACCATGTTCGCACGACAGCGTTTTTTCGTAATTCGCGCTCTCATTCGTAATTCACAGCCTAATTATGATCCAAATTACATAATTCGTCATACAAAATTTTGAGAGCGGATTATCTCATTTGTACGTAATTCAATTTTTATTACCCTGTGGATTACTTTAAAATTAATGTGATCTCTAATTTTTATCGGTTTTTTTCCATCACCAGCTGTCAAAGCAGTAAAAAAAACAAACAAAATATTCTATTTACTGGGAAAATAAATAAATGTATGTATTTCTTTGAAATAATATTTTTTACTTACTTTTTAAATTTAGCAATAAACAAAATTAATAAAAAGAAGAAGAAAAACTGTCAAAACCGATTAGGAATATGCCGTGCGAACATGGTAATTCAAATAAGTAATTAAAACGGAGAGCGAAGTAATCCAAAGCACCGTGCGAACAAGGCATTAGCAACGACAAAACTGTGAAGGGTGATTTTCACACATAAATTTAATTTTTTAAATTATCTTGAATTTGATTTAATTGTTCAAAGTAACAATCGTCAATAGATGATTTTTTAGGTAAAAAGAAAATAACAAAAAAAAAGGCGATAATTTGTTGAATCTGGCAACTGCTGGTCATAAAGAACACGACCGGTTTATTTATTTGTAATAATTGCAACAACTACAACAGCAAATGACGACAAAAAGCTGCAGGAATACAAAAAATATATATATTTTTTGTAGTTATTAGTTGGAGTGGCTCCCTACCATGTTGGCAGGATAGGAAGAATAAAAAAAGAGAAGGAGAAGAAGAAGAAGAAGAAGCAAAAAAGGGTACTTTTGGGAATTAACTTAAAAAAAAAATAACAATAAGCATGACCACTTGTGTTTACTCTACAAACACACATTTGTACTTGTAATTTTTTTTCTGAATTTTATATTTTATTTCATAAAATATACTTTATACATATACGAGTAATTTCTTTCAAAGATATTATTTTTTTCAACTGTGGTTTGTATTGTATTTTTTCTACTTTTCAACTTGTATCAACATCCGGCTTCGTAGTTCTTAGTATTTGTTTGTGGTAACATGTTTTTGCAGTAGCTGTTTTTGAGTGCAAGTGTAAATGCATGGGTGCAAGTGTGTGTGTGTATAAAGGACTATATTTTTCTAAAATTGGGTTTGTGGTTTAGGATTCATGCACTTGCAATCCGAATACCATGTATATTTATTATTTTCATTTTCATTAATAGGGCGTTCCTTAAGTAATTTAATGAAGGCCGGGCAAGCCATACTTAATGATATCCCACATCCTTTGTGAGAATAAAGAGTGTGATTATAAAGACGGGCCTTATTATTCCCCTATTGAAAATGTTCGAAATTAGGGATGTACAAAAGCGATGGTTAATTGAGAGTATGTTCTTACCAAATTTAATAGATTCGATAGATTTATGATTTCGTTAAATTTACACTTAAACATTTTGACTCAATTACATTTTTTTAAAAATTAAGGCAGTTTAAAGCTTTTTGAAAATGGGACCCATATGGCGGCTGTGTTCAATAGCGGACCAAATAAACATCCTAAGGATATTTCACTTTTTGGTGTTATTACAACCTTCGGGGAAATTAAGTGCAGTTAATACCTGGAATTCGACACAGTTGAAAACTGACGGCTGACCAGATTTCCTATCTGGTACCATGGGAGTCAGTAGCCCCCGGTGGCACGGCACCGATCTGACTAATCGTTGGGGCCCTAAGAGGATCACGTGGTGGTTTGGACCCATAAGAGATCTTAAAAAGTAAGCTTTAAGGGCTGATATTCGACCACTTGTGGGAAAGTTCGGCCTGCTAGCAATTCTCTCTACGTCCTGTTGCAACTCAATAGATGTTGCTAATATGCCAAGTCGTAGCGGAGGTTAAATTCCAGTTTGTAAACAAGGGGCGAATGTGGGACTTAAGGGCCACTTTCTATAACGAAAACTTAAAAACGGCACAGCAAAAATGCCTAATAACTTTTAATATTCATTGAAAATCGAGTTCCTTAGGCAAAAAGCAATTTTTAAAGAGGTTCATCCTAATAATTTCGATATAAAGGAAGAACGCATAGTAGGAAACATTCATTTAAACATGCAGGCCAATATAATAACATAATACACTGGGCACATACAGCATGTTAAGTAATTGTATTTTCGTTTATTTCGTTACTCTAATATTATTTTGTTAGTCTTTCCATTTTGTGTCCCATGATTTTGCATGTTATTTGAATGGATTCCTAGCTAGTTGGATCGCAGGCAGCAGCAGCTTACACTTCAACAGCATGCAAACAGGCTCTTCTCAATACAACAAGCAAACAAACAATCTCACATACATACGTGCGGACGTAAAATCCAAAGTTGCCAGATTTGACGATAATAATAATTTTAACTATTATTTGATGGAAAAATGTCTTGTTAATACTTTTATACTATATACTTTTTAATCTTCTAGATATATAAAAACCTAGATATATAGTACCGAATATGTGTTCCTGCTCAACTCAAGAGCCACTGTACCGATTTAGTAAATAAGTTTAGTCTGGAGCCAGGTTTTTCTTAAGTTTAATCCTAAAAGGTGGCAATGTTTTCTTGATATTTAATTTTTTTTTTTTTGATTTATGGTACGATTTGGCTGAAATTCACAAAATATATTAATTAAACAAAAATAAGTTTCCTGATAAGATTTTGACCCGGCAGATTGCGATGGGGTCCAGTTTTTAACAAAGTTCTCCAGTATTTAATTGTTATTTGAAAATTCCCGAGCAGCGCCGGGACCAAACAGCTAGTTATTTTATAAGCATAAAATTTTAACTGCTCGAACATAGTCCATATAATGTATATAAAAATGAAATACAAGAAAATGTAATGCTTATCGTTAGTCATTAAAAAAAATTTGGTGTCTGGCACTTTTTTGAAATGCGACCCTTTTGGGGAGTAAACGGGTAAAAACTGTATTTTGAAAATGGTTTGTCACTGCATCTATATTTTTAAACTAATAAACCTAGAAATAAAAATTATATCACATTCCTATCTAAAAAATACAATTATAGATTTGGTACTTTTACGAAATTCGAACGTTGAAGGGGTGAATATCGTACCTATTTTTGGTACTTCTTTTAACACAATATTTTTCTTAATTCATTGACATATTTTTCTATATATTGATACTTCAATAGAGAGAAAAGAGTAACGAAAATGGAAAATACGAAAAATCTTGAATTTGATTTTAATTATCGATATTGATTATAATTTTCCAAATCAACTACAATTTTTGATGCTAATTATAATTTTCGAAATCTATATATAAACATATCTGTGGCATTTTGACAAAACATCTTAAGTCAAATTTAAAAAGTTGAAAAAAATGTTGTAAGTCATACGAATTTTCATTCGAAAATCATTGTTGGTTAAGTTTTTAAAATGTTGTATTTTTCTTTAATTTTGGTTTATTTTATTATTTGATAAAAATGATTTTTTCACCGAGATTTTTTTAAAAATTAGTTTGCTATCTTATCTCGACTTAATATGTCTGTGGCCGTATGGAAAAACTAGTTAACTCCACTTTTTGGGAAAAATGAGATAACACTAAAAATAGAAAGCGTGTTTCATTAACTATCACTCTGTCAGATCGAAATTTTAACATAGTTTCTCATTTAGAAGTTATTTGAAAAACAAAAATCAGGAAAAACCCAATTTTTATGTAAAAACTAGATAACTCCATGCATTTTTTTAAAAAGAACAAGGTAACTCCATAGTGTCGTAAGAAACAGAAAAATTAGAAGTTAAAAACGACGTTGTGTCGATAACTAAGAGAGAAAGCGCGAAATAGAAAAAATTCGGGTCACAAGCTCTTTGGGTCAAAATTTTAAACCTAAAATTTGCAATTCCCGATAAATCAAAGAGTATTATAGAATATGCATATTATATCATTTCTGAAGTTCTTGATATATAGCATACTACTGCCAAACACCCGAAATCTTTCCGACAAATAGTTTTTAACCCATAACGATTTACCGTACTCTACGTGGTACAGTAACTTTGAAAAATCTTTCGACTTACCAAATAATAATTTTTTTTCTATTGCAAAGATAAGACAGTGTTTTTGGTAATCTACACTAAAAAACTTAAAAACAATTTTATAACCCATAAACTGGCCTATAAATTTCATAAAATCAAGAAGGGTAAGCCATTAAGGGTAAACCTTTTAATTCAGTTTATGCATAAAAACAGACAAAAACTCGGCATATCTATAAATATAAAATTGTAACGTTACTGACTGATTCACGCCTGAAGCTAAAAACTTGAAATTTTGACAGGAGGTTATCGTTGTTCTTTAGAAAAATAAGCGGACAGGTGTCTGGTTCTTTTTTGAAATTCGCCCCTTTTAGGAAGTAAACGGTTAGAACATGTATTTTGGAACCTTTTTGTCACCCCATCTACCATCTACCAATAAACATACAAATAAAGTTTATATCACATTTGAGTCCAAATACGAATTCGGTACTTTTTGGAAATCGAACGTTAATTTTTGAGGATCGACTACAATATTGTAATTTCTGATACTAATGGGGATAAGAAAAGTACCAAAAAGGGGGAAATACGGAAAACTAAATTCCTTTCTTCAGCTTTTTGTTTTACAAGTGGAACTTTCTTAAATTATATGTAGTTAATATTTAACATATAAACATAAAATTCAACATGCAACGTCCTAAGTGGATAAGAACCTGTGAGTGAATTTTTTGGTACAATTTGTTCTTTAACTGGTATTTTTTGAATTTCCGTTAGTATTGTACCTTAAAACATAAAATTAAACATGCAAAGTCCTCAGTGAATGATGATCTGTAGGAGGTATCATTTTGGTACTTTTTTGTTCTTTGACTTTCTTTGACAGACTTTTTTAAATTTTCGTAAATATTGCACCTATAAACATAAAATGAAACAAGCAATGTCATGAGCGAATGAGAATAACTGTTTGGTACTTTTTTGTTTTATAACTGGTCGCTTTTTAATCTAGAAACATAAGCTTTAACATATAAATACATATATCCACGAAAGAAAGGAAGACTCTCACGAAGTAGCGTGGGTAACTTAATTTTTTCGTAAAAAAACGGTGAGTGCCGAGTCAAAAAGTTAATGTTTTTCCACAAATCATTTCTTAAGTTGTCTTAATTCCGCAAAACTTAAAACAAAATTTAAAAAAAAAGTTTTTTCGGAAAAACTAGATAACTCCATTTTTCGAAAAAAACAAGATAAGTGACTTTGATTCTCGGTTTTAGTGCCCAAAAATTAGTTCAATGGAATCAGTAATCTTTAACACTATTTAAAATTATGTTTTGTTTAATGCGCATGCAAAGTAACATAAATTCATAATTAATAATAAGCGAAATATGTTTAAAACTTTAAGTGTGTTTTTCTCGTGTTTTCAAAAAATGGAGTTATCTAGTTTTTCCATACGGCCACAGATGTTTTGTCAAAATGCCACAGATATATATATATGGGGGATTTCATGTCAAGTGACCCAATTTTGAAATCGATGTCTTCCGATTTGGATGAAATTTGCACCAAGGTTAGTCCTATTGGATAGTAGTTTAGACACAAATTTTCAACAAGATCGGTCTAAAAGTTTCTGAGTTAGTGGGGGTCAAAATTTGACATTTTGGCCATACAGGTGTTCTTTCTTATCCATGTAACTTATTACCTATTGGTGTTAGCAAAATTTGTCCCAAGTAGCTTCGATAGCTATTTGATCCATCTTTTGAAAAAAATTTTTTTTGTTTTTTTAAAAAATTTTTTTTATTTTTTTTTTTTAAATTTAAAACTTTTTTTTATTTTTTTTTTTAGCGGGAATGTTTTTTTTTTTTTTTTTTTTGTTCAAAAGAAAGCTTATGTCATTTCCTTTAAGGTAGTTTTGGTCCCTTTTTGGGATGCGAGCGGCTTATGTATAAAAAAAAATAATTTCTAACTCTAGACAAGGGTTTTTCAATTTTTAGCATATGCAGTGTTCTTTCTCATCCATTTAACTTATTACCTATTAGTGTTAGCAGAATATGTCCCAAGTAGCTTCGATAGCTATTTGATCAATATTCTGAAAAATTTTTTTTTTGTTTTTTTAAAACTTTTTTTTTTTAAATTTAAAATTTTTTTTTTAAATGTAAAATTTTTTTTTTTATATTTTTTTTTATCCGGAATGTTTTTTTTTTTTTTTTTTGTTCAACAGAAAGCTTATGTCTTACCCTTTAAGGTAGTTTTGGTCGCTTTTTGGGATGCGAGTGGCTTATGTATAAAAAAAATTATTTTTAACTCTAGACGAGGGTTTTTCAATTTTTAGCATATGCACTATTTTGAATTTTTTCCTATTTGTGCTTAAGTGTTTCTAAAGCCTTAAAAATAAAACGTTTGCAAAGAAACTAGACAAATTAACCTTTCCGACGGTATGTTACAAACCCAATTACTATTTTATACCTTCGATACTATAATGCCCACAATATGTTAATCCCAGGAATAAAATCACTTTTTTCTGTAGAAATGTTGACAAATAATTCTTTTTTTAATTTTTCCTACATAAAAAAATATACAGTTTTGAGCGCACGTAATACTAAATGTGATTTTTGTTGTCAAAAAAGATCATGCGGAAACATTGAAAACACTGAAAAGCAGATTCGATGCCGCTGGAACAATCGATGGCACCGCTCAATACCATGCTTTTATACCGCTTGACGATGGAAGACTCAAGTTGAAAAAGTTTTCTGCCTCTACTCAATGCGATTTCTTTCCAAAACTAGCAGCGAAATCAACAGCTAAACGAAGTAACTCCAACAAAGGATTGGCAAAAAAAGCAGAAAATAAGGGCGATACATAGGGAGGGTGAAAGACTGGGTATTTGAAAATTTGCAAACTTAAAAACTTCATCAGCTACAACAAATTAAATGTAAAAAAAATTAGGATATAAAAGGATCTAATGTGATTAAGATTAAATTTTATTAAATTATTTATCTTTATCTTTTTATTATTATTATTAGAAATTATTATTATTATAATTATATATTAATTTAATTATTATTACAAATTAATAAAAAGAATTTAATTTGTCAACATTTCTACAGAAAAAAGTGATTTTATTCCTGGGATTAACATATTGTGGGCATTATAGTATCGAAGGTATAAAATAGTAATTGGGTTTGTAACATACCGTCGGAAAGGTTAATTTGTCTAGTTTCTTTGCAAACGTTTCATTTTTAAGGCTTTAGAAACACTTAAACACAAATAGGAAAAAATTCAAAATAGTGCATATGCTAAAAATTTAAAAACCCTTGTCTAGAGTTAGAAATTATTTTTTTTTATACATAAGCCACTCGCATCCCAAAAAGCGACCAAAACTACCTTAAAGGAAAAGACATAAGCTTTCTTTTGAACAAAAAAAAAAAAAAAAAAAACATTCCGGATAAAAAAAAATATAAAAAAAAAAATTTACATTTCAAAAAAAAATTTAAAATTAAAAAAAAAAGTTTTAAAAAAACAAAAAAAAAATTTTTCAGAATATTGATCAAATAGCTATCGAAGCTACTTGGGACATATTCTGCTAACACTAATAGGTAATAAGTTAAATGGATGAGAAAGAACACTGCATATGCTAAAAATTTAAAAACCCTTGTCTAGAGTTAGAAATTATTTTTTTTTATACATAAGCCGCTCGCATCCCAAAAAGGGACCAAAACTACCTTAAAGGAAATGACATAAGCTTTCTTTTGAACAAAAAAAAAAAAAAAAAAAACATTCCCGCTAAAAAAAAAATAAAAAAAAGTTTTAAATTTAAAAAAAAAAAATAAAAAAAATTTAAAAAAAAAACAAAAAAAAATTTTTTCAAAAGATGGATCAAATAGCTATCGAAGCTACTTGGGACAAATTTTGCTAACACCAATAGGTAATAAGTTACATGGATAAGAAAGAACACCTGTATGGCCAAAATGTCAAATTTTGACCCATACTAACTCAGAAGCTTTTAGACCGATCTTGTTGAAAATTTGTGTCTAAACTACTATCCAATAGGACTAACCTTGGTGCAAATTTCATCCAAATCGGAAGACATCGATTTCAAAATTGGGTCACTTGACATGAAATCCCCCATATATATATATATATATATATATATATATATATATATATATATATATATATATATATATATATAAGTGGGCGGGATTACAGAACTTGGCGTGGCACAAAATAGATTTTTTTATATCTGAAGAAGGTGAAAAGTATAGTTGCTTTAATTGGGTACAAATAGCTAGGGTCTTAATAAAAAATATCTGTAAAAAAGTGCATGTGATTACATACGTGAGCGCAGCACGAAATAGTTAAAAACTGGGAGATATTTAACAGTGGATATAACGAAAACCATATACCCTAAAAACAAATTTAATATAATAGTTGTAATCAATTATAATTTTCGAAATTAATAACAATGGTCGAAAATTCGAATGTTTGGGGGCATAAAAGGGATATTAAACACGAGTGTAAATTCTCAACCTGGTGTCTCCTTAGCTAAAAAAGATACAAAAAAAACTTAATACTTATCGCTGTTCCTAAAAAAAATGAGCGGACAGGTGTCTGGTAGTTGTTTAAAACTCGTCTCTTCTTTCTGTTAAATCAATAAACTTAGAAAAAAATTGACATAAAATTCGTAACTTATCTAAAAAAAAAATACGATAATAAATTTGGTACTTTGGAAAATCGTTCTTTTTTTTTTGTACTTTATTAAAAAAACCATTTTCTCCATTCATTGAGTTATACATATAATCGTAAATGATTCAAAATTATCTTAAGTGGAGTGTCTTTTAATTATTTTTAATTAATTTAAATCGTGGATCTTTTCGTAGTTCGAAAATAGCTTGAATTGTGGACCTTAAATATGATTAAAATTAGCTTTACACGCGGGCCTTTGAATAGTTCTAAATTCTTTTGAATCGTGAGTCTTTTAGTTATACATAAATAGCTCAAATCTAGCGTATTTTCATAGCCCAAAATTAAATGAAATCGTTGGGCTTTGAATTATTTAAAACTGGCTTTAACTAAATTAGCTTAAATCGCAGGTCTTTTAACAGTAAAAAATTAGCTTGAATCGTGGGCCTGTAAAATGACGAAACGCAGGTCTTCTAATAGTTTTTAAACAAGCCTAAATCACGGTTCTTTTAGGTTTACACAATAATAATTAAAGCAATTAATTTTACTTTAATAGCAAATCTTTAAATAGTTCAAATCTAACATTCTATTCTTTCAGTTGACTTCGAGTTATAGATTCGATTGAAAAAAATTTTACAAACAAAACTTACCAATGATACTTTTTTTTTATAGTTTAAACGAAATAAAATTGCAATAATTACCTGCAAAGAAAACGAAAAAAAAATTATTTTATTAAAACTAAATTTTTAGTAAATATTTAGACAGTACAATAATATATACAGGCCTGTTGTGCAAATCATTTTTACTCAAATCACATGTGCCTACTAAAATCACACGTGTGATATTTTAGTGTTCCGTTTTTGTGTGTTTTGGTGTGTTCTTCGATTGCCGTAAGCACACCGAGAAACACAAAAACGGCATGACTTTCAGAACAACACAAAATCACGCTCCTGATTTCAAAAACACGTGATTTGAAATCATGTGATTTTCAGAACAGGCCCGATAGATTTTTATGTTGATCTAGGACATTATTAAGTTATAAAATATAGATACAAGAGTTTTAAACGCATTAACAGCTGCTTGGATAAACAGACATGACTTTAAGTTTTTTGAGGCATATGTTGTAGAAAGGCATGTGCAATAGATAAGCCTTAAGGTGTGTTCAGACCTAACAAATATTAAACGAACAAATCGAAAGAAACAGTGACCAATAAATTTATCAAACTTAGCTTTATTTTTAACAATTTCTATTGATTTAAATGATGTTAAATAATGTTTGATCTAGCCAAACATTTTACAAAAGCAAATAATTTTTATTAAAACTAGTGGCTACATGTAAGAAGTCAAATATTTAATAGGTGTGAACATAGCTTCACTACAACAACCATCGCCTATGGAAGTCAGGGTCATGCGTGTTTTCTTCAAGAAAAAACCCACTAGAAAAATCTAGCAAAAAAAAAATTAAGAGATTTTAATTCTAAAGAATGTTAACACTGTCACTAGATAATATGGACAATAAATAGATAGTATCAAATTTTTTAAAAATTAAAACAAAAAAATCTAAATCTATTTTGGGAACCAAAATTTAACCGCTATTTTGTATAAAAAAAAACTTTCACAAAAGCAAAGTTTACTTTGCAAAGTTTTGAATTTGTAGTTTTTTTAATTTATTAACATATTCGATATTAATTATAGTTTTCGAAATTTATTAAAATTTTCGAAATAAAAAGTATATGTCGCTATAATTTTTGAGAAAAATTATAAATTTTTCAAAAAACTACAATTTCTTTTTTCGGAACAATTATAGATCTCGCATTAAATCATAATTTTGATAATTGATTATAATTTTCAAAATCCATTAAATTTTAATTATATTTAAAAAGTTTCTACAATTTTCGAAATTCATTAAGATATTCGAAATCGATTATAAATGCCAAGTACAATTTTCGAAATAATTATAACGCTCGCAATTAATCATAATTTCGATAATTGAGTATAATTTTTGAAATCAATTTTATTTAAATTATTTGTACAATCACTGAAATTAATGATAATATTCGAAATCGGTTATAAATGTCAACGTACAATTTTCAAAATAATTATAACGCTTGCATTAAATCATAATTTCGATAAATGATAATAATTTTCAATATCAATTAAATGTGAATTATATTTAAATAGTTTCCACAATTTTCGAAATTAATTATAATAATTTCAATTAGGCTTAAGTTCATTAAATTTAATTTTCATTAAATTATTTTTATGAAGAAAGGAATTTTACAACATGAAAATTAATTTAAATTGTTATTGATAATCTTTCATTCTTCACCGTAACCAGGGCTCGAACCGCGGCCGGCAGATTACCATGACATGTTTTGATCGCAACCACTCGATCTCCTCAGATGGATTTGCCGTCTTACACTCGCAGCCATGACGTCAATAGTCAAACATCAATCCTTAAAACAAATTGTATTTTAACCTTTGGTAGATCAAATTTGCTTTTTTGAATGATTATCCATTTTTAATTGATTTTACATGTTTTTCCTTACTTCTGTTTTTTCCACAATAACCAATAACCACAATACGAATAATTGTTAAAGCTAGGGCACGAGCTCTATGTGTTCATTTGTCCTTCAAGTTGTGCTGAAAAAGGTCAACAAGAAAGAGAAGGACAAAAAACAAAAAAAAGGAAAAATACAACAAAAAATGTACTTTGGACTTCAAGAAGAATTCTTGACAAAAGTACGAAAAAACAGAAGTAAGGAAAAACATGTAAAATCAATTAAAATGGATAATCATTCAAAAAAAAAGCAAATTCGATCTACCAAAGGTTAAAATACAATTTGGTTTAAGGATTGATGTTTGACTATTGACGTCAGCAGTCGTCGATGGCTGCGAGTGTAACACGGCAAATCCATCTGAGAAGATCGAGTGGTTGCGATCGAAACATGTCATGTCAACCTGCCGGCCAGGGTTCGAGCCCCGGCCACGGTCAAGAATGAAAGATTATCAATAACAATTTAAATAAATTTTCATGTTGTAAAATTCCTTTCTTCATAAATATAATTTAATGAAAATTTAATTTGATGAACTTAAGCCTAATTGAAAATATTAAAAATCTGGATTACAAACCATAAATAGTTCAACAAAATAACCACAATACTAATTATTTTAATTATAATATTCAAAATCGGTTATAAATGTCTAAAGTACAATTTTCGAAATAATAACATTTAGTCATAGTTTTGATAACTGATTATAATTTTCGAAATCAATTTAATTTTAATTATACTTAAATAGTTTCTACAATTTTAGAAACTAATTATACAATTTTCGAAATAATTATAGCGCTCGCTTTAAATCATAATTTTGATAATTGTTTATAATATTCAAATCAATTACATTTTAATTATATTTTAATAATTTCTACAATTTTCGAAATTAATTATAATTGGGGTATTCACAAGGTGTGCTATCATGTTATATTGTCATAATGTTCTAACATTTTACAATGGTTTAAAAATATTGTTGTTGCTTTGTAAACAAAAAGTGTCTTAAATTAATAAAACTTTGCTTGCTATGTTTATTGTGCTGTCGTAATTAATCAGAAGAGACCTGCGCCGAGCAACTGAGCCGAGCGGCAATGATTTTGTAGCCGTCGCCGTTGATGGTATAGTTTTATCCGACTAACATCCGAATTTAACCTGCGGCTAGCATTTTTTGCAACAAAACATTTGCGGCGTCAAATTGGATCGGCCTAGGACTCTGATGTTTGGTAAAAAAACAAAATAAAATATTTGTGGTTTGGGTCTGAAAAATGGAAAAATAGTCAAGAAAGATCTAAATTAATTTATTAATTCATGAATAAGAATTAAAAAACATATTGATTTTAGGTAAATATTTATTTTTTTTATATTTGTTTTAAATCAGCTGACTTAAATTCAAAATAGAACACTAAATTATAAAGTCGTTTTTTTTCATGTTATTATTTTAAGACATATGATTTTATGACACCTTGTGAATCCCCCAAATATTTAAAATCGGCTATAAATGTCAAAGTACAGTTTTCGCTCGCACTAAATCATAATTTCGATAATTGATAATAATTTTCGAAACCAATTATATTTTAATTATATTAAAATAATTTATACAATTTCCTAAATTCATATTCGAAATCGGTAAAAAATGTCAAAGTACAATTTTCGAAATAATTCTGACTCTTGAATAAAATAATAATTTCGATAATTGATAATAGTTTTCGAATCATTATTATATTTAACCCTACGTTTCCACATGCAAGTAATTACTTGCAAGTAGTGTACACGTATTATCAACGAAAAATCGACAAAACAGCCGATTGGCTGAAAGTACAAAGATTGTGTGAGTGTTAGTGAAAAAGTGTGAGTGTATTGAGTTTTTCGAACTTGTACTTGCATGTGGAAACGGGGGGTAAATAGTTCCTACAATTTTCGAAATCAATTATCATATTCGGAATGGTTATATGTATATGTAAAAGTTAGTTTTTAAATAAATGATTATTTAGAAAACTTTAATTTATTCCGTTTTATCCTAAAAATGTAGAATTGGATGGAATTTGAAAAGCATTTGGCTTTCTTATAAATTTCATCTGGCAACTTCTTTAAGCTTCTACAAAATACAATGCATTGAGAATAGTTCCTGCGACTTCTTATGCATTTTAAATAATTTCAGTTTTATTCCCCTCCTCTTTTTTAAATTTATTTAATATTTTTTGTTAGACGTTGCTTTTATTTTCCTCTCAACAATATTTTTATTGCTGTTTATTATTCCTTTTTTCTACATAATTTTGCTTTTTTTATTATTTCGTTCGTTTTCCAGCTTTGGCCACAAATCACAAAATTTGAGTCCTTTGAACAAGTTGTTTCATGTTAAATAAATGTTGCCTATTGTTCCCGAAGGTTTATGTAGCCACTTTCTTTATTACCTGGCCCTGCCTTTAAACTTCCTTACCAAAATAAAAAAAAACGCAATTCATGTTTGTAAAATATTTGAATAAAATTTTTGATTACAATTATTTTTATACCAGAAAACAGAGAAACTAATACAAAAAATCCATGTAATTTTGCATAAAAACAGGTAATATTAAAATTCTTTGTGGTTCATAAAAGTAAGAAAAGCTCGAAGGATTTGGAAAAATTTTTGTTTGTCATAAATAAGACAATAACGTTTTTTTGTTTTTCATTTTTCTTGAGCCACAAAAACTTCTTGTTCGCAACGAAAAACAATAAAAAAAGTAATAAAATAACAGAAAGTTATTAAAAGTTAGTTTTTGAGTTCATATTTAAAATAAGAAATGTGTGCAAAATATGTATTAGAAAGAAGAGGCAGTGTAAAGGAAACCTAAATCATGTTGAGAGAGAAAGGAAACAAAAATAGGACATTTGTTTAGAAGCAAACGGTGTAAGGATAGCAGTAGAAGAGACTTTATTTGAAAACAAATTTTAAACTGTTAAGTAACGCACACTGGGTCGATAAATTAATAGTCTTCTTAAACAGGACACCCTTTTGTGTCACGGGGTTTTTTCCTTCAAAGCTGTCAAAGTTGACAATCTAGTGTTTACACTTAAAACTTTTGTAAATCTGAAATTAGAGAAGTACTTGTCAAAATTTACGCCTAGTAGAACTACCAATAACTATCTTAACTATGCGAAAGCTAAAGGTAGGATTTTATCGGCCGTATAAAAAGTGTTCCATTATTACAACTTTACTTTAACCTACCAGGCAGGATGAACCTTAATCTACTTTATCGCTCACTTTAGGTTAAAGTAAACTTTTAATAATGGAACACTTTTAATAAGGCCGGTTAAACTCTACTTTTAGCTATCGGTAAGTTGTGAAAACGGGCCTAAGTCAAAATAAAGTTTATTTTATAAATTAAAAAGATGAAGCCGTTAAAAAAAAGTTCTATATTTTTTAAAACCTTTTCGAATTGTATGCCACTTTGATGCTTAAGAAAACATGTATACCCTACTTCACCTCTTATGTTTGTAACATATACATTAATACATACATACATACGAATCGATCTAATAAGGATCGATAAAAACCATGTACGCAAACGGCAAACAAATTTTGAGAAAACCAAATGAAATTATCAAAATAACAACGAAACGTTGTTAAATTTGCAAAAAAAAATGTTTAACTGGTATAAGAATAAAAGCGGCTTGATGTCCAGATGGTTATTCCAGAATTTTATTTTTACATTTTTAAAAATACAAATACAAAATTTAAAACATGTTTATATATGAAATGTCTTAAGTGCACAGCAACTTATTCAAGCTTAATGAAAAGATATAGCAATATTTCGAAAGTGCGTGCGTAAAATTTACGCAGATTATCTTTCTAGGGTTAAAAAAAATTTCGGAAAACGAAATTTTTCTGCCAACCGGAAAAAATTTTGTGTTTATTATCAATTTTTTCCACAAAAAAAAATATGGCAACGCTGTTCCAGACGTTTTTCGACAAATGCCCACTTTTAATGGAACAATTGTGTTCAATAAAGGTGTCCTGTAATAAGGGTATCTATAATTCCTCGGACTTTTTCCATTTCCAAGAGCGCAGAAAATGCGCTTGCGATGTTTTGAATATTTTTTAGATACTAGACCCAAAATATGTCGCTTAGCTTGCCTGGCACTGGCATCGAGGAGATTTTAAGACAATGCCAAGCATCGCATCATAAAATTAAAAAATTTAAAAAAAAAAATACTCAACCAAAATTAAGTATTAAACATTATTTTTAGTTTCTTAAAGTTTTCTTTAACTTCTAAGGTTTACATTTTTTTTGTATATACCTCTAACTCCCACTGGAGCATAGGGCGCCAAAAGGTTTACATTTAAAACCACAAATCATGTGATATAAAACTTTTCTTTATAAGTCAAAAATGGTTCATTACAACTCGTGCTTGTGTGTAAATGTTAATCGTCATACAAATAAAGTCGTGTTAAGTCGCTTGCAAAATCTTTTAACTTTTTTATTTTTTTTTTTTTAAGGATAGTAAATTTCCTAACTACATTTTTTTAAATGTTAAATGATCCAAAAAAAAAATAAGCCCATACGAATGCCGACCCATTAACTTTGAGTGTGTTGAAGTGTTTTGAAAGGCTTAAGAGAAGAGCAAAGGTGATGTAGAAGTCGAAGTAGCAATATAGTTCTGCAATGACGAATTTATTAGGCTCTACGAACTAAGAAGTGCTTACAACACGCCTATTGACATGTATTGCTTTTGACTGTGACTTTAAAAAAAGAGTTATTTCTTGATCAATAAACGAAATCTTTACAATGGATCTACAAAAAGATCCTTAACGAAAAAGTTTTCTTCCTATTAGCACATTTTATTCAATTTAATTAAAACTTGATATTTTAGTGGGGTAATTATGTACACTAGGGTGGCAGCGAAATGTATGGAGCAATTTTTTTGTATTAATATTGATGTCTCCCGGGCGGAATATTGTGTCACATGGTCTAAAATTAATGTCGAAAAAATTTCAGCCAAATCGGATAACTTTAACCCGTGCCCCTTTGAGGTCAAAGTTCAAATGATAAAAAAAAAATTTTCCATACAAGCAAAAAAATTTTTTTTCGATTTTTTTTTTTTTTTTTTTTTTTTTAATATTAGTAAGCTTTATTAGCTTATTAACAACAAAAAATTTCATTTCGATCGGACAAGATTTTCAGTTTCAAAAGTTACTCTGAAAAAAAATTTTCAAAATTTTTTTTTTTTTTTTGTTTTGACAAGCATACATTAAAGATATTTTGTCGCTCTTAATAATAGGTTTTTTTAAACATTTTTTGTGACGTCGTAATTTTGTTTTTTTAATAGGGCCAAAAACTGCATTTTTCCAGTTTTTTACCCCAATTTAGAGCAAAAATGCGATGTCGAAAAAAAATTTTTAAAACCTGGTATTAAGAGCAACAAAAAATATTTAATGTGTGCTTATCAAAACTAAAAAAAAAATTTTTTTGAAAATATTTTAGAGTAAGCCCCTAACAAGCCTCAAATTTTTTTTTCGGAGTCACTTTAGAAACTGAAAATCTTGTCCGATCGAAATGAGATTTTTTGTCGTTAATAAGCTAATAAAGCTAACTAATATGAAAAAATAAAAAAAAAATCGAAAAAAAAAATTTTTGCTCGTATGGAAATTTTTTTTTTAATTATTTGAACTTTGACCTCAAAGGGGCACGGGTTAAAGTTATCCGATTTGGCTGAAATTTTTTCCAGTTTTAGACCATGTGGCACAATATTCCGCCCGGGAGATGTTGAAAATCCAAAGTTGAAATTTAGCTGCCACCCTAATGTACACTATGCTAGTTGAAAAACTGCCAAGCGGGGCACCTGGCGGGTTAACCTAATTCGAGTACGCTAAGTCCAGTGGTACTAACCGTTTTTTAAGCTTAACTTTTTTTTTTGAGATATGCCGTTCTTTCGAAAATAGAGGAGGTTGCACAACATATATTCGCGTAACTCAAAAAACAGCAACGCTGAACTTTTTTCTAACTTGCGCAATCGTTTTAGAAACATAATTTTTTATATAGGGATACTAAATGATCCCTAGGCTAGACTGAATATACTTTCGTTTTTGTTTTTCATCAATATAAAGAAACTTTTAAATGATTTGATAGTGATTGATATGCAGCACTTTATTTTGGGTATTTTAAAGACTACTAAAATCTCCATATGCGCCACCATTCGCTAGTGTCTTCACCAGTGTATAACGAACAATTTATTTTGCCTTTTTCATATATTTAAAACGACCCCATGAGGACTCGATTTACTAATAAATCCACAATTTTAACGTACTTAAGGCTATTAACCTTTTTTCATTTATCGTTGTATTACAATTGATTTCAACAATATGATTGTATTGAAAAAGAACTTTGAAAAAAAAATGTCTGAGAAAATACAATAAGTAAATAGCTGTGTAGAGAAAAAAAAATAAGCATTGACATTCAAATAATACATTCAACCAACCAGCCAACACTCAAGTGATATTTGCATTCGCCTGAATAGAAGTTGTAATGCGTATTTATAGATGTTTGAACATCTGAATGTGTAAATGTCTCAACTGTCAGTTAAAGGAAATACATGCATATGTGTACACATGTGTGTCATAGTATAAACAAGTCTCTCTTGCTATTAAATATACATTTTATATGAGAAAAGTTTTTTGTGAAAAAAAAACCAAAACTTAAAAAAAGAGCAAACATAAGTTTTTTTTTTTTGCTTTTTTTCATTTTTAAAATATCAACTGACTTTGTTATCAAATTCCATTTCCTTAAAAATGTCATACATTCGTAAAACTTTTATATTAAACATATACAATGACAGAAATGTGAAGACCAAGAGAAAGAGAAGCACATACAACTTAAGACGGAAACAAAAAAACCTGTACTTGATACACCCACCTGTGTATTAGAAACATTCTAAATTTTAATACGCATTAATTTTAAATTATATTTGTTATTTATTTATTTATTAAAATTATGTAAAACAATAAACGGGAATTAAAGTCGTGTAGGAGCTGCAAGGCCTTCACAGAATATTTTTATTTAAAATAAATGTAATTTGAAGTAAATCTTTAAAAACAAAAAATATTGGGTGTATATCTTAAAGTTGCGGTATTTTTGTGAAGCATTTGTACAATATAAATCTTTATTTAGTATTAGTCATCGTAAGCTATGATTGTTTCTTCGTTTCGGAAACAAATTTATTATAAGACGAAATAATTGCTTATTTTTAAGGCCAATTTCAGATGTTCTCAAAAGAGAAAGATATTTAAATTCACAAGTGAGGCAACACTGACCAACCCTTATTTGCAAAATATTTTTTAACTGGTCTTGTAACATTTGGCCGAAAGTTATGATAAAAAAATGTTACGGTTTCATGTCTAGTTGCATAATCCGGGCGTTTTTCAATACATAAACGCTGTGATCAACTTGGATTGTTTTGACAGCATGGCTATATATTTCTTTTTTTATAATTTACTTTATTAAATCTTGTGCAGGATTAAAGAAATTTTGTTAAAATAACAAGTATATTAAAAAAAATTCCTTTTAAAAACCCTCTTATTGGAACAATTAAAATTTTTTTTTTAGGAATACTAGGATTTTAATTTTTCATATAGAAATACATATATATATGAACCACCCTAATAAGAACTTGCAGTAGTTAAACTACTTATCGACTTTTGCAAAACTATTGAAATTTCTTTAACGTTATTTGTTAAGCACTTTAAAAAACACATTTAGTACAGCACCGTGTAATTAAGTTCCTTAAATGTGACGTATGAATGATATTTAATAAATAAATATTAATCATACTCATAACACTTTTGCAAAAGGCTAAAAATATACGTAAAAACTTTTAAAAACTAATGGGTATTTTATTAAGCGCTATCTATCAGGCCTGTTCTGAAAATCACGTGATTTGAAATCACATGTGCTTTTAAAATCACACGTGTGATTTTGTGGTGTTCTGTAAATCACATCGTTTTTGTGTTTTTCGGTGTGATTTTCAATAGTCGAAAGCACAAGCAAACACAATAAGTTTGTTGTTTGAAATAATAACTCATTTTTAACGTTTTTTATGTTACACACAGAAAACAAATTGGTTGGGAAACAGTTGCAGTAATAAAATATTGATCAAGTAACATGATTTATTATTGCAACTATTAAAAATGTATAGTTCTAACTGATTTTTAATTCTCTTGATTATTAAAACGATGTTCCAATTGAAATATGATTCCTTCAATTCTTTTATTAGTTGTGATAACTAATTTAATTTAGTTCTAAAAATTAGTACAAATGGTTAGAATCACAACCAAATTTAATACAGGGCAATACTGAATATTGGTGATTGCAATCAATAATTTGCTTTCATCAATAAATTTTGTAATATAAATGTTAATTCATTTATTGCAGCTAATTATTGATTGTTGGAATAGTTTCAATTCGAGTACAACAAATGAAAATATAATTATTCGGAATTCACAACCAAAAAATAGTTAAAAGCCCCAATTGCTTACTAAATTTTCTGTCAAAAAATTTAAAAAATATCTTTGCGGTCAAAAATGGAAAATGGCCAAAAACTTAATAAATAGTAAGTAATTTACGTATTCTTATAGGTATGAACATATATACGTAAATATGTATGTATGTATTTTTTTTATACCCTGCAAATTATATTGGACTACTTGATCCATTTTGATCCTGGGCTGTCCAATGTAGTGCAAGTATGGACCATGACATTATTAAGAAGAGTTTGCAGTGAAACGACATGTCTTCGTTTTTTAGCGACATGTTTTCGTTTTGAAACGATTTCAAAGCTAATCATCTGGAGTATACCATGGATTAGTTTTAAGACTTGTCCTTTGTAATGCAAGCTGGGTTATATGGTCCTGCCCTAGGACATCGTGCTGTAAAATAAGCCATTTTTTCCATTCATTGGGATTACCTTTGGACAAGTCCTTGCCCCTCATGGGCTACATTTGACCGGTTAAAAAAAATGTATTGATAACGACAATCAAATCTCTTGTTATGAACACCAATTATGTGTTAATTCAGTTGCAGCTATCATATATTCGGGTATAAGCAAAATTTTGTTTCTAATAATCATACTAACAACTAACAATATCTGTTGTTATGACTGATAATGTACTAAAATTCAAATGTTGCTATCAAAACTATTATGCTAAGCAACGAAAATTTCAGTAATTGGAACCGAATTGTGTGATAGTACATGCAACCGACGAAATTCGATTGGCGCCAAATTCGGTTGTGATCACGAATCTGTTTTCTCTGTGTATATTTTGACAATTTGTTTTTTTTCCGATTAAGCGACCTCAAATTAGTTTTAGGGTTTGTTTAAAATTATGCAATTTTTTGCGAATTTTAGCCATGTTCGCGATAGAAGCGATTTGTTCCTGCAAGTTTTCTGATTCTTTACCGCTTGAAAGATTTATAATAAATAGTAGACTTTACTATCATGCCGCTGTTGGCAAGTTTTTGCGAATTTCTGCTAATTTAGCAATTTTTACAGAATTTTTGCCATTCCTTATAGTTTTATTGACTTTTAATCAATTTTATGGCTTGCTTGAAATATTAAATTTTTTCTTGTTTTTATCCGACATTTTGTTTTTTTAACCCATTTAGCGATTTCAAATAAATTTGATTGTTTGTTTACAAGTTTGCAATTTTTCGCGAATTTTAGCCATGTTCGCGACAGAAGCGATATTTTCATGTGATTCTTTACAGCTTTTACGATTTTTAATAAATATTAGACTTTGCATTCATGCCGCTGTTAGCAAACTAGCAATCTTTAACTCAAATAAAAAAACAAACCTGAAATCACAACAGAAGTCACATTTTTAAATGATTTGTTGTATATGAAATAGCTTATTGCATAAAAAATTAATAACCAACACATTGAATATTTTATTTAAGTAATTTATTATGACGGTCATCTTACAATAGTCGCAAAAAAACAAAGTGATTTCAAAAAGTTGTTTACGTAGCTAAACGTTTTGAAATCACATAATAATATGCCCAGAACACCTTTCTTGTGATTTCAAATCACTTTCATAAAATGTGATTTTCAAAACAGGCCTGATAGTCACATTAGCGATATAGTCCACGTGTTGTCTGCAACTTAAGGATGTGACTATAAGCAAAAAGTACTGTAATTGCAAAAGGGTTTTTTCTAAGTCTTCTGTTTCTTTTACCCATTTTTTTTTACTTTAGGTCCTTGTCCCAATCTTTGCGAAACTTTTGTAAATAGGGTTTTAAAATGTTCTCCATTTTTGATTTTTATTTCAGTGAATAATTAATGAGCATTTTCATTGTTGCATTTTTTAGATCTAATTCAATGTTAGAATCTTCCGTTTTTTTCTTTTATATTTGTATTAAACATTATAAAAATGAAAAATAATAAATATATCACAAGAACTAAAAAATGCTGGAAGTTTTTAAATAATGCGAGAAAAAATTCTACATGCTAAATCAGTTTTTTTCATGACTTTAAGAAATGCTAGATCTAGCATAAAAAATGCTTAATTGGCAACACTGCTTAGCACCATCCGGTTCAAACCAAATGTCGTTGCTATCCATACCAGCCAGTTCAGGCCGACAACCTATAGCAGCGCATATTCCACCAAGTTGTAGTCAGCAAAAAGCAGACTTCTTGTGAGCAACGCAAAATTGACTAACTCGGATTAATCTACACACTCTTACGAATAGCTGCGATGTTTTTGGTAGGTCTAGCGATACCTCGACGTGCGGATCTTAATTGACTGTTTGCTAAACCAGTGGACTCAAATTTAACCATTACACTGCCCAAACAGACCCACGATTTGATAAAATAATTTTTTCATTTGCACGTGCTGTTAAACGCTGTCTACATTCGCCCAAGGTGATTTGGCAAAACGGACTCTCTAAATGACAGTCAATGCTATCAACTTTTAAAGTTTGAGAGACGCTTTAGGAAGACCCTTTACATGATAGCTACAAAGGAGAATATTTAATAAAGGGTGGTTCAACCTAAACGCACGATGTTAATTGCAAATAAAACAAAAAGTTTTCAGAGAATTATCTTAATATTTGTTATAATGATAGAAGGATCTATGACAATTATGTGTAAAACAAAATATCGGCCAAATGTTTGACATGGCTTCAACGGCATACCTCCATCCGATGGTCTGAGACATAATGGATGGACTCTGAGACATAATTGAGGTTTAATGTCGTTAATGTGCCGAATTATTTCATCCTTTAGCAATTGAATTGTTCTAGGCTTTTTGACGTAAACTATTTCTTTAAAATATCCCCAAAGCGTCAAATTACATGATCGTGGCGGCCAATTAACGTCGCCGCGACGTGAGATAACACGGACATTTTATTTTTAGCGCAAAAGAACTATTGTCTCGATGGCTGTGTGCAAGTGGCACCATCCTGTTAGAACCACATATCGTCCAGGTCCATATCCTCAAATTCTGGCCACAAGAAGTTCGTCATCTTCTCGCGATAGCGAACAACATTCAGGGTAACTGCTTGGCCGACCAAATTTTCAAAGAAGCACGGCCCGATGACGACGCCAGCCCATTAACCGCCCCAAACAGTCACTCTTTGTGGGTGCATTTGCTTTTCAACAATCAATCGTGGATTCTCATTTGCCCAAATGCGGCTTAACAAATCCACTGAGGTGAATGTGTGCCTCGTCGCTGAAGATGAGGTACACGAAATGCATTTTGATTTAAACGCCCATTTTTTAAAAAGCCTTTAACAAACAATCTTATTGCTCAGTTGTGTACCTCTCCATGGTTGAATTTGTCAAACACTAACACAAAGAAATGTCAAATTAAGTTTGGCAAAAAACTTGATGTTAAGGTGTGACTCACAATTAACATTCTGCATTATGGATGGGCCACCCTTTATAAGTACACAAATTTCATCTATTAATCTATATGATATTATTTTTACGCATAGACCGTTAAGAAAGTCCTTAATATTTAAAAAAAAAATAAAACATGTAAAATTTGACAAGGAGATTATTCCTTATATTTAAGATAAAAATGTAAATCATATAGATAGACGTTTATGAATTAATTTAAATTATTTACCAATAATGAATTTCTGCAAAATTATTATCAAATTTAAGCAGGTTTTCTCTTCCACAATTCGCTCTCATCCACACTTTTTACTGAAATATTATGTCACACGTACAACAGGCTTTAAAGTTCAAAGAACTTGAAGTGTGAAAACTCGAAAGTATGTGTGTTAAAAAAAATGAGCTGAACTGAAACACATATGCATGTTCAATATTTTTAAAAAATACTTTTTTTCCCATAAACGTTCATTCGAACAACAACTCCGACTGTTGCAGAAAAAAACTTTGGCTAAAGGAAATAACTTATCAGTTTATATTTATCAACGACAAGATGTGTTAAATTATATACAAAACAACGCATACGACAATGTGTCGGAGAGTATGAGTTTATGTTTTCCGTCGCTCACATACTCATTCATTCTCGCATTCACTTCATTCTGTCTTCACTCAAAACATATGTTGGCTGACATATCGGAAACACTACATTACATTGTGATGCTGTACAATAGTTTGTTTGGCCGAGTTGGTTGGCTGTCAAATTAGACAACCTCCATATAAACTTTGGCACCTGTAAGCTTTTGAACATAAGACCAAGGAGTATTATTGGTAAGCGTTTTCAATGGTTTTCCGCTTCCTTTAAAACAAATTTTAAGAGAATCCGGGAATTTAAGCTTTATGAAAAAAATCTAGTTATTAATTTTTAAGCTTTGAAAAAAATAGAATCTGGGAATTTATTTCTCATGGTGAGTTACATTTATTATATAAATTTTTCATATTATTCGAATGTGTATTCTATGTCAAATACATTCCTCAAAAGCTTTTATACTTTAATAGTCTCATTCCTTCATTATTTCACATAGAAAATATTCCTGTGAAATAATGAAGGAATGAGACTATTAAAGTATAAAAGCTTTTGAGGAATGTATTTGACATAGAATACACATTCGAATAATATGAAAAATTTGAAAAAAATGTTTAGGGGATTTTTTTTAATATTTTTGATCAGTGTTCGAAAATAAACAGAATATTATTTTGCGTTCACACACACACCCAGGAATGATATATATTTTTTTAGTGTTTGTTTAGACGAACACAACCCTTATTACCGTTCGTAACTATATTCAAGAAAGAGCCAAACATTATATAGTGTTCTGTTCTTCGTTAAAAAACAGAACAATTGTAGTGATACTGTAGACAAACATTATGTTTTAATGTTCTATAATGTTTCTTTTTTTACATTGATAAAGAAATAAACAATTAAAAAATTTTAGCAACGACCGCAGCACGAACAGTTTGTGTGTGTATTTGTTTTGTCTGTGTAAAATTATTTTGCTGGCTTTTTGTTTTTATTTCATATGCGCATTTTCTTTTTGTAAAAAACGTTTGGTTTTTTACCAGCCAAAAAGGCGCCAAGCACAACTAAAACGAACGATCACTTATGAGCTGAACCGAACACAATGAAGTTTGTGGTTTTTTAAAAAGCCCTAACGGAATTAAATGTTCTTATATATTTCTTGAGTTGGCTAAGAACAGTATTATTTTTATGTTAGAAAGATGAATTTAATGATTTGCTACACAAACACTATTAGCATTTGTGTTTTCCACAAATTTACCGAACCGAACACTAAGCAGCGATATTTACCCCCGTATTCATAAACGATTATTAAATTTAACAAGCGTTTATTAAGGATAATTTTCATAGTGAATTTGTTCTTTAAACCTTTATTAAATTTAAAACATTTTTATGAATACAGGCATTAATGTTTATTATCGAACACTGTTTTTGATCTTAAAATTTGGTTTTTCTTTAATCACATTTTGAAAAAAAATTCTCATCATTTATTCTAATTAAAACATTAATCAAAAATGAAATTAGTTTTAATTAAAAATTTAATCAAGTGAATTAAAGGTTTATTTATACCAACCATTAATTAAAAATAAAATCAGTTTTAATTAAAAATTAAATCAAGTGAATTAAACGTTTATTTATATCAACTATTAATCAAAAATAAAATCAGTTTTAATTTAAAATTTAATGAAGTGAATTAAAAGTTTATTTATGTCAACAATTGCAGAAAATGTTGTTGATATCAAAAAATATTTAATTAATACTTTTAATTTGTTTACTGCTGTAAATGTAATCAATTTTTTATTTTATTTTTTATTGAAAGAAATTTTTTTGTTTTTCTGTGTGTGTACTTTTGAACATGAAGATATCAAATGCGCCATCACCTCAAATCTAGTTTAAGTTAATTTAAGCTCTTTTTCCTTTTTGCCACAATATTGTCCAAAATTTCTTTTATTAAGAAAATATCAACAAATAGCACCTTAATGCAACCGAATGTAACAATTCCCGGCTGTAAAGTGTGTATTTAAAAGTCAACCAATTTTTAATTTTTCTTTACACACGTAATTTTTTTTAACCCAAAAAGTATAAAAAAAAGCAAGTAGAAAGAAGTCCTACCAAACAACACTTCTGGTAACAGTTGATGATGAACTTAATTTTTTTCTTTAAATTCGAACAGAAAAAGTTGTTGCTTTTTTTGGAGTCCTGTTAGTGAGTAAATATGTGCATGTATATATATATGTATTTAATTTGTGTTAAAATGTGTGTGTGTATTTATGTATTGAAGTAAATGTGTAACATATTTTTTCTACAACATTAAGTTGATGACTTTATGTTGGTAAATAAAATTTAAGTGGTTTTCATGAAAATTACATTGACAATAATTTAATTGTTTAAAAACTGTAAATTAATAAAAAGAATTCACAAATAATAAATATTAATAATTCAGATTTATTACGCAGCCTGTCTTTGTGTTTAAAATTACAGCAACATTTTTTTACTATTGAATTTTGTATTAAACAAAACATGGATTAAAAAGAATGCTCTTTAAGAGTTTAAGGTAATACTTTTTGGCATAAGTCGAAGAAAAATTTAATTTAGTTTAGTGATACGCAGTGATGCCAACCTTTTCGGGGTAGATAAGACCCATTTTAAGTACCTGAATTGCGAAAAAACAACCGAAACTAAAAAACGCTCCAATTCAGCTCTTTTTTTATTACTTTTAGCTCTTTAAGCCCGTTTTTAGTGTTGGCTCGGTATTTTTTGTTTGTGAAAATTATGAAAAATTTCTAAAAAGTTTAAGTGCTAATGGAAAAAACATTAAAGTACGGATAAGTTTTAAATCGTGGTTCATAGTTATAAAAATTCAATTTTTAACAATCTATTTATTTAACTTTCTAGTTTTGCTATAATCACATATGGGCATTTCCACAGAAATGTCAACCGCAGCCAAATAATTCAAAGTCTATAAAAGTATGTTATTTGATCAGAATTTTATAGGAAATCTATCAACTCTCAATGATTTTAACAAATTTTACATTTATTCATAACACACTTTGAAATATTCAAATGCAAAGTCGAACAAGTGAAAAAGTTCTGTTTTGAACATTTCTATTGCACGTTTTGTTTTGCTAAATGATCTTAATGAGAAACATTATGCATTGACAATTGCTTTTTAAATCTCAGTTTATATTCAAACCATAAAGAAAAAATGTAAACGGAAGGATGCGATTGCCAGTTACGTCAAATTTTTTCTCTGCTTTACCGTATATTTCGATGTAGCGTGCGACAGAGAAAAAGAACATTTGTTATCAGTGCGTCGAGGGTATTTGGACAATGCTTTTCGAATATTGGTAACAAACAGATATTTTTATTGCAAATTTAATTAAAAAAATTTTGCTGGAAAATAATCAGTGCTTTTTTCTTGGTACTTATTTTAAGTTTGTAGCGTGCGACATCGTAAGTGTAAAATGCATAAATTCAAAAATTTTTGTTTTCCTAAAATATCTTTATTTGCGATGGCCAACAACTACAAGCATCAAGGACAGCTTTTTCCATTAAAAAAACTTTATTTGAGACTAGCAATACTATTTTCAGTTAAGATAGTTTTTGTTCTATATTTGTATTTTTCAATAATTAGTATTGTGGTTATTTTGTTGAACTATTTATGGTTTTTAATCCAAATTTCTAATATTTTTAATTAGGCTTAAGTTCATCAAATTCAATTTTCATTAAATTATTTTTATAAAGAAAGGAATTTTACAACATGAAAATTAATTAAAATTGTTATTGATAATCTTACATTTTTGACCATGGCCGGGGCCGGGGCTCCAACCGCGGCCGGCAGGTTACCATGACATGTTTCGATCGCAACCACTCGATCTCCTCAGATGGATTTGCCGTTTTACACTCGCAGCCATCGACGACTGCTGACGTCAATAGTCAAACATCAATCCTTAAACCAAATTGTATTTTAACCTTTGGTAGATCGAAATTTGCTTTTTTGAATGATTATCCATTTTAATTGATTTTACATGTTTTTCCTTACTTCAGCAGTCGTCGATGGCTGCGAGTGTAAAACGGCAAATCTTTATAATATTATAGCTTTTGTTGAAAAAATGAATATATTGAATGAATTTTATATAATGTAGAATCATCTTACGCATGCCTAATTACATAAAAAGTAAAAACATAAACATAAAAGTATGATGGAACAAAATGTCGCATGCAACATGTAGCGTGCGACAGTGATTAAAATTAAATAAAAAATAAACTACACAATATTTTTGAATTAAATAAAAACCATTATTGAGATACATCAATGCATAATATTTTATTATTAGTCGCATTAAAATATTTTATCAGGTTTCGCTGAAATCAGTGTTTGAACTGTTTGCCGTAAAAACAACTTCTGTTTTTGTCGCATGCAAATGCCTTGGGAATTTTTAATTTTCTTGAAAACGAACAATTGCTCAAAATCAGCCTAAGCACAAATTATAGTGCTAATCAAGAGCTATAAGTTTCGCCTTTTGTCAAAATAAAATTAATGTTTTGGTATATGTTTTTTTTCACTTTTAAGGCGTACGAATGTCGCATTCGACATTGGAGAAATGCCCATATATTGATAATTCCGTACTAAAACGCTGAAGTTGAGAGGATTTCAAGTGTCATGAATTTGTTTAAAATTTGTTAAAATGTCGTTGAAAGCAATTACCGGCAATTTCACGATATCGAAAGAACGCTTTCTTTTGCACAAATACATTTAAAACAGAAAGAAAGTTTTAGAACTTATTTTGGTTTAAAATGCAGTTATGCAAAAGGAAGAGTTATTTCGCCTTGAGTAAAATAGGCAGTTAATGGATGTTAAAATTACAGTCAGCTCATACACTGAAAGAATTTTCTTCGCAGATCCAATGGATTTTGACATTAATCCAATGAAAAAGTACATTTAAATTTAGCCTATGTAACGTTTCAATTGATTATTGAAGAATGTTACATTAGCCCCCGTTAATGAAATGCTTCATAAAATCAATAAAAATTTTAATTTGTATGTTTTTGAACCTATTACTAACATTTAGCTAAATTCAGTGTTTCGTTATCGTTATGAATTTTTTCATTGATGTTATGAAACATTGAAGTTTACAATTTTTTCATATATTTTCATGTCTATCGCTTAAATTAAATATGAAGTTACACTTTTTTTCATTAACTGAAAAATATTTGAATACATTAATTATTAGTTCATAGTTCATTTTAATCTTAAAAACCCTATTGAAATAATGTTAAACAATTAATTGAATTTTTCTTTTGAAAGAGATATTAAGTTGTCATTAATTTAATGAAAAATTTTACCAAATAACGAAACTTTATTTCGTAGTGGTAATGAAATTGCTTCATTATTTCTGTAAAATTTCATTCCCGTAATTAAATTTTTCATTGGATTAAAAAAAAAAAAAATTTAATGAAAATGACTCATTAGATTTATGAAGCATAATTCTTTCAGTGTATTAAAAACAATTTTACTTTTCTTAAAGGAAATTTTATTGCGGAATTTCGGTTTTTTTTTTGTAATTTCAATAAACTAAACTGTTTTTGAGTTACGCGAATATATGTTGTGCAAGCTCCTCCATTTTCGAAATAACGGTATATCTCGAAAACAAGAGCTAACCTAAAAAAAACTGTGGGTACCATTGAATTCAGCGTACCCGAATTATGCTAAAACACCATGTGCCCGGCTTGTCTAAAAAAAAGTGTCAATTTCGAGCACAGTTTTATAAGAGGACGTTGTTTGTCCCTGACAAGGGCTGCCATGTCTTATAGACCCTAAGACTTTCGAATTTCTTGTAAAATATGCATGCATTTTGTAAGAGATGGCGACCTTGCAATTTAAAATAATTTTAAGTTTCTAGAAAATATATTTTATTTATTGTGTTTAAATTACGGATTTTAGCTCACATTTTATGAAAAACAATATAAAAACATTAAAAAAATATAAAAAAAGCGTTACAGAAGTGTGTTACAACAATTATAGCCCAAAAAAAATATAACAATAAAACATAAACTTGAAGTGTGCAGTGAGCAAATGCAAGCAAAATTGCAGTAAAAAAAATCAAGTAGGAAGTTGTACTAAAAAATAAAATTTTGTTTGTTTTTAAAAGTGTAAACACAGAAATTTCTCAAAATATTTGTATAAGAAAGAGGAAATTTATCAAAATAGCAACTTAAAAATACATATATAAAACAAAAAAAAAAACAATATTTTACTCCTAAATAATTTGAAGAACAAGATAATTGAAAATGGATAATCATTCAAAAAAGCAAATTTCGATCCACCAAAGGTTTAAATACTATTTGTTTTAAGGATTGATGTTTGACTATTGACGTCAGCAGTCGTCGATGGCTGCGAGTGTAAGACGGCAAATCCATCTGAGGAGATCGAGTGGTTGCGATCGAAACATGTCATGGTAACCTGCCCGCCGCGGTTCGAGCCCCGGCCACGGTCAATAATGAAAGATTATCAATAACAATTTTAACTAATTTTCATGTTGTAAAATTGCTTTCTTCATAAAAATTATTTAATGAAAATTAAATTTAATGAACTTAAGCCTAATTAAAAATATAAAAAATTTGGATTAAAAACCATAAATAGTTCAACAAAATAACCACAATACTAATAATTGTTACACTGTAATAAAGGGTGGTTAAATTGTAAGGGCCGATGTTGAATGTGAACCACACCTAAACGCCAAGTTTTTTTCCGAATTTTATTTGACATTTCTCTATTTCAGACTTACTCAATTTGAACCATGGAGAGATACACAATCCAACAACGTGTTAAAGTTATCCAGACTTATTATGAAAATGGATGATAAATTTCGAAGAAAATCATCTTCAGTGATGAGGCACATTTTCACCTCAGTGGATTTGTCGATAAGCAGAATTTCCGCATTTGGGCGAATAATAATCCAAGAGTGATTGTCGAAAAACCAATGCACCCACAAAGAGTGACTGTTTGGTGCGGTTTATGGGCTGGCGGCATCATCGGGCGGTATTTTTTCCAAAATGAGGCCGGTCAGGCAGTTACTGTGAATGGTGTTCGCTATCGTGAGATGATAACGAACTTTTTATGGCCCGAATTGGAAGATATGGATGTGGACGATATGTGGTTTCAGCAGGACGGTGCCACTTGCCACACAGCTAACGAAACAATGGCTCTTTTGCGCAACAAATTCAATGGCCGTGTTATCTCACGTAATGGCGATGTCAATTGGCCGCCAAGATCATGTGATTTGACACCGTTGGACTTTTTTCTTTGGGGTTATTTGAAAGAAAAGGTGTACGTCGATAAGCCAGCAACAATTCAAGAGCTAAAGGATGAGATAATTCGGCACATTAACGGCATAGAACCTCCATTATGCCTCAGGGTCATTGAAAATTTGGACCATCGGATGGAGGTGTGCCGCCGTGGTCGCGGCGCCCATTTGGCCGATATTTTGTTCCATACATAATTGAGTAATACCAATATATCATAATAAAATAAAATTACAATAATTTCCTAAATAGTTTGTGTTTTATTCAACATCAACATCGGCCCTTGAAATTTAACCACCCTTTATTACAACAATTATTTTTAGTTTGACAACTTGAAATTCGTAGCCAATAAGAAAGCAGTTTGTGTGACGTCATATGTGCGACATGCGCAGAAGATTTCAATTTTATTTTCGGAATGGCGTAATCTTCTATTCTATCATTCTTGTAGAAAACAAAGGAATAAACAAAGCAGTAAACAAAAAATATAGAATAGAATTTTATGAAAAATATTTTTATATTTTGACAAACATCTTAAGTCGAGATAAGACAGCAAAAAAGTTTTAAGAAAAACTCAGTAAAAAAATCATTTTTATTTAATAATAAAATAAGTCAAAACTATAGAAAAGTTTCGTTAATTATAAAGGTTCGAGCCGCAGCTCAGCCAAGAAAATTATAAATAAATTTTAATAAAAATTTCATGTTGTAAAATTAATGAAAATTAAATTAAAAGAACTCAAGCCCAACTAAAAATATCAAAAACTAGAAATTAACAGTTCAACTAAAAATCACAATTGTTCTTATAAAAAAACCTTAAAAAAGTAAACGAAAATGTTTTAAAATGAAAATTCGTATGATTAACAATATTTTTTCAACTTTTTAAATTTTACTTAAGATGTTTTGTCATAATGCCACAGATTTTAAAAACCTAAAAAATTTTAAAGGTGGTGGTATTTTAAAAATGTATAATTATTTTTATTATTTGTTGCTGTTACGCCAAATCGTGGGCGCATAGTGCCAAAAAAAAATGTATAATAATAAAAAAAATGTTTAGTTTTTGTGTGTTAAGAAAAGTTTTGTTAAATATTTTAACAAAGTGCCTCTATCGACAACTATGTACAACACAAGTCACTGATTATGACTGTTACGCAGTGTTGCCAGAAGTAAGGGAAAATCCCTACATGAAGGTATTTTTGATACTAAAATAGAAGCGCAGGGAAAATCGGACAGATTTTTCATAATCTCCAAAATGTAGGGATTCTTCGTCATATCGTTTAATTTATAAAATAAAGTCTGAAAAAACTTTTTTTAGGGATATTTTATTGTCCAAAACGGTTCAAACAAATTTTTTCGCCTAAAATAGCTTCAGAATATATTTCCAGAGTTGTTTGTGGTTTAAAAAGTTGGCGACACAAATATGTATGTATATTTTGTTTCTAAGTTATCATTCAATAAGTGTGTTCCCGTACTTTTTGGGTAAAGCTCGGTAAAATGAGAGTAAACAAAAACTTCTCTCACTAAAAGACAAAAATTTACAAAACTACGGGAACAATAAAAACCAAATTTGTGATCCAAAAGAAAACGTTAATATGATATACATATGTTTAAATAAATACATAAATGACACATTAACACGTGCATAAAATTTTGACACAGCTGATTATTTAACAATTTTATCAATTTGCAAAAAGAAGAATATTATTCTCTTAAAAGCTATCCCACTTTACCAAAGTTTGAGTACGGGAACAGTTTTCGGTATGATTGAGGTCCTGCGGGCTCCCAACGTTGAGTACGGAATCACACCTAATGATGAAGGACTTACGGCCAATTTCACCGAATTCGGTTATAATTAACTATCACCTATAGTTGTCAAAACATATTGGTAACCAGAACTTTAATTAAAGGTAAGCTTTAACCGAACTTGGTGAAATTGGCCGTTAATTGAATTTAATTAACTGCCTGGTTTTAGAAAACGTAAACAAGTGAGTAAGTGAGAAATTATATAAAAATAAAAATATGGGCATTTCCTGGGGTCGCGAACGTACGTTCGTACGCTTTTGATGTACAAATAATATAGAAAACAAAACTTTTCCTAGCATTTTTTTTGCGATTCGATAGCATTTGGGTAGAAGTATGTTTAGTGCAAAAGATGGATTTCATCGAGTTTAAGTTTTCATAATGATAGTTATAAACATGTGGTCACGAACGTACGCAAAATAGAAGTCAACTTTGGCTGACGTAGTGAAATGTAAAAATCTGCGTAATGGAACGGAATATTCAAAAGTGATTAATTTATTTCAAAAGTGTATTAATGAAGGTCTCCATACAGTATTTACAAAATAAAATATTGTTTAATTGGCTTATGTACCGGTCGCGAACGTACGATTTTTCCATTTGTTTTTTATTATTATCACCATGCAGATTCCCATAAATATCTTCAAATTTCCTTAACAAGCAACTTAATACTCAATTTACAATTGATTGTAATGGAGAGATTATGAAGAAAGAGTGTAAACATAACATATTTTTTGCATGTGTCTTTAGAAGTAGAAAATATAAGAAAATATAAAATTTTGCAGTTTCCAGCGCAATTTCCTCAAGTAAAACAGCTGAGATATGCTATGAAACCATTCTTTTATAACAACATAGATTTTTTATAATAATAAACAATAAAAGAAGATGATTATCAACATTTTATTTTTTTTTTTATCCTGGTAGACCATTCTGGGGAAATGTCCATATATAAAACAACAATAAAAAACGAAAATTTGTTTTTGTTTTCAGTATAATTTCTCAATCACTCACTTGTTTACGTTTTCTAAAACCAGGCAGTTAATTAAATTCAAATAACGGCCAATTTCACCAAGTTCGGTTAAAACTTACCTTTAATTAAAGTTCTGGTTACCCATATGTTTTGACAACTATAACTGATAGTTAATTATAACCGAATTCTGTTTTTGTTTTCATTATAATTTCTCACTCACTCACTTGTTCTTTTTTTTTTTTTTTTTTGTACTTATTTTATGATAAAGCTTTAATATACATATACGAATAAAATTTATTTTTTATAACTAATGTTTTTTCTTCTATTTTAGTGATAATAATGCGTAGGGATTTTTGTAGGAGAAATTTTTTCAACGTGTGGGGAAAAATCAGATTTTTTTTTTTGCATGTGTAGGTATTTTTTCAAAAAATCTACTGGCAACACTGCTGTTACGTTATCAGTCGCTTGCATTGTCGATCGACTTGTCCTGTTGAAAATTCTAAGTGGGCCTTAAATCAGCTGTTTGTCGTTGAAAATGCAAGCAAACGATAGCGGTCGACATCGGAGGCCAGGCTGATAGTCTCAATCGAGAAAATTTTGTTGTCCAAGCTACACAAGACCTGACCAGTCATGCTGAACATTTATTTTTGTACAAACAAACAAAAAGTCACAATATCCAATAGATTGCGATTTATTAAATGAAGACAATCATTTTTTTAATCATTTTTTTAAGGCTACTTCAAGCTAAAGTTGCATCTGAATTAATTGAATGTAAAATGTCTTCATATTCAATAATATTATTAAATAAACAGTTTTGCTTAAAATTTTTGGTTTTTTTAATTTAAAGAACTTTTTGAAATTGGCATAATTGGCATTTTCTTTAATTTAGCCCTTTTTGGACGGTTTTCTTTAAAGCTCTTTACGCGTTAAGTGTCCGAAGAGTTGGCAATCCTGGTGATACAAGTTTATGTTATATAAGTCTGTGTTCATACGGCTCATGTCTTATTGACATGATTGCTACTTTATAGGCGAGAGGGACGAGAGAAAAAGAAACGAGTACACAGATGCATGTACTGTCAGTACGCTTTGATTTTTCATTCGTTGTTTTATTTTGTTTTTGTTTTCAATATCAAAAAAGCACACATGCAAACGCACGACTATACAAAATAAAAAACATGTCGTCAGCATGGCATGAATCATTTGAACGCCAATTCATGTTCAAAGAAGAAAAAGGAAGAATCTTGTCAGTAAGACATGAGCCGTATGAACTCAGACTTAGGTTCAAATTTATATTTAAGTTTTAACAAAATTTGTTTATAATATAAAACTATTTTATAAAGTAACTGCTTACCCCCATCTCAGAAATTCCAATATGAATAAATTACTCACTTACGTTCTCTCCTCTACTTTTCCACAGATCATAAGCGTACACTTAAGCGTATGATTGATAGTTTTATAAAATATTTAATATTACGCATTATTTGTAACACTATTAAAATATGTATTTATGTATGTATATGTATTTAAATGGAAATAGTTTTCCAACTATTTTAATATACAATACATATATTAAATATGCATAACTAAATAAAATGCACATAACGATTGTAAAATAAAACAAGAAAATATCAAATTATCAAACCAAACTGACAGCAGACTCTATTTTTAAAAAGAACAGAACATTTGCAACTTATGAATGCACAATAACAATGACAAAGGACTTTATAACAATAAAGTTAAGAGTTGAATCTTTTATCAAAAAGTCAGTGATTTTAAAACAACAAAAAACTTTCAATGCACACACACAGAAACACTAATATTTATTTATAAATTTAAATAAACCAACAAAAAAATATGCATTTTATTGTTTAATAAAACTGTATAATCATATACTCAGCTTTTCGTACCCGGCGTTGCCCGGTGTCACATCATCTCACTGAGCTCAATACATTCATACATACATACATATATAGTCGAAATATCATAATTTAGCACTTTTTGTGAACCACAAACTTCTACAAAATAGTTTGAAAAAAAGGTTTTAATTAGTGATGTGACGATACGACACCGATACTCCAAAAGAAATATCGGCGATGCCGTTGCTGATACCGGTACGCTTATTGAAATTGAATTCAAGTTAAAATTAACAAACTTAAAGTTGAGTAACTTTGTTATGTTGCAAAATAACAGCGTTAGATATTATTGACATTATCAAAATTGAATTTGAGTTCATAATATAATTAACGAAAATTTATTTATTTAATACCCTCCACCACAAGTACTTGTGAGGAGAGTATTCTGTGTGAAACTTTTATAAACGTTCGTCTAAGACCCCATAAAGTACATATCTTCTGGGTCCTTTAGAAATTCTTAGTCGATTTAGTGGTGTCCGTCTGTCCGCCTGTTGAAATCACGCTCACTTTCGAACAACTAAACAGAAAAGAACAATTATATTGGCCTCAAACTATTTCTAGTTCTTAATAAGATTTCTGTATGACGTGCTAAATTCCCAATTTTTCATATTTGATAAATACACTGAAATTTATTGTTGAGGGAAAGCTAGCTGCTACACAGAAAAAATTATCCAAAATTTTTCACCAATTAAAGCATTAATTAAAAATATAATCAGTTTTAATTAAAAATTTAATCAAGTGAATTAAACGTTTAATCAAGTGAATTAAACGTTTAATTAATACTATTAACTGCTTTAATTGATACTATTAATTTGTTTACTGGTGCAAATTTAATTAATTTTTTATTTAATATCACAAATTTTTTAATTGAAATCAATTTTTATTTTTTTCTGTGTATGCAGTTTAAGGTCGAAATCCAGCCAAATCGGTTCAGTGGGATAAGAGTTATGAATCAAAATGTAAAACAACCACCCTAAAAAATGGATAATTTCGATACAAAAACTAGCATAAATAGTGGCGGAATGCACATATTGATATCAGATTTTGCACAAATTCATTCTTTCTCATTTTCGAAAAACACTTAAGTACGCCTAAAACCGTAACAAAAAATACTATTGCAATAACTTGTCGTCTTTAACAGCTTTATATGGCTAGTAATCACAATATGAAATTTCTCGCAAATCGGTTCATAATTTAAAATAGGTCCCATATTAACCCTTCTCTCGGAAAACCGTTTAGCACGCGTGTAACCGTAACGAATAAAGATGTTATAATAAAATAAGGTCTGTTACAGTTTCAAAGGACTAGAAATCACACTGTTACCTTTTGCGAAGATCAGTCCATGATTTTCCATAGGCCCCATATAAAGCCCACTCTAGAAAGGCGCTTGAGTACATCTAAAACCGTAACAAATAATGCTGTTGTAATTATTTAAGTCTGTCACAGTTTTATATGACTAGAAATTACACTGTCAACTTTCGTAAAGAACGGTACATGATTCACCATAGGCCCCATGCAAAGCCCACTCCGGAAATATTATAACTCAAAATTAATTAACCGAATATAGCACCTTAAATTGTTTTTAGACAAAAAAAAAACCGTGAGATTAGTAATATTTAAAATTGATATTAATTAGATTTTTGTTTTAAAACAAACTCTTCTTCTGAACTTTTGCGGAGATTGAAGATTTCACAAATCCGTTTGCAACAGACCTGCAGTGGAAAAGAGTGTCTTTTATGCGTCAGAACTCATAAGAAAGCTTAAGTATTTTTAAGCCATTTTCTTTCAAATTGGGTATAACATGTCATTACGCCAGTAAACAAGCGGATCTGAGTCTCTAGAAATATTATGAGATCTAAGGTATCTCTTAATTCTTCTTTAATAAAACATGCCAAAAAAAAAACTTAAAACGTACAAGTACATACAAGATTAAGCAATGAGAGAACGTTGCACTACGATGCACAGTGAGAGATTTCGGCCAAAAACCTATAACTTTATTATTTCTTTTCGTAAAGCAATCAAACTAAGTTCGTGGGTGAAGTAGCTGTATTAACGTTTAAAAATTTTTTTTGTTTTTTTTTAGATTTGCTCGCTGTTTTCACTTATAACAGTTACTATTTCATAACTTTTTTTATTTTAATGTTACCGCTTTTTTTACAAATTTTTAAGTTTTAATTTTGTAATAAGAGGGATCACTAAAAAGGTTATGTGTAATTAACAAACTTGGCCAAACCTGGTTGTGACACTAACTTGTGAGTCTTTTCACTACTAGGTGGTAAAGTCCTTTAACATCTTAAAACTCCTAACAAAGTCCACACAGCTTACCAAACTTTAAACTTGTTTATCTCTGTCCTATGCTACAAAGCAAAACGGCTAAGAACTAAAAGAATGAATTGAATTATTCAGTTTAAATTTTATGCTCTGCTTTTGAATTTTTTTTTTTTTTTCTCTTACAATTTTAATTTTCTATCGTATGTCCTACAAGGAGCATAGAGCCATAATAAATGTATTGCATTCTGGTTTATCCGAAGCAAGTATTTTTTTTTTCTCGATACAGCTTGTCTTGTCTTGGTTGGCCGCTTCAATTTCGATTTGACAGCTCCAGATGTGTGACGGTCTTCCTATTCTGGTGCCAATTATTTCATAGCTCATATTGTTTGTCAAATTCCTTATTTCGGGAGCATATTTGTATGAGCGATGACTTTTTAAACCAAACAAATCTCATATACTTATGGAGAATTGTATCAGCCTAACCTTATCTAAACCTCCCTAAATTCGGGAGGATACTTGTATGGGGTCCAGGTGAAATAATGTACCGATTTGGCTTGTTAAAACAAGTGTTTCTACTTTCACCCATTTTATCTCTACCTGGTCGAAAATTTCGGAAAAAATTTAGTCTATAGAAATTTCCCTATAAAAGTTTGTCTTTGTACCAAATTTTATCAAAATACGTTTGTACATTATTGCGGAACAAACATGCAAATTTACACTTAATTGTTCTTTGTATTGCTTTTTTTTTATATTTGTGTTAACATACATCAAATGTGTTGTAGCACCATTCAAATGGACAGATTTTTCAAATTTTAAAAAAAGTTAAAAGTCATTTTTAACCCAAGTGCATTTAAGGGTTAATATGCATTTTTGCACTGTTTTGTCTTCGTACGACTTTAGGGTATATATCAAACAAATCACAAAAATATACAATAGCGGAGTTCAGTATTAGGCTTGCAAAAGAGCAAATGCAAAATATCGTAGCATCTCAATGAAATCTAAAGAAAACTCTTGTGTATTTTGCAGTTGGATTTAACAAAAGACCTACGATATTTTGCATTTGCTCTCTTGCAAGCCTTATACTGAACTCCGCTAATATTTCGCTATATTTCCTTTATAAATTACAAATAGGTCCAAATTTGACCTTCATGATTTTAGGGTTAATGTTTTCCGATTTTAGTAAAAACATCAGAGTTTTTTTTAAATAATCAGGCCTCTAATATTCTGATTAAGTTTTTCTTAAAATTCAAAACAGTAAGGAAGTTGGGCTCATTCATATATGGCAGAAAATCAGTTTTTACCGAAAATCGCACAACTTAAATCGCAGGTACACAGAAAAAATTATTTTTCCAATTCAAACAAAAAATTTGTAGAATCAAACAATTTTTTGTCTGAAATCGGTCCTACAAACAAATTTGCATATTCAAACAATTTATTTGCATTTTGTTTACTGAAAAAAAACACTAATTTTTTCAAACAAATAATTTAACTGAATCAAACAAAAAGTTTACTGAAATTCAAAATCAAAAAAAAAAAAAGTTTTTGCACAAGCAATGACGCGCACACAAGTAAGCACTGTATGAGAAGGTGACGGCAAAGCAGAGCCGCCGACTGGCTTTGAAACACATTTTTTTGTTGGAATAATTTTTGAACGAAGTCTTATTTATACATACACACAACACAATGTTTTTCTTTATCACTCTCTGTTGCTGTATCCTTTCCTTTGCTAAAGAAGAAATGTAACCAAAAACGGCAGCAGACCGACTCGATATGTTTTTCGTCATCATTCTATTTTTGTATTTGATGTATTTAACCAAACAGTTTTAAAAAATTGAATACGGGATTTTGTTTCTTATAATGTCGTGTCTGCTATTGTTTTTCTTATAGTTGCACTTTTTTAAAGCGTCCAAAAATAGACTGTGTGTGTTTTTTGTTGTTGTTCTTATATTTCACATAAAGAAGTGTTGCTTACGATCAAATAAAAAAATGCAAAAAGACGACAACATTAAAGAGCGTTAAATATTTCATACAAAATTATGAAAACTTGACACCAATAACGCGCTTATTTAATTTTTGAAGAGTTGTCCACATTTTTGTTGGTTAAATAAAAATCAAACAAAAATATTGATTGAATCAGTAAAAATATTTATAGAAATTAAAAAAATTTTCAAACAAGCGGTTGTTTGAAAATAATTCGGCAATAATTTTTTCTGTGTACGTTAAAACAATGGGAGGTATAGACATAATTTTTTCCTATTTTTATTCCCTAATAAATGCCAGTGCAATGATCAAAAAATTCGGAAATTTGTTAAACCAAATTTTTAGAAATTTCAAAATTGATTTTTGAAACTGCCGTTAAAAAATTATTTTTTTTTTTTGTCATATCTGCGCAAAGGTTAACGGCATCCTACGAAGACAAAAACTCTTTACAAATCAATTCGGATATTTTTAAGGTAAAAATTTGCTTTTTTTCAAATATTTATTAAAATAAGTGAATTGTGTTCCTACATTTCTTGTTTAAGTGCCCTAAAACTTGTTAATGGCCTGGGAAAATTTTAATAACTTTAAAATTTTTTAACCAAATTTCGTGTTTTATATCTCATACATATATTCTCGATAATTACGTACACAATTCGATTGTTTTATAAATAATTGCAAAAGTAATTATTTAATGGCAAACTTTTTACAAAAACTGAAAAAAAAAAGTTTTTTCCACTTGCTTATGCACCTCCAAACTTCAGCGTGGTTGCGTCGGCAGTTAACGTTATCCTAATACTTTACACAACACAATACATAGAACAATTGCAAGGAGGGGGGATGGTCATAATTCGCAAGTTCATTTTTTTGGAGCACTGTGTACATGTACATACATATGAAAACATACATATATATGTATATATATATTAAGACTGGTACAAAGAAGAAACACGGCTATAACAACAACTACACAATAACAACAATAGAAAAAAACAACAAATTTGCATAGAAACAAACAAGATTTTACTTAAATAAACTAACAGAAATTTACTTAAAAATAAACTAACTAACACACATTTAAACGTGCCCTTTATATTAAAATACTGTTCGTTCTCCTTTCCCCCATTCTTAGAGAACACAAAGTAATATAAACTCTTTTTTCCCATACTGTTACACTTACTTTTGCTATAGCTTACACTTGTGTATGTATGTAAATGTGTTAAAAAATTTCTTTTGTTAAACTTATTGCATATTTTAAACAAAAGAGACAGAAAAAATTAACCAATAAACAAGAACAACAACAGCTTCCTACTCTGAGAATAATAATAAAGATGAGAAAAACAAAACAAAAAAATATGTAGACACAATCAACCAAGTTTATAAATTAAAGTCTCGTTTTGATGAAAGTTATAAGAAATTTGTCACAAAAATATTTATTATTATAATGCACGATGTTAATTGTGAGTCACACCTTAACGTTTAGTTTTTTGCCCAACTTAATTTGACATTTCTTTGTTTCAGTGTTTGACAAATTTAACCATGGAGAGGTACACAATTGAGCAGCGCTTTAAGATTGTAGAAGCCTTTTACGAAAATGTGCCTTCAAATCAAAATGCATTTTGTGCACTTCGCGAATTTTTTGTTCAACATAATCAAACAAATGTGTCCATAATCGGGAGAATTGTGCGCAAATTTCAGCAAACCAGGTCTATTGGAAATGCAAAAACACCTGTTTGGTGCGGTTTATGGGCTGGCGACGTCATCGGGCCCGAACTTCTTTGAAAATGAGGTCGAACGAGCAGTTCCCTTGAATGATGTTCGCTATCGCGAGATAATAACGGACTTTTTGTGGCCAGAAATTGAGGATAGGGACCTGGGCGATATGTGGTTCCAACAGGATGGTGTCATTTGCTACACAACTAGACAGCCAACAAAACAATGGCTCTTTTACGCGGGAAATTGATTTGACACCGTTGGACTTCTTTCTTTGGGAATATTTAAAAGAAAAGTGTACGTCAATAGGCCAAGAAAAATTCAAGAGCTAAAGGATGAGATAATTCGGCACATTAACGACGTTAATGTGTCTCAGAGTCATTTAAAATGAGGACCTACGGATAGAGGTATGCCACCGAAGCCATGGCGAGCATTTTTTCGATATTTTGTTTAACGTGGTTGGTCACGTCTAGGAGCATCCTACTCGTTGCAGGGGCCAAATTTAAAAATTTCTACCGTACAAATTTGGCGGTTTAATGACAGATTTCAATCATTTATGTTGTTTTGTTTGGAACTTTGTTTTCTGTCTTGTAGAACAAATTAGAAGCATATTCCAACTTTTTATGAATTAAAAAAAAAAAAAAATCTAAATTTTGCTAAAAAAAAATATTTTTTTTTTACCAGAAAAAAATTATGTTTCTAAAACGACTGCTCGTTTTAAAAAAAAATATTAACCTTATTAATGGTAATCTTATTGCGGAATTTCGCAATTTTTTTACGTTTACTTAATAAATTAAACCGTTTTTGAGTTACGCGAATATATCGAGCCCTAACCGCGAAAATAAATAAATCGACATAATTTTCCATTTTGGTTTTTTTTACTAATTGACTTTATTGTCAACACTTGCATCATCTCCGAAAATGTCATGGTCACATAAGGTACCGTTACGATTTTATAGCAAGAACAATAAAATAAAAAAACTCTCTCCTGTAAAATTTGATTTTTGGCGCTTACGTTATTTTCGCGGTTAGTCGCCGATATGTTATGTAACCTCCTCCATTTACAAAATAACGGTATATCTTGAAAACAAGAGCTAACCTAAGAAAATCGGTTAGCACTAATGGATTCAGCGTACTAGGTTAAAACGTCAGACTGATCACCACAAAATTCGGTAGAGTGATTTCCAGTATTATAAAACCTAAATTAGATCAAATTTCAATACAATCGTTTTTAATCATTTTATTAGTTTTGAAGTGCTTTTTGGAAGCCTGCTTTTAGGTGGGCCCTAGGGTCAATTATGAACCGATTATCACACAATTGCGTTGGGCTATTTCGATGACTTTACAGTGTAAAACTTATGTGAATTGCATTGTAATTTATATTCTTATAAAACTATGGCAGACCAAATTTTATTACAATAGCCCTATTGGTAACGGTGTTAGGAATACTTAAGTATTTTCCACGGGTGAACTTTATATCGACCCCTAACCGCGAAAATAACGTAAGCGCCAGAAATCAAATTTTACAGGAGAGAGCTTTTTAATTTTATGTCATATAAATTTTGTATGAAATTTGTCGCTTACAATAAATTGTTCTTGCTATAAAATCGTAACGGTACCTTATGTGACCATTACATTTTAGGAGATGATGCAAGTGTTGCCAATAAAGTCATTTATTAAAAAAAAACGAATATTGAAAATCATGTCGCTTACGTTATTTTCGCGGTTAAGGCTCGATATGGTAAATAATTGACTGATCTTCATGAAATGTGGAAATTTAATTTTAAGTCGTAAAAAACAGTTTGTGCAAAACTTAAAGACAATCGGTGGATTCTGCCACCAATTTATATTAGTTTTTTTTTAAGAGATATGTAAATTTTTTAATGTAGTTGTTCAACATTTTGGTGTATAACTCGTTTCTTGACTTGAGCTCCAAGTTTTCTTTGGAGGACTGGAAGCAATTTAACACCAAAATTTTTCTTTTCTGCTTAGATTTTCGAAAGTGAGCGTGTTTCGAACAGACGGACTTGGCTAGATCGACTTAGAATTACTCAAGGACCTGAAATATATATACTTTATGGCGTCTTAGATAAATATTAAAAAAGCGTCAAGGCCCAGTTAGGCGAACGTTGCTGTACCCGTAATGTACCGCACCGTACTGTAAGCACGTTGGTACACTTATAGAACATTTATGTGATGTTTATAGAACACGAGCGCCTTACTCGTCCGTTCAAATTTCGAAATTTTGTTTTTGTTTTAAATGTAAGTTGAACGGACGAGTAAGGCGCTCGTGTTCTATAAACATCACATAAAAGTTCTATAACTGCACCTACGTGCTTAGTATACATAAAACAATACACACAGTGATGGGAACCAAAAATATTTAAATGGTGACCGCTGTGCAGAAAAAGTACCAAGTGATTTAAATGGTGTATGTAAAAAACGATAATAATTTAATATTTAGGTTATAGATTTACAATAAACAAATTTGTATTAAGGCATATATATTTTTAGCATACATATATTATAAATGTGCATACACCAAACAAGGTTTTGATACTATTTAAAGCCTTTTATATGTTTCAGATTTTAATTGTATGTGTATATGCATTTGTTTATTTTGTAAATCTAAACATATGTATATTTGTATATATGGAAATATGTTGTATTGTAAGTTGTATGTCAGTATAGCTATGGATATACTGAAAAAGTACCAGAAAAAAGAGCAAAAATACCCACATTCAATGTAACATACAAGCCGCCCATCACTGTTTTACAAACGTGACGTAACAACGGTATGAAATTCTATTTTATACAGAACGGTACGTTGCAACTACCGTACATTACATATCGGTAAGCTTTTGTATTGGTTTTCATATAATAAAACGCGAACAGCTGATTGATACAGATACGGTACAGAAACGTTCGCCTAACTGAGACTTCACACGGAATGACAAACTTAATATACCATTATTAACCAATAGTGGTGGTGGAGAGTTAAAACAATTTAGAAAGTATAGTCAATCGACCCAGACAAATCTTCGAGATTGTGCCCTATTTGCGACTCATGTGTAATAATATACCCACCAAGACAAAATTTCGTTATGATTTTGAGATTCATATATAAGAGTTCTTTGTGCCAAATATCAAGATATCTACATCTATATGAGATTTTTTTGCCTAAAAGTAATTTTAGGGAGTGAGTTTATATGGGACAGTTGGTCAATTTTGGACCTACTAGCACATAGTATACATATTAGCTATTACAGAAGTTATCGTCGCTAAAGCTATTTTTGGGAGTGGTTTTTGTATGGAAGAGTTGGTCAAACATTGACCTATTTAAATAATATTTTGTATCTGGATTTAGATTGGAATTAAATATTTTTGAACAAAATTTAATCCAAATACGAATATAATAAGATGGTTTATGGGCAAAAAGACTCTATTACGCAAAGAAATTTGTATGAGGTCTATGTGGAATACTTTGTCCTTGTGACAATGAAAAAAATGTCATCAAATTATCTTCAAAATTGCAACCTGTACTTTGCGTACAGTCAGTACGCCGGACGGACGCGCATCGTTTGATCGACCCAGAAAGTGATTTAGAGTCAATAGGTACACTCAAAGTTGGTAGAAGATAGAACCTATAGTGGTTTGGTTATACAAATTTAGCTTGTAACGGCGAAACCCTGTGGAATCTTTATTTATACCAATTTAAATTTGGGTCTCTCAAATAAATAATTTCATTATTATTATATCATGAAATGTAAAATCAGAAAGGCTCGACCATTTGCTTTCATCTATGCTATATTAAAATATAAATACTGAAATTCAATAACGATTGTTATTACTTGAAATATGTTTATTAGAGTTTTTCTGCGGCAGGTTTATTTCGGAACTGTGACCAATTATGGATCGAACCCTAATGAGATGTTTGCAAAAAATATATTTGTGTCTTCTTCCATGACAAAACTATTATCCTTTTTAATGTTTAGCTTAAAGTTTATCTAAGGAGTGACCCTTATGTATATAAGTTCATTACGGACTGATCTCTAGAAAATTTGACATCATAAAATTAGATGTCGTAATTTTTATTTCTAAAAAAAATCGTGAAAATACCCCAAATATATTACGATTGATTACGCTTCTATGTATTTTTCGATAGAAGGCTTTAAATGGAGGCGTTAGGCCACTTTTAATTTAGATCGGGATATTTAAAAGTATTTACGATTCGCATTTAAAACCCTTGAAACTTATAACAACATAATCTTATCTATTGTTTTTTGAAAAAGGAAAAAAACTTTTAATTTTATCCCTCATTTAGTTTTGTACATTTTGTCAATATTTCTTAATATCAAATAAGTTTTTCTTGTCACGTTTATATGGGACGGTGTTATTATCTTATCTACTCAATATTTTACCAAAGAGCTTAACAAGCCTACAGTGTGACCAAAAATGCAAAGTTTGAGAAAATTTCATTTCGAAATGAGGTTTAGGAAGAATTAGCTCTACAGTTATTTTACTGGTTCTTAATCTTTAATTATATTACTACAATCTTTAATTATATTACCACAAAATTAAATTTAGTTAGGAAATATATCACTTATTTACTTCAATAGTGTCTAACCTAAAAAAGCACGATTTTTGGCGATATATTTTTTGCGATATTTTTGGTCGAAGGCTATATATACATACGTATACGATATATTATTCCTAAAAGTAGTCGTTAAATTAAAATGTATAATAGTTTTTTACGTCACAATGTTGGTAACGCAGTTCAAATTGTTTTAAATTTTACATTAAGAAGTATAATGGAAGTCAAGTAAAGCAGCTATAGACGATTAAAACGCTTTTCAAGCATGTTTATATTATAAGTAAAAAATTTATTCGTATGTGTGTAACACATGCCAGTGGGAAAACTCAGAAGACCTTCTTACTTATTAAAGGCCTGCTTAAATATTTTGACTGACCATGGAATTAAACCCACGTTCACGGATAGGTTGATTTGACTGCCAGCCGTCGTCAATGACGGTGAGTGTTTGAAGAGATATTATCAATACACATTTTTATTCATTTCATGCTGTAAAACTCTTTTCTTCATAAAAATAATTTAATGAAAATTAAATTTAATGAACTTTAGCCTGTTTAAAAATATTTAAATTTGGATTAAAAGAATAAGAAAAAATTTTATTTATTTTACTCAATTTTTCTTATTGATCCACTGTGGATTTGATAAAACCATGTTGTATTTTCGTAAATTAATTCAACTTTATTCAGTGAACAAATTAAAGTGCAACCATTGTTGCCAGATAAAACTAATAGAAATTTGTCGACATCATCAATACATATGTATAATAACTTTTCCACAATCGATACAAGTGATTTCGAATATAAATCATATTTTTGAAATTTAATAAACAAAATTTATTATTGCGGTTTTGAACATTAAATGGATTTAAAAATGCTAGGAAGTTAAAACTAATTCTAAAATTTTAAAGTTTTTTTAGTTTTAACAATATGCAAAGAGTTTACGTTCGAAACTCTAATACAGGCAGTCAATGTTCTGAAAATCGTCAAACTTGGATTTAAGACCGATAAATCTGGCAACAATGACTACAACTACGACAAGTAGCAAATCATTGTTAAAATATATTGGCAAACATTTCTTTATAAACTAAAGTTAGCAGTTTGTTGTCCTTTATATTGTTGCATCTTATATTAAGATTATGTTGAAATATGTTTATGATATTGACAACAACAACATTAACAAATTGTACCAACAATAAGACAAGAATGTATAAACAAGTGAGAAGGTATTGTCGGTTTAAGCCGATTGTATGATAACTTACACTACTCTTCAGAGTGCTTCAAACGATTTTCGAGAGTAAGACCCTTAAGGGATATCTTACAATATACAAAGTGAAAATAAAAAAATAAAATTTAGGAAACAAAAAGGAAATCTTTTCAATCAAACATTGTAACACTTTTTTATTTCCCTTTGTATTTTAGTTAGACTTTTTTGACAGAGTTGTTAAGTTATACGAGGCAAATTGGGTATTTTTGTTGTTGTAGCAATAGTAAGCCATCTCAAAATTTAAAAAAACATGAAACGAAACATGCCGCGAAATATGCTGATCTGGAACTAAATTTGTATATACATATGCTGCTTAAAACAACGAAAGTGTAATTGTGTAATGACTTGTTCCATTTTAATATCAAGAGCAAAGCACGAGTTTGCCATACTGCAACTTAAAAAATAAAATGTCAGTAATGATGGGTAGCAAATTTTAAGAAAATACACGGAATTCGCTGTCTAAAAATTTGTGAGGATTTCCTTTCAAGAGATACTTCCGAACATATGTTAAGCCGTTTATTTCTCTGACACGGGTGATTGGATAAAAATAATAACTTAAGCTTAATGTTCAAGGTAATTGTGAATTTTAAAACAGCTGTAATGATGAAAACTAATGCCCAATTTTCAGGATAGTAATTAAATCTAAATTAAGTTAATTTTCATAAAAACTTAAATCGTATATAAATACAGATTGATTTTTTGAGTTTTATTTGAAAAGTCTTATTAAAATAAGATAAAAGTATGGTAGCACTACTAAATACAAAAAAAAAATCATAAACAAGTAAATTTATTTACAAGGTGGTCTCAAAAAACTGCTGATTGTTATTGCTTTACCTCTTGTTGTTGTATTGTCGTGATATTAAGGCCACCATGCTAAAATATTACAATAGAAACTTAAGTTGAAATTAAGTGTACCACATCGGTGAATTAAGTTTGATTTAAGTATTTAGTGAAGAAGAAAATTTTGTATTTAAAAGGATTTTAAACATAATTGTGTTTTAATATCAATCCTGAAAATTGGCCATAAGTCATTTATAAAAATTAATGTTATTTCCGAAAACTCAATGTCTTTTTTAGTGCTTTTTATAATTCCCAATCCTGATTGGTACCTTTTAATCTGCAATCGGCAAAATCAGGGCGCCGCGTTTTCTCTTTTGTCTCTTATTCTCTTTTATTACGTACGTGTGCACACACATTGAAGAGAATTTAACAACATGAACAACAACACATGGAAAATTCATACAACGCCTACAATCGCAATGTAATAGTAATAGTATATGTTGCCGATCGCAGCTTCCCATCGGGAAAAAGAAGGAGTAGGAAGGCCTTCTAGAAGGCCTCTGTACCCCTTCTTTTGGATGTACAAGGCCTTCTTGCTCCATTCCATACTCATATCTTTTTTACACACGTTGTCATTGCGGAGAAGGCCTTCCGCTCTCGCTTCTTCAGCAGGTACATAAGAAGGGCAACGGGACCAAAAAAAATTGATTTTGCTTTTGCTTTTGCTTGTGCAAAAAAAAAACAATACAAAAAATGTTACTCCTTTTCTACTCCCTTCTCAAAGAAGCGAGTGTGGAAGGTGTATCTTATCTTTTATACGAAAGAGCCGAGGCCTTCTATGAGGCCTTCTTTAGCAGTTAGATAAGAATAGTAATTGAATCAAAAAATCTTTTAAGCAGGCCTTTAAAAAGGCCTGAAGTAAGAAGGTCTTCTGAGTTTTCCCGCTGGGTTTAAATGTACATGCCTAAGCAAGAAATTCCAATAACGCGACGTCAATACTCATACAGTATAAATTTCTCTGAATGTTCTCGTTGTTTCTCTCAAAAAAGCACAAATTATTTGTGCTTTACAGTCAGCGTTACCGTTCAAAATTTTCTAAAAGGGCCATAAAAAGGGGACCTGAGCAAAAAAAGGGGCAACTTTTAAAATAAGAACATTTTCATTTTTATTAAGTTATTTTCACTGAAAACATAAACGTTACAAAAAATAAACCTCGTCGTATGTATAAAAAATACAAAATATATGTTCATATATAGTCGACCTTGACTATAATGAATCTGCATGGGACCAAAAAAGCCCCCATTATACAGAAATTACCTTTTTTCCACTCTTGCCTAATAAAACTGGCACTTTCGTGTGCGGCGGTTATCGTTTAACAGTTCGTCAGATCAGAATTGGTTTGGCGCATTTCTTGGTTAAATTACCATGATATGCGCCAAACCAATTCTGATCTGACGATTTGCTTCATTAATATCCTTAAAATGACAAGTTTGAACACTTCTACGTTAATTAAACACTTAACTTGTATCTTTATTTTTTAAATTACATACGTACTAAATAAAGTGCTGGAAAATAAACTACTAGGCTACAAAACTTGTTTGTGCTGCTTCTTTAACTTTTAATAATAAAATTTGTTTTAAAAGAAATGCTGCTACATTTTCGTTCACTGAAAACGTCAAATTGTTAGCACAGATACTTCCTTTTTTTAATGGAGACAAAATTTATGAAAGTCAAATTTATATTTCAAAAATTGCCTCATTCTGAAGAAAACTTAACGGTATGGAAATTCATTATAAAGGGATCAAATTATGCTAATTTTTGAATTTGTTCATTATATGAAGAGCTTCATTGTATAGAATAGTGGACTTCTATTGTATAGTCCGAATGTATATACATATACACGTCTTGTTTGCAAGTTAATGTGTATGAACGTTGCATATAAATATAGCTAGAAATATATTACGTTCTTTGTTATATAAGTTTGTCATTTCACTTTTAATTTCTACAATATTGATCTTAGTTCCTATAAAGTATATAGTATATAGTATATATATTATGAATCCTTTTGAGGAGCGCAGTTGATTTAAGTATGACCTTCTGTAGGTTTGTCTGTTCATGTGCATGCTGAAATTTGTTTTCCAAAGACCCCAGAAACGATTGAAATAAATTTATATGACATATAGCCTGAAATAGTTTTAATTGAAATTCAACAAGATCTGTAAACAAATGGCTGAGATATGAGCAAAAACCCAAGACCGCATTTAATTTTTACCCACAAGCCTGCTCTTATTGACGTCTTACTAAAACCTTTACGGTTAATGTGTATGAACGTTGCATATAAATATAGCTAGAAATATATTACGTTCTTTGTTATATAAGTTTGTCATTTCACTTTTAATTTCTACAATATTGATCTTAGTTCCTATAAAGTATATAGTATATAGTATATATATTATGAATCCTTTTGAGGAGCGCAGTTGATTTAAGTATGACCTTCTGTAGGTTTGTCTGTTCATGTGCATGCTGAAATTTGTTTTCCAAAGACCCCAGAAACGATTGAAATAAATTTATATGACATATAGCCTGAAATAGTTTTAATTGAAATTCAACAAGATCTGTAAACAAATGGCTGAGATATGAGCAAAAACCCAAGACCGCATTTAATTTTTACCCACAAGCCTGCTCTTATTGACGTCTTACTAAAACCTTTACGGATATGGTTTGGTAATCGAAATTACGTAAAATTGAAATCGATGATGATTTTCATTTGCATTTTTTGTAAAAATTAAGGTAGCTTTTCCTGATTTCAAAAGAAGTTTAGGTAGAGGAAAGTGGTCCTCAAAGTATGTGGTACATAAAAGGAAATATTTTTTTAAACTTTGGACATGGGAGAGTTTTCAAAATTTGTTCAATTTTAATTACACGTGATTTCGATTTCCAGAACATGCCCAATAAACTTTATTTTTTCACTTTCACCTTAAATAAACTTTGGTGGAATCGGTTACTAATTGACTTAGTAATAGACTTATAAAAACCTTATTCTTCCCAACATAAGGGAAAGGCGCTATTGTGCCAAAGCCATGAAAGATAGGTGGACCAAATTTAGATCAGATATTTCTTATTAGGAGAAGTTAGTTGTAGTTAGTTAAAGCGATATTCCTTGTTTTTTTTTAATCAATAATACAAAAACACATACTGAATTCTTGTGAATAGGACAAGCTTAAAAGTAATATTTTAACATTACTGATAAAAATAAAAAAAAAAATAACTAATATGGTTTGACTTTTTTACCAAAAAAAATTAAATTCCAAAAACAGGACAAAGCATACAAAAGTTTTTAAAAAAGTTATCGATACAAAATGAAGTTAGTCTGAGTTCATACGGCTCATGTCTTATTGACATGATTCTTCCTTTTTCTTGTTTGAATATGAATTGGCGTTCAAATGATTCATGTCATGTTGACGACATGTTTTTTATTTTGTATAGTCGTGCGTATGCATGTGTGCTTTTTTGATATTGAAAACAAAAACAAAATTAAACAACGAATGAAAAAGCAAAGCGTACTGACAGTACGTGCATCTGTGTACTCGGTTCTTTTCCTCTCGTCCCTCTCGCCTATAAAGTAGCAATTATGTCATTAAAACATGAGCCGTATGAACACAGATTTATGTTAAAAAAAATTTAAAATTGTTCAACTTAAAATAGACATTTCAAGCTTGAAATATTAACAGCCGTATTCATAAAAAAATCTTAATTCAGGTTTTTGATACATTTTAGTTAAAAACCATTTTAAGCCTAAAAAAGCTTTTTTAAAAATTTATATTCATAATCAGCATTTTAACTAATAAACGTTTTACCCTATTTTTTGATTGCAAGGATAAAAAAGGGCTTAACGCTGTTTACAGTGTAAAATTTACAAGTGAAAAACTCATAGTATCTGTGTTGCCGAACACTGATGTAGGGTATAAATACATGCATTTTAACGTACAAAATCACCTCGTAAAATAAATTCATTTTCAAGAGATGCTGAATTCAGCAACAGCATCAAAATTGAGAACAATTAATCTTTATAGAAATATTTTGTGTATATTTTGTTTGTCTGTGTTTATGGATTTATATACATGTGTGTGCATTTCCGGCAATTTTTTTTTTTTTTTCGAAAAACCAACAAAATATTATTACGACATCATCCTTATCACGAAAATAAAAAAAAAAAAACTTTAGTTTACAAAAAACAAAGTTTTGTTAGTTTGTCTTTTATCTTCTTACGATTATTGGAATTTTTTCATGCATTTATTTATGAATTCGAATTGTTTTACGGATTTTGTTTGTATTTCTAAAACATTGCAGTCTGCAGAAGTACTATTAAGAGTTTTTAAGACTATAAAGATTTATTCAAATGATTGAGTAAAGCCATACTAATACTAATGAAAGTGAATGCATAAAAAAATAAATTTAAAGATATTGAAAATCATCTATATTAAAGTTTTCAGTAGAATTGTAAATAAAAAGTTTATCAAAAAGTTTTGAAGTTTATAACGGACCATAGTTTTCTCATAAGTCCTATTGCCAAAAATCGATTTTTTTTTTTTTGTTTGTTATAAGTTTAGAAAAATTGTTTGTAACCTACAAAGATTCCGCGCAAATGATTTTTTTATAAATTAAAGTCTTTACCCAACATTTGGTCGCAGATAGTCGTAAATTATGGTTCCTTATTTCCCAGACTTTTTCTATTCCCAGGAAAGTAAATTCTGGGTCTTCGTCTCATCGTATCGCATACTTATCGAATTATTTATGGCTTGACCGTGGCTTAACAATGATATACGATATGTTGAGATCGGACTTTAAATGGGCGGCGCTATATATAAAAAACAAAAGGGGCTGCATTTTTGGTCGTAGCAAAATGAAATTTTTTCCTGTTTTAGGAACTTCATTGACATATCTCTAATTCTAGGGGGTAACGCACGTAATGTACTGTAAAGTTTTAAATACAAAAGTATTTTTCAAAACAGACCAGAATAAGTTTCAAAAATAAACGTAATTCTTATGGTAATAATATCATATGCTGCAAAAAATTAAATGACAAGTTTTTTTCGGAATTGTTTGACAGTGTTCTAAAGCATTTATTTGAGTTTTCACAACACTGAAAAAATAATTTCGGTTCGTTTGATATCGACTAAAAGAATTTTAAATAAAATTGATTTCGAATCGAAAAAGTATTCGAAATAAAATTTCCACAAAAATTCGTTTCCAGATTATTATACAGTAGTTTTGACTTAACTGCCTTTTGTTAAAGTGCACTTTTGACTTAACTTCCCAAAACCAATATTTTTTGTCATTATTGTTTAAAATCCCATACAAATTCCTTTTTTAAGTGCACTATCTATACTTGCACATTTAAGATAAATGCACAAAATTTTTGGCATTTTAAAATTATATTCATACAAAAAAGTTAGCTGCACTTTGACTTAACTGCCCAAATTACATATTTTCAGTAATTATTCTTCAAAGTCATTGTTTACGTGCAATTTGTATACCTGCATATTAATCATATTTTTGGGCAGTTTTAAAATATGTGCATATACAACATCAAAGTTAGCTGCACACATAAACAAATATGGTGCCCACTTTTTCACATAAATATCCAATTTAAGCTGTTTATAAAAACAAAAAAAGGAAACAAGCTAAGTTGCCATCATTATAATTCATTTATTTTGTTTGCATGTACCTCCCTACATACATTCATGCATATGGTTTGTGGTTACAGCAACTTTGCCACGATTATATGAAAGGAATAGCAAGTCTTAGGCCTGGAACAGAACAAAGTAGTTACAGTAGTATTTGAAGCTGACGGATCCTGCAACTGCAACGACTACTACAACTACGAATTCTGTTGAAACTACTTTGAAACTGCCGTTTTTAACTTTTGACAGCTTGCAGCGCTTTTGTTAACGTTTTAGTACTGCAACTGTTCTGTTCCCCACTTTATTGTTACCAATTTGGCTATCTCGTTCATTAAAATAATGCATAACAAATGACTACAGGTTGTTTGAACGTCATTTTTATTATCAACTAGCTGGCCGTCCCGGCTTCGCTGGGTAGCTGATTACTAATGATCGATGGAGCCGTTTTCTGATTTTAGGTAAATCGAAAAAAGTGGGCTTAAAAGTGGGCGGGGAAATAGTTTCTTTCCTTAAAAACCTAAGTTGGACCATGGCGAATATTTTAAAGGAAAAATCGTCCAAATCGGTCAAATAAATAGAAAAAGTGGGCGTAAAAGTAGGCGTGGTAAATTTTTCTTTCGATGAAAACTTTAAATGGATTAATACGACCATTTGAAAGAAAAATTTGTCAAATCGATGGAGCCGTTTTCTGATTTTAGGTAATTCGAAAAAAGTTGGCGGGGCAAAATTTTCTTTACGTATAAACCTAAGCTGGACCATGGCGATCATTTTAAAGAAAAAATCGTCCAAATTGGTCAAGACGTTCTCAAGTTATGCGATCAGCAACAGACAACATTTCATTTTTATTATATAGGTTTATTAAAAAAAACGTTGTTATTCTTCTTTCAAACACTTTACTTTAGCTGCACTTTTATGCAGGTAACCACAATTGCGTACCTGCACATTAAGGCAGATAAATACATTTAAGATAGCTGCATTTTTTATTTATCTGCAGAAAAAATCGTGCAAAGGAGATTGTGCAACAAAGTCAAAATTACGGTAAACCAAAAATAATTATTGTGCATAAGGTCTCTTAAGCGCCCCATCCATTATATAATATTATTGTATATGGGTATTTCCAGCGAAAAAGCAGCTTTTTGCAACGTAACGCCAGCAAGCAAATCAACTTGTATTTTAGGCCCATGTTGTTCAAATATTCCCAGCTAGCATTTTCAATCGTCTAGGAGTATACTGGGAATCTCGCAAAGAGTGTTTTTGATCGTCGACGAGCTCATTTTTTAATTGTAGACGATTCCTCGCACGGGAGAAACTGTTACATGTGCTGATTCGTATGAGAGATTCTTCTCCAACGCAGCGAAAGACGCTTATAATGATCGTAAAGGGAATCGTATATGATGCATGTAGAGATTATCTAACTAGTCTTTCAAAAAACATGCCAAGAGTCGTATGAGACTCACGTAGGGATTATTTTACGACTCGTGAAATGCTCAGCCGTATAACTGAGCTACCTAAAAAGGGGCATCAAGCGTCTTTTTTATCTTAAAACTTCTTATTTTCATACAATTCATATAAAACAAACCTTAAGGTCACGAAATCAACACTATCCTGTCTGAAAATCCCTTTTCACAGATCCTTAGATCGGTTTGTTGTATTGAAATTTTATTGACAATAGAATTTTTATATTTTAAAACGCTCTTATTCAGTAATTGTTATGTGACTCTTACAGAGAGTCGCAAAAGGTTCATTCCAAGATTAAAAGACGAGCGTATCAAAAAATTTATAAAAAAGCAATCAATAAAAAAAAATTTTGATGTTTTTGTTTTTGTTACTCGTCAGATAATCATCAGAAGATTCTTTTGGGCGTTGTATATTAAACATAATCATCAAACAAACAGCTTATGCTAGCTGGGTTATCCCTTTTTTTACTAAATGTAAATTAAATTATACATATAACATTTTTTTGAGAAACAATTTTAATTGCTTGCTGGCGTTACGTTACAAAAAGTAGACTTTTCGCTGGAAATGCCATAAGTTATTCGACATATTATTTCTATTTTTCCCTATGAGCGAATGCAAAATAGAACATTCGCCGCACCTCTACTAGAAAGTATGCAATTAAAACAAGTAAGAAAGTATAGTCGACCAAGCCCGACCATATGATACCCAGCACCACAGTACTTAAAAACACATCATACTTATGTGTCCATATAAATATAGATTTCTCTATGTTTAAAAACTTCATTAAAATCGGTTTGAAAGTTTGTGAGAGGCAGAAATTGCCCCCTACATCCCCTTGTGGTCCTATTTTTGAAAAACTGTATAGCTTATGTGTCCATATAGATATGGATCTACCTATGTTTTAAATTTCATTAAAATCAGTTTGAGAGGCAAAAATTGCCCCTTTCTCCCCTTGTGGTCCTATATTTTTTAAAACTGTATAGCTTATGTGTCCATATAGATATGGATCTATCTATGTTTTAAATTTCATTAAAATCGGTTTGAGAGACAAAAATTGCCCTTATCACCGTTTGTGGTCCTATTTTTTTAAAACTGTATAGCTTATGTGTCCATATAGATATGGATCTATCCATGTTTTAAATTTCATTAAAATCGGTTTGATAGTTTCTGAGAGGAAGAAATTTCCCCCTATCTTCCCTCGTGGTCCTACGATTCGGCCCATTTTCAATAGGCTTGGTCCTTGTGCCAATTAGAACCTATGTCCCAAATTTTATCAAATTATCTCTTAAATTGCGACCTGTACTTTGCGCACAAGGTTACATGGACAGCCAGCCAGCCAGCCTACCAGCCGGACGGACATCGAAAGTGATTCTGAGTCGATCGGTATACTTTAATAGTGGAAGGCCAATGTACGCGGCATGCGGCTGCGGGCGGCAATAGCATTGCCATTGTGAAAATGTTAGCAATGTTTACAAAAATATTCATATAAAAAAAATACACATCACAAAAAATAAGACTTGGTATTACTTGGAAAAGATGCCGCGCGGCAAAGTTGAATTTTTTCAACTTTTGTTTTAAGCCGCATGAAGTAGACGTTGCCATACACAAACATAATCATTTAACAAAATAAATTTAAAAAACATTACAAATGAAGTGGAAAAAAACTAATTTGATTAGTAAATTCTTATAATGTTCAAATAACTCTTTTTTTATAGATTGAACATTTTTTTAACAGCTTATTCAACATTTGCCGCTTTAAAATGTGCCGCTTTCATTTGCCTATCAAAAAAATTTCAAGCGAAAAACAAAGCAGCTGATCGCCGCCTGCAGTCGCATGCCGCGTTCATTGGCCTTCCACTATAAGGTGGGTCTAGGACCAATATTTTAAGGCGTTACACACATCAGCAGAAATGCATAATACCCTCTCCACTATTGTGGTGTGGGTATAATAAATATCAGCAAAAGAATAATATAAATTTAAGGATTGGAAATTTTTTTATTTTTCGTAAGTTGTAACGCTCTTTGATAAAGGTTTCCTAATTTCCAAAATCGTTTCCCATTCAAGGAAACGCAAAAGATATTTCTTCCGAGAATATCGATGACTACGGATTTTTTTCTTCTTTTTTTTCAAAAAATACAAGTGTCTAAGGCTGCGTTTTTCAGATCTCAGTTAAACGAGGTTTAGTTAATCTTAAACAGATTTGTGCCGCCATTACCAAGTTTGTATACAAAATGTTGACGGAACAGCGGAGTTTTGCTTAAAATGTTGGTCTTTAATAAAATAATTAAAAAAAATCACATTTCGCCAGAAAAATTGCCTTTTCAGAGTACGTTAAACTTAGTTTTAACTTAATCCACATCTCGAAATCCCACCCTAAGATTTACGATTTTAATGCGAATTAGTTGTTCTATCTTACAATAAAATGTGCTTAGTCACAAAAACCTGAGTGTTTTCCATTATATTTTTCCCAAAATTTAATTTTTATTGCAATCAAATCAAGATGGCTGTTTACCTTTTACCGCGACGCAAAAGATTTAAATACAACAAATCTTGATAGAAACGAAGCAAATCAATTATGAGAAAAATCATATGTTTTTTAATCTTTTAAAGGAACTTTGTCGAGAAAGTTTAATCAGTTTTATTTCTGCTAACAACTATTTGAAACTTTTTCTAACTAAAATCCAATTTTAATGATGTTGGAAAATTAGTTTAAGTTTTCCCGAAGAATGCATATTAATCTATTGATGCCACAAAAAATCATAAATTTAAGTCGAAGAAATTGTAGAGAAATTTTGATAAAACTCACAAAATAGAATAAAAAATGGTGATAAAACCATTAGATTGACCTTAAAGTTGCTAAATTGTCATTGCTTTCTAACAATAGCAGCCAGCTTTAAAAGGGAGATCCACAACATCCTACATAGCTATGTTGTCACAAATTTGTTCAAAATAAATAAAAATTATAGTTCATTAAAAGCAATTTAATTTTACTTTTTGTAAGTAACCGATATACATAAGTACAAACAGTGGTCATATTTTTTACTCTTTACAAAAAAATAAAAACACACACACACACAGATGTATCACTTTTTATTAGGGAGATCGGACAGTTATTATTTCATCGGTTTTAACCAAGCCAGTTATTTAAAAATGTCAATTTTTCGAATATTGAATAAACTGGATATTTTGGTATAATATTCCGGTTATTTAAACAATTTTTAATGTATATACGTCTTCCTTACTTTTGTTGTAAACAGTGTTCGAAAATAAACAGAACATTATTTAGCGTTCGGCACACACACCCAGGAACGATATCTATTTTTTAGTGTTTGTGTAGACGAACACAACCCTTAATACCGTTCGTAACTATTTTCAAAAAAGAGCCAAACATTATATAGTGTTCTGTTCTTCGTTGAAAAACAGAACAGTTGCAGTGATACTATAAACAAAAATTAAATTTTAATGATCTATAATGTTTCAACAACTGCAGCACGAACAGCTTGTGTTTGTATTGTGTAAGATTATTTTGCTGGCTTTTTGTTTTTTTTTTCGCATGTATATTTTGTTTTTGTAAAAAATGTTTGGTTTTTTTACCAGCTAAAAAGGCGCTAAGCACAACTGAAACGAAAGAACACTAATTAGCGAACCGTTTTAAAAAAAAACCGAACGTAATTAAATGTTCTCATCTTTTTGTTGAGTTGGTTAAGAACAGTATTATGTTTGTGTTCGAAAGATGACAAACAGGGAAACGTTTTTTTTTAATGATTTTCGTTTGCGTTCCACAAATCTACCGAACCGAACACTAAAAAGCGATATTTAGTGTTTATGAAAACACTGGTTGTAAATTTTCCATTAATTTAAGTATTTTTCAAATTGTAATATTGGGCAAACTTGAACTTCTTATAAAGAATAAATACAAATCTCTAATAAAAGCGTGTGTTCTTGTAAGAAAAAAAAAACTAAAACCAATTCAAAATATGTTTTACAAAAAAATGTTCAGTGTTGTCTATGGAGTTGTTCAAACGAGATTAAAAAGACAAAGAAAGGTGTCTGAAATGACCTTTAATGATAAGTTGCAAACGTTCTTCGATGTCACAACTTATTAATCCCCTTTAATTTGTCCACAAGCTTGGTAACATGTGCGCCAAATAAAACTTGGCTCCGTTCCAAGTAGTTCTTAAGAGACGGCAAATAAAACATTACGGAATGCCCGTTAAGGCACTAAAAAATCTAAAGTAGTTCTAGCATATCCTTATGCTAAAAACTACAACATTCCGGCGGAATCAACGATATGGGAAAAAATCACCATTTTTATTTATTAACACACCAAGAACTAAAAAACTAAATTAAAGAAATAAAACAATGTCATGAAATGTTTTAAATTGTGTGAATACAAAAAACGTGTTCATATTACTATTCGTTTCTATAATTCTGAAACAAAATCATTTCAAATATATCATCCTGGCTAAGAGGTTTTGCTTGTAACTTTTGAAAAATATGGTTGAAGTCTACTAAAGGGTGGTTAATGTGAATGTCGAATGTGAACCACACCTAAACGTCAAGTTTTTTTCAGCATTTCATTTGACATTTCTCAATTTGAACCAAGGAAAGATACACAATCGAGCAACGCGTTAAAGTTATTCAGGCTTGTTATGAAAATGGGCGTTCAAATCAAAATGCATATCATGCACTTCGTGATTTTTTCGGTAAATTTAATCGTCCAAATGTGCGTACAATCGGAAAAATCGTGCAAAAATTTGAGCAAACCGGGTCTGTAGGAGATGTGAAAACACCAGTGCATGCTCGTACTGCAGAAAATATTGCTGCTGTTCGCGATAGTGTGGCTGAAGAACCGTCCACCTCAGCTTGTCGTCGTGCCCAACAATTGCACCTCACACGCTCGTCGTTGATGAACATTATGCATAAAGACTTGCATTTACCCGCTTACAAGGTGCAGTTGACTCAAGAACTGAAGCCTCTTGACCATTCCAAACGTCATCAATGGTCAGAATGGTGGCGAGAAATGGAACATTGGAAGATCAATTTTTAAAGAAAATCATCTTCAGTGATGCGACACATTTTCACCGCAGAATTGCCGCATTTTGGCGAATGATAATTCAAGAGTGATTGTCGAAAAACCAATGCAATGCATGTTCGCTATCGTAAGATGATAACGAACTTTTTATGGCCCGAATTGGAAGATATGGATGTGGACGATATGTGGTTTTAACAGGACGGTGCCACTTGCCACACAACTAACGAAACAATGGCTGGCTCTTTTGCGCGACAAATTTAATGGCCGTGTTATTTCACGTGGTGGCGATGTTAATTGGCCGCCAAGATCATGCTATTTGACACCATTGGACTTTTTTCTTTTGGGTTATTTTAAAGAAAAGGTGTACTTCGGTAAGTCAGCAATAATTCAAGAGCTAATGGTTGAGATAATTCGGCACATTAACGCCATAGAACCTCAGTTATGCCTCAGCGTCATCGAAATTTTGGACCATAGGATGCAGGTGTGCCTTCGAGGTCGCGGCGGCCATTTGGGCGATATTTTGTTCCATATATAATTAAACCATAACAATGATATCAAAATAAAAAGAAATGACAACAATTTCCTAAATAATTTGTGTTTTATTCAATATCAACATCGGCCCTTAAAATTTAACCACCCTTTATATTGAGTTGTACCCATATGGAAGCTCAACTCATATCAGTTTTTTTTTTTCAACTTAAGGAAATATTTGAAATTGTGTCTGTTTTTATGTGTGTTTTTATATCATAATGTTTTACTTTAATGATATACATTTTTCAGTTAAACTGGCACAACTTAACATGACACCACAAAATTAATAAACAAATTTTCGAAACATTTTTCGATAATAAGTGGAAGAAGTGCAAAAACAATCTTTTTACAATGCCATAATTGCTTTTAAATTTTATAATAAATATTAAAAAAAACAGCTTTTTTGCCTCTAAATGTTTTAAATTCATTAAGAAAATTTATTATATGTATTTATGTAGTTGAGTATGTGATAGAAATGGATCGATTTTAAAACTATCGTTTTTAAAAGGTGTGATGAATTTTTAACGGTTTTGAAAGCCTTTCCTGAACTATTTTCTTAACTTTTCTTTTGTTTAGGTATACAGCTCTATTAACATATCACACTTAATCATAAAGGAAATAACTCTAAATTTGTATTTTATACGTTTTGGAAGAAATCGACACATACTATAGATTCCACTCGCTGATAAATATCGTGCTATTTTGTTTACTTTTTGATAAAGAAACGGCTGGCTTAGAAATTATTTTTCATATACCTTTTATATTAAATTAAGAATTGTTTTTCTTCTACTGAAAATTTTTAAATTTTGAGTTAATGCCCTCCTTATGACTAAGTGCGATATAAAAAAGATAAAATTAACATATTTTTTGACCAGAAATAAGAGAAAAATTTATTAAAAATAAGATTTTAAAAGATACTAGAAACGACATTTTTAGTTTAAAGTCGTTTCGCTTTTAAAATCGAATATCCTTACCTTATTATAGAAAGGTCCTAACTCGTTATTTTCAAAATCGAGTTTTTTGCATATTTCGATAAATAATCCTCTAATACACCACTAATAAAAAATTGATTCGCTCCGACTGAAAATAACAAAAATAAAAGCAGTTGATAAAAGCCCAAAATCATTATAGTAATTTTTTAAAATATATTTGGCAAAGATCATGCATATCACAACTAATTTCACCCAATTTTCACGATGATTTTTTCTCCTATTGTTAAATCATGTTTTTTTTTCATTTGAAAGCGAGCGGGGTAAAGAACTAAGCGTATTTTTTTCTGTGTTTCTTTTTTGACATTCCTCTTTGCACTTATTTTTGTTTTTTTAATTAATGTTCTATTCAAGGTATATTTACACAAGGTAGACTCATTTGGGAGTGTAGACATGCTGCTCTATAAAAGGAACCGAGTTGTCAAAATTGTCTTCATATAAAACAAAAACAATTTAACGCACACATGTACAAATTTTGGCTCATAAACACGAAATTTGACGTTTGGGTTCCTACTATGGGTAAACAGCTGACAAACATATGGGCCAACGAGTTTACCTTGTGTAAATATACCTTGGTTCTATTCTTATTTCAAAGTAAAAAGTGCTTATTAAAATATAGAAAAATAAAAAAATTTAACTAAAAAAAAATTAATACATATCAAAATTAAAGTAAAATCCCGATAATTTGTACCGCGATAAATCGTAATAAACTGTCGGTCCCTTAAAAAAATCTCGTTATTTTAAATTATTATAAATTTCCATACATTTTGGTCCCCTCGCTAATTCGTAATTTTTATACCCACACCACAATAGTGGAGAGGCTATTATGCATTTATGCTGATGTGTGTAACGCCTTAAAATAGTGGTCCTAGACCCATCTTAAAGTATACCGATCTACTCAGAATCACTTTCTGAGTCGAACTAACGATGTCCGTCCGGCTGGCTGGCAGGCTGGCTGTCCATGTAACCTTGTGCGCAAAGTACAGGTCGCAACTTTGGAGATAACTTGATAAAATTTGGGTCATAAGTTCTTATTGGCACAAGGACCAAGCCTATTGAAAATGGGCCAAATCGTAGGACCACGAGGGAAGATAGGGGGAAATTTCTTCCTCTCAGAAACTATCAAACCGATTTTAATGAAATTTAAAACATGGATAGATCCATATCTATATGGACACATAAGCTATACAGTTTTAAAAAAATAGGACCACAAGGGGTGATAAGGGCAATTTTTGTCTCTCAAACCGATTTTAATGAAATTTAAAACATAGATAGATCCATATCTATATGGACACATAAGCTATACAGTTTTAAAAAATATAGGACCACAAGGGGAGAAAGGGGCAATTTTTGCCTCTCAAACTGATTTTAATGAAATTTAAAACATAGGTAGATCCATATCTATATGGACACATAAGCTATACAGTTTTTCAAAAATAGGACCACAAGGGGATGTAGGGGGCAATTTCTGCCTCTCACAAACTTTCAAACCGATTTTAATGAAGTTTTTAAACATTTAAAACATGGATAGATCCATATCTATATGGACACATAAGCTATACAGTTTTAAAAAAATAGGACCACAAACGGTGATAAGGGCAATTTTTGTCTCTCAAACCGATTTTAATGAAATTTAAAACATAGATAGATCCATATCTATATGGACACATAAGCTATACAGTTTTAAAAAATATAGGACCACAAGGGGAGAAAGGGGCAATTTTTGCCTCTCAAACTGATTTTAATGAAATTTAAAACATAGGTAGATCCATATCTATATGGACACATAAGCTATAGTTTTTCAAAAATAGGACCACAAGGGGATGTAGGGGGCAATTTCTGCCTCTCACAAACTTTCAAACCGATTTTAATGAAGTGTTTAAACATTTAAAACATGGATAGATCCATATCTATATGGACACATAAGCTATACAGTTTTAAAAAAATAGGACCACAAACGGTGATAAGGGCAATTTTTGTCTCTCAAACCGATTTTAATGAAATTTAAAACATAGATAGATCCATATCTATATGGACACATAAGCTATACAGTTTTAAAAAATATAGGACCACAAGGGGAGAAAGGGGCAATTTTTGCCTCTCAAACTGATTTTAATGAAATTTAAAACATAGGTAGATCCATATCTATATGGACACATAAGCTATACAGTTTTTCAAAAATAGGACCACAAGGGGATGTAGGGGGCAATTTCTGCCTCTCACAAACTTTCAAACCGATTTTAATGAAGTTTTTAAACATAGAGAAATCCATATTTATATACACACATAAGCATGATGTGTTTTTAAGTACTGTGGTGCTGGGTATCATATGGTCGGGCTTGACCGCCTATACGTTCTTACTTGTTTCAAATAAAATCGTCTTTACCGCTTATAAATCGTAATTGTGTGCTAACTACCACTTATAATTCGTAATAAAAACAACAGAAACATGAAAAGAATGATTTTTTGTTTACCGATATTTTTTTTGCGTCGTTTTTTGCGTGGGTTTTTGCTTGTGTGTGTGTTTTTTCTTTAAGATCAGTTTGTTTTATGAATAATAAAGCAAAATGTCAACGCGCACGCATAAAACTCTGTCGGTGTTACAAAAACAATTATATATATATATATGTTCCTTTTACTCCTCTGGGGAGCATAGGGCCGCCACAAGTTGATTCCAATGATCTCGATCATCAGCGCGATGTTTGACTTCGTTCCACTGTAGTCGTAGCTCGGACAGTTCGGTTATGATTTGGCGTTTCCAGGTGTGTGACAATTAAACAATTAAACAATTTTAACCCCGTTAAATCGAAAACCCATATAATTCATAAGAAATGGCCGGTCCCTTGCGATTACGAATTATCGGGAGCCCACTGTATATGGAATAACGAAATTTTAAATATTTTTATACGAATAAAGCTACGGCAGACTTATCAAATATTTGACGAAAAAAACGGGGCCAACAACCAAACTAAAAAATCATTTCGCTTAATATCAATATTTATTTTGATTAAAATACCACACCTTACAAAAAACTGTTTTTTGCTATGTCTAGTAGTATAATTAGTTTATTTTGTAATATTAAGACCATTTTAAATCTCACTAACTATTAACAAAAGTAGGGGTTACGCTTATTTGATCAAATATTTAATAAGTGTGACCGTAGCTTAAGGAAATAAGAAATTAAAAAAAAATCAACACTGACTGCAAAAAAAAGAAACATGGTGAAAATGTTACAAGTTTTTGGAAGTTTCTTTAAAAAAGAAATACAGAAAAGACATGTCTTTTAAATCATCATGAAAATTGGGTGTTTCTTGCATGATGTGACTTTTACATATGTACTGATACATAGTAGGTGTTAATTTAATATTTAACTTTTAAAAATGTGCTTTTACATTGCGCAGCTTATTTTGTGCAATTTTTAGTTGAATCCCAAATAATTTAATTTACCTTGTCATCAGTGTAACCATTTTGGCATTTTTGTGGCTTAATTTAGCATTACACATTTTTATTGAGCTCAAAAATTTTCATTTAGCATTTTAATTAGCATTTTTATAACATGAATTTGTCTTTATTTGAAACTAGCCTTTACCGCGGCGCTGCCCGCCCCGAGCTTATTTTTGGCTTACTATAAAGGTAAAGTTAAAAATCAATACACATATTTTTTGGAAGGATCTTGCCCATCTGTCACTGCATATTCCTAGCTTTAAAATAATATAAACCCTGTGTATTTTGTTTACGGTGACTATCTATGATTAAAATTCCATTAACATTGGTTAGATATTTTCGGAAGCAATAATTCTCCCTTTGTCCGCCTCTTGGTCTAGTTTTAAAAAATTAAAAAGCCTTATATTTCCAATTTTATCAAAGTTGGTTCAGTTTATTTAGCCGATAATGCGTAGCAAACGCAAAAGTCACTTTCGCATTTGGTCAGGAGGCGGTCGAGCGTACAGTTAGACTGAAGGCGGAATGGAGGGTAAATAGCGTGCTCACTTTTAAACGGCTTTGTTTTTATTTTGAGAAAGGAAACTATTGCTTCAATAGATCTCTTCTAAAACGATAGTTAATAAATTCTGAGTATAGGAGGTTTAGCTCCCTTGGATCCTATCCTAAGCTTTTTAGTGAAACCTTATATAGCCTATGTCCGTTATGAGGTTCCTTCCATTCTTCATTTTGTCGAAAAAATAGAATATATATTAGAGTGTGCCTTATTTTTAAAATTTTTGAAATGTTGACCCGCTAATTTTTTTCTATTTAACATAATTGTAATTCATATGTAATTTCAAGCCCCTACGGCCACGCCTTCCCTAAGCAACAGGGTCTTAAGGTAAGAAATACATGGGTGTTTTATTATCGTGCTGTTTTTAGACTTAAAAATTGTTTTACTTTTTTATGGTAAAAAGAGATCTAACTAAAGAGGGCATGAGTTTTTGAGAAAAGTTTGTAGAAAAATTAGTGAAATTACAGAGTTTTGCAAAAAAAAATTTTAATACCTCTTAGGTGCCTAAAGATAAGGATAATTATTATATAATTGTATAATAATTGTACGCACTTTGAACAATCTCTTTGCACTTGATTTCCAGCAAAATTGCTTATTGAAAATTTACGAAGTTTGTGTAAATAAATTTTCATACATTTTTTGACAGTTCATTTGCGAGGGCGTAAAAACGGACAGTTTAGACAGATTGCGAAACTTTTAAGAGATATCATTAAAATCTTTTTTGATTAAAAATATTTCATAGAAAGTTTTTTTTTATGTTCAAAGTTTGAATTTAATTTGTGCAAAAAAATAGGTATTCTTTTGGAAATTTTACACATCAATCATTTTAGCTTTATAAGCCTATAAAATTAAGTTTGTTCACATCACAAGTTGCACCCTTGCGAAAAAGGAAAAGAGCAAAAACAAAACCAACAGCCACATAGACAATTATTTGTGCTTAATAAATGTCCATATGTGTGCACTCATTTTGCAGTTTCAACTCACACTTAGTGATAGTGCAAAAATATTACAATCATTTTGTTGATGTTGAGTGATGAATTGAAAGATTGCAGCCTCACTAAACATGAGTGATAGTGATGTTAAAAAATTTTGCACTCAAAAAAAATAGTTTGATTTGAAAAAAAACAATCATCAGTTTATTGCAACTTTTTTCTTCTTCACTCATTAGAGTGCAACTTAAATTGTTGCACTAAATTTAAAATTAAAAACTTGTTTTTCATGATTAAAGACAATAATTATACCGTTATTGAAAAAATTTCATTTTGTTTAATGTTCTTTACTTATGCATATTAGACCGTCTCAGTTTTTATACTTTTTTCGAAATCAATTCATGAACATCGATTTTCCTAATCTAATCGAGGCAAATTTCAACTAAAATTGCAGTTTTTCTTAACAGAATGCTACTGTTATGTACACCAAAATCTTTATTTTTCTACCATACTGCATTTACAGAATATAAAAATTTTGCCTCGTTCAATTTTTATATAAGAAAAGGTAAGCAAAAATGAAAAAAAAATATAAGTTCGTATTGGAAAATCTGAATTTGTAATGCTATGAATAAAAAACCATCGAAGAAAAGGGCAATGTTGCTTTAAGAAACATTTAGGAATTCAAATAAGCTTTCTAATGCATGTAATTAGGTTCAAAACCGTTAAGAACTGCTTTAGTTAGAGGCAAATTACTAAAACAAGATTTTTTCATTTTTTGAAAAAAGGCATTTTGCCAAAAAAAACGAAAAAACGGTTTGAGAGACCACTTCCCGTTCATCAATATTTAAGTGTTATTCACCAAAATTCTTGGTTTTTAGAGTAGATTAGGAGAATCGATGTTCATGAAGGAATTTCGAAAAAAAAATGAAAAGTGAGACGGTCTAATACATATCCTCAAAAGAAATCAAAAACCATGCACATACAAAGTTACATTTTTTAAATATTAGCGATACAATATTTGTATGCAGCTTTTTTGATTGCAAGTCCAAATTTGAATTGAGTGCAGATTTCTGCATTCAATCTGCGTTTAGTGATAGTGAAAAAATTTGCAATATCACTCAAAATTTTTAGTGGTAGTTAAAAAATAACAATCATCACTAAAGCTGGTAAAAAAGAGTGCAAACTAATTTCTTTGCAGTTTTATTTAGTGATAGTGCACTGTTGATTTAAATCAATATTTAGTGCACTACCCCCAACTATGTCCATGTGGTTGTTTTTATCTTTTTTCACTTTTGCTTTTTCTTGAGGATGCAACTTGTGACTAGAACAACCTTATTATGTTGCAACTAAAATGCGTAAGGAAATAACTTGATTGGATAGAATGCTTTAAAATTCGGATGTATTTTCTTTTTCAACGTTAATTTTTGAGGTTTTGGCCAGCTAAATTTAAAATCAAACTCTGTGTATCGGTTTGTTTTATTAAATTTGTTTGGCAATAGAATTTTAATATTAAAAAACGCTTGCTGCTCTGGTAATATTGGCCTGTAAATTATAAAAAATATGAGAACTTACTTATTTCATTTCTTCACAATCTCGAATTGAACAAAATATTATTTTCAGCTTTTGTTGATATATGTATGTATGTATATTGAATGTGCAAGAACGTAATGAAAAAACCACTTGAAAATGAAAAATATATGAATGTATGTATGTATGTTGATTTAAGGTAACTTAATTAACTTTTAATAAAGCATTCCATGCATTCATATTCGAAGGATGTAATAGTATGGCTCGTTGTATAAGTTTTAAAGAACGTTGTTTGTCCACTGGTTGTAAAGCTTTACTGGCAATTAATATAGTTTCCGAATCATCAATGAAATTGCTTCTGTTAAAAAAAAAAAACAATAATAAAAAAAAGTGTACAATTATTAATTAATGGTAAAAAAATGGAAAAATAATAACGGACGTTAAAAATGCAAACTTACTTTTTTGATTTATTGCCATGCCCCAAAGTAATAGAACTCAAAGCAATTTGACTGGTGGCATTAAAATATTGGCGTTTATGACCGTAATTATCCAACAGAAAATTGGCTAAAATTTTACGCAACTCGGCACATTGAGGGAAAATATGAACACGCGTCAGTAGATAAGCCAGAGCTTTACGAGGATTTTGCTAAAATAAAATATATAAAGAGATTAAAGTTGCCAAAGTTTTTAAAGGATTTTATTTTTTAACTTACATTAGCTTTATAATATTGTGCCGTTAAATACGCAATATGGGCGGCATGTTGTTCAGAATTTTCATATTTCTTTAACTCAATCAATATGGTTTCTGACAATTGATTGTCTTGATGCAATATGCCTAAAGCACAGGCCGAATACAAAGCTTGTATGGGAGAATCTTTAAGCAGTATGCTAAAAAGGACAAAAAAGTTTAAGGAGAAAATAATTAAAGATAATAAATAAATACCATTGATATAAAATAGTCTTTGTATCGGCTTCACCCTGGAAGGCATATACCATTGAGGCCATGGCTACTAAAATGCGTGCAGCCTTATCATCCTCAATACCGGTAACACTTTTCAACACTGAACTGTATACCGAATAGGATTCTTGATGCTGACCAGCTTTAAAATAAGCCAGAGCTAAGCCAATGATAGGTTTAAATGAAGCTTCCGTAACTTTATTAAAAGCATTAATCGCTTCATTGGGTTCATTAAGTTTCAAATACACATAACCTAAATTGGTAAACATGAGATCTCGCTCGTTTCCGGTCGCAGCATTTTCAGCAGCTTTAGCATAAGCTTTAAGAGCCGTTCTATACTGCTTTTGTCGTTCACTTAAAAACCCTTGAAATGAGTAGGCCGCTGCTGATGAGTTATTTTCCTCAATAATGTTATACCAATTGATAGCATCCAAGGCCACTGTATCAGCATACATGCTCTCAATGGCATATCTATAATGAGTCATTTGAGACTTTTCCTTATTGGACAGAATATGACAAACCCAGTGAGCATATCCCAGAAAAGCTTCAGCATGATAGTCGAATTGCTGGCAATGGCGATATAAATCAACAGCTTCAATCTCCTCCATTATGGCTTCTGCTATCATAGCTTGTCCTATCCAAGCGTTGGGATAAATTGGAGAAGATTGTTGGGCTCTTTGGAATGCTTGATTGGCCAGTTTTATTTCATTTAGTTTTAAGTACAATACACCCAAATTAGTCCAAGTTGTATATGATTTCCGATCTATGTTCAAGGCTTGTATAAAGCAATGTTGTGCTAAAGGTAAATTCTCTATAACTTTTAATAAAAATTGTTACTATTAATAAAAATATTCATAAATAAAGCACATTTAACTAAAAAAAAATACCTGGGTGCATATTTATGACACCTAATAAATTCCAGTTATGCCATCTACAAGATTCATCTTTAATTGCCATTTGACAGGCTTTTGTGGCCATTTCTAAATGATTTTTGGCTTCCTCTGGCATATATTCGGCTGAGTAATAACAGCACAGTGCCAATTCATACCACATATAAGTATTTTGTTTGATTTTTAAGGCGCATGTATAAAATCTAAGTTTTTAAAGACTTGTAAACAATTTTTTACATACTTTACACTATGTAATCTTACCTTAAAGCCAAACTTAATAAATCTTTGCGTGTTAAACATGCAATTTCTGTATCTCTGTTTGCCAATTTACCACAAACATCAAGGTTAGCTAATGATTTAGGCATTTGCGCTGTAGTCATAAAGACATTGGCCGCTAGTCGCCACAACCAAACCATATTCAAATGTTCAGGATTTAAAAAGCATCTATAAATCGCAAAACGCATTGAGTTAAGAATTCTATACAAATTAATTTGAAAATCACCTTTGCAACATGTTAATGGCCATTTGTAAATGATGTTTAGATCTGCCAAAACGATATTCCAATTTAAGGTCATTTGCCATACCTATATGAGCTTCGGCTGCACCCTTTAAAGCAGGCAGATAATTTTCATCGTCTTTAAGTAAATTGTCAAATTTTTCAATGGCCTCAATGTACATGCGTATTGTTGTTTTTATTAAAGCAATTTGTAATTTGGCGTACAAGTTTTCTGGCTGCATTTCAAGAATTTTTTGAAATACTCTTATAGCTGAGTTGTAAGATCCTCTTCCGGCGTATGCATCGCCTAAAGATTCCCAGTATATCATGCAAGCGACATCATATTTTATTGCAGTTCGGAATGATTGTATTGCCTAAATTTTATACATACATTTATTGTGAACAAAAATGTATTGCTTTTTAAAAGCTGTCTGATATGTAAATATGTATAATAAATTGTATGTATACCTACCTCATCACACCTCCGACTATTTAGATATTGTAAACCCAATTTGTAATAAATGTGTTTAGATCTTTCAGAATTGTTGAGATGCTTTAATGTGTTTATGAGCAAAGACATATTTAAGTCCTTAAAATAAAAAAAAAATTGGTTTAATGTTTTACAGTTTTTCTTGCAGTAACTAATTATGTACCTCTTCTTCCAACTGCTGGTATATAACAGAAAGATTCTCAACAGCTTTCTCATTTAATGGATTTAGGCTAACACTCTTTTCAAAACATTTACGTGAGCGTACAATATCATTTATTGCAAAATAAATTTTTCCCAAGTAATAAAAACATTCTGAACTATATGGTTTTAAACGCGTAGCTTTTAAAATAGATGTTAAGGCAGAGCTATAATTTTGTACTTTATAATAGCATTTCCCCAATAAAAACTGCACAAAAAAAGATTCTAATTCAGTTATAGATGATTCGATGTACTCAATAGCTTCTAAAGGGGAACTAGAAACAAAATAGCCAATAGTAAAGTTAATTTTGTTAAAAGGTATATGATATTTATGATAGTAAATTACTTACAGTAAAAATTCAGCTTTACTTAATGGATCAAGTTCTAAACTCTGAAGACACTCTTTGTTTTCTAATTTGCAATAACATCTAAAAGAATTATAAGTTTTAATAAAGATTTTCAATATTTTATTTCCGTACGTACCTAGCTAATATTTGATTTATTTCCGTAGATGTTTCTTTTGTTTTTAGAATTTCTACAGCTTCATTCAATTTAGTTTGTTCTTCACTATTAGACAAACAAATAGCTAGTTCCGTGCTATTATTTGCCTTAAGTTGATACCATATTTTCTCAGCCAATTCATAAGCTTCTAATTGCATTTCAGAAAAAGCTAATAATTGCAAAGCGATCTCATAATTTGGTTGAACAGTTTGAACTTTGTGCAAAAAATCTCTTGCGGCCACAAATTGTTGCGCATTATAAAAGCCAATTGCTTTAACAAACATACCCAAACTTGAATTTAAGTTTAAATCCAATAGTTTCGTAGCATAGAAATCAATATCGTCTTTTAAACTATCAAGACAAGCTTTTCTTGAAGAATTATAATGTTCACAATAGATTTTGCAAATCCATTCATAAGCGTATATTTCCTCTGGATATAATTCAACCAGGTTACATGCTTTTTCCAAACAGAGTTTTAAATCGCCAATTTTGTACAGAAATTTTATAAAACGTTTACTAGCAGTCAAATAAATGTCTAACCCTTCGTCTAATAATAAAGATTCTAAAGAAGATTTATACTATAGGAAGATTAATACTTGCATAATAAGTTACTTAACTAAAAAATTACCAATTGCTCATCATGTGCTTCCAAGGGAAAATCATGTTGTATCCATATGCGACCTAAATATTTAAGCAATGTAATATTATTTTCCTCATCTTGCGATTTTAACGCTAGACGTTTAAAGATATTAAAACATTCTTGAACTACCGTAGTGTTGGACGAAATATTGAAGAGTTTATTATAATAATCCAATTGTTTTTCGCTAAAAAAAAACGTACAAGAAAAAAAACAGTAAATTGTTCAAATTAATTACGTACATATAGACATACAGGTCTGTCACAGAAATCAATTCCGAACTAAAGTGAATTAATTTTAAGTGCAGCAAGATGCGAAATCACTTCCACTTTCTATCGGAATTGATTTCTGTCACAGGCCTGTTAAATTAGTTACGTTTTGTCTGACTGTTTCATAATCGCACAATCTAAACGAATTAAGAATTCGCATGTTAAGGGGTAAAAATGTATGAAATATTCCAGTAATGCGGTTTGGCCTTGAAGGCTTTTTATATTACAAGCAATAAATAAATAAATACGTATAAATTCGCAACTAAGAGTTTCAAAAATAGTTTAATACTTATCGTTGTTCATTAAAAAATAAGCGGACATGTGTCTGGTACTTTTCGGACCTTTTGAGGAGTAAACGGGTAAAATCTGTATTTTGGAACTTTTTTGTTTTAAAGATAGATAAACCATTACACATATAAATAAAAATTATATTACACTCGTAATTTATCTAAAAAATACAAATAAAAGTTTGCTACTTTTTGGTACTTTTTAACAAAACATTTTTCTTTATTCCTTGACATAGTCATACATATTAAACAGTCAATTGGGTGAAAAAAGTATAAGAAAGGGAAAATACGGGAAATTAAATTTCATCCTTTTACTTTTACGTTCTACATGTGGTACTCTTTGAATTTTCTTTGATATTGTAACATAAAATAATAGGTGCAGGGCACTGAGTGATTGAGCTGAATAATGCTTAAACCTAGTAACATAAACTTTGGCATATAAAAATGTCCACGAAAGAAAGGAATGCGCTAACAAAGTAGCGCAATAAATGCTAGTTTTAAATAAAACTTTATAGTATTGCAAAAAATTAATAAAATTATTTCAAATTCAAATATGTAATTTAATCTGTCACGTTTAAAATAAAATATTATTCCGTGAGTTCATTTGTAGAGAAACTACTTATTTTTAAAGGAGAAGCCAACTTTGTATGTAAGTATATAAAATTCGCTTAAGGGAAATTTTATTGCTTTAACACATCCCCTTTTCCCACATCTTTATATAACATTTATTTCAGAAGATAAGTATGTAGTGCAGTGGTTGGATTAACTAATAATAACTTGAAAATCGACCAATTGTTATAATATTTGAGCAAAATTTTCGCATCCTATTGCATGTTGTACAAGCGATAATGTCTCTTTTATACTGGGAGAGCTTTTGTGTGCGAGTTTTATAATAACAAGCAATTATTTCATATACAGGCTATACTTAATACCAATTTATTAATTTACTCAAGGGGGACAAATAAAGTTTATTGAACGAAAATAATATAAAATTTAGGGCGGGCGGGACTTGTGGGTATTTTTGGGGCAAAAAAAGTGTCCCCCCCCCACATCACTTATATCACGGTATGAGTAACTAAATAAAAGGAAATTGTTTCACGATTGTTATAGTTTGTTTTTCTTTTCCTCTATTTACAACGACTTCGCTAATTAAAACTTATGTACATAGCCGGACTTCGGTCGGGCGAAAAAATTGTCTCCTCTATGTTATCACTAGGTTTGTGATACCCATACAAATGCATATTTTTTGTCGAAAGTCTAAGAACGATGCCGACCAATTATCTTTCCGAATCTTTAAATTTGCGGCATCGATTTGTTTTTGCATATTTTGTTATTTTGAGTGATAATTTTTAATTTCCATATTATACAAAAAGTTCCTAAAAAATTTTAAAATACCCAAAAAAAAACCTTGCAACACAAATTTTAAAATCAATAAACAAATTCTTTTGAAGCTTTGCTTTAAATACAGGATTTTCAAGATTTCGACAACAGATCCTTCTATTTTAAAATTGTGTATATTGAAAAAGATCTATTCAAGAGCTTTAAAATAATACCAATATTGGCCCTATCTATACGTTCAGAAATATAGTTCAGTGAAATGTTAGAGGTCGATAACTCGAAAACTATGCGTTTACTTCACTTTTGTCCCTTTATATTTTCTTATTATTTTTCAATTTCTATCACCCTATGTACATTTTATTTTATTTGGAGCTGCGTCGGTAAACTAGATTTGTTCCAAACAAAATACCTATGTACAAAAATATTTGCAATCGTGAGCAAATAACTTTTAATTTAAGTACCCAAACATACCACTAAGTGGGCGGGGCGGTTTTTTGGATCCAGCACCCTTAAATTTTAATTTCGATTTTATTTTTAATTCTAAATTGGGTTTCATATTATTTTGGAAATTTTGTGTGCCCCGTAAACTTGAGTCTAGCCAGGGTTTTCTTGTATAAAAATGCAACTTAGTTAACTTCGTTTTACTTACGGCACCAGTTCAATCAATTGTTCCAAAATTGTTGGTAATTCTTCGGTCGGTGCACAATTAGATAGCCCCTGCAAAGCAACAGTCGGCGCTTGGGGTGAGCAATATTCAAGTGCTTTGCGTAAATACTTTGCTGCCTCCCGTTTGTTTAAATTTTGATAAGCAGCACCCATTAGTAAATAGCCCATATAACTGTTCGGTTCAGCTTTTAAGACTTCCTAGTTTAGAAAAAAAAATGGCAATCAGTGTGTTTTTAAGCTTTCAAAACGTACTTCGCATTTTTTAATGGCATCTTTATAATTTTCTTCCTTTATAGCTTCTCGAACTTCTTTCAACAAAGCTTTTGTTTCCTTTGTAGACATTTTTCAATAAAAAATTAATTTTTCACAACTAATAAAAACTAATTATTTACGTACACAACCGGCGTAAAAAAATTAAAACAAAAAAATTGGTGTGATAAAACACACAGCTGGTTTTTACTAATTCACAATAGTGTAGAATAGAAAGGCGTACTGTGGGCTTAGCTGTCGTTATTTTAACGAAAATAAATAGTTGTTATTTTTATCCAAGACGCAAATTGGAAAAATATGTACTAAACAGGGAAAGGGACTTCATGTAATTGCATGTTGTTGTCTGAGACTTACCTGTAGTTACTATCTTTGCGAATCACAAATTTTCAAGTAAAATGGAATTTTACATATTTTGCTCTTATTGCATATTTGGTTATAAATGCATATTTTTCGTCATATTTCGTAAAATTTAAAAAAAAATGTTTTTTTTTATATATTTTTTTTTTTTTTTTTTTTTTAATATTGTACAGTTGGAAATGGTGAATCATGCTTCAATAGCTCGAGCTTTTAATGATTCAATTTCGATTTTACAATCGAATTTTTTAATATAAAACAAAAGAAACCTACACAAGACATACAAATTTCTTTTATATATTAAAAACTATCTGAAATTAAATTCATATTATAAGCTCATTTTATTAAAAAAAGAAAATTCTCAAATGATAGTCTAAGAGCATCAACATCATTAATGCTGTAAAATTTAAAGGAAACGTTACAATCACCATTATCGTGGTTTGCGAATTTAAAATACGCCTACGACTGTTTGGTAATAGATTAAAGAGAACGTAAACGTATTTTCTTTAATCTATTACCAATAGGGTTTTTTCCCGGGAATTTCTATTATTTTATTTCCCGCTTTCCCGGGATTTTTTTGCCGGATCCCGGGAAATATAAAATTGCTTATAGTTTCAGAAAACAGCTATTTTTACTCCAAAATTTAGTTTTCTTTTCTCTTAAAGTTAGAATCTTGTGGATGGGTTGTCGATTAGATCAATTACAAGAAGTGAGTACATACGTAAATCAATGTCTCCTTCAATAAATCTATTAAAAGCAGGATGGGCGGTGCAATACTTGATAGTTAATAAATTTAGTGAAGTGAAGAGTTGGTAAAGAACATAAATTCAAAATAAGATGCAGGCAGTAAATTCTAATTGTCCATAGACAAGTCTTAAAAATAGGAGATACCTTAACATATCGCTCCTTTATTGCAACATTGTCATATCTAGGAACACACATTGTCCTTTAGATTGCAGATGGGCCTAATGAAAAGAAAAGGTTTGCAAGAAGTAGTCCGGATGATGCTATTTTTGGCATCAACATTGACATCAGAAGCATGCAACAACGGTGCACTTTTAACTATGTGTCCAACCTCGGTAAAAACCTGAACGAAATTTTTCGGAAACATAGTAATAAAACAGTAAATTAAATCAGAAATATACTCTTTGACGACTCCCTAACCGCTTTAAGTGTGACAGAAAGCTATTTCCTAAGCCGTTAAAAAATGTTAATATATTTATTAAAATATTTTATGAATTAGATTTTTGATCTCATATCTCGATACCTCCTTTTTATTGTTTTTATGAATTAAATTGTTATGTTTATGTTATCTTTTTATCTTTGATCTAGAGCATAATAATAAGGAATTTACATATTATACCGTAAGGTTATAATAATTCAAGTTCCTCTTTCAATCTTCAATTAATTTTTGTAGTATTTAAGCATTTATTTTACTTACTTTGTAAACAAGTTCCCTTACGTTTGTTTATAGAAGTTTTTTTCATTATTTAAAAACAAATTTACTTTGTATTATTTGTATGGAGCGGGATCCCGGGAAATTTAAAAAAATTTCCCGCTTTCCCGGGAATCGAAAAACTCCGCGAAAAAAACTCTAATTACCAAACAGTCGAAGGCGTATTTAAAATTCGCCAACCACGATAAGGGTGATTATTTTAAAAAGAATAAATTTAATTTTTGCTTTTCTAAAAAAAACTGGGTGTCTTCTCAAACGTCGGTTACAAACTTATTATAAGTCTTTCATTTTAAAATGCAACCGTATAGAATTTTACACTGTTATCTGTTCCAACGTGTACCAAAAAAGTTATCGATGTGCACACAACCAAGGCAAGCTGTGCATCGTTGAACTTGATGATACATATTTGACTGCAAGTATGTTTTGGAACTCAGCAATTATTGAATTTTCAAAATTTAATTTTCCTCAGAAAATTTAAATGACAGTGACAATAGGAAAATGTCAACTAATAATCACTGCCAACGTTGGTAACACAACCAGAATAAACAAGAAATACAAGTTTAGAGTTAGCAGAAAGACAGAAAAAACTAGTTCTAGGAACAAGTTAACAAAGTATCTAAAGGTACTTTTACACGACATTTATTTTTCAGTGGTTTTTTCAGATGTAAAAATTCATACGTATGTAAATGCACATGTCTTTCAAAATTTACAAGTACTGAAGGTTTATAGCATAGATTACAGTTTATAGACTTTGCTCTCACACGTTCGCTTTTGGTTTCATCTGGCATAACCGAAAAAATTCTGATTTACTGCCTATTTCTGATATGCGAAAGGATTCTTTCTTTCGAAGGAAAGAATTCTACACGACATGTACATATGCATGTTGCAGTAGGAAATTATCCAGCCCAATTATGAATAAAAATTCCCCGGGAGTTTTTCCCTTTTCCCATTTTTAGAATTGAATAAACATAGAAAAAATGGGAGAAGGGTACGACACGATTTTTCACACATGATAAAACTGACCAGATTCTGAAAATATAGCAATAATTCATTTAAATTTTTTACGAACAATTAAATTTTTAATGTGAATCCAGCAGTCTATCACTTGGAGAAGTTACGATTTAAGCCACACCAGTGGATCGAGACAGTCGATTTTTTTTCTGAAACACTTGGTATTGTTATCAGATGTAAAGTGTAAAAAATGAGCAAAATCGGTGAACGGATTCAAAGATAATGACGATATTTCTTAAATTTTGATACAATTTCATATATATTTTTTTTTTTTTTTGCTACAAATTCATGCAGACAACGGATTGCTGAAAATAAATTAAACTGAAAATCAAAAGAGCTAAAAATGATCTTTTATATTAGGAGAATTTTCCGGCTTTGGCAAGACGTAAACTTAAGAACTTGATTAAGATTTAATTAATTATGTTACTTTATATTTTTATATAAAAAGATTCAATAAATAAATAAATATGAAAAATATATACCAGTAAAGTTATTCATCAGTTTGTTGTCACTTTAAAATTTAAAACAGGTTTTAATAGACCGTTCATCGACTACCGCAACCAGAAGATTTTGAAAACGTTTTTGATTCCAACTAAACTTAATTTATTTATTCATTTTATAAATAATTAAAAAGCGAGTTATGTTTTTTTGTGCTTATTTATATGTTTTTGTGTATTTAATTTGTTTAAGGATTTTACGTTGCAATCGATAACTTTTAAAAATAATTCATAAATAAGTTTCATTTTTTAATGTATTTTTAACCATAAAATCTTAACATTTTTTAAGAATATCAAAGCTGCTTGTTTTCACTTCAAGTGAATGAAATGCCATTTATCAACTGCAATTAAAAAAAGGGAAAATTTTATATAATTATAAATAACTTCAAAATAAAAAAAAAATAAAAAATTAATGAGCATTATTATTTAGAAAACAATTTATTTCAGCATCCTTATTAATATTTACAGACAAATTTTTATAAAAATAAACTACAATATTTCAATTAACAAGATTTTGTTTGTCGTGCTTAATTCCCAATTTTTATTCTTGATAAAAACACTGAAATTTATTGTTGATGGGATAAGCTATTCCTATGCGCATTCCACTGCTTGCTTAGACCAGATCATTAGGAAACTTCATGCAAAGATTTTAGAAAAACTAAAGTTATTAAACAAATAACTACAATACTGGTGAGTATTGCATAAACTGAGATTGTATCTAAAGCAGCATTGAGTTGTACATATTAATTTTTTGGTTTGAATAACTTGTAACCTTTTTAAATCATTTTATAGCATGTGCATCGATTTCAAACGAAGATTCTGTTCGCTTAACTTAAGCATGTTTGCACCTATTAAATATTTAATGTCCTACACGTGACCAGGGTTGTTAGATGTGACGATTTTTCGTCATTTTGTCGATTTTTTTTGAGGAAAATACAGTAAAACGACGATTGACGATTTTTTTTTTACTAAAAGTAATAGTGTTATGACGATTTTCTAGCATCAATAAAACACTAACTAGAAATATTTGCAATTATATTGGGAACAGTCCAAATCGTAACAATCAATTTTTCGATATACAAAAATTATTGGAAATTAAACAAAAAAAATTCTTCCCCCATCACAAACCAGGTGGCTTTCATTAGAAGCCAAAATATACACTAGAGCCCCGGCTTGCGTCGTTTCCATTTGCGTCTTTTTTTTAAAATTGGTTTAATCGAATTCCCATTTAATTCTGTTAGGTAAGTTGTTAAACGCATAGTTGCGTGTTAGGAAGTGAGAAGTTAGTTCTTAATAAGAAGATGTGTAGAAAAATGAGTGCAAAGAAAAGAAAATGCATTAGTTTGGATGTTATAAAACATTTCAAGTCGGGTGAAAAAGCTGTTGATATACCCGGACCCTTGGTTTAGCACCTTCAACAGTAAAAACAATTTGCAAAAGAGATAGCGCTAAAAATTAATCATTTAATGATAACTCAAGTTAATAGCAAATGGGATTTTATTTTTTATTTAATATTTGTTTGAATATGGATAAATGATATAAACAAATTTTTGTTATGTTTTTATGAAAATATTTTGGGGAATGTAAGAAAATATAAACTGTTTATTGTTGTTGCTTTTGTTTAAGCTTTGATATTCTTACAAGTAAAACTTTTGCTTATAATTCTTATTCGCTTAACAGTTTTATTTGTATAATATCTTTAGTTTTTCTAAAATTTGGATGAAGTTTCCTGATGATCTGGCCTAAGCAACCAGTGAAATGTGCATAGGAATAGCTTATCGCATCAACAATTAATTTCAGTGTTTTTATCAAGAATACAAATTTGGAATTAAGCACGACAAACAAAATCTTGTTAATTAAAAATATTCTTTTCTTATGTATTTGTTTTCAAATGATAAATATATTTTTACTTAATAAATAGAATAAAACGTAAATATCACTTTTTTCATAAATAGAATTTATTGCTAAAAATTTATGGGGGTATTCACGTCACAAGTTGCACCCTTGCAAAAAAGTAAAAGTGCAAAAATGTAACAACAACCACACAGACAATTAGTTGTGCGTAAATAACTGTCTTTGTGGTTGTTGTAATGTTTTTGCACTTTTGCTTTTTTGCAAGGGTGCAACTTGTGACGTGAATACCCTTTATATTTTTTAACCAATCAATAAAAAATCAGTGCAATAAATTGCCTCTGATTTGTAAAATTTAAATATTTGACGGTTTTTTTTGACGATTTTGTTAAATGTTCGTGACGATTTTGACGAATTTTGTAAAAACTTTTGACGATTTTTTAAGAAAAAAAGCCTAACAACCCCGCACTTAACCACTAATTTTATTTAAAAACTATTTGTTTTTGCAAAACGTTTGGCTAGTACTACGTTTATACGTAGCCTATTCGCGAATAAAATTTATTTGCGATTACCTAACAAGCTTCGTACAGACGGTGGTCAGATCTTACAATGTTGGTATTAAAATTGACTAAAAATGTCTTGCAACTATGTGAACATTTTACGCTATTGTCATTTGGCAGATGTGTTAAATTAATGCATCTGACAATGGCACCATTGTCAGAAAAATGACAGCATTGTAATATCTGACCATCGTCTGTACGAAGCTTTACTGTTTGTATGTCAATTTTCTTAATGAAATTTCTTATTTTTAAGTGTTGCCAGACGGAAAATTTATTCATTTAGGAGCACTGTATGCATATAAATTTTTTATTTTATAAATGAATAAGATCAAAAATTATTGTGTATTTTTAAATTTATTTGCACATTTTTTATTAAATTTTACTTTTGTTGTCATATGAATGTGCCACACTGAAATAAAAACGTAAAACGGTTAAAAGCAGGGACATAACAGTTATAACCAATATTTGAAAAAATCCTGAAATAATAATTTTTTACGAATTTTTAAAACCTGATCTCTGAATAATTGTTACAAATAACCAATATTTTTTTGGTCTTTGATAACCGTTATAGTTTGTTTTTGTTTTTTATGGGCTTCCATAACCATTACAAAAGATTTTAATTTTTTTTGGTCTTCCGTAACCATTACAAAAGACTTTTATTTTTTTTGGTCTTCAATAACCATTATAAAAGATTTTAATTTTTTTTGGTCTTCCGTAACCATTACAAAAGATTTTTATTTTTTTCGGTCTTCCATATCGAATTTCACACAAGTTTTATGAAAATATTCGTTGGAATATAAATAATAAAATCTATGAAACAGGTTTCGTTACAGTCAATGTTTATGAAAAGCTTCATAGAATTAATGAAACTCTACAGAAACAATAAATCGTCAGGTAATGAAGCATTTTATAGAATCTATGAAACAGTTTCATTAAAGTCATTCCTAAAAAGAGCTTCATTAAATTATCTTTTTTATTAACTTTTGTATTACTAGCAATATTTGCATTTGAAATTACTTTCATTAGTTCGCTCAAGCCAACCGATAGTTGAGGATGTTAAGAAATAATTATTTCTTTTTGAAAAATGTTTTTTTTTGGTCGCTCGAGCCAGGAATCGAATCCGGGTTCTATCGGTTTCAGAGTCCACATCTTAGCTACTACACCAGCAGCACTGACTACTCAATGGTATATAAATACAATTTTAGTGCGAAATTTCTTGTATTTAAAAAAAAATCGGCAGAATATGCCTAAAACTTGAGCGGTTTTATTTAAATTCAGCATCATGATTGTGTGGCATAATTTATTTCTATTTACAAATATGAGAAAGATATCAAAAAATTTGCGGATCCTTACCAAAATCATTAACAAAAAGTTCGTCCTTGTGCAAATATAAGTCAGTGTGCGAAATTTTATAAAAATATCTTAAGATTTGCGAACTGTAGCGTGGTTATAGAAGACAGAAAAAATAAAAATCTTTTATAATGGTTATAGAAGACCAATAAGAATAAAAATCTTTCATAATGGTTACCAAAGACCAAAATAATTAATAATCTTTCATAACGGTTATCAAAGACCAAAAAAAAAATAATAATCTTTCATAACGGTTATCAAAGACCAAAAAAAATAATAATCTTTCATAATGTTTATGGCAGAACTATAATTTTCTGGGTAATTTATAATTATTATTACAGGACCAATTTTTTTTAGTTATTTTTTCCATAACCTATTGGATATTTAAAAAATAATAACAGTTATTTCGGGTCCCTGGTTAAAAGTGTGGCAATGCTTTAAATCTTATTTACAAATAGTAGTGCCGTTAATCAGGAATTGTTTTCATTAATTAGCTATTCGAAAAAAAAATTAATTCACTGTTTATGCGGCAATATTCTCTACTTGCAATATATTTATTTGCGAATAAGTGGTGCGTATAAAAGTAGTATAGATCAAACATCATTAAACAGTTTCTAAATTATATTATACAATTATCTTCTTACAAATAAACAGGGGTGTGCTGGAAATTTAAAACGTAAAACGCAAGACTTTTAAGTCTTTTTTTAATAATATTTGCGTATTAAAAGAATTTTATGAGAAATATTATACAAATAGTTCTCTATTAAACAGATATTTATTACAAAAATTAGATTAAAAGTGTCTTAAAAACAACTTGCCAATTCTTGCGTTTTACGTTTTCGAAACCCTGAAAGTTTAGTAAATCAATAGAACCTGCTAAAAATAAAGCTAAAATTTGAACAATTTACTGGACACGCCTTTTTTGGACTTTTTCGTCAACTATTTGTTGGGTCTGATCATACCTACATACATGTAAAACAAAAACAATATTTTATTTTATTGGTAATGTAAAAATAAATAAATAAATAAATGGAAGTTAATGTCGGGGTTCACTATCCTACACAATCGTACGATTAATTCACACGAAAATCTGACGCAATCCTATCGGATATAAAAAAATGTCTGCAAAATCTGCTCTCAATGCCACACTATCCCACAAAAATTATGCAAACTCACATGACTCAGCTACTTTGCAAGAAAATGCAACTCTGATATTTTATAAAAATTTTCATAAACATTTGCAAGTCGGACAGACTTGTCAAAAAAATCTGTTATTCAATTCATTTTTAAACCCGACTATTCTACTTTATGAGCACAAATCGTACAAATTGACAAATCGTATGACTGAATATGATAGTGTATCGGCGGCTTTCGAAGTCTTCGATGAACAGTCAGTTGATCTCGTTAAATCGAAATCTTTTATTCTGTAAACCCATCTAACTCGTATAAAACTGCCGATCCCTTCGATTACGAATTATCGGGATTCTAGAGTAATAATAAAATGCAAGCAAGGCGACGAAAAAAATATTCTTGGGAATAGCTCTTTTTTGGCAACGTAAAAACAAATCAAACGAAAATTAAAGTTATGAGCAACAACAAAAAAAATATTCTTGTGAATAAATCTTATTAGGCATCGTAAAAACATATAAATCAAAGATAAAAGTTATGACTTACGAGAATAACTCTTATTTAAAAAATAAAAATTATTCATTTATCTATGATTGATTGATCTATGTTGATCTATGATTGATTGATCTATGGCCAACTTTTTCAATCTCAAATATTATTGGTCTCTGAGATCAAACGATCGTTTTTAAAAACTCTGATAAATTTTGAACCATTTTAAAACTAATTTCTGAATTAAGGTCTAAATTTTTGTTACAAAATACGGTTCAACTAACATATACATACAATATAAAATTATGAACAATTTAGTCAAGAAATACAAGAAAAATGTATGAGAAGACACCAATTTTTAAAGAAACTAAAAACAATTTTATTTATATTGATATATTTGTTTATATATATTTAGCTGGTGAGGCCTAACTCCATTTGTGAAAGTAAAAATTTTTTATTTAATTTTTCCCGACGTTTCGTGAATTTTATGTTCACTTCTTCAGGGGATTCGTAGTGAAAAGAAACAAATTTGTATTACATTTACATATTATAAAAAAAAATATAAAAGACAACGCTAGTGGTGTCATCTTCTGTTTTTCAAAACAACTCTATAACAATTTTATATAACTTTGTTTTCAAAATCTATTTCCATCACCTCCTTGATTAAACATTGTACAACAAGAATTTATAACCTAAACCATTCATGTGTTTTAGAAATAAATGTCCATTACTGTTTTTGATTGAGATTTCTGTTCAACATTTTGAAAAACAGCATTTCAAAGAATTCCCTTTTAGACTTAAACTTAAGATTAATTGTTCAAAAAGTTTCTTAAAACTAAAGGATTTTTTGAATAATAGTATTACTACATATGGATGAATTAGTTGTTTGGTAAGTAAGCAAGCATATATTAAGTGCACTATTGCTAACTACAACTTTGAATAAATGATGTTGTCCGAATAGAAAATCTTACCTAGTTCAGAAACTTCTTCGACATCACCACCTTCTGGTGCGCCGGAGATAGCCGTTTCAGCCTCTTCTTGACTTGTAAAGAATGGTGAGTCAGCAACAGTAGTATTTAAGCTGCAAAAATTCTTATTACAATAAAAAATCTGATAAGGAAAATGTTTAAAGAAACTAACCAAGAAATAGAGCCTCCTTCCAATTGTTTATTGATTAAGCCTTGCCAGAATTTATGAGTTTCTGTTACAACATTAGTAGCAAAGGCAGCGTTCTTTGCATCACCATTAAAAGCAAATTGATTTTCGGGTTTTCCATCGGGAATCTTATATATTTTGAACCATTCAACTGTGGCACGCAATAAGCCAGGAAAATACTTTTCGACATCACCAATATCATTCATTTTCTCAGCCAATGGATCATTGACATCGATGGCAATTATTTTCCAATCGGTTTCACCCTCATCAATTAAGGCAATTGTACCTAAAACTTTAACTTGCATAACTTGACCACGTTTAGCTACACGATAACCAATTTCCAAAACATCAATGGGATCATTGTCACCCTTGCAACCAGTACTGGGTTCAATGTGATCGGGATTTTCCCAGGTTTGTGGAAAAGCACCGTAATTCCAAATGTAACCTTTGTGTGGGAAACAGTTGGCAACAAAACGCAATTTACCCTTTTTAACATCTTGTTTAATGGGATTTAAGGGATTCTTTAAACTAATCTGTAGAATGTTATTTAAAATACACGCCATTTAGTAATTAAACAGCGTAATATAATTATATTACGTGTTTGTGTTTATATAACTTACTTCCATTTTAGCATTTGTCCAACGTGGTACTTCAACCACCATATTGAATATGGTTTTTTCTTCATTAGCATAGAGGGGGATATCGTGTAGTGGTGAAACCGCTTTACCACAACCAGTTTCTATAAATAATATTTTAGGTAAATATATTGATTATGAGTTTATAGTTCAAAACAAAATATAGTCATTGACCTAATAAATTATTTGCTAATTGAATTTTAATACCAATTAAAATGAACTTATTCCTTAATCAAAGAAAATTCTAACACCTTAAGCAATGGTACGACATTATACTTTGGTACGAATTATACAATGACTAATACAAAAACTTTACTAAAAGGTGAAGTTTTTGCTGAAATTTAAAAAGTTTGACGGAAACGAATTTTAAGATTTAAAGTGAAATTGCTGACGAAATGATGGAGTAAAAATCGGTGAATTGAGTCGAAATATCGACAGCGGTTTTGGTCGTTATGCAACTCGACGCGCATGTTCGAACTTAATTTGAGAGCTTACAAAAATGAACAAAAATTAACACTTCAATTCAAACACGCTTCAAGTTTATCGGCTGGCGTTGCCATACAACTGGCAACTTTTGGCGAAAACCACCTGTCAACAGAATCATCGCACCACCAAAACGTTTTTAGTTGTTTCGTAGAAATAGCATCCTTCGGTGTAGTGCTTTCCATGACTTATTTTGCTCTGTTGCAAAACTTTGGCCATTGCGGAATTTTTGACAGTATTACATGTTGTAGTTTAATAAATTTGTAAATTCAATGGCGATTTGAGTGCTAAATGAGAAGATCGGCCGTATTCTGCCCTTTGAAAAGCTAAATTTTCTTAATATTCGGAAAACTTTACGTAAAAATAACAAATAAAAATTTTGCTGCTACCATTCCCGTATACCGAAATTTTTATTGCCAACTACTTTTTGACAGATGTTTTCTCTATAGATAACCAAACTACATATTTAATTTAAATTTGGAATTTGGGAACTTATCCTGTAACCGTTTTCAGGTGTACTGTAATTTATATTCTCTTTGTATGGGATGTGCCACGCCCACCTAAAAACTTTTCCAGCAGCATCTGCGAAAATTTTTTCGGCCATACAACATTAACATTAAAATTAAATTCATATGTACCTTAAATTTTATTTGCGCTACAAGAGGGGATTCACATTTTAAATCTGCTTTCAATTTTAATATAATTGATTTTGCAACATCAATAACAGTTTTTTAAATAAAAATATTAGTTTTTTTGAGGTGGACATATGAATATAAAAGCAAAATAAGATAAAAACGACAAACATTTTACTGTAGACCAAAATTAAGCTGAATCAGATTAACCCAACAAGCCTGTATATCGTGGACTTAATATACAAACCTGCTAAATCCACTTATGTACAATGTACATACATTTGTATGAACATAAAACTTATATTTTTATGTGAACAGAAAACAAAAAATAAACTATTTTACTTTATTTTGCTACTATACAATTATTTTTATTCCTATTTAGCATAAAATACAACATTTGGGGGATTCACAAGGTGTCATAAAATCATATGTCTTGAACAACCCCTCATAATTTAGTGTGCTATTTTAAATTTAAGTCAGCTGACTTAAAACAAATATAAAAAAAAATAAATGTTTACCTAAAATCAAAATGGTTTTTAATTCTAATCCATGAATTAATAAATTAAATTAGATCTTTCCTGCCTATTTTCCATTTTTCAGACGCAAACCACAAATATTTTATTTTGTTTGTTTACCAAACATCAGAGTCCTAGGCCGATTAAATTTGACGCCGCAAGTGTTTTGTTGAAAAAATGCTAGCCGCAGGTTAAATTCGGATGTTAGCCGGATAAAACTATACCGTCAATGGCGACGGCTACAAAATCATAGCCGCTCGGCTCAGTTGCTCGGCGCAGGTCTCTTCTGATCAATTACGACAGCACAATAAACATAGCAAGCAAAGTTTTATTAATTTAAGACACTTTTTGTTTACAAAGCAACAACAATATTTTTAAACCATTGTAAAATGTTAGAACATTATGACAATACAACATGATAGCACATCTTGTGAATACCCCAATTAGATCAATACTGTATAATCAACTTGAAAAAAAGTGATTTTAAAAGTAAAATTTGGTCATATTGATCTAAGGAAGAGTCAAATGTTCAGAAGTGGCATTCAGGTTCGAAGTTGATAATTTCAAATTTAGTCATCGGAGTCTATATACATACATATGTTTATAATTTCCTTATTTGTGTGTTCCTGTTTTTTGTCTATTCAGAACTTTTGTTAGTCCACTCACTGATGGGATGATGGGATGGGATGAAGATGAAGCATGAAAATCCTAACGTAGCCGGAATTTTGATTTATGGCCTGTGGGCGGAGAATTTTTCTTCCTACCTGGCAGGGAGAGCTTAACAGCTAGTGTCTTATAATGTTAAATATATTTGGTAGTGTGAGTTTTTTTTTATGTTATCAACGCAAGTTATTAAATTTGAAATATCGAGTGGCGCTAAATTTCAGTGCTGGAAATCGAAAACGTAAAACGCAAGAATTTGAAAGTTATATACTTTTAATCTGATTTTTAGTATCAAATTTTGTTTAATACAGAAATATTTGTATAGTTTTTGTCATAAAATTCTTTTATTAAAATATTAATTATAAAACGACTGATAAAATTCTTGCAACTTACGTTTTCGATTTTCAGCACACCTCTGTATATAAGAAGCTTATGCATAGTTTTAGAATTAACGAAATGTTCTGTAGTCGAGTTTTTAATAATCGAAATATGTATAATTGAATAAGATTATTAAAAGAAACTAATAAATTTAATTTTCCTATGGGTAAAACATGTTACAAAGTTCAAAATATCAAACAATAAATAAACGATAGTGCACAAAATAACAATAAATTGTTCCACAATTCAGTGTAGCTGTATGTGTGATTAAGCGGTATTTATCATAATTTTGCATTGAAATTTAAGTGTAAAAAATTAAAACAAAAAAGTTAAGTAAAAAAATCGGCTATGCAGAATCTTATATGCCCTTTACCATGGTGCGGTAAGAGCAGAAAGTTAAATAAATACCGTTCTTTAGACATAAACAAATCTTTTTTTGTGCCCACCGACTTCTCCAATACCGCCCTCATTTTGTCGTATGTTGCGTATTGATAACCTAGATGCTTGTATCTTATCTAATCTATCTATTACTCGAATAATTCGAATAATTCAAATAATTTTATCCAATGGGGAAGAAAACATAAATCTCTACATGAATTGATACCTTTATTATATAAATAAGCACAAAAAACAATAACACAAACATGTAGCTTAACTATAAACAATAAAATAACAATTCATATCGCTCCTTTATTGCAACATAGTAATATCTCAAAAACTCAAAAAAAAAAAAATCAGTATAATATCTCAAACTGGACCGAAGTTATAGCAAAAAATATTTCATTAAGCCTGTATCTAGAGGTTCATTTTGAAAACTTTAATCGCATTTTGCCAAGTTTCATTTTTTTATAGATATGAGTTTGTTGCAATAACCCAGCGGGAAAAAGAAGGAGTAGGAAGGCCTTCTAGAAGGCCTCTGTACCCCTTCTTTTGGATGTACAAGGCCTTCTTACTCCATTCCATACTCATATCTTTTTTACACACGTTGTCATTGCGGAGAAGGCCTTCCGCTCTCGCTTCTTCAGCAGGTACATAAGAAGGGTAACGGGACCAAAAACAATTGATTTTGCTTTTACTTGTGCAAAAACTGTTACTCTTTTTCTACTACCTTCTCATAGAAGCGAGTGTGGAAGGTGTATCTTATCTTTTATACGAAAGAGCCGAGGCCTTCTTTAGCAGTTAGATAAGAATAGTAATTGAATCAAAAAATCTTTTAAGCAGGCCTTTAAAAAGGCCTGAAGTAAGAAGGTCTTCTGAGTTTTCCCGCTGGGAAAGGAGCGATATGTGCTATGTAGATAGTTTTAAGACTTTTTAATTAAATAAATAATTTAAAAAATTAAAAAACCCGGCTGCAAAAAATACAGTTTTATGCATTAAAAAGACTGAAACAAGATGCAAAAAAGCAAAAGTGCAAAAACATAACAACAACCACAAAGACAATTATTTATGCACAACTAATTGTATGTGTGGTTGTTGTTACATTTTTGCACTTTTGCTTTTTCACAAGGGTGCAACTTGTAACTAATTCGGTTTAAAGGGGTCTGGACACGTTAACTATTTCTTATCAAGCGCTATGGTAGTATTAGTGCTTGACAAGCATTTAAAATGTGTATTTCGCCATTAACAGACTATTAAATGATCTGAAAGCCAAAGTTTAGTACAGTTATGCTTATTAGCACACAGGAACCAATAATTTTTTTCGGTTTATAATTTGCAATTGCGTCCCGCCTGCTTTACTTAATGCGGGTATTAAATTTAGGCTTGAGCTCGTATTTTTAGGACTATTTTTTATTTACTTCTTATATTTTTGTCTTTTTAGTTCCGGCCTATTTTGTGAGAGGTGCCAGTTAGCTATGAAAAACTTTTAAAACCAATTTATTGTTCCTAGAAATCGAGTGGAATTGAATTGGAATTGACATTCTTAGTTAAAAATTTTTAAAAAATCACTTAATTTTTTATAACTTTTTATACTCTTAAGTTTTAAAATTACTTTGATTTCAATTGCACTGATAACCTATTAAATTTTTGTAATCTCCTTTAATTTACACTTTTTTTACGATAAATGTTAAACTCTACGTCTTTCGTAAATTATTGTGTTCAATAATATATGTAAAGTGTAACCATATAGAACACAATAATTTACGAACGACGATATGAAAAATGTGCTATGAAAGTGCCAAATTTCTAACGTATGGAATTTGACGTTTATAGTGATATACACAAATTGTCTCTCACACAACAAAAGGGTCTGAAATATGCCCAAAAGTTTGTGTGATAAAAAATAAAGAAGTTAAGAACATGTAATTTAGTTAGAAATCTAAATGGGCTATTTTGATTATTCGATTATTCGATTAATCGATTAATCGTTGTTTGAGTGGATACTCTATTGGATATACAGAAATCAAAAGTCTTTGTTCAGGAGGTACCACTTCTACTCCCACCCGTATTTTTAAAGAAGTTGTGACAATCTTTCTTTTACCGTTCTTTAGATATATTAATAACAAAGATGCTTTTACCTTGTTCTGTAACTTTGGCTATTCGCGTTCTGCCAATCCACTTCACCAATCTCGCCAACATTTTGTCGTATGTTGGATATTGATAACCAAGATACTTGTGCCTAATTTGAAAACAGTTGCTCTTTCAGTTCTTCATATATACAGAAAAACAGGCGGACATCGTTGTCTATGTGTTGTAAAATTATAACAAAGAAGTCCCCATCACATCTGCTGTCTTCTGAAAACCCATTTCAACGGACACACGAATAGACGGAAACATTAAATCAACTTCGCTACTCATCAGCACCCATAATATATATGTATACTTTATATGGTCTAAGATCAATATTGTAAAAATTACAAACGGAATGACAAACATAAATACCATTTTCACCTGGGGTGAAGGGTATAAAAAACACGCACACAGGGGAATGAATACCTTTATATAGCTACAACACTTTTTTCTAAAACCCAAAGCAAATTTAATTTAGCTTCTTATCACCAAACAAGCAAAATAATCATCCGTCACCGCTGTCCGTAAATTGCATAAGCTGATGATGTTGTTGTTTTGATATGTTTAAATAGGTACTTATGTGTAAATGTAATAAAAAGCCTATTTAATTAATGATTACAAATCAAACAAAATTCATACATGCTTTTGCAACAATCAAATATTGACGGTCAATGTCACTTTACTACAATTCACTTTTCTCCATATACCCAAAACATTTTTTTGCTCAATTTGTACTTACTAAAATAAATGCTATAATTAGTGGAATTGGGTGCACCCTTTTCGATGGTGTGATATTGTGTTGAAGACATTTGGTTATTGTGTTTTATTTCCAATTTTTTTTGTAATTTTAATGCCGTTGCAGTTGTTCTCACTGGCCGTTTGGTTTGAAGAAAGTTTGCTGACGAATTCAAATTTTTAATAAAAACTAATGTTGAAAAATAAGCCGGTTTGACAAGCACGTTGTGTAAAGAGGACGAATGAATTTTTGTGAATAAAAAACGTAATGATAATGAAGTTGCCGTAGTCATTGTGTTTTTTTTAGTAAAATATGATATAGACCAAACACTTAACAGCACTGATTTCTAATCTGACATGTAATACAGCAGTTGCCAACGTAGAACTTTTTGGTTATTTAGTGCTGCCATATCGTAAGATATATCTGTTCTTGCAAGTTCTTGAGATGAAGTTTATTTTTCTATCCCCGGGTCTTCACGTAGCAATATTTATTGCGGCAAACGTCAAATTTCATTGCTCCATAAAATTTGCGACGTATAGACCGCATATTGCCATGAGTGGCAATCCATTGCGCAATGATTGCTCTTCTTGTTGCTTGAGCAATTATTGCTTAGCAATATGCTGTCAAATCAGTTGTAATTTATCTGACATTTCATTTCTCTGTACGGTTGTTTTTTGTTTGTGTGTTTATTTATTAAAAAAGCAATCAATAAAAATATTATTATATATTATTTTTTTTAATAAACGTCAAGATCAACAAAAGCAAACGACGAATTTATATTTTTGTAGATTTTTATTTTTTCAATAGAACAATTCAACTTTTTTTTAACGCAAATAAACAAAAAAGTAATACAAAACACAGCTACGACAATTACAATTAATTATTTTATTAATTTAAAAAAGAAAATTTCACAACCACTTCAAAACAACATAAAACATTTGTTATAAATATGTACAGCCACAAAACTTTATACGACTACTCGCGGTGAAAATTGCAAATTTATGGCAAAGTAATTTCAAGTGTTCTCCAGCAATAAATTCAGCAATTATTGCTCCATTGTTCTGTCATTGTTCTGCCGACGTTTTTGCTTGTACTTAGCAATAAATATTGCAACGTGGAGACCCAGCGTAAAAGAAGGGTTTTTCTGAAATTTAAGTAGCTAAAGCTTCGTACTGACGATGGTCAGATCTTACAATATTGGTAAGCAGCTTTGCTTAAATTGCATTGAAATTGGCTAAAATGTCTTACAACTGTGTGAACATTGTAAGCTCATATGTATTCGCAGCAGTGCAAAATTAATGCATCTGACAATCGCACCATTGTCAGAAAAATATTGCTGTTGGCAGCGCCTGCTTACAATATTGCAAGATCTGACCATCGTCTGTACGAAGCTTAACATAAGCTATAATTTATAAAAAATTAATCATCACTCAGTTAAGTTCATTTAAAAACATAAGTAGGTACAATTGTCTGCAATACGTGATCCTGGCATTTGTCGGGATTTGGGATCAATGTTTTTCTTTAAGATACGACTCTTTTTTAAATAAACAACACTTTTTTTAAATAAATTATACATTTTAAAGGGTATTATATACAAAACATATGTTTTTAAAAACTTTATACATATATACAAAATGTAAAAATTTTATTCATATTAATTTAAAATTGATTAATCATATTTTGTTTAAAATTCTTTAATGCTTTCTTATGTTTTATTATATTACACACATACAATTATTCAACCATAGCTTAAATATCGATACCTCGGAGGTATTTCTTGTGAGCACAAGCATTTAAATAGTGAAGACTGCTTTGGCCGATGTATTGTTCTTGTTAAACAACTTCTTACACAATAACACTTTTTAAATTAGCCACAATATTGCTTTCAAGTTTGCCTTTCCATTTGTTTGGCAATTTTACGTTCAATTTAACAGCAGATGACAAAAAAATTTTGGTTTTCTTTGAAAAATATATGGGTGTTTCCACAGAAAATTACCCCTTATAGCTCAAAAATTAAATTATTATTTTGAAATTATATTTCCGCTAATATAATACAAAATAAATGTATCTGTCATTTTCCGAAAGATTAACTTTAATTTTCTTTATAGTGACATCGTGAAATAGGCTGTAATATTTCTGAACACAACCTAAACCATGTCTGTTATATGAACGACGGAAAGCTTTTATTGGTAAAATTTAATAATATTAGCCTTCGTGATCTGCTGATGAAGAAGTATTTTAAAACACGTTCCCTTCAAGCTAATGATGCTCTCAGTGGTGATATTGACAGCCGGGTTTACTTAATTGACCACTATTCTCCTGCGGCATCAAATCTAAATTCTGTTTACCGGAAAATGCTACGTCTGAAAGTTATCACCAAATTTAAAGTTTTGAATAAAGGCAAGTCGAAGGCGGTGTTGACTTTGTGTAATGGAAAGGAAGTTGTATACGATTTAGCTGAATTTGCTGACCTTTTAACCAATAATGATAGATCCATTCTATGAAAATGTATTATTTCTACTCTTTTGCTTGACCCAAATTTAACGAAGTTGTATTTCTGTTGTATATGAGTTCATCATCTACGTTTAAGACATATTTAAATACGTTTTGTTAAGTTTGGTTATTGCAAAATATTATATATTTGTTCCTATTTTTAATTTAATTTTTTTATCATTCTTTTTGATCTCTTTTGTTTATGATGGCGAGTGTTAATTAAATTGTTTTTGTATATATTAATTAACAATATTTATTTTTAATTTTTAGAATGCTATTTACCTACAGAATTTGTTACTCGTGGTTCCCTGCCAACATTTGCAGTTTTATTTTTAATGTAAATAACCAATGAAAATATTGGTCCCATTGTAAGCAACGGATCGTTGATTAAATCATCTTTGAATTCGTTTTCTCAGCAATTCAAAATAGCACATATAAATTGTCAGAGTATTAAACCGTTTCAGAATGCTGTTAAAATTGATGAGTTTAAAAATATTGTCAGAGATAGCTTTGAGCTAATTGCAATTTCAGAGAAGTGGCTAAAACCATACGTGTCTAAACTACCAATACGTTTGGAAAACTGCAAATTGATAAGAAATTACCGTTTGCATCGTCGAGGTGGTGGCGTTTGCATATATTTAAAAAGTAATCTGCAACATAAAATTTCTTTTCAAATTTCTACCGATGATTGTGAATCGATCTTTATTGAAGCCAATTTTAATAATGTTAATACTCCTTTCGGAGTCGTGTAATGTTCCCATGTGGCAACATTAGTGCATTTTAAAATTTACATTACGATCTGCTTTTAGCATTTAGTTCTGTTAACTTCCGAATTTTGATAAGAAAATTAAGAGAAATATTTAATTTTTCGGCAGCGGCTTATAATTTATTGATTTATTTTTACTTGACAGATCGTGTTAAGTTTGTAGATGTTAACAATATACATTCTTATCAACTCCATCTTACACCTGGTGTTCCCCAAGGCTCAATTTTGGGACCCATTCTCTTCACGTTATACGTTAATGACTTATCAAGTTATATTGATAACCATATATGTAAGTCATTTTTGTTCGCTGATGACGTATTACTTTTGTTTAATGGCAGAAGAGTGGAAATTAATAATTTATGTTTAAATATCAATGATATTCTTCAACGTTTTCTATATTGGTCTAATGAAAATTGCCTATCCATAAATTCGTCAAGGACTAAAGCTCATGGTTTTGGTATCAATGAACAGGAATTACTTGATTTAAATATACATGTTGGTGAAACACGCTTGAACTTAGTGGATCGGCTGAAATGTCTAGGCATTTATTTAGATAAATGTTTAAATTTTGAGACTCATATTGATAACATTAGCTAGCAAGTTTCAGGTTTATTGCGTCAACTTTACTCTACGAATATTTATTTGACACATTAAATTAAATTTCTTAATTTCTTATTAAATTAAATTTCTTTTTCCCCAGTCAACAAGGAACCCTCAAATTATATTGCCTAGAATTAACAATGCTTTATTTGAAAGGTCTTTTATTGTAAGAATTGCACGTTGTTGGAACATATTACCCATTGAGCTTCGTGTGTTTTCACACTCAAATAACGCCTTTCGTGTGAAAATGTTTGCTGTTTTTCCGAACTTATAGTGAACAAATCATTGTATTTAATTTATAACGTGATGTTGCTTACATATGTTTTGGGACCAATTGTCTTTTAATATTTTCTATTTAATTCTACCTTTGTATATATAAGCATTGTATATGTGTACATATATATATATATATATTGATTTTTATTTTAGTTTGGGACCTAGGGATTGAGTGCAGCCTGTGCCCCGACTGTCAATTCAAACGAGTTTTAACAACCAGTTTGTGTGACCAGCTTGATAGTGATTTATTGAACGTGTGGCTGTAGGGTAAAACATCGCATCTTTTAGGAGAGAAGGGAAAAGAGAATGTCAATTCTTTTCCCCTCTCTTAAATAAAAACTCAAGACTTGACGAGCCATTCTTGACGTGCGTGAACCAGCACTTACCGTTAATCAACCTAACTTGCATTACGCTGGGTCTCCACGTTGCAATATTTATTGCTAAGTACAAGCAAAAACGTCGGCAGAACAATGACAGAACAATGGAGCAATAATTGCTGAATTTATTGCTGGAGAACACTTGAAATTGCTTTGCCATAAATTTGCAATTTTCACCGCGACTAGTCGTATAAAGTTTTGTGGCTGTACATATTTATAACAAATGTTTTATGTTGTGTTTTGAAGTGGTTATGAAATTTTCTTTTTCAAATTAATAAAATAATTAATTGTAATTATCGTAGCTGTGTTTTGTATTACTTTTTTGTTTATTTGCGTTAAAAAAAAGTTGAATTGTTCTATTGAAAAAATAATATTATACAAAAAAATAAATTCGTCGTTTGCTTTTGTTCATCTTGACGTTTATTAAAAAATATAATATATAATAATATATTTATTGATTGCTTTTTTAATAAATAAACACACAAACAAAAAACAACCGTACAGAGAAATGAAATGTCAGATAAATTACAACTGATTTGACAGCATATTGCTAAGCAATAATTGCTCAAGCAATAAGAAGAGCAATCATTGCGCAATGGATTGCCACTCATGGCAATGAAATTTGACGTTTGCCGCAATAAATATTGCTACGAGAAGACCCGGGGTTATTCTGCTGCGAATGGGTTAAATAAATCAGCTGTCAACTCCTTACAAGGTACAATCTGGCAACTTCAAAGTGTTCAACCAAAATATTGTAGCAAAAAATACGATAAAAAATCACAAAATCCACGCTAACAAGTGAAATTTTTTGGATTTTCTAAAGTTTTACAACAACAAATTTTGTCATAAAATTGGTTTTTTTTTCAAGTTACTAATAGTTTAACTTTGGATAATTTAAAAACCCCCCTAGATTTACAAAGGTTTTGTAAAAATAGTCAAAGGAGACGTCAAATATTTATTTGGCAGACACAGATTTTTTCTTATTGCAATAAATTCGCGTCATAAAGGCACGCACACTTTTGTCTAAGAGGAAAAAACTCAAGAATTGCAGAATAACCACCAGATTACATCGAATTTTTCATTGACAGGTTAAACAATTTTAAAATTTTTTATTAAGTTACAAAAACAATGAGTGCTGAAAAAATGTCTAACGGCAAAACCTTGGACACCATGCCAGTTGCTGGAGCTCAAGGTGATAATAAATCAAATAGAAACCAGCAGGGAGATTGGAATACCAATACCACTGTTGATGACAATGCTTGTGTAGTATGCTTCAAAAATGTTGATCTCTTTTCTTTGGGAGAATGTGATCATCCGGTTTGTTACGAATGTTCAACACGCATGAGAGTATTATGTCAACAAAATGAATGTCCCATATGTCGTCAAGTGCTGTCCAAGGTAATTTATATTAAAATTCGTAGTTTCAGAAGATTACAAAAGTTTAAATGAAGATTAAAAAAGAAATGGTAACACGTAACTCGATTTTTTCCATTTTTTTTTTTTTGTTTTAACCGGAAAAGTAATCAGTAAATACCGCCTTACAATTTTGCAGTTTTTTTGTTTGGCGGAATATCGGAACTTTTCCTAATTCTTGGATTATAAAAGAATATATAGCAAAAACTTTCAAATATTTGGTAAAACAAAAGTATTTTATCTCTCCTGAAAAGTAGTTGTTTTTGAGTTACGAGGTTGCGGAGGAAACCATCGATATGTATGTATCTAAATGAATGTTTGTGGTTTTAACGGACAGAGAACGAAGGCTCTTTGTAAATAAATGTGTAGGTGTATGAACCATAGTATAATTTTTATAATTTTTTACACTATTCCTTCAAATATTCCAGCTAATAAAAAACGTATATATGTTTTAAAGAACTTGCAATAGTAGAGCGTTTAAAATTGCCATTTCCTTTATTTCCAGAATAAGCAAAATCCTTCTGTAATTGAAAAATTATATATAATTATCATAAAACCGAAGAAAACCCCAATATTATTAGATTATAAATTTTAACTAGTATTGCAGGGTACGCACTAGGTTGCTGGGCGAAATAACAATTTTCAGAACATTTTCATAGATCGAGCCGTCTCTATATAAAATACACATATACCTATTATCTTTTTAGTTCACAAATAATAAAAAAACGATTTAAAATTTTTTGAGTTCCCAGAACCAGCAAAAGATACAACTTAAAAAATTCTACACATATTTTAAACATTCTTATTCTTCTTAATTTTTAAGGTTATATTCACTTACGATAAGTTGCCCTATCGCGAACTAGAGGCAAAAAATCGCTCTGAGTATTACAGTAAAAAGTATAAAATTGGTTTCTACAGCAGTGAAATACAACAAAAATTCTTTGAATTACTTGATCATCCTTGTCCAAAGTATGTTAATTGTATACTGTTTTATTAATTTAGAACAAGCGCTGCTTTTACGATAATGTTTCTCTTTTACAGATGCAATTGTCCACCTTATCGCACGTTTCAGGGACTACGTAATCACGTGCGTAAAGAGCACGATTTGTACTATTGTGACCTTTGTGTTGAAAACCTCAAAATCTTCACTTTTGAAAGACGCTGCTATACTCAAGCTGAATTGGGGCTACATCGTGCAAAGGGTGATCCCGACAACCGTTCTCATCGCGGCCATCCTTTGTGTGAATATTGTAACAAACGTTACTTGGATCGCGATGAACTGTTTCGTCATTTACGTCGTGAACATTATTATTGTCATTTTTGTGATGCCGATGGTTGCAATGAATTCTATCGCGATTACAATGCTTTAGCGGATCATTTTCGTCAGGATCACTTTTTATGTGAGGAGGGTCGATGTGCTACAGAAGAATTTACTGGGGCATTCCGTACAGAAATTGATTACAAAGCTCATGTGGCCAATGTTCATGGTAAGGGTATGAACAAGCAACAAGCTAAACAAACACGTACTCTACAATTAGAAATAACTCTGGGGCCACGAGGTCGATCAGGGCAAACAGAACAGGGTGTTGCAAATATGAGAACAAGAGGGTAAATTTAAGTTTTTTTAATACTTACGGCCTTATTCTTAAAAAATAAAACAGGTTAATAAAAGGTTAATGAAACGAATTTTGTATGAAAATCGGTTAATTAAGCCTTCCATAAACCTGTTTTATTTATTATGAATAAGGGTTTTAAAATAAGTTTTAATTTTTTTGTTGATGTTTAAGGACACATGAGGTTGAACCTGAAATAGAAGAAACTTCATATTATCAAGGTCAAAATACAAATCAACAGCGTCCTAACATAGATCCTTGCAGTGAACAAGAATTTCCCTCATTGGCTGGCACATCAACAGGGCCGAATATATCTCTTACAAGACCTCCGCCTCCAGCCATTCTAAATCGTAGCCGCATGTCTGGTCTGGCCCGCACAAAAGAAAACTTTCCAGCTTTAGGCGGCGCCACCAATACAGTTAGTAACAGTGTTGGCGGAGGAGTAGGCGGTAATCCTGTCAATTCTAACCGTGCGCCGCCACCTATTTCTAACGTGATAAGAAAACAACCTGCCAGCGCTACAGGTGCAATACCACGTAATAGCGTGTCTAACAATATGCCTTCAACAAGTACAAATGGCATGATTATACATGTTTCAAATCGACCAGCTTTATCTAGTAATGCCATTTCATCGGCATCCAATAGGAAATCTAGTGCTATGGATTTTCCAGCATTGCCAATGGGCAAAATTAAAAAGAATCAAGCAAAACAATCAATATTAGAAGAGGATATGTCCACGTCAGGTGCACATCTGACAATGTCTTCTGTTCCTTCGAAACATCGCTCTTTGGTCGATGATTATGTGTCAGTTGCTAACCCTGCCAATTTTCAAAAAATTCAAATGGTTCAAAAAGAAGAAATGGAATCAAAAGCCCGCAAAGAAGCAGAAGCTAGAAATGCTCCAAAACTAACCTCTCAAGATTTTCCCTCTTTGGGTGGATCTTCGTCCAAATCATCTGCTTGTAATACCTGGGTCAAATCGACAATGAGTGATAAAAAACAAAAAGATTTAGAAAATCGTAAAAATAAAATTGCTCCTGCACCTTTGTTACCAAAAAGTAGTAATGGCAATAACCACAATAATGTTTCAAATAGTAAAAAGGATAAAAAGCCTAAAGATAAAAAATCAAAGGAATCTAACAATAACAATGACATTTTAACAAATGGCGATCGAGTGCAATCACCTTTACGACCTCCACCAGGCTTTCAAACCAGCAATTCATCAATGAAACCACCACCAGGGTTTCAAGCAACAAATGTAACTGTTAATTCGGTGGCAAAGTCTCCTAATAATTTGACATTTACTAGTTCATTGGGTGAAAGTTATAGCATTTTACCAGCTCATTCATATAGCGCACCTGCCGATGCATTAACACGTAATCAGGTAAGAGTAAAAAGATTTTAAAAATTGTATTGAAAAAATATGACAAAGAAATATGTACATATGTATCTTAGAAGTCTATAAGTCTATATGTATAAAACACGAAAAATGTTCCTAACTATTTGTGTATATCCATTAAAGGCTCTGAAACCATCAAACCGATGTGCTCCTAATCGGTTTCATTAGAAAGGCAATTTTTATAACCTTCACCACAGGTGGAAAAGGGTACATATAAGTTTGTCATTTCGTTTGTAATTTCTACAATATTGATCTTAGACTCTATAAAGTATATATTTTGGGTCCTTATGAGGAGAGAAGTTGATTTAACGATGCCCGTCTTACGTTTGATATGTGTTTTCCGGAGACTCCAGACATGATAGCGGCTAGGCTGTTTTACATTTATGTCACATATAGTCCACCATTTCTTTTATTGAAATTCAACCAGATCGGTCCATAAATGGCTGAGATATGAGGAAAAAAAACCCGACTATCTCTATTTTTTCCAATAATCCCTTGTTGTTTTATTTTTTTTTTTTTTTTTTGTTATATCTGGAGAACGGCAAGAGCCAAATTTGGTAGACACATTAAGGTTATCAATACACAGAATCCCACAAAATGTGGGCGGAATTGGAGAAGTGGGCGTGGTACCTCCCGTATTTTGGGTCCTTATGAGGAGAGAAGTTGATTGAACGATGTCAGTCTGATCATCTGTCCGTCTTACGTTTGATATGTGTTTTCCGGAGATTCCAGACATGATAGCGGCTTGGTTGTTTTACACATCCTTATGAGGAGAGAAGTTTATTGAACGATGTGATGTCCCTCTTCCCCCCACCTTCCTGTTTACAATTGTTCACATATTCTACCATAATGCCCAATATGATTTTCGTTATCACCCTTCTTTATTATTTCATCTATTTAACGAAATAATTTTAACAAATAGAAACTAGGAATTTTTGTTTCTTTTTGCTACTTTAAAATTCGCCAAAAAAGATAAATCTATAGTATGACAACAGTGCCTATACAAAAAGAAAACAAACAAACAAACAAACACACATACATGGTAAAAACTATTTTGGTGAATATAGGCCACTTATTAAGGTTCACAACTCAAATAATATGATTTGTAATTTTTGTATTATGGTTTACAACTTTGCTATTTTGTGGTGAACAAAAACATCAAAAATAATTACAACTCAACTGTGTTGAGTTGAGTTGTGAACCGTAAACGGGCCTAGGTATCATATCGATATATATCGAATCGATATTTTTTAAGAGTATCGATATTTATTATTTAAAAAATCTCGAACGTTTTTTTCTTTAACTATTACCAAATTAAAAAATTTAGTATACCTTTATACATACATACATATTTATGAACAAACATAATATATGTAATTCCATTGTTACTTTTTATTTCAAAAATATTAATAAGAACAAAAAATTCCATCAAAACAAAAAATTCAATTATAACAAAAACAAAATGAAGAATACAAAAAAAAAACATATGAAATCTAAAAAAAAAGTAAATATAATACGAAAATTTTAAATGGAAGTTAATAAATCATGGAAGTACCAACTTACCTTAAAATTTGAATTGCACCCCAAAAGTAACAACTTTAACTAGAAATGTTTTTGATTATTTAAGTCAACCAGTAATCATCAGATATGGACATCAGGAGCACTCTCTGTTTTATGTGCTCTTCTGTCAATCTACTTCTTGTATCCGGCACTGCTTCTTATAAATGCCAATCATTTTAGATACATATTCATATTAGTTTAAAAAACATATGATGCATGCAGTGATGCCAATTCTTAAAAAAACATATTGTTTGAAAAACGGCTAAAATTTAGAGTTTTTAATGAAGACTGACTTTAAAAAATATCGAATTCGATAGTCGTATTTCAATATCGATACATCGATGTATCGGTTTTTTAAATATCGGCGATATATATCGATTATTTTTTATTTAAATATCGATATTTTGATATATCGATATTTTTTGCCCATTCCTAAACGGGCCATAATTCATTTTATTGATATTTAAACAGCGTTCCTTCATGGTTCAGTTGTCTAGGGGGTTTGTTAAGGTTAGAAACTGTGAGTCCCAAGGTTCGAATCTTGGTTTTTCAAAAAAAAACATTTTTTTTTATGTAAAAAAATTTACAAGTTTTCGCTTTTTAAATTTAATTTATAATGAAGTTTAATGTATTGTATATATGTATGTATATGGGCATTTCCTGGGGTCCCGAACGTACGTTCGTACGCTTTTGATGTACAAATAATATAGAAAACAAAACTTTTCCTAGCTTTTTTTTTGCGATTCGATAGCATTTGGGTAGCTGTATGTTTAGTGCAAAAGATGAGTTTCATCGAGTTTAAGTTTTCATAATAATAGTTATTAACATGTGGTCGCGAACGTACGCAAAATAGAAGTCAACTTTGGCTGACAGCAGTTAAATGTAAAAATCTGCGTAATGGAACGGAATATTCAAAAGTGATTAATTTATTTTAAAAGTGTATTAATGTAGGTCTCCATGCAGTATTTACCAAAAAAAATATCTTTTGGTTTTTGTTTAATTGGCTTAAGTACCGGTCGCGAACGTACGGGTCGCGAACGTACGATTTTTTCATATGTTTTTTTATTATTATCACATTGCAGTTTCCCATTAATGTCTTCAAATTTCCTTAACAAACAACTAAATACTCAATTTACAATTGATTGTAATGAAAAGATTATGAAATAAGAGTGTAAACATAACATATTTTTGCATGTAAAATAAGCATATAAAAATGTGTTTAGAAGTAGAAAATATAAGAAAATATAAAATTTTCCAGTTTCCAGTGCAATTTCCTCAAGTAAAACAGCTGAGACATGCTATGAAACCATTCTTTTATAACAACATAGACTTTTTTAATAATAATAAACAATAAAAGACGATGATTATCAACATTCTATTTTTTCATCCTGGTAGACCATTCTGGGGAAATGCCCATATGTAAAAATTATTAAGTTTTTGTCTAGTTGCTCTGTATTCTGCTCGCACAATGGTGAAGGGTATATAAGATTCGGAACAACCGCATATAGCACTCTTACTTTTTTTTTTTTTTTTTTTTTTTTTTTTTGCCCAAACTAGGAACACGAGGGGAGGTAGAGGGAATTGCTCTCCGAAACTATCTAACAATTTTTAATGAAATTTAAAACATAGATCCATATTTAGATAGACACATAAGCTATGTATTTTTCAAAAATAGGACTACACGTCGGATATCAACTAGTCACTTCTAAAAACAGTTTTGTTTAAAATTTGAAGTAAAATTTTTAGTAACCTTTTTCTTTTATTTCAGAAATTAGTTGGATTTTTTAAAGAAGCCTTGAAAACCTCTGAAGGTTTAGAAGAATTTCGTCATATATCGCAAAAGTTTCGCGAGGGTGTTTATAAAACAGACGCCTACTATGACCATTGTCAAGCTGCCTTAAAAGATAAATTCGATAAAGTGTTTCCCGAACTCTTGGTACTTTTACCAGACATTGGCAAGCAACAGGTAAACACCAGTATAAAACTTTAAATATTTATTTATTTAATTTTTAATTATTTAATCAAGCCTAAAATGCCGAACTCTTTTGACAATAATTATGTACAAACATTTCATTATAATTTGATAATTTAAAATTCTTTCCCTTTCACAGGCCTTATATTTGGTACATCAACAACGTGTAAATAGCTTATCACCACAACGACGTAAATCACTGCCAAAGCTAGAAGTTTGCTCGACTTGCAAGCAGGTTTTAATGCAAACTGATTTAGAAGGTCATCGAAAAATACATGCTTTAAAACAAAACTTTCCCAAATTGAACAGTGAAGAAAAAACTACAGCATCTTAATTAATTGTTGTCTTAATATGAATTGTTATTTGTAGAACATTGTTTACAAAAAAAAAAAAAAAAAAAAAAAAAAAAATTCAAAACATTTCAATACACAATATTAAAGTGTTTTAAAACTTGTAATTTTGTAAAGTTTTTAATTTCTATAATAAAGCTTAATAATTTTATTTTATTTAACAAATTATTTCCATAAAATCTGAGTTTTATATTAGCTTTAACTTTGTTTTAAGTGTGTATCCGAAAATTATTTTATTACGAATTCAATTAATAAATAATCATTAATGTTCTGTTACTTCTGCTTGATTTTTAATAAATATTTTTTTTGCATGCTATAAATTTTAAAAATAATTTTATACATTGACTTAATTATTTAAAATATAATTTGTATTTTCAAATCGCTAAAAATACAATAAAAATATTGTTTAGCGATTAATGGTGATTAACAATTTGTTTTCAACAAAACAAATTTAAAAATACTTTATGACATTTAAACATTGAACAAAATTTTTTAATTGTAAGAAACATTGAAATGTTCAGGATAAATAAACAATAAAAAACTATCAACCAAACTGTTTACTTAAAACGGGGTATTTGTAACTTTAAAATTTTTTATTTATAAACGCCTGGCTTATGAGCTGTTGTTGTTGTTGGTTGTGTAGCAGCGAAACCCTGGGGGACTATTCTTTATTGCAATGCGAAAGTCAATGCGATGCGAAAGAAGTTGGTATTCTATAAGACATTCTTATTCGCATCGGAATTTTATTTAAAATCCGGACAACACTGGTCAAAAAATAATAAGAAGGTTATTAAAAAAATAAATTACACTCATTGCTACATATGTACAAAAATATGAGTAATCCTAGGAACCCGATCGTGTCGCAGGTCGTACGAACGAAGGACTTAAGTTGTAACATTTTTTATACACGCTCAATTAACCCACAATTCCGTAAGAAACGTATTTTTTTAATGTAAAATAATGGGCTTGTTCGGAAATGCATCACTGCGCTGCATCAGAAAAGCAAACTTTTTTTAATGCCGATAAAAAATAATTTAATTTTTTTTATTGTGTGACTATTATTTTTATGGAGTAATTGATAATTTTTTCGTCCACATCTACTTCACTGATATATATTTAAGCATTTGAAATCCCTGATGCAGCGCAGTGATGCATTTTCGAACAGGCCCAAAGCTATCCTTTTGAATAAAATGGATTTTACGCTTTTACGTTAGCGCCAGCTATTGAGTGCCTTTGTATAAAATAAAAAACCTGACAACAAAATTTTAAAGCTTTGCTTAAAAAAGTTATACATTTTTGCAAAGTTGCATACACTGAGTCTATAATGTTAATAGCTGCGTTCGTTTACCCCAAAATTTGTACTGGATTTTATTGAAACGCATTCGCGTACACATAAATTTGTAAAATTTTCACATTACTCACCTACTGGATTTTACTGGAAAAGTAAACGAGCGCACATAATATTTAAGTGGTTGCAATAAGAGTTCCGCTCATCAAGGATTGCAGTCAGGGCTGGGCAGTATTTGAAATACATGTATTTGAAATACGTAGTTAAAATACAAATACGTATTTTGTATTTGTATTTTAAATACATGACGTGCAAGTATTTTGTATTTTGTATTTTAAATACATATCCAGCAAATATTTTGTATTTTAAATACATACAATAAATATTAGTAGTTTGTATTTTGTATTTTAAATACATAAAAAATGGGAGTATTTTGTATTTTAAAAACATAGTTTACAAAATATATTCTGTCAGTTTATTGATGGTTGATTGCATTTTAATCTACCAAAATATAAAAAAATGTGGTGTCACTTTTCATCTTTCGTGAAAAATGTTTCCGCACCGAAAGCGTTGAAGTTTTGTTTTTATTTTTTATTTTCATCATTAAATCAGTGGCTCTTGTCTTAAATAAGTTCGTTTTTGTTTAAATTCATATATAATCTTCAACATTAAACCATTTTTCATAAGTCTAATGCAAAATCAAAAGGGTTTCAATTCCAAAAATATGGAGTTTTAGGAATCGCTTACGGTGCGGAAACTGTTTTCACCGAATCAGCTTAAAAAAAGTTTTTTATTATCAGAACAAAATTCCCCACATGGCGCTTGAGTGGTATTTTTCACTCAAAAGTTATAACCTTAATGTACATGACGTGGAAGTATTTTGTATTTTGTATTTGAAATACGTTCAATAAATGGAAGTATTTTGTATTTTAAATACATACAGGATGAAAGTATTTTGTATTTTGTATTTTAAATACATGACCAGCAAGTATTTTGTATTTTAAATACCGCAAACAGTGTGGCCATATCCAAAAATATTTTACAGCTAAATCGACTTTAAAATAATGCTAAAAAAAGCTAAAAAAAAAACCTAAACTGCCAAAAAATAATGCTAAAGTTTAAAATGTATTATTGTTTTGTTATTTTTAGTAAATAAACCTTTATATATGATTTATTTTAGATAATTCTTCCCTATAAACTCACATCATATCAATAGAACAAACTGATTAAAAAATAAATTTAATATATTAAGTAAACATAAAAAGTCTTAAAACTATAAAAGAAATATATGTCAGTCTTTATATAAGTTTTTGAACAAAAGGTACCATACCATAACAAAAAATTAAAGGAACTTGACCTATAAATGGCTATATTTAGTATTTCAATAAAATTCATAACATGTTTAATAAAAAATTTAATTTTATAAATTAAAAACGTCATCAAATTAATATTCTTCTTCAACTTCTGAAGAATCGATAGAGATATCATTATAATATATGTTCCTTTCGCATTTTTAAATGAGATCGTACATTTTTTTAAAACTATCGCAACATTTTAAACTACACCTAATGTAAAGTAGCGCATTCATAGTCTTTAACGGCATTCTATTTTGAGTTTTCGATTTTAAGAGATTTATACCCCTAAAAACCTATTTTAACTTCCGCGTTGCTAAATGGCAAAACCAAGAACTTCGTTGCAAAAGAATCTAATTTACTGAATTGATTTTCATTAAATGCATCTTTATATCCATATACATTTATCCAGAAATCAACTGTTGAGTTCTTATTTAACAATTCATATGAATTAAGTTCTGCCACTGCTTTCCAAAGTTGTAATTTCTTCTACAGTGAAATCAATCATTTCTTCTTTAAAATGTTCGCTTAATTTCCATTTATTAGTCTTTAAACCAATGCGAATTCATACAGGTGGCATTTTCGAGTCATCTGTTAATTTTTTTTTTGTGTATACTGAATGTCAAGCTATGTTAACGTTTCGTGAAAAAATTAATTCAAATTTAAAATTCAATAAAAATATTAATATTTGGTAAAAAAACTTATTTAATTTTATAAAATAAAAAAAGTGAATATTAAATATAAACACAAGAAATAAAAAATGCGTAAGGCATGAGTGGAGCCACAATTAATTTGCAATTGAGGAACAAGATTTACTTTCTAAAGCAATTGTAGATATTTTATAAAAAAAAAAAAGTTCTTTTTTTATATTTTTAACAAATATTTTTGACATTCACTCTAACCTTTTACAAAAACAAAATACATAGTATTTTTCAAAAAAAACGGATAGGTAGCATAACTTTATTCATGATTCGGTCACCTTTATGAATTCGCCTTGCTTTTAACTGTTTTCTACACAAAAAAGGTTTTGGCACTCGTTGTCAAAGTGGGCATATTAATTGAGCTATAAAATCTCGGCATGTAATTCATATTTGTTTTTTTATTTCAAAAGTTATGGTATTTCTTTTCGTTTCCATTGAGGAAAAAATTGAGGGAAAAAAGCAGCTTGACATGGATTAAATGGATCAAAATGATCAATTTTTAAAACAATTTGATATGGAAGATCTTTTAAAAGATTGTACAATTTCTATAGCAAAAGAGTAGGGATTTGTATGTACATTCAACAAAAAAGTGTGGTAGATTTTGAAAAAAAGATTACTTGAATATTCTTAAATTAAATAATGCTAAAAAATGCTAAATATATAGTTGAAAAATGCTAAAAAAAATGCTAACTGCTAAATGAAAAATGTGCAGCTAAATCAGACAAAAAAATGCTAAATCTAGCTGCAAAAATGCCAAAATGGCCACGCTGACCGCAAACCATGTATTTTGCCCAACACTGATTGCAGTAACCTAGGGCACACTGTAAACGTCAGTAAACTTAATGTTCACAAAATTTATTCTCTATTGTTAGTAACGAACTGAACCGTTTAATGTCTCACAACAAACTAATGGACTGTTCGTCGATAAGTGCCGGTTCACACACGTCAAGTTTGACTCTTCAAGTCTTGAGTTTTTAGGAGAGAAAGGAAAAGAAATGGCATTCTCTTTTCCCTTCTCTCCTAAAAGCTCAAGACTTGACAAGTCAAACTTGAAGTGTGGGAACCACTAGAATCAAAAAGAATAGTTGTGGACTTTAAATACAGGCTAAGTGCCGGTTCACACACGTCAAGTTTGAATCGTCAAGTCTTGAGTTTTTAGGAGAGAAGGGAAAAGAGAATGCCATTTCTGTGTGTGAACCGGCACTTAGCCTGTATTTATAGTCCACAACCATTCTTTTCGATTCCATAATTTCCTGTTCGAGTTATTTTAACACAACTTTTATACAACATAGTGCTGCCAGAAAGGATTTTTCATCATATTGCAATAATTATGAAATAAATGCAGAAAAAAAACGTATTTTTAGTAATATTTTCTTGTCCAAAACGGTTGAAAATTTTTATTTTCACTAAAATTGCTTAAAAATATATGTTTGTAGTTTAAAAAGTTGGCGACACTACTATGTATGTATATGTTTTTTCTAAGATATTTCAATCAATGCCTTAGTAACAAATAATGAATTAATCTTAGAAAAAAATATGTTTCCTGCATAAGTTAGTGTTAGCGAATAAGCTAACGAATAGTGGGTACCAATTGTTAGAGCTGTAAGTGTCTGGAGAAAGAGATATGTATGTACACTGTGGTATACACTATCAATAGCGCCATTAGTGTATAGAGTGAAAATTTCAACCATTTCGCTAGTTACTATTGACAATGGTTCTTTCTTATACCACTGGAATATTATTCAATGTAGAAAGATTTAATTGAATTTATTAAAAATACATAGATATGCATTATTTTTTTGTTTTGTACTTAGTTCTTGTCAAAGCTTTAATAAATATATTCGAGTAAAATTAATTGTTTGTAACTAATTATTTCTTCTATTTTAATGGCAATAATGCGTAGGGATTTTTGTAGGGGAAATTTTTTCAACGCGTATGTGTAGGTATTTTTTCGAAAAATCCACTAGCATACATAAATAAATGTAAACATATGCAATTCTCCAGAGTAAAAATGTGTGCTTACTCCTACGCTCTTGGTGGCTGTACTTTACAACATGTTAGTGAAATTATGGATTTGGGAATATTGTTAGACAAAAAACTTAACTTTATCCAACATATAACGATGACTGTTAATAAATCCCGCAGCGTTCTGGCTTTTATTAAAAGATGGGCAAAGGAATTCAACGATCCCTTAACCACAAAAAGTCTTTATACTTCGCTCGTCAGACCAATTTTGGAATACGGCAGCATTATTTGGGACCCGATCTATAATATTCATAGTGGTCGTATCGAGTCAGTGCAAAAACAATTTCTTATTTTCTGCTTAAGAAGTAAATATAGAGGATGCCTGGTATTACCTTCATATTCAACTAGACTAGCGGAAATAAATTTACCAACGTTAAAAAGCCGGCGAATGATGCTAAATATATCTTTTATGGTCAATCTTATAAATGGTAGCACACATTCCGAATTTTTATTGAGTAACATAACTTTTAATATTCCTCAACGTTCACTTCGTTTTTTCAACCCTCTATATGTCAGAACATGCCGAACAAACTTTGCGATGTCAGATCCATTAAGAAAATTATGCAGCTGTTTCAACATGAACATTAATATCATAAAAAGAAATATCATATTATATTTAAATCAATAATGTTTATTCTTATCTTTCTTTCTTTGCTTAAATAAATAAATTATTATGTAAATACATTAATATTATTGATGCTTTTGAGTTATTATGTACAGAGTTATGAGATTTTACTTAAGAGTATTACAACAATTAAAAATCTAAATAATTGAATATAGATACATACTAATAATAAATATCACAGTAATTAGGGAAAAGAAGTCCAAAAAACCCTACAACAATCATAGCAGTTATAAGAATCTTTAATAACAAACACTAATAAAGTCTTTCCTTAGAAAGAATAGTTAGTGATTGTTTAACAAAATTCTTATGGAATCAAAATTAGAAACTCTGCATTTTTCGTTAAATGACAGAGTCAGTTCCTTAATGAGTGTACTGAATAATTTGTATCCGTAATTCGAATGTAGCAGGTCGGTGGGAAATCTTGGGGGAAGGTTATGAATTATCTTCAAATTTTTATTTTGAATAATCTGTAGCTTCTTCTTGTAAGTTTTAGCAGCTTTATGATACCAGATTTGACATGCATATGTCATTATCGGTCGAATACACATTTTGTAGATAAGTATCTTGTTCTTCAGGTTAAGTTTTGACCTTTTGTTTAGTAAGGGGTAAAGAGCGCAACCGCATCTAATTGCCTTCTTGCAGATGTAATTTATGTGCTGTTTAAACGTAAGCTTTTTATCTAGAAGCACTCCTAGGTACTTAATCTCGTTTTTTAAAGGAATGTCTATTCCTCTTGAACTTAAATCAATAGTAGGTACACGCTTTGGAGATTTGTTATACGGAAATATAATAGCTTGAGTTTTACTATTATTAACTTTAATTTTCCAGTCATCAAAAAATTTTTGGGTTATGTTAAGGTTATCATGCATTCTCTTGATTATTGCATTCGAGACTTTACCACGACAAATAAAAGCACTGTCATCAGCGTAAAACGCTGCTTCATGGTTACTACGGATAGTAATGTCCGAGGTGTAAATTGAGTACAGGGTTGGAGATAGTACGGATCCTTGTGGTAGTCCAGCTGGAATTCGTCTCTCTGTAGAGTACATGCTGTCAATACATACGACAAAAGAGCGGTTATTTAAAAAACTTCTAACAATTTTTTGCAGGTATTTAGGAAACCCGAATCTATTAAGTTTGAACACTAGACCATTATGCCAGATGGAATCGTAGGCTTTTTCAATGTCGAGAAACACAACTCCAGTACTCATACGATTCCTTTTGTTGATATCAATAAAATTAGTAACTCTCTTTAGTTGGTGTACGGTAGAGTGTTCCTTACGGAAACCAAACTGCTGGTGATTAATAATATTATTACGAGTTGAAAATTCTAAAATTCTTTTAAGAATGATTTTTTCAAAAACCTTATCCAGTAAACTTAGAATACTGATAGGCCTATAGCTGGAGGGCAGTATAGCTTCTTTTTCAGGCTTACTAATTGGAATAACTTTAGCTTTTTTAAAGGTAGAAGGGAAATATCCATTCTTGAGACAAAAATTAAACAACTTACTTAACGTTTCGAAAAAGTAGTCTGGCATGTTTTTGAGTATAATACTATTTATTTCATCCAATCCTGGAGATTTATTGTTCTTTAGAGAGTGTACAAATGCCTTGACTTCTGTAAAATTTGTCAGATCAACTTGTGAGCAGTCAAAAAGGGTTTCATTATCAAGATCGTTAATGTATGTGGAAACGATGGATTCAAAAGGGGATGTGTTATTGATAGTAATTTCATGTGCTTTACCAAAAACATCGGCAATTGCATTTGCCTTTTCAGTGGGAGTTTTCAATACCTTACCATTTACAAGCAGGTCACAAATAGTAGTGTTCTTACCCCTCAGGGCTTTAGATAATTTCCAAAACTTTTTAGAGCCAGTAGGCAATTTAGAAAGAAATTTCGACCAGGAATCATTTCTGTCCTTCTTTAGGTGAAAATCGATTAAGCGATTTAACTGTTTTAAAATACTACCAATTTGAATTCTACGGCTTGGATCAATAATGTTTATTCTTATCTTTCTTTCTTTGTTTAAATAAATAAATTATTATGTAAATACATTAATACATTAAGATAGTCTGTAAGGAATTTGTCCATAGACTTAAATTAAATAAAATAAATAAATAAACACTGATACAACAATATTTAAGTCTATCTTAAGGCGTTGTACTAGAAAATTCCGCACAGTGACGTTCATAATAATTTAAAATAATACGACAAACCAGTTTAATTTACAAGACTTATAACTTAATACATATCTAAAACTTTAAATGATTTTTAGATAAATCTAGTTTTGTAACACTTTATTTAATTCATTATTTAATTTCTAACTGGCAGCTCGCATCTGCTTATCACATGGTGTAACATGACAACTGTTAAAAATTATAAGTATTTAAAACTTCAAAAATAAATTAATTACGCATTATTAGTTATTTTTACAAATTATATGCACGTAATTAATTAATAGATAGTTCTAATAAATTGTTATTTAAGCAAACCATTTGCTATAACAAAAAAAAAAAACTTTATGAAAAATTATTTATTAATTTTTTTATAGCCATACGCAATATAATATTTTTACGCTTTTACTTTTTAAAACGCGCTTCGGTTTATACCCTTTATAATAAACCTTAAGAGTTTTTTAAATTGCAAATTAAAATATATAAAAACACTTATTCAACTTAAAAAATTTTATTGAAATTATGTATATATAAAATGTTCACAAAATTTATCCAATATTGTTAGTAACGAACTGAATCGTTTAATGTCTGCAATCAAACTAAACTAAACATTTATGAGTTAGCCTGTATTTATAGTTCACAACCAATTCAAGAACCTTCTAGTCGATTCCAGAACATTATTTCCGAATTATTTTAAAATAACATTTATACGTCTAAATCTAAGGTCATAAAGTTTTCAGTTTTAAGCTAAGGTTAGGCTTGCCAGACGTACTGTTTTCAGCAGTACGCGTACTTTTTTTTACTATCTGTACTGCTTTCTGCATAACCATTAAAGAAGTACGCATTTGTACTTTATTTTAGCTTTTGTACTTCATTTTGTACTTTTTTTTGCACAAAAATAAAACACGTTTATTTACACGTTTGTAAATAAAGTACAACAAATTTTCGACATCCACTTAAAAGACTGCAAATCGGAAAGTAATGTTTGAATTTTGCATTTTTTAATGGTTTGAAATGTTGCGTCATATACCAACTCGATGACGCCTGAAGTTTAAAGATTTTTAAAAAAACTGTCCAGCCGTAAAAGCTTACTTGTCGTTCCAAAGCTGTTGTTCACCTATTTTGAGCCAATTTTTTTTAAATTAAATTGATGAAGTAAACCTTGGCTTTTTACACCACATAGGAAACAGTATACACATTATGCATTAAAAAAATAGGGGATAATGGCAACCTAAAATTAGTTGACATGTTCTAGAAAGTAAAGCAACTTTGCGAAAAATTAAAACAACAAAAGAATCAAAAATGAATGATTTCATAGCCGAACTTGCAAATTAGCCACAGCTTTGATATTGAACAGGAGAATTGCCTTTTTAAAAAGCGTGTAGATAAGTTTCTATCGAAAACGAAACTTAATTTCCGAAAACGTTTCAGCCTAAACCACAATAAATTGGAAAAACTTTCCAATTTTAGCCATAATTCAAACATTTCAATTAATTTTTATAAATAATTTGTTCGTATCATTGAAAGATTTTGCTGAAAAAAAAATTGAAAAGAAAAACCCGTAGAAATTACACGAAAAGAATTTCTACAAAGTTGATTATTTCTCAATTCCGAAAATATTCGTATTTTCACTTCCTCATTGAAACAACTGAAAGAATTTTTAGTTCAATGTTTTGGAGAAAAGACCGAAGTTTAATTTCGATTGAAAATTAAGAGAGTGAATTAATAATAAAAACTAATTTTATATACACCTTGAGTTTTTAATTTTTTAAAAACAGAAAACGGTAAAAATGGCCTTGTTAGCGAAGTACAAAAAAAGTAATAAGTATTTGCAATATTTAAAATTTACAATAATTAATTTGTTAAATTACAATAATGAAATTGTTTAATTAGAATAATTAAATTGTTAAACTAACACGTGCTTAAGTATATTAAATACTTAATATAAAAAAATATCTTATTTCGGTTCTTTATGAATTGCTACTCAAGGCATTTAAGAAAATAAAATAAAAAAATTTAATGTACTTCTTTTTACATTAATGTACTGCCGTTTTTTTCTCGATGTACTGTTTTTATGGATTTCATATCTGGCAAGCCTAGCTAAGGTATTCCTTTCATTTAGAAAGAATGGTTTTAAATTTTATTGTAAATATAACGGTTTTCATATTTAGAAATTTTTAATAAAAAATAATAGGTAAAAGAGATTAAATAAAATTTATATTATAAAACTACTATGTATATATTGCTATTTAAAAGTAATATTTTAAAAATTTATTTGTTTAAAAACGCAAGTACGAACATGGCATTATACTAAGTTCAAAAGATCTGGGCCTGATTCTGGCAATCGTGATCGAGTACTTTCTCGATTTAAATGGAATTTAATATCTAATTATTTTTTAGTCAATACTGAACGAATCGGAATTATTTTTTCAGTATTATAAACCATTAATTTGGGTTTCACAATACTGAAAAAATAATTTCGAATCGATCAGTATCGACTGAAATTAAATTGCTTTCGCATCGAGAAAGTATGTACTCGATCACGACTGCCAAATTAGATTTATATAGTAATTGTTTCTTTGGTATGAAAAAAATGCTTGCTATTGTGAATGTTTAATGTATTGTGAATAATAGTGGTTAAAACTTTTGATAACTACAGCGCCCCCTACCTTAATAATATGTTGACACAACTCATGGCTTGGATTTTGACATTTGAAATGTAAAAGTAAAGTTATCTACCATCTTGTGAATAAAGTAAAAACTGAAAAGTTTATAGGTAATAAACTAAAAAAAGAAATTACAAAAAATAATTTTTACAAAGTAAATAATTTTATTTGACGAAAAAGTGTTAACATTCTATTAAATACTGAAATGACTCCATTAGATCATGACGTTTTACAGGATGAATTAAAAAGGAAGAGAATTTGTCGATTTTGTATGACACAGGAATTCTATAAATTGACAAATATTTTTAATCGAGATACACGTATCAAATCATCAGCACCTCTACCCATTCAAGTTATGGCTATAGCATCAATAGAAGTAAGTTGACCCCGAAATTAGCTTAGCCAATACACACTTTCCCACCAATTTTTATTTTTTATATGTACATACATACATGGATTTCTTGACTTTTACCACTGGGTGGGTTTATTAACTAAATTGGCCACCGATCTATCTATTTTCACTAAAAATGTATAAAGAAAATTAAACTTGTAAATATTTTTTTTTTTTTTTTTTTTTTTTTTTTTTGCTTATTGTCTTGTAGATCTTTAGCAACGATGGTTTGCCTCCTTATGTGTGCTCTGATTGCACAGATATTTTCGAGTACAGTTATCAATTTAAACAAATGTGTAAAAAAGCCGACAATCTTTTGCGACAATATCCATTAACCGGAAAATGGCCAGAGTGTTTGGACAAACCCATTTTTATAAACATTCGGTCTAGTCAAACCCGAGTAAACAAACCTGTTGTCAAACAAGAATTTTTGTTAATGCCCAAAAAAATATTGAATTCCGCCGTGAAAGTAAAGCCATCAGTGGCTACCGCTGTTATCACTCCGGATAAATTGAGCCTCAATTATGAAAGATTGGACGAAGATTGTAGCATAACGTTTTTGGACAAAATTGAAAATAATGATGAGTTATCGCTGGATGATATCCAACAATTGATGGCCGCAGAAGATATAAATGAAACGGAATTTGTCACCATAGAAAATTTGCCTGAAGTGGTAGTTGATTCAGGAAATAAAACCACCAAACCGAAATTATTAAACAAATCATCCGTAAGAATTTTGAATACAGAAGCCAAATGCGAAAATGAACCACGGTTAAGTTTACCAAAAATTAAAAAAGATGTTGATGGTAAAACGGAAATAGTTGCTGAAATTTTAAACATTGATGATATTTATGAAGAAGAACCAAATCCAACGGACGCCGCTCCAATTGAAACGAACGTATTTCCTTGTCTCCATTGTGAACGCACATTTCCGTTGTTACAACTGCGTGATATACATTTGAAAATTCATAATCGTGACCGTAAGTTTCAATGCGAAGAATGTGATAAATCGTTCTTTTCCAAGTGTGATTTGCAACGGCATTCGTTTATACACAAAGGAGAGAAGCCCTTTAAATGTTCAGTGTGTCAAAAGGCGTTTTCACGTTCAAGTCTATTGACTCGTCATGAAGGGACTCATACAGATGTACCAAAACACATATGCGTGCATTGTGAACGCTCGTTTTTAACAAAAGACGATATGGAAAGACACGCTGAAAAGCATTTTATAAATCGGCCCTTTGTGTGTAAAATTTGTAAGAAAGGATTTGCTTTTAAACAAGGTTTGGAACGTCACGAGGTTATTCATTCTCGCCAACGGCCCTTTTCATGCCATTATTGCGATCAGAGCTTTTCTACCACTAGCAAACTGGCTCGTCATTTGACCGCACATGCAGGCCACAGACCATATCCTTGTAAATTTTGCCGAAAATCATATTTGTTATCACACCATTTGACACGTCACATGCGTTCCCACAGAACTGTCGAAGATACTTTGAATTCTATATCATTTATGTGCGTTACATGTAATAAAAGTTTTGCCACACGTGGTAAACTAATACTTCATTCTATTACCCATGCAAATGAAAATCTTGCGTGTCCGTTGTGCAAAGAAGTTTTCGATAACATGGATATCTTGAACTCTCATATACATGAACATACAGATGGGGAAGCCTATGCATGCGAATTCTGCGATTTGTTCTTTATAAAATCGGAAAAACTGCAATCCCATATTGATCTTAACCATTCGCAAGAAATGGAAGCATACCACGCCGATGACCGTGCTCAGGCCGATAAGCAAATACAAGAGTCTCAAAAACAAAACAAAAACAGCAAAGTTGTTAGCGATGAAAAATTGCAGAAGTCATTTAATGAATTTCTTGATGAAGAGTTGTCGAATGAAACAAACGAATTAAAATCGACTGAAAAATATATTAAGAGCGAATCAGGTATGTTCATATATATATTAAATGTTCATATGTATATCTATTTTTTTCTGATTTTTTATTCACCATCGGAATCGAAATTGTTATTAAATTCAACAGCATTTATTAATGTGTGTTGAATGCATAGTGAGAATCTTGGTGATAGGATTCTCACAAATATTGCCTATCTTTTTCAGTTTCGCATCGAACGAAAAAAAAGTTATACTAATTTTAAAGGAAGTTTATAAAATTCCTTATTTAAAAATAATTTATTTTTGTTATAAATCCGATTATAACTACGTAATGAAAATATTAAACATAACCACCACAAAAGAAAATTTTTGAAATATCTTAAGAAGCTGAACTGTTCATTAAAAACTAAATTGGACTTTAAAGGCTCAGTTAGCCGGGAGTAACAGTAACTTAACCTTACCGTAAAAAAGTAAGACCAATCTTTTTCTTACAGATTGAGACGTAACATCTTACTGCGAACTATAACCGTTAACTTTACATCAATGAAATATTTTACTTTGGTTTTTCAATAATAATTTAATTTTTTTAAACAAAGGCGCTTGTATTTGAAACAAATGACTTTAATTTTTTTTATTATTAACATAGGCTGTTGGTGGGTGAATTGTATGTAGAAATTGTTAAACGTTTGAAATGTTTAGGCGTTTATTTGAACAAACGCTTAAATGCTGAATGGATTTTAATGCGTCGACTTTATTCTTCGGGCATTCCTACCGAATCTTATAAAGTTTCCTTTGCCACATGCAATATTAATGCCACAGATTTTATGTGTTATTAAAGATTTTTCCGGTGCTATGATTTATTGTACATACTTCTATAAAAGATTAAATAGTCTTGTAAATATGATTGTTCGTTATCTTCACAATGCTCGTAGTTTTTTTTTTTTTAAATAACGAAAAAAACAAACTTAATATTAATTGAACGGAAATTCATTCGTATATGGTAATTTGTTTTTTAAACAACGTGCCTAAAAAGTTAAAAAATATTTTTCCTACTAAAATGACTTAATTAATTTTTACTAAACGCAAAACTTTTAAAATAAACTACAAACAGTTAATGTAAAACTTTTTTGAGTGTAGTTACATATATGTAAAAGCCACCATAAGAATATATCGTATATAGCGCTGGACTGATTGATGCCAAACTTAGACAATAAATGAGTTTAATCTGCAGCCATGTTTCTCTTAAGTTTAATCCCGATAGGTGGCGCTATTGTGTGATATTTAATTTTTTTTTTAGTTATGGTACGATTTGACTTAAATTTATAAAATATATTAAACAAAAATAAGTTTCCTGATGAAATTTTGACCCGGTTATTATTATTTGGAAAACAGCTAGTTAAAATATAAAAAATTCAATACAAAAACCAACAGTTCAATGTAAATTCACAACTGTTATAAAATAGCTGAGGCACAAGCTCTATATGTTTACATTTGTCCTTTAAGTTATACGAAGGAGGAAGGTCAACGAAAAAAGGACAAACAGAAAAAAAGACATAAAAAAGTCTTGACAAAAAGTAAAAAAAAAACAGAAGTAAGGAAGTAACATGTAAATAAAATTAAAAATAAATAATCAATTACAGCAAAGTTCGATCCACCAACACCATTCATTTAAGATCGATGTTTGACAATAGACTAGAAAAATGTAAATTCGACTCGAGTTCAATTGTAAATTCCTTCCTACACTAAAAATAATTAAATTTGATGAACTTTAGCCTTATTAAAACATAAAAAGATTTAATAAGGGAATGATAATTGTTATTCTTTTTACTGTAATAAACCCAGTATGTATTGGACAAAAATGATCCTGATGGTAAAGTTAAAAATATAAAAATAATAACCAATGAACATACAGGTTTTATTAAAAAAAATCAGACAATTTTCTTCCTTTTCTCTTTCTATAGATAAAAAATCCCCAAAAATTATCAATCAAGTAGTAATTCCTAATGCTGCAGATGACCAGAAAAATAAAAATCAGATCAATGAAAATAAAAGTTTATTGATTCCTCTAAAACAACGAAGGATCAATCTAGATGGTGGAAAGTTAGTAACAAAAACACCGCAACAGACCAAAGAATCTCCCCAATTGAGACGCAAAACTCCAGTTGCTGCAGGACCGCTAACTGCTAAGGACACAAAACAGCCAACCATTCAATCTTTAATGTTGCCGAAAAACATAGCCTTAACAAAATCGTATCTAATCAAAAGAACACCAGAAGTCGCCATCTCAGTTCCAAAACCAAAAATAATTAAAGATGAAAAGGAACCACTTGAAGTACCATCGGCTTCAAATTCTACTGCAGTAACTATTGCAGATAACGTAAAAATGAAAATTAACGCAAAAAAAGGTAGAGTGCAAAAGGTTACTGTAACTAAAGCTCAAGCTGCTGCTATGGCGAAAGAGGGTCGTATTAAAGTAAAGGATGGTAAAATAATATTAAAGAAATAAATATTTAAATCTCTAAGAAATTGTTTTTTATAAACACAGTAAACACACTTATTTATATACAGATATGTTATATACATATATGTACATATATATATATATAATTTTTTCCAAATTGTTTTAAATATACTACATAATATATTGTATTAAAATATCTTTCTGAGTTTAATTTTTTATTATTACAGAACACATATAAGTTAAGGATGATGTAAAGTTATTTAAATATTCTACGTAACAGTCTTTTATGACATGGAACTAGAGATTTTCTTTTCCCAGACTTTTTTATTTTATTTATAACTAGTTGTTTGGTCCCGGCGTTGCTTGGGATTTTCCAAATTATAATAAAAAATTAAATACTGGTGAAATCCTGTCTGAAATTGGTCATATCAACTTATAAACCTTCGCCGGCTCATGCTCAACAACTTTGCTAAAGATCATAGCATCGTCAAATGCAGAGTTTACGATTTAATTCATACTGAGTAAATTTCAATGGCGCCACCTATTTTAGATTTTTTATTCTATTTATTCTTCTTACTTGGTCAGAGACCATTCCGAATTGGTACGAATCATCGAAATCGGTCCATCCGTTCTTTAGTTATAAGCGTAGTAACTAACGCCACTTTCTGTTATATATATAGAAGATATATCGGTGCAAAATATAATTCAATTTTATTTAGTTTATTTGAACAAAAAATCTAAAACAATTTATAAGACATATTAAGTAAGTTTACCAATGCATTAAACGTTAGTAAAAATAAAAACTTTCAGATTTTTAAATGCAAAGCCAACAGCAATGACTTAAAATAGTTAAATTATTTATACAAAATATTCAAAATTATTTCCTTGAAAATAGGATTATTGTTCAGAATAAGCATTTAAAGATTTGTTTAAATGCCTATTCCTAATTTTATTTAAGAAGAGTTCTGTCAATGAGAAACAAGTTTACTTTCTACGGCTGTTGGCCTTATAGTCAAAAGAGAATTATAAAGGGTGTTTTTTTAAGCCTATTGACAATGGTTCTTTCTTATACCACTGGAATATTATTCAATGTAGAAAGATTTAATTGAATTTATTAAAAATACATAGATATGTATTATTTTTTTGTTTTGTACTTAGTTCTTGTCAAAGCTTTAATAAACATATTCGAGTAAAATTAATTGTTTGTAACTAATTATTTCTTCTATTTTAATGGCAATAATGCGTAGGGATTTTTGTAGGGGAAATTTTTTCAACGCGTATGTGTAGGTATTTTTTCGAAAAATCCACTAGCAACACTGATACAACAATATTTAAGTCTATCTTAAGGCGTTGTACTAGGAAATTCCGCACAGTGACGTTCATAATAATTTAAAATAATACGACAAACCAGTTTAATTTACAAGACTTATAACTTAATACATATCGAAAACTTTAAATGATTTTTAGATAAATCTAGTTTTGTAACACTTTATTTAATTCATTATTTAATTTCTAACTGGCAGCTCGCATCTGCTTATCACATGGTGTAACATGACAACTGTTAAAAATTATAAGTATTTAAAACTTCAAAAATAAATTAATTACGCATTATTAGTTATTTTTACAAATTATATGCACGTAATTAATTAATAGATAGTTCTAATAAATTGTAATTTAAGCAAAACATTTTCTATAACAAAAAAAAAAACTATGAAAAATTATTTATTAATTTTTTTATAGCCATACGCAATATAATATTTTTACGCGTTTACTTTTTAAAACGCGCTTCGGTTTATACCCTTTATAATAAACCTTAAGAGTTTTTTAAATTGCAAATTAAAATATATAAAAACACTTATTCAAATTAAAAAATTTTATTGAAATTATGTATATATAAAATGTTCACAAAATTTATCCAATATTGTTAGTAACGAACTGAATCGTTTAATGTCTGCAATCAAACTAAACTAAACATTTATGAGTTAGCCTGTATTTATAGTTCACAACCAATTCAAGAACCTTCTAGTCGATTCCAGAACATTATTTCCGAATTATTTTAAAATAACATTTATACGTCTAAATCTAAGGTCATAAAGTTTTCAGTTTTAAGCTAAGGTATTCCTTTCATTTAGAAAGAATGGTTTTAAATTTTATTGTAAATATAACGGTTTTCATATTTAGAAATTTTTAATAAAAAATAATAGGTAAAAGAGATTAAATAAAATTTCTATTATAAAACTACTATGTATATATTGCTATTTAAAAGTAATATTTTTAAAATTTATTTGTATAAAAACGCAAGTGCGAACATAGCATAATACTAAGTTCAAAAGATCTGGGCCTGATTCTGGCAATCGTGATCGAGTACTTTCTCGATTTAAATGGAATTTAATATCTAATTATTTTTTAGTCTATACTGAACGAATCGGAATTATTTTTTCAGTATTATAAACCATTAATTTGGGTTTCACAATACTGAAAAAATAATTTCGAATCGATCAGTATCGACTGAAATTAAATTGCTTTCGCATCGAAAAAGTATGTACTCGATCACGTCTGCCAAATTAGATTTATATAGTAATTGTTTCTTTGGTATGAAAAAATGCTTGCTATTGTGAATGTTTAATGTATTGTGAATAATAGTGGTTAAAACTTTTGATAACTACAGCGCCCCCTACCTTAATAATATGTTGACACAACTCATGGCTTGGATTTTGACATTTGAAATGTAAAAGTAAAGTTATCTACCATCTTGTGAATAAAGTAAAAACTGAAAAGTTTATAGGTAATAAACTAAAAAAAGAAATTACAAAAAATAATTTTTACAAAGTAAATAATTTTATTTGACGAAAAAGTGTTAACATTCTATTAAATACTGAAATGACTCCATTAGATCATGACGTTTTACAGGATGAATTAAAAAGGAAGAGAATTTGTCGCTTTTGTATGACACAGGAATTCTATAAATTGACAAATATTTTTAATCGCGATACACGTATCAAATCATCAGCACCTCTACCCATTCAAGTTATGGCTATAGCATCAATAGAAGTAAGTTGAACCCGAAATTAGCTTAGCCAATACACACTTTCCCACCAATTTTTATTTTTTATATGTACATACATACATATATTTCTTGACTTTTACCACTGGGTGGGTTTATTAACTAAATTGGCCACCGATCTATGTATTTTCACTAAAAATGTATAAAGAAAATTAAACTTGTATATATTTTTGTTTTTTTTTTTTTTTTTTTTTTTGCTTATTGTCTTGTAGATCTTTAGCAACGATGGTTTGCCTCCTTATGTGTGCTCTGATTGCACAGATATTTTCGAGTACAGTTATCAATTTAAACAAATGTGTAAAAAAGCCGACAATCTTTTGCGACAATATCCATTAACCGGAAAATGGCCAGAGTGTTTGGACAAACCCATTTTTATAAACATTCGGTCTAGTCAAACCCGAGTAAACAAACCTGTTGTCAAACAAAAATTTTTGTTAATGCCCAAAAAAATATTGAATTCCGCCGTGAAAGTAAAGCCATCAGTGGCTACCGCTGTTATCACTCCGGATAAATTGAGCCTCAATTATGAAAGATTGGACGAAGATTGTAGCATAACGTTTTTGGACAAAATTGAAAATAATGATGAGTTATCGCTGGATGATATCCAACAATTGATGGCCGCAGAAGATATAAATGAAACGGAATTTGTCACCATAGAAAATTTGCCTGAAGTGGTAGTTGATTCAGGAAATAAAACCACCAAACCGAAATTATTAAACAAATCATCCGTAAGAATTTTGAATACAGAAGCCGAATGCGAAAATGAACCACGGTTAAGTTTACCAAAAATTAAAAAAGATGTTGATGGTAAAACGGAAATAGTTGCTGAAATTTTAAACATTGATGATATTTATGAAGAAGAACCAAATCCAACGGACGCCGCTCCAATTGAAACGAACGTATTTCCTTGTCTCCATTGTGAACGCACATTTCCGTTGTTACAACTGCGTGATATACATTTGAAAATTCATAATCGTGACCGTAAGTTTCAATGCGAAGAATGTGATAAATCGTTCTTTTCCAAGTGTGATTTGCAACGGCATTCGTTTATACACAAAGGAGAGAAGCCCTTTAAATGTTCAGTGTGTCAAAAGGCGTTTTCACGTTCAAGTCTATTGACTCGTCATGAAGGGACTCATACAGATGTACCAAAACACATATGCGTGCATTGTGAACGCTCGTTTTTATCAAAAGACGATATGGAAAGACACGCTGAAAAGCATTTTATAAATCGGCCCTTTGTGTGTAAAATTTGTAAGAAAGGATTTGCTTTTAAACAAGGTTTGGAACGTCACGAGGTTATTCATTCTCGCCAACGGCCCTTTTCATGCCATTATTGCGATCAGAGCTTTTCTACCACTAGCAAACTGGCTCGTCATTTGACCGCACATGCAGGCCACAGACCATATCCTTGTAAATTTTGCCGAAAATCATATTTGTTATCACACCATTTGACACGTCACATGCGTTCCCACAGAACTGTCGAAGATACTTTGAATTCTATATCATTTATGTGCGTTACATGTAATAAAAGTTTTGCCACACGTGGTAAACTAATACTTCATTCTATTACCCATGCAAATGAAAATCTTGCGTGTCCGTTGTGCAAAGAAGTTTTCGATAACATGGATATCTTGAACTCTCATATACATGAACATTCAGATGGGGAAGCCTATGCATGCGAATTCTGCGATTTGTTCTTTATAAAATCGGAAAAACTGCAATCCCATATTGATCTTAACCATTCGCAAGAAATGGAAGCATACCACGCCGATGACCGTGCTCAGGCCGATAAGCAAATACAAGAGTCTCAAAAACAAAACAAAAACAGCAAAGTTGTTAGCGATGAAAAATTGCAAAAGTCATTTAATGAATTTCTTGATGAAGAGTTGTCGAATGAAACAAACGAATTAAAATCGACTAAGAAATATATTAAAAGCGAATCAGGTATGTTCATATATATTTTAAATTATCATATGTGTTACTTTTTTTTTTTTTTTCTTATTTTTTATTCACCATCGGAATCGAAATTGTTATTAAATTCAATAGCATTTATTAATGTTAATTAATGATTCTCACAAATATTGCCTATCTTTTTTAGTTCCGCATCAAACGAAAATGTTGTTGTTCAAAAATAGAAGAAAATTATACTAATTTTAAAGGAAGTTTATAAACTTCGTTATCATTAAGTTTTGTTATAAATCCGATTATAACTAATGAAAATATTAAGCAAAAAAAAAAAAAAAACAAAAACAAAATTGGACTTAAATCTATTTTAAGGAAAATCTGTATACAAATTTAGTTTTAAAAAACGTTTGAAATCTTATTTTTAACTTAACATCAATGAAATATTTCACATTGGTTTTCCAATAATAATTTAATTTTTTTTAAACAAAGGCGTTTGTATTTGAAAAAAATGACTTGAATTCATTTAATATTAACATTGTTGCTGTTGGTGGTTGAATTTAATGTAGAAATTGTTGAACGTTTGAAATGTTTGGGTGTTAAGTTGAACAAACGCTTCAATGTTGAATGTCATATAGATTTTAATGCGTCGACTTGCTATGATTTATTGTACATACTTCTATTAAAGATTAAATAGTCTTGTAAATATGATTGTTCGTTATCTTTACAATGCTCGTAGTTTTTTTTTTAATAACGAAAAAAACAAACTTAATATTAATTGAACGGAAATTCATTCGTATTTGGTAATTTGTTTTTTAAACAACGTGCCTAAAAAGTTAAAAAATATTTTTCCTACAAAAATTACTTAATTAATTTTTACTAAACGCAAAACTTTTAAAATAAAATACAAACAGTTAATGTAAAACTTTTTGAGTGTAGTTACATATATGTAAAAGCCACCATAAGAATATATCGTATATAGCGCTGGACTGATTGATGCCAAACTTAGACAATAAATGAGTTTAATCTGCAGCCATGTTTCTCTTAAGTTTAATCCCGATAGGTGGCGCTATTGTGTGATATTTAATTTTTTTTTTAGTTATGGTACGATTTGACTAAAATTTATAAAATATATTAAACAAATATAAGTTTCCTGATGAAAATTTGACCCGGTTATTTTTATTTGGAAAATCCCGAGCAGCGCCGGGACCAAACAGCTAGTTAAAATATAAAAACTTCAATACAAAAACCAACAGTTCAATGAAAAATCACAACTGTAATAAAATAGCTATGGCACAAGTTCTATATGTTTAAATTTGTCCTTCAAGTTGTACAAAGGAGGCTCTATTCGGCTGTGCCGAATCTTTGATACCCTCCACCGACAGTTCGAAGATTTCAGGAGTGATATCTATATGATGTCTATTTATTTTAATTTATCATTATAAAAACAGACATCAGCATTAAAATTGGTTTCGGCTTAGACCTATATTAAATTATTGACCGACAATCTTGAGTAAAATACCTTGATTCGTAACTGTTTAAGCCGAACTTAAATGATTTTCAGAAGGGGAATTTATATTGGAGCCATGGAAAGTTATGAACAAATCATACCAAAATTCCTCAGAGGTATTTCTTGTATTAAAAAAAATAAATTTCAATACAGTGGTGAAATTAGTTTTAGCGTTTACAGTGAATTTCAGAACGCTGGAAAAGATGGGATCTAAGGTAAATTATGGAACGTATATCACAAAATTGCATGACATTTTTTCTGGCCATATGAAACTAAGTTGGAAGAAATTTTACCACAATAAATATATCTGCTACGATTTTAGGCGTATTTAATTAATTTACCAAAGTGGGCTTTATATGGGGCCTATAGTAAATTATGGACCGATCATCACGAAATTTTTAAGTGCTATTTCTAGTCCTATAAAACTGTTAAGTATTCAATTTTATTCTGATACCATTATAATTTACGGGTTTAGGCGTACTAAACTGTTTTTCGGGAGAAGGGTTTATATCGGGCCTAAGGTAAATTACGGACCAATCTTCACGAAATTCTTCACAGTATCATTACTATTCCCATAAAACTGTTACGTGCCGACTTTTGTTATGATAGCATTATTAATAACGGTTTTAGACGTACTAAACTGTTTTCCGGGAGTAGGGTTTCAATGGGGCCTAGGGTAAATTATGGATCGATGTTCATGAAATTTTCAGTGTCATTTCTAGTAATATAAAAACTGTGACGTGCCAAATTTTGGTATAGCATTAATAATTACGGTTTAAGGCGTACTAAACTGTTTTCCGGGAGTAGGGTTTATATGGGGCATAGGGTAAATTATGGACCGATCTTCACGAAATTTCACAGTGCCACGGACATGGCTAAATCGACCTAGAATTAGTCAAGGAGGCAGAATATATATACTTTATGGGGTCTGAGATGAATAATAAAAAAGTTTCACACGGAATGACAAACTTATCTAGTATACCCTCTTCACAACTTATTGTTGTGAATGGTAAAAAAAGATTTTATAATTTAATGATAATTGTTATTCTTTTTACTGTAATAAACCCAATAAATATTAGACAAAAATGATCCTGATGGTATTTTTGAATTAGCAAAATTGATTTTTTTCATTACAATAACAAAGTTAAAAATATAAAAATAATACCCAATGAACATACAGGTTTTATTAAAAAAAAAATCGGACAATTCTCTTCCTTTTCTCTTTCTATAGATAAAAAATCACCAAAAATTATCAATCAAGTAGTAATTCGTAATACTGCAGATGACCAGAAAAATAAAAATCAGATCAATGAAAATAAAAGTTTATTGATTCCTCTAAAACAACGAAGGATCGATCTAGATGGTGGGAAGTTAGTAACAAAAACACCGCAACAGACCAAAGAATCTCCCCAATTGAGACGCAAAACTCCAGTTGCTGCAGGACCGCTAACTGCTAAAGACACAAAACAGCCAACCATTCAGTCTTTAATGTTGCCGAAAAACATAGCCTCAACAAAAGCACATCTAATCAAAAGAACACCAGAAGTCGCCATCTCAGTTCCAAAACCAAAAATAATTAAAGATGAAAAAGAACCACTTGAAGTACCATCGGCTTCAAATTCTACTGCAGTAACTATTGCAGATAACATAAAAATGAAAATTAACGCAAAAAAAGGTAGAGTGCAAAAGATTACTGTAACTAAAGCTCAAGCTGCTGCTATGGCGAAAGAGGGTCGTATTAAAGTAAAGGATGGTAAAATAATATTAAAGAAATAAATATTTAATTTAAATCTTTAAGAAATTGTTTTTTATACACACAGTAAACACAATTATTTGTATACAGATATGTTATATACATATATGTATATATGTATATAATTTATATATATATATATATATAATTTTTTTATATATATATATATAATTTTTTCCAAATTGTTTAAAATATACTACATAATATATTGTATTAAAATTTCTTTCTGAGTTTAATTTTTTATTATTACATATAGAACACATATAAGTTAAGGATGATGTAAATTTATTTAAATATTCTACGTAGCAGTCTTTTATGACATGGAACTAGAGTTTTTCTTTTCCCAGACTTTTTTATTTTATTTATAATATCGGTGCAAAATATAATTTTATTTTATTTAGTTTATTTAAACAAAAAATCTAAAACAATTTATGAGATATATTAAATAAGTTTACCAATGCATTAAACGTTTAAAAATAAAATGTTTCAGATCTTTAAATGCAAAGCCAACAGCAATGACTTAAAATAGTTAAATTATTTATACAAAATATTCAAAACTATTTCCTTGAAAATAGGATTATTGTTCAGAATAAGCATTTAAAGATTTGTTTAAATGCCCATTCCTAATTTTATTTAAGAAGAGTTCTGTCAATGAGAAACAAGTTTACTTTCTACGGCTGTTGGCCTTATAGTCAAAAGAGATTTATATAATCTCTGAAGACAATCACTTTTTCAGCACATCCTTGAAAAACTGGTAATTCCGTTTTTAAAGAAAATATTTTCTCTGAATCGAGTTAGTGTTTTCTTTACTAATTGCTGCAAACAAAATTTCCTTAAATGTTATTTTTCACTTTTTAATTTCAATTTATTGCAGGTAATATAAAAGCCTCATTAGGCCAATAAACTATATTACAAAGAAATATACCTTAATTAATACTAAAAATATTTAAATTTTGAATTTAACTTAAGTCCCTAGGGCCCAAACCATAATAAGAATATATATATGTACTGTGTACAATGCACATTTATATATAGAATAGAATAGAAAATATAAAAAGAGAATTGATACCAAAATATATGTAAGCAACATTACGTTATAAATTAAATACAATGAATTGTTTGGAAGAACAGCCAACATTTTCACACGAAAGGCGTTATTTGAGTGTGAAAACACATGAAGCTTAATGGGTAATGTATTCCAACGACGGGCAATTCTTAGAATAAAATACCTTTCAAATAAAGCATTGTTAATTCTAGGCAATATAATTTGAGGGTTTCTTGTTGAATGGGAAAAAAGAAATTTGGAATAAAGTTGCGTGGGAAACCCGCTTTTTATAATTTTATAGAAAGAACAGCCCATGAAGCGTTTAACATATTCAGATATGTGATCATTTCTACGAACACCATAAACGTACCGTACAATCGTGTTAGCGATGCGACCTAACTTAAAGGTTACAACATAATTCATTGAACCAGAAAAAACTTCAAGATCATATAAGATCTGTGGCATTAAAACTGCATGAGCCAAACGCATTTTAATGCGTTGTGGCAAATAAATATTCGTAGAGTTAAGTTGACGCAATAAACTTGAAACTTTCCATCTAATGTTATCAATATGAGTCTCAAAATTTAAACATTTAGCTAAATAAATGCCTAGACATTTCAACCGATCCACGAAGTTCTCTTACAGAAAAAGTATTTACTGCATTTTCGGAAACTCTACATGTAACCTTAACTTACTACTGATCGGTTAATTTAAAATTGGCTATTTGCAATTAATGATTAAACCTGTTAATTTCAGTCGATTAACCGATGTAACAAAATGTTTATTTTTTTGTAGTATTATAACATATTTTTTGTGATTTTAATTATTTGTTTCGTCTCATATACAAAAGGTATGTGTTTAGAAAATATTTTTTCATACAATATATTTCCTTCTAGCAGTACATTCTTAAAATACAGTACAAAAACAAAATACAAAATGTTTGGAGCTGAGCTTTGCCAGAATGATTCAGTCAAATGACGATCTGACAACAGAAGAAACTCTAGAATTATCCGAAAGAATTAATAGTGTTGAAAATTTAAAAAAATTAAAACAGTAATCTAATGATGTTTTAAAAATACGTTTTATTTGTATTAAGAATGAAGCCTATGGTGAGAATCGGTCTAATTTCACAAAGTCCCATATAAACATCTTTCTGAAATAGACTCTTTGTGCCATAAACTACATGATTATGTTCGTATTTAGATTAAATTGTTATATACAATTACACTTCATGACAGTTTTTTGACCAAATGAATCTGACACCTAATCTTTATGTAAAATTGTCCGCTGAATCCGAATTTGAGATATTCTAAAATTACCGTTATTTGTGTTTTTAAAAAAGATGCAAATATCTTCAAACATTTTAAACGGATTATGTATTTCTTTCTTATTTATTTATTTATTTAGAAAATTTATAGACATAATTAATTATGAGTATAAAAAGAAATAGATAAGGTACTAACAACATAGGTTTTCGACCAAATTTTTTATGCTAGATTGTATTATATTAGGTTGTAAATGTTACAGTATTTTAATAGGGTGCTAACATCTTTGATATTATCGTAATTTATACATTTTAAAAGATCTGGTAAACATATTTTTCCGAAGAGTGAGATTTGTGCTATTCTAATAGTCTGACAGTTAAAGATTAAATGATCTATATCCAGTATGGCATTAGATTGACATAGGTTGCAAACTGTTGGTTGTGAGTTTAAGAAGATGTGTTGATGCGTTAAGAAGGTATGTCCAAATCTCAATCTTGTAAATTTTTCTATGTCAAGTCGTGACATTGTGTGGGGGTATAATGCAGGAGTTCCATATCGGTTGAACGTTTTATAGATGTGTTGGTAGGTTGTCCAATTTGCAGCTTTAGCGTTTTGAATACTTGTTGTTATTATTATTTTTATGTCCTCTTTGTTTGCAGAGGGATAAGTTATTATAGGGGCAAAGGTTGCATATTTAGCTGCTTGATCAATTTCTTTCTTTTTAGTGAAAGGTTATACAATTTCTAAAATAACCATGGGTCGTTTGTGAAGATGAGTCAATAAAAGCCAGAGTTATAGTGGACAAAATTTCAAACTTTTCAAAAATTTTTTTAGTTTTATCACTTACTACATTAGCCAATTTCAATACAAACATTTTGTGCCCAATAGGATCAAGATCGGTGCAAAAATGACAAAGTTGCAGAAGATTAATTGAATTAACCTACTTTTCGATTTGTATCAAATCAAAGGAAAACACAACAAATAAATATACAAAGCAAAATTTTTAGTAACAATAAATATTAACAATAGCTTAAAACTATTGAATTTTTATGTGGGTTAATTTTCTAAATCTTCTGTAGCTTTGCCATTTTTGTACCAATCTATGTCTTGTTGGGCGCAAAATGTTCATATTAAATAATGTAATGTCTCATGCAATAAAATATTAGGATTTTTAAGTCTTTGGTTAAAAAAAAATAACTTAAAAAGAGCAAAATTGAACAAAATCATAAAATTTTCAATGAAGCTTGAACTTTTGTACCCTGTAACTCTTTCATTTCTTGGCCAATCTTCACTAGCAAACCATGGTTATTTTAGAAATTTTATAACCTTTCACTAAAAAGAAAAAAATACATAATCCGTTTAAAATGTTTGAATATATTTGCATTTCAGTCACATCATCTTTTTTAAAAACACAAATAACGGTTATTTTGGAAAATCTCAAAAACTGTTCTACTTTTGACAATTCTGACTTCATATTCGGATTCAGCGGAAAATTTTACATAAAGATTCATTTGATCACGACTTTGTTGAAATTTTGCCACGTAGTGTTATCTATTGTATACAAATCGGTTTAATATTCATTAACGGTATTTATGTATTGGAGGAGTTTTACGATTCTTTGCATCAATTAAAAAAATTTTTTTATGATATCGTCAGCTCAGAATTGGTTTGGCGCATATCATGGTTAAATTACCATGATATGCGCCAAACCAAATCTGAGCTGACGATATGTAATAATTATTTAATTAAATCTTAGATTACATTTTATCGGCCGCATTTTTAACAAAAAGTTGGCATGAAGTTAGCACACAGTTTATTTATAATACTCTGGCTTACGATTTGCTAAACTCTTGTTAACGAGCTGGCAACCGCTTGCCAACTTGTAAAAACCGGCTGTTTAATGTCAAATAATTTTTATAAACAAAAGAAAAATCCAAAAAAAAAAAATTTGCCCGCGAATTAAATTTAATTTTAAAAACTTTTTTCAAATTTTTATATGTATGTGGGCTTACAGCCAGGCCCACGATGTCACACGTTAACGTTCGCATAAAAAATTACATTTAAAACAAAAACAAATTTTAGAAATTGTTTTTGTTTGAAATGTAATTTTCTATGCGAACGTTAACGTGTGACATCGTGGGCCTGGCTGTTAAGCTTCGTACAGACGATGGTCACTGATCTTACAATGTTGTCATTTTTCTGACAATGGTGCCATTGTCAGATGCATTAATTTAACACATCTGCAAAATGAAAATAGCGTACAATATTCACACAGTTGCAAGACATTTTTAGTCAATTTTAATGACAACATTGTAAGATCTGACCACCGTCTGTACGAAGCTTTATAAACAAACGTGAAATTTGAAAAAAAAATTCTGTGTGCGAAAAAAATTCAATTATATAAAAATTTGGAAACTCGACCTTTTGGACCATTTAGAGTTCTTAAGAGGTGGAGCTCGACGTCGGTCAAAAAAAATTTATAAAAAGAGAAAGAATCCATTTTTGGAGTATACCGACTGAGTTTGAGTTGTCAAAATGTTGCCAAGGTTTTTGCCAAAAGGGCCAGAACATACATATAAAAGGCTACAGCTGCTACGGATCAAATTTCAGTCATGCAAGAATTCCAAAAAATAGCTGGCTTAAAAAACGTAATCGGAGCAATCGATGGCACCCATATCCGCATTCAAGCAGTAGAAGGCGATGATGCACAATTGCTTGCCAATAGAAAAGGATACTTTTCAAATTACGTTCAGGGGTCTAATCACCGCATTAGATATCGAGTAAAGAACCTTCTAGTCGATTCCAGAACATTATTTTCGAATTATTTAAAAATAACCGTTATACATCTAAATCTAAGGTAATAAAGTTTTCAGTTTTAAGCTAGATATTCCTTTCATTTAAAAAGAATGGTTTTAAATTTTATATAACGGTTTTCATATTTAAGAATTTTTAATAAAAAATAATAGGTAAAAGAGATAAAATAAAATTTATATTATAAAACTACTATGTATGAATTGCTATGTAAAAGTAATATTTTTAACATTTATTTGTATAAAAACCCAAGTGCGAACATAGCATAATATTAAGTTCACAAGATCTGGGCCTGATTCTGGCAGTCGTGATCGAGTACATTTTCGATTCGAATGGAATTTAATATCTAATTATTTTAGTCAATACTGAACAAATCGGAATTATTTTTTCAGTATTATAAAGCATTAATTTGGGTTTCACAATACTGAAAAAATAATTTCGAATCGATCAGTATCGACTGAAATTAAATTGCTTTCGCATCGAGAAAGTATGTACTCGATCACGACTGCCAAATTAGATTTATATAGTAATTGTTTCTTTGGTATGAAAAAATGCTTGCTATTGTGAATGTTTAATGTATTGTGAATAATAGTGGTTACAAGTTTTGATAGCTACAGCGACCCCTACCTAAATAATATGTTAACACAACTCATGGCTTGGATTTTGACATTTGAAATGTAAAAGTAAAGTTATCCACCATCTTGTGAATAAAGAAAAAACTGAGAAGTTTATAATAAAATACAAAAAATTGCAAAAAATAATTTTTACAAAATAAATAATTTTATTTGACGAAAAAGTGTTAACATTCTATTAAATACTGAAATGACTCCATTAGATCATGAAGTTTTACAGGATGAATTAAAAAGGAAGAGAATTTGTCGCTTTTGTATGACACAGGAATTCCATAAATTGACAAATATTTTTAATCGCGATACACGTATCAAATCATCAGCACCTCTACCCATTCAAGTTATGGCTATAGCATCAATAGAAGTAAGTTGACCCCGAAATTAGTTTTTTCTTACGTTTTGTGACTATTCAGTCCTCTGGTCGCACCAAACGGGGTAAACGCAAAGCGTCACGGCTTAGCCAATACACACTTTCCCACCAATTTTTATGTTTTATGTATTTCTTGACTTTTCTTTTACCACTGGGTGGGTTTATTAACTAAATGGGCCACCGATCTATCTATTTTCACTAAAAATGGACAAAGAAAATTAAATTTGTATTTTTTATTTTTGCTTATTGTCTTGTAGATCTTTAGCAATGATGGTTTGCCTCCTTATGTGTGCTCTGATTGCACAGATATTTTCGAGTTCAGTTATCAATTTAAACAAATGTGTAAAAAAGCCGACAATCTTTTGCGACAATATCCATTAACCGGAAAATGGCCAGAGTGTTTGGACAAACCCATTTTTTTAAACATTCGGTCTAGTCAAACCCGAGTAAACAAACCTGTTGTCAAACAAGAATCTTTGTTAATGCCCAAAAAAATATTGAATTCCGCCGTGAAAGTAAAGCCAACAGTGGCTACCGCTGTTATCACTCCGGATAAATTGGGCCTCAATTATGAAAGATTGGACAAAGATTGTAGCATAACGTTTTTGGACAAAATTGAAAATAATGATGAGTTATCGCTGGATGATATCCAACAATTGATGGCCGCAGAAGATATAAATGAAACGGAATTTGTCACTATAGAAAATTTGCCTGTAGTGGTAGTTGATTCAGGAAATAAAACCACCAAACCAAAATTATTAAACAAATCATCCGTAAGAATTTTGAATACAGAAGCCGAATGCGAAAATGAACCACGGTTAAGTTTACCAAAAATTAAAAAAGATGTTGATGGTAAAACGGAAATAGTTGCTGAAATTTTAAACATTGATGATGTTTATGAAGAAGAACCAAATCCAACGGATGCCGCTCCAATTGAAACAAACGTATTTCCTTGTCCCCATTGTGAACGCACATTTCCGTTGTTACAACTGCGTGATATACATTTAAAAAATCATAATCGTGATCGTAAGTTTCAATGCGAAGAATGTGATAAATCGTTCTTTTCCAAGTATGATTTGCAACGGCATTCGTTTATACACAACGGAGAGAAGCCCTTTAAATGTTCAGTGTGTCAAAAGGCGTTTTCACGTTCAAGTCTTTTGACTCGTCATGAAGGGACCCATACAGATGTACCAAAACACATATGCGTGCATTGTGAACGCTCGTTTTTATCAAAAGACGATATGGAAAGACACGCTGAAAGGCATTTTATAAATCGACCCTTTGTGTGTAAAATTTGTAAGAAAGGATTTGCTTTTAAACAAGGTCTGGAACGTCACGAGGTTATTCATTCTCGCCAACAGCCCTTTTCATGCCATTATTGCGATCAGAGCTTTTCTACCACTAGCAAACTGGCTCGTCATTTGACCGCACATGCAGGCCAAAGACCATATCCTTGTAAATTTTGCCGAAAATCATATTTGTTATCACACCATTTGACACGTCACATGCGTTCCCACAGAACTGTCGAAGATACTTTGAATGCTATATCATTTATGTGCGTTACATGTAATAAAAGTTTTGCCACACGTGGTGAACTTATACATCATTCTATTGCCCATGCAAATGAATTAAATCTTGCGTGTCCGTTGTGCAAAGAAGTTTTCGATAACATGGATATCTTGAACTCCCATATACTTGAACATTCGGATGGGGAAGCCTTTGCATGCGAATTCTGCGATTTGTTCTTTATAAAATCGGAAAAACTGCAATCGCACATTGATCTTAATCATTCGCATGAAATGGAAGCATACCGCGCCGATGACCGTGCTCAGGCCGATAAGCAAATACAAGAGTCTCAAAAACAAAACAAAAACAGCAAAGTTGTTAGCGATGAAAAATTGCAGAAGTCATTTAATGAATTTCTTGATGAAGAGTTGTCGAATGAAACAAACGAATTAAAATCGACTGAAAAATATATTAAGAGCGAATCAGGTATGTTCATATATATATTAAATGTTCATATGTATATCTATTTTTTTCTGATTTTTTATTCACCATCGGAATCGAAATTGTTATTAAATTCAACAGCATTAATTAATGTGTGTTGAATGCATAGTGAGAATCTTGGTGATAGGATTCTCACAAATATTGCCTATCTTTTTCAGTTTCGCATCGAACGAAAAAAAAGTTATACTAATTTTAAAGGAAGTTTATAAAATTCCTTATTTAAAAATAATTTATTTTTGTTATAAATCCGATTATAACTACGTAATGAAAATATTAAACATAACCACCACAAAAGAAAATTTTTGAAATATCTTAAGAAGCTGAACTGTTCATTAAAAACTAAATTGGACTTTAAAGGCTCAGTTAGCCGGGAGTAACAGTAACTTAACCTTACCGTAAAAAAGTAAGACCAATCTTTTTCTTACAGATTGAGACGTAACATCTTACTGCGAACTATAACCGTTAACTTTACATCAATGAAATATTTTACTTTGGTTTTTCAATAATAATTTAATTTTTTTAAACAAAGGCGCTTGTATTTGAAACAAATGACTTTAATTTTTTTTATTATTAACATAGGCTGTTGGTGGGTGAATTGTATGTAGAAATTGTTAAACGTTTGAAATGTTTAGGTGTTTATTTGAACAAACGCTTAAATGCTGAATGGATTTTAATGCGTCGACTTTATTCTTCGGGCATTCCTACCGAATCTTATAAAGTTTCCTTTGTCACATGCAATATTAATGCCACAGATTTTATGTGTTATTAAAGATTTTTCCGGTGCTATGATTTATTGTACATACTTCTATAAAAGATTAAATAGTCTTGTAAATATGATTGTTCGTTATCTTCACAATGCTCGTAGTTTTTTTTTTTAAATAACGAAAAAAACAAACTTAATATTAATTGAACGGAAATTCATTCGTATATGGTAATTTGTTTTTTAAACAACGTGCCTAAAAAGTTAAAAAATATTTTTCCTACTAAAATGACTTAATTAATTTTTACTAAACGCAAAACTTTTAAAATAAACTACAAACAGTTAATGTAAAACTTTTTTGAGTGTAGTTACATATGTATATGTAAAAGCCACCATAAGAATATATCGTATATAGCGCTGGACTGATTGACGCCAAACTTAGACAATAAATGAGTTTAGTCTGCAGCCAGGTTTCTCTTAAGTTTAATCCTGATAGGTGGCGCTATTGTATGATATATATTTTTTTTTTTAATTTATGGTACGATTTGGCTAAAATTTATAAAATATATTAAACAAAAATAAGTTTCCTGATGAAATTTTGACCCGGTTATTTTTATTTGGAAAACAGCTAGTTAAAATATAAAAAATTCAATACAAAAACCAACAGTTCAATGTTAATTCACAACTGTTATAAAATAGCTGTGGCACAAGCTCTATATGTTTACATTTGTCCTTTAAGTTATACGAAGGAGGAAGGTCAACGAAAAAAGGACAAACAGAAAAAAAGACATAAAAAAGTCTTGACAAAAAGTAAAAAAAAAACAGAAGTAAGGAAGTAACATGTAAATAAAATTAAAAATAAATAATCAATTACAGCAAAGTTCGATCCACCAACACCATTCATTTAAGATCGATGTTTGACAATAGACTAGAAAAATGTAAATTCGACTCGAGTTCAATTGTAAATTCCTTCCTACACTAAAAATAATTAAATTTGATGAACTTTAGCCTTATTAAAACATAAAAAGATTTAATAAGGGAATGATAATTGTTATTCTTTTTACTGTAATAAACCCAGTATGTATTGGACAAAAATGATCCTGATGGTAAAGTTAAAAATATAAAAATAATAACCAATGAACATACAGGTTTTATTAAAAAAAATCAGACAATTTTCTTCCTTTTCTCTTTCTATAGATAAAAAATCCCCAAAAATTATCAATCAAGTAGTAATTCCTAATGCTGCAGATGACCAGAAAAATAAAAATCAGATCAATGAAAATAAAAGTTTATTGATTCCTCTAAAACAACGAAGGATCAATCTAGATGGTGGAAAATTAGTAACAAAAACACCGCAACAGACCAAAGAATCTCCCCAATTGAGACGCAAAACTCCAGTTGCTGCAGGACCGCTAACTGCTAAGGACACAAAACAGCCAACCATTCAATCTTTAATGTTGCCGAAAAACATAGCCTTAACAAAATCATATCTAATCAAAAGAACACCAGAAGTCGCCATCTCAGTTCCAAAACCAAAAATAATTAAAGATGAAAAGGAACCACTTGAAGTACCATCGGCTTCAAATTCTACTGCAGTAACTATTGCAGATAACGTAAAAATGAAAATTAACGCAAAAAAAGGTAGAGTGCAAAAGATTACTGTAACTAAAGCTCAAGCTGCTGCTATGGCGAAAGAGGGTCGTATTAAAGTAAAGGATGGTAAAATAATATTAAAGAAATAAATATTTAAATCTCTAAGAAATTGTTTTTTATAAACACAGTAAACACACTTATTTATATACAGATATGTTATATACATATATGTACATATATATATTAGAGCGACTCAAGTTGTATGGAAGCAAAATTCGTGCTTGATGTACCCTCCTAAAAATGATCCTTGGACTTTTTTAAGATGACTTTTTAAATATTTCGGCTCCAGCTTTGACCTCTCGTGAGCTGGACCATTTTGAAAAAGGGTATATTTTTGCATGTTTTGTTAATTTGAGAATCTGTTTCCTTACCAACATATACAAATAGGGTATCGTAAGAAAGGGTTTTTTAAGGCGCGTCCAACTGTAAATACAATTTGTCCAAGGACGAGCATCCATTTCCTTTTTTTTAGGATTTTCTGTTAAAAAAAACGGTTTTTGAATTTTTTGTTCGTGGTTGTTTGTAATAAAAATGCCAAATTAACATATTTTAATCTTTAGTCGATTTAATTAAATACGTGTGTCAGCTTTTTTTGAAATTCGTGCTAGTTCGCGTTTTGACAAAAATGCAATGGGGTGGTAACCCTTCGTTTTAAATAGGGCAATATGGGTATCAAATTTCTTCTTTTGACAAGTACATAATCTTGGTATGTAAATAATTTAGATTTTTGCAAATTAGATGCATTTCATGGTGCTCTGAAATATATATAAATGCAATTTTGTAGTAACTCTAATATGATAGCGGATTTAGTTTCTATATCATGTATGGATGAAAATAGGACTAAAGAAAATAAAAAAGGAAATGATCAACGACTTAAATTTTTTTTAATTTGCGAAAAAAAATATGCCGCCAAAAAGTCGTGGATCATTTATTTTTTTCATTCTTTAGTCCTATTTTTATCCATACATGATCTAGAAACTAAATTCGCAATCATATTAGAGTTACCACACAATTTCATTTATATATATTCCAGAGCACCGTGTAAAATGCATCTAACTTGCAAGAAATCTAAACTATTTACATACAACGATGATGTACTTGTCAAAAGAAGAAATTTGATACCCATATTGCCCTATTTAAAACGAAGGGTTACCACCCCATTGCATTTTTGTCAAAACGCGAACTAGCACGAATTTCAAAAAAAGCTGAGACACGTATTTAATTAAATCGACTAAAGATTAAAATATGTTAATTTGGCATTTTTATTACAAACAACCCTGAACAAAAAATTCAAAAACCGTTTTTTTAACAGAAAATCCTTAAAAAAAAGGACATGGATGATCGTCCTTGGACAAATTATATATACAGTTGGACGCGCCTTAAAAAACCCTTTCTTACGATACCCTATTTGTATATGTTGGTAAGGAAACAGATTCTCAAATTAACAAAACATCCAAAAATACACCATTTTTCAAAATGGTCCAGCTCACGAGAGGTCAAAGCTGGAGCCGAAATATTTAAAATGTCATCTTAAAAAAGTCCAAGGTTCATTTTTAGGAGGGAACATCGAGCACTTTTTTTGGTGAGTCGCTCTAATATATATATATAATTTTTTCCAAATTGTTTTAAATATACTACATAATATATTGTATTAAAATATCTTTCTGAGTTTAATTTTTTATTATTACAGAACACATATAAGTTAAGGATGATGTAAAGTTATTTAAATATTCTACGTAACAGTCTTTTATGACATGGAACTAGAGATTTTCTTTTCCCAGACTTTTTTATTTTATTTATAACTAGTTGTTTGGTCCCGGCGTTGCTTGGGATTTTCCAAATTATAATAAAAAATTAAATACTGGTGAAATCCTGTCTGAAATTGGTCATATCAACATATAAACCTTCGCCGGCTCATGCTCAACAACTTTGCTAAAGATCATAGCATCGTCAAATGCAGAGTTTACGATTTAATTCATACTGAGTAAATTTCAATGGCGCCACCTATTTTAGATTATTCTATTTATTCTTCTTACTTGGTCAGAGACCATTCCGAATTGGTACGAATCATCGAAATCGGTCCATCCGTTCTTTAGTTATAAGCGTAGTAAATAACGCCACTTTCTTTTATATATATAAGAAGAAGATATCGGTGCAAAATATAATTCAATTTTATTTAGTTTATTTGAACAAAAAATCTAAAACAATTTATGAGACATATTAAGTAAGTTTACCAATGCATTAAAAGTTAGTAAAAATAAAAACTTTCAGATTTTTAAATGCAAAGCCAACAGCAATAACTTAAAATAGTTAAATTATTTATACAAAATATTCAAAACTATTTCCTTGAAAATAGGATTATTGTTCAGAATAAGCATTTACAGATTTGTTTAAATGCCCATTCCTAATTTTATTTAAGAAGAGTTCTGTCAATGAGAAACAAGTTTACTTTCTACGGCTGTTGGCCTTATAGTCAAAAGAGAATTATATAATCTCTGAAGACAATCACTTTTTCACCACTTCCTTGAAAAACTTTCAAAGAAAATATTTTCTTTGAATCGAGTTAGTGCTTTCTTTACTAATTGCTGCAAACAAAATTTCCTTAAATATTATGTTTCACTTTTGTCCTCATCTCTTACAGAAAAAGAATTTTCTGCATTTTCAGAAACTCCACATGGAACCTTAACTGAAATACATATTGAATAAATAAAACTTATTTATTAAAAATTTTTTTTAATAAACACATATGCATATAGTAATGGTAATCGCGATAGTCATTATACAAATTTGCAATTTGTAAACCTTTAATCGGTTAACCTTACTACTGATCGGTTAATTTAAAATTGGCTATTTGCAGTTAACGAATAAACCGGTTAATTTCAGTCGATTAACCGATGTAACAACTTGTTTAATTTTTTGTAGTATTATAACATATTTTTTGTGATTTTAATTATTTGTTTCGTCTCATATACATATGCGTTTAGAAAATATTTTTTCATACAATATCATCCCAATTATGAATGAAAATTCCCCGGGAGCTTTCTCCCTTCTCTCATTTTTCCTATGTTAATTCAATTGTAAAAATAGGAAAAGGGAAAAAAACTCCCGGGGAATTTTTATTCATGATTGGGCTGTATATTTCCTTCTAGCAATACATTCTTAAAATACAGTACAAAAACAAAATACAAAATGTTCGGAGCTGAGCTTTGCCATGATGATTCAGTCAAACGACGATCTGACAACAGAAGAAACTCTCGATAGTATCACAAGCAATCTTTTAATCGAATTAACCGAAACAATTAAAAGTGTTAAAAATTTTAAAAAATTAAAACAGGACTATAATGGTGTTTTAAAAATACGTATTTATTGTACTAAGAATAAAGCCTATATCGAAAATCGGTCTATCAGGGGTGTTCTGGAAATCGAAAACGCAAGAATTTTAAACGTCATTTTTTAATAAGATTTCTGTAATGAAAGAATTTTATTTATTTATTTTTTCATTTATTTACGTACAATTAAGCCATTTAGGCCAAAAATCAATATTACAAGTGATAAATGCTTAAGCTTCATATGTATATATAATGTTCATTAATCATAATTATAATTCATAATTAAAACTAACAAAATGAAAATTAAAAATAATATACATACTATCACTTTAGATTAAGGCTCCCCAGCCACATTAAAAATTTAAATATTATAATTATCATCCATCAGTAGCTAATCAAGATTATTTAGGAAGTCAAATTTTTACACGGAAAACATTATTTGAGTAGGAAAAAATTCGTAACGAAAATGGTAAAAAGTTCCAAAGCCTAGCAATCCGAACAATAAAAGACTTTTCGAAACAGGATGTTGAGATTCTTGGTATACGAATTAAGGGATTCCTAGAAGAACGCATAAACTCAAAAGAGTTTAATAATTCAGGTGGTTTACCATTTTTGATAATTTTATAAAACAAAATCATGTTCCGATATTTAATAAAGTTATTAAAAGTACACACAAGAAAACTAAAAGCAAAATTAGAAATATGTTCATAGCGTCTAAAATTATAAACAAAACGAACTATTAGATTGAAAATACGCCTGATCATCCTTAAACGCATAGAACCAGTACCTGAGTAAACCTCAAGGTCATATAAAATAGATAGATATGGAAAACATCAAAGCATGTGCCAAGTTATACTTAATTCGTAGAGGCAAATATAAATTAGTAGAATTAATTTTACGCAATATATGTACCATAAATTTTACCATAAACCATAAGAAAGAAAGTTTACTATCCAAATACACACCTAGACACTTAATGTGGTCCACTATATTAATGTCAGGATAAAAACGACTGGTTGGTCCAAACATCATTGCTTTAGACTTACTAGGATTAATAGATAACGAATTGAAAGAAGTCCATTCACGTACCCGATCTAAGCAAAAATGTATATTCTGTAAAATATCACTAAAGTCAACTCTGCTTTTGAAGAGTAAAAAGACATCATCGGCAAAAATGAATGGTTTGCAGAATGGTATACAGCCGAATTATATATATAAAATTTCCCGGGAGTTTTCTCCCTTCTCCCATTTTTGCAATAGAATTTACATAGGAAAAATGGGAGAAGGGAGAAAACTCCCGGGGAATTTTTATTTATAATTGGGCTGATAGTAACAAAATCAGATAAGCTATTAATATATAACGTAAAAAGTAGTGGCCCTAAAACGGAACCTGAGGTATACCCGTAGTTAAGATACGCAAAGCAGAAGTAGCACCATTATGTTGTACATATTGAGATCTACCAGACAAATATGAAAAAATTAGTTTGCAAGCAGATTTAGAGAAATTATATTCATCCCTGAGTTTCCTCATCATCATAGAATGACAAATAGAACCAAAAGCATTAGCAAGATCAAGAGAAATAAGAACACTAAGATTATTCTCATTAATATTTTGACGGATATGCTCAGTAAGATCAAGAATTATTAGCGTAGAACTAAAGCCATTGCGAAATGCATATTGGTTGTTACTTATATTCAAAAAAGTAGAATCCAACATTTGCTGTTTCATTATATGCTCAAGAACTCTAGACAAAGCCGGAAGGATAGAACTTGGTCTAACATCTCCGGGTGCATTTACTACTCGTGTTTTTCGGAATTACTTGTTTTTTTTTTAACTCCATAAGTTAATCCCGCGAAGCTCTACGCTTGTCTGCAGGAAAGAAACCAGAGACTCTGGCGGGAATCGAACCCGCAACCTCGGCGCTGATAGACTAGCTCACTACCAGCTAGACGGGCAATCTTCCAAGCTTGCGAAAAAGTAGAAGTAGTTAAAATGGTATTTAATAGGTGCAGTATATACCCAGATAAAAAGGGAAATACCATTTTAATCATCCGAGCTGGAACATTGTCAATTCCAAACGATTGAGACCGAACTTTATTGAGTACATCAATAACCTCTAAGTCTGAAACGCAATGAATTGAAAAACAATTAGGAGATTCAATAAAGTCGTCAAATGCAAAATTTTCCAATATATCACAACCACTACCAACAAAAAAATCATTCAATAAATTGACATTTCCAAAAAAGTTTTCCGAATCAGTGTCTAAGCAGCCATGGCTTTTTAGGGTTCTCCATACATTACGAACATCCATATCACGAAATATTGTAAAGAAAAAATTTCTCTTAACCTTCCTAATAACAGTTTTTACTCTATTACGGTATCTGCAATAAATTCTCCAGTTCGTTTCGGAGCGATTAGCCATATAGGAATGGTAAGCCAAATAACTAATAGACTTAGCAAACACAATTTGTTTAGAATTAATCCAATTAGACTTGTTTCTACAAACTTTCCTTTTGACTAAGGGAACAAATGTAAGAAGAGTATTAAGCACAGAAGTTAACATTTCCTAAAAGGAAGTCCGAAAAATCATAGTTCGACAAAAAGGTAGATACTTCGTCCCAATTTATAGCATCAAAATCGCGACATTCAATAAATTCAACCATTTTGTCAAACGTCACATCAAAAGAGCCCAATATTAATGCATGGTGAGAAATTAAAGGACATTGGAATTAATAAGAAAACTTAGTCTGACAACCACTGCTTACCAAACAAAGATCAATTAAAGATGTAGATCCATGAGCCACATCAAAATGGGTGGGCATAGAATTATGGACAACAGACAAATTATTTCTTAAGCACATAGTTCTCATATTGATAGACTTAACTGTGTAAAACATATTACAGTTAAAATCTCCAACCACAACAATATTTGAATAAGCAAGAAACAAATCACTATGAAAATTCTCGAATGATACAAGATCACCATAGGGTAAAAAGACAACTCCGAACAACATTTTGTATTCATTAGCAACAATTTCAATAAAAAGAGACTCACAAATCCCAGGCTCTGAAGATTTAAAGACTATTTTATACTTAAGACCAACAGATATATACATACCAACACCACCTCCTCTTGAGTTTAGGCGATCATTGCGACAAAATTTAAAGCCAGAAATCTCAACAGCTCGATTAGATACATACGGTTTTAACCAAGTCTCAGTAATAGCAAAAATACTAAGAGATGAACCCACTAAAAATGATCTAAGCTCATCAACTTTCGAAAAACTTGCAGAAGGTCTTATACTTTGGCAGTTAAGATGAGCTACGTTGACTTTATGTTCATAAAATCGCAATGCTGCATCTATATCAGATTTGCTACTGAGAACCGGACCAATATTATGATTAGAAGACATCGAAGTAGAAACAAAATGATGTAGTGGGGAACCGTAAAGATAAAGGATAACTATATAAAAAAATATACATTAATTTAATTCAGATTACATTACTGTAACAACTAATCATATAATACAACTGAGATAATAAAAAGTAAAAAAAAGAAAAAACAATTCAAAAAAATTTTTAATAACAAGAATAATGAATAACAATAGTGGGACCAGAACTTGAAAATTTTACAAAAAATTATTTTTTAAAAATGCTAAGAATAATCCCAAAATTTTTAAGATTTTTGGTTAAAACACATTACCATGAAATTTTATTTGAAGCTTAGTACATTTAATGCCTTATTTTTAACAAAATTGAGATAAAAAGTAATATTTAATCAAGTGGGTAAATTTTGGTAAACCATCATAGAAAATATATATAAAATAACGTTAGTCCTCCAAATTTATGAAAAATAAAAATGTATAATCAAATGCAAGTGCCAAATGAATTTTGTATAGCTAAATCAACAGTTTGAATTTTTAATTTTGATTATTCATCAAGAAGAGAAGTACATTCTGAGAAGGTATAAACAACTTCCTTACCATTAACCAATATAAGCTTAGCTTTAACAATATCTGTGTTTAATATTCTATACTTCGTGATGATGATTTTTTTATGAAATAGCCTCTTACAAATATAATTCAATTTACCGGACGACGGGGAAAATTGGTCATTTAAATACAGGCGCATATCAATCTCACCACCAATTACATCACAAATTCTTATAGATTGGGTCTTTCATTATGCTGTCACGCAAAAATACATTATTCAATTTATATAAAACAGCCTTTCGATTATTAAAATAACAAGCATGATGAATGTTTAAGGGAGAAATCTCAGTATTGAAAATAGAACCAATTTTTACTATAGGTGAAATAAGATTGTCCAAGCCGTCATGTGAGCCACTCACAAATTCGTTGAGCCGACGAAAATATTTCAATAAACGTAATTTCGTTTGCTTAACGTACATTTTCATTGGATTTTTGGTTCAGTGTAATAGCCTTTGTTTCTTATGACCTCCGCACATCGTTTTGACATAGAATCAATAAGATTTGTTGAAATTGTTAATGACATTGATTCCCACACTAATTTTAAGCAATCCAACAGCTCCTGCTTATTTTTGAAACGACCAGCTCCCACCGGCGCTTCAGAATGCCGAAAATGTTCTCTATTGGATTTAAGTTTGGTGATTGAGCTGGCCAATCCAAGACTCGAAGCCTATTACCAGACAATTAATATTTGATTAGGTTTGGCGAGTGTTTTTGGTCATTGTCATATTTAAACACCAATAGAAGTGGCATTTCCCATTTGGCGCATTGAAAAACGTAGTTGGCTAACAAGTTCCTAGAAAGGAAACGGTCCATTTTTGTATGTATTTCAACAAAAGTGCTAACTCCACTCTTAGAAAAACGGGTCCACGCCATTACCTTTCCGCTGCTATGGTTTATTGTGCCTTTACAATAAGGTGGATGTTACCATTACAGGTTTACCTTTCCCTTTAGCTTTTGAGTGGTATACTCCATCTTAATTTAAAAAGTTAAATTTAGTCTTGTCGCAGAATAAAACAGTTTTCCATTTTGCCACAATCCAATTCGAGTAAGCTTTTTTAATATACAATCTGAAATTTCTTCAAAAAATGTACGACCTAAGTTTTTGGAATACTTTAATAATTCATAGGAAAAAAAAATAATTTAATTTTCTTATTCTTAAACAAATTTGAATCTTTTTGTACAAATTAAAATAAGTTGATCATAATATATTATTGTATTAATCATATATGGCTCTATGGGCTCTATTAAGTAAATAAAATGAAATGAAATTATAATATGTAATACAGGGGTGTTCCATGGTTTAAATTGAATAACATAGTCTGAAATTGAGAAATGTCAAATGAAATGCAGAAAAAAACTTGACGTTTATGTGAGGTTCACATTCAACATCTGCCCTTAAATTTTAACCAACCTTTACAATATCATCCCAACAACCTATATTATCTCTGTATGTTATTATACCCACACAACAAGAGTAGAGAGGGTGTTTTGAATTTTTGCTGGTGTGTAACACTTTAAAACATTGGTCCTAAAGTATATCGATCTACTCAGAATCACTTTCTGAGTCGGTATTATGATGTCCGTCCGGCTGTCCATGTAACCTTTTGCGCAAAGTACAGGTCGCAATTTTGAAGACACGTTAATAAAATTTGGTACATAGATTTTAATTGAAAGAAGGGCGAATTGGTCCATAGCTTCATATAGCCCCCATACAAGCTGCTTTGCCGGAATTGGGTCTTTGTGCCCACTATCAAACCAGTTTTAATGAAATTTAAAACATATGTAGATAGATATTTATATGGACACATAAGTTATGCATTTTTAATAAAACTCAAAACATATATCCTTGCTATTCATATAGCCATACACTCTCGATATTTTGTTTGTAAATACTATGGTGTTGGGTATGATAAGGTCGGGCTTGACCGACTATACTTTCTTACTTGATTTTTATGTAACTCTGTCTTAGCGGTACTGTAACGTACTTTTTATATTGTTGTATATATTTTTTATGTCTTAAAGATTTTAGTATTAGGCCTTTTTATCAACCTATTTTATTATTTGCTTGTTTAAGTTCTTTTCTCTCAAAAATTCCATAGTTGTATTCTAACGATCAGTCACACAGTCACACAGTCACTTCATACAATAATTCTCTTTCTGTAACGTCCTATTTCTTTTTAAATAGTTTTTGTCATATTGTACTAAGTACCAGGTATGTTCATTAGCCCTAAAAAGATAACGTTATTTTTTTGTACTGAAAAGATAATGACACGTCTGAAAGACGAATGTTTGTTTCTATCCTTTAAATGATATCAGCGAAAATAATATTGATCAATTTTATTGTTGAAAACATTTATTTATTCTATTTCTTTTTAAAAAAAATATAATTTTTAAACAGAAAATTATAATAAAAATAAAATTCAATTAGCATTATCAAAAAATAAAGAGTTTTTATAAAGGACTTCAGTTCGGTTCTAAAAACGTAAATAAATATTTTATTTGTACTTTGTGTAAATAATGTTATCTGTATTAACTTATATAAACAAAAAAAAAAATTATTTGAATAACACTATGTGCAAGAATTACAAATTTAAGTTTTGTAGTCGCCACATACAGGTATACCGCATTTGACACATATCATTTTGGACATAAGTTTAATTTCTGATGGACAGAAGCCGCCGTATTATCTCTTTTTTGATTCAAGCTGTTCCCCACTACAACCTCAATCATAAGTTACTGCATCTGGTAAAATTTGTTCAATGTTGTCGGTCAAAGTTTTCGATAAAATAGGAATTTCTAGCCTTAAAATTTAACAATTTATGGAAATTTGGGCGCTGGTCCATTGAACAATTTCCGAAATTATTTCGGTAGCCAAAAATATCGAAGCATGAAATTGGGTCGTACAGCAATTTGCATTCCGGAGTTGGTCCTCTTGCCGTACAAACAATATTCATTGAAGAAATTCGGCCATAACATTGACCCTTCGATGTAGCCCACTAACTTTTACTTCTTAAAGTGGGTCGAGATATCGTAATAACGCAGCTATCGGAAGAAGTAGTAAAATATTCAGGTTCTTAAGGATTTTCCTGAATCGGTGGTATATTCTCGTCAGGCTCAAGAATGCCAAAAGCTCATATTCTACATCACTTTGAAGACTATCCTCCAATAATTCATCTTCATCTTAGGGTTAGGGTTAGGGAGAGTTGTCATTAGCTGCGTTCGAGAACACAAAAGTTTTTACTATTTTTTACTGAACTTTACTGCATTTTACGAAATTGCGTTCGAGTACACAAAATGCAGTAAATGAGAACACAAATTGAGAGCGAAAAGTGACAGTTCTTGTCTGAGTATTTACAAATTTTTACTACAGAAATTTTTGCAGTAAAATTTTGTAAAACAAAAAAACATATGTTTCAAAAGGTAAACAAACAAAAGTAACAAACAAAATGCTTACAAATTGTGAAAAAATTGTTAAATAAACGAAAAGTTGATATAAAAATTAAACAAAAACAAAATGTGAATAAATATTAATTAATTTAACTTGTTTGTGAATCATTTACTTGGCTAAATAAAAACATTTGAAACTTATTTTGTTATGTTCATTGTTTAGAGTTGTAAAAGTGCTAAGTACTTGGGTACTTAAGTAATCAATAGCAAAAAATTATTCATGTTCTTTTAATAAATTAGCCCACCACAAATTAGTAACATCAAATAAAATAAAAAACAAACAAATATGAAAGATTACATAAAACAATTTGTTTGTATTTTCCAAAAATGTTTGTGTTATAAAAAGTATTTAATCGAGTACCGATAAGAAAACGAGTTAAGTAGTCAAAAGTGTTAACATTTTTCAACACTTCAATTATTTGGCATCGGCTGTTGCCTTTATTTTACGAATTTTTACAACATTTGCGTTCGCGTACTTTTTTGGACAACAGCTTTATGTGAGAGCAAATTTTACAATTTTCTCATTTACTGCATTTTACTGTAAAAGTACTCAAACGCACCTATTATCTACCCATGTAACGTCAAATGAATTTATTTGATTTTTGACGCTTGTTTTACTGCCAGGCCCACAATGTCGACAAGAACATTACTTTCGTGTTTTCATATTGAAAACAATAATAAAAAACTTAAATTTATTTTTGTTTTAAAATCTTGTTTGGTGTTGTATACTTGCCGTATGGTGATTTAGAGTTATTTGAGACTTCACATTATGAATTGCTTTCTAGGCACAAGGATATTATTGTTGTTGGAGACTTTAATTGTAATATGTTTGATGTTGGGAAGGCAGCCCGGTTGCGTTCTATGTGTGTAAGATGTAATTTGTATGTTTCACATAATAGCAGACCTACCTACCTTGATATTGCCCATGATACGACGTCTTTGTTGGATATTTGGCTGGTGAGTAATACCGCATGTATGAAATTCTCAGACCAGGTTCAGTGCCCAATGATATCTTATCATGCTTTGATTTTTGCAGCTTTTGAGTTTGAAGTGGGACAATCGTATAGATATTTAACATATAGGGACTTCAATAGTATTGATTGGGATGGATTGATAGCTTCGTTAGGTACATTTGATTTTGCATTATTTTATGGTTTGGGAAATATTGAGCTTCAAAGCTCATTTATCAACTCATTAATTGACACTTTGTTTAGATTTGTTCCGGTGGTAAGTAGAAGTATATGCATTGATAACAGTTCTTGGATGAAATCTAGTGAAATCTTACTTTCTACTTCTCTAAGGGACTAAGCCTATTCGGCTTTTCGATCCGCTAGATCTGTTGGGAATTGGCAAATTCACTGTAGGTATAGAAATAGGGCGAAGAATGTTATGCGAAGAGTTAGAAGAGCATTTTATTCTAAGTTATTTTCGGGCTTAGATAATTCTGGTATATGAAAGCTTTTAATGGGATGTGGAGTTACTGGTGATGATGTATATATTTCCAATTTAAATGTGGATGATGTAAATAACTTTTTTGTAAATGCTTCTGTCTCTGATGATCATGAATTGGTTGACTTTGGTTTTGATATAAATTGATATAAATGAATCATTTTCTTTTCATTGCGTAAGTGAACTTGAAGTATTAGAAACTTTGTATCGGATTCGTTCTAAATCGGTTGGCACGGATGGAATTCCTATACGATTTCTTAAGGTTATATTTCCGTATATTTCACGTGTTCTTACGTGGCATATAAACCAAATTCTTACTACATCTAGTTTTCCTTCTGCTTGGAAGACTGCACGTGTTGTGCCGATTCCTAAGTCTAAAGTAGTCTATAGTGTTGATGATCTTAGACCTATATCTATACTTCCTTCCATATCGAAGGTTCTTGAGCATATAATGAAGGATCAAATTCTTTGTTATGTGCGGAATCATCCCAATATGCTTTCCGTCGTGGTCATAGTACTACTTCTTTACTACTTAACCTAACTGATGATATTCGTTTTGGTTTGAATGAGGGCAATTTGACAACTGTGTTATCCCTCGATTTGTCTAAGGCGTTTAACTCGGTAAATTTTTGTGTTCTAATTAGTAAGTTGAAAAACTTGTTTAAAATTTCGAGTTCTGCCTGTAGGCAGATAGAAGTGATATTTTACAATCTAATATTGGCTATGCTCTTCGTCGTTTCCTGCAATGGTCTACGGCTAATAATTTGTTAGTAAACTCTTCTAAAACTAAGGCGATATTATTATTGAATTGGTTGATAGATTGCGATGTTTAGGAGCTTATATTGATAGGCGCCTTAACTTTGAATATCATATTGATCGTGTAAGTTTTAAAGTAATTGGTGCTTTACGTAGGCTTTATTCAATTGGAGTTTTTTTACCAGTTCACATAAGGAGCACTATTGCACATACGATTTGGTGCCTTATGTTATGTATGGGCTTGAAGTTATTTCTGGTACGGTGGCTTATTGTGTTTCTAGGTTAAAACGTATTATGAACATGATAGTGCGTTATGTGTAAAATGTTCGAAATAGAATGCATATATCGGATTATGTTCGATGCTTCTTGGGTTGTTCTTTCAGGAGTTTTATTTTATATCGTAATCTATTGAATTTCTACAAGGTTATTATTTAGAAGTGGTTTGCCTGTGCAACTTCGGTCTGAATTTATATTTTCTCATTCTAGTAGAAATCCACAAATAATTATTCCTAGGATAAGATTCTCTGTATTTGAACGTTCATTTGTTATAAGAATTGCGCGTTTTTGGAACATCTTACCTTTTGAACTTCGTTTGTTTTCACATACGAACAATGTTTTTCGTTTAAAACTTCTTAGACACTTGCCATTTTTATAGACTTTTTGTTTTTTTTTTATGTACATATTTTAAACTTTTATTTATGCTTCCTTTTCTTGTTCACTTCCCCCAAAAAGAAAACACAGGTCCTCGTAAAACGTTATAAACCGTACTTTATTTACCACGACACGATAGGCCGTACTTGTTTAACAATACAGGGAGAACGTATAAAAATACAACAGCAGTACGACCGGAGTGGACAAGAGAACTGGGCCGCTGGAAGACCGAGTATAACCCTGGAATCTTCTACGTACCCAGTGACCAACGCTCTGACGGGGTATCACCCAGGCAATCAGGTGCGGAGGGCTCTTAAACCACTTTTAGGCAAGGCTAGGAGAACGAGTATGACCCAGAGTCTCTTTGCCAACTTTCCTTAATTGAAGGAGTATTACTCTCAAGCAATTAATTAAGTTCTTACCTAAGCGGCGGCGGTAAGCTGACTGACCTCGCTTGTGATCAGCCACTCTGCTTTTATAGCAGTTTCCGTACACGCAGCTCATACACACACATGCGAACATACAACAGTGGCTCGATCACAGCTGTTTCAGTCATTTCATATTTCTTAGCCTACGTATACATTTTGCCGTAGTTTCCTACTCGGCCACAGATGGCGTTACCTTATTGCTAAATTTAAATTATTAATGGAAACAAAAGTGAATATAAAAAAATAATAATACTTGCAATAAAAGCAATAATCATATTTCTAAAATACTTAAATTAATAATAATTGATTTCAATAAAAATATAAGAATACAACGGGGAAATTTAAATAAAACTTGACCGGGCTGGTCTCGTCTACTTCTAGGCCCGGGATGACATGGGGTGGTAGTATAGACTAGGGTGTGTGACACAAAAACGAGGGCTCCGACTTTTGCTCGTCACAATATATTAAATAAAACAATTTGACGTACTACTTCTTATTGGACTACATTTCCATATGATCTTTTTTATAACTTTTTTGTTTTTTGGCTGGGGAGCCATTGAATCGGGGTTTTTTTTTTATTATTAGTTATAAGTAGGGCAAACAAAAAAAAGCACTAAAAAACAGTTTTAAGCTCTTAAAAAAAGCGTTTAAAAACATGAAAATAAGCTGTTAAAATTAAAAAAAGCAAATTAAACTTGTTTATTTTCCACTTAATTCGTTTAATACGTTGTTATAGTAAATTATAAGTTGATGCAATTAATTTTCGAAATGAAAACTATGAGTCAGCAAGTTCTTGTACATGGAAAAAGTTCTTCCTACGTCTACAGATGTTAAGGGAGCATATCTAAAATTGAGTATTTGCTCTGAAGTATATTTTATACGATTGGACTAATAATTCCGCTTGCCTCCCAAAATATCCCCAGTATCTTTTAATACCGAAAATCCTTGATTTTTTAATGAAACTGATTTTAATTTTGTATTAACTTCGTCTTCTATATCCCCTGGAACACGGGATATTTTTCTTACGGTCCACAACTATGTTCACTTAGAAAACCAATGAAAGATTTTTTGTTTCCAATTTTGTTACAACTTCGTGTAAAACACCAAAATTTGCAGAAATTAACAATATTTGATATACAGAGAAATTCTTAATAGCTAAAACTATATTAAAAAAGCCAAAAAATAAGACGTTACTATATCAAAAACAGAGAGAAGGGGAACTAACAGACGTTACTTTATACAAAAACTATTTTTAAAAAGAAATAACACGTTACAAAGTATGATGGTAAAAGGCGTTACAGACTGAGGAATTTGATCGTAAGAATACAGCTATGGAATTTTCGAGAGAAAAGAACTTAAACAAGCAAATAATAAAATAAGTTGATAAAAAGGCTTAATACTAAAAACATAAACACATACAAATTATATACAACACTATAAAAAGTACGTTACAGTACCGCTAAGACAGAGTTGCATAAAAATCAAGTAAGAAAGTATAGTCGGTCAAGCCCGACCGTATGATACCCAACACCACAGTATTTAAAAACAAGTTTCAAGAGTGTATGGCTATATGAATAGGGATCTATCTATGTTTTAAATTTCATTAAAATCGGTTAAATCTCCCCTCGTGGTCCTATTTTTTAAAAAATGCATACCTTACGTCTCCATATAAATATGGATATATCTCTTCCGGATAGCAGCTTGTATGGGGGCTATGTTAAATTATGGACCGATTCGCCCTTGTGTCAATTAGAACACACGTACCAAATTTCATTAAATTATCATTAAAATTGCGACCTGTACTTTGCGCACGAGGTTACATGGACAGCCAGCCAGCCGGACGGACATCGTTAGATCGACTCTGAAAGTGATTCTGAGTTGATCGGTATACTTAAGGAATAATATTTTAAGGTGATTCTCACATCAGCACAAATGCATAATACCCTCTCCGATCTTTAGTGTAGGTATAATTACATACAGATATAATATAGGTTTTTGGGATGATATTGTTCAAGGGAAGCACAAAATATTACCATAACGTTGAACGATTTTTTTAACCAGAGTTGTTACAGCAAAGAAATGGCTGATTTTTTTGTATTTATAAAAAAAAGTTGCACATAAAAAAAATAAAAATAACGATTTTTGCAAAATTTTATTAAATAAGTTTTTTTTCGTATGAAAAAAATGAAAAATTGTCTTAAAATGGCAAAATAAGTAAAAAAGCCGATCTCGCAAAAATAACTAAAAAAAAGCCGATATTGCCAAAATAACCAAAAAAAGCCCTAACAAATATAGCTCATTTTCTTTGTTTTTTTATGATCGGAATTTGGGTTCAATCAAAATCTTTCTATCTTGTAAACCAAAAAATAAGCATTTGCTTTTTTTGGTTGCCCTAGTAATAAGTAAGAGTATGTAAATAACTATGGGGGGTGTGCTGGAAATCGCAAACGCAAAACGCAAGAATTTGGAGGCTGTTTTTAATAAACTTTTAATCTAATTTTTATAATTTTTGATATAAAATTCTGTTTAATAGAGAAATGTTTGTATAATATTTGTCATAAAATTATTTTATTACAGAAATCTAACTAAAAAACGACTTTTAAAATACTTGCGTTTTGCATTTGCGATTTCCAGCACACCCCTGTATGTATTAAAATTAGAGTTTTTTTCCCAGACTTTTTCGATTCCCGGGAAAGCGGGAATTTTTTTTAAATTTCCCGGGATCCCGGGATCCCGCTCCATATAAATAATACAAAGTAAATTTTGTTATTACTAAATGAAAAAAACTTTTATAAAAAAACGTAAGGGAACTTGTTTACAAAGAAAGTTAAAGAAATGGTTCAATACTAAAAAATTAATTGAAGATTGAAATAGGAACTTGAATTATTATCACCTCACGCCTTTATTCCCTATTATTATGCTTTTATTCAGTATTATTATGCTCTGCATACAAGATAAAAAGATAACATAAACATAACAATTTAATTTATAAAACAATAATAAAAACAAAATAAAAATTAAGGAACTCAAGATATGAGATCAAAAAGTTAATTAATAAAATAGATAAAATATTTTAAAGAAATATATAACATTTTTTAACGGCTTAGGAAATAACTTTCTGACACACTCAAAGCGCTTAGTAAGTCGTCAAAAAGTATATTCCTGATTTTATTTACTAATTATCATGTTTCCGAAAAATTTCGTTCATTTTTTACCGAGGTTGGACAAATATTTAAAAATGCACCGTTGTAGCATGCTTCGGCTTTTTTTATAAACAACATCTATATCAGTCAAATGTATGTCAAGGTTGATGCAAAAATAGCATCAACCGGACTGCTTCTTACAAACCTTTTCATTTCAATAGATCCATTTGTAATCTTTAGGACAATGTGTTTTTCAAGTTGTATGTTGTAGTATCTTACACGAGTTTCCAAAATGTTATTTTATTTCGGTTTCCCCGCACTTCACGGGTATATAAACCAACTCAAATTGAAAATTTGTGTTTATCACCTAATAAACATATCGCTCTTCATTGCATCATAGTCATATCTCAAAATTTTAAGTAACTTTAGCAAAGTTTTCCTTCATACCTTCTCGTATTATATCTCAAACTGAAACGAAGTTATAGCAAAATATATCTTTAAATCGGTACATTTTGAAAACTTTAATTGCATTTTGCTAAGATCGTTTATTTTTGTAGATATGACTATGTTGCAATAAAGGAGCGATATGTTTAGGTATCTCCTATTTTTAAGACTTGTTCATGGACAACGAAACTTTACTGCCTGCATCTTATTTTGAAATAATGTACTTTATTAACTCTTCACTTCACTAAATGTAATAATTATCAACTGTTGCACTGCACATTCTGCTTTTAGTAGATTTATTGCATCAGGAGACATTGATTTAAATACATGTACTCACTTCTTGTATTGATCTAATCCACAACCCATCCATAGCTGCTGGTTTTTAGAGAATAGAAAACTAAATTTCAAAGTATAAATAGCTATTTGCTGAAATTATGAGGAATTTTTTATTTCCCGGGATCCCGCAAGAAAAATCCCGGGAAAACGGGAAATAAAATAATTGAAATTCCCGTCCGGGAATTCCCGGGAAAAAACCCTAATTAAAATTGAATTGTATTTTTATTCAGGAATATATCTTTGCAATATATGTTAATTGGCCTGGGAGGCTTTTATATTTTACTGTAAATTAAATAAATAAATATACGAAAGAAATGGGTCAGGCAGTTAATTTTTTCCTTATTTTCTTTTGTTTGACGTTACATTTTGAACAACATTTCAAATTACTATACCTTGTGATTATTCTACCATGGTTTTTGTATAAAGTAACGTCTGTAAGTTCCTCTACCCTCTGTTGTTACCCCCACCACAATAGTGGAGAGGGTATTATGCATTTGTGCTGATGTGTGTAACGCCTTAAAATATTGGTCCTAGACCCACCTTAAAGTATACCGATCGACTTAGAAACACTTTCTGAGTCGAACTACGATGTCCGTCCGGCTGAATGGCTGTCCATGTAACCTTCTGCGCAAAGTACAGGTCGCAATGTTGGAGATAATTTGATAAAATTAAGGACATATGTTCTTATTGGCACAAGGACCAAGCCTATTGAAAATGGGCCAAATCGTAGTACCACGAGGGAGGATAGGGGGAAATTTCTGCCTCTCAGAAACTATCAAACCGATTTTAATGAAATTTAAATCATAGATAGAAATATTTTTATATGGACCCATAAGCTATGTAGTTGTTCAAAAATAGGACCACCAGGGGAGGTAGGGGGCAATTTCTGCCTCTCACAAAATTTCAAACCGATTTTAATGAAGCTTATAAATCCATACATAGATCCATATTTATATGGACACATAAGCATGGTGTGTTTTTAAATACTGTGGTGTAGGGTATCATAGGGTCGGGCTTGACCGACTATACTTTCTTACTTGTTTAGTTATAGTAACGTTTTTTTTTATTTTTTAATATAGTTTTAGCTTTTAAGAATTTCTCTGTATATATTGGAATGAAAGTGATTTACGGAAACATATGTTGTTCATTTCTGCAAATTTTGACTTTTTACACAAAGTAACAAAATTAGAAACAAAAAATCGTTCATTGGTTTCCCGAGTAAATATGGTAAAATATGAAATAGAAAAATTTCCGGTGTTCCAGTGGATATAGGAGACAAAGTTAATTAAAATTTTAAATCAGTTTTATTAAAAAACAAGTAAGTGTGCTATATTCGGCTGTGCCGAATCTTATATACCCTTCACCATTTTGCGAGAAGAGTACAGAGCAACTATACAAAAACTAAATAATTTTTACATATACATACATACATATTTGCAATTCTAAAAACTTCATTATAAATTAATTTTAAAAGCGAAAACTGGTAAATATTTTTTTAAAATCGTTTTAAAATACATATAAAAATTAAAAAAAATTATTTTTGAAAAACCAATATTCGAACCAGGGGACTCACAGTCTCTAACCTAAACAAACCCCCTCGACAACTGAACCATGTAGGAACGTCGTTTGAATATCATTAAAATGAAATATGGCCCGATAAAACTTGGACTCAGGAAGACCTATGGTTCCCGAAAATGAGCATTTTTCTAAAAAAAATTAATACTTTGATCATAACTTTTTTAATTTAAAGGAACATTAACAAAAACAATGAAAATTCACAAAGAACATAATAATTTATGAAAAAAAAAACAAAATACATAGTTTTAATAAACAGATTAAATTGGAAAAAGTGGCCACCATATTTTTTTCATGTGTGCAGCTAACTTTGATGTTTTGCATGAAAATATTTTAAAGCTGCCCAAAAATATAAAAAATATGCAGGTATACAAAATGCACGTAAACAAGGATTTTGAAGAATAATTCCAGAAAATATGTATTTTGGGCAGTTAAGTCAAAGTGCAGCTAACTTAAATTTTTTGTATGAAAATATTTTTAAAATGCCAAAAATTTTGTGCATTTATCTTAAATGTGCAGGTGTAGAAAGTGCACTTAAAAAACGAATTTGTATGAAATTATAAAGAATAATTTCAAAAATTATCCATTTTGTGCAGTTAAGTCAAAAGTGCACGTATACAAAAGGCAGTTAAGTTAAAACTACTGTACTTGAGATTTCCGATCTTTTGATATATAAGGCGTATCTAAAGGTCATATGACAGCCCAAAAATTTAAGTATTTATAAAATTGTTTATGTTTCTGTACGGGAGGTACCACGCCCACTTCTTCAATCCCGCCTGGATTTTGTGGGATGCTGTGTATTGATAACCTAAAAATGTGTACCTAATTTGGAAACTTTGGCTCTTGCCGTTCTCCAGATATACAGAAAAAATAAATAAAAAACAACAACAACAAGGGATTTTTGGGAAAAATTAGAGGTTGTCGTGGTTTTTTGCTCATATCTCAGCCATTTGTGGACCTATCTTGCTGAATTTCAATAGCAAGAAATGGTGGACTATATGTTACATAAATGTAAAACAACCTAGGCCCTATCATGACAGGGGTCTTCGGAAAACAAATGTCAAACGTAAGGCGGACGGCGGACGGACATCGTTAAATCAACTTCTCTCCACATAAGGACCCAGAATATATATATACTCTATAGGGTCTAAGATCAATATTGTAGAAATTACAAACGGAATGACAAACTTATATATAGCCTTTTCCACCTGTGGTGAAGGGTATAATGAATGATTTTCGGTACTAAAAGATATTGGGGATATTTTGGGAGGCAAGCGGAATCCTTTAACATCTGTAGACGTACTAAGAACGCGCTGACTCCAAAAATACAGAGTTTTCTTTTCGAAAATTTATCGCATCAGTTTATAATTTACTGTAACAACGTATTAAACGAATAAAGTGGAAAATAAACAATAAATTCAAATTGCTTTTAACAGCTTATTTTTATGTTTTTAAACGCTTTTTTAAGAGCTTAAAACTGATTTTTAGTGCTTTTTTGGTTGCCCTATTGATGAATATTTCAAACGCTCAATTCTCGAAGACACAGCATCTGAAATTTCGCAACATCACTAACCACATGCACATGTTAATCGCGAACTTTATATTCAGAAATTATATTGAAAACAAAAACAAATTTTCTTAGTTGAGTTGTAAATAAAACAACTGGTTGTGTTTAGTTGTAATTTCTTGATGTTTTTGTTCGCCGCAATATAGCAAGGTTTAGAACAATACAAAAATTAAAAAGTTACAACTCAACTGTGGGCATGTTCGTAAATGCATGACTGCGCTGCATTAGTGATTTCAAATGTTTATATAAATATCAGTGAAGTAGATGTGGACCAAAAAATTGTCAAATACTACACAAAAATAATACACAATAAAACAGATTATACATATTAATAATTTTTTTTATCGGCATTAAAAAAGTTTGCTTTTCTGATGCAGCGCAGTGATGCATTTACGAACATGCCCTGTGTTAATCTACAAAAACTGTTAATGTCCTTTAGAATCAACGCAAACTACACCGGGTACAAAACAAAATTGACTTATATTTGTTACTTATTACTTTTTTGCTTGATTTTCTTATTTTTACAACGATTTATTTCTATGCAAAATTACAACTTTCCTTGTAATCTAAGATTTTTGGCCTACCCTATAATGTTTATTTAGTTGTTAACAGTTTTTCTTTTAAACCATTAACACTACTTTAAAAATAGGGGTTTGCAAGCAATTTTATTGGTTATTTTTAGAAGAAGTTGACCCTAAGGAATAATTTTTTTATTTAATTTTACATGCTGTTAATAAAAACTTCACATTTTTTGGGTTGTTTTTGAATTCATACATATATTCAGTTTTAAATTTAAGAAAATGTTATATGGTTTAAACTAACAGGACTTAAATATTAATAAATGGCAACCATTGTGGAAGGCATGAAATTATTATAATTAATTAAAGTAATTCTTTTTATACTTTTAATACAGGAAAATTAACAATAATTTAAAATGTCAAAAGATTCATTCAGAATAATAAGATAATAATTTATTATAATATTTTCTAAATTCTACAAATGTTAAATATCGAATTTCATGAATTCATAATTAGAAAATAAAAATGATCAATAGTAGCAAAACATATTGAATTTGAATTCCAAGATAATACTAGAATAAACTCATTGAATAGAAAATACACAAGTATATGTTTGTACCAAAGTATAATATATGTATGTACAATATGTTAAATACAATTTTTAAAAAATATTTGCAAATATTATTAAATGTTGAAATTGAATAGAAGTTTTTATTTCAAATAAAATTTAGTTCTAATGCTTAAAATTTAAGCCTTAAATTAAAAAAAATTTGTAACAATTGTGTTCTAAAAGAATTTCTTAAAAAAGTTTTTTTAAGTGGTAGGTAAATTTGTACGCAATTTGTATGACACATTGTTTTTTGTTTGTTTGTGATTGTTGTTATCCAATATAGATATTTTATTGCCCCCATCATAACGGTTTACAATTCAACTCAGTTGAGTTGAAACTTAACCACTTAACATTATTTACAACTGCTTGTGATGAGTTGTAATTGCAAAAACAGCAAAATATCAACTCAACTAGAGTTGAGTTGTAAATCGTAATAGGGGCATATGATTCAAGTAATATAAGTGTTTATGAAATCTTAATTTTGTTTAGTTTTATCGGGGAAACGTAAAATTCGTGTTAACATTGATGTTACACAAGGTATTTGTTTTTGCTGATCCATTATAGGTCGTGTTGGGACGCACGATTCAAAATCCATAGCCACACGACGATTAACAAATGTTAGTAAGGTAAGTAAATCATATTTTTTGCCATTCTTGTTGAATTCTTCAACGAGAGACTGTATAAACCATGAACCATTTGTGGTATTCCGCCAGGAGTAAAAACCTTAAAAAATACAACGACATTATATAACTATGTATGTAAGCTACTTCCACTAAGAGTGGGACATCTCATAAAAATAGTTAGTTTACATACTTTTTTTAAATTGATTAATTTAATTAATATAATAATTCGTATAAAATAAAGAATATTAAATACAAATTATTAAATGAATCTATGAATTTTATTTTGAGTTCCAAACATAGCAACATAAATCTTTTTCTTTGTGTCCCACTTAGAGTGTGAGTAGCTGTATGTATGTATGTACTTATACAATCTGATATGTTTTACTTTATTTACCCGGTATTGTTGAGAAAGCTATTAGGAAATCAGCATGTACTGGTATACGATAACTCGTTTCAGATGATGATTCTCCATCTGTTTCAGTCTTTTGCAGCTTAATGCCGGGATCTAAACGATCACCACGACAGGCTTGTATAAAGAACAATTTTGGTTTGCCAGCCAATGATGGACAATCTCTGGCTGTGAAGTAATGCGAAATATCATCTAATTTGTACATAACATCTTTGGCGTATAAATAACCATGTTCACCATGCGTTAATATTGCAATTGAGATGCAATCATGATCTTGGTGATCTTGAGCGGCAGCTGTAATAAAAATGTTAATATAAAAAAGAAATTATAAAAAACAGGTAAGATTGGTTATAGCGATAATTAACTACAAACAAACAGTGAGAAAGCTGAGCCTAATCTTTAACACGATCACCACTTAGCGTCACATATATGGGCATTTCCGTCAAAAGGTCCACTGTGACCGAAAATTTAAAAGTTATTAAAAGCTGATTATTTTACGATATTGTTATAGAGAAATATTTAGATTTTGCTAATTTTATAAATTTACCCATAAATTTGTTCACTTAGACAAACAATCAGATTGCAAAGTTGTGCAAACGTAATTTCTTATTTGTGAGAATGTTTTATTATGTTTTCTTTTATATTCAGCCTGATTAAGGTTGGTGTTGGCGTATACGCCTGAATAGATTTTTGTTGTAGATTAAAGTAACACACAACCTGTGTTCTTTAATCTACTACAACAAACGACTCAGGCGTATACGCCAACGCCAACCGTAATCAGGCTGATTATCTTCCTTAAAAGAGGTGAAATTTGATGAAAATTATTCCAAAAAAATTTTCTAACATGGCATATTGGGAAATTTCGGCCAAAAATTATTTTTTTTTTTAAATTTTAATAAAATTTTGATGACAGATTATAGCGACCACTTTAAAACATACAACTCATTTCTTAATTTGGCTCTTGGATAACTATTTTACTGTTAATACTGGAGCAAAGTAAATAATTTTTTTTAATCATTCCATGTGATAATTTTGATTTTGTGCGCGATATTTTTTTGGATAAGTGAAGAGATTGTGAGTTACTTTAAAAATAAATAAAACCTAAAGTAAGCCAAATTTAAAGAGACCATAACAAAAAAGGTGGGGCTAGGGGAGGTTAAGTGATAATTATATCTAGTACTGTTAAGTATCAAAAGTAATTACTATACATTTCAGCTGCCACCACCTGCCACCCTAGTAACCAGATCATTATTAGTGATTTAATATATTTTTATAAGATTAGCGAGACTGACTGGGTGATCATCACCTATCCCAAATAACTTAAGCCAGACACTTGAAATTTTGTATGTAGACTCCCCTCCCAATGTGTAAATAAAAAAGTAGAGACTTTTGGAAATCTAATTCATAAGGGGTTAGAAATAGGTAAAAACGGGTAAAATCAGTAACATTATATCTCGTGATCTAACGGAGGTAGACGTAAAATTCAAAAAATATCATTATTGAATCGAAAATTGAATTGTCATGTGTTTGGTACTTTTTTGAAATTTGCACATTTTGGGTATAAAAAAAGGGGAAAAATATAATTTTGGAACTTTTTTGGTAAACAATTTATCTTCTTAAGTAATAAAGATAAAAATAAAATTTAAATTGTGTTCTCTTCTCTTTAAAAGCTCTCATACAAGTTTTGGTACCTTTTTGAAATTCGAATATATGAATATCGTTGGTACTTTTTTTTATTAAGCTACATATTTTTATTTTGATACTCAATATATGCCCAATATTTGAATGCCAAATTTCAGCTATTTACTGAAAGAACAGATATTTGTTATATATAGTTATGCAGTCGCGAGTACAGGAAAAGAAAAATGAATTTTTCCCACCTTAAACGGAAAAATATATACCATTTCTATGGTCTTTCTAAAAAAATTTTTGCAAAATGGTATGTTTCAGTTAAAGGTTCCAAAATCGAACCAGATTTTGGCTTAAACAAAAAAAAAAAAAAAATACAGAAGATTTTGGAATCAAACCAAAGACATTTTAATGTTACATTGCTACGTAAAATTCTGAAAGTAGTTTGACTAAAAAATTGTGCCAGGTTTCGCTGAATTACGCCTTTTTATACATGGCCACAAAAACTACTTCTATTTTTTTCACGTTCGAACCGCTACTTCTTTTGCCATTATCTTTGACCTAAAATCGCGCCCCCCATAAACTTTAGCATAGATAATAGTGCTTTCTTAGTGCTATAATTTAAGGGTTAAAAGATTGCATTTTTTTTATTGCATTTTTGAATCGTACGACTGTCACGTTCAACACTTTGGAATTACCCAGATGTGACGGGCGAGTTTTCACAGAAACTCATGTCACATGTACATAAGTGTCGTATATTTGTTAAAATGTATTTGCCTCTAATTTCGTAAATGTTTGTTGAATATATTTTTCTTGTACGTTTGAGTCTCTGTTACAATGTGAAATAACTAAAAGTGATGCGGTTTGTGTCTAGGCTGAGAAGTTATTTTAAAACATAGCTTTTAGTTTGGGTATTCCCCGCTATTTTATGATAATTCATTTAGTGTAAAAACTAACTTTAATAGAGTTTTTGGTGGCATGTCATAGTGTCCATGGACTCTCCAAAAAGTGTCACAGAGTCCATGGACTTTATGACACTTTTAAAAGTGACACACTTTGTAGAGTGTCATAATCAGTTATGGGCACCACTATATTGAAAGCATTGCATGTGTGGCATTGTATTGGTTTGTTAACGCCCAGCGGGAAAACTCAGAAGACCTTCTTACTTGAGTCCTTTTTAAAGGCCTGCTTAAACGATTTTTTGATTCAATTACTATTCTTATCTAACTGCAAAAGAAGGCCTCATAGAAGGCCTCGGCTCTTTCGTATAAAAGATAAGATACACCTTCCACACTCACTTCTATGAGAAGGGAGTAACATTTTTTGTATTGTTTTTTTGCACAAGCAAAAGCAAAATAAATTTTTTTTGGTCCCGTTACCCTTCTTATGTACCTGCTGAAGAAGCGAGAGCGGAAGGCCTTCTCCGCAATGACAACGTGTGTAAAAAAGATATGAGTATGGAATGGAGCAAGAAGGCCTTGTACATCCAAAAGAAGGGGTACAGAGGCCTTCTAGAAGGCCTTCCTACTCCTTCTTTTTCCCGCTGGGCGTTTGCATTAGTTGGTTTTATGCTCTTTGTTTTTTGTGTATGTATACACATCGTTCGCTCTTTTTGAATTTTCATTTTGAATTTGCCCATAGCTGGTCATAATGTCCACATCATGTTTACAAACTCGAAAGCATAGACGGCCTTCGGCCGGGCGAAAGGATTTTCTCCTCTATGGTATAACAAATAACAGCTTCGCTAACTAAAGCTTCTCTTCACAGCCGGCCTTCGACCGGGCGCAAGGATTTTCTTTTCTACGGTATTACAAATACCGGCTTCGCCAACTAAAGCGTCTGGGCATAGCCGGCCTTCGGCCGGGCACAAGGATTTTCTCCTCTATAATAAAACAACTACCGGATTCGCTAACTAAAGCTTCTCTTCACAGCAGGCCTTCGACCGGGCGAAAGGGCGCCCAAAAGTGTTTTCGTTATATATTTACGGCCTAATTTATAAAAAATAAAACCGATTAATAAAGGGTTAATAAAATGGATTTTCATACAAAATCCGTTTAATAAACCCTTTATTAACATGTTTTATTTTTTATAAATAAGGCTGTTAATATACAGTATTTATCGGTTATAAGCATTCATGAAAATGCACGATTTTCGGTGCATATAAGCGGGAAATGCAAATATAAAAACTCGTTTATATGCACATATGGTGCTTACAAAAAAAACTCGTTTAATTGCATCAGCCGTGCATATATAAAAACTCTGGTGTTTGCATAATGGTTGCATATAGACAAAAAGATATTTAAAGTTTTTATATTAGTCTTTATTTGAAAAAATATTTTCCCAAAAAAAAAAAAAAAATAGATTAAATTCAGTATGTATATAAAAAATATTTTTGTACCACAGGTAGCATTTCATTGAAATCATTGTTTAGATTAATAATAAAAAAAGTAAAAATCCATTGCTTATTAGAACTGTCCCAGCAGTGAAGTGAGTAGCGATTTTATCAAGTGCTTGTCATTGGAGGTACATAGTTGCTAGAGGAAAATTGTCAGTGTTCGTGTTTTTGCTATGCAAAGTGTTTTTGACAAGAATAAATATATATCGCTACTCATTACACTAGCATTTTAAAGTAAAGTAGTAAAAATTTGTATGTAATTTTATTTAGTAACACGCTCATTTACTTTTTTATCTAACATGATGCGTATATAAGACATTTTTTCATGCAATTTATTCAAATTGTATAAAATTTTGCCTGCATAAAAGCGAGAAATGCATATAAGCGAAATGCTTATAGAAGAAATTTCCATGTATATTTTAAATTGCGACCTGAAATTGCACGAACTTAAATGCAAAAAAGCGGGAAATGCTTATAACCGACGAGCATATAACCGATAAATACTGTATACACCCAGAGAAAAAACAACAAAACAATTTTTAAAAAAATTTAACCATATTATGTTTAATTCAACCAAATCATTGTCACCGACAACCATATTATGGTTAAATTAGTTTCTTTAAAAATAGTTTTGTTGGTTGTGGCCATAATAAAACATGTTTTTTCTCTGCGTGTATGTAGATCTCTTTTTGTACATATTTAACTTCTTTAGTAACAATGGACCTTATGACATGTTTAAAAATGACATAATGTCCATTTACAAAGTGTCTTTATGCCCATGGGCATATGATTTGATATGTCTGCTGGGTGAAAAGTTGCATGGTGGTTTACAAATGAAACCAAAATTTTCCGAATTTTGAACTTTTTGAAGATTTTATATAGGGTGTTTTTGCGACGTTTAATAAAAATGAGTTTTAAGCGCAGAATTAAAAAAACTGCGTAATTTTATAAAGTTTGAGGTATATCAAGTTGGTGTCAGCGCACCAATAACGTATCACGGACATCACAAACTTAAAAGAAATTAGCGTAAATTTTTTAAAAATGTATATTTTTTGCGTCTGACAATCTGAATTGTCTTTTAAGTTGGCTAGTGTATTGCGTGATGTAACTTCGTAAATGGCACCTCCGAGGCGAAAACGCACTTAAAAATTTTTAAACGCAAAAATTTTATGAACTTTTTCGAACGGTGTTTTTGAACGGTTTTCTTAAAATATCAGCTATTCGGAATATTCAAAAACCGGTTTTTTAAAAAGTCGAATAATCGATCCCCCTAATATTTGTGTCATCACAAGATATTACAAGGCTTTGTTGACTTTGCATAAAAGGTCACAAGTGTATAAAATAACCAAAAAAAAGTTTATAAAAAAAGATCCTACTTGCATAAAAATTTAGGTTTCGCTAATGTTGGCGTCATAATTATTGCTTTATTTTACAATGTCTACGCAAGTTAATAACAAAAAAGGAAATTTTTCTCCAAATTACATACATATTTAAAAAAAAAACAAGAGCCATAACATTTTTTTTTTTTTGAAATCAACTCGTGTAACGCAAAAACAATATCAATTTTCGAAGTTTACTTTGTAGCTAACATTTATCCATATGTACATATGCATATGTGCATACCCTTTACAACTGATCACTACTTCAAATGTTATTTTCTCTGGAAAATCATATAAGCAGTATCCTACCTGTAACCCTTTTTCCGATCTTCTTTTACAATACAGTAATTGGTTTTTATGTTTGAATCCAAAATGCATACGTTTTGTTTTATGACGTAAAATGTCTACCCTTATTGTAAATAAATTTTTCAAAACACAAACGCACTTTTGTACCTTATCTATATTTTTGAATAACTAGTCCAAACACGCATTCAATTTTGTTTTTTAATCTTTTTTATATTTTTGCACTCAAACTATTAAACTCACCTTTCAATCATAATTTACCTTTTTTCAATAAATAAAAACACCATTAAACAATTATATTTTAATCTACCAACACATCATACAAAGAATTTCTTATTTTAAATCTTTCCTCTTTTAAACCTTTTTTGTATGTACACACAAAAATATTTTGTTCTTCGTATTGTGACTATTATTATGTAGTTTATTTTTCAATCATAAAAAGTTTCTGCAGTAAAAATTTGTAAATACTCAGACAAGAACTGTCACTTTTCGCTCTCAATTTGTGTTCTCATTTACTGCATTTTGTGTACTCGAACGCAATTTCGTAAAATGCAGTAAAGTTCAGTAAAAAATAGCAAAAACTTTTGTGTTCTCGAACGCAGCTAATGACTAATATATTAGTATTTTTAAACCATGCTTTTAATGTCTCTTAACAAAAAAGCAGAAATGAGATTGTTTTGGAACAAAGATCCGATTTTAGGAATAAAAACAGTCGCGTATGCGAGGCAGTATGAGAGCAGAAACTGGGGCCTTGGACCCAGGGGCGTTGAATTGATCTTTGAGGCGGTGGTAAAACCGGTTCTCTTCTATGGGGTGTGGTGGCCTGCCATGGGGCGGAACTGCAGGATTCTTGAGAAAGTATACAGGTTGGTTGGGCTGATGATCACGGGGTCATTCGGTCGACACCGACGAGGGCGCTGTTTACTATGTTGAACTGGCTGCCAGTTGACATCATGGCCGAACAGCAGGTCCTAACTTCCGCGATTAGACTGGGGGCGGTGGGCCTATGGTATTCGCGGCACTACGGTCATGCCAGGGTCACGCTGCACGCATCATATGACCTAACGGGGCTGGACTATTGCACTCAGGAACCCTTTTTTGGTGCTTTGTTCACAGTTCATGATGGTAATGTCGATGAGGTGTTCGATAACACGCGATCTCTGGAACCGGCACTTAGGGTCTATACCGATGGTTCCAAGATGGGCAGCAGAGTAGGTGGAGGTTTTTTTCATCGAGGAATTGGGCATTAGGGTGTCTTTTAGGCTGCCTGATGGCAGTAGTATGCTGCAGGCGGAAACTTCTGCCATAAAGCGGGCGGCAAACTGGCTGAGGTACTATCGTATATAGAGAGATATACATACATATGTATATTTGCGTACAGCAAGGCTGCCATTGCAGCTCTGGCTGGTGTCTTCACGACATCTATGTTAACAGTGGAATGCCGGATGTCTCTAAATGAGATCGCGGAACATTCCAGGGTAACGCTGACATAGGTACCAGGGCACAGTGGATGCCTGGGTAACCAAACTGCGGACAGTCTGGCCAAACAGGGCTGCCTCTTGGTCGACGTGTTCGTCGATGGCCTGATCGGCATTTCGATGGCCCGCTGCAAGACTCTCTTCAGACGAGAGTCGTTCACAAGGGCTCAGGGGAGATGGCAGGGGGAGCATACTTGCTTGATGGCCAGGACTTTATGGCCCGGCTATGACATGGCGAGAACGCGCGTGCTACTTGGTCTCGGTAGGGACCAAATAAGGACGGTGATATCGGTCATTACGGTTCACGGGGTGATAGGGAAATGGGTCTTGATTATAATGACTGCTGTAGAAGTTGTCATGATGAGGAGGAGGAGACGGTGTTTCACTCTCTGCCAATGCCCCGGTCTGGGGGCATTAGGCTTAGGCATTTTGGGAGACCTGAATTGCCATGTCTGGACGATATGTTTAATGTGGGACTAAAATCGATCTATCTGTTCTGCAGGGAGTCGGGTGGTTCGCGGCTGCAGTACCCTCTGGGGAATAGTTATGATTCTAAAACGACTGCCCGGGTTAAAAAAAAGTTTAGCCTCACTTAAAGGAAAATAAACTAAAACGTTTTTAAGTTACGCGAATATATGTTGTGAAAACCTCCTCCATTTTCGAAATAACGGTATATCTCTAAAACAGAGCTAACCTAAAAAACGGTTAACACCACCGGATTCAGCGTACCCGAATTAGGTTTAAACGCTTGTCAGAAAAACAGTGTCAAATTGTAGCACTGTGGTTTTTATTGTACCATGTTCCTACTTATTTGTGAATATTTTCTTATAATAATGTTATAAGAAAATAGAAAATTTTTTTTACATGTACATAATAGAGGCTGTATCGAATATATGTAAGTTCTCGTTATTTCTAACTTACCCTTATCTATGTGATCAAGAATTTCTCGTAATTTACAATCCTTATGTGTTGATACATCAAAATGTAGACTTTCGAACGATTTTTTTAATTTCTCACAATCGATATTAGTGCCTTTACGATTCTCCAGTGATGGTATATCAAAAAATTCATGGTTAAAAATTAACGCTAAGCCACGTTTTTTATGATTCATATTGTATTCCACAGCATTGCGTTCAGTTGGCATTCGTGCCACCTTACATCTAAAACCAGAAGGAGAGCTAAAAATATAAAAACAAATCATTCAGAATTTCAAACAAAATGATAAAGATATGTTTTACCAAACAATAACAACATTATCAAATCTATCTTTAAATCCGATAGTCGAATACGATTATTGCCAGAACTTATGATATTAGTTATGGCGTGGTGTTGTTTTTCGTGCCCATTTTAGGTCAGAGTTCAAATATTATGAAATCCGCTACATTTACATAAAACTGCTCTAAAAAGTAAACTTTTTTCGCTGTTTCTGTATGAAGTCGCTGACCCATTGATTAAATATATTTTAAGTAGCATTTTTAAATGTTTAAATTAACACCTAGCGTCACGGGGGTCAAAATGACCACCATTTGTAAATACTAACAATATATTTTTTCCAGGATACTTAAAGATATATTTTTAAAGGTATATTATATTTAAAATTATAAAATAATTTTTTAAACTCGCTGCTTTCGAATATTGCTTCCTATAAATTTGTAACCCTGTAAATGAAAATCAATGTAATAATTTCTAAAGATCAACGCGTAGCAGATAGTATGTATTACCTTGCATAGTTATTGCCTTTCGTAATTTTTCCATGGTAGTCTTGTACAAGTTTTATACCTCTTTCAGCGCAGTCGTTTACAATTTTTATGTTTTTAGCAATTTCCCTTACGTTCTGTATTCTTCGATATTATTTTCTAAGTACTTGGATCGCTTTTTAGAAAATTTGTTCGTATTTAAAGCCTGATTTTTAGAGAATAATTCTTTATAGTTGTTGAATTATCCCTAGTAACAAAACCTTATCACTAGTTTTTTCGAAATATCTTCAGATTCTCCCCGCTTGCATTCTTCAGGTATCTTTAAAAACATTTTTTAAATTAGTTGGGCTTTAGTTTCTGTGTTGATTCTGTCATCAAATAAAGCAAAGCCCACACATTTCTCACTTAAGTAATTCAATATCATTCACGGGCGCTTTATGTGCCTTGAACCAGGAAATATCATAGCAGGTTCGGTTATACTAGGAAATTGGTTTCTGAACATAAAAATATTTAAGCAATAAAGAGCTTTAGCCATCCACCTTGCTAAGTGCATAGCGCCTGGTCTTACAAATTGTATTCCACGGAGGACCTCCACATAAAAAAGCTTATTAGGCCTTGATTTAATTTTTTCATAAATCCGTTAATTTAAAATAACAATGGGTATGTGTCTAAGCTATTTCGCAGCAATGCATGTATTTTTATTAGGAGGTTTTCGACTTTACTTCTACGCTTATTCTAGCATAAAACATATATCGTTGAAGATGCGTTAATTTTAAATACAGGTCTTAATTTTTAACACGTGATATATATATATATATGTCCTTTATTTATCTAAATATAAATAGAATTACATTTCTGAACACCATAAATACTTAAATAAAGTTCAGTGTGAACATAGGGCGTCAACAAATTCTCTCCATCTGATTCTATCTCTGGCAATTGTTTTTGTTTGATTCCAGGGTACTCGAGCAAGTAAACATTCTTGTTTAAGGCAACGAACCCAGGTGTTACGGGGCCTACCTTGGCGGCGTTGGCCTTGGGCGTTCCAGTCGAGGGCTGTTCTTGCAATTTCTGTTTGTGGTCTTCGCAATATGTGGCCTATCCACGTCCACTTCCGTTTACGAATATCAATGTGTACTGGCAAGGAGTTTGCTCTTTGGAGCAGAGCTTCATTTGAAATACGATCTGGCCAGTGGATGTTAAAGATCTGCCTTATACATTTGTTGATGAAAGTTTGCATTTTTCTAGTGGTAGCTTGCGTTAAGCTCCATGTGGTGCAGCCGTAAAGTAATACTAACTTCACACTGAAGTTAAAAATGCGGATTTTGGTTTTCCGAGAAATATTATTTCTTCGCCAAATTTTAGATAAGGAAAAGAAGGCTACTCGAGCTTTATTAATGCGATCAGTAACGTCAGCATTAGAACCACCATCCTTAGTTATCTTGCTACCAAGATAACAAAAAGCATCCACATCTTCAATACGTTGGTCATTATTTATTAATGGGGTAACGATATCTGTACCTATGCGCATAAGTTTTGTTTTACTTATGTTATTTTTAAACCAACTTTTTTGCCGTTTTCAGACAGACTTGTAAGTTTAGCTTCTATATCCGAGAAACGATGGGCCATTAGACATATGTCATCGGCATAGTCTATGTCATAAAGAAAATCAGACAATGTCCAACGAATACCGAATGGTGCATCTCTGTTGGTTTGTTCCAATACGCAATCGAGCAGCAGCAAAAACAACGTTGGAGACAGGACACAGCCTTGACGCACACCTGTGCCTGGAACAAATGACCGACTCTTATTTCCATTGAAACGTACCCTACATTGAGCGTCCCTATATAGCTCACGTATCATGTTTACTATTTTATCAGGAATTCCCTTGTAGGTTAATGCAGACCACATAGAGTTTCGGGATATAGTGTTGAATGTCCGTTCAAAATCGACGAAAAGTAAATAAAGAGGGGTGTTATACTCAGCGGACTGTTCAATTATAATTCGCAAGGTATTAATGTGGTCAGCACACGATCGACCTTGTCTAAAACCAGCCTGCTCACCACGCAATATCTGATCCACAATAGGGGAGATTCTATGAAGAATGAGGGTTGCCATTACTTTACCAATGGCGTTTAGAATGGTTATACCGCGCCAATTTTTGCATTGCGTTAAATCCCCTTTCTTGGGTAGTGTGACCACTATACCTTCCTTCCATTCATTTGGTATATAGTCCGATGCCCATGCTTCTTGAATGATAGGAGTGAGAAACTGCGCTAAAGAACTAGCTCCATATTTTAAAAGTTCAGCAGGAATGTTGTCCGTGCCAGATGCTTTGTTATTTTTCATCCTATTTAAAGCATCTTCAACTTCTGAGCATGACGGTGGCTCTGTAGATATGTCCCTTCTTGGGTTACGACGAGTTGTAAGAAAAAGAGTATCACCTTCCTGATGATCATTGTGGTTTGTTGAAGCTTGCAAGGAAAAGAAATCGCAATCAGTTCCATCGGCTGCTTTTAGAAACGTGGTACCTCTAATATTATTTCCACTCAGTTGTTTTATGGCCGAATACACACCACGCAAGTTGCCTGTATTTGCGGCTTGTTCCGCCTGTTCAGCAATGCTATTATAATATTTTTCACGATCAGCGCGTACCAAGTTTCGAACTCGACGAGAAGACTGTCGATATTGCGATCTTTCTTGTTCTTTTTGTGCTTGAGTTTTAGCGTTTATACGTTCGCTGTGCAGTCGTTTACGGTTTTTGATCTCAATCCAAGATTCATCGCTGATCCACGGATTAACCTTGCAGTTTTGTGTTCCAAGCACCGATCTGGCAGTTTCCTTGCAAACAGACGATACTTCTGCCCATGTGTTCTGATGTTGGTTTTCGAGCAAGGCTGTCCTTAACTTTTCGTTATAAATACATATGTGCAATATTACGGTCAAGAAGTCGTGTTGTGTTAAATTTGTCGGGCCTATCCCTAGTTTTAATTGCAGCAGGTCTAAAACGAAACGTTGCCACTAGTAAACGGTGGTCACTATCAATATCCGCTCGCCGACGGATTTTGACATCCATTAAGGATCCCAAAAACAATTTACTCATCAGGACGTGGTCAATTTGGTTGTGTGTGCGGCCAGAAGGACACACCCATGTATACTTATGTATGGCCTTGTGGGGGAATTTCGTACCACCGATAAATAATCGGTTTCGAGCACAAAAGTCATCCAGCCTGTCGCCGTTGTTGTTCCTCACCGTTCCCAGACCATGCCTACCCATAACGGACTGCAGGTTGTTGTTATTATTTCCAACTTTCGCGTTAAAGTCCCCAATGAAAACTTTTATATCCCCAGTAGGAATCTTGCTAATAGCTGAATCTAATTGATCATAAAAAGTATATTTTACACTGTCGTCATCAGGTTCTGTTGGAGCGTAGCATTGAACAATGGAACTCTTGCGAAACTTAGAGTTTATCCTAGCAGTGATAATACGATCAGAGATAGCATTGTATTCCAATAAAGCGCAGCTAGCTTTTGGAGAAAGTAATAATCCAACTCCATTTTTTCTATGCGCTTCGTGATCTGCATAAATAAAACGATAGCCAGAAGGTAAAAAAGTGGAACCGTTGCTGAGCCATCGTACCTCACTAAGTCCTAAGACATCCAAGCTATGTGCAGCCATTACCCTACGTACTTGCTCGATTCGAGATGTTTCCGAAAGAGTCCTAACGTTCCAAGTACCAATCATAAACCGTTGTTTAAAGCCATAAGTCGTCATCGAGGGGGGATCATTATTTAAATTTATTGACGTTTCTGTAATCGTAGTAGTTTAATAGTGAGGGCTGATTGGACCACTGCACTCCGATCCTAGTGTTGGGGCTGCCAACTACCTCTAGGCAGGCAAAAAAAAAAATACAACTGAGTTTCAGAGGTAAAATGTAGTCTGGATTACCACCTAATTACCTGAGACGAACCGGTGTTAGCATGCCATTCAGGTTACTCATAGCTGTACGCCTTTTCACTCTAGCTGACATCAGACGGGTGTCTGAACGTCATTACCAGGGGTACTTGGCCAAAGGACCGGAAGTAGTGAGCTGCTTGGAAAATCCAGCAGAGGAATTGCTTCTTGCCATTCCCAAGTGAATAGCAGGCAGATAGCGTTCCACACCGAAGTGCACCTCTGTGAAAAACCCCACCCCCCCAACACGTGATAAGAGTTAATAAAAAAAAAAAATTCAAATGCAGTTCTTCCGTAATTTTTTACCTATGTTTGAAAAAATATTTTGTTAGTATTAACATCCCCGGTGACGAAAATAGTTAATTAAAATAGCAACAACTTCTACTTTAAATATATTAATGTATAATGAAATAAAAATAGGTCAGCAAATTCACACAGAACCAGGGAAAAAAAGTTTAGTTTTTAAAACATTTGTATGTTAATGTAGCGGATTCCATAATATTTGAACTTTGACCTCAAATAGGCACGTGTTACAGTTGTTTGATTTAGGATAAATTTTTACCATTTAAGTTTTACATCTAGATCCACTAAAAATCGACCGGAACTTTCTTTCTCTCATATATTTCAATGTCACTCTCCTGTACATGTTAAAGAAAACCCAAAAAAATTCGGACCGGTTTTTATTTAGAAAAATTTCTTTTAATATTAAAAAAAATTTTGGACCTAAATATTTGACAAATGATCGTTAATTTCAAGTTACATTAATACAAGGTAGACTCGGTAGTGGACAGACATAAACCTCAATTGCCAAATTCGTAACAATTTTGACAAGTCGGGTATTTCTATTTACCTTGCGTTAATGTGCCTTGCTTGGTTAATTTTAAATCAACTTTTGTTTTTAATTTAATTGGAATATTTTTTCTAATTTTTGTTTATTCAATGGGCTATAGACTAAAAAAAGTTTTAAAATAAAAAAGTTAATCAGCTCGTAACTATTGATCAGGGCAAGTCTTATTTTTTTTGGCAAATTTAGCCAATTTGGCCGAACTTCGGCATCGGCCTACAAAAGTGACATCGGTCGGTCAGTAGTAAGTTAAGTAGCTTTTATATACAATTCTACAATAATAGAGGTGTACTATTTAACTACAGTTAAATTACATTTAAAACAAAAACAAATTTTGAAATTTTGTTTTTGTTTTAAATGTAAGTTGAACGAGTCACTTTTGCGCTCGCGTTCTACAAACAGGCAGTAAGTTTTTCAACGAAGGTTAATTTCGGTAAAAATAGAATCAAAAATTAGGTAGAAGTTAGAAAATTTTCAATTTAAACTCGTTCTTTCCTGTCTTTTACGGTACAACATTGTAATAACCACATGTACGAGTGTAAAGAAATTTGCATACTTTTTAAAGTAATAGAGGTCCCATGATACTTTTACAATATGATAAGGACACTAAAGGCCATTTTAGATTAAAAAATAAAAAAATATTAGAACTAAGTTAGACAAATTTTGATTTAAATTGGTTATTTCCGGTTTTGCAGATGAAAAATTTTTTTTTTTAAATAAATTTTTTCTTTTATTTAGAGATCAATCGATTTTCTATAAAAATCACCTAAAATTTTTTTCGTTTGATTAGTTTTTAAGTTTGAAAAAATTATTTAAAAAAACATTTTTTTGAAAACAACAACACTTTAACACCCCGTAACTCGACAAATAAACATCATAGAAAAAAAATATTTCGCACACTTATTCATATTTACCACTATATTTATGCCAAATATAAAGGAATTCCAACAAAATATTTTTACTAGGTTGTCCGCTTCACATATACATACATACATATTTGTTGATTTTTTTATGCGATTTTGTTTTGATTTTTTAATTCAAATTTGAATTTATGCGGTTTTTTAGAATTTTGGAACGGAATCATTAGTTTTTATATCGTTACCTAAAACGCAAAAGGCCCTAACTAACAAAAAATAAAAAATCGACTTTTTTATGAAATCTGATGAATTGCATCAACACTAATGTCCACAATCAATTTTGGAGTCTTTCAACCAAAATTAGCGCTTTTATTAACAAAAAACAAACGGCCTTATCTACAAAAGATTATATGAATACACGCTTAAAGATCTTACTAACAGTTTGCATAATATGCAACATTGTCAATTGTCAAAACAACTGGTAGGTTTTACAAGAAAAATAGAAGGAAAATAAATTAAAAGCCGTTTTAGGCAATTTATCAATTAACATTTTGAATAGTAATTTGCTTCTCCTGTAAAATTTTCAAAATGTTAGATAGGGCGTTTTGCGTTTTAGGTAACGATATGTAGCTAGAGTATCGTTTTATGCGAATTCAATTAATGCGTTTTTTTTTGGAACGCATCTATAGCATAAAACGAGACCTGAGTGTATTATACAAATATGTATACTAAACAGGCATCAGAAATTAAGAACCGAAAACTTAAAATTTAAGTTTTTCATTTGAAAAATTCAAAACTCATAAGTACAAAATAATTTTTTTTTTCTATCAGTTTAAAAAAAATTAAGAAACACAAAAAAAGATATTTATTTTTGAAGTACAATATTTATTTTGTACATGAAAAAATATTTATCATTGGTGTTCAAAAAATATTTTCATCCGTACAAAAAAAAAAAAAAAAAAAAATATTTTGTTTGAATTGTTCTTCAAAGTTAAAAAAAAATAAAGTTTTTAAAAAAACGTTTTAAAGAAAAATATTTTTTTTTTGTTTTTAGAAACTTACATTGAGAACTCAAATTTTGTAGGTTAAATTGTGAATTTTAATTAAATTTATAATCACCCCTATTATAAAAATGCAAATTTAAAAGAAGTTATGGGCACAAATTTTATTAGTAAATTAAACGTTGCAAAAATTCGGAAAAGTTTGCTAAAATAGCGAAAATGTTTAACTTGCGACGATTGCTTCATAGAGCAACAAAGCTACACAAAAATTGCAAAAATTCGTAAAAGTTTGCAAAAGTAGCGAAAATTTCCGAAAATTTTTAATATTTCAAACAATACATAAAATTAATTGGAAGTCCCAAAAACTATAAGGAATGGCAAAAATTCGGTAAAAATTGCAAAATTAGCGGAAATTCGCAAAAATTTGCTAACAGCGGCATGATAGCTGAGTCTACTATTTATTATAAATCGTTAAAGCTGTTAACAACCAGAAACTTACAGGAAAAAATCGCTTCTATCGCGAACATGGCAAAAATTCACGAAAAAATCAACATCAGAAACAAACTCTAAAATTTATTTGAAATCGTTAAATCGGTTAAAAAAAAAACAATAAAAATAGCTTAGCAGCGTAAAAAATAATATACATATCTTCATAATCTTATCTCATAATTTTTATCTTTGTCATGTTCAATTTTAAGTTTTCGGTTTTTTTCTTTTCATGTACAAAATAATATTGTACTGAAAAAATAAATATCTTTTTGGTTTGTTTTTTATTTTTTTTTTAAACTGATGGGAAAAAATTTTATTTTGTACGAAAAATTAAAACTTTTTTTTTGAGAACTTTATTTTTTTGAACTTAAAGAAACAATATCAAACAAAATATTTTTTTCTTTTTTTGTTTTTTGTACAGTTTAAAATATTTTTCGAACAGCAATGATAAATATATTTTTAAAAACATAAAAAAAAAACGTTTTCCGGTCCTTGATACTAAATGACATTATGATGAATTCAACTTAATGGAAAATGCCGTTTCCATGAGAGATTAAGCAAGACTTAAACACATATAACACACACAAAGCCGTTCTGGTTTTAAGCTGGCTGGAACAGTCGCAGACTTAAATCGCATTGAGAAATAGTGATAAATTGCTTAAATGGGTCTTCGAGAAAAGAATCTATTTTTGCCACTATGTACTTAGGTATATAAACAGTCAATCAAGAGCAAAAATTAAATTAAAAAAATGTAATTTATGGGTCGATTACTTATAACGACTGAACTGAAGTTGAGTTGCCAGCAGCGAAATTAGTCAACGCCGCTCATGTTTAAATGCATGTTTATTAGACCGACTCAACTTGTATGGAGCTGGAAAAAGTGATTTTGTTACCCCTCTGAAAATGAAGCTGATTCCCAAAATATTTTAGTTCTAGCGTTGACCATCCGTGAGCTGGACCATTTTTAAAAAAGGTCTTTTATCAGTTTTTCGAACTTTTTTGTACTTTGCTCCAAGACGACACAAATAAAATTTGGTATCATCGAAAAGAGTTTTTGAAGCAGCATGAATAACTGCAAAAAATAAGATAAATTAACATTATTTTAAAACAGATTCAATTTGAAAAGCAGAGCATTATTTCCACATACATACGTAGAATTTATATGAAAACCCGAAACAAAAATATGTATTTAGTTTAATATCTCAATTATGTAGTAGGTCGCAATATATTTTGGGAATCATCAATAAACATATCAAGCTTCATTTTTAGAAGGGTAACAAAATCACTTTTTTTTAGTCGCTCTAATGTTTATGCAAGGACCCGAAATAAAAATTATGATAATGTTACAGGTACCAGAAAATTGGCATTTTAAGAAATATTCTATAAAATTTAGTTTTATTATACTTACATATCTTAACTCATAACTTTTTTATTGCTCATACTTTTATAATCGATAAATAATTATTTAAAATATTTTCTTGATTTAATTGTTTTATTTTTGTATACTATTAGCAAAAAAATCTATTGGGTGGGGCAAACAATATGTAAATTATTATTAATTTATTTTTAGAGTGGATCACTAATGAATGGAAAAAACAAAATATATTTAATTATACTCGAACGGTAATATTAGATCGATTTAGACCAGCGGTGGGCGCTGGTTTGCCTGGATTACGAAGTTTTTCGGGTTTTTACATTTACTCTTCGTGTTTTTTTGTACCAGAGATGCTACAAATACAAAAATTTCCCTACTAAGATATTCCCTAAAATCCCCAAAACATACCATACACTTGTTTTATTATATTACTTTTTTAATAAATAAAAGTACGTTTAAAATAGAGAAAATGAATAAAAAACTATTTTTTAGCAGTCAAAACAAAAAGAAATAACAATATTTACATTGAAATCAGAATGTGAAAAAATTTACCGTATAACACATACACGTGTTTGTGTGATGTTGTTTTCGCTCATTTACTATTGCCCACAAACTGAAAATCATGAATTCATTGTTTCAAGCATAAAAAGTAACAAAGGCAACCCGAAAAACAAATACAACAGAAAGAAAAAAATAAAATTTTATTCAGTTGCTCTATAAATTTCAACGAAGCAGGAGTGTTGCGCATGTTGTTATTTTGGCAAATTTTGCAATTTCGTAGTGGCACACTGACAATATATTTATTGTGTTGTGATCAAGCTGTGCTCATGTATGTTTATTTTTCAGCTTGTTTTAAAAACATTTCAGCAATCATGTGGGATGATGAATTATATAATAATCAAGTTTTTTACTGAATTCCTTTTTTTTTTGCATATTTACATACCTATAGTACACATTTTAAAGTTTTTGCTCACGGCCTTTCGATTTCAGGTGACCATATGTATGCATATATTTTAACGTTAGTTAAAACTTGATGATTTATATAATAATATTTTTTACTGCACTCCTTTTTTTGTATTGCATATTTACATACAGTTTGAAAATCTTTTCTCTAAGTGTATATCAACTAATTTACTCTCTTTTATTCAATGTTCTCTATCTGCCCTTCACTGATTTAGACCGTAACTGATAAAATTGGCTATAAAAACTTTCACGAAGTCAAACGCGATTTAAAGTTTCGGGAATTTTAGCAAACTTTGAATCACATGCGCGGTTTAATACACCCATGACATGACTTGCATATTTTCACTTTTTTTTGTCAAACAATCAATTTCTTCTTACCTATAAAAACGTTTCATTACACAAAATTAATAATAACTGCTATATTATTTCTTATTTATAACTGTTAAAAGAAGATATGTAGTTAATATATCTATCGATTAGTATTATTTATGCCTGAGGAATATTTTTATTTGTTACCCATAAAAGTTATCATCAATTTTTAAAAATAAAAAACTGGAAATAATAACGCTTAAGAAATAAAATAAAAATCTATATATCGTCCGCTGAAATTCAAAACCACGTAACCAACAAAAAATGCGAAATCGGTTTTTTATTGATTATGATCATTGTTGCCAACTTTTTTTGGAGACTTACCGTCAAATCGTACTTCAAAAACCGCTAGAAGCCGCTAAATTTTTAACTTTGCGTAAAATGTTTTAAAAGATCGCTAAAATCTAAATATTCTGCAAAATGTATATACAAACAAAGATATAGGGTGCTTTTTCTAAAGGTATACGACTTTTTATTCAATTTATATAGTTAGGTTTTCAATATCCCTGACTTTTTTATTCCCGGGAACGTACAACAATGTTTCTTTTAAAAAAGTGCCTAAAAGTTGGTAAAATATATTGAATAAAAAGGTTTTAAATTTACATCCGTTTTAAGGCATTTTCTATCACGTCTAATTTTGTATGGGCTGGTAATGCTAATATATTTCAGCGCAACTGGAAAATGATTTCTCCGATTTTGATTTAATGATTGAGATCAAAATTTACAAATGATAACGAATAAAATTTCCTTTAAATCATCCAAATAACATTTTTTTTATATTTTAAACAGTTTCGGAGGTATTCAGAAGAAAGTTGCAATAAATTAGGTTTTTATGCAAAACAAAAAAATGCTTTCAGAAATGTATAAAAAAAATTTTATAAGGACAAAAGTTTTAGATTTTTATCATTTATCAAAAAGCCAGATATGTTACAAATAAAATAATAAATATATTATAAAAATGACTAATATTTCGCCGGATTTATCCAACTTGGAAGAAACATTAGCCAAAAGCCCATTAAAAACTAGACGTAAAAGAACAGCGAACAGGTTTGAATTCAGCACGCTAAAGTGTAATTAGCATAATCAACTATAAAACTACGAATTATTTTTGTTTACTGAACACAATTTGACAGAATTGCAGTTATTCCTAGCCAAAAAATAATAAAAAAAAATGTTGCAAAATGCAAAAATGGAAGCGAATTCAATTTCGAAAAAAAACAATTTTTCTTTCTTCTAACTTTAAAATTTTAATTAAAAAAAATACATACTAGAAATCTCTTATTTTATGAAAAAATTTTATATATTCAAACTCCTAGAACAAAAATTTTATATTCTATTGATATTAAAAAAACCGCTAGATTTCCCGCTTACCGTCAAAACGGAAATTTTGCCGCGATGGGCACATAAAAACCGCTAGAATCGCGGTAAAACCGTCAAATTGGCAACAGTGATTATGATGCATATTAACATCATCCCCTTTCCAATTTTTACCTCCAGATAATGAAAATTAGACATTTTTTAAGCGAAAATCGAAAGTACGTATCTACAAGTGCAAGTACAATTAAAACCAAAAGTACGTAACTACATATATGTATACTTGTTGCTTGAAAATATTCTATGTATAAAATATTATTATTTAGAGTTGACAAAAAATCAACCAATTGTAGTCGGGAATGTTAGAAAAGATAAACTCACTCTTTATTGTAATTGTTTTTGTTTAAGCTTTGATATTGTTACAAGTAAAACTGGGGTTTATAATTCTTAGGCCCGTTTTCGCAACTTACTGATTTCTAAAAGTAGACTTTAACCGGCCTTATTAAAAGTGTTCCATTATTAAAACTTTACTTTAACATAAAGTGAGCGATAAAGTAAATTAAGGTCAATCTTACCTGGTAGGGTAAAGTAAAGTTGTAATAATGGAACACTTTTTATATGGCCGATAAAATCCTACCTCTATCTATCGGTAAGTTGTGAAAACGGGCCTTATTCGCTTTACAATTTTGTTTGTATAATATCTTTAGTTTTTCTAAAATCTTTGGATGAAGTTTCCTGACGATCTGGCCTAAGCAACCAGTGGAATGCGCATAGGAATAGCTTACCCCATCAACAATAAATTTCAGTTTATCAATAGTATGAAATGGGAATTTAGCACATTCAAACGAAACCTTGTTAATTATTATTTCCATTGAGTCTTAATAATTCATAGTAGAATTTAAATTTTTGGAGTGTATTCCTTACCATGATCACCGATATCAGATCTGTTCTGATTGGTTGAAATTACCCGTAGACTTTCGTAGAAGAAAACTTGGCTAAGTAGGGCACACAATTTAAAAACTACCTGAGGTAATTACCACCGTGGTGTTGTTTAAAACCCCCACGGAATTAGAAAAGGAAGCTCAAAACAACCTGCCGATGATCAACACTACAAGACTGGGAAGATCTTTTAACACCGTCTGAGTGCTCAGAGATATAGCCGCACGTCGACCAAGATGAAGACAACTTATATACGGCCTATGCCCTGTATAAAGGCAGTTCGTAATTATATGACGACGATATATCTTATCATTGAGCTTTGTGAACTATTCCACCATTCCCTTTCTTAACTTGAGTACCACCGTAAGGTATTATTTTTATTGTTCATAATAAGTAGCAACTTCCGCAAAGAATTAGAGATTAACAACTTATAAACCTTTTTGTGCAATTTTGTGATGATGGTTTCAAAACTAGAACCAGAAGGGAGGTAGGTGGACAATTCTGCCTCACCGAAACTATTTAACGGATTTTATTATACATTTTACGAATGCAAAACAAATTATCTTTAGTTAGAACTTGTAGTTTATTGTTTTTGTTACAGGCCTGCTCTGAATGTCACTTTTTGTGAAAGTGATTTGAAATCACAAGAAAGGTGTTTTGGAAAAAAATTTTTTTTTCTGATATGTGATTTTTAGGCGGTCAGTGGCCGCCGAATTAAAATTACTTGCTTATTTTTTTCCACCATTTTAAACCAAGTTAAAACTTTTGTGGTTTTCAAAACATCTTTAATTCACAATTGGTTTTTTAAAATCACAAGTGATTTGAAATCTTGTGATTTTCAGAATACACCTGTTAATAAAATATTAGTTTAAAAGAACGTAACTAACATAACTCTTTAAAACAATAATAAATTAATTTTGAATACTTTAAATAAATATAAAGAGGTGTTGTTTTTAATACACTTTTAATCTAATTTTTATAATTTTTGTTATAAAATTCTTTTTAATAGAGAAATATTTGTCATAAAATTCTGTTATTACAGCAATCTTATTGAAAAACAACGTTTAAAATTATTGCGTTTGCGATTTCCAGAACACCCCTGATTAACTTGTTTGTTGTGTTTTTTTTTTCTTAATCAACTGTCATCTCAATCATCTCAAATGTACTGTGAACGGCATTGAGTAGCTAAATCAACATTTTGCTGAAACGCGTTTAAAAACCCAAGTATGAACATAGAATAACTGCTCATTTCACCAAGTACATTTAAAACTAACTGTTAATTTAAATTCCAGTTAACAATATGTTGTTGACAGTTATAACCAGGGAAACCAGAAAAACTAAAAAATCAAAAATTGCTCATTTAAAGACAAAATATTCTACAATTTAATAACAAAATTTAAAAAAAAAAACCTACAAATATTATCGCTTAAGTCCATATTAGGTTAAAATTCATATAAGAGATATTTGCGCCGAATGTTATCTACATATTAACATCCATAAGGGTTTTTGTATTAAATGGATTTTAGGTACGGTCAGGGTTGTTAGATGTGACGATTTTTCGTCATTTTGACGATTTTTTTTGAGAAAATACAGTAAAATTACGATTTTTCCCTGAAAGTAATAGTGTTATGACGATTTTCTGGCATCAATAAAACACTTACAAGAAATTTTTGCAATTATATTGGGTACAGTCCGAAACGTAAAAATCAATTTTTTGAAATACAAAAATTATTAGAAATTAAACAAAATAAAAAAATTCTTCCCCCATCACAAACCAGGTGGCTTTTATTAGAAGCATTAGTAATTCGAATTCTACCATTATATGAATTAATCGAACTTCGAAAAAGTACCAAATTCGTATACGTATTTTTTTGATAAGTTTCGAATGTGGTTTAACTTTGTTTCTATGTTTATTGGTTCAAAATATAGATGGCAAAAAAGTACTAAAATTTCGATTTTACCCGTTTACTCCCAAATAGGGCCGAATTTCAAAAAAGTACCAGACACCTGTCCGCTTATTTTTCTAAAGAACAACGATAAGTATTACATTTATTTTGCATCTCTTTTAGTTTTGGAGATATAAGGTTACCGAATTTTCCCGTTTTTACCTTTTTGTACCCCTTAAACATTCGAATTTCGAAAAATCACGTCTTAGTGGATCGATTTGCGGAGTGACCAATCGCTAGTACAAATTTCGAGTTTCTAAGGCTGGGCGATGATGACTCAGTCAGTCAGTCAGTCACTCACGCAACTCTTTTAAATATATAGATATTTTTTCTTATTTATTCCTTTTCAATTGATAAATATGTATACTTCAGCCCACTTGGTGAAATAAATAGAAAAAAACTTTACCATATCACTTTCTTTATCATAAAATTTCTTGCTTAAATTTATATTTTTGAACCAAGCAATGCAATAAATTGTCTCTGATTTGTAAAATTTAAATATTGTTGCGAAAGTAAAATTATCTAAGCATTATTTATAGTTACAGTAATAAGTTATCTTTTAAGTTATAGTAGTTACTTAAAATTGTCATGTATAATTTTGAACACAACTGTTATTTTAAAATAATTATTACATGAATTTCCCAGTCATTTCTAGAAATGGTTTTAGAACATAATAAGTAGTTATTCAGGAAGGTTCAAGAAATTTCAAGAAATAGTTATGAAATATAAAAAGGGGTGACTCATGAATAATTAGTTTAGTTTGTTTTGAGAAACGGTACTGTTCGTAACTAATAATTGTGAACAAAATAATTAATAAAGTTTGTTAAGTTAAATAAGTGTGGGTTTTTATTCGGATTTGCAATTAAAAGAACTCAAACGCGTTTATTAAAGGAAAAACTTAACAATTGGTGTCAGAAGTGAAATTGCAATAAAAAAAAATAAATAAAATAAATAAACAAATAAAAAAAAAACTATACAAACAACAATGAAATTCGATGAGCTAAAAGTTGAGCAGCTGAAGAAAGAGTTGGGCAAGTTGGATCTGCCTACTACAGGAAATAAAGCTGAGCTGCAGAAAAGATTAATCGATGAATTTAAGCGACGCAATATTGACATCGCAGCTTATGAATTTGACGAAAAAGAAGAAATAGAAGTTGCTACCCGTGCAGTAACAAGCAACATGGATCTAAGCACAATGTTTGCTGCTATGATGCAGAAAATTGAAAAGATGTCGGCAGACACTTCTAGAAAAATGGAAGAAAATTCTGGAAAAATGGAAGAAAATTCTAGAAAAATGGAGGAAAATATGGAGAAAATGGTGAAAGAAAATTCAGCAGAAACTTCTAGAAAAATGGAAGAAAATTCAAAAGCTATCGTAACCGAAATCCAAGAAAATTCTAGAGTGACAAACGAAAAACTTCAGGCTACTAATGAAAAACTTGAGAAGCTTCAAGAGATTGCCACTGTTATAAACGAAAGAGTAGACGATATGGAAATAGAATTGTCTGATGTAAAAACACAAGTCACTGATGTAAAAACTCAAGTTACGGATGTAAAAACACAAGTCACGGTTTTTGATGGAAAACTACATCATCTGGAAGAAAGAGTAAATACTCTTCAGTACCAAGAGGGAGCGGTGCAAGTTTTTCCAGAAGTATCGAATAGAATAAAAGCTCCAAGTTTTGACGGCAGTTTACCATTGAATGTGTTTAAGTTCCAGTTTGACACAGTTGCCAACAAAAATGCTTGGAACAATGAAGAAAAAGCCATAGAGCTGATTCTGGCTTTAAAAGGAACTGCAGCTGAAATTTTAGAAAGTGTACCAGTAAGTTGCAGAAACAATTATGATGACATTATGGCAGCACTGCAACACAAGTATGGTGGTGAACACAGAAAAGAAATATTCAGAATGGAATTACGGGGTAGAGTACAAAAGGCAAACGAGACGCTACAGGATTTCGCACTAGAGATTGAACGTTTGGTGCAGCTTACTTATCCAGGTGAAGTCATCCATTGCTAGATCATTTTAAGACCGAAGCATTTGTAAATGGTATACGAGATGCTGATGTAAAACTCGCGGTGTGTGCATCACAGAAATCATCGTTTGCGGAGACGGTATCATTAGCCCTAGCCCAAGAAACCGCAAGGATAATTTCAAGGCCGCAAGCGTATAAGGTGCGAAAACTTGATTTTGCCTCTGAAGAAGAAAGAGATATTGTAAAGGACATAAAGGAGGCAGTGATGCAAGCTTTGAGCGAGAAGCAAGGTAAAAATAAAGCAAAATGCTATAATTGCGGTAAGATTGGCCATATTCAGCGAAACTGCAAAGCACCCAGACAACGATCAAGATCTGCTTCGCCGCAAAGGGAGCCACCGCTAAAGCTGAGAAGAGCAAGCAGTGCAGAAGAAACTGAAAGTCACACGATCAATTTAGTAGTGAAAACAAGTAACAGAAATATTACGACTTGTGGTTACATAAATGGTGAAATCCGCATTTTGACTATCGACACTGGTGCAGGACATTCCATTATAATTATAAGAGCTGATTTGATAAAGAGAGCTGTCGAGCCACTAAGCGGTGTAAACTTGCGAACAGCTACGGGAGAGCCTGTCATTGTCTATGGCAAAGCAAGAGTGGAAATAAGAATAGCCGATATGATCGTTTTTGATGAATTTATTGTGGCTGAAATTATGGACGAGGTCATATTTGGAGCAGATTTTATGATTCGTCAAGGCATTAGTCTACATATGGGACGACAAATTATGAATTGGCGTGGTCTAGAAATACCCCTAAACGTTGGGAATGGAAGTGAAGCTCTCGTAAGACAGCTAGTCACTGGTGATCATAGCAAATTGTCATCCCAAAGTGACGATGGAAAACGTGGGAAGGCGAGCACAAATGCAAGACGGCCCAGTAAACATAAAAACAAGCACTGTATGGAGTCTGAAAACAGGAAACGCATCAATGAGATTCGCCTATTACATGTGGAACCCAGCAAAGACTGGTCATCGGCGCAGAAAAGTGACCCCGTATTAGCGAAAATCATGAAGGCCAAGAAAGACGGCGAAAGACCGACTCATGAAGAAGTTAGATTGGACTGATGAAAGCGTATTGGGCGCAGTGGAATAGTCTGCGGATGGTAAATGATTGCCTATACCGTACATGGCAAAACGGTTAAAAACCTTATTGTAGTACCGTCTTCTAAAGTATGCGAAGTTGTGAAGAAATTCCACGACGGTACTAGTAGTGGACATATAAGCGTAACAAAAACCATAAAGAAGTTAAAAGCAAGCTACTATTGGATCGGTTGCAAGCAAGCCGTGATTGAGTGCATAATTAAATGCCCACAGTGCGTTGAAGACAGCGGTCTAATTGGAGGAAATAGAACACCGCTCCAGCATTGCGACTTTGGTGAACTATGCGAACCAGCGAATAATAAGGACTCCACCCAAGAGCAGAAAAGCGAGTTAAGACGAAGGCGTGTTAATTTATCAAATGACAAGATAAAAGCCAGATACGATCGAACGGCAAATTCGGAAGGCTTCAAAGAAGGCCAGTTGGTTTTACTTTTTAATCCGCAACGGAAGAAAGGACTATCTCCAAAGCTGCAGACTCATTGGGATAGCCCGTATAAAGTAATAAAGAAATTGAATGACGTGGTGTATCGAATCCAGAAATATAAGAGTCCAAGGTCAAAAATGAAAGTGGTACATCTAGAACGACTAGCCCTTTATGGAAAAGGAGAATCTGAGCCTATTCGGGACGAACAGACTTAAGTGGAGGGCAGTGTTGCGAAAGTAAAATTATCTAAGCATTATTTATAGTTATAGTAATAAGTTATCTTTTAAGTTATAGTAGTTACTTAAAATTGTCATGTATAATTTTGAACACAACTGTTATTTTAAAATAATTATTACATGAATTTCCCAGTCATTTCTAGAAATGGTTTTAGAACATAATAAGTAGTTATTCAGGAAGGTTCAGGAAATTTCAAGAAATAGTTATGAAATATAAAAAGGGGTGACTCATGAATAATTAGTTTAGTTTGTTTTGAGAAACGGTTCTGTTCGTAACTAATAATTGTGAACAAAATAATTAATAAAGTTTGTTAAGTTAAATAAGTGTGGGTTTTTATTCGGATTTGCAATTAAAAGAACTCAAACGCGTTTATTAAAGGAAAAACGTAACAATATTTAACAATATTTTTAAATGTTCGTGACGATTTTGACGAAAACTTTAGACGATTTTTTAAGAAAAAAGCCTACAACCCTGGGTACGGTCGCTAAATTGTTAATTAGTGTTAACATTTAAAAGGAAGTTAAAGCTATTTATACATGGGAGCAAATGTGAACCGATTCAAAAATAATTAAATTTGCAGTAAAATCATTTTGTGGTAAAATTAATTTAAATATCAACATAATGGCTTACGGACACAAAGAGTCTAACTTGGAAAGAAGTTTTTATGGGGAATATGTAAAATTATAGACCGATTCTCACCATTTACATAGACTTCGTCTATACTTGATGAAATTATCTACAAAATTAGAACTTGTACTTTGCGCACAAAGTTAACATGAACAAAAAAACCAGCCAGCCGGACGGATTGACGTCGTTAGTTCACTTTTAAAAGTGATTCTCAGTCGATCGGTATACTAAAAGGTTTATCTAGATTTCTATGTATTGTACACATCGTATATCATTTATCTTTAATGACAACCTGCTTTGTCTTATAATTTTAGAGTAAAAATTAAATGTAAATGGCAAAATAGAACCAACACGTTGGGTATACAAATAAGTATTTTAAACCGAAAAGCCAGAATTTCGCAAAAAAAATTGGTTTTTTATTTGCTTTAAAAGCTCTTGTAGGCATCTAAAAAATTGAAAATGTATCAAAATATGCCTCAAAAAGACAAAACATGCGCTATAAACTTAAAAAATTCTTAAAAATGCTCGTTTTATCGCTCATTTATTACATAGTCATATCACAAAAGTGTTTATTCATACCTTCTTTATATGTAAAAAAAAAAATCAGTATTAAATCTCAAACTGAACCGGAGTTATAACAAAATATATTTTATTAAATCTGTATATAAAGGTGCATTTTGAAAACTTTAATCGCATTTTGCCAAGTTAAATTTTTTTTTGAGATATGACAACGTTTCAATAAAGAAGCGATACAGGGTTGCCGTTTCCAAAATTTTTATCCGACCAAAATTGTCTGCAAAACCTACCATAATCCTTTGAAACCAACCAAATATTTAAAAACAAATATATGGTCATAAAAAGCAGAGTAGGTAAATGAATTTCTTTTTTCTTTCTTTCTCGCGAAGGTTTTTTTGTACAAAACTTTTCGATTATCATTATCGCGAGAAAGAAGAAAATATTGTTGTTGTTTCCTTCTTTTGTGTTTGCCGAAGCAAACACAAATGCTTCTCTTCGTTTAGCAGAACGAAGAGGAATGATATAGAAGGAAACAAACTGAAGGAGAATAAAATTAGAAAAGAAAAATGAAATCGAAATATCGAATGGAAGGAAGGAAAAAATAAAGAATTCTTTTTCTGTTTTTTATTGAAATTATATTGTTATGAAGTAAAATTAAAAGCAAAGACTTGGTTTAGTAAATACAGAAATAAGAAAAAATATTTAAATATTATTTATTTTATTACATAGACATTCATTAAAACAAATTTCAATGAACAAAGTTTTTTCCTTCTTTTATTTCCCTCTATTTTTTTCCTTCGATTTAGAAAGAAGAAACAATTTTGTTTGCTTCTTCTCTCCATTTCGTTTCCTTCTTTTTCAACAAAACGAATGGTTTTTTATTTCAGCACAAATATCAACGAAAGAAAACACAGCAGTTTCTCGCCTTCGTTTATAGAAACGAAACAAAAACAACAAATCTCTTCTTTTCGCGAAACGAAGAGGGAAAGATAAAAAAAAAAGAATTCTTTGCGAGGAAATACCTACCCTGATAAAAAGTGCAAAAGGGCCTATCATCATTTTGAATTTTTTCAGGAGCGAAAGGAAACCTAATAAACAGCATACTATTTTGAGCACAGAAAAAGTTTTCAGGATGGTATCATTAATTCATAATTTGTTAACGATATTAACCAGAAAAAATCGTTATTAGTTGCCCTTTTTATTAAGTTTCTTTCTTTAGTTTGTACAAATTTTCAAATAAGTTTTTAATTTTATATATCGAAGAGTTTAATAATGCACAGTTTGGTAATAGTTTACGCATTGATTACTTTTTTATGCACTTTCGAACAGATAACATTGTAAAATTCCACACGGTTGTATTGTAGAATGCCTTAAAAAAGCGAGTTGCTCTGCAACTCATGTCTTGGATCTTGTAAAAGAAACACAAAATCGGCCATGTTCTGACAATCGCACGATTTGAAACCGCAAAACGCTAGATTTTTTAATGGTGTTCAGTAACTCGTTCCCTTGAGAACACTTTTGCAATTTGATCTCGCCAAACTTCTTGCGATTGCGATTTACAGAACATCTTTTACGCAATATCAATTGTGAGAACATGTCAAAATATCTTATGGGGTGGTACAGAATAGTATTTCTGAAATTCTTTTATTTATGTTATTCTCTCAGGAAAATATAAATATAATCACAAAGAACCTTTATATTTTTGACATTGCTAAGTAAGATTTTAGGCTTAGTTAGGCGAACGTTGCTGTAGCGTATCTGTACTGTATCAATCAGCTGTTCGCTTTTTGTTTTTTTGTTTAATGTACTATAGTTGTAACGTTTCATTCTGTATAAAATAGAATTTTATACCATTGTTACGTCACATTTGTAAAACAGTAATGGCTGGGTATTTTCGCTCTTTTTTTTTTGGTACTTCTTTAAGTATGAAATTGTGACAAAACAACTAACAATACAACATATTTTCAAATATACAAATATGTGCACCATCGTGCTTACAGTATGGTGCGGTGCATTACGGGTACAGTAACGTTCGCCTAACTGAGCCTTTAAGCTTAGCGACATTACCAGTGATGACGTTAGCGCCGTTTGTTGAAAACGTCATCTGACTTGGTAAACTCAAATAAGGTGACAAAACCATCCTTTATAAAATCAACACCGTAATACATAATTAAAAATTTGCATTGGCACATCCATAGTTTCATCAACAATCAAAAAAAAAATGTGTTTTGTAAAAAAGATATTAGATTTGCACTTGTCTGCGACCAGTGTTTTAAATTTGTTAAAATAAATATATGTAGTACATTTTTTCAAACCGACCAAAATAAGGTTTGGCCTACCATCCGACCAAACGAAAAATATCCGACCAAATTTGGTCGGAAAAGACCAAGTTCGGCAGCCCTGAAGCGATATATGTATGCAGTGTTGCCACTTTGTGGGTGTAATTTTTACTGTCATGGGTAGTTTCTTTTAGATGTATCGGGTGATTTTGTAGCTATTATCTTTTTGGCAACACTGGTTTAAACAGCTGACGCACGTTTCGTGTTTTGTTTCACTGTCAAACATCTTCAGTTTGGTCTATAACAAGGCGAATTCATTTTTCAGGTGGCGTTGAAAGCACAGCTGTGCTACTTTTTTTTCTTAATTAGAGAGAGAAATGTCAAAAGTTCCTTGTGTTTTGACATACGGATCAACGAAAGCAACAAAAAAATACATTGTTGTGTTTTTGGTGTTGTTACTTGTTGTAGTATCGACACCACCGTTTACATGAATTCGCCTTGGTCTATAATTTAACCAAGAATCGTCTTACAAACGAACAACGCTTGCAAATTATTGAATTTTATTATCAAATATTATCAAAAAATTTTTTCGAAAAATTGTGTTCAACGACGAAGCTCATTTTTGGCTCAATGGGTACGTTAATAAGCAGAATTGTCGATTTTGGAGTGAAGATCAGCCAGAAGCGTTGCAAGAGCTACCACTGCATCCAGAAAAAGTCACAGTTTGGTGCGGTTTATGGGCTGGTGGCATTATTGGACCGTACTTCTTCAAAGATGATGCGAATCGTAACGTAACTGTGAATGGTGAGCGCTACCGTGTGATGATATCCAACTTATTTTTTGTCCAAAATGCAAGAGCTTGACTTGCATGACATATGGTTTCAACAAGACGGTGCCACATGCCACACAGCACGTGTAACAATGGACTTATTGAGAGGCGAGTTCGGTGAACATTTTATTTCACGTTCGGGACCGGTCAATTGCCGCCTAGATCGTGCGATTTAACGCATTTAGACTATTTTTTGTGGGGCTATGTTAAAGCTCATGTCCATACACACATGCCCGCTTCAATTGACGCATTGGAAGACAACATTGAAGCATTTATTCATGAGATACCGGCCGAAATGTTGGAAAGAGTATGCCAAAATTGGACTAAGCGGATGGACCATTTGACGCGCAGTCACGGTCAACATTTGCATGAAATAATCTTCAAACATTAAATTATATGGACCGTACTATCGATTTAAATAAAGATTTCATGAATTTTTCTGAATTTTATATGTTTTTATTAAACTTTCCTATAGCTCTTAAAAAATCACCCCTTAAAAGAGTTGTAATTTGAAATATACTTTTTCAGATATTGTTGATACAAAAAATGCACAGTCTTTTCAACCAAATCCAAAGTGAAGGGCGCCAAATTGACTATTTGATTCGATTAATATGAGCCTTCATAGTGATTTAAAATCCGAAGTTTATTGAAAAAATGTATTCATACTAAAAAAAACCTGGAGGAAAATATGTTTCCGATGTAATTTTTCTTTTTTACTAGGTGTAATTTTAAACTTTTGCAGGTGGTAACACTGAAACAATCTTTGGATATTTTATTTTCGACTAACAAAGTCCATTAATACACAACGATCAGTTGTGCGGAAGCATTTCTTTGTTAAGTGTACCCTGATATTCATATGTATGAATATTTAACAATATCATTGTTCTGTTGGATCCATTTCATGATTTGTTTCCTTATACGAACCCACTTATTTATTATTCAAAAATTTAAGTATATTTTGCATCAAATCTATATAAATACATACCAGCGTTACCATAATTTTTTGAAAATAACTGCATATTGAAAAAAAAACTTATTTTACCCTATAAAAACTGCACATAAAAATAGCCAAATAATATATACATATGTAAATTTCTTAATTTTATTTAAATATAAGTTATACAGAAACAAATAACATTATATTATAACCGAATATCATTACTTTGTAGAATAGATGAAAGAGTGGAATTAAGAGGGGTACACAAGCACATGAAGTCTTGCGATTTGTTTTGTTTCCTCATTTGACACAAAATGTATTTTAGTTCGGGCGCAGATTTGTTATTTGTCAAGTGTGCATGCCTACATGAAAAATTGCTGCAATAAAAATTTTACTATATAAACTCAAATGCAACTTTGAAAAAGAAACAAAAAAATCACAAAATGTAAACTGGGCCAAATTAAATATTCAAAAGCAAAAGCCAAATAAACTACTCAAACGGGTTGGCAAACAGGTCAAAATTGTACGTTTGCGATGTTAATATGGGCATTTGACAAGCGATTAAAACATGTTTGTAGAAAAATCGAAATGTTGAATATTTTCCAAACTGTTTGCGCTAGCTAGTGCTAAATTTAATCATTTTAGTGAAAATTTTGCAGTCAAGAAAGAGAAGACGAAACATAAAAAATTTATAAGATAAAAGTTTTTTATTGGAATTTATTGAAAAATTATCGCTAATTTGTAAACGAAAGTTGTGTGTTTCCGAAGCCGTTTGTGTGGTGTGTTTGCAGATAAATCTGCACATTTGGCAACGCTGATACGAACATACATAAGACAAAGTCGAGTGTGTTATACATAACTAGGAATGTGATTTTCATGCACAAAAAAATAGAAAAATGCACTAAAAAATCCAAAATATGCACTAACAAAATAAAAAATATGCACTAAAAACTTAAAAAATTTCGATAAAAAATCGTTTTTCAATTTTACTAAAAACAAAAATATAAAAAATTCAGTCTATTTTAATTCAAATATCTTTCAAAAAATTAAATAACTAATTAAAATGTTCGTTTGTTTGTTTAAATAAATAAGTACTGTTTCATTAAAAGTAAAACTTTGTCTTGTACTTGAAGAATGCCAATGCATTTTGAAAAAATTTATTTGTAGATCCCACTTTAATTTCAGATCAGATCAGAAATATTTGAAATTTATTTTATTTTTGAAATCCTTAATTTTTTTGAAAAACTATTTGGATTTTTTTTAATCTGAATAGCCCGATTCTTTGTTCCACATTGTTAATTTTAATCATCGGTATCAACAAGCTCTTCTAACATTCTTGTTACTACTGGCTCATTAAAATCTACAATATTATCTAATTTCCTCTGCAACGTATTTAACAGTTTTAGGTAAAATATTTTTACCCATTGGAAACCTTAATCATGTAAGGTGCTTCATCGTTTTAAAAAAAGGATATTTTGTCGAAATCTTGTATTTTAAGTAAAGCTCCAAAATAATTTATTTATTATTTGAAAAATTTTTTTGTAGGGTTTTTTGTGTATTTAAAAATTTTTTAAGAACTTTTTTTATAATATGAAAATTAAACAAAAATCACTCAAATATGTCAAAATATGCAAAAAAATTCGTTAAAAACTTAAATATGCAAAAATTGGTCGACATCCTTCTTAGACTATCGACAAAAAACATGCATTTGCATGGAAATCGCATCCCTATACATAACATTTATAAGTCAAGAAAGCCTGGACCGATTTTGATGATTAATTGGGTTTGTCATTGCACCGATGTATGGATATTAAAACTATTAAAAGTTTGTTAAATTTTGAAAAAAACCCACTTTTTCCAAAAAATTAAAATTTTGAGTTAATACCCTCTTTATGATCAAGTGAGATCTTCATATCTGGTTTGCCAGAAGTTATTGATTTTTCTTTCAAGAAAAAATGTGTTTTGTCAAAATTGTTTTAATTTTTTTTTTACCATAAAAAAAGCTGTGTAAATTTAACGTTAGTGGGGTATTCTTTATTTATTTACTAGCAGACCCGGCAAACGGTGTTTTGCCTAGAAATGTATTGTTTTTGTGTATATTTAAAATACAGATACAGAATCAGATACAGGTAATATTCGGTGCAGATAATTTATCTTTATTAACAAAAAAAAGGAATATGAAAATGTGAATTATAAGTAAACTATTGAATAAGTTAAGAGAATATCATTGAAGCACTTTGTGATAAACAATATTTTTCGTTTTGTTGTCAGGTGCGAAAATGAACAAAGAGGATGGCTTTCCGACACGGGAACATGCGACATAGAGTTGACGGTGTGAAAAACAGTCGTTCTCCAAATTTAGGCCACAAACACTCAATGATTGTACTTGGGATTTGTTGATTGTCATGGCGAATGCGAGACGAATTGGAAATTGGATATCGAATGGCATATCGGTTAGGATATGCAAAATGTATGAGAAAATGAATTTTCTTTATAATTTCTTTTTTCTGGAATATTTTAACGGATCAAAGCTTGATCAATTGCATAGCTTACGATTTGATTCATTTTCAACATAGAAACCTTTGCCGGCTCATGCGCAACAACTTTACTAAAGATCATAGCATGATCAAATGATATAATTTATTTTGAGTAATTTTCAATGGTGCCGCCTATCGGAAATTGGTCATACCAACCTAGAAACCTTTGTATGGTAATGCTCAACAGCTGTGCTAAAGATCATAGCATGATCAAATGCACAGTTTATGATTTAACTCATTTCGAGTCATTTCCAGTGGCGCCACCTATTCTAGATTTTTTTCTTTTACTTGGTCAGAGACCATTCCGAATTGGTACGAATCATCGAAATCGGTCCAGCCGTTCTTTTGTTATAAACGTAGTAACAAACTAACGCCACTTTCTTTTATATATATATAGATAGATTTAAACATAGATAGAATACTACATACAGATTTTAAACTTTAGATTCGACCAAGGCGAATTCATTACAAGTGGTCTTAAAAGCCCTGCTGATAACTTTTTTTTTAGCTTTATCATTGTTGGATGTCAAAATTTTGTTGATTATCTTCTGTTCCTGTTTTGTTTTATTTCTGTTTTTGACATTATACAATGGTTTTACAAAAAACAAATTGCTTGTGGTTTTTCTACGAGTTGTACTTGTTGTAGTACCGAGATTACCTGGAATGAATTCGCCTTGGATTCGACCATTTCAAAATCAATTTCAGGTATTTAAAAAACAAATTTACCTTTTTTTTTTCAAATCTAATTCGGTATTTTAAAAAAGAAAATCAGGCTTTTTAAAATTAATTTTCTTCAAAAAAGGCTAATTTTTATATTTAAAGCGCCGAATTTGATTTGAAAAATGCTGGATATGATTTGTAAAATGAAATGCCTAATTTGATTTTGAAAATTCTGAAAATATGATTTTGAAAAGCCTAAATTTTAAGTTAATAATAAGCCCTTCTATCTCTGCTCCGAATAGCAGAAAAACTATTCAAATATCGAAAAAAGGAAGTGGGCGTGGCACAAAACAGATTTTTTTTTATCTGAAGAACGACAATAGCAAAATTGTCCATATTTGGTAGTTGTTACAAATAGCTTAGTTAGTAATGCACAGAGTTTGACAAAAAATGGGCAACATTGGAGAAGTGGGCGTGTAACGAAAAAGGTTTATTTATATCTGGAGAATGGTAAGAGTAAAACTGTTTATATTTGGTACAAGTAGATGAGTTATTTATGCATATCTGAAAAAATGGGTGAAATTTCAGAAGTAGGCGTGGCTCAAAACTGATTTTTTTTTTTAATCTATATATGGTAACATTAGGTTCATATATCAAGTAGGTGGGATCGGAAAAGTGGGCATGAAACAAAATAGATTTATTTATATCTGGAGCACGGAAAAACTAAAATTATCATTTGGTAAAAATTTGGCACAAAATCTGCGTGAGCGTGACACAAAATAGCACGGTAAGAGTAAAATTTTTCATTTTGGGCACAAAGAGCTTGGATATCAACAACACAATATCCCTAAAGGAGTGGGAGCGAGTGCGGTAAGAGAGTATTTATACACAACATCTAACGAAAAAAATAAATTCAAAATCCAAAATAAAGTTTAGTTAAAGTAGTTAGGCAGTACGAAGTTCGCCGGTTTAGCTAGTATGTACAAATATGCAAAGTTGGGTAAAATCATAAATAAATAAATTTGTTTTGAGTCTTAAAGAAACAGAAAAAGGATTTTCTATAATCTACAAAATATAATCGACAAGGTACGTAAGCATCACTAAAAACAAATGCGTTTAAAAAGCATCTCAAATAAATGTTGGGAACAAGGCCAGACTTAGCTTACACCATTGGATTTTTGTCAAGAACGTTAGAAAATCCATCAAAATATGACGTATGTCGTTTGAAAAGAGTTTTTCGTTACATTTCTGGAACAATAAACTATGGAATATTTTACAACAATAAAGCAGATCAGAACTGAATTGATTGATTTGAATGATATTCCAATATTACAAGTTGATAACTCTGCTGCTGTTCGTTTATCTCAAAATCCGGAATATCATTCAAATCAATTAATTCAGCAAACAAGCATTTAAGCCACATCACTTCTTTTGTTGCTTCTGAAGCTGCAACAATTTCTGCTTCTGTTGTAGATGTTGTTACCATTGACTGCCTTTGACTTAGCCATGAAATAATACCCCCAGCATATTTTACAAGTACTCCAGTAGTAGATCTTCCAGTAATAAAAGCAATGCACAAATTTCGCAGCCGTTGTGCAAAGAAAACGGCTACCATATAATAATAAACTCAAGGCGTTGTCTACAGAAAAGTAGTGGAGTATTCTAAGCTACTCCTTTCCGTGTTGCATTGCAAATTGCGTTAAGAACGTCAGCCTATTCATATAAATTTATCATGATTATTAATTAAACTTTTGGCAAATGTTATAAATTTATTGGCATGAACATAATACATACATACATATTTATTTATAAAGTTTCTACCCTTAAAAGCCACAAATGTATATTAGGAGTTTAAAAGGCCATCAAAATGAAACTTGAAACTCAAATATTTTTTTTTTCGGGTTATTATCGGAATTAAGAGTAATTTCAAAGAAATATTTTATATGTATCAATTTAACACCTTTCATGTTCAGAAAAAAAAGTTTGGGTTTATGATTAAAAGGGTTATTTTTTGACTGTCAATTTAAATCTGGCAGCATTTATCAACATTTCTTTCTTATCACTATCATGTTCATTATGTTAAATAACATAAACAGTTAGAATAATTAACATTTAAATGATTGAAAGGTTTATGTATGAAGAAATTTACGAATACAACTTACGCAGGTTTTCCATTTGAAGGATACAGTCCATTATGTATATTTTCCTCACAACCCATACCCAACGCATCGGGTCTGTCAAAAATCATTTTATTAACAATGCCATGACAGCCAACAGTATCGTCATCGTCAACAGCGTCAGCTTGTAACAACGATCTATTCATTTCTAGAGTAGCACTTGTTACGTACTCTACTGTCGATATGCATTCATCCGTCATGATTGATAATTTTGTTTTATACTAGAATCAAATTATGTACTGTTGATGACTTATTAAATTGTTTTTATTGTGATTGTGACTTTATAAGTTCTATTTAAAGATTAAACACAACCAACGAAACAAAAAACTGCAGTGCATTTGATTTCAATTCTAATACAATTGTTCTGATTATTTAAACTTTGCGGTTTTAGGGTATTTTTTTAATTATTCTTTTTATTATTAACTATTATCGAGTTTTTCTAGCAACTCCTTTCATCCTTTCGCATTAACACACACACAAAAACATTTTCTAATCAATCGCACTGTTTTAGTTTATTTGGAAAACAAATATGTAGATGCCAGACACGCCACGCCAAACACACAAATTTCTAACTATTTATTCAAGGTAAAAAACTTGTTATTAAAAAATCAAAAGCAATTCTTTAATTTTTCTTGTTATTTTGTTAAATTTTCGCTTAGACAATTTTCTGACTTGTTCATATTTGTTTCTTTGGAATATAATTTGTCATCAGTTTTTTTGAATTTTGATTTTGCAAAATATATTTTTACATTTAAGGTAAAAGACCGCTTTTATTTTTATTGTTGCATGTTTTTTGTGACGTTTATTTATCATTGTATCAAGGTTAATTATTTGTTTTTATTTCCAACACACAATTTTTATAGAATTCAACATACTTGATGTGCACATTTCAAGTTAAGCTTAAAGTTTTTAACGAAAACTGCATTAGGCGGCTTTTTATCTTTAGCCTTAATTTACTCCTATGCGAACGGTGCTTCCTCTCTCTGTTTTTTGCTTTTTACTACAATTCGTTGTTTTTGTTGGTATAACACAACAAAAACTAAACATAAATGCACAAACTGTATTAACAAAGTGACCTCAGTACTACAACAATAAAACAATTGAAAAAACAACAGGCACTTTGATGCTAGAATTGAGACGGCAAATGTCAAAATGCCTTATTAAAAAAAGTAAATAAACAAAAAAAATTACACTAAACGTCACACACGAAGAAAATCACTGCAAGCAGCTGCGGTTGTGAGGTCACTTTATTAGTACTTTCTGCGATGCAGTTGTTTTTTATTATTTTTTTTATCATGCTCAGGGATGGAAAATTAACATTTTTATAAAATTTTAGATTTGTTTTATTTTTTAACTATGTGGTACTAAAACCAGGGACAGCAAATAAATATTTTTTTTAGAAAAAAAAGGTTACGGAAAAACTTCCTTTATTTGCATTTGGGAATTTGTAAGCATTACCGCTACCTATACATTATTATTATAAAAAAACCATTATATAAAGGGCTTAAAACCTAGTTATTTTACGCAGCTCCATATAAAAAATTTAATAATAGAAAAAAATATGAAGGGAAAAAAGTGGCGCAAAACGTATAGTTTACGAGTTTTCATATAAATGCGAATTTCTACTACATTTCTCAACGTATATGGCCGACATTGGCATCATTTTTAAGCTTCTGAATAGATCTTTCTTTATATATAACATTTATTTAAAAATTCTTAACTGATTAAGAAGCATGGATCTATGCGAAAATACAAGTTTCTAGTAAGCATAATAATTATTATCGAGAGAAGTCGGTGTTTGTTGTTCCATAGAGGAGAAAATCCTTGTGCACGGCCGAAGGCCGGCTATGCACAGAAGCTTTATAAAATAGAGGAGAAAATCTTTCCACGCGGCAGGAGGCAAGCTATGCAGATGAGCTTTAGTAAGCGAAGCCAGTGTTTGGTGTACCATAGAAAAGAAAATCTTTGCGCCCGGAATCTTTGGAACAAATTCCACAAGTATTTACCTAGTGCACTTCCTTAACATTTTAATGTAAAATTTTGTAAAATCTGTAATTTATAGTTACAAATTTTGATTTTAATTTTGTAAATTCAGAAAAATATATTCAAAAGCTTTAAATTGATACTAATATTGGCTCTTACGTTCAAAAATGTAGTGGAAAATCGTATATTTATATGAAAATTTAGAGGTCTATAACTCGAAAACTATGCGTTTGCGCCACTTTTTTCACTTCAAAAATTGTTTCTTATTTTCTATCATCCAAGGCACCATCGTTCTTGTTGAAAACATTTTCATTATCATTTAATACTCACTTATAAAACTTTTAAAATTTAGCTTGTGTTCAAAAATTCAAACTGTGCACAGCTGTTATGCAGTTAAAAAAGTATCTGCATCACAAGCGCATCTGGCGGCATCACTGCAGCAGTGATTCACAGTTTTGATGCATTTACGAACGTACCCTCAGTTTTTGTATTGAATTTGTTTAAAGCACAAAGTTTTTTTTAAGAGCAAAGTTTTCTCTTTCTATTTTTATTTTTTTTTCTTCGAGTCCAGCATACGAAAAAACGCAGAATAAACCACTGTAAATTTATCATGCTTGTTGTATTCATTTCTCACTAAAAGTTATCTTGGCGAACCGAATGCACTAGCATCTAAATTGACGCACGAAGCTTAAAATCCATGACCAAATAGTAGCGCATTTTTTGACTGATTAAAAACCACAGAACTGTAAAAAGTGACGTGTGAAAAAGGCCCAAATCAGTTGCGAGGGCACCTGTCGAAGAAAAAGACAGAAAGCTTTTTTCGGTAGTGAAGTGGCAATGTGTAAAAACAGGCAGCAACAATCAACACAAATAGCATGATCAAAACAAAAATAACATAACACAGACCACGTTAAAAAAATGCATTAGTTCAACAAACGTTGTGTTTTGTGCAAAAAATATGTATTTATTAATATTTTTTTGTTTTATAATGTTATTTATTTACTTAAATATTATTTACTTGTGTTGTGGTAAACTTAAAAGTTAATTTTTACAAAAGCTTTGCAAATAAATCTCAACTAACTAATTTTGTGTTCATTGTATTGCGGCATAAAAGATGATGCAAAGAGAAATGCAAAAAGGGCAGCTTTCTTAAAAAGAGACAAAAAAAGCGCAAAATCTTCCGTCTCGTGACAGTTCTGTAGTATTCTGTGCTAAAAACCATCAGCGAATATGTGTAGTTGAATAGGTTTGATTGTATGAAAGCAAAATAATGTATATTATGGAGTGGATTAAGGCTAGTTAACACTTTCACAGAAGTCTTACGAATTTTTGAGAAAATATTTATTGATTTTAAAAATTGTCAAACAGGGAAGCATTTTCGTCAAAATACGTTAGACTTGCGTAATAGTGTAAAGTACCCTTAAAGTGTGAATTTTTTACAGTCCTACAAATCTGTTCTCTGGTAGCAGTCAAAAAAGAACGATAGTATCATCAGTTCCATCCCTGTTCATACTAATTGTGAACAGTGTTGCTAGAAACCTTTTGGTTTATGTCTTTAATTTAAAGTTTCAAATATTCAAAAATTCCTTTTTTTAAATTAAAAACTTAAATTTTGTTTACAGTTTTAAAGAAAGTGCAGCAAGAATTTTTAATACATATCTACATAATCTATTAGAAATACCGATTTTCCCTACAAGTCAACAACATTTTTTCATTTTCGAATAGATTAATACACATTTTGTACAAACATTTTAATTAAAAATACAAATCAATAATAAATATTATTAAAGTATTTTTTAAAAAATTCAAAATACAATTACCGAAAACTCAAGGTATATTTACACAAGGTAGACTCATTTGGGAGTGTAGACATTTTGCTCTATAAAAGGAACCATGTTGTCAAAATTGTCTTCATATAAAACAAAAACAATTTAACGCACACATGTACAAATTTTGGCTCATATACACGCAATTTGACGTTGTGGTTCCAACTATGGGTAAACAGCTGACAAACATATGGGCCAACGAGTTTACCTTGTGTAAATATACCTTGCGAAAACTTTTAAAATATTGAAACAGTATTTAAAAAAAAAAAAAAAAAAACACTAACAAGAAATTTGGTTTACACGAAGATTTTATGCATAGCCTAAGGTTTTTATTGAAAAAAAAATTTACGGGAAAAAAATATTTTTCAACTTCCGGAAAATTTAAAAAATATCATTCTAAAATTTTCGACTTAAATTTAAGTATTTGTGACATGAAACGATACTAACTGCCTTATTGTGAAAAAAATATAAAAATTGAAAAAATGTTGACCAGAGGAATACATAATATGAATTTATTACCCCGGGTCTCCACGTAGCAATATTTATTGCGGTAAACGTCAAATTTGATTGCTTCATTAAATTTGCGACGTATAGACCGCATATTGCCATGAGTGGCAATCTATTGCGCAATGATTGCTCTTCTGATTGCTTGAGCAATTATTGCTTAGCAATCTGCTGTCAAATCAGTTGTAATTTATCTGGCATTTTATTTCTCTGCACGGTTGTTTATTTATTTGTGTGTTTATTTATTAAATAGCAATTTTTTCAAATGCAAATAAACAAAAAAAGTAATACAAATCACAGCTACGACAATTACAATTAATTATTTTATTAAATTAATTTATTAATTGAAAAAAGAAAATTTAACAACCACTTGAAAGCACAACATAAAACATTTGTTACAAATACAGCCACAAAACTTTGGACAACTACTCGCGGCGAAAATTGCAAATATATGGCAAAGCAATTTCAAGTGTTCTCCAGCAATATAATCAGCAATTATTGTTCCATTGTTCTGTCATTGTTCTGCCGACGTTTTTGCTTGTACTTAGCAATAAATATTGCTACGTGGAGATCCAGCGTTAAAAAAGGGTCTAGTTTTTAACATTATTTGAAAAAATCTCAGAGTTAAAGGAGTTTATCAACAATATTAAGATGACGAAAGGAAAAGATATAAACAAATCTAAAAACTTTTTTAACGACATAGTTTTTGACTTATTATCCGACAGAAGCTGTATAAAATGTTAAAACTATAAAACAGAAATAAAATGCCTTCCGATTTTAACACCTCTAACGTAACAATTGGTTGTACAACTTGATGAAATTTTACCTCAATTCTTTACGTGTAGGGGTTGCATCGTAATCCTTAAGAAGAACACCAAGGACAAAAGGAAAGCTAAAAATTTTGCTGAGCTCGAATTTCTAAAATATATAAAATAATACAAACAAATAAGTTTTTACTGATCAGTCACATTTTATTGCATAAAATTGTTATTTATTGCCAATAATTAATTACATTTAATATAAATTTTCATATCATATTGCACAAAAAATTTCCCGCGAATAAAAGAAAAATTGTCTGATCTCCAGGGACTTGAAAATTATTAGAAACCCAAGCTCATAGACAAAATTAGGGGGTTAAATGCCTCACCTCACTTGAATAATTTTTATGAAAACAAAATTGGGGAAAAACGTTTGATAAAAATTGCTTGTTTGTATTTTTTGTTTGCACAAAATTTTAATTTATAATTGTTTTTTTGTGATACATATTTAATTGCTTTAAAATTTGTCCACTTGGGACAAAATTCAAACAAAAATCTTTTCAAAGAATAGCTCTAGTATTCAAGCATTATTTCAAATGATTCTTACAACTTCTATTAGTCTTAGAAAACTGACGGCAGATAGTAAGTTAGTAACTTATGAAAACTAAAACATAGACTTAAAACTTTGGAAGAATGAAAAATACTCGAAAATAAAATAATTGAAAAACGTGTTTGTAAGTAATGTGCTTCTTTTAGAACGCGAGCGCAAAAGTGACTCGTTTTACTAACATTTAAAGCAAATTTTTTTACTTATAAGATTTTCAAAAGTCATATGACAATAAATTTTTATTTTTGCTTAATTAAAATACAAATACATATGTACTGTATAGATTTAAAATACATAAGTGTGTTTAATACTTACAAGTCTAAATAATATAAATTGGATTTATAATAAATTAATCTGAAAAATTTTGCCAGATGATATTGGCATTGCCATTATAAGATATTCGCTTTATATATTAGCATATATTTTTCGAATGCGACTGCGAATAGCGAAAATAAGCAAATAGTTCGCAAATGCGAACTTTTACTTGCAGTAAAAATTAAACAGAACCGTTTTATACACTATAAACCAACATCTTAAACACTTTTCAAAATTTTAATCTGCATCAAATTCCTTGGATTTTTTAAAATAAAACCAATGCAAAAATAAAATGCAATGCATATTCCCAAACTGATCTTCACGAAAATCTATCAACATGAAAATATTTGAAATCCCCAGTTTCTGTACAAATCCTTACATCTGGCAGCACTGATCGTGGAAGAAGAATATAGTAAATGTGATGTTAATATTGCGACTTCAAAAAATTAAGCGATTTTTAATTATGTGTTTTCTTTCCTACTATTAAGGTACCCACCACAGAATACCACAGAACTGTCACGAGACGGAAGATTTTGCGTTTTTTTTTGTCTCTTTTTAAGAAAGCTGCCCTCAAGGTATATTTATAGCAGGTAGTCACGGAAAGCCAGCTGTTTATTTTTTATTTGCTTGTTTTGTGGTACGAACTGTCAATTGTTGTATGGTAAACATGTAAACAAGTTTTTTGTCTCTATCTTTTGTCTTTTTTGTCTCTTATCAACCCCTTTGCCTTTTGACAGTTCGTACCACATAACAACAATAAAAAGCCCTGTTGTTTGTTTTATTGTACAATTGTTGTAATCTCGCGGCTACCTGCTATAAATATACCTTGGCTGCCCTTTTTCATTTCTCTTTGCATCATCTTTTATGCCGCAATACAATGAACACAAATTTATTTAGTTGAGATTTATTTGCAAAGCTTTTGTAAAAATTAACTTTTAAGTTTACCACACCACAAGTAAATAATATTTAAGTAAATAAATAACATTATAAAACAAAAAAATATTAATAAATACATATTTTTTGCACAAAACACAACGTTTGTTGAACTAATGCATTTTTTTAACGTGGTCTGTGTTTTGTTATTTTTGTTTTGATCATGCCATTTGTGTTGATTGTTGCTGCGTGCTTTTACACATTGCCACTTCACTACCATGGTCCAATTAGTAGGTCTGCTTGAAACGCCTGCTGATTTTATGCAGAGTTGTGTTTCTTACGTGCAATTGTTTTTGTAGCAATTGTTTTTGACATTTCCACCATTTTTTACACAAACAATTGCATTTGTTCTTGACATCTTTATCATTTTTTACACAAACAAAATGCGTGTTGTTTTTTCTATTGTTGGATTGTTGTAGTTGCGCGCAGACCTACTAATTGGGCCATGTTCACTACCAAAAAAAGCTTTCTGTCTTTTTCTTCGAAAGCTGCCCTCGCAACTGATTTGGGCCTTTTTCACACGTCACTTTTTTCAGTTCTGTGGTATTCTGTGGTACCCACAGACCAAGCAACGTTTGTCGAAACATGTGTTACTACTTATGCTTCAGTTTTTACCACAGACGTTGCAACTAAAAACGAAACATCAGTATTGCTGGATTTTTGAATATGTTTTTATAGTTATCATATTTTATGTCCCATATATTTGGAAAAATTTTGTATTCAATTATTATTGTTTTAAAATTCTCATCATTTGCAATTACTACTATTTTCCGATTTCATTCCTCATATTTTTTTCTCCGAGAGTTGAAGAAGCACCTCACACAACAAAATGAGAAAAAAATCAGTCAACATCGCCACACACAATGAAACATTGTGTTTGGAAACATAAAAGTCAAAAAAAATTTTGATATTTGAGAAACCAAAGAAGTAACACGAATTTCAACCAGAAACATTACCACACACGTAGCAACCTTTAGTGGAACATGCCAATGTTTCGACAAATGTTGCCAAGTCTGTGGGTAACTTTATAACCAAGGCAAATTGACCAATTGACAAGAGTGTTTTCCCGGACACAGTACCACAGAATACTAACAGAACTGTCACGAGACGGAAGATTTTGCGTTTTTTTTGTCTCTTTCTAAGAAAGCTGCCCTTTTTCATTTCTCTTTGCATCATCTTTTATGCCGCAATACAATGAACACAAATTTATTTAGTTGAGATTTATTTGCAAAACTTTTGTAAAAATTAACTTTTAAGTTTACCACAACACAAGTAAATAATATTTAAGTAAATAAATAACATTATAAAACAAAAAATATTAATAAATACATTTTTTTTTGCACAAAACACAACGTTTGTTGAACTAATGCATTTTTTTTACGTGGTCTGTGTTTTGTTATTTTTGTTTTGATCATGCCATTTGTGTTGATTATTGCTGCCTGTTTTTACACATTGCCACTTCACCACCAAAAAAAGCTTTTTGTCTCTTTCTTCGAAAGCTGCCCTCGCAACTGGTTTGGGCCTTTTTCACACGTCACTTTTTTCAGTTCTGTTAGTATTCTGTGGGTGACAGTACGCAGATCAATCAAAAGAGCTGGGTACAACGGTCGTACATCACGCAAAACGTAATTTTGGCAGAACATGCTTCCAGTACGCTGGAAAATTCTCTTTCTTCGTTTATTTAAATTTGTTTTGATTGTTCAAAAGTAAACGAAAAAAAGATAACTTGTTTATAATTTCGGATAACAGAGGTAATGCCGGATAATAAGGTAATTTAAATCAATGCAAAATGTTTTTCTTTCCAGTTGATTGATGCTGCCGGTTAATCGAATTACAGATAATCAAGGCCCTACTGTAAATAAAAAAAGAGATGCAACCAAAAATCAAGGCCTATCCAATAGGTCTGCTTACCTCTACAACAATCAGTGATGCCAAAAGTAGGGAATTTTTCCTTTTTGTAGGGATTTTTTCGAAAAATTTCAAGCGTAGGGAAAAACGGAAAGATTTTTATTTTAAGTAGGGGTTTTTCCCGGGATTTCCCGGAATTTCAATTATTTTATTTCCCGTTTTCCCGGGATTTTTCTTGCGGGATCCCGGGAAATAAAAAATTCCTCATAATTTCAGAAAATAGCTATTTATACTTTGAAATTTAGTTTTCTATTCTTTAAAAATTAGCATCTGTGGATGGGTTGTGGATTATATCAATTGCAAAAAGTGAGAACATGTATTTAAATCAATGTCTCCTGATGCAATAAATCTACTCAAAGCAGAATAGGCAGTGCAACAGTTGATAATTATTACATTTAGTGAAGTGAAGAGTTAATAAAGTACATTAATTCAAAATAAGATGCAGGCAGTAAGGTTTCATTGTTCATGAACAAGTCTTAAAAATAGGAGATACCTAAACATATCGCTTCTTTATTGCAACATATGCATATCTACAAAAACAAACGATCTTGGCAAAATGCGATTAAAGTTTTCAAAATGTACTGATTTTAAGATATATTTTGCCATAACTTCGGTTCAGTTTGAGATGTAATACGAGAAGGTATGAAGGAAAACTTTGCTAAAGTTACTTCAAATTTTGAGATATGACTATGATGCAATGAAGGAGCGATATGTTTATTAGGTGATAAACACAAATCTATTTCAATTTGTGTTGGTTTATATACCCGTGAAGTGCGGGGAAACCGAAATAAAATAACATTTTTGAAACTCGTGTAAGATACTACAACATACAACTTGAAAATTACATTGTCCTTAAGATTACAAATGGACCTATTGAAATGAAAAGGTTTGTAAGAAGCAGTCCGGTTCATGCTATTTTTTCATCAACCTTGACATACATTTGACTGACATAGACGTTGTTTATAAAAAAGAAAATATTGCTTCTGATTGTGAATCCGAAGCATGCTACAACGGTGCACTTTTAACTATTTGTCCAACCTCGGTAAAAAATGAACGAAATTTTTCGGAAACATGATAGTTAGTAAATAAAATCAGGAATATACTTTTTGACGACTTACTAAGCGCTTTGAGTGTGTCAGAAAGTTATTTCCTAAGCCGTTAAAAATGTTTATATATTTCTTTAAAATTTTTAATAATTTTAATTAGGCTTAAATTCATTAAATTTAATTTTCATTAAATTATTTTTATGAAGAAAGGCCCCGGCCACGGTCAAGAATGAAAGATTATCAATAACAATTTTAATTAATTTTCATGTTGTAAAATTCCTTTCTTCATAAAAATTATTTAATGAAAATTAAATTTAATGAACTTAAGCCTAATTAAAAATATAAAAGATTTGGATTAAAAACCATAAATAGTTCAACAAAATAACCACAATACTAATTATTTCTTGAAAATATTTTATCTATTTTATTAATTAACTTTTTGATCTCATATCTTGAGTACTTTAATTTTAATTTTGTTTTTATTATTGTTTTATGAATTAAATTGTTATGTTTATGTCATCTTTTTATCTTGTATCCAGAGCATAATTATACTGAATAAAAGCATAATAATAGGGAATAAAGGCGTGAGGTGATAATAATTCAAGTTCCTATTTCAATCTTCAATTAATGTTTTAGTATTGAACCAATTCTTTTACTTTCTTTGTAAACAAGTTCCCTTACGTTTTTTTATAAAAGTTTTTTTCATTAATTAATAACAAAGTTTACTTTGTATTATTTATATGGAGCGGGATCCCGGGAAATTTAAAAAAATTTCCCGCTTTCCCGGGAATCGAAAAAGTCCGGGGGAAAAAAAACTCTAATTTTAAGGCAAATGCAGGAAAAAAATATTATTTAATTTTCAATATATTGCGTAAAAATACGTTAATATTCGTATTATTTTCATTTAAAAATTTATATTTTTCATATAAAGTAGCATTTAAACACAAATGTAGTATTTTTTAATAGAACTAACCCTATACTATGAGTCCTAATAGCCTGTCAATATAAGGGGGCGGCGAATATTCGGGCATTCGCACCCACATTCATAATGAATGAAATTTCTACATAGAAATTAATTTTGAAACCGAGAGAAAAAAACACACCTTTTAATCTCAGAGAAATAATATCATACAATTTCGAATTTTTGAAAAAAATGTTTGTGAACTGTTAATTTTAATTTTGATATTTTTATTAGGCCTGAGTTCATCAAATTTAATTTTCTTTTAAGGTTATGTAAATAATTTCAAACGAAATTTTTTTTGTTGTTTTGTTCAGGGGAACTAAAGTAAAGATTTTTTTTTAAATTCCATAGAGCCTTCCATTTTATTTGGTACCAAGTTTGCTAAAAAAAATAAGGATGTATTCTTGAAAAAATGTTAAGTCCTTTAAAAAGCACAAAATATGAGGAAATGAAAAATCAAGCACGCAGTTTGACTTAGTTTCGTCTTTAGAATAAAGGCGTTTCTGCCAAAAAAAATTAGATTTTATCACACAGTATTATTTTTGAAATTGAATTTTTATATGTGTGTATGCTACACATGTTTATTTTGGTTTTTTTTTCTTGTTGTTAATAAATGCTTTAATTGCAAATTTTAATAATTGCTTTAAATATAATATTTACAAAAAATTAGTATTGTGGTTATTTTGTCGAACTATTTATGGTTTTTTTTTTAATCCAAATTTTAATATTTTTAATCAGGCTTAAGTTCATCAAATTTAATTTTTCATTAAATTATTTCTATGAAGAATGGAATTTCACAACATGAAAATTAATTATAATTGTTATTGATAATTTTTCTTTCTTGAATGACCTGAGATTCGAACCCAGGCGGCTGGCCTGAGATTCGAACCCAGGCGGCTGGTTACCCTGACATGTTTCGATCACAACCAATTGATCTCCTCAGAGGGATTTGCCGTCTTAAACTTAAAGCCATCGATGACGGCTGACGTCAATAGTCAAACATCAATCCTTAAACCAAATTGTGTTTTAACCTTTGGTAGATCGAAATTTGCTTTTTTCTCCACCTGAGATAAGATATAAGATTTTTATATCAGCAAACATCAAATTCAATCGCAGAGAGTATTATCTTACGTGTGGACTCTCAAATAGTGTTAATATTCAGCCTGATTACGGTTGGCTTTGGCGTATCGCCTTAGTCGTTTTTTGTAATAGATTAAAGTAACACAAAACCTAAGTTCTTTAATCTGCTACAAAAAACGACTCAGGCGTATACGCCAACCGTAATCAGGATGATTATAATAAATGTTATGAGACAGTTGTTATAAGAAATCTTATAATTACACAAAAATATTAATATTATAATAAATGTTGAGACAGTTGTTATAAAAAATCTTATTACACAGAAATTGGCAACGACTGAATTTACTCATTGTTTCCGAACAAGTCACATTAACTATAAGGTGGCGGCGACAAGACAGCTGTTTTTTTTTTGTCAGGCCAGAAATGTCAAAAGTTTTGTTTAGTTGTGCCGTGGTCCAATTAGCAGGTCTGCTTGAAACGCCTGCTGATTTTATGCAGAGTTGTGTTTTTTACGTGCAATTGTTATTGTAGCAATTGTTTTTGACATTTCCATAATTTTTTACACAAACAATTGCTTTTGTTTTTGACATCTTTATAATTTTTTACACAAACAAAATGCGTGTTGTTTTTTCTATTGTTGGATTGTTGTAGTTGCGCGCAGACCTACTAATTGGGCCATGAGTTGTGCTTTTTAAAATAAATTTTAGTTTACAAGTTATTATTGAAAAAATTAAAAAAATAAAGAGATCATTATTAAAATTATGTACTTTTTTTGATAGCAATAATTTTGACAATCGAACTACAAGAGTAGTGTTGTTGTAGAGTTGACCTCACCTTCTAGCAAATTCGCCTTGGTCTAGTATTGGGCAAGGTATATTTATAGCAGGTAGTCTCGGAAAGCCAGCTGTTTATTTTTTATTGCTTGTTTTGTTGTATAGTAAACATGTAAACAAGTTTTTTGTCTCTATCTTTTGTCTTTTTTGTCTCTTATCAACCCCTTTGCCTTTTGACAGTTCGTACCACATAACAACAATAAAAAGCCTTGTTGTTTGTTTTATTGCACAATTGTTGTAATCTCGCGGCTACCTGCTATAAATATACCTTGGTATTTTGCAAAATCTTTCATTTATTTGAATATTTCATTCTCTTTCAGAAAGGTTAAGTGAATTAATTCATTCTTTTCTTTCACGTTTCTAAATGACACACAGCTCTCAGAATGAAGTGTCTAGTTCTTTTGAGGAATGATTAAATTGATAATTTTAAAAAAAAAGTAGTTATAGTTAATTGAAATAAGATTTTAATTTTAAAGTTAGAGTTGTTTTAGAAATATATATAAAATATGCACACATTTAGTATGTTTATGTATGTAAAAGTTCAGATTGCTCAGATTGTCATTCGTAAAAAAGTAATTAAAAAAACTTAATTTCAATAAAATACCAATAAAAGAGAAAAAGCATAACAAACAAGATAGACATAAAACAGAATATGAAAGAAAAAAGATGAAAACGAAATATGAAAGAAATAAAAAGAAAATACGGAAATATTTCATTCTTTCACTTAAGTGAATCATTAAGTTGAAGTAATTCATTCAAGAACGACACAAGCCTACCTTGGTCGGTAATCTGGATTTAAGTCGCTTTCTGTCATCGCAGCATGGGAACGGTTTTTTTTAAATTATTTATTATTGTAAAAAAAAACTTGGTTAAACACTTTATATTACCTTACAAAAAACCTGTAATGATGGGACTATCAGCAAATTAATCACTGCTGTGCATATATATGAGCATATGTTGCCTTACAATGGTAAATGCAAATTTTCAAGACATTTTTCTACTTTGTATGTATTTGACATTGTTTGTGCAGCATATGCATTAAGCAAAGTATTTAAAGACGTTTAAATTTGTATTTGAAGAGCAGTGATCACATATTGGTTGGTCTTACTATGATTATCCGCACAAGTCGAGTAAAAAACAAACTTTACAATAGTTTTGGTATTTTTAATTTTTACAAGTTCAAAATACTCTTATTAAAACCGTTTGTAATCCTAGTTGTAGGGTAAATTTCAATTTAAACTAAACACCAATCGACGAAAATGTTAAAGCACCTTAGGCTTCATAACCACCAGGCAAAGCGTTGGTATGGGGATTGTGGAATAAAGATTTGGTGCCATCACCCCATGGGAAACGTTTGTCACGCTTGGCCAAGTAATCGTATTTAACGAACTCGGGGCGGGCATGATGGGCATGTTCCTGGTGAGCCAAATAGGCGTTCAACATGCATAAACCAACACATGGGAATGCGACGAAGAAAGTTAAGCGCTTCCACATCTTGTAACCACCTAAAAAATTAAAAAAACATTACTTTACATACATATTTTAGCATTGTTTAATTTTATTTATGGAATCGATTTTGTTTTTCCTTTGATATTACATAACCTCCATATCCTAACCCTACCTCACAATACAAATTTTCGTTTTTATTTTTACCTGAGTGGTCACCAGCAGTGGCGGCTGTGGCAAACCTAGGGGTAGAGGTTGCAATCTTGCGACGAAGAATTTGAGAAAGGATGGCAGACATTTTTGGAATACCAACAATATTTTTACGTTTAGATCAAATGAAATAAACTTCAATGCAGCAGTACAAAAATGATTTTGACAGAAAACAGACTTACTACACTTTAAGTGCTGCCAGATGTGTTAAAAGTGCTGCGAAATAAACACCAACTATTGTGAATTACCGTAAAGGTCCGGGACAGTGTGCGAAAAAAATCTCTATTTTCTTACCCTGCGGTCACACGATCAAGTTTTCCTTGAGCGTCTTGCTGACTGGTCTGTGGGTATCTTTAGAAAACAACACTTACTTGGAGGCCATACGATCAAGTTTTGCCTTTCGATTATACTATGTTCATACGGCTATATAAACCACTCGTTTCGCTCTCTGAAACTACCCTACAAGAAATGCATAACCAAAACTAAAAAAAATGACTAACACACTTGCAACAATTTTATATTAGTTGTTCCACTATATGTTAGTATGGTACAACTAACATTTCCCAAATAATGCCAATATTTTAATATATTTTTATCATACGCGTGTAAAAATTTGTGAATTTTTTAAGTTGTGGTGGTGATAAAGGAACAAATAATATTATTTTAAGTCCTAATGACTTTTCAAGTTTGTATTTGATTTTTTGGACACAAGTTGTTATAATTTATTTATATTTATTATAATAAAGTTAATTTAAAAAGAAAAAAATGTATTATTATATAAAGGTTAGTACTAACCAATATTTACGTTATGAATAACTAGTTAGTGCTAACAAATATTTACGTTAACACTAACTAGTTAGCGTTGACCATTATTTAGGCTATCATTGACTAATTAAAAGCAGCAGAGTAAGTAGTACAGATATATGTTCCGTAGTCGAGTGGAATTCATTAGTAAGAAAGAGATGTAAAATCACATGTACACAAGAGTTTCGGTTAGTTTTTTCATTTTGCTCTTAATAAACTAATAGAAACTTTAACCAATATATCGGTCACCACTACCGGTCATATAACTAGTAAAATGTCCGGTAGGCTTCTTGTAGGGTAATTTTTTGTGTTGTTAGTGCCGGTTCACACACGTCAAGTTTGACTCGTCAAGTCATGAGTTTTTAGGAGAGAGGGGAAAAGAAATGGCATTCTCTTTTCCCTTCTCTCCTAAAAGAACTTGACATGTGTGAACCGGCAGTTGGTGTAATTTTATCAAAAATAGATTAAAAAAAGTTAAAAATATAATATATTTCAATACTTTTATTAGTATAACTATTGTATAATTATCACTTTATTTTATTTAACATTAATTTTTATTTTATTTTTTTCTTTGTTTTGATTTTTTGAGAGCTAGTTCAGATAAACTAAAGCTTCGTACAGACGGTGGTCAGATCTTACAATGTTGTCATTAAAATTGACTAAAAATGTCTTGCAAATGTGTGAACATTGTACGTTATTTTCATTTGGCACCATTGTCAGAAAAATTACAACATTGTCAGATCTGACCATCGTCTGTACGAAGCTTAACGATAATTGTTATCAAAATTGGAGATGATGGTACATTTTTCCTGTTTCGCAGCATGTTCCAAAATGAAACTACCAATTCGCTCTCAATATTTTTTATGGCAAAACATGTTGTTTGAATCATGTTTGGGGTGCGAATCAGGAATGGGAGAGTGAAACACGAATATTGCTGTTCGTGTGACCATGGTATTAATTTCAATTTGCAAAACACTCTCACTTTTTTACTCGAGTAGGCTAGCTGGTAGCGAGCTAGTCTATCAGCGCCGAGGTTGCGGGTTCGATTCCCGCCAGAGACTCTGGTTTCTTTCCTGCAGACAAGCATAGAGCTTCGCGGGATTAGCTTAGGAAATAAAAAAAAAAAAAAAAAAAAACACACTTTTTAAATTGGCCACGAGATCGCTTTCAATTTTACCTTTCCATTTGTTTGGCAATGGCAATAAAATTCCTGCAGAGTGGAAATGGCTCAACAATAAAATTCCTGCAGAGTGGAAAGAAGGTGTAGTTGTAACAATTCCTAAAAAAGGTGACCTAACGCAGTGTAAAAACTGGCGTGGTATTACCGTGCTTAACGCCATAGGGAAAATAATGGCGACGTTGATACTCCAACGAATCTCACCAGTGGTGGAACAAATTGTGAGAAACGAACAAGCTGGTTTTAGGCCTGTACGATCATGTGTCGTTTACGTCAATACTCTACGTATAATTATTGAGCAATCGACAGAGTATAATACACCCCTTTACCTGCTTTTCGTAGATTTTGAGAGAGCTTTCGACACAATATCCCGAAACTCAATGTGGTCTGCACTAATTGGTAAAGGCATACCTGAAAAAATCGTCAACCTTATACGTGAGTTGTACAGAGATGCAGAGTGTAAGGTCCTTTCACAACTTCTGCTGGCATAAGACAGGGTTGTATCTTGTCCCCCACATTATTCATTCTGCCTTTGGATTGTGTAATGGAAGAAACCAACAGGGAGGAACCTACCGGTATTCGATGGAATATGATGGAATAACTGAATGATATAGACTTTGCAGATGACATATGTTTAATGGCCCACCGCTTTGCGGATATTCAGGCAAAGTTGAAAAGTCTTCGAAAACGCCAAAAAGTAGGATTGAGAATTAACATCAAGAAAACAAAGCTGATGCGTATAGGAACTAATATGACAACACCACTCATTGTCGATAATATGATATTTGAAGATATAGAATCTTTCAATTATCTCGGATGCAAAATTACAAAAAACGGTGGCTCTGTAGCCGATGTTGATGACCGCATTAAGAAGGCACTTGTGGCGTTCCTCAAGTTGCACAAGGTTTGGCGCGCTCACAACTTATCCCACAAGACCAAATTACGTATATTTAACTGTAGCGTAAAATCTGCACTGCTATATGGTTGCACTACACGGAGCCTCACAAATTTAATTAAAAACAAAATACAAACGTTCGGTAACCTGTGTCTGAGACAGATATTAAAGATTTACTGGCCGAATTGGGTATCCAATGCAACCCTGGGAAATCTGGCACATTGCTGCCCTATTGAAAGTGATATACGAAGACATAAATGGAAATTGTTCGGTCATATTCTCAGACGACCATCAACTGATATTGCAAGAGGTGCCCTAGACTGGAATCCTCAAGGTCAGCGCCAGCCAGGTCGACCACCTAATTCCTGGACCCAGACCATCAGAAAAGAGTATGAAACTGCTCGTCTTACATGGAACGAGATTAAACTACTTGCCAGAGATAGAAATAGATGGAGAGAATTCGTTGACGCCCTATGTTCTCCGTGAGCATTTTATTTAAATATTTTATTTAAAATTTTTTTTTTTTTGTATTCATATTTTTTTAGATAAATAAAGGACATATATATATTTTACGTTTAACAACTGATTACAAATTAATTTTGTCGCTTGCTTTATTAAAACTATATTTCTTCAAAAATAAATGTGCTTTACTAAAACATTCGTTTTTTTAAAATTCTAGTTTTTTTTCCAAAATACATTGAGTCAAGCTAATTCTGAGTTGTTTATTCGTCGGGGGCATTTTTAAAATAAAATTGATTATCAAATTTAATGCAGCCTGTGCCACAGCTAACTAAAGATAATTATCTCAGCAATTTGGCAATAAGTCCCATTTTACAATATGAACATTGAAAGGGAGACAGATAAAGTTTGTGAGCAAGGGGTTGAAGAGGTAGAGTGTGAAGTACATGACTATCTGTACCATGATGAAATAAACAGGTGGCAGCACTACGCCAGACGACGATTTTTTGCTCTTGCATTTACAAAAAGTCCACGTTTTGTGCTGTGATTATTGTATTTTATTAAACGAAACACACATATAAGGAAATTATAAATAGATTAATTTCTATGTTAATTGGTTTAAAAAATAGATTTGGTGACAAAAACGTTCTAAAAAAATCTTTTAGTTTTGGAGATAAAAGGTTACCGAATTTACACTTTTACACTCCCCAAACATTCAAATTTCCAAAAATCCCGTCTTAGGTGATCGACTTATGGAGAGACCAACTTCCGGTCCAAATTTCAAGTTTTTAGCTTCAGGCGTTTAGATAGTGCGATGATAACTCAGTCAGTCAGTAACGTTACAACTTTATATTTGTATGCATGCATATACTAGATAGATAGATGAAGAAAAATGTTCTGAAAAAAGTAACAAAATAAGGTACGATTTTCACACCTTAAACCTTCGAAATTCGATAAAGTACCAAACTTAAACTAGTATTAAAGGGTGGTTAAATTTCAAGGGCCGATGTTGATTTTGAATAAAACACAAACTATTTAGGAAATTATTGTAATTTTATTTTATTATGATATATTGGTATTACTCAATTATGTATGGAACAAAATATCGGCCAAATGGGCGCCGCGACCACGGCGGCACACCTCCATCCGATGGTCCAAATTTTCGATGACCCTGAGGCATAATGGAGGTTCTATGCCGTTAATGTGCCGAATTATCTCATCCTTTAGCTCTTGAATTGTTACTGGCTTATCGACGTACACCTTTTCTTTCAAATAACCCCAAAGAAAAAAGTCCAACGGTGTCAAATCACATGATCTTGGCGGCCAATTGACATCGCCATTACGTGAGATAACACGGCCATTGAATTTGTTGCGCAAAAGAGCCATTGTTTCGTTAGCTGTGTGGCAAGTGGCACCGTCCTGCTGAAACCACATATCGTCCACATCCATATCTTCCAATTCGGGCCATAAAAAGTTCGTTATCATCTCACGATAGCGAACACCATTCACAGTAACTGCCTGACCGGCCTCATTTTGGAAAAAATACGGCCCGATGATGCCGCCAGCCCATAAACCGCACCAAACAGTCACTCTTTGTGGGTGCATTGGTTTTTCGACAATCACTCTTGGATTATTATTCGCCCAAATTCGGAAATTCTGCTTATCGACAAATCCACTAAGGTGAAAATGTGCCTCATCACTGAAGATGATTTTCTTCGAAATTTATCATCCATTTTCATAATAAGTCTGGATAACTTTAACACGTTGTTGGATTGTGTATCTCTCCATGGTTCAAATTGAGTAAGTCTGAAATAGAGAAATGTCAAATAGAATTCGGAAAAAAACTTGGCGTTTAGGTGTGGTTCAGATTCAACATCGGCCCTTACAATTTAACCACCCTTTATTTATAAGTTAAGAATGAGATATAATTTTTATTTCCATGTTTATTGGTTTAAAAGATAGATGGCCCCTAAAAGGTCAGAATTTCAAAATAGTACCAGACACCTATCCGCTTATTTTTTTATATAACAACGATAAGTATTCCATTGTTTTTGTATCTCTTTTAGTTTTGGAAATATATGGTTACTCTTTTTACCCCCTTAACATTCGAAACACCGGTCCAAATTTAAAGTTTTTAGCTTTATTGAAGTCAATAACGTTACAATATATTTATTCACTTTTTTGTTTTATAAAATTTATATAATATTTTTTTTATAAAATTTTATTTTTTTAACAAATTTTTTCACAACTTGTAAACAAAACTTAACATTTAGCATACACACAAATAAATAAACAGATCAAGGCCCATTGATAGATGGGCCTTGAGACAGATGACTCAAAAATGTCACTTGTATGAATTCGCCTTAGATACAACACTATTGAAATATCCATCCCTGCTTTACCAAAATAGAGAAAAATTTGTCTTCGTGTGCAAATGTAAAATAAATTAAAATTTTGTATAAAGGTAAGTTTATAAACATATTCATTATTGTGAAACAATAATAAACTTTTATTATTATTATTAAATTATTATAATTAAAAAATGTGTTCTAAGATTTTTTAAAAGTTGCAAATTCCAACATGGAATTTTGCCTATCTCTAGTGTCAATTAATTAAGTTAAATTTATTTAATAAATATCTGTTTTGTAATTTATTTTGTTGTTTAAATGATAGAACAAGGATATTAAAATGCAGGTATACAAATATCACAAATATTTATACAAGTTTTAATGTTCGGAAAAAATAATCTTTTTAATTCATCTCTTGTTTAGCCTTGTGTAGTAAAAGCAAAGAGGAAGACAAAACCACGAAATCGTCAAACAATGAATCCTGGTGAGATAATTACAACAGAAATTAATACAGAAATTAAAGTCGAAGTACAATTAGAAACTGCATCCATTGTCAAAGTTGAAACTACCAAGGGACAATGTATTAGGTCCTCAATTGGCACTGAAAATTTAAATCCTTCAGCTGCCTCTGCCATTGAAATGCATACTGGACAAGCGATAGGAAAAGAAAAAAGTCGTGATGAAATTAAGGCTGAACGTGATGCTAAGAAATTAGCTAAACAAGTTAAAAAAATTAAAGCTGGTGGAGGTACAGTTTCATCTGGTGCAACCGCCAACGCCCAAACTGCAGTAACAATAATTAACAAGGTGGAGCAATTTAATAATGTTGCAGCGGCATCCACAAATGCAGAAGATGGTGCCGATAAAACACGGGAACAAATTAAGGCCGAACGTGAAGCTAAAAAGTTGGCTAAACAAGCAGCAAAAGTCGCAAAGTCTAGTGAAAGTCATTCTGTTGCTGGAGGCACTTCGGTGGCAGCAGTAACAGAACAATTAAATCAAGTAAAACTAAATGAAACTAGTTCAACCAATGTGAACAGTGGTAATGCCGCACCTGAAGAAAAGGTAAATTAAAATGTATTATGTGAAGAACGGTCACACTAAAAACTGATAAAATGCGTTAAACAAATATGAAAGTACATACCTATAGTCGCAACCAAAATTTCTAGTAGTATCTTGTTACATCTATATTTACATCTATATTTACACCTATATTTTATATTATTATTATTCATTTGTGCCACAGAACCCAATTTGTACGAAACTGAAAACGTTTTTACCTTCTCTAGAAAACGTAACGCGCAAAACTTTGTCGTTTTTGATTCGTTTCAAAATATAAAGGTGTTATTAATAATTTAATAGCACTAACATAAAACAAACGTTAAAAAATATTTCAAATGATAGAGAATCCTGTCGTTTCTTAAGATCTGTATTAAAAAATAGGCACAACCAGTTTAAATAAAATTTATTAAATATTTCAAATGATAGAGAATCCTGTCGTTTCTTAAGTTCTGTCTTGAAAAATATGCAAAACCAGTTTAAATAAAATTTATTATATTTTTCTTGCAGTTTACAAAATTAACAAGAAAAAGTAAAATAAAGTGATGTTGTTGACGTGCACATTATTTTGAGCATAGCTGAGGTAACGGTATCTTACGCACTTGAACGAAAAAAAGCTAATAGACAAGAGAACAATTTGTCAAAATAATTGTGCTGACGATTGTACATACATATTAGGACTTTCTTGTTATAATATTTTTACAAAGTGTTAAATGTAAGGAAAATGATTATATCAACCCGGACCACGCTGAGTTTTAACAGCTACAAGGCCCAGCTAGTATTATGAGTGAATTCCAAAATGTCATTTACAATGCAAGCCAACAAACAATTTCAACATTAACAATATCATTCTTACATAGCGTCTTCAACTGACAATTTTTTGTCATACCAAACGTCAAAGTCTATATAAAAAAACTCGAAAATTTTTGTCAGCGTTTTTTTAATATGAAGTTTGACGTTTGGTATGACAAAAAATTGTCAGGTAAAGACGCTATCATGGTCCAATTATCAGGTCTGCTTGAAACGCCTGCTGATTTTATGCAGAGTTGTGTTTTTTACGTGCAATTGTTATTGTAGCAATTGTTTTTGACATTTCCATCATTTTTTACACAAACAATTGCTTTTGTTTTTGACATCTTTATCATTTTTTACACAAACAAAATGCGTGTTGTTTTTTCTATTGTTGGATTGTTGTAGTTGCGCGCAGACCTACTAATTGGGCCATGGACGCTATGTTACGTCCCTAAATACATACATATATAAAAACAGTTACCGATGCGCAAATAAAAGACAAACTGTGGATGTTACTTCGTATCGAAGCAGTGGAGGGGGGTGTGCTGGAAATCGCAAACGCAAGAATTTGGAGGCTAATCTATTTTTTATAATTTTTGTTATAAAATTCTGTTTAATAGAGAAATGTTTGTATAATATTTGTCATAAAATTCTTTTATTACAGAAATCTTACTAAAAAACGACTATTCTTGCGTTTTGCGTTTGCGACTTCCAGACACCCTTGAGTATTTTGATATTTTGGAACTCACCCTATTATATATGTTTACATATCTAGAACAATTACTTGTACAAATACTTAATTATACCAAGACCTTTGTGAGGGTTAAGTAAAGTACGTTCACGATAGACCACGTCTCTTCCCATTAAAAGCTTATGTACTAAACTTCATCAAAATATATCTAAACTGAAATTTGTTAGGATCGGTTATTTGTCCATATGATTCATATTGAAGCCGATATATTGAATCCGAAAATAAAACACACGAGGGAATCCTTAAGAATCAAGAAAATATTTAGATAAAATTATGTACAATTTTTCGTTAGAAGAGGTCTTAAATCATTTGAATCAGTATAATACTTAAAACATTATAAAATTTATGTATTAATGGCACTAAATTTTATTGGACCATCAATTGACTGCTTTTGGGACAAATAACTTAATTTTCATTCATTTTATACTCCAATGTTGTTGTTGTAGCAGCGAGATCTGAATATCAGATCTTGCTGAGTTGACAATCCTTGATCGGTGTTCGTTGAACTCTATGAAAAATTTGACCATAACTCGTAGTTGGTTAGCATTATGTATGGCATTGATTAAAAAGTATATAACGTTACCACAATTTTTCCGACTTGTTTAATAATTGCAAAAATAAAGAAATAATAAATACCATTTTAATTATTTGAATTTATAAAAATACATTTGATGTTTTTGTGCTTTAACCATAGATGGGGGTAGTGCATTCATTTTGCAGTTTCAACTCACACTTAGTGATAGTGCAAAAATATTGCAATCATTTTGTTGGTGTTGAGTAATGAATTGAAAATTTGCAGCCTCACTAAACATGAGTGATAGTGATGTTAAAAAAATTTTGCATTCAAAAAAAATAGTTTGATTTAAAAAAAAGCAATCATCAGCTTGCAACATTTTTTCTTCACTCATTTGAGTGCAACTAAAATTGTTGCACTAAATTTAAAATCAAAATCTTGTTTTTTCATGATTAAAGCCAATAATTATACCGTTATTGACAAAATTTCATTTTGTTTAATGTTCTTTGCTGATACATATCCTACAAAAAGATCAGAAGCCATGCACATACAAAGTTACATTTTTTAAATATTAGTGATACAACATATGTATGCAGCTTTTTTGATTGCAAGTCCAAATTTTGCACTATTTGAATTGAGTGCAGATTTCTGCATTCAACCTGCGTTTCGTGATAGTGAAAAAATTTACAATATCACTAAAAATTTTTTAGTGGTAGTTAAAAAATAACAATCATCACTAAAGCTGGTAAAAAAGAGTGCAAACTAATTTGTTTGCAGTTTTATTTAGTGATAGTGCAATGCTGATTTAAATCAATATTAAGTGCACTACCCCCAACTATAGTTTTAACTAACAAGCTTAAACTTTTATAACCCTAGAAAAAACCAACTTTATCAAAAGCCGAAAGAAGAGCAATACAAGAAGCTCAAAGAGCTGCAAAATCTCAAGCTCAAACTGCAGCAGCAGCCGGTAAAGCAGGCAAAACTGCCGGGTCTAAAGCTTATTTATCAACTGCAAATAGTAATATTAACAACACCAGGAGAAGAAAAATAAAAAGCATATTTTAATACATACATGTTTTTTAGGTCGCGCTGTTACAACGAACAACACTCTAAAAACCCCAACAAAATCATCGTCGCTAACTCCCTTGTCAGAAACAAAGTCTGCTAAAAGAGCTTCGAGTAGCTCACCGGCAAAGGCTGTACGCTTTAATGATGGTAATGTCAAGTTATTTAGCCATTTGGAAAAACCCAATACAAACGCTAATTTGTTTGTCAACAATATATACATACATCCCAGTATAGCACGTTTAGGTGAACAATATGCCAAACGTACCATAGTGGGTTCGAATGCTAGATGTATGGCATTTTTAAATGCCATCAAAATGGTAAGTACACTACGCGAAAAGGTATTCTTTTTAACAAATAAAACATTTTTTACTTTATTTAACCCTTAAAGGTAATACAAGACTATGAGACACCACCTAAAAAAGAGTTCAATCGTAGTTTAGAATCTTTTATAGCAAACTGTGTGGACTATTTGCAAAAGTGCCGAACTTTGGCTGTTTCGGTTATAAATGCACATAAAAGTTTAAAACAAGTTTTAATGCAGCTGCCAAAAGATGAACCAGAATCAGAGGTAAACACAAAGCAAACTGTAAATTAAAAATAAATTAGTTAGTTAAAATTTTGTTTTATTTATTTTTAAGCTTAAAGAAAGACTTTTTACTTTTATTGACACTTACATTGAAAATCAAATTGGCAAAGCTGCTCAAGCCATTAACTCAATGATGCAAAAAAAGATCAATAATGGTGATGTGATATTAACATTTGGCTGGTAAGTTCTACATAAAAATATTTTTTTTTTTTTTAAATTGAATTCTTATAAATAATTTTTACATTTTAGTTCTTCTCTTATTAATTATATCTGCGAAGAAGCGCAAGCACGTGAGGTTGATTTCCGTGTCATAGTGGTGGATTCTCGTCCCTTCTGCGAAGGTCAAGAGTTGTTGCGTCGCCTCACTGCCAAGGAAATCCCCTGTTCTTATGTTTTAATCAATGCTGTAAGTTTTGTTATGCCAGAAGTTACAAAAGTTCTGATGGGAGCTCATGCACTCTTGGCCAATGGTTATGTTATGGCTCGTACTGGTACAGCTCAAGTGGCTTTGGTGGCACGCTCGTTTAATGTACCTGTCTTAGTTTGTTGTGAGACCCACAAGTTCAGTGAACGTTTTCAGACAGACGCCATAGTCTACAATGAATTGGGAAATCCGGATGATATTGTTGTCGACGATAAGTGCTGTCTCTCAAATTGGCAGGCGAAACATAAAATGTCACCTTTAAATTTAAATTATGATATAACACCGCCCGAACTAGTAACAGCTGTAGTAACAGAAGTCTCGGTATTACCATGCACTAGTGTTCCTGTTATATTGCGTATGAAACCAGACTGGTTAATGTAGTACGAAGTATATTTTCATTCAATGCATAATTCATAAGTGAATAGATTTCGCTTTGTAATTTAATATAATATTTTTCTTAAAGAGATATTATTGGTTAGTAAACATTATAATAAAAATAATTGTCTGAACATCTAAAAATGCAAAATTGTTTGCTATCAAATTTAACTGTAATAGTTTGGTTTAAGCGGTGCTGTCTCTTCAGACTTTCTTAGTTCTTTAATAATCGTCAATTAATTAAAAAAAATCAAATATGTTTTTTTTGTTTGAAAACTAACATTTTATTGCGAAATTAAAATATTACTTCATCTACTGTGCCACGGAAACCTTTTCGAAACCAATAAATTCGTATGGAAAAATAATATATTAAATCGCATAAACTGTAAACACAAAATCCGAAAAAAGACGATAAAACACCAGATAACGAAACTGAAATTGAAGAAAAATTAATAAATAAAAACTTTTGTTCCTTAAATATTAACAAATAACTACAATAACCTCAAAACTAGGGCTATAACCAAATTTTTTGCATAGTGCCACGATGTGGGCTTTGTTGTATTATAAACGAAAAATATTATCCTGGACTATTTTACAAAAAAAACTTCACGCTCTAAATATATTTTCTAAATCAAAACAAAAAATTTTGTATGATAAACAAAAACAAATTTTTTTAAATTTATGCAGATTTGTTTTTGTTTTTAAAGTAACTTTCACAATTCTTTGTACGCCAGAGAACAAGTAAAAACGAATGTTTTCTTAGTTTTTAATGACCTATTCGACTATACTATGCCAAATTTAATATTTGTTTAAAATTTAAAGAAAAAAGTTATAGCCCTATTCAAAACGTTCTATAATGATTTTTTTAACTGCTTGTTTCGTTTTTGTTTAATCTATCTTCTATATATATATATATAAATCAAACGCTGTGTCTTAGTCTCGCTAAAGCTCGAGAACTACTTGACCGATTTGTATGGTTTTCTTTTTCGAAAAAAGCGAAAATTGTGTTTTGTATGCAAATTTTACAGTGCACCATTAATTGCTATGTATTATTCTGCTTAAACTCGATAATTGCTTGACCGATTTCCATGATTCTTTTTTTTTTTCGTCTTATCACGGCGGAAGGAAGCAGCAGAAAAGACAAAAATAAAAGTCGAAAAATCAAAAAATCTAGAATTTACGTTTTGTATGCAAATTTGAGTTAATACCACCAAAAGGAATTGTATTTCTTCAGTTGGTGACGGACCCATTATTTGACAGCTGCACAGAAACAAACCAAACCCATTTAATCATCCTATTTAAATTAATTAAGCTTATCTCTATATATATATAAAAAGAAGTGGACACTTTGATGTTACCACTAACTGCGGAAACGGGTCGACCGATTTCAATTAACAGGATACGTTGGGGATAGTCTGTAGATGGTTTATGTTAAGTTTGCAGGAAATCGGGCCAGGGGTTCCGGAGATATGGCATTTAGATTTTCCTATATATTCCCACACAAATATAAACAATATGCCCTGCATTTTCAACTCCTCCGAAACAGCTAGACAGATTTTTATGAAATGTTTTATGTGCATTTGTTAGGTATGATAATAGGTCGTAAAGTATATTTCATATCGCTAGAGAACGTAAAATATGGCAAGAGGGGCAAAGCTCCCCCTCCCTATATCTGCTTAACTAATCAACGGGGTTTCTTAAAATTTGGCATGCAGACTCTGTAACATGTGAAAGGAAATAGGCAAAAGGGTGCGAAATATGGCATTATAGGCAAAAGCTTTCCCTCTCTATATGTTCTTAACTAATCAACCGATTTTCTTGAAATTTTGCAGGCAAATAGTGTTACAACTGGAAAGAACTATAACCTATATTTTTTATTATTTAGGGCGTGAAATAGGGCAAAAGGGGTAAAAGCTTATATATCTTTTGAACTGGTTAACCAGTTTTTTTAAAAATTTGGTATGCAGATACTGTAACATCTGAAAGAAATATGTTATATGGCAAAACAACGTTTGCCGGGTGGGCTAGTAATTTTATATTCAACACACCGTAAAAATATCTGGCTTAAATATACGAAAACTGCCGTACAATTGCACTGTGTCCAAAAGCTGAATTTGAGGCAACAATTATTTTCAAGTTAGCTACCATAGATGGGGGTAGTGCACTCATTTTGCAGTTTCAACTCACACTTAGTGATAGTGCAAAAATATTGCAATCATTTTGTTGATCTTGAGTGATGAACTGAAAATTTACAGCCTCACTAAACATGAGTGATAGTGATGTTAAAAAATTTTGCACTAAAAAAAAAAATTGTTTGATTTAAAAAAAGGCAATCATCAGCTTATTGCAACTTTTTTTTTTCTTCACTCATTTAAGTGCAACTTAAATTGTTGCACTAATTTTAAAATTAAGAACTTGTTTTTTCATGATTAAAGCCAAAATTTATACCGTTATTGACAATAGTTTATTTTGTTTAATGTTCTTTGCTTATGCATATCCTCAAAATAAATCAAAAACCATGCACATACAAAGTTACATTTTTTAAATTTCAGTGAGACAATATTTGTATGCAGCTTTTTTGATTGCATGACCAACTTTTGCACTATTTGAATTGAGTGCAGATTTTTGCATTCAATCTGCGTTTAGTGATAGTGAAAAAATTTACACTATCACAATATTTTTTTAGTGGTAGTTAATAAATAACAATCATCACTAAAGCTGGTAAAAAGAGTGCTAACTAAGTTTTTTGCAGTTTTATTTAGTGATAGTGCACTGCTGATCTAAATCAATATTTAGTGCACTACCCCCACCTATGTTAGCTACCATCGTGAATCTTGGTGTTATCACTTTTCTGGTAACAAGGCCAAGGTAGTGCCCCATAACTCTTGTTGATCAAGTGCGATTTATAATAATGAGTTTAAAAGAATATATACAGGGAAACAGAGGATTTTTAAAGATACGGAAAACGATATTATTGTTTTCCATCACATACCTGATTGTACGAAATCGTTAGTGGTTTCGCAGCACGAAATTCTTGTACGAAATACTGTAGTAAAATACAAAATAACTTTTTAATTTAAGAATTAAAATTGGTGTATTTTACAAAATATTTTTGTAATTTTATTTTAAATCAGGCTGAAGTTTATCAAATTTAATTTCCATTTAATTATTTTCTTTCTTCATTAAAATAGTTTAATGAATTTTAAATTAAATGAACTTGAGCATGATTTAAGCTTCCTTCACTATAGGCAGCATTTTCACTTGTGTTCAAAATACAGCAAAAATTTTTTTCACAAACTCAAACATTTTGCATTAAGAAACCGTTTGCAAATTTTGCACACAACAATATTATTTATTATTTTTTAAAAAAATTTGTTGAAATTGTCATTCAAAACTAAATACATAAAATTATTATAAAGTTACAACAATTTCATACAAATTGTTGTAACTTTAGTTACATTATCGTTCGAAAAATTAAAGAAAAATAAATGAAATACTTTGGGAAGAAAGAAGATAGAAGAAAAAAACGAAATTGTTGCTCCCATTGTGAACAATGTTAAACAATTTTATTTAGTTTTGAATGAAAATTTTAACATAATGTTTTTAAAAATTGTGCTATGCAAAATTTGCAAACGGTTGCAAATTGTTGCTAGCATTGTGTTCGAGGCTTCAAGCCTAGTTAAAATATCAATAATTATTATTTATTTTTTTTCAAGAGGTTTTGAAAAATCCTTTATTTTTAATTGGGAATTTTTAATTATTACCGCTACGTACATACATATGTATATATGGGTATTTCCACAGAAAAGTCTACTTTTTGTCACGTTACAACGCCAACCATTTTAATTGTTTCTCAAAGGAATAATGTAAATAGTATTTACTTTTTTGCATTTTGGTGTAAAGCGCAACTAGCTTTACATTTAGTAAAAGAGAGAACAAATTTGAACAACAGGTTTAAAATACAAGACTAATTGCTTGGTGTCGTAACGTGACAAAAAGTAGACTTTTCTGTGGAAATACCCATGTGTATATTTAATTTTGTTTATCGTAACAAATTAAAGTAAAAATTATTTTTTTACTATAACCATAAAACTAAAAACAATTTTTTGTTACAAATATCCATTATAAAAAATAATTTTTTTGGGTACAAAAATAGCCATTATAAACAAACAAGAAAGTATAGTTGGTCAATCCCGACACTATGATACTCCACACCACAATATTTATGGACAAATTTTCAAGAGATTCAAAAAGTGATACATAGCAATTTGGTTTTGGTCAAATTCGCATAAAAAAAAGTCATAAAATAAAAAAATTAACCAAAAAAAAATTCATTTATTTAATATAAAAAACACATCAAAGGGGAAGGGTAAAATCCGTACATTTTTACACATTTATCTGATTAAACCAGTTTTATAAAAGTTAAAAAATAAATCTGTGGCATTTTGACAAAACATCTTAAGTCAAATTTAAAAAGTTGAAAAAAATTTTGTTAATCATACGAATTTTCATTCAAAATACATTCTTGTTTACGTTTTTTCTTTAATTTCAGTTTATTTTATTATTTGGTAAAAATGATTTTTTCACCGAGTTTTTTTTTAACTTTTTTGCTATCTTATCTCGACTTAAGATGTTTTGTTAAAATGCCACTATATAACTACAAACAAAAAAAGGAACAGCCAGCAAATGCTGCTCTAGGGCATATAGTACCTTGTCAAATTTTTTAAATTACTATGCAGTAGTGCTGTCAACTTTTAAAAACCTTTAAAAATACAAAATAATTATGAAAACTCAAAAAAAAAAGAATAAAAAAGTCGATTAAAAAACCGCGTAACTTCAAATCCACATAAAAACAGACCTTAAGCTACGGTCACACTTATTAAATATTTGATCAAATAAGCGTAACCCCTACTTTTGTTAATAGTAAGTGAGATTTAAAATGGTCTTAATATTACAAAATAAACTAATTATACTACTAGACATAGCAAAAAACAGTTTTTTGTAAGATGTGGTATTTTAATCAAAATAAATATTGATATTAAGCGAAATGATTTTTTAGTTTGGTTGTTGGTCCCGTTTTTTTGTTAAATATTTTATAAGTCTGACCGTAGCTTTAGTGTTATCATATCGACCCATTTGCGCCAACTTATCGTATGTTACAAAAACCAAATTTTACAGGACAGTCATTTTTCTACTTTTCTCTGCTTTCGCTTGCAATATCAAAATTAAAATATACAATCAATTTTTGGAGCAACGAAGTGGAATTCGCTTAAATTATTTTGTCAGGTGACGTCTCTTTGAATGTAGAACATGATTGCATCAAAAACTCAATTTCAAAAATATTGGCATATACGATAATTTCGCGCAAAGGGGTCTATATAAATAAATAAATTAAACACCATTGAAAAAGCGAACAATATTTGAAATCATTGAAAATTCAATCTGAAAAAATTTATTAAATACATAAAATTGTAGGCCAGATGAATCTTGCTTTTAAATTACCACTTTCAATTTCTTCATCATTAATCGTTTTCATACTCATATAATCATCTGAACCATCATCACCCGCATTATTGGAATCATTATGACTTTCAGTCTGTTCAGAAGTTGAAGGCAACATAAGTTTTGTTTAAATTTCTTGGTTATTAAAAAGTCCAATAACTTCTCGAGGAAATGGTAGTTTTTTAAAATTGCTCATACGTTCACTCAAACACAAACTTGAAATTAAAGGATCTGAAATTTCCATAGCTCTATGAAACACATCTAATATATAATGTTTTCTGGAATTTTTCCAAGAATGTCCACTGCGATACCTTATATAAAATTAATTGCGCGCTACTGATGCATTATTTCCCAAACATCCTACGGGAACAACGGCAGTTTCTATTATTTCGGAAGAATGGACCAAAATTTTGTGAAGTGTAGTTGACATGCAATATCATTCATAATTATTAAAAAATATTTCCGCAGTTTTAATACAATATGAACGTAACTTTTAGGCATCAACCTCGAAGTCGGCAGAAATTGTTAATAAAATTACATGTAGCTTCAAAAAATCTAAATTTATGCCGGTTATTGAAGCCAATAACTCAGTACAAGAATTCGCTCTCCTGGCTGTGTTTGCTATCATTAAACGTTCCATTGCTATTTCAGCTTATCAACATGGACCACCACCTGGATAACTATCTTGCCGCGATGTGGTGGCTTAAATGCTGGCTGTAGTGTATGTCTTTTAACTTAAACCAGTAAATTCTGGCCGGAACAAATTGGAAGCCATATGCTTTAAGGCCCGCATGACCAAGGGTTATCCATCCGTCTATCCCCTATCCAATTATCTATAATCCTATCTATCCTCCCTTTATTTTCCATATCCCCCACTTTTAAGGTCAAGGTGGTTGATAGCAGTGCCGAGGACCTGAATGTCTAGTTAGTGGTTAAAGAAACTGGTCGTGAACAGCTTCCCTCTGACGGCGATGGCAAGGGTCAGTTGTAACTCTAGCCTAGTCCGTGCAAGCCGTCACTGCGCGAGACGGTCCTTTTTCATACGTGCTTACTCGTGGGGCCAAAAACAAACTGGACAAATTTCATCTCGAACAGGGGCATCGGAAAGACTCGATGGTCTAACTCTGGGCTCTGATGATGAGCACGAAATTACAATGATTTCGGCTCATGATCTGGACCAAAGGGCTGGACCTCGGCTTCGGAGGTCACACTCGAGATGGAGAGCGGATTGGCGGGTGTATCAAAACCCATTGTTCGGCAGGATGCTACAGAACAGGTCACATCAGAAAGCCGAACGAGCTACGAAAAAGCCAAGAGTGGTGTGAGAGTCTCCTTAGCCTTTCTAGAAAAGATAGCTAAGAAAGACTCCTCACTGCACGATAGGCGGGATAGGCATTTGCTGAGGAAGCACCGAAAGAACGTTGCTAGATTCGAATGAATCCACGGCTCTGTCGGTGATATCCTAGGCCTTCCCTATCCTGCGGGATACATAGCAAGGGCTGCTGAGGACTCAACCCCTGTCAGTAAAGACAACGAATCCTTAGCAACCCCTGCTGATGAATCCTCTAACAAAGAAGCAAACAATCAAAAGGAGTGTAAAGATTGAACACCCGGTCCTCTTAACCGTGACAGCATGGTCACGGCTAAGGGAGCTAAGCCTGTTGACGAATTACCCACTACTAGTCGCGCGATGAGGACTGGGCCTGTCTTGGTAATCTCCGACAGTCACTTCCTAAAAGGAGTCATTAAAGGAATTACCGGGGCAGACCAGTCAACATCTGCAAGGAAATCGGGTGATCACCGACAGAGCTCTGCTAAGGCCCCCAATAAGGGGGTAGTTAAAAGAGTTAGGTCTGGTGATGACCAGAGACCCCCAGCGGCTAAGAGGACTGGTCAGACTGGTGTCGGCCCTCTTAAGGACCCCTGCAAGAAGATCACTAAGAGGACTGGCTCAAGAGAGGACCAGTGTCGAGAAATGGCAGGTGCTAGAGAACAAACTACTCGACGAAATCTTTAGCGTAAAGGGAAGGCCGGACGAAGTATCGTTCAAAGGGGCTGACTGGGCAAAAGGTGTCAAAACTGTCAGTTGCGGCAACCAAAAAACCTTTGAGTTTTTAAAGGCTGCAATTAGCAGGTGTGGCAGCGCTTGTCCTGAAGCCAGATTGGATGTTATACTCGCGTCTGAGTTGCCACTAAGGTCGGTAGTCACGGTGTGGATACCTCCACCTATAAAACCGGAGGTCATACTGGGGCTACTGGCCTAACAGAACAATGGGATCATTACATGCCAGTGGAAATTGATAGCTTCACTGGGTTGTAAGGAGAACCAAGGGAGAGACTTCAGGTTCGCAGTGGACAAGGAGTCTCTCAAAAAGCTGAAATCGATGGGAGGGGTTGCGGTATTCGGGTTGGGGTCTATCAGGTTTAGGTTTCCTAAAAATGATAGACTCTAAGAGGCTGAAAGTGGTGCAGATAAACTTGCACCACAGTGAAGCAGCCTAAACCGAATAAGCAATCCACCTCATCGACAACAACGTGGACGTGGCTTTAATCCACGAGCCCTGGATAATTAAAAACCGGGTAGTTGGATTAAAGGTCACGGGGTATACTTTGTTCGTACCCCGCTCGAATGAGAAGGTACGAACTTGTATATTGGCGAATTGAGAATTGAGCACAAATTTATGATTTCTCATTCTTTCAGTAATGGAGACCTCACGGTTGTGACAGGATAAGCCAGGGACAGAACAGTCCTGGCACTGGCATCGGTATACTTGCCATACGAGGCTGCCGATCCACCTGGTGAGAAAGTGCGGGAGTTGGTGGAGCACTAAGGCAGAAGCGGCTCGAGGCTGGTACTAGGTTGTGACGCCAATGCACACCATACCCAATGGGGAAGTGCCGACATCAACAAAAGAGGTGAGTCTATGTTTGATTTTATTGTTTCCAACAATCTTTATATCTGTAACAGGGGGAACACGCCAACGTTCAGAATTAGGGATAGGGAGGCAGTGATAGACATAACATTGACGAACTGTAGGGAATTAGGGGAGGATTGGAGGGTGGCTTTGGATTTTTCAGTTGAGCACATTCTGTGGCACTGTCCCAGGCTACAGGGTAGCAGACTGAGTTGCGGACTCGATAATCTGATAGGATTCGTAATGGGGATGGCCTGGCTGCACGAAAGGAGACTGGGTGCTGGCCGCACGTAGGGCGAATTTGGTTGAGTGGGATTTCTCTCGGGTTTGGTCCGAAACCTTCTTTCCTATCTATCTATTAAATTTGACTTATACTCTCGCTGTTTATTTCACCTACTTTCTATATTCATATGGCTATCTCTAAATAAAGGAGCATATAGACGACATGTTTTTGCCATCTGACATGTCAAATTTTCAAGTCACATGTAATTGTGCATGTCTGTCAAAATCGCTGTTTTACATAAGCTTTAAAATATTCGGTCACAAACGTACATGTAATTTGCTTCTGACATTTTCTCTGTTTTTTTCGCTTTGTTATTGCAGAAACCAAAGTAGTGCTCGTTTTCAAAATAGCTTGCTGCCGCCATGAAAAGTTTTATTTTTATATATATATATATATATATATACTGTCAGCGTCAAAATAAAGTGGACAATTGGTTTTGCAATATAAAAAGTGTTATTTTAGTAAAAAAGAATTCAAATTTTTAGAAGTTTTTTATCATTTACAAAACTTTGGACAATGTTCTTACAAATTAAAATTAAAAATTTGAAATACTTCAAAAACAACAAAACCAGTACAATAAAAAAAACAATTTACTCCGTTTTTAAGGCGTCAAAATAAAGTGTACAGTTTTAAAATACTAAGAAAAGTGAAGTGGCTAATACTTTGTTTAATTTCTTTTTGCTTTAAGGACGGCTTCTAGTTTCTATGGCATCGATTCCACCCATTTTAAAGTTAGCGCAGTAGACAGTTTTGGGTACTCTTCCTGCAGAATTTTCTTCAGAGAGTGCTTGCTGGTTATGTTTTTTTTTAATTTGTCTGTCCAAATGTTCCCAAATGTTTAGGTAAGTTGATATTGAGCGACTATTGGGCTGATTCATCTGTTTAAGGACGTATTACAAAAGCCAACACTATCACGATTCACTATAGATACTGTATTTTTTCCTTTGAATTTCTTATTTCCACCTTTTATCATGTTTTTTTTTTGTCCAACTTGCTTTCGTCAATTTTTGGAGCAACGTATTTTTCACAGATGACAGCAAGCTTGAAGTCTGATCAAATTTGACAAAGTAGAAATTATACTTTTTTTACAACTTACAACACTTCTTACATTGGAAAACAAGCTGTACACTTTATTTTGACGCTCACAGTATATATTCACATAAATTCTATTCAATGGTAAGATGATCAAACATATCTCGGTATTGTAAAAAATTAACTTCAGCCGAAATCCGAAATTTGTTTATCTAAATTTTTCTTTTCTCATAAAAATGAGTTCCTTACTTTCCTGTACAAATTTAAATTTCAACGGCCTGCAAAATCGTACAGATTGTGGAGTTCGATTTACCCAAATAAGCCCGTTAGCTGATGAGGTTACTTTCAAGGGTATAACCGATACCGATAGATGACTTAACGCCATCCGGCCTGCACTACAATTTATATTCATGTACATTTGGATACGATGGATAAATGTTACTATTATGGGTCATATTTAGATCACGAATATTTTTATATTTTGTCGCAGTCAAACCGTTTTCCAATAACAACATTACCGGTTCTTCAGGCGACATGGATATTATTTCAGACCGATTATTACTTAAAATTTTCCAAATTTTAGTTGGCCGTGTAGGTGAAATGTTTGGTTGACTTTTACGACTTTTACGACCTTTACATCAGGACTTTGAGATCTTCTAGCTGATAAAGAGGCAGCACGAATCAACAAATCTGTATTGTTGCTGTGGTCTGTAGCTAATTTGGAGTCCAATTTGTTTGAGGCCGACCTACGCTTTTTTAGGGACTATTAAAGAAATATTTTTATCTAACAATGCAACTTCTTGACGTTTAAATCTTTTGAAACCTCTGTGATGTTTAGCTCATTTCGATTTAAATCTTACGCACAAATTTTTTTATTTTTTCTCCATTTTTTTTTTTATTTTATCGGAAATGTCATTTGGAATCTAGCTTTCAACATAGCTACATATTCCTCCTATATCCCTCTTCTTAATCCACAAATCAAAAATTTCGCCAATTCTAAGATTCAATGTTTCTAGACTAAGGAAAATTATTTGCAAGTTGTAGTAAAAATTTTTGTATGGCATGAAGCTTGAGCTTTTCACAAATCCATAACTACAAACATATGTACATATGTATCATTCTTACACAAATGCACACAACGTAATTTCGTAAAAAGTTTGGCTTAAATCTAGTTTACCGACACAACTCTAAATAAAAAAACAAAAAAACCTAGGGTTCTAGAAAATTGAAAAATAAAATATAAAGTGAAAAGTGGCACTAACGCATATTTTTCGAGTTATTGACCTCTTAAGTTTTCATATGTATATGCGATCTCAACGTATATGGCCAATACCATCATTTGTTGTTATTTATTATCATTTATTAGCTGTTGAATACAATTGTCTTTATATACAAAATGTATTTAAAAATTCCTCACCCTTAAAAAAGCGCGGATGAGTTTGCGGAATTACAAGAGTTTTTAGTAGGCATAATATTTACTATGGAGAGGAGTTTTAGTTAGCGAAGCCGTTGTTGGTTATACTATAGAGGATAAAATACTTGCGCCCGGCCAAGGGCCGGCTATGCAGATAAGCTTTCGCTAGCGAAGCCAGTGTTTATTGTTCCATAGAGGAGAAATCCAGAGAAGCTTTGGTTAGCGAGGCCGGTGTTGTTATTTAATAAATTTGTATTTTTTACACTTTTATTGGAATAAACTTCAAAGTATTTACTTAGTTCACTTCCGTAACATTTCGATGTAAAATTATGTAAAAAGTTAAAGAGTAAAAAAGTTTTGATATAAATTTTGTATACATATTCAGAAATATCTATTCAAAAGCTTTAAAATGATATCAATATTGGGCACTATACGTTTACAAATATGTAAAGTCGAAAATCGCATAGTTATACATATAAAAACTTAAGAGGTCCATAACTCGAAAACTATGCGTTTGCGCCACTTTTTACTTTATATTTTCTTATTTTTTATATTTCTACCACCGTAGGTACTTGTTTTTTTATTTGGAGCTGCGCCTATACTAGATTTGTTCCAAAAGCTTTCATATTTTTTATACAAACCTCCAGTATTTTTGGTAGAATCTAAGTTATAACAAACTTTTTTAAAAAATCACCTTTTCCAATTTTTTGCGACTCAACAGTTTAAAAACTAATTTGAAAAAATTAAGCATTCACAGCTATTTATACAAACAATACATTTTTGCAGGGCTCTGGAGTCGGAGTTAAGGCCAAACTATAATATGCTTAAGTTGGCTTAAGTAATTGTGCAAATACATGTGATTCATATGCAGGGAAACCAGAAATATGCTCTAAAAAACGCGTTTTATACGCATTAAATATAAAGTAAAAACTTGAAAAAAATTTTGAAATTTGCTAATTCGAAAACAAAAAATTCAACAATATAATTACAGTTCCATTTTAGTCCAAACACAATAGTTAATGTTAACATATGAGATTTTTGTCTTCAAGGAATTTAAGGGCTGTCGCTAAATTGTTTATTTATAGATGGGAGCTTTGGGCAAATGTAAACCGATTCGAAAAGAATTAATTTGAAGTAAAATATTTTTGGGAGAATTTAATCTAAATACCAACATCATTATATGGTTTACGGACACAAAGAGTCTATTTGGAAAGAAGTTTTTATTAGGATTATGCAGTGTGACCAGATTTTAAAAAAATATAAAGCTAAATCATGTTTGAAATAGAGCTAAAAAGAGCTAAAGAACAAATTTAAAGCCAAAAAATAAAGCTACATTTTTTTATAGTTTTCGAGTAGTAACTTTTAGTTATTTCGATATTTTTTATAGATTAAACGGTGTTTATGTATTTATATATTATAAAAAAATATATCTTTGGTAGCGGTGCAGCGAATATAAGTTTTGCGAATACGAGTACGAATAAACAAATTCAATTTTGGCGAATGCGTTTGTAAGTGCAATATGTTCAAAAGTCATATGCAAATAAATTTGTTATTTTTGTATGTATGTATATACAAAATGATACCCATATTATAGAAATGCATTAAAAATAACTAGTCCGCCATGTTGTGCGTGGCCGCAATATTGGATTTAGAATGGCCTCACACAGTTTATGCATTGTCATCCAAACTGAACGTGTATACAAAATTCTCAATTGGTTGAAGATAACTGCTTCAAAATTGGGTTGCAAGATTTCACCCGAACAAACATACATATTACATACATTAAAGTTAAATAAAAGCTTTTAATATGCAAAATATGCGCTATAAGCTTAAAAAATGCTGCAAAAAGGCTATTTTAACTAAATTATGCAAAAAAATGCTGCAAAAGGTAAAATATGCAATAATATGCAGTAACAAATCGATGCCAAAATTCATAAAAAGATCTAAAACGGATAAATATATTGTTATTCCTTGATTGGTCGCATAAGGAAAAACATGCAATTGCATATTTATGGTTTCCCTGTTCATATGTGTCGAACCATATTGAACTTAAGAAAACTTTTTGGTTAAATTTATGAAACTGGCATTTGCTTAAGCAAGGTGCGAAACAGATCGCACTTTCCGTACGGAATAAAACATTTTGTGATTTTATTTTTGTTTTTTTTAAATACTTTTTTTAATTTTTGATTCTGACTTCAAAATTTCTCGGTATTGCACGTGCATAAAAAATTCAAAGAATTTTTCAAATATTTTCCAAAAAAAAAAATTCTTCGTTATTTGCGACGTAATATTTTAGAGTTAACTATGAATAAGTATATTGTCGGCTTAATATGCAATCAAACATGAAGTCTTAACATCATGTTGTAATAGCAACTCCTGTCTGTTGTAGAAAACCTACAATCTTAATCTTATGACATCCCTTGCAAATATGAGACGTGTTATAAAAAATAACGCGTAAAAAAAATTAAGAGTAACAGCACATTTTTATCACAAGTGGTGAGTGAGTAAATTCCATTAATTTAAAAATATTATTTTTATAAATACAATATCAATCATGATCTGTCCATAAATATATGCTACAATTCAAGCTAAAGCTTCGTTAAAAGAAATTTTCATTGTAACTCCATATTGGACCATAACTTTCATAAAAGTAAATCTTACCAATACTAATTGTACTGCTAAAAATTTCATAAAAAAGATATATGTTATTTATTTCTTGACTCATTTCATGTGCAGATCGTTTACCTACCGATATAATCCAAGTGTGTGTACATGACACTCCGTACATAAGCCTGGAGAGGTGGATGTTCAATAACACAATTAATTTGTGAAAACCCGTTTCTGGCACTGGTTGCAGTTTTTGAAATCTAAAAAAAAATTTTAATCACATTATTGTTAAGAACCATTTCATATTTGTTGCTGGTTTTTAAACATTAAAAGAAGTCCGTTTTAAAAAATTTAATCGTCTTATTAAAATTTTAAGTTGCTGAGGAATGAGCAAAAAATACGATTGCCTTAACTTTTAACGAACACAACATAATTTTTATGGTTTTTATATAATTGATCGACTTTGTAGAATATTGGTAGTAAAAATACGCACAACGATTTATAAATAAGCGAAGTGGAGACAAATAATTCAAACTTCCGTTTCCTTCCAGAAATTAGGGATTTAACATAAAATCCTCTTCACCATGTGGGCTAGGATCCAAATTAAGCCAAAATATGTTTTACAAATGTCTTTCAGAATTAATGATTTTCCGTAATTACAATTGGTTAAAATGGTTTATTATTTTACCTAGCACCCATACAAATGTCCTTCCGATTTTCGATTAAATACGAGAAGAAAAAATTAAGTTTAACTTTAAGAAAAATGCTGAATTATGAAATAGTACTACTGTTGGAAAACTTTTAACTTACGATATGTTATTGAAAGCCATTAGTTTATTTTAATTTAATTTTTTGTGTACAAAAATAAAATAAATAAACTTTAATTTAATAAATAAAATTGTCTCATTTGTATTCATTGTGTGCCCCTCCTCCGTTGTTACGTTAGTGTCCGTTGAAAAAAGTGACGTATATTTCTATGTTACATTTTTGCCTTAAATTTTACAAACCGATTTTAGCTGCTATGGTAAATGGTAAATAAGATTCGGCAATGGCTTTAATTTTTTCCTTTTTACACCTCTCACCACAGGTGGAAAGGGTATATACGTATAAGCTAGTCATTCTACTTGTTATTTCTACAATACTAATCTTATAGGGTAATAACGTATATATATTCTGGGCCCTTACGAGTAGCGAAGTTGATTTAACGATGTCCGCCTGTCCGTTAAAGACTCCAGATATGATGGGAACTAGGTTGTTAAATAAATATTTACATCACATATAGTCCCAAAGAATGTTGCTGTTGAAATTCAGCCTGATCGGTCCACAAATGGCTTAGATATAAGCAAAAACACATGACTGCCATTAATTTTACGCAGAAATTACTTATTGCTGTTGTTTTAAAACTTTTTTTTATATATCTGGAGAACAGCAAGAGCCAAAGATTCCAAATAAGGCACAAGCGTCTTGGTTTTCAATACACACCATCCCACAATATGTGGGTGGGATTGGATAAGTGTGCGTGGCACGTCCCCTTCAAAGACAATTTAGATTTCTGTATATCTGGAGAACGACAAGAGCCAAAGTTTCCAGATAAGGTACAAGCATCTTGGTTATCAATACACAACATCTGACAAAGTGCTGGCGAAATTGAAGAGAAGTGGGCGTGGCACAAAAATTTATTTATTTAAATCTAAAGAACGGTCAAAGAAAAATTTTCCTAATTAGGCACAAGAATCTTGATTATTAATACACAACATCCGACAAAAAGTGGGCGGCATTGGAGAAGTGGACGTGGCACAATATAAAACTAACTATTTATATCAAAAGAACGGTATTTATATAACTTTCTGTTCTTATCGCAACATGGTGAAGGGTATATAAGATTCGGCATTGCCGAATATAGCACTCTTACTTGTTTTTAACTCACCTTGACCACAACAATTTGTTCAAAACAATTCGATTGACAATGCTCACAGTTAAAAGTTGACGATCTAGTGTTAGCGTTTATTTTACTAAATATATCAGCATACTTGTTAAAACAAGTTAATCCTAGCATGTTGCAAACATTAGTATCTTTCCAAAGTGTTTGACTATAAAAATGTGGTAAGCAATTACACAAATCTTGAATGTAATGAGCACGACATTCCATAAGACAAAGATTACGCGAATACGAATAAGGAAATACTTTTAAATTTGATTCAGTTTGCTTGCGGCAACGCCTATTTTCAATTGTCGCTTGTCTGAAAAATAAATTCATATTGAGTTCGAAGCACTCCAAATTTTGAATAATGTGAATAATTGAAAATATGTATGAGGTAAATGGTTAATTCTTTTTTTATTTTAAAAGGAGAGAAATGTGAAACTTTAAAGGTGATTTTTAAAAAATTTACTCATACGTAGTTTTGACTTAACTGCCTTTTGTTTAAGTGCACTTTTGACTTAACTGCACAATATTAATATTTTTTGTCATTAGTGTTTTAAATCCCATACAAATTCCTTTGCACTTTCTTTACCTGCACATTTAAGATTTTAAAATTATTTTCATACAAAAAATTCAAGTTAGCTGCACTTTGAATTAACTGCCCAAAATACATATTTTCTGTTATTATTATTTCAAATCCTTGTTTACGTGCATTTTGTTTATCTGCATATTTATCATATTTTTGGGCAGCTTTAAAAACGTTTTTATTTTTCTTTCAAAGACTTTACTTTATCTAGCATCTAAATACATTTAAAATAACTGCATTTTTGATTTATCTGCACAAAAAATCGTAAAAAGGAGATTGTGCAGCTAAGTCAAAATTACTGTATTCTAATATATTCATCACTTCTGCGGTTATAGTTATAGTCACTGATCGGAAGTTAACTTAAAAAAAAAAATAAGAAAAAATTAATTTTTCTATAACTTCCTAAAAAATCGTACAAAATAATTGAAACTTTGCCCATGTGAACTTTTGGTCGTGAAGATATCAAAGAAGCCATTAACTCAAATTAAGCTTAAGTCAATTTAAAACACTTTTTCCACTAAATTAATACTTACTTAAAAAATTGTTCATCATAAGTTATTTCTTTTAGAGAAGCCGTTAATTTAAAAGTGTTGGTGAAATTATTCATGATTAAAGCTGATCTTGTCCAAATTGTGGGTATTTCGTAGGGAGAGTGAACGTAAACTGTTATATTTCCGATAATATTATGTTTGATAGCTTCAGTCAGAGGAAAAGAATTTCTAAAATTAAAAGTTCTATTTATTCGTGTAAAACGATCTTTTAAGTTTTCTGGATATGGTTGTAAATCCGACCAATGTCTGTGAAAGAGAATTACATTTTTAAGTACAGTTTTTATCGCTAAGATGCAATTGATTATTTGCACGTCTTTTGGTGCTATTATATATAGAAATTTGCTAATTTACATAAACAGTGCTTGAAGATAATCTTGCAAAATATTGCTTACAACAATAAATAAAAAACTATTTTGCTTGGATTAAAAGTGCAAAAGTACAGCTTATACATGAATCAAAAAAACAAGATTGCGCACTCAGCCGTACAAAAAAATGTTCTACTGCGCATCTACGTCATCATGGACTAAATATGAGTGTTAAAAAATGTAAGACACACACAAATGCACATACACTATTGGGCTATTCACAAGGTACTCATAAAGTTGTAAAGTCATATGTCTTTAAATAATTTCAAGAAATATATATGACTGCTGTGGGCAAGCGCTTATAATTTAGATTTCTAATATACAGTAACGACGATATAATGAACACAGCATTAAAATTTTTATTTTGTTTCAAACACAACAATATTTTTTTTAAACAATTGTAAAATATTGTTTAGGACATTATGACGATATGACTTGATAGCACACCTTGTGAATAGCCCATATGTCTATTTCTTCGTCACACAAAAAAAAATAATGGACCTGCGCAATGCGCAATCTTGTTTCTTTAATTCATGCAGCTTATAGAATATTTTTTGTACATTTAAAAACGATGCTTGTATAAGAATTTGTTTCAAAGCAATTTATTAAAATATTATATATATATATATGGGTATTTCCGTCAAAAGGTCCACCGTGACCGAAAATTTAAAAGTTAAAAAAAGCTTATTATTTTACGATATTGTTATAGAGAAATATTTAGATCTTACTAATTTTATAAATTTACCCATAAATTTGTTCACTTAGATAAACAATCAGACTGCAAGGTTGTGCAAACGTAATTTCTTATTTGTGAGAATGTTTTATTGCATGTTTTCTTTAATATTATCTTCCTTAAAAGAGGTGATATTTGATGGAAATTATTCCAAAAAAAAAATTCTTACATGGTCCGTAATCTAAGGAAGAGTTCGAAGAGAAATATGTTATTCGGATTAACGGTAAATTTTTATTTTTTTTTAATTATTATTCAGTTAAATTATTATGGAAAAAATGTCACGTTCGAAATGTCACGTATCGAACCAGATTTTGGCTTAAACAAAAAAAAAAAAAAATAAAGAAGATTTTGGAATCAAACCAAAGACATTTAAATGTTACATTGCTACGTAAAATTCTGAAAGTAGATTGACTAAAAAATTGTGCCAGGTTTCGTTGAATTAGGCCTTTTTATACATGGCCACAAAAACGACTTCTATTTTTTTCACGTTCGAACCGCTTCTTTTGCCATTATCTTTGACTTAGAATCGCGCCCCCCATAAACTTTAGCATAGATAATAGTGCTTTTTTATTCTATAATTTAAGGGTTAAAAGAACGTAAAAATATTTGTTGTTTAAAATGTTATTGCATTTTTGATGCGTACGACTGTCACGTTCAACACTTTGGAATTACCCATATATTGAATATACTTGCATATCCTGTATTTATGCATGGTTATTAGGGTGCCCCTTATTTTTCATATGTGTGAAATTGTACCTAACTGCCCCTATATATGTTCTTCCCATCGAAAAACTATGTATCGCACAAAATGATGTTGATCACATTTTGGGAAGGGAAAGCGCCCTTAATTTTGAAGGGAGAAAAAATATTTTTTTCTTCTGTTTTTGTAAAAATCTTGCCATTAATTCATTTTTTTTGCAATTAAATGTAAAATAATCGAAATGTGTACGAAATTACCTTTCTAATGACATATAAAAGACAAAATTTGGTTAAAACATTTTAAAGTTATTAAAATTAACATAAATCAGGCCACTTGAACAAGAAATGTAGGAGGATATAATAGGGAATAAAAAAATTATGTTAATATCTCCCATAGTTTTTCCATACCTGCAATTTGAGTTTTGCCATATTTTGGCCAATGAACCCAATTTCCTTACTGTAATGAAATACATATAAGAAAAACCTATTCAGAATATGCGAAAAAAAATAATTTGATAGGGGGAGTTACGGTACAATTTCGCAAATATGAAAAATAAGGCGCACCCTAATAGTTAAATACAAACAAGATAATTAAGGTTCTTTTAGACAGCAAACTATAATTGCACAAGTTGGGATGCATAAAAGCGTTAAATGCTCATAACGGATGTGCATATAGCCGATAACTACGTAACGGGTTATCCATTTTTCGGTTTCAAAAGTAAAGTTTCATTATGATGCTTAGACCTTACCATTACGTATGAAATACAATGTAATGGGTGATTTTTTAAGCATAGTTTTTTTAACCTAATAAAACACTCAAATTTGGATCATATATTCAAAATTTTTATTGGAATCGATAAATTAGTCTTTGCCATTTACTTTTTAAAAATAACTTCATGTAAATGTTGCCCGCGGCTCCGATTAAAATGGTCCATTCGTAAGGTCCAATTTTGCACCACTTTTTCGAGCATTTCGGCCTGTATTCCATGAATAACACGTGTTATGTTATACTTTAAGGCTTCAATCGTGTTTGGCTTGTCCACATAGACCAACGACTTCACATAACCCCACAAGAAATAGTCAAGAGGCGTCAAATAATAGATCTTGGCGGCCAACTCACAGGGCCATTTCGAGAGATAAACTGCTCACCAAATTCATCCTTCAATATGTCCATTTTTTCACGAGCTGTGTGGCATCGTCTTGTTGAAACCACATATCAACCAAGTACAACTCAGCCAATATCGTTCGCCGTTGACGTTACCGTTTCTTTCACGGTCGCCTTTGAAGAAAAATGGACCGATGATGCCACCAGCCCATAAACCACACCAAACTGTCGTAACTCTTGTACGGCATGTGGCTGTTCTTCACCCAAGATGCTGCAGTTTTGCTTGTTTACGTATCCATTTAGCCAGAAATTACCCTCATCGCTGAAAACAGTTTTTCGATAAAAGAGTGGATTTCCAACGGATGGAATGGAAGGCCCATTCACCAAAAATTCGACGTTTTGGTAGGTCATTCGGCTTTAATTCTTGTACGAGTTGGATTTTATAGGCTTTCAAATGCAAATCGTCACGTTAAATTTTCCACGTGGTTGAATAGCACATGCCCAATACCTGAGAACCGCGTTTTCGACAATAAGCCCGATTGCTCAGAACGCCGTGTAATCAACAAAATTTGAATTACCCGCCACACTTTCACTAACAAGGGATATTTTCGGCAGTGCCCATAATGCGATGATGCACAAGCCTGACCACATCTGTAACGCTTCTAGTCTCTTCAAATTCCTTTATATTCTTGCCAATTCCTTGCACCGTAGCATGATTATGACGACCACAATCTCCCCAAAATGCTCGAATATTGGACACTAGGGTTATAACCAATTTTTTTGGCATATTACCATGAGGTCAACCATGTCCTAGTAACCACGAAAATTATAATCTTTTGTTATTTTTCTTAAAAAAGTTCACGCACCAATTGGTTTTTCTAAACCAATGCAATATTAAATATTCATAATTTTATACGGTGTTTTTTATTCATTTTTAATTTTTTTTCGTTAAAAAAGGTTGAAGATACGTTTTAGTTTGCGGAAAAATTTCTAACCATCTCTAAACATTAATGCAATTTCATACTTGAGCTATTTTTTGTTTTAAATAAACAAATTATTAATTTTTCTTAAACAAAAATAAAATTAAAAATTTTCAAAACTTCATCGCGGTTGGTGCGTAAACTTTTTTGGCCTTAGCGAAAAAATAAATATACGTTCTCTTATAGTTTTTTATGCTCTATCGGACTGTGCTATGCCAATTTAGATATTTTAAAATTTTTTTAAAAAGTTATATCCTCATTGGATACGTTTAAACCACAATTTTTGTAATAAGTTTTAACTATTTTTACGCGTTCTACGGTTGTTAAACGATTCATATTCGAAAATGGCAAACCTTTCAGTCACTAAATAAATGACACTTCAGATGACAGATATTTAACAGCTCACAGCCTAAGCTGACAGGAAGTTTTCAAACCACTAAATGGATAACCCGTATATATATTTCAATAGTTTTTATTTTTTGTGTATTTATGTACTGGACTAACTTTGTATATAATTCCTCGCTAAGAAAATTGTTGATTGTATAACATATTCCAACTTCCGTCATTATTTTAACGGCGGTTTTATTATCTAATTGAACGTTATAGTTGTTTGATAAACTATAAAATAAATAAATTATTATATAGATACATACGATTTTTATAGATTGAAAAACTAAAAAACAAAATACATATAAAAAAATGCATTTAAGTAAATAAACTAAAAAAAATTTTATGTACTTCTTTTTACATTAATGTACTGCCGTTTTTTTTTCTAGATGTACTGTTTTTATGGATTTCATATCTGGCAAGCCTAATTTGTGCACATGTGTGTATGTTGAAATAGGTTTTGTGAAGACCCCAGAAATGACTATGTTGTTGTTTATTTATGTAACATAAGTATTGAAATTCAGCCAGATCGGTTCATAAATTACTAAAACACGAATGCCTCTAATTATACCCAAAAAGCACTTGTTTTTTTGTATATCTGAAGAACAGCATGAGCCAAAATTTCCAAATTAGTTACAAGCAGGTTCACAATACACAACATCATACAAAATTCGGGCAGGATTGAAAAAGTGGGCATGGTACTTCCTATACAAAGACAGTATAGACTTCTTTATATCGTTAAGAGGTATTTATACAACTTCATATTCTTATCGACAATGGTGTAGGGTTTATAAGATTCGGCATAGTCGAATACAGCACTCTTACTTGTTTTTCTACTACGATTACCGCAATTGCTAAGAAAATGTCAAGTTAGTAGTAGCAAAAGCATGGGTTCTAGCTTTTTATATTTATTTTACTAGCCGATTATGTAGTGTTTTAATTGATACTGCTCTTTGTAGTATAGTTTTATTTTTTTAGTAAAAAATATAAAAGTTATCCCTTTTACCATTGTCTTATACCGTTGTTGCAGCAAATATGCGATATGTGAACCAAGCCATATTCATAAGGTATATGTATCAGAGAGAGTTATGTTGATTGTGATTTTTTATGGAATGTTTCTGAACTTATGTATGTACTCGTAATGTCAAACTCTCTGATGCATATTCCTTATAAAAGCGCCTTAGTATGAACATAAAATGTGTTAATACTTAAAGATCAACTGCATGTAATCCTTAGCTGGTATTTTATTGGTATATACTTTAAATTTGTATGAATTTTTGGCCGTTGTTTTCGAAAGAAGTTTTAAAAAATCAGTCAAGTTTCTTGATTCTTTGGAGGAATTAGCCGCATATTGCCTAAAATAAGAAATAAATCCAATTAATTAATAATTCGTATGTATGTAAGTACATTTATTCGGGTATGTTCTGACAATCGCAAAATGATTAACATTTACAATTCTGACTTGTAATCGCAATCGCAAGAACTTGGCCGACTTCAAATTGCAAAAGTATGCTCAAGGGATGTAGAATATTTATCAGAAACTGTGGCAGATCGCAAGCAAAATGCACGAGTTTTAGAACACCATAGTTAAATCTGGCATTTTGCGATTTCAAATCATTGTCAATCCATTGTCAAAGCATGGCCGATTATCTGGAAATAAAAATATGTTTTTATATATAATTACACTGCGCAACAAAATCTAAGCTTTGGCTGAATGACTTTTATCACATGATGTTTACTTATCGAACTTTAAAATGAGGTGAAATTTATGATTCGAATGATTTTTGTTTCGTTTACGCAGAGTATATGTTAAAAATATCGTTTAAATGTCAACTCCTTAAAGGAAGCAAATGGAAATATATTAACAAACTGTCAGCATATAGACATGTTTTGAATCCTAAGATATCAACTGAACCTCAAGCTGATGAACTACAGGAGGAGCCTGTGGCAAAACTGACAGCAGTGATAGTGATTTTGAATGGGACCAAAACTGAGTGCAGAAAAGATAAAGCAGGAATTGTTGACAGGCCACAGATAAATCATTAATAAAAGATTAAAATTTTACGGACATTGAGAAACAGGCATAGAATTAGTTTGTTTGGCTTGTTCAAAATTTTTTTCGGAAATAAGAAAAATTCTGACTGTTCTCAACACGTCAAACAACTTTGAGTAATTTGCCAAGGCTATTTTATAGGGCCTTTTAACGCAAAATAAAATATTATTTGTGAAGCTTATTCTACAATTATATAAAAAAGCTTATAAAAATATTGAGACGAATAAGCTTTTCTACACAAAAGTTAATTTAATATTATTTTCGTAAGATTATTCTACAATTGCAAAGATAAGCTTATATTAATCAAACATTTGTAATATTTTAACGAGGGTTCCGTTTTGATTTTTTTACAATTGTTACGATAGCCTTTTTCAATATATTCTAAAATCTTTTTCAAACTTAACGCTTGTGTTGGTTAGCTTATTATAATATTTTTCTCAAGTCATTTGGTTTGTTGGGCAGCTAAGTTCTTTTACGAAAACAAATGAGCACCAAGCGCAAAGGGCTTGGGCACAACTCCTTTAAGCTAAAACCGGCTATAATGCATGTGAACACCATTGTTCCAGAGTATATTTTAGATAAAAGTCGATTTTATTTTTGACTATGATTATGGGCCAAAGTGTTTTATTTTAAAAAAACCCAAGTGTCATTTTTTTTTAAACAGAGCTGGGGGCTACTCCCTATTGCGATGCGAAAGAAAATTGTACCAAATCTAGTGATTGGTGGTACTCTTAAATGCGTTTACGCTTTTGTTTTTCGCACCTTTTTATTGTTTTCTTATCGCAAATCATCATTATTTATTTTGTTAAAATTTTTTTTTTTACTTACTTTGACATCTCATTACTGTCAATCTGCGACATCTTTAATTTTTATTGTCAGTATTGCTTTATTTTCAAAAAATTTTGCGAAAGTGATAGAGAGTACCAAATTGGCATTCGTATCGAAATTGAATTCGCATCGTAATAGAGAGTAGCCCTCCAGATACAAAAATTTCAGTTACAGATTCAAAATCGACATTAACAATTGGACAAATATCATGTATCATAACCCACTCATCAGACATGCTGTTTTGCAGTGTTATTTTAGAAAATATATTTATACATTTTTGTTTGAGATATATATATGTACCTTTTAAATTCTTCCAATTTCGTTTGATTTAAAATATCTTGGGGACAAAGTGTCACAGAGGGATATAAAGTTTTTAATTCCATATAATTTATGTTACTTGTAATGGCTGAATTGCGAGAACTATAGTCTTTAATTAAATCCATGCCATGAAATAGACCTCCTATTAAGAATACCGTAAGACCCACAGTCCAAAAAATTCTGTAAATATAATTAAGATGTAGATTCTGTGGTAATACTTTCAATATAAATATCAAAATTTCCCTAAAAAAGAATTTTAGTTTATTTTTTATTGCTTTCAATCTACATATATCTTATATATACTATATAAAAGAGTTGCGCGAGTGACTGACTCATTCATCATCGCCCAGCCCAAACCGCTGACCCTAGAAACTTGAAATTTGGACGAGCGAATGGTCACTCCCCAAATCGATCCACTAAGACGGGATTTTTCGAAATTCGAATGGTTAGGGGGTAGAAAAAGGAAAATTTGGTAACCTTATATCTCCAAAACTAAAAGAGATGCAAAATAAATGTAAGTGTAAGTATAAGATAAGTATCGTTGTTCTTTAGAAAAATAAGCGGACAGGTGTCTGGTACTTTTTTGAAATTCAGCCCTAATAGGGAGTAAACGGGTAAAATCTGAATTTTAGTACTTTTTTGCCACCCCATTTATCTTTTAAACCAATAAACATAGAAACAGGGTTAATACCACATTCGAAACTTTTCAAAAAAATACTTATACGAATTTGGTACTTTTTCAAAATTCGAACATTTAAGGGGTGAAATCGGAACTATTTCTGGTACTTTTTTTTACAAAACATTTTCCTCCATTCATTGACATATTCGTACTAAATTATGGGCTGCCACTACAATACTGAAATTTTTGATACTTTAATGAGAGAAAAAAATATAGTACCCAAAAAAGGAAATACGGGAAATTTGATATTTTTCTTGAGCTTGTTGGTTCTACTAAAGTAGCTGGTAAAATGCTAGAATTTAAACAAGTTTAAACCTAGAAAAATAAACTTTGGCATAACAATATGTCCACGAAGAAAAAGGAGACGCTAACGAAGTAGCGGGTATATGATAGTATTTTATAAAATATTAATTATACCTATATCATGCTTACATGGACAAACTTTAAGACATGTCGTGTTATTTTGTGAAACAATGGATCTTGAACATTTTTATTTTTGAAGGAATTGAAATCAGCATGTATGTAGGTAAAATGAAAACGAGCTTGAAATATACCAGTGAACACTAAACATGTATGTATGTATACATGAACATGAATGTAGTTTGTCTAAATTTCAAAATTCCATTGAAAACAAGTAAGAATGTAGTATACCTAGTCGGTCAAGCCCGATCATACAAGGCCCAACAACACTCATGGACAATCATGGACCCGCTAGAACAAAACTACGTTATATGGTTAAGATTCCTGTAAAAGTTCTTTGTCCAGTATATTATTTAGGTATCTTCATCTGTAGTATGGTTAATTTTGGGCATGAACATGAATGTAGTTTGTCTAAATTTCAAAATTCCATTGAAAACAAGTAAGAATGTAGTATACCTAGTCGGTTAAGCCCGATCATACAAGGCCCAACAACACTCATGGACAATCATGAATCAGCTACAACAAAACTACGTTATATGGTTAAGATTCCTGTAAAAGTTCTTTGTCCAGTATATTATTTAGGTATCTTCATCTGTAGTATGGTTATTTTGGTCCTACAAGCAGAATATTCTGTCATGACACAGAAGCTATCGTCAAAGTTGTTGTCGCCAAATTGTATGTTAATACCTTCATTAATAAGAGTTATATTATATATAAGTTATATTTTCGGGAGTAGTATTTGTATGGAAGCTGTGTGGTCAAATATGTCTTGATTCCAAGACAAATTTGTAAATTGATTAATATTGAAATAAAATAAGTTTGGACCAAATTTAAGCCAAAATACCACCATAAAAATCTGGTATGGGGCCTATAAGAAATTATGTTACGATTACATAACCATTCGAAATGAAATTATGTATATACCAATCCTCACCATTCAATAGGCTTAGTCCTTGTGACAATTGAAACCTATGCACAAAATTTCATCAAATTATCTCCAAAATTGCGATCTGTACTTTGCGCACAAGGTTTATAATTTTCACAACACAAAGAGCCTAATCACTAATCATTATTTTTAGAGATATTTGTTTAAATTTACTGTGTGTTTAAAAACAGTAAAACCCCGATAATTCGTACGCCGATAAATAGTAATTCCCCATAATTCGTAATAAACTGTCGGTCCCTTCAGAAAATCTCGTTAGTTCGTAAAATTTCCATACATTTTGGTCGCCTCGCTAATTCGTAATTTTTTTTTTCAAATACAATCTTTACCTCTTATAAATCGTAAGTTTTTGCTATCTGCCACTTATAATTCGTAATAAAAACAACAGAAACATGTTAAGAATGATATTTTGCTTACCGCAATATTTTTTTTTTGCGTGGGATTTTTCTTTTGCTTGTGTGTGTGTTTATTTTCTTAAGTTCAGATTGTTACATGAATAATTTTTATATATTTTATTTTTAACAATTGTTTTTTATGTTTTTTTTTTATTGAAAAACCCCGTTAATTCGTATTTATTTTATTTTAACCCTGTTAAATAGAAGCCCCGCTAAATCGAGAACCCCTATAATTCGTAAGAAATGGCCGGTACCTTGCGAATACGAATTATCGGGATTCTACTGTACTTACAATTCAGACCAATGAATACATGTTTTAGCCAAGTACGATGTGCAATGTATTGGATTATGTTTAAGAAAATCCACAATAAATCTTAAAATTGTTTGAATTTTCGGATTGTGAATAAAAGCAAATACCATTTTAAATGTTGTCGCCTTAACCGTATGCAAATTAAAACTAGAATTATTTTAATTGTTTTTAAAGCATAAATATATATTTCTTTTTTTCTTTTGATTTCTAATACGAGTATATATATGTTTTATATTACATTATATTGTTTTAATTTTAATTATTTGCCACTCAATATAATTATATTTAATTATACTTAATTGAAATATATGAAATTCGATACAAATCTCAGTTATATCTTTCATTACTATAGCGTGTGAAGTTATTTTTTTATTTAATGGACGAGATAACAGTTATTTATGAAAATGGAAATTTATTGATTTGTTTTTTATTTCAGTTTAGATTTTTTTAATTTGTATTCGTTTTTAATTTCAAAATAATATAGCAAAATATAAAAACATAAATTCGAAAATTTCACGTCAAAAGTCCACATATATAGTTATGTTTGCAAAATAAGTGTCTATGGGGTTGTTTTTGCAATTTTTTTTTCGCAAGATTGCAACTTTTAACTTGAATACCTCTAATATGATTTTTGTATTTAAAGAAAAATACGTCTCACAATATGTGCGTTCGTTTATTTTTCCAGTAAAATCCAGTAGGTGAGTAATATGAAAATTTTACAAATTTATGTGTACGCGAACGCATTTCAGTAAAATCCAGTACAAATTTGTACAAATTTTGGGGTAAACGAACGCAGCTAATATTAATTAAAATTTTGCTTTGAGTTAGTCAGTTGTCTTTCTCAATTATTACCTTTTTTTGATTGTATCTATCTAAATAAGTAATTTTGACAATCTAGAAAACCTAAGACATAAATGAAAAAGCACGATCATTTCATTTCGTATTGATGTTTGGGCTTATGTTTAGAAACAATAAGCGAAATTTTTTTTTATTTGTTATCATTTAGTAAAAATTAAAAAAGTTTACAAACCTATTTTAACAAAGGAATCAAAGGTTTAAATTTGTCGCCTCCGTTGCACTAGTTCTTTAATATTCCTACTAAAAATACAATTAATGAAAAAAAAAATTGTTCTTAAAATTATATGACACAAAACCTTCGCGTTAAACTTTAAAAAAATTTACATACAATTTTGTTATCATTCGATCGTTTTTTGCAAATGAATTAATCACCGGCGTATTTTTATTCAACTGTAGTTTTTAAAGTTTTTCCTCTTCTTGCAAAGTATGTATTACCATTGCATTCCTCAATACGAAGTTTAAAAGTTTACCTGAATTTTTCTTGATTTTAATGTAATTTAATTTTTAACAAATTTTTTTGTACCTTATTTTTATTTTGTTTAGAAAGCTTTGGTTATTTTATACATACAATGTACAAGGCGAATTAAATATAAGGTGGCGGCAATCATACAACAATACAAAGCAAAAGGTTTAGGATTTAGCTTTTTGGTCGTGTAAAATAAACACCAAGGTGAATTTATAAGAAGGTGGTGTCAAGTCAACAGCTAGTAACTTTTTTTAAGTGGTGTTATTATCAATTTGGTTAGCAAACTACAATTTTTCATGTAAATAAAAAGTTTGTTTACGAAGAAAAATTTTTAATGTAAAAAAACGTGAATTTTTAACAAATTTTGTAATTTATTTGTAATTTTAATTGCGCTGAACATATTTTTGACAATCCCAGCTTCTTAAGTTAATGTTCTTTATCCCCCTTTGTAAATTTTAAAATATTTTTTTTTTCATTTTATTTTATTCGTATTTTTTACCTCTTTTAATTTTTACATTTATATTTAATATTTTTTTTATTAAGATTACTGATTTAAAAAAAAACAAACAACTTTCGGCAATTTTCACCTGAGTAAAAAATGTTTAAAACTCTCTGCCGCCACCTTATATTAAATTCGCCTTATACAAGTACATATTTAGCTCTTTCAGGATTACGTATTGCATTATCTATATAGAGTCTATATTATAGACTAACGATTTATTATTTAAATCAAAAAAGTTCTTTACACAAATTATTAAGAGATACGAATATTTAAAGGAGTGGCGCAAAAATTTTTTTAATAAATAAAATTTTTACATTTCTTTTTTTTTAAATATGAATTGTTTTTGAATTATAATTTGTGCTAAAAAAAACGTGTTTCTTGTTTTAACAATATAAATAATGATATTTAAATATAAAAAAATTTTCTTAAGATTTAATATAATTTATAGGGGGAAATAACAATAAAACAAAGGAACATTTTATATATAATTTTAAAATCAACTTAAAAAATCTATTTTATGGATATACATTAAATAAGTTTTCTAAGAAGTTTTTCTAATAATAATTTAGTTTTATCGTATTTAATTTTTAGTTTTAAAATGCAATTTTTGTAATATAATTTTGTGTTTTTCTCAAATGAACTTTGTTTTCTAATATTTTAATTAATAATTGAGATGCAACTTTTTTTAATTTTATTAAGCAATTCTATACAGTTTATATATTTATAACTCATACACACTTTATTTTTGATTTTTATAATTTAAGTATTTTATATTGGATTTCGCTTCAGACATTCAAACAGGCGTTTACACTCAGACACGTACACACACTTAAATACACTATTATTTTATAGACAGTAGTTTGTTTTTGTAATTCTTGCTATTATTCTCTTAATTTATAAAACTCCTTTGCTAGCCATCCCATACATTTAACACAGCAGATTTACGCTTGGTAAACAAGCGATAAAGGAATTCCGTTTGACCGAATAATTTTTGTTTCATCATGAATTTATGGGCTAATCTTTTGTACCAAACGAAAACATGTACGACACACTGGCACTGGTTTACCACTGTCCTGTCCAGGCAAGGAAATATTCTTATCTATACAACGTTCACAAAAGATATCGCCACACTTCCAGCAATGTGTTTTCTTGCTGAACTGATCGAATGGTGTGGAACAGGAGCAAGCGGTAACATTCCGCATTGACTTCCAATCGACAGCTACCGAATTAATTTCTTCACTTAAAGTGCTGGGATCAGCTTCGTCGGAAAGCTATAAAAGAAAATAGAATTTTTTTTTGTATAATATAACATACTTTAAAAACAGACTATAAATCCTAAAGATATAACGAAAAATTTTAAAAGTTGACCCCTACGTTCGATTACGTTTTTCGAAACCGCCTTGCAAAAACTCCTTATACGGGGGTGTACGGGGATTTTTAAGGTACAGTCTAGCATCTTTAGTGGTCAATGGAACTTCATAAAATAAAGTATTTACTATCAGCCCATTTATGAAATCAAATTCCCCGGGAGTTTTTTCCGTTTTCCCATTTTTACCATAGAATTTAAAAAAATGGAAAAAGGAAGAAAACTCCCGGGGAATTTTTATTCATAATTGGGCTGTATGTATATTCGTATGTATGTTTAAATCAATGTTCCGAAGACCCCAAGTATGATAGGACCTGTGTTGCGGCCGTACAAAACAACCAAGTATGGTAAATGTGAAAGTTGGTACTCATTTCTTTTTAATAAATTTGGTATCCAGCTTATATATAATCCAGATTAAAATATATTGTATTTTTTAAGGGATAAATTGGTATTTTTTAAGGGGGGTAAAAAAGGAATAAAGTTGGTACTTTTCCTTTTATCAATAAAGTTGATATACATATAGATTACAGCCTACATTAACATGCAGTGTACTTTCTGGGAGCCTAAAATCTTGGTTGGTAATCTTGGTACTTTTTACATTTGGTACTTTTTTCTTTTGGAAAAATTTGGTATAGGGATAGCATATGGCCCAGATTAATATATAGGTTACTTTTTATGATGTAAAAACGGAAAAATTGGTTCTTTTGGTACTTTTTCTCTTTTTTGATAAATTTGGTATACAGATTACATATAGCCCAGTGGTCGGAATATACATATTTATGCAACCCTTGCTTTTCATATTGACTGTTGAATGCCGGTTGCTAAAGCGTATCGAGTGCTTAAAACTTAAAATAATTCCTATAATGTTGTTTATTAAAATTAAAAAAATAAAATAAGTATAAATGTATATAATATGTATTTTGTTGGACCTTTAATATTTCAAATATTACTAAATTTTCGAGCTTAAGGTCTTTTTGTTATAAAAAACTTTTAATGTTTATTTAAAAACATTTATAAGTATAAATGTTGAAAACTACATAAAATGTCTGTAATACCCCGGACAGACATAGGATTTGTATACTATACTAGTATGGTATACTACACGTGTGTCACCCTAAACTACAATTAAACCATGAAACAAAGTGGTATATTCCTGGTTTATATACTACGAAAATGTACGTAATATAAATGTGGTATCTTACGTACTACAAGTCTGCCAATATAAAATAGTATATAAAACCATAGTATGTAAACTATATGTCTGTCAAGGGTATAAGGGGTCGATTACAGAGGACGACTAAACTCAAGTTGAGTTGCAAGCAACGAAGTCAGGCAATGCCGCTTATGTTAAAATATAAAAAACAAAAATTTGTATATATTAACATGAGCGGCGCACACTGGTTCATATTTTGAGAAGGCGGCCAAAATTATTTTTTTTTTTGTTCTCCGATTTTAAAATTTTTTTATTCATGTGAAAGTAAATACTAGTGAACCTCGGGAGCCAAAAAATTTCAACCCTATTTCAACTATTTCATTGAGAACAGGGTGGTCCGAAATGGACTTTCTCAATATTTGGTTATAGTTTTGAATTTCTGAGTCAATTTTTGAAGTTGAAATGCTCATAACTTTTTTGTTTTTTAAGATTTTTTGACAGAATAAGTTTTGTGTATTAGTTTATTTTATTAGCTATACGTGGTTTAAAGCATTGAACTCTGCGACCTCTAGAACTATTTAATTTTTTTTTTTTTTTTTAATGTCAAAATTTCCCGGAAATTTCCTACTTTATAGAGCATAAGTCCTGAGCGTCAAAATGCGTCAAAAAAAAACCTATACTCTCTTGTAGTCCAGAATCTAACCTACATTTCTATACCCCATTGTACGCACATCTGGATACGGCCTTGCGAACTACAGCAATTTCTGTGACCCAAGGTAAGATATTCGGTTCAAAAAATAAGTCCTGCAAGGAAAAATTACTGAAACTAAAGAAGGTGAATCTTGAAGAATTTTCGACAAATAAAGCAGTTCAGGCCACATAAATTATCTAGCACGTCAGGTTATCAATAAATTTGGAGAAGGTAAAGGTATTGCCATTGTTATGAACTTATTGTGGGTGAACGGATGCTGCAAAACGAATAGGCGACATAAATAGACTAACACGTTAGATTTCTGAGTAAGTTAAAAGGTTAAACATAAGTAAATAGCCGCAACATAAACTACATAGTTTAATTACCTGAAAATTGCAAATTAATTTAAAAAAATGGAAGAACAGGTAAATGGTAAAAAAACTAGCACGCAGTTATATTTTACGTGAAAATTACCTACATGTTACCTGTTAATTTATTACCGGTATGTTATCCTTTTAAAAAGTGTGAAAACAGGGGTTTTTTATGTTTCAAAGAAATGCTAATAAAAGATTTAATTTGTATTTAAAAAAGGGTTTTTTTGTTTTAAAGAAGCAGTAACAAAAGATCATTTAAAAAAACTTCTATCAAGAGTATAAAAGTGCATGCATTCATAATTTTACCTTCATTATTGTTTAAACAATGGCTAAGTTCAGTTATAAAGTTCTCGCAGATATATATTTTCAACAGAAAGATGAAAAAGATTTTGTGTTACACATAATGAATAATCCATTTTTTAAATTATGCAACGAACAAGAAATCAAAATTCATAAGATAAAAATTTTTCATTAACATTAAGAAAACGGTACCTGAAATGTTCTAGAAACAAGAAAACGTTTTACTTACACAACGAAAAATGGCTAACAAATGATCTGATTTTTAAGAAGCTGTCAATAACCGCTAAGGAAACTGGAAAAGTGGGTCGGCCCGCAAAACAAATTGACAATTGCAGTGAAAGATCACGAAGACGCAAGCTAGCAAATATCAATGAAGAAATTTCTCATAGTATGATAAAGGATTCATTTCTGCATCAAATTCAACCAACGCAAAATAAGAAAACAAAAATTGCAATAATTGAAAAAATAGTGAAAGCGAGCCCTAAACGCACAAAGAGGATTTTAAAAAGTATGCCTACACCAACTGAAGAAATGAAATTTACTCCAGAAGAAGCATTTGCACTATTTTTGGATTTAAAACTGACAAAAAATCAGTATACAGAACTGCGAAAGCGAACCAATGAAAAAAACTGTGGAATCTTTCCAGCATATCGAGATTTAGTTTCTGTCAAAAAAGAGTGCTTACCTTCACAAACGGCTATTAGTGTAACTTCAAGTTCAGCAGAAGTAAAATTGCAGGCTCTTCTCGAACACACTGCAGAACGATTATTACATACACTTGATGCTGACTGTTTAAAAAAACTTAAAAATTGCAGCATCACTTTATTTTCTAAATGGGGATGTGATGGAAGCTCTGGTCAGAAACAATACAAGCAATGTAATTCAGAAAACTCATCTGATGCCAACTTATTCATGGTATCTTTAGTTCCATTACGTTTAAGAAAAACTTATATTGGCTTAGAGCCGTCAACCAGTAGAGTTACAGAAATGGATGTATGGAAAAATGAAATTCCCTCTTCAACAAAGTATTGCAGACCAATAAAGTTTGTTTACAAAAAGGAAACTAAAGATGTCATAACTGAAGAAGTTCGAAAAATAAAAGATCAAATTAAAGAACTTCAACCGGCAATATTTAAATTTGATGACCAATGCATTGAAATTAATTTTCAAATGTTCCTTACAATGATCGATGGAAAAGTTGCTCAAGCATTAACCGAAACAAAGTCTTCGTCAAGCTGTACCATATGCCAAAAGACATCATGTCAATTAAACCAACCCCCATCACAAGACAATAGTTTCAATGAAGCATACGAATTTGGAATGTCCCCTCTTCATACCAGAATTCGTTTTATGGAGCATATTCTTAAATTGGGTTATGATTTGGAATTTGGCCCGTTAGGCGAAACAGTGAGAAAAAACAAAGAAAATGTGGAAAAAAGGAAACAAACAAAAAAACAAGTTCAAGAAAAATACCTTCACCTAGGCCTTATAATTGATCAGCCAAAACAAGGAGAAGGAAATTCAAATGATGGAAACACTGCAAGGAGATTCTTTTCCGATCCAGAAACTGCAGCATCTATCACAGGAGTAAATTTTGAATTAATAAGACGATTCCAGATCATTTTACAAGTTATATCATGTAGCAGAAAGATAAATGCAAAAAAATTTGGGCAGTATGCAAATGAAACAGCAATTCTTTATAACAAAAAATACTCTTGGAGACATATGCCAACCACAGTTCATAAAATTTTATACCATGGGGAACAAATAGTTCAACACCATATGCTACCAATTGGAGATCTATCTACAGAAGCGCAAGAAAAAAGGAACAAAGACTACAGATTCTTCCGCGAGCATAACACAAGAAAAATGTCCAGATGTTGTACTAATGAAGATCTTATTACTATTTTGTTGTGCACATCAGATCCATATATGTCCAGTATTCGACAAAAATGGAAATCAACCTCAATCGAATTAGAGGAAGAAGCTAAACAACTTCTCGAAAATGAAACCCAAAGCTATTTAGAAGAAATTTTTACTAATATTGTTTAATTTAAAATTGTTTATAGATTATAATTTGTTTTTGATTTAAGTATATATTTGTATTAATATATAAAAATAAAATACACATACATCTCAAACCAAAAAGAAAATTTAATTTCCTAAAATGTTATCGATAGTCAAGAATGCTATTTGGGCATTTTTCAAAATATTCCTTTTCAGTTTTATCCTTATAACAACTCGTCTCATCCCAAAAAAGCCAACCTTTGGCCCCTGTGAATATTGGGACTAAAAAATTTACAGGGGCCAAATATTGGCATTTTCTGACAGGATCTAAGTTCGACAACAAAAAATAAGTATCAGTTGTAAAATACAAGAGAAATAATGATATATTATAAAAAAATCATATATGAAATATTCAACTTTTACACCGAAACTCAACAAAAAAATGAAAATGCATTTTAAACTCCCCATAACTTTTGCTCCTATCAGTCGAATTTTACGTTTTATAGCGCAAATTAAAGCCTAACATCGCACCTATCGAGCAAAAAAATCGCATAAAAAAATACCGATCCGGTCAAAGTTATGGAATTTTGACCGCCTTCTCGTAAAATTTCCCACTGTGCGGCGTTGCCTAAATTCCCTGCTGGCAACTAAACTTTAGTTGTGTTGCTATCCGTAATCGACCCATACATTTTTTGATGGGATAAATCCTTTTCTTAAAATCTTGCACTTATTTTCACGTAAACGACTTTCATGAATTTCTATTTAATCCATTTTGTATACGATTAAATAAAAAGTGTTTTTTGCTTAGAGAATTAAAAAACTGCTCAGCTATAAAAAAAATAAAAAAATAATTTAAAATGTGAGCAAAAAAAAAAAAAAAAAACCTAAAAGTGGTTAAGCTTTCAACCGATTTTAGAAGAGCTGCAATGGGGATAATTCGGTAAAGATGGCAGTTAAAATAAAATAATTTAAAAACTGTTTGTGTTTTTAATATTTTCATTTCAGAAGCGTTTGATAAATTGATAATTTGGCAAGTTTCATTTGAATTTTTTTGAAATTCTGAAATAATTTTTAAATATTTATTCTGAAGAATACAAGAACTAAAAATTTCAGGAAAATATAAGAAAAATAACAGAATAATTCGCAACAAAAATTTATTGATTCTGTTTCAAAATAAAACAAATCTATTTTTCCATAAAGTATAAAAAAAAATATTAAATATACATTACACTTTTCCTACTACTTACCGATAAACTAGCAAATGACATACCACCACCACCGCCATTTCCACTAACACTTTCTAGACCAACGCAACCACCACCGGAAAGTTTTAAAGGATGATCATCATCTGCAGAGGATAATTCACTCATCTTTTTATCATAGTTATATCTAAAAAAGAGATAACCACACAATAGAATAATCTAAACGCGAATAAAAAAGGCTAAACCCACTTGTTATCATTAGTATCTGTGGCATTAGTAGGTTCTTTGGTTGTTGACTTAGTAGAAGTAGCATCTTGCAGTTTTTTAGCAGATTTCGAGATATAATTTTTAAAGCTTGCGATGCGCTAAATAAACAACATAAAATCTGAATGAAATAAGATTTATACCCCTATTGCGGTTCTCCACTCAACTCAGTTTGGTCGTGTTGGAGTCAACCAAACTTATGCACAACCAAACTCATTTTAGGTATTGTGATACCCAACTGTTTTTAGTTGAGTTTGCTAAAAAGTTGCCAACTTAAAATATCGATTTGACAACTTTAATTATAACGTTTGACAAATGAAAATTTTATAAAATTAAATAATTTTTTTAACTAAAAGTATTTTTAATTGTTTTGTTGCATAAAAAGTATTTATAATTTGTATTAGTTTCGATTTATTTTATGATGATGAAAAGGAAAACTCTTGTATAGATGCGCTACGTACAAGAAGCCAAATTCGTGATGATTCCAACCCTCTTGAACTTCCCAGTGCCAAGTAAGAACTTCTTATAAGTAACGAAACTTTCTTGTGCCTGATGAGTTCTTCTTCTGGTTTGGGTAGCTGTTGGCCAATCTGCTGGTTGTATTATTGGTTCAACTGAGTCACTAAAATTGTCACTTGATGGTGGAATATTTTCAACACCAAATAATTCGCCGGACTTGCAATACAAGAGCTGCGAAACAGTATCCTCAAGGCTATTTAATGGAACCTTTTGTGATAGCCCTCCCCCTGTCGCTTGAGTGTTTCTTTTATTGTTGGCTAGTTTTTTCTTTATACTTGCCTTGTAGTGTATCCAAACCTGTGCCAAGAATATTATAATTAGATTAAGAAGATAATAAGTGTTTAAAAGAAGTTCTTGTCGTGGTCCCAAACTATTTAACTCCACTATAAACTCTTCCCATAACTCCTTACATGAATTTAACATCATACCAAACTTTGGTGTTTTCCGCGAATAATTTCTAAGTTTCTCTAAATAAGCTGGATGAGCCGCTCAAATTGAGCTTTCGTTTTTATTTTCAAACTAATAAAGTTTTAAAAAGAACCGAAAAGGTTTTACAAAAATTTATACATACGATATCTCCATTTTGTTTTCGATTTTCGACGAATTTAAAAAAAATAAATTTTAACTGCCAATAACACAACTACTTTTTAGCAGTTGTGTGTATTTTACATTTTTGTCGATCAAACTTTTACAAAGTTGAAAACGGCAATACCACGAAACAAACAGATACACAACTGAATAGCCAACTGCCAGGTGAGTTGAGTATGGCAATGTGAAATTATCAAAGACAACCAAACTGTTACAAAAGTGGAGAGCCGCAATAGGGGCATTAATAAGATATATAAAATATTTTCACACCTTAGTTAAATGCTGAACATGATCTTCTAAAGAAGTTGAATGGTCTTTGCTAGCCAATAGCAAATCTCCTAGCGGTTCTCGTGGATGAACACCGCTTTCGAAACGACTATACATACCGCGCCAAAATCTTAAATTAAAAAAATCATTGTTGTTTGAATTGTTATGAATTTATGTTATTATTACAAGTAATACTTACTTTATACATTGTGGTGCCAAATTAGCCTTAATAGTCTCATCAACATTTGGTTTGTATAAGGGATTTATATACTCATTCATATGATTAGCCATATAGCCCCATAAGGAAAATGTTCTTTCGGCTAGTTTTAAGTCTAAACGATCTTTTTCACAATTACCCACAAAGGTGCCATATTGACACGAGTGCACATGATCGTGCAGAATTAGAAGAAAACGTTCATTGAATTCGAAAGCATCATTACGTTGTGACATCAATTGCCAAGTACAATCGAGAAATTGTGTAAATATGGGTGACACTTCGCGAGCATCATTTTGTACATGACCACAACGATCACTAAATTTGTGACCAAAAGCCAACCAGTCTTTCTCAATAAGAGACTGAAATTGAAATAAAACGTTTAAAAAAATAAATATATTAAAGATTACTGTCTTATGCAAAAAAAAAAAAATTAAAAGTTCACATTAGTTAACCATACACTTTTGCTGGGCCTAATGTATTTGTTAACAAATGTGAACTTAAACTTTCTTTGCATAAGGGGGTTATTATAGGATAGTCATTTACACACACCTGAAAACCTTTTATGGTTCGATAATATGGATCCAACATTAATGAGGCCAATGAGCAAACTTGAGCGGTGCGATCCCAACCGTCAGAACAATGCACTACTACTGATACCCCTTTGTCAACAACATTTGAAATGAAACTGTAATAATATAAGAAGATATTTTATCGTTTAGCATAAAGTTTTTATATGGAATGTCAAATTTTTTTAAATTGGAATACACTACGAATCGGATAAAACTTTTTTTAACACACATCCTGTGTTTTTTAATCTATTACAAAAAAATTACTCACGGATTAACGTGAGTAATTCTTCAATCTTCTTCAATCCCTCCCATATTTTTTCAAATGTTGTGTACTGATAATCAAGATGATTGCATTTAATTTTAAAGCTTTGGCTCCTGCCATTCTCAAGATGTACAGAAATCTTTAATGTCTTTGTAGGGTAGGTTCCACAACCACTTCTCCATTCCCATTTTTTATTGAGGTTATGTATGCATAACCCAGCTATGTGTACCAAATTTATACAATTTTTTTCTTACCGTTTTTTAAATATTAATAAATCTATTTTGTACTACGCCTACTTCTCCAATCCCGCCTACATTTTGTTGAATGTTGTGTGTTGATAACCAAGATGCTTGTGCCTAATTTGGAAGCTTTGGCTCCATTCTCCAGATAAACAGAAATCTATAATGTCTTTGTATGGTAAATGCAACGCCCACTTCTCCAATCTCACCCACATTTTGTCGGATGTTGTCTAATGATAATCAAGATGCTTGTACCCAATTTGGAAACTTTGGCTCTTGCATTTCTTTAGATATACAGAAATCTCAAATGTCTTTGGATGGGAAGTGCCATGCCCACTTCTCCAATCTTGCCCACATTTGGTCGGATGGCGTCTATTGATAATCAAGATGCTTGTACACAATTTGGAAACTTTGGCTTTTTCTTCAGATATACAAAAATCTATAATGTCTTTGCATGGGAAATGCCACGCCCCTTCTCCAATTCCGCCCACATTTTGTTGCATGTTGTCTATTGATAATCAAGATGCTTGTACCCAATTGGGAATCTTTGGCTCTTGTCTTTCTCCAGATATACAGAAATCTATAATGTATTTGGATGGGAAGTGCCATGTCCACTTCTCCAATCTTGCACATATTTTGTCAGGTGTTGTCTATTGATAACCAAGATGCTAGTACCCTATTTGGAAACTGTGGCTTTTTCCGTTCTCTTGATATAAAAAAAAACAAAAGAACAACAACAAGGAACTTGTGGGTAAAATTAGAGGCAGTAGTGGTTTTGTGCTAATATCTCAGCAATTTGTGAACTGATCAGACTGACTTTCAATAGAAAAATTTAACGAAACATATGTGACATAATTATGAAACAACCTCGTCCCCATCAAAATTTGGGTTCTTGGGAAAACACATTTCGTTCCTCATAAGGATCCAGAATATATTTATATGTATTTTATAGGGTACTTTATACTGTCTTCGATCAATATTATAGAAATTACAAACGAAGTGGAAAACTTATATTTACCCTTTCCACCTGTGTTGAATGTTATCAATACTAAAGGGAATCAATATTTTTTGTAAATTAAAAAAAAACTTTTTGAGGTTTTGGCCGAAATGTTGCTCTGTGCGGTGACATTTGTATGTACATAATTGTTTTTATACTTTAAAGTAAATATTAAAAACAAAATCCGTCCTTTTTTTGTCTCTACTGAAAACTTGTACATTTTTAGAGAAACCAAAGCGAGATTAATGTTTAAAAAATTTTTTAATTTTTGATAGCTTTTCCTAATAAATATTTTATTACCTTGATGTATCCAATATAGAACGTATGTGCTTTAGCCAACCCGATGATTCTAAAGCATTTAAAAATCCACTCATTGTAGGTGACTTCTGTTCACAAGCTTCAATTAATTTTTGTAAGCTAGTTCTTTGTGTATGAATATTCTCAATACCAAGAAAATGAAATTTTATATTCTCATAAAATGCCTCATTTTCATAACCTTTGCCAGCAGCACGATTAGCTAAAGCATTAATCTGTAAATAAGAAAAAAGAAAAAATAATAACAATAACAATAAAATGTTATAAATGTTCAATAAAATAATTTTTCGCATTAGCGAAATAACAATATAATATTGTAATGCAAAGAAACATTTTTTTAGACACACACATACAAACCTACATCACGTAAACAAATCTAAATTCAAAAGAAAGGATGCTTCAAAGTTCTTATCCTGTGTAGTTCGTAGGATGTAGTTGCATTTCTTAGATTCATATTCTCATATACATACATGTTTTGCATATTTTATTGTTTTTTGCTTTGTTTTTTTTTTGTTCGGTATATTATTAATTTTTTTGTAACTTACTCTGGGTCTGGTATCCACAACATACATATAGTCAGTATTTGGATTTGTTTTGCGAATAGCCTCAAGCATCTGTTCATCCTCTAAACAACGTGCACTAAAACCCGACAATGGTTGACTGCAACGACAAATGGAAGCCTGTGGAGAAAAGGAAATGAAAAATAGTGAATTGATTTTATGTTAGAATCTTAATATTGCATAAAAATTTAAACAAAATGTTTGGAAAAAAACTACTATAAAATTTGTAATAGTATGTGAATATTTTAAGATTTATTGCTCTGTAAAAGGAGTTATTTTGTTCGGAATATATTTTGTATATCAAATGATAACTTTTACTGTCGTTTTTTCAACATAGTTTTAATATAAAATATAAAGTAAACAAGTAAGAGTGCTATATTCGGCTATGCCGAATCTTACATACCCTTCACCATGTTTGGGAAGAACAGAAGTTCAGAAAATTTGCAAGCAAAAAACTTTAGTTTTTTTTTAAAAATATATTAAAAAGCAAAATGGAAGATTTTAATGAAAAAAATAGTGTAATAAATACATAAGTGCATACATATTTCCCTTGTTATTTAATATAAAAAAAAAAAAAATAAAATATAAAAAATGACAATTATGCAAATGTTTGGTTTTCATAATGCTATGACTTTTAAGCGTCTAAAATCTTTTAAATATATGTATCATAATTTAAAAAGTAAGCAGCATTAGTATTTGAAGAAATGCAAAAATGGATTTTTGCGTTCCAACAATTTTGGGTAACTTTGGCAAATTTAGAGAGTAATTTTCATTTTACTCTTACTAGTCCGAACTTGCCCGAGATCTTGTGAAACACACCTATTATAGAAAATTCAAAAAGTAACACATGTAGAGCGGAAAAGTTAAAGAATACAATTTAATATCCTGTATATCCCCTTTTTGAAAGTAACTGATATTTTTGCATTAGGATATCATTAACCACTTGCAATTTACAAAGTATACTTGGTAAATTATAAGATTTTAATTTTATTTGGCAACTAAGAATCCTAGTGTATGTGTCAGTTTGAATTATATAAAAGTATTTACCTTATTGGAATGTAAATATGTTAATGCTGGCAATCTTCCCTTGGAACGAAAACGTGAACTACCAATTAGCATGGCCGTATTAGCCTCTTGCGGTACATATATTTGTCTAGGATAAGTATCACATAATTCGTAATTCGTATTTAAATTGCACAATGTCCAAGTGTCGTTAGGAACACGCATACGTTTAAACTCATTTTCCAATTTAAAATACTCCCAACCAGCATTTTTGGGAAAATCATCTTTGGCGGGTTGATAGTTAAAACAATATAATTTATTAATGGAAACTGAAAGTAAAAATACACGAAATATACAGAAAATTACTTTAAAATATTATTAAATTATAACTTACCGGGTTGATAGAGTTTGAGTAAGGAGGTATAAACATCATGACATTCTGAATCCTTGGGTATGACAAAGGTAACCGATAGAAAAGTTTTGCAACGTATTAATAATGGCGACCCAGTTGTGGTCAAAGGTAACTTTTCAATATTTGCAATATGCATGTGTGGTATCTGTAAAAAACAAAACAATTAAAGGATTAATTATTACATTTAGTTGTTAGTTGTTGCCTACATTTAGGCTAAAAATAAATTTTTTATTCGAATTTCATAAAAACAGTTAAGTAAACCAAAACAATACATATTTAGTTTGACTAACGAAAATGCTACTTCTTTTATATCAGTTAATTTAAAATAAATTAAAAACTTTTCTATGCAAATGTTTTTTTTATCAATGTTTGTTGCTACACAACAACACTTGCTTAAGCAAGTATACTTTTGGGACTCCCAAATGGATATTAATTTTTAGGAGTCTCAGTGCTACAAGAATGAAATCTCTAAAGTTTAAACACATAATTTTACATATTAAACAGCAAACAATTTAAAATAATTCTATATTTGGCATTCCAATACAAAAGCGATCAATAGCAATTTAAAATATTAATTTTCAATAACAATTTCATCATGATGGAAATTTATTTGCAGCAATTTTGGCCAAAGTTTATGTGCTATGTAAATATTTTTTAAGACAATTTTTTTTTTTTATATTAACAAAAAGAAAAATTATTTGTTAAAATTTAACCAAATTTACAGTTTCATATAGTAAATTCATATTTGAATTTAACTTTCGAAAATCTGTTTTGAGAGTGATGTACATAAAGCGGAGCTAAAAGCCGGAAAAGTTTACTGTTTCTGATGTTTTTTTTTTTGTTTTTCAATGGGGAAATTCAAAAAAGCAGGGAAATCAATTTTCAGTTTCTATGCGGATATTTCAATTTAAAGGAGGAATGGTATTCAAGTTAAAATTATTGGATCCAAAATATAAAAATTTTGGTTTGATTTGACCAGAATATGGTTAAAATTAGCCGTTATTTGGTCAACATTATTATGGTTAACATTAACACTGTTATGGTTATTTATATTTCAACTATTTTTTTAAGTGCTTATTGAGTCAAATTGCACTTTATTTCCTTTTTGTTCCTGTTACCAATCAAGTTATAATTGTATATTGTGCTTTTATAAATTTTTAAATTTTATAAATTATCCTTTAATTGACAGTAAAATAAACTTGATGTATGTATGTATTTCATTTTCCATTCCGCAACGAACTTTGCAAACATTCTTTCGGGAAAGCAAATCAAACAAGTGATTAAAAACATTAAACTATTGCAGAGAACAAAACAATCGTAATTTGGATACTATGCGACATTTCCCTGCAGAAATATTCGTATTTTCTTTTAGTGTTCTTTCGCAAACTGGTATACGTTCAGACGTTACGTTTTTTGTTGCAAGCTACTATCTACAATTTGACGTTTAACAGCCATATTCATAAAAAGTTCTTATTTTAAGCTTATAGTATGTAATAACTATTAAACGCTTTTTGTCTTATAAACCTCTTATAAAAATTTGTATTCATAAACGTACAATAACAGCTTTTTTACTATTAACTGTTTGCAGCGATTTTCTGTTTAAGTATGGCAACTTTCTTTATATTTGGCTGCCATTTTATTGTTAGTGATGCACGAAACTTCTATTCGGTTTACATGATATTCTATATTTAAATTTTTTTTAATAATTTTTTTTAATTGTAGACCTTCAAAATTATTCTTATCAAATAAAACTACATATTATTTTAGTTTCTGAACAAAATGTTTCCGAAAGGTATCATAAAAACTTTTGTTTGAACCTTTTTTAAATATACGATAAGAAAGTAATCGAATAAAAAGTTTATTTACTTTTCATTAACATCACTATTATTATGATTTGTTTATTTTATTTTTTTTTTTAATATTTTTGAACAATAATTTGTTGTTTTAAACAAAAAAAAAAACAACTAGTTGCAATAATTTAATAAATAATTAAAGAGAATATCTGCATTTGCTCCTGAACATATTCATTTAAATTAATTTTTTTTAGTAATTATTAATATATGCAACTTTAAATTGGCTGTCTAAAATAAAAAAAAAAATAGTAAAATGTATTTAACATGTCCGTTGTAATAAATAAAACATTTTTGTCATTATTTTTCAACATTTTTCACAAAAATAATATCATTAAATGCAAAGACCTTTTAAAATGTCATTTTATTTTTGGTTTAAAGAAGGGCAAATCCAACAATAAATTTTCTTACTTTATGAATGGTTTATTAAAGGTTCAATAGACTATTTTTCGTTTATGAATACAACTTTAGCAATTTTTGCTTAAAAACGGTCAATAAATCATCAATAAGATTTTATGAATACGGCTGTAAGTCTTTAATTAAAATTTATTTACTGAATTTAAAAAATTTTTACGAATCATTAAACAGAAACATCAAATTTTTGCTTGATTTTATAATCGTGCGACATTGTTTACCACGCAATCATATCCACACCCTTTGTTGAAAATTTTTTGTTTTATAAAATATTTTTTTTGCGACATTTCGCATCATCAGGTATTGCAAACATATCATTTTAAAAACTGTATATTATACTATTGTTGTATTTTATACACAGAAAGAAAAACATTCGGGATAAATCGAAGTTTTTATGATTACTTTAAGTACGAGTCGAGCTCAAAAATTCAAGTACGAATAACACTAAAACGTACTCAAAACAATCCTAAATGGGATTATTTCGAATATAAATTTCGGAATTTCTTGAAATAAGTATAAAATTCTTAAATCAAGTAAAAACAAGTAAGAAAGTACAGTCGTTCAAGCCCGACTATATGATACCCTACACCACACTATTTAAAAACACATCATGCATATGTGCCCATATAAATATGGATCTATGTTTATAAACTTCATTAAAATCGGTTTGAAAGTTTGTGAGAGGCAGAAATTGCCCCCTACCTCCTCTTGTGGTCCTATTTTTAAAAAAACTGTGTAGCTTATGTGTCCATATAGATGTGGATATATCCATGTATTAAATTTCATTAATATCGGTTTGAGAGGCAGAAATTGCCCCTATTTCCCCTCGTGGTCCTATTTTTAAAAAATGCATACCTTTTGTGTCCATATAGATATGGTTCTATCTATGTTTTAAATTTCATTAAAATCGTTTTTGAGAGGAAGAAATTTCCCCCTATCTTCCCTCGTATTCCTACGATTTTCATTGGTCTTGGTCCTTGTGCCAATAAGCACCTATGTCTTAAATTTCTACAAAATTGCGACCTGTACTTTGCGCACAAGGTTACATGGACAGCCAACCAGCCTGTCAGCCAGCCGGACATCGTTAGTTCGACTCAGAAAATGATTCTGAGTCGATCGGCATACTTTAAGGTGTTACACACAACAGCACAAATGCATAATACCCTCTCCACTATTGTGGTGTGCGTATAACAAGATTAAACTTTTCGTTGTGTTTAACCCTCCGGCTTACGCATGTTTTGATTTTCTATCCACATTGAAAAAAGTAAATTTGAGCTCTTGCTTCTCATTTAGTTTATATTTTTGGTTAAATATGTACATAAGATTTCTAAAGTAAAAACCATATCGGGCATGATGTTGGTGTTTTATCATTCTTCAGTGTGTAATACGGGTAATTAAATAAATCATAATAATTTTTTCTTTCTAATTCGGGATAAAATCAACCTTATAATACTTGAATCAAGCGCCTTTTGAGATTGATTCAATATTAGTTTTACTTAAATCAATCTCATTTTTGAATTATTTTAAGTACGAATTCGGATTAAAACAATTGTATAATTCTGGAATCAAGCGCATTTCGGGATTGATTCAATCTTAGTTTTACTTAAATCAATCTCATTTTCGGATTATTTCAAGTACGAAATCGGGATTGAACATGGATTATTTAAGTATTTTGCGATTGAAAATCCGTACTTGAATAAATCTTTCTGTACTTGATTCAAGAAAATTGCTGTCGCTGGTATAACTAACGACAAAACGAAATACCATACAGTTGTAACAGCCATCGAAATCCGCGTCTTGACACAAATTAAAGGCACGACTCTTCGAACATAATGCTGTCCCAGAGCAGCAACGCATAAAAAAGCTTTTAAAGGATTTGGAACTTTGCGACATGTGTCCAACACAATTGCTTCGAAAATGGAGGAGGTTGCACAACATATTGTCGCACAGTGCGAAATTTCTTGAGTTTAGCGGAACTTTATTATTTAAACCAGTAAACCAGTTCTGTTTGTGATTTTTTTAAAGTTTTAATAAAAATTAATGTGTTTTTTTTAAGTTTTTGAGTTTATTTACGTTTTTAATTATAGAACAATTAAAAAAACATCAATTCAGAACTAGTCTCATTGCAATCGTCTGAATACTCGTAATAATTGCATGGGTCTTAAAATGTTTCTAACACCTCTAAAACTTCTGGAGTAACTTCACTACGCTTGGTTTTAGGTGCTTTACGAAGACTAGCGATGTACGGATCCGATGAAATAAGCAGTCGATTAAATAAATCCGTATTTGTGTCAATTCGGGATGTTTTCCTAGTTAAAAGTTCGCGATATTTTCTGCAGTGTTTGTTTCTTGCATCCTGAGCTTCTTCATAAAATTGTCCAATCGGAAGAATGCAAGAGGCTATAATATCCTTTCCATGACAAAGGACTTTATGCACACTAACAGGCATTGAGTACCAGAAATATTCTTTCAAATACAACTCCAAAGTTTCTCTTGCATATTCGCCGAACTTTTCTGAATCAATTTTAAGACCACAATTTAGGCACTCCAACAGCACATGAAAACGCTTGATCAAATCTAAATTAACGCCAGTTATTTCGGCTGACTTTTCGGCATTTCTAAAGAATTTCCTTGCGGTATTACCATCGGTTGTGTTTCCGGTCTGCTGTTTTGGCATATCTATTAGCAAGCCAAGCTCCTCTTTAAATTTTTGTTGAATGTATTTTTTCATCTCTGCAACTTTTTTTTATTTTCTGTTCCTTTGGCTAACTCGTCTTGACTAGCGGACTGCAAAAGATGTTGCAATTTTTTGTATTGCACTTTAGGATGACAATCCTTAAATTCTTTTTTAGGTCTGCCTGCATTGGTCCTCGATCCACAAGGCAATGCATCCCTTACAGCAGTTGAAAATTTTACATTATTTTTAAGACAGCTTGCATTTTTATTTAGAAATGATGCTAAATTTCGACTGGATTCCCTCCACCTTTTTTGTATTTTACAAACTAGCGCACGAACAGTTAAACTGCAAAGAGCGTCAGATGCTAGCACTGGTAAGCCTATTTTTTTCCAAAACAAAACCAATGATGGCGTCCGATGTCGGTTCTTCCTTCCAATTTTGTAAAATACAGTTATATGAAATTTGCAAAGTCATTCTGGAAAAAGTTTAATTTAAAAGAAGATCGCAAAATATCGCAGAAGATATTTTGTGTTCCCAATAGAGGAAAAACATACCTTTAAAATGTTGTGCGTTTTAAGATGGTATTATGTGGTATCACCTTTTAAAGTCTCCAACGAAGTTAAAAAATTAAATTTACTCACTTCTTAAAAATCACTTTTTTCACGAACAAATCACACACGAGTACGAAACGATTTTGCAATTATTTAAATGCCAATAATTGACATTTTTCTCATAAAATAAATTATGTAAAAATCATGGCCTACTGCACTGCCGTTTGTATGTACCACTCTATTAACTGAAACAAATCGAAAATCTTTCTGTATGCAAAAAGTATAATTGAATAAGAAATGCAACTTTCAGGTGTATTTTGCAGTTGTTTCGCAGGGTAAATCCCCAAACTAAGTATGAGGTTTTTGAGGTGGGATATTAAGCAACCGAAATAATGAATAATCTTATGCATTTAATGTATTTCAAAAATTTAATAAAGTTCCGCTAAACTTCCTGAATTTCGCACTGTGTGTCGTTCCGAAGTTATCTTGACGTATATCACGAAATCACAAAGCTAAGCTATTTGCCAAAAAAATATTATGTTATAAGGACGTATGCGACACTTTTGTGGATATACGTCAAAAAATGTATAAAATTTTTGATATACAAAAATTTTGCGTTATCTTGACGTATATGTATAAAAAAATATATTTTAAGAATTTTTCAGAAGAAAAAAAAACAGGTAATATAAAATTGATAAAATTTTTATTATTAAAAGTTTACAAAACGGATATTCATACAAACTTTGTTTCATACACTTTTTATAAAGCAAAATTATGTTTTACAAATAATGGGGGTAATTCTTCTAATTAAAATTAACTTAAGTATGGATACTCAAAATTAATACATAATTGAAAATTAAATTAAACATTCGTTTTGAAAATCAATCTGAAATTATGTATTTATTATGTATGTATATAATAACTTACGTAAATAGTTTTGAATAAAATTTAATATCATTATCAGGAAGATACATGAAAAGGCTTTTAATATCATTTTTTTTATCTTCAGATATATTTATTTTTGTACATGTACTGAGTTCTCTTTCAAACATTTTTCTGATGTTGATAGAACTCCCTTTCTGCTTTGTTTTTTTAAGCTTGATGATTGGAATTCATCTTCTTTTATAGATGTTTTATAAAGTAAAGAAAATAAATTGAATTTATTATATTTAATTGCTTTAATTTTAGTAAAAGGAACGTTCTGAAAATTTAACTGTTGTGCAAGATTCGAATAAATTTTGAAATCTGTAGGTAACATTTCTATTATATTTAATTTAATATTTTGGGAGTGATAATTCTTTAATTTAGTTATTAAATCTACAGGACTATGAATTTCTTTTAATTTAAGAAATCGATCTATTGCACTATGGACAGCGTCAATTTCTTGAATTTGGGAATGTCACGACTCTGAAAATTTTTGAGTAATTGTTTTAATATTATTGTTTTTATATAAAAAGTCAAGAAGTGAAGACGTCAATATTTTATTTTTGTTTTGTGGCACACAGGAGTCGCTCCAAAGAATGAAATGTTCAATGTTCTTAAGATCCTTGATTATGTTTTTCAAGATTTTAATAACAGAACTGGCGATATCATTGCCAGAGCGACCACTCGGTGCTTCGTTCCAAATGGCACAACAGTAGGTGCTGTCATATTAAATACTGAAAGTTTTCTTTTATAATAAAATATGGATGAAAATCCCTTAGGCAGATTAAAGGTGCTTTGCAAATCGAAGCACACCACGACTGTATTTTTTGATGTTATCTGTCTGTCTCTATCACGATCAATTTTACAGTTTCGATTCTCATCTATATGTTTTTTATATAAAGCTTTTTCATCTTCGCTTAGTCTATTACTATTATGTAGATTCATATACAGACAACATTTATCACACTGATCTTTTTTTGGCCTATAAAAACTTAAATTAAATTTAGTATTAAAAATTGTAGTAAATGTTGTTAAAGACACTTTTATGGCAGGAAATTTTTCTATGAATAAGCGGTACATTTTACTGACACTTAGTCCTTCTTCCAGGTATAGTTTTGAAGTGGTCGACCGACAATAATGGGAGTCTACTGTAGGAAAACTACTGATGAAATCAATCATTTTTTCAGTTACATCTTGTGCTAAGCGATGTTTTGTGTGCTTTCCATGGCGCAAGTTTTTGGGTATACCTGTCTTTTTATCCGAATGATACTTAAAATGGTGATAAACTCGCTTATCGGACACTGAGATTGTATTTAAAAAAAATGTTTTACATACTTTTATTTTTAAATTGTCTTTTTCAAAGTAGTATGAAAAACTGTTTGTTTTTCTAGCACTTTTAGCTCTTCGTCTTTTTACTAACCACCTTGAGACGAATTTAGTATAAAATGAGCATTTCTGACTTTCATCTAATGACCAAAAAGTTTTAAATATTTTTTTCGCAAATTTTCGGAAAAATTGTTTGAACAATCTAAAGCGCATTTTGGCTTACAGGGAGGCCTAATAGTTTTTGCCTCCCTTGGTATATTATTTGATGTAATATATTCTTCGCCGTGCTGTCTTTCCTTTTTACGTTCATTTTGTTTCCATTGGTCGGCACAAATTTTTCTTTTGCGGAAAGGTTTGGGTTTTTCTGAATTAGGAGATGAGGAAAGCACTGTCGAGACGATTTTTTGATTTAATACTATAAATTTTGTAACTCAAATTATAATTTGACAGAAATAACAAAAACAAACATTACATTACCATTAGAGAGATTCCCTGTGCGTTGAAGCATGTCATTGTTAAAATTATGTTCTGATGATGAAATAAAAATCGAATTGGGATCCTCAATATTCTTCGTATAATTCTTAAATTTCCTTCTTTTTGAAATATTGAAATCGGATGCAGTTTTTCCTTTTCTTTTAAGTAATGGTTTATTTCTAATGGCTTTAGTAACTGTTTCTATTGGAATTCGAATGTCGTTATCGCTCAATGAAAAAGAATATTCACTTCCATTTTCTATAAATAGAAGACATTTCTAAGCGTGAACTCCTTTTAATTAAATTAAAAACAAAATACCATTATTTTGCACGAACAGTATATCATTGTTAGGGATATAGTTTGAATCTCGTACTGAGTCGTCTGGGTCGAACGGATCAGATTCTAAATTTAAAAAGAAGAGTCAAGTTTTGCATTTTTATATTCATCTTTATAATTTTTCATAAATACCTATTAAATACGAATCCTCGACTTCCACTAGATTATTTAATTTATTTTTAGCCATTTTACTTAATTTTCAAGTTTACTTGAAAAATAAAAAATGTAGCCAAATTAATGTAAAAAATGCCACCAAATGTATAAAAATAACAATTTAAATTTAATGTGATCACTAATCAAGTGTTCAAATTATCCAGTTTTTTTCTCCTTTTTATTTTTGCTAACGGTAAACATTGCTTATTATACCCTTCACCACAGGTGGAAAAGGGTAAATATAAGTTTGTCATTCCGTTTGTAATTTCTACAATATTGATCTTAGGCCCTGTAAAGTATATATATTTTGGGTCCTTATGAGGAGAGAAGTTGATTTAACGATATCCGTCCGTCTGTCCGTCTTACGTTTGATATGTGTTTTCCGGAGACTCCAGACATGATAGCGGCTAGGTTGTTTTACATTTATGTCACATATAGTCCACCATTTCTTGCTATTGAAATTCAGCCAGATTGGTCCAACAATGGCTGAGATATGACCAAAAAACCACGACTGCCTCTAATTTTTCCAAAAAATCCCTTGTGGTTATTGTATTTTTATTACTTTTTTCTGTATATCTGGAGAACGGCAAGAGCCAAAGTTTTCAAATTTGGTACAAACATTAAGGTTATAAATACACACCATTCCACAAAATGTGGGCGGGATTGGAGAAGTGGGCGTGGTACCTTCCATACAAAAAGTATTAAAAATTGTATAAAAACCTGAATTTTTTGACTGTTATATGACCTATGGTTACGCCTTATATATATCAAAAGATCGGAAATTTAATTAATAAAAAATATTTTCTGAAAAACGAAAAAGTTATGACCAAAATATTAATTTTTTTTTGGAAAATACCCATTTTCGGGAACCATAGATCTTCCCGAGTCCAAGTCTTACAACCAAAATAAAAAAATTTCTTCTTTAACACGTCGGTTCAGAAATAGCAGAGTTATGACCAATATACTGAAATCCAAAAAATTACTCTTTTTTGTAATTAAGTTTGTTTTTTATACCCTTCACCGAAGGTCCTGCACCCTATAAAGTATATATATTCTGGGTCCTTATGAAAAGCGAAGTTCAAATCCGGTTGTCGTCTCATCTCTCCCCCCCTTCGCATTTGTTTACATATACTAGCATAATGCCCAATATGATTTTCGTTTATTATTTCATCTATTTAACGAAATAATTTTAACAAATAGAAACTAGGAATTTTTGTGTTTTTTTGCTACTTAAAAACTCGCCAAAAGAGATAAAAATGACAACAGTGCCTTTACAAAAAGAAAACAAACAAAAAACTGTGTTGAGTTGTAAACAGTAAACGGTCTATATTTCATTTTAATGATATTTAAACAGCGTTCCTTCATGGTAGGGGGTGTGTTAAGTTAGAAACTGTGAGTTCCCTGGTTCGAATCTTGGTTTTTTAAAAAGAATATTTTTTTAATATTGTTATGTTCCAAAACAATTTTAAAAAAATATTTACCAGTTTTCGCTTTTTAAATTTCATTTATAATGAAGTTTTAAGTATTGTAAATATGTATGTACAGTAGACGCTCGCAAATTAGAACCGCTTTGTTTTTGAGGCAATTCTAATTTCTGAATTATTCTAATTTCTGGATGTTTTTATTTCGAATAGAAAATAAAAATTACTTAAATTTTTTTCGATAAAAACAAGAAAACAAAACGTAATTCACTCCAATACATTAAATGTATTTTTTAAAATTAAAAATACCGTGTCGTTTCTTATATTTGGAAAACTATCCATTGCTTCCACGGAATGCATTTTCATCTTTATAGGGATATTCCTCTCTAAATATTTTTTTAGCTTTCTCTTTAAACCACTCATACAGACGACTTACCATATTTGGGTATTCAGCGCTGTGCAAAGATTTATTGCTTGCTTCCTGATATGTGTTGAAAACAGCATTTAATATTGCTGTTCTATGTGATTTGATATAGCTGATTGAAGATGTCGTAACATTAATATTCCCTTCAAACCCTTTGTCAAGCTTTTCTAATATTTTGACCTTCGTTTCCGATGATAAAGTGTTTTTTTACGTTTATTTGACATTTCGAATGATACACTTTCACTTTTTAATAGAGACTTCCAAAATATGTACACATGTTTCGAATTTCACAAATAAACTAGCCAAAAATATATATAAATGCGACAAAAAACCAACAAATAAGGAAACACATCTAAAATTTGGTAATTCCCCTTTTTAGTTTTACATGTTCAAACAGAATAAAAATAAATTGCGGATTTCTTGTGTTCAAATAACAAAAAAAAAAAAAAAACGCTCTGAAATTAGAACTTAAAATTCGAATTTTAGAGCGTTTAATGTATTGCAAACACTGATTCTAATTTCTGGACGTTCGAATTACTGAAAGCTCTAATTTGTGAGCGTCTACTGTATATGTAAAAACTATTTAGTTGCTCTGTATTCTGCTCGCACAATGGTGAAGGGTATATAAGATTCGGCACAGCCGAATATAGCACTCTTACTTGTTTTTGAATAAAGTATTTAAGTTGCAAGTGTCGTGTATATGGTGGGGGCGATAACTAAAAAAACGTATTGAAATAACACGGCAATAGTATTACCTACGTCACTGTGCTTATTAAAGTATAACCTTGAAAAAAAAAAATACATAATGAATCGTTAATAAAGAAAAATATGCAAAAGCAATGAGCGAAGTGTTTTTTGTATGCACTTTCTATTTACTTAATATTATTAAGTAAATAGTATTTGTATGAATTTTGCTTTTGTATGTATTATATACGTTAATATAATTTCGGAAAAAAAAACAAATTAAAATTTCTATCGGCGTTATTTTAACGTATGCGCCATTATTGAAAAATATTTCCCAAAAGGTGGCTTTTACGGCAATATGTTATTGTTTTTTTAAACTAAAAATGTCTAAAACTTAAAAAATTTTTTCTATGACTTAAAGAATTTTTCCATTATTCGATAAAGGATAATTAAAATAATATCTGACAAAAATATTGATCCCCTTTTTTCGACTCATTTTTTTTCTATAAGCTGTGAAAACTTTAAATTCAATTTCCCAAAAAAATATTTTTTGGAGTTACGTCAAGATAACTTCGGAACGACGATATATTCGCGTAACTCAAAAACGGTTTAGTTTTTTAAAATTACTAAAAAAAACCGAAATATTTAGCGATATCATGCTAAATTGCCATTTGTGTAAATGGGCAAACTTGCGAGACTCGTTTCATGAAAACCCTTTTTGATTTTAAACAATTAATGTCAGTATAAATTTAAATAAAAAAAAAAAAACAAAAATAAGAAATAAAAAAATATAAATAAAGCAACAATTTCGTTTTATTTTTAACATAACAAATATATGTATTTGTAGAATTGTTCAGTTTTTGTTCAGTGCTTAAATAATTGTAGCAAAATTTTACCATAAATACTGAACCAAAAAGCCACGATTTTTAGTTTAATTAAAAAGTTCAACGAGAATAATAATGAAATTTTTAACGATCTTTGGACCCATTTTATTTTGGGCTTTGTACCAAACGAACATCAATGACGAATATGAACCACATAAATTTATGAGATTTGGATAAAATTTAAGTGCAGAAGAAAAGTTAAGGACCATACGTGTTTTTCAGGATGTCTGCGAAAACTAATACGTCTGGTTAAATAATTTTTTCAATTTATCCCATGCAATAATAAAATTATAAAAAAAAAATATTAAATTGAGAAAACTAAGAACTTTTAATTCTTTAAGGGATATTTCCACTGTGACTTAACCTTTCCATATCGGGAAACAAACCTACTGGAAGAAAATTAAGGCAATCATCTTTAACATTTTTATAATTAAATTAATAAAAAAAAAATTAGTCAAGCTCGAGGCCAGTGTTTTTTTTTAAATAAAAATTCCTTTTTATTTGTTTCCAATATTTCGATCTTCTTAAAAGATCATCATCAGGGATTTCTTTTCAGCTATGTTGTTTACACTTCGCCATCTAGATTTTCACTGTGTTTCTGTTAACAGATTAAAAATATAGAGTAAAGAAGCCAATTTTTAACACAATAAAAGTAAGAAAGTTTAGTCGATTAAGCCCGACTCAAAAAAAAAATGTTTTTTGGGGCTCAAGCATAATTTTAAAGCTTGTAGGGTAAAGTATTTTTGAGATTTTTTTCAGATTTTTCGGAAGAGGTTTAGAGGTCGCTCAAGTCGTATTTTTGCCAAAAATCGGGTCTGCCGGTCTTTTTTTAGGTTTTCTTCATAACTTTGTCAAAAGCCACGATTTTAAAAGAAAAATGTCTTAGCTTTATTTTGGTGTACAAAGACTACAAATTTTTGCAATGCATTTGGTTATTTATGCACCCTACATTAAATTTTTTCGTAATTTTTCCATAAATTTTGTAAATAACGCTTTATAACTTTTAAAATCTTTATGAAAATGAAACAAATTAACAAATTAAAAAAAAATCTCAAAAATACTTTACCATATAAGCTCTAAAATGATGCTTGAGCATAACAGTATTTGGGCGATCATGTTTCCGCCAAAAAGAGTATGTTGTGAGGTTAAGATTCACATAAGAGATTTTTGTGCCAAATATTATCTAAATATTTACTACTATAACAATGATTGCTACTATGAGATAACATAGAAGCTGTTATTAAGATAACTTATTATAAGTGTATTCGTATGGGAGCTGTGGTCAAATATGGGCCGATTCTAATAAAATTTGTTCTGCTGATTTATGTAGGTTGCAACAAAATATTTTTAAACTTAATTAAACCCAAATGTCTATAAAACAAGATGGTTCTATTCCGGAAAGAAGTTTGCATGTGGGCTATGAAAAATAAATAACCGCTTCTCCGCTTTTAAAAAGGTTTCGACCTTGTGACAATAAACGGATATGTGCCAAATTTGGCTGACTATTTTTTGTAAAAATCACCCAAATGAGGCTTTTCAGATCAGTTTTAATGATTAAAATCTGATTTATCACTGAAGCGATTGAAAAAGGATTCATAGATGATTCATTCATATGTTTGCTTAAATAATGATTTCTAAAATTTTTGAGTTAAAAACTGATTTATCACTTAAGCGATTAAAAAAGGATTCATTTACATGTTCAAAAAAAGATTTCTGTTCATTCGTATCGTCTAGAGGTCTGCTTTGAATAACTCACTCGTTTGCCTTTACTCAAAGTGCACAACATTTATTCAAATAAAAAACATTCATAAAGACAAGAAGAGAGTAAACCGTATACAAAAATAAGAGTGAATAAATTGAATAAAAAATTGTTTACTGTAAATGAATTTGAGAGTCATTCATAAATAACAAAACATTGGAATGACCCGTTAGAGAGAGCAAGTTTACAAAAAACATTCCAATAATTTTTGAATAATTGAATGTGCATACATTTATTTGAATACATTGACATAATATGTGTGTAAGCTTGTGGCTTCTTTTATTTATAAGAGTTAAGCATACACATCCATACATACATAATGTGTAGGTACAGATATTTTACATTCAAATTATATTTAAATATTTAACTCATTTGACTTGAGTTGACTGAATTGAATGAGTTTTTATTTGTTTTGTGTTTGGTTATTCTTTCATTTGTTTCGTTATGATTGTGTGCTCGACTCATTGCAGTTAAAAAACAAATGAGTGTGTTGAAATTGATTTTTATTTATTCTTGCAGACCTCTAGTATCGTCTTAGTCATAGTGGAAAATAATTAAAACAAAAAAAAACTAAAGCGATGTCAACCCAGCAAATAAGAAAATTGGCTAAAAAATTACTATCAATAAATGATAATAAAAAATTTAATCGCAGGACAATTGTGTTCCTGTATATCCCATTTAATAACTCAACAACTTGTAAAAACTCATTTAAATTTAATTGAAAGTGTTATTGCATATACGTTAAATTTTAATAAAATTTTCTAGTGCAAAATGTCCCCCAATCTGACAGTACTCAAAACGCGAAGAGCTAAAGTTTCTTAAAACGGAAATGTCACAAATTTTAAATGAAGTTCAAGAATTGACGAATGGAACTAACCCTGCCTTTACACATGCAAGTAGTGGCATGCCATTACTGTATACATATTATCAAAGAAAATTTGTTCGAAATAGTCGAATCTCATGCCATTAGCTTTTGTGTTTACACATGCCACTGCGAGTTCATTTTCAAAATGTCTTTGAAGCGTCAACTTGAGATAATTTGTTTACTTCTCAAATTAAAAAAAAGTACAAAAAAACCAAAGAGAGTTACCGAGCTAATCATATAAGCACATTTTTGGGGGAATGGTTTACATTTATTTATATAAGCATTATTTTAACAATATTAATGCTCTATAATTGACAAACTTGCTTTTAGTAATGCGCGTTTCAAAAAATTAATCATAATAATACATTAATCAAGTCAAAACTTTAATTAAAATTTGACAATAATCCAGTAAGTTTGCATTAAATTTTAAACAGGGTAACATTGTTCATCGTTTTGTCATTTAGTGGCATGCAAGTGTCAAATTTCCACTCGCATGCAATTTTTGCTGCCACTGGAGCTGCCATTGCGAAAAATGTGAGCGTATTAGTAAAAAAGTGTGAGTGTATTGAGTTTTTCGAACTGGCAGTGGCATGTGTAAATGCTAGGTAAGCGGTGTTTTGCCAAATTAACAAAGGAGGTCATCGCTGTTTAGCTTTAAAGCAGAAAACACTTGAAAGACGAAATATCAGCCGACCAATATAACGACATTGAAAAATTTCCTGGTTTCAATATTTACTTTTGAATTAATTTTATTTTTCTACATTTAAATTTTACTTTATTGTTAATTGTTTTTACTTTATTATAATTGTTCTTAATATAGTAATTATTAATGATTTTTTTATTTCCATTTTATTACATACCTACATAATTTGTTCTTCAACTTTTATTTTACTTTATTTTTATTTATATTTATTGTTTTTATCTTCTTGGAATTGTTATTAATAAAGTTACTCTTCGTGGTTTTATTATTTACTTTTTAATTATTTTTTTTTTCAACTTTAATTTTACTTTATTATTGTTAACTGTTTTTACTTAATTATAATTGTTGATAAAACGTCTTAGAGAAATCTTTTTAATAAAAAACTTAAAAAACAAAACTTTATTAAAATTAAAAAAAAATTATAATTATGTCTCGTCGCTAGGGTAACATTTTCTCACAACGGGAATATCATTTATGATTGAAAAATGAGCTAATATCAGGTATTTTGCTCGTGAAGCCGGTTCCTAAATGATTCGATTATGATAGAAAATGTTTGCTGCGAGAGGTTGGTCCTTTTAGCCAACACAACTGAGCAGTAAGTTGACGCGCGTATTCACTTTAGTTTGGTCCACATTCGTCTTCAATGTGTTTTACTAATGCTCTCATTTCTTACCGTGCAACATGACGGACTCTTGGATAAACACTAGAGTTTTTCTTTTCTCGGACTTTTTCATTTCCCGGGAAAGCGGGATTTATTTTTCAATTTCCCGGAATCCCGGGAAACCCCGCTCAATGCAAATCGATGCAAAATATTATTTAATTTTAATAATTTGAACAAATAGCATTTACTTAAATCAATTAAATAAGGTTAGAAATGCATTCAACTTTCTCAAATTTGTGTGGCAAAAAGGAAGACGTGCTTAATGGCACCTTAAAACTTTCATGGGCAAAATTTCAATTATTTTGTAGTATTAGGTTATCTTTTTTCAATGTGCAAAAAAATAATAGCTTCCGATCTGTGACATTAGGAGTGTTAAGGAATGAAAAATTAAAAACTAATAGCCGCAGAGAACTGATGATAATATAAAATTCGGACAAAATTTCCAAAAGCCAGCTTTAAAGTTTTAAATTGTTTTCTTATAAACCTAAACAAATAGACTTAAGCACATATTGCTACATAATTAATTCAAAGCCAATAGCATTTATAAAAAACCAAAAAAATTAAATTATTTATTTAAAAATAGGAATTAAGTTCATAACATTTTCTAATTTTTATCAAGAAGATTTTAATGAGAAAACACGTTTCCTTTCTACGGATGTTTGCCTTTTAGTCAAAGGAACATTATATAATCTCTAGACAATTTCAGTTTTGTTAGCACTTTCTCCAAAACTTGTAATTCCTTTTCTGCGAATCAATAAGCGTTTTCTTAATTAATAAGAATTGTCATCATCTCTTACAAAATCAAATCCTAAAAATGTTTTATGCAGCAGCTCTGCATATACAATCATTAACTTTTTTGAAGCAAGTACCAACAACTTTTTTTCGTTTTTAAAAAATAAATTTGGATCTTTAAACAAATTTAAAATTCTGGACATTTTTTCGTTATGTTAAATGGAAAAATATTTATTTGGTATATTTCGTTGACTTTTTTCGTAAGAGCAGATGATAACGATAACCAGGAATTGTGGCAGACTGAAGTTTTTTAAACCAAACAAAAGACAAAACATTTAATTAAAGTCGATCAAAAACTAAAATATGAGTTTCTTTCGCCTTAGACATTTTTGCCTAACGGCTAAAAGTTGTCATAATTAAATTAAGAAAAATCCCGGGAATTCCCGCACAAATTTCCCGGGATTTATTTCCCGAAAAATGTGCGGGATCCCGGGATTTTTGTCCCCGGATTTCCCGTATGAAAAACACTAATTAACACTGACTACGGTTGCCCGTTGTGCAATCGCCTTTATGCTATTCGGCAGTGTTTAAAGTTCCTCACGATGAGGGTGGAGTTGAAGCGCCGAACGGTTCTGAGCAACAGTCTGTATAAAAGCTGCTTGGCCCAGTCGCACCAGCTGCGCGATTGTAACAGCCCTGATCGCTGCTGAAGGGGCCACCGGCAACACAAAACCCTGCTGCACCTCGTATAACCTGAAAATGTGTGGTTCCCGATGACGGTCGAGGTGAAGCTTTACCCTCACCAGGGGTTCAAATGGTATGTGGAAAGTAGCGCAAGAATAAACCCAAATGCAGCTCGTACTTCAAATCACAAGCCGTTTGCCATTTCCGCAGACTGTACCATTTTCCAAGATCGAGCTTGGATAACCAAAAGGTAAAATTTAACTCTTAATAAAAGAGTTTTTTTAAGCCGTCATAAATTAAAACTCAGTTGAGAAATAACGGATCGAATACAACTCTTAAAATGAGAATTTTATTTAGCCGTCAAAAAATAAATTAAACTCATTTTTTGTACATCGACACTCAAAGCTTATCTAATCATCTTGCACTGCAACTAAACTAATCGTCAATAAAAAAAAAAGAAAAACAAAATGAGTGTTATTTTAGACGTAAAAATAAAAATCCTTAAAAGAGTTTTATTTGTTGACGGCGAAGTGAGTTTTATTTTAGGCCGAATATTTTATGACTGCGAAATCAAACTCTCTTTTTAAGAATTCATCCGAACTTTTATTTTTTCGATGAAAAATGATTTTTAACTGTGGATTTGAGAGTTGGAGTTTGGAGTTTGCACTACTTAACAAATAAATTGTATCAATTAAACGTTTAATTCACTTTATTTAACGTTTAACTCACTTGTTTAAACGTTTTATTAACTTGATAAAATATTTAATTTAATTGATTTTATTTTTGATTAATGCTTTGATTGGTAAACATTTTTTTCTTTGTATAAGGACTTTATTTTTTAACCGTCCATGCGTTTATGGATGATGCCATAAACAAATATTGAAGATTTTTTAATAAATCTATACCGAAAAACGCCGATCTGACAACATTGCCTAGACCAATTATTAGATCATTACAAAAAAAAAACATAAAACCCAATTAAGCCAAATAAACACCAATAATACCCAAACAAACAAAAAAAAACCCCCCGCTGTGTCGGCCTTTTTTTAACCCCGGTTTTTCCAACTCTGATGTTTATACAATTTTCTGTAGTAATGTTGTTGATATAAGTAAACATTGAGTTCTCTTTGCTTAATACTGTTTAAAACCCCCATCTGTAAAGAGTCAATACTAATATTTGCAAACGTGATTTCTCATAAACTATTGTGCATATTTCGACTATTACAAAAGAGATTATAGGTTTTGGTTTCTGAAAGTACTCATAATAATGCTTTAGCCTTAACAGGAAATTGAATACACAATGATACGAAACTAAAGTAGTAATTGAAAAACTTCAAAGAAACTATTTTTATTTTTTTTATCTTTTGCTTAACAAGTAAAGAATGTAAACTGAAACAACAAAGTGTTCTAGTTTTAAAGCGTTAAATCATTGTTAACGTTCGTTTTTCATTTCCGTTTTCGTGTACAAAAAATTCTGAACAACCAAGCCTAAGACCACTTTGTTATTCTTTTTTCCACCATGTATTTCTTTTTAAATTTTTTTTTTTCATTTTTGCATTTAAAATAGTTAAAAACAGTTTGGTTTTGCACAAATTGTCACCAGGAAAATAAACATTTATATTTTCATATAAAAAGATAGTGTATACCCAGTAGAGTATCCAATTATTTGACTTTAGTTTTTGTTCGAGTAAGGAATTATTCGATAATTTAAAATGATGAAACAGAACTGGGGCTGAACGATGTTTTCCATACAATTTGACATAAAATTTTGCCAGAGTATGCGGTCGTAAAATAAAATCAATTTTATTTTGAGGACGTTTTTCTAATGCACTCACATATAGACACTTCGCTCATTTGCTGCAAGACCGGCATAACTCAAAAAAATCCATTTCGAGATAAACGCATTTAAAGTTTTTGATTTGCTCTAACTACTTAGAAAAAAATAAGACACAATCAGCCTTATTACGGTTGTCGTTGTCGTAAACGACTAAGTCGTTTTTTGTAGTAGATTAAAGAACACAGGTTGTGTGTTACTTTAATCTGTTACAAAAAACGACACCGTCGTTAACGACAACGAGAACCGTAATAAGGCTGATTCTCTTCAAACTGGGAAAGTATAAAAGATATAAAGATGAATTTAATACATAATATAAAGAAAAACAAAGCGAACAATTCTGCATCTCTAACTCCAAAATTTAATTTTTTAAGTAATGCCAGTCTTGCAGCAAATGAGCGACTTATTCTCTTAACCAGGCTTGCCAGAAGAATTGAAATTCAAAGTGCTAAATCGACAAAAATAAAGTGCTAAATTGTTCTACAGCGAAAAATAAAAGTGCCAGTTTTGTAACATTGATTTTTATGAATATAATAAAAAATTTACATTTGAAATTTTTTTTATATATTCATTTTGTTTTATATAAACACTTATTACACGCAGAGAAAAAATATGGTTGGGCATGGTTACGGCAACTACACTTTGTTTATTGTAACAGTATATTGTTGCCGTACATAAAAAAATTTTATTTTTATTAAATATCAGCAATATTATAGTAACTGTAAACATATCAATGTTTATCGCAATTATAAATCTGAGTATTGCTGACCGAAAAATAATTATTTTTCTACAACAAATAAATAATTCTTGCAACTATCACATGAAAATATTCTAAACGTGTAGTCATAGTATGCTTAAGAAGCAAAAAAATTATGTTTACTCTAATAATATTTTGTTAGCGCCATTTGTAAATACATAATTTTGAATCAGTTGTGTCGTTTGTTTTTAATATGCGTATGGAATTATTTGAATTATTTTGAGTGAGTGGTTAAACAATTGAAAATAAATTCTCATTTAAAAAAAACAAGTGTAAAGAAATTTAAAAAACCAAAAAAAATTGTATTTATATTAAACAAAATTATAAAGTGCCACAAAAAAATCGATGCAAAGAAAATTCAATTTATTTTTTATTGTTGTGACAGCACCACTGTATCATAATATGATTACTTCTTAGCTTATTATAATTAACATGACAATAATATGATTACTCCTTATCTTATTATGATTAACATGACAATAATATGATTACTTCGTAACTTATTAGGATTAACATGACAAAAATATGATTACTTCTTATCTTATTACGATTAACATGATAAGAATAGTTATAATTAAGGGAAAATATAATATATATATATATATATATAATATGATTCAATAATAATCGTACTATGGTGGCTACAATCATAATTGTTATCAGAATATGTTGCTCTTAAAAAATGTTTACCACAACCATGTTTTTTCTTTGCGTGTATAATGTTACATTATAAAATATTTTATGACGATTTCTTTTTTGGGAAATATGTTGCATTGTTGTAACATGTTCTACATTTTTGTGTTCGTTTGTACAAAAAATACAACTGTGGGAAAAATGTTCAAGTTCTTTTGTGAATAAGTTAATAAATAACATGCAAAACATGTTGCATACTGCCCTGTTATACAACTATGGTACTTACTTTCTTTGTAGAACCAATGTTTTATTTTCTGTGTCATAATTCATACCGCTCATAATTTTGTAAAATGATTGCTTTCAAACAAAATATAAAAATATTTAAATATTTACATATTAAATTAAAAAAAAGTCTAAGTACATTATTATCGTTTTAATTTTTCTAAGCCATTAGTGATGCCAATATTTGTTGACAAACCGTAATAGCTTGCAGAAACCGCACATTAGTGATGCCAATATTTGTTGACAAACCGTAATAGCTTGCAGAAGCCGCACAATATTTGTTGACAAACCGTAATAGCTTGCAGAAACCGCACAAAGAGCTTTAAAGATCGCTCATGAAGTACATTAATGATAAAAGTGTAATAGTTGTAAATAAAATCATCTTCGAGTGCTTATAGGTAATATTAGAAAGTATTTTTTCAGAAAATAAATCGCCAAGTTATAAAGTTGTTACAACTGTTTAAAATTTCAATTATGTCAATTTCATCCTAGCATAATATATATATGTATTTTTCTTGATACAATTAAAGAATTGATACTTTACTTGAATTGATTATGTGAGTTTGTAAGTGGCTTTGGGATCTAAAAAACGTTCTAAAAATGCTAAATAATTATAAAAATGTGCAAAACTAAATTCTTGGTGCTAATTCAGAAAAAAATGTGCTAAATGTAGCACTTAAAGTCCTACACTGGCTCTTAACAATGCTACCATACTTTCATTCAATTTCATACACTTTGTAAACAAAGAAAAATAAGAACAAAAAAAAAAGAAAGAAATGAGAGCGAATTTGAAGTATCTGTCGACGTTTTAAATATGGGCTTTAGAATTTTTGCCTGCAGTTGAAGACTCAATTCTGTTTTATCATAAAAATGGTGCTAGATTAATCGCATTAGAGTCTTAATTTTATAGAATAAGTCAAATAATTTTATGCAATGGAAAAACATACATGTCTATTTGATTAAATACTTTTATTATATTAATAAAAAAAAAAAACAATAAAAACAATAAAACAAAAATATGGTTAAATAATAAAAAATATAATAACAACACTTTTGTACTCAACGTATCAGAGATCTGCATTGAATCATTTTTTCGCTTCTCATAGTCACTCATGAAATTTTAAATATGAGTGAGTAGGCATTAGGGTATACATTTAATCGGGCTTTTGCTTTAATCGGTTAATCGCTCGATTAATTAACCGAGGTTTTGGTTTAATCGGTTAATAAACGGTTAATTTGGTTTTTGATCGGTTAACCGGTTAAAAAAGTTTTTTTTAATAAATAAGGTAATAAAAAATGCATAAATTATTTATTTTTTGGAGTTTATTATAAAAAAAAACAAAAATAACAATTCTTGATCTAAAACGAGCAAACAAAAAAAAATAATTTATAATATGTGATATTTATTTTTTAAGTAATACATCATCAGGGGTGTTCTGGAAATCGAAAACGCAAGAACTTTAATTAAATAATTTAATTGACAAATATTTCCCTATTAAACAGAATTTTATAACTAAATTAAAAAATTAGATTATTATTATTTATTTGTTATTTCAATAGTTTAAAGAGATCTGTTTAGGATTAAAGCGATAATTTTCTTTAGTTTTGACAACACCTGACTTGGAAATTTTTTTTTCTCTTATCGTGGGTGCTGGAGGAATCAGAAGCAGCCATATTAAAGAATATCTAATTTCTCAGTCCTTTTCCTGGATTTCTCTTAACATATAAAATCTTCCATGACAAGCAGCGATTGCTTTTTTCTACTAAAAATGCAATACTGATCCTAATTTACGATTTTTCATACCCAAAAATCCCAAAAACAGCTGTTTTCTTATCACCACAGATCCTATTTAACATTTATTTATTTAATTAAATTCATTTGTGTAATATTACTAAAACTAATTTTATTTGTACTTTCAGTTCTACCTACACAGGTATGTTTAAAGATTATGTTACTTAAAAAACCCTTTCGATTCTATTTATTATAGAAAAGACTCGTTGAAACCAAGCGATATATGTTGGTACAGAAATCATATTTAAAACTATTTCAGCAAGCTCTTAAAAAGGTTTCGAACCAACAGCATCTTGGTATGACAAAGTTTTCAAACCAAAAAAGACTTTAATTTGTACCCAATTCTTAAACAAACCGATCTTGCCATTGCAAAAATGACATATATAATAACAAAAATCCCCAGCGAAAAAAGTGCTTTTTCCCCAAAAAAAAAAAAAATCCCCAATTTGAAGATAAATTCCCAAAACTGAGAACGCTGATGTTAAAAGAAAATTTGATAATTTGAGATCTGCTGGGTTTAACTTTGTAAATATGTACACATATGCATGCAATAAACATAAACCTACATTTTTGAAATTTAATGTTTGTAGCATTAACTTTGAATCAGTAGAATGTGTTGTTTTTGCAAGTTTGTACTGAAAGTACGAGTGGATATACATACTTATACAAGGAGACAGGGTGTTGAAATATTTGGTAATCAGCCTTATTCCGGTTGTCGTTGTCGTAATCTATCAGGCCGTTTTTTGTAAGAGATTAAAGAACACTGGTTGTGTGTTACTTTAATCTCTTACAAAGAACGACTTGATCGATTACGACAACGACAACCGGAATAAGGCTGAATATGTAATTATATTATTTGCGACACTTACCATTAAATTTATTGCGAAAATTGTTGGGTGTGTTGTGTTGTAATCTACACTAAAGTTAAATTACATTAAGCCTGCATTAATCTCTTAATAATATCGGTATCTAGGTCTTTTTAAACCTTTTGTTGTCGGAATTTGTAGCTCAATTTTATGAATTTTAATTTATAAGCCATAAGCTCCAAAAAGATGCACATTGAAAATTGTGGAAATCGTTACAAATTTTCCCTAGCTTTGATATGAAATCACGTCATTTCGGTCCTGCAGAATCATTAGGATTAACGCTAAACAGTTTTTTTTGGAGCGGTAATCATTTATTGCTAGAGCAATGGAAAGGAGTCAATGATAGCTTTTAGTTAATATGACCTGAATTTCCTACCTCGTAACTGAAAGGGCAACAATGCTCCTGTCTACAGGTATCTGTCAGTTGAATACTGTCAAACTGTTAAAAGGTTGCGTTATTTTGTTTGTGTTTGGCAGCCATAAATAGCAGATTACTGCGAGATTTAAGGTGAAAATGGAAAAAAGTGAATTTCGTGTGCTCACATACCATTATTATTTGCGGGAAAAATTTATTACTCAAACCAAAGCTAAGTTAATAAGCACTGTGGAAACTGCACCATCAATTTCAATGGTAAAAAAGTGGTTAACTGAATTTTGTTGTGGCCGTACAGCCACGAAAGATCCCGAACATTCTGTCCGCCCAGTTGTTAGACTATCGGAGAGGGATTGTGGAAGGCATGCACATAGCTCAGGAGTTTTAATTTTAAATGAGTAATTGGGTATGAAAATACTTTCCTCAAGATGGCTGTCATGTTTTCTTACAAACGACCATACACGCAATCGTGTTACAAATTTGCAGAAGTGTTTGGCGTTGTTCAACTGCAATATGGACGAGTTTTTGGGCCGTATTGTAACCGTAAACGAAACGGGGTTCTACTACAATACACCAAAGACCAAACAGCATGAACCTGCACCAAAAAAGGCCAAGGTGAGTTTATATACCCATATTATGTCCTGTGGTTCCTTATACTATGTTCACACTTGGGTTTTTAAACGCGTTTTAGCAAAATTTTGATTAAGTTAATCAAAGCCGTTCACATTACATTTGAGATGATTAATATGACAGTTGATTAAGAAAAAACAGAACAAACAAATTTATATTTCTTATCAGAGGTTTTCTTGTGAGTCAAAAAATTTCATTAATAAGATTTAGTTTTAAAGTGCTAAATTTCCAATTCTTACTATTGATAAACTGAAATTTATTGTTAGTGGGAAAAGCTATTCCTATGCGCATTTCACTGGTTGCTTAGGCCAGATCATCAGGAAACTTCATTTAACGATTTTAGAAAAGCTTAAGATATTATTCAAATAAAACTCTTAATTAAGAATTATAAACACAAAAGGTCTTACCATTAACAATATCAAAACAAATTACTTTATTTCATTGTTGCCAGTTCAGTTTTTTGCACTGCCAATTGCATATTTGTTATCAAAGGTTTTCTTGGGAGTCAACAAATTTCATTAATAAGATTTAGTTTTAATGTGCTAAATTCCCAATTCTTACTATTGATAAACTGAAATTTATTGTTGGTGGGATAAGCTATTTCTAAGGCCTAAGCAACCAGTAAAATACGCACCAACAATAACTTTCAGTTTATCAATAGTAAGAATTGGGAATTTAGCACATTAAAACTAAATCTTATTAATGAAATTTATATTTCTTTGAAGTATTCAAAATGTATAACAATACTTTAATAAAGTTATCAGAAGATTATTTTTAAACATATTGTTACGAAAGTTAAATTATCTAAGAATTTTTTATAGTTATAGTTATAAGTTATCTTGTAAGTTAAAGTTTTATGTCATATTAGTTACTTAAAATTGTTACGTATAATTTTCAACACAACTGTATTACCGCCTAAAAGTGTACTTAAATTCTAACAGTTACTTCATGAATTTGCAGTAATTTCTTGAAATGGTTATAGAACATAATAAATTGTTATTGCAGGGAGTTTCAGGAAAAGTCTAGAAATAGTTATGAAATATAAAAGGGGGTGACTCATGAATAATTAGTTTAGTTTGTTTGAAGAGATTAACGGTTCTGTTCGTAACTAACAATTGTGAACAAAACAAATAATTTCAAGTTAAGTTGAATAAGTGTGTGTATTTATTTGGATTTGCAACTAAAAGAACTCAAACGCGTTTATTAAAGGTTAAACGTAAAAATATTAATGATGAAATTGTGAAAATTTATGAATTATTTAAGGACAAAATAAAAACATTAAGAAGAAATCGTGGTCGGTTGTACACGTGAGGGGTACGTTCATGGTAGCGGATTCTACATTATTCTCAGTTTGAGGTGCGTTCACTGATTCTATGTGATCAATGAAGTGATTTAGTTGTAATCAGGTGTAGTCGAGGTGCTTACACGCGTTTTAAAGCCCAAGTGTGAACATAGTATAAGTGAACAAAGGTCCTAAAGTGAGAAGGCGGAAAGTTGACTAGCCTGAAAAAAAATTAAACCAATGCTTCTCAGGCAATTTGGAGACGTGCAACGTAAATAATCATTGAAACTCAGCAGTTATTTTGCTGTTCTGCGGTTAGCCTGCCTAGAGGCTGTTGGCAGCCCCAAAACTAGGGCTAGGACAAGGTGGCCTAATATGTCGCTTTGTCTTAAACCCTTTTTATTACTGGAACTCCAAGGTGGGTTTGCCTGCTAATAAAATCATGGGGAATGATTTTTAGGATGTAAGCTTTATTATCCGCAATGACTTCCTTTAGAAGGGTTAATAAGTCAATGGTGGATATTAGGCTAACTTATTGGGTCGATTAAGAGAGCATTTGAAAGAAAGTGTAGCATTTGTCCAAAAAAAAAAAAAATTCGTTTACACCAGGCTTATATAAGAGTGCACACATGTGCAGTTTTCGTAGCAAAAATTCATGAATTATGCTACGAATTGCTTCCTCATCCGCCGTATTCTTCGGATATAGGCCCGAATGACCATTTCTTGTTTTCAAACTTGAAGAAATGGCTCGGCAGAAATAAAATTTGACTCCAACGATAAAATCATCTCACAAACAATTTTTCGGATAGGAGTACGTACCTACTTTTATGAGCTCGACACATCTTTTTTCTTTGGAAGCGATACAAAAAGTTAAAGAAACATTGGAAAACTTGAAGACGTTGTTGTCTAAAAACCTGTATCTCTTTTGAAAAAGTCACGGAGCTTTGGAATTGAAATTTATTGACTTAAGAAAAAATTTGTTTCAATCCAAACATTATGAATCTGGACTTAATCGGCCGTATAAGAGTGTTCCATTATATCAACATAACTTTAACCTAAAGTGAGCGATAAGTTAAACAGTTGTAGTAATGGAACACTTTTTATTCGACAGCTAAAATCCTACCTGTAGCTATCGGCAAGTTGTGAAATGTATTGTAACTAGGGTTTTTTCCCGGGATTTCCCGTCCCGGGAATTTCCATTATTTTATTTCCCGTTTTCCCGGGATTTTTCTTGCGGGATCCCGGGAAATAAAAAATTCCTCATAATTTCAGAAAATAGCTATTTATACTTTGAAATTTAGTTTTCATTTCTCTAAAAATTAGCATCTGTGGATGGGTTGTTGATTATATCAATTACAAGAAGTGAGTACATGTATTTAAATCAATATCTCCTGATGCAATAAATCTACTAAAAGCAGAATGGGCAGTGCAACAGTTGATAATTATTACATTTAGTGAAGTAAAGAGTAAATAAAGTACATTAATTCAAAATAAGATGCAGGCAGTAAAGTTTCATTGTCCATGAACAAGTCTTAAAAATAGGAGATACCTAAACATATCGCTCCTTTATTGCAACATAGTCATATCTACAAAAACAAACTATCTTGGCAAAATGCGATTAAAGTTTTAAAAATGTACTGATTTAAAGATATATTTTGCTATAACTTCGGTTCAGTTTGAGATATAATACGAGAAGGTATGAAGGAAAACTTTGCTAAAGTTATTTAAAATTTTGAGATATGACTATAATGCAATGAAGGAGCGATATGTTTATTAGGTGATAAACACAAATTTTCAATTTGTGTTGGCTTATATACCCGTGAAGTACGGGGAAACCGAAATAAAAAAAACATTTTGGAAACTCGTATAAGATACTACAACATACAACTTGAAAAACATTGTCCTAAAGATTAAAAATGGACCTATTGAACTGAAAAGGTTTGGAAGAAGCAGTCCGGTTGATGCTATTTTTGCATCAAACTTTACATACATTTGACTGATATAGACGTTGTTTATAAAAAAGAAAAAATTGCTTCCGATTGTGAATCCGAAGCTACAACGGTGCACTTTTAACTATTTGTCCAACCTCGGTAAAAAATTAACGAAATTATTCGGAAACATGATAATTAGTAAATAAAATCAGGAATATACTTTTTGACGACTTACAAAGCGCTTTGAGTGTGCCAGAAAGTTATTTCCTCAGCCATTAAAAAATGTTATATATTTCTTTAAAGTATTTTATCTATTTTATTAATTAACTTTTTGATTTCATATCTTGAGTACCTCAATTTTTATTTTGTTTTTATTATTGTTTTATGAATTAAATTGTTGTGTTTATGTTATCTTTTTATCTTGTATCCAGAGCATAATAATAATTCAAGTTTCTATTTCAATCTTCAATTAATTTTTTAGTATTGAACCATTTCTTTTACTTTCTTTGTAAACAAGTTCCATTAAGTTTTTTTTCATTAATTAATACCAAAATTAACTTTGTATTATTTATATGGAGCGGGATCCCGGGATCCCGGAAATTTAAAAAAATTTCCCGCTTTCCCGGGAATCGAAAAAGTCCGGGAAAAAAAAAACTCTAATTGTAACTAATGTGACCTTTAACTTTTTTTGCATAAGACAGTTAAGTTATAGTTTAAAGCGTTTCAAAAATTCTCCAAATTCTTGCTTTGACAAAAATCTTAAAAATAATTTTAATTTAATTTTTTTATTTTTCTATCAAAAAATATTTTACTAATACATATCTTGCCAAAATACCCTTTATGCATTTTTAATTATGTGAATGTGTTTAATTTTTTATTCTAATGAGTCGACAAAAAGGACATTTTCACGAATGCGACTAAACTGTGGTGCTAGAAATGTTCATTAAATATTTTTATGGTTAATTTGAAATGCATTCGTGGTGTGTTGAACAATTTTTGACGGAGACCTTAAATTTAAAACAGTAGTTTTAAAATTATATAAAACATACAATTTAATAAAAATATGTATGGTTTGTGAAACGTTACTGATTTCTTCATTTTTTTTTCTTTAAAAACATTTTATTATTATTCTAAAATTTCAATGTCAATATTTGCATGCAGCATTTTACAAAAATTTGATACAAACGGAAAGTCAAAATCTTAGAGGATAACATTTAGCTCAACCATTATATATAAATCATATTACGTTAACATAAAAGATGGGCTAAATAAAATAAAACGCTGAAATTAAATCAGTTTCTATATATTCGATGGTCTACAAAAAAAAGCTCTGGCGACCAAACTCCTTAACCTACCCAGCAAAAACTTCACTTACATTTATCAAAAACTACCTTTGGAATAACGTCCAAAATGCATTATCTTTCATACGTAATCGCTACTCGCAGCATTACAATACACCAATTGACAAAGTACCTTCTCGTAGTTTACACAATATGTAATTCCTATATGGACGTAGCTCAGTTGGCTACACAGAAAAAAATAATAATTGATTTCAATTAAAAAATTTGTGATATTAATTAAAAAATTAATTAAATTTGCACCAGTAAACAAATTAATAGTATCAATTAAACCTGTAAATAGTATTAATTAAACGTTTAATTCACTTGATTAAACGATTAATTCACTTGATTAAATTTTTAATTAAAACTGATTTTATTTTTGATTAATGCTTTAATTGGTGAAAAATTTTTGAGAATTTTTTCTGTGTAAAGCGCAAAACTAAAAAAAATCAACTAAAAGCGAAAGATCAAAGCTCAAAGTTTTTTATGCATATTGGATTTGTGCTTGTACACAGAAAAAAATTTTGCGGCAGTAAAAGCCGCATCACAGTGCTCGTTGAATGCAGACGTGTTTTTTTTAAACTCGGCATACGGTTTTTGTTTTCTTTTAACATACTTAAATAAGTTGTTATAAAATCATAATATTATTTATTAAATAAATAATATAAATCAGCGAATTGGACGCTTAAAAATAATTTTTAATTTGTGAACATAAACGTCAATAATTAAAATAATAAAAGTTATAATTTAATAAAAAAATGTATGTATAAACATACATACATAAACATACATACATACATTTTAAGCAAAAACATTTCTTGTTTTTGTTTATTCTTCTTTTTTATTATCGGGGTGTTTAACAACAAATAACAAGAAGAGCACAATTAAACAAACTGTAAAATAAAAAAAAAAAAAAACTCTTATGAATGCGTACAATGCAAAAACAATTAAACATAATGAAAGAAATGCGTATGTTACAGTGAGTGTCGACGAAACAAAAGTAGAAACAAAAAAAAGAATCGATGATAGCAATTACTTAACGGCTAAACCTATTACTCGAACGCGTTCCCTTTCACCTTCTTTGTTAACAAATACGGTCGATCGTATTACAATAACAAGTTTGTTAACTGCAAGCGCTGCCGCAGAGCCAAAAAAAACTTTAATAAGTGATGATACGGTTAACCCCAAAACAGCCGCTATGGACAACTCAGTAACTCAAGGAAAAATTTCTCAAAAGCCTACAGTACAAGTTGGTATGGACAGGTACATAACAGTGCTCAAACGGGGACGCAGCCCTACCTCTGCAGCAGTTGCTTCGGCCTCAAAAGTACCAACTTTTGATAAAATAAATACTCAAAATCGTTTTGCAATTCTGGAGGATGAATCCTCTGAAGCACCAAACGTCATAAAATCGTCAAAGCCTCCCCCGATATATCTTAGGGAACAAAATTCAAATGAGCTCATAAAGAGTTTGATATCAGTGATAGGTGAAAATTCGTTTTACGTAGCGGCTATCAAGCGTGGTAGTATAAACGAGACTAAAATACAAGTCAATCATGAGAATGATTTTCGCAAAGTAATAAACAACTTTGAAGCACTAAAAAAAAACTTTTATACATACCAACTGAAAAGCAGTAAAGGTCTTCAGGTAGTGATTAAGGGTATTGACTCATGTGTGGACCCAGAAGAGGTCAAAACATTCCTAGAAGAAAAAGGCTTCAAGGTAAAACATGTAGTAAACATTAAAAATAGAGAAAAAATTCCCCAACCACTTTTTCGAGTAGAGTTTGAACCCGGCGACGTTAAGCTTAAAAAAAATGAAACGCATCCCATCTATGATTTAAAATACATTCTGTACAGAAAAGTAACTATAGAGGAGCCGCACAAAAGAGGTGGTCCCGTTCAATGTTTGAACTGCCAAGAATTTGGCCATACTACGGCATACTGCTATTTACCCCCTGTTTGCGTAGTATGTGGTGAGCTACACGGTACAGTTCTTTGCGATAAGTCTAAAACCGACCCCAACGTAAAAAAATGCAGCAACTGTGGTGGTAATCACACTGCCAATTATAGAGGATGCCCTGTATATACTATCGTCAAGCAGTCGGTTGGACCGAAAACTAATCCCCCTCAAATGCAGGTAACGAATCAAGTAAACAGTAATGATCTTCAGGCTCCGCAGCCTAGTAGTAACAGAACCTCTTATGCTAACGTTTTAAAATCAAACAATGTACCAATGCAAGGCGCTTCGTCAAGTAATGACGAAACTCCAGTTTCTAATCTAAGTCGTCTAGAAAAAACCATGGAAACATTAGTGCAAACAGTAAATAATTTTACAAACACAATGGGTAATATGATGCAGGAAATTCTTAGAATGCAATCGATGTTATTGCAAGCTATTCTTAACAAGCCATGAACTGTTTAAAAATTTGTTTTTGGAACGCAAACGGCATCCGCCAACATAAAAATGAATTAGAATACTTTCTTAAAAATAAACAAATTGATGTCATGATGGTTTCTGAAACTCATTTGACCTCAAGAAATACGTTTAAAATTAATGGTTATACTCTATATGATACCAAGGACCCTCGAGATAGAGCTTGTGGGGGTTCTGCTATATTAATAAAAAACCGAATTAAACACTACCCAATGTGTGATCATCGTGAAGATTATCTCCAAGCTACGAACATTTGTGTCGAAGAGCTAAATCGAAGCATAGTTATTTCATCTCTATATTCACCACCTAGATTTGCAATATCAGAAAGCCAATATTACAAATATTATAAGTCACTGGGGCCCTGTTTCCTGGCTGCTGGCGATTACAACGCAAAACATACCTTCTGGGGGTCACGACTTATAACACCAAAGGGTCGTGTTCTGTTTAATACAATCTCTAAAATGAATTTAAATGTTGTCGCGAGCGGCCAACCAACATATTGGCCTGCTGATCCGCAAAAAATTCCAGATGTCATCGATTTTGGCGTGGTTAAAAACATCCCCACAGAAACGATTTACGTTGAAGCTTCCATAGAATTATCCTCTGATCACACACCTTCAATTGTTACTATAAAAAACACCAATAGAATTGAATCTCCCTCTGGTCACATAGCGACGTCAGCTACACATATAAATTGGATAAAATATAAAAAATATCTCAGTACCCATTGCACAGAAAATATTCCGCTTAGCACACCGGAGTATATAGATCGTTCTATTGTCAATTTTGACAGTTTTCTAAAACTAGCTGTTCAACATTCCAGCATTGCCCCCAAAAAAACCAAAAATAATAAAATATATTCCTCAGATGTCGAGCGTCTCTTGTCTGAAAAAAGGAGAGCTCGTAGAGAGTGGCAATTGCACAGATCCCCTCAACTTAAGAACTTACTAAAAGACTGTACAAAAAGGCTGAGAAAGTTACTGCAGACTCAGAAAACGGCTTCTCTGGAAAAATATCTTAAGGAACTTGATGCAACTCCACAATCAGACTACTCATTATGGCGTGCAGCTAGAAATCTCAAAAGGCCAGTTGTCGCTAATCCGCCATTAAGAAACTTGAATGGAAGTTGGGCAAGAAATGATGTTGAAAAAGGAAATCTGTTTGTTAATCATTTAAAACACGTATTTACCCCAAACATATCTCACGATATGGCGGTCGAGTTACCACATGTTGCTGCTAGAGCAGCTGTTCCCCTAAGATTTGAGATAAGAGAAATCGAAAAGGCTATTTGTGATTTAAACCCCAAAAAGGCTCCTGGTTTTGATAAGATCAGCAACAAAATGCTTTTGGAGCTACCCAGCATAGCAAGGAGAATTATTCTTTTAATTTTTAATGCTATTTTACGCCTGGAATACTATCCTCAAAAGTGGAAGGTTTCCTTAGTCATCATGATACCTTAACCAGGAAAGGATCACACAAAAGTTGAGTCATATAGGCCTATAAGTTTACTTTCAAATATATCAAAGCTGTTTGAGAAGCTGTTAGCGTCAAAATTAACCCCAATTCTAAATGAAAACAGATGTATTCCTAACCACCAATTCGGCTTTAGAAGAGAACACAGCACAATTGAGCAAACCCATCGTATAGTAAACGCAATAAGAAAAGCCTTTGAAGAAAGAAAATATTGTTCCGCTCTCTTCATCGATGTTTCTCAAGCTTTTGACAAAGTCTGGCATGAAGGCTTATTACATAAATTGAAGCTAAACTTACCAGTAAACACACACAAGCTGTTAGAAAGCTACTTAGTCGATCGAAAGTTTATTATTAAAGAAGGTGATTATTTAAGCTCTCCTCAACCAATTGAAGCTGGAGTCCCTCAGGGAAGCATCCTAGGCCCACTTTTATACTTAATATATACTTCGGATATGCCAATAAACAACTACACCCAAACTTCAACATTTGCTGATGACACAGCTTTTCTAAGCGTGCACGAAAACAGTCAAGAAGCATCTCGATACCTACAGGATCATATATTTCAACTCGAACTGTGGCTGAAGCAATGGAGGATAAAGGTCAATGAGCAAAAATGCGTACATGTAACATTTACCTTGCGTCGGGAAACATGCCCCCCTATTAAAATCAATAATCATTTAGTGCCTCAAAATTCGCATGTAAAATACCTCGGTATTCATCTAGATCGCCGTTTAACGTGGAAAAGCCATATAGAGGCAAAATTATCTCAAATGAAACTAAAAGCCATCCAAATTCATTGGCTTATTGGAAGAAACTCTGTCCTAAGTCTCGACTGCAAACTTTTACTATACAACTCCATCTTAAAGCCAATCTGGTGCTACGGTATTCAACTATGGGGCACTGCCTCGGCCTCTAATATCGAAAAAATTCAAAGGCGCCAAAATAAACTTCTTCGAATAATCACAGCTGCCCCTTGGTATGTTAAAAACTCAAATATTCACAAGGATCTCAATGTTCCTTTAGTAAAAACTATGATTACAAAATATGCAGTAAAATATTTAAAAAGGCTTGAACAACACCCAAATCCACTAGCTCGAAATATTTTAAACCATGGCGGCCACACTCGCTTAAGAAGAAAGTGTCTCTTCTTCTTAAGCAGCACTTACCCAATTAGATGAGCGATAAACACCTATATAAGTGAACAGAACCCGTGATGAAGAAAATTTTTGTCTGGCACTGGCAGGACATAAAATAACGTATTAGGTTAAGATTTGATTAATTATTGTTAGTTCATATTTAATATATGAAGATTCAATAAAAAATAATGAGAAAAAAAAAAAAAAAAAAAAAAAAAAAAGTAAAAGCATTTATCAAAAATAAAATCAGTTTTAATTAAAAATTTTTAGTAAGTAAATCAAGTGAATTAAACGTTTAATCAAGTGAATTAAGCGTTTAATTGATATTATTAATTTGTTTACTGGTGCAAGTTAATATTGTCAATTAAACGTTTAATATACTTAATTAAAATTTTAATTCACTTGATTAAAAGTTTAATTCACCCGATTAAATTTTTAATTAAACCTGAATTTATTTAATATCATAATTTTTTAATGGAAATCAATTTTTTTCTGTGAACAAACTTTTTTTGTTTTCAACACGATAAATGTTGTTTCTATTAAAAAAATAAAATGTTCACCTCTATTGAAACTTAAAATTTGGTTAAATTTCACAATAGAATATTTTAATAAAGTTTAGTTACAACCATAGGTATAATAAAATACAACACAATTATAATAGTTTCATTATTATACGCTTAATTTTAAAAATTATATGTTTAAAAGTAACAAAATTATGGTGGTTTTGCTATCTACAGTAGTTAATGGTTTTCAATTTGCTTAATATTCTCACATTATGTTTTTATTGTTTATTTAAATACATTAAATTTACATAGTATGTAGTACAAACCACTCAAACGGAAAAAAATGCTGGTGAAGGCTGGAATGTGAATAACATGCAATTGACTTTATTGTCCTTTATAATAAACCTCTTGAGTTCTTTATTGCACTTTATTAAAATTAAATAAACACAACACTTTAATTTATAACACTTATTTATTATTTACACAGCTTTATTTAGAACTTAGTCATTTTAACAACCGTAATTTACAGCTTTTATTCACAACTCACTTCAATGTTTATAACATTTTCCGCGTGATGCGTTATTGACAAAGTCTGAACTTAGAATGATCTTATGCCATCACTTGCGATTCTATTTATACTCTAGCCCAGGCGTGTAGATGCTACTAGTAACGTCTAGATGGCTCTAGAAAGTTCGCCTCCTAACGGCTATTTTGTTATTTACACTTTTTCATCTTTAGTTACTATCTATATGGCTGAATTAATTGAGTTATTAGGCATAATAAACTAAGGCATACTTTTCGGCGTTACACAAAATTAATATAACTTAATAACGAATATTCTAGTATTTACAGTGGGGTTGAAGTACAATTATGCACAACAATTTTAACATTTCATCTGTACATTGATTTTAACACTAGAAGTGTGCATAACTTAAACAATAACAATTAAAACAAATAAAATAACTTACAAATACTTAATAACTAATCAATACAAAATAACTAATAAATTCATCTAATTCTTAACTAAAGTTACTTTCGTAGCAATATATAAAAATAAAAAAACCTTTGTTTGTGTGCTTGTTTGTTCCCTATAGAGTTCAAAACCACTGAATCGATTTTCCCGAAATATCCACAGCAATTTCCTGATTGCCCGGAAGTAATATTTGTAAATTCTCCAGTGGGCATGGTACCTCATACAAAGACAGCAAAGTAAATCACATCAAGACATGCAAAATTCAATACGCCACTACTCAGTAGCAGATGAACTGAACGCAAAAACCAATTCGCCCACATAGCAAAGTCAATACCACCATGGTAAAACACCAAATTCACCATTATTTCGATGGGGGAAGTAAAGCGCACCGGGTTTAGCTAGTATATATATTAGGGTGGCCGTTATTTTTTTTATTTTGATTTCTTATATTCTCCCCCCCTAAATCGGTTCAGTTTTATGTAAAAAAAATACAAAAAAATTTCGTAGCGATGAGTTGTGTTCTAGGGGGGGCGTCCGTCCCTCAAAGTTTGCCATCAAGCCATTTATTCAAATGTAATTTGTTTGTATATGACTATCTTCTAAAAACAACATTTTACAAGAATATGATATATGGCAATATTTTAGCTCTTCTAGTCAACAACATAAGCCTCCAAGAAAGTTTTTTGCTAAGACTAATATCTTAGAAAATAATTAAGAAAATAACAACAAAATACCAAACATTTTATATACGTTTTATATATATAAAAGGGGGATTTAATGTCAAGTGACCCAATTTTGAAATAGATGTCTTTCGATTTAAATGAAATTTACACCAATTTTAGTACTGTTAGATAGTAGCTTAGACACAAATTTTCAACAAGATCGGTCAAAAAGTTTGACATTTTGGCCATACAGATGTTATTTCTCATCCATGTAACTTATTACCTATTGGTGTAAGCAAAATTTGTCCCAAGTAGCTTAGATAGCTTTTTGATCAAACTTTTTAAAAAAATTGTTTTTGTTTTTTTAAAAAATTTTTAAAATTTTTTTTTTTAAATTTAACACTTGGCTAAAAAAAATAAAAAAAAAAGTTTTAAATTTAAAAAAAAAAATTAAAAAATTTTTTAAAAAAAAAACAAAAAAATATTTTTAAAAAAGATTGATTTAATAGCTATCTAAGCTAGTTGGGACAAATTTTGCTAACACCAATAGGTAATAAATTACATGGATAAGAAAGAACACCTGTATGGCAAACTTTGACCCCCTCTACCTCTGAAACATTTTGACCGATCTTGTTGAAAATTTGTGTGTAAACTACTATCTAATAGGACTAACCTTGGTGTAAATTTCATCCAAATCGGAAGACATCGATTTCAAAATTGTGTCACTTGACATTAAATCGCCTTTTTATATATGGGGGATTTCATGTCAAGTGACCCAATTTTGAAATCGATGTCTTCCGATTTGGATGAAATTTGCACCAAGGTTAGTCCTATTGGATAGTAGTTTAGACACAAATTTTCAACAAGATCGGTCTAAAAGTTTCTGAGTTAGTGGGGGTCAAAATTTGACATTTTGGCCATACAGGTGTTCTTTCTTATCCATGTAACTTATTACCTATTGGTGTTAGCAAAATTTGTCCCAAGTAGCTTCGATAGCTATTTGATCCATCTTTTGAAAAAAATTTTTTTTGTTTTTTTAAAAAATTTTTTTTATTTTTTTTTTTAAATTTAAAACTTTTTTTTATTTTTTTTTTAGCGGGTATGTTTTTTTTTTTTTTTTTTTTGTTCAAAAGAAAGCTTATGGGTTTTCCTTTAAGGTAGTTTTGGTCCGTTTTTGGGATGCGATCGGCTTATGTATAAAAAAAAATAATTTCTAACTCTAGACAAGGGTTTTTCAATTTTTAGCATATGCAGTGTTCTTTCTCATCCATTTAACTTATTACCTATTAGTGTTAGCAGAATTTGTCCCAAGTAGCTTCGATAGCTATTTGATCAATATTCTGAAATTTTTTTTTTGTTTTTTTAAAACTTTTTTTTTTAAATTTAAAATTTTTTTTTAAATGTAAAATTTTTTTTTTTTATATTTTTTTTATCAGGAATGTTTTTTTTTTTTTTTTTTTTTGTTCAAAAGAAAGCTTATGTCTTACCCTTTAAGGTAGTTTTGGTCGCTTTTTGGGATGCGAGTGGCTTATGTATAAAAAAAATTATTTCTAACTCTAGACGAGGGTTTTTAAATTTTTAGCATATGCACTATTTTGAATTTTTTCCTATTTGTGTTTAAGTGTTTCTAAAGCCTTAAAAATAACACGTTTGCAAAGAAACTAGACAAATTAACCTTTCCGACGGTATGTTACAAACCCAATTACTATTTTATACCTTCGATACTATAATGCCCACAATATGTTAATCCCAGGAATAAAATCACTTTTTTTCTGTAGAAATGTTGACAAATAATTCTTTTTTTAATTTTTCCTACATAAATTTTATTAAATTATTTATCTTTATCTTTTTATTATTATTATTAGAAATTATTATTATTATAATTATATATTAGTTTAATTATTATTACAAATTAATAAAAAGAATTTAATTTGTCAACATTTCTACAGAAAAAAAGTGATTTTATTCCTGGGATTACATATTGTGGGCATTATAGTATCGAAGGTATAAAATAGTAATTGGGTTTGTAACATACCGTCGGAAAGGTTAATTTGTCTAGTTTCTTTGCAAACGTGTTATTTTTAAGGCTTTAGAAACACTTAAACACAAATAGGAAAAAATTCAAAATAGTGCATATGCTAAAAATTTAAAAACCCTCGTCTAGAGTTAGAAATAATTTTTTTTATACATAAGCCACTCGCATCCCAAAAAGCGACCAAAACTACCTTAAAGGGTAAGACATAAGCTTTCTTTTGAACAAAAAAAAAAAAAAAAAACATTCCTGATAAAAAAAATATAAAAAAAAAAATTTTACATTTAAAAAAAAAATTTTAAATTTAAAAAAAAAAGTTTTAAAAAAACAAAAAAAAAATTTCAGAATATTGATCAAATAGCTATCGAAGCTACTTGGGACAAATTCTGCTAACACTAATAGGTAATAAGTTAAATGGATGAGAAAGAACACTGCATATGCTAAAAATTGAAAAACCCTTGTCTAGAGTTAGAAATTATTTTTTTTTATACATAAGCCGATCGCATCCCAAAAACGGACCAAAACTACCTTAAAGGAAAACCCATAAGCTTTCTTTTGAACAAAAAAAAAAAAAAAAAAAACATACCCGCTAAAAAAAAAATAAAAAAAAGTTTTAAATTTAAAAAAAAAAATAAAAAAAATTTTTTAAAAAAACAAAAAAAATTTTTTTCAAAAGATGGATCAAATAGCTATCGAAGCTACTTGGGACAAATTTTGCTAACACCAATAGGTAATAAGTTACATGGATAAGAAAGAACACCTGTATGGCCAAAATGTCAAATTTTGACCCCCACTAACTCAGAAACTTTTAGACCGATCTTGTTGAAAATTTGTGTCTAAACTACTATCCAATAGGACTAACCTTGGTGCAAATTTCATCCAAATCGGAAGACATCGATTTCAAAATTGGGTCACTTGACATGAAATCCCCCATATATAAAACGTATATAAAATGTTTGGTATTTTGTTGTTATTTTCTTAATTATTTTCTAAGATATTAGTCTTAGCAAAAAACTTTCTTGGAGGCTTATGTTGTTGACTAGAAGAGCTAAAATATTGCCATATATCATATTCTTGTAAAATGTTGTTTTTAGAAGATAGTCATACGCAAACAAATTACATTTGAATAAATGGCTTGATGGCAAACTTTGAGGGGCGGACGCCCTCCCTAAAACACAACTTATCGCTACGAAATTTTTTTGTATTTTTTTTAACATAAAACTGAACCGATTTGGAGGGGGAGAGTATAAGAAATCAAAAAAAAAAAGTTCTCCATACAACTAACGGCCACGCTAATATATATATATATATAAATAGTACCTATATTATGTAATATTTTTTTTTACATCCAGTATAAAGGTTTTTCTCTTTTATATTTTCGCCATTATAAGTTCTGTTTCATTATTTAGTTTTGTTCCTGCTCACAATGATGGCATAAACTTTGTTTTAATTGCATCAATTTGAAAGGATTTCATTTAATTTAAAATCATGAATTATAATTCGGGTCACCTAATGTTTAATTTTTTTTTTATTTAAAAAAAGAACACACAACTGCCAATAATTGAAATGTAATATTAAAATCATTTCAATGTCATGTTTTAGAGAAATAAAAATAAAAAGGCGTTTTGGGAAATTTAAACATCGCACAGAAAAGTTGGACTTTAATGAATTTTAGAAATTATTTTTATTTAGATTTTAGTTTATAAATTTTTTAATTTTCACGCAATTATATAGAATATTTCGATGCATCGAAGAATATTGAATTTAATTTTTTATTTTGTTTATTTAACACAAAAAATAGACGGACTAAAAACTTTATCCAATATCCTAAATACCTGTGGCAATAAGGAAAATGTGCTTAAGTACATTTTTTAAGTTTTGCAAGAAAGCTTTTTTTAAACATACAATAAGGTTTCGTTTGAAAATATATTTTTGTTTAAATAAAATCATCAGCTCTCTTCGGTTATAGCTTTTTAAAGCTTTTGTTCCTAAATACTCACAGAACGAAAATAAACTTAAATTTTAACTGCAAATGTTATTGCACTTAAAAACAAACAAAAAATCATTTTGCTAATATTTCCTAAGAAATCGTGCAATATAACACAGCGTTTACATTTGACAGTACTGGCAAGACAGAAATAAAATACATATTAGTTGCCAAAGACACTACTAACTGTCTTTGTGACGTAGGCGTCCAGACAGTAGTTAAGACAGTTCACATTTAAAAATATGCCAAACGTAAGTGTTGCAGTGGAAGTCCAGCTAAAACATGTTTTATATGAACTAAACAAATTTAAAAATAACTTAAAATAGCATTATTGTGTGAACAAATATAGCACTTAACTAAAACATAAAAAAATCAAAGCAAAATATGTTAATTTTTTTCTTACTTCTTGATTTTTTTTCTTTTTCGAACAAAACTTCAAATCACTCACAGAAAACATTTTCACCAAAATTTTTTCAATTAATTCTATAATGCTGTTTTTAAAAATTTTTTTAATTGTTCCAATTAGTTTGCCTTAATTGAAAACAAAAATTATAATGTTTGTGTGTTCATTTGCAAATATGAAAACATACACACAAACTTCAAAATATTTTAAATTCTCAAACAATTTTTTAATTGTTTCAATTAACTGTGTTGATAGAAAAAAAACATTTTAATTTGTGTTTACGTTTTATATGGCCTCTTTTGCTGGTGGTCAAATTTCAATTAAACCTATTGATTGAAACTGAACAGCAAGAAAAGCTCAAACTTACAAATGCGTTAATTGATATGATCAATTTGTTTGCAGGCGGAAAATCAGTAAAGAATTTAATTAATAGTACAAATTTCTAAAAAATACGTTAATTGAAGTTGATTTTTCATTTTTTCTGTGCTGTCCAATTTTACTGTCTGCAAAATTTGCTAGACAGTAGACAAGACAGTTGGAAAAGTGTGCATGTATTAGTAAAAAAGTTTGCATGTATTGCTACTGTCTTGCCAGTACTGGCAAATGTAAACGCTATGTAAATTTGTACCATCGGTACTTGTAAACAAAGAGATTACAAAGGTGTCATAATCTCAAATTTTGCTTGAATCGGCTGAAGCACTTTTTCCTTTTTGCTACATGTATATTTCGGATCTATAGTGTAATTATATTTAGCGATGCCTGTTCGTTTGCTCAGACTACAAGATTTTTAAAAAAAAATTAAATACAACCCAAATCAGAAACAATTTTTAAAGGCCGTTTCATACCATAATACAAGTCTTAGGTATTTTGACGAAAATTCTTCCCTTATCTAAATATTGTTTGAAAATTTTCCAAAAACAATGACAATTTTTCATGTCAGGGTTTTATATTTCTTTAAATAACGGGGTTTTCAACAAGAACTTTGTTTTCTGAAACAAAATAAAACAAAAAATTTAGATGAAGATGATTCAAATTTTTATTGTATTACGAAGAGAAAAGTTCGGCAATTATGAATGAAAAATTATATCTGGCAACTGTCCACCACGAGCACGCTGACAGATGCGGCAACTTTGCTTATTGACATAACCTGACATGTGAAAATGGGCTTCGTCTGAAAAAATGTTTTTTTCAGAAAAACCAGCGGGTTGTTCCTGAATTAATTGAGCGAATCTACGGCGATGTGAATGGTCGGTCGGCTTCAATTCCTGCACTTGTTGAACCTTTTAAGGCTTCAAAGCCAATCCTTACACAAAATTCTTCATTATCACGGGTTTTACGAAATGTAACTTTAAGAGAACTACCATTTTCATAGTGGATTTTAATTATTTAAATGCGATTTTCGAGCGAAATTGAATTCACTGCAACAATTGCCAATGCATCTACTACGAATACGTCAAAAAAAAAAATAAATGTCAAAACTATCATGTTGTTGGTTTTGCCACAATCAAAAAACAAAGTTCTTGTTGAAGCCCCCTTTACTAAAGACTTGTATTATAGTGTGAAAAGGTCTAAACAAGGAATTCTGTTTGATTTAAAAAAATTGACGAATTTCCTCATCTTTTAGTAACTTCGTGCGATACGTTATATTGTATTGGTTGGTTGGTTATCGTGGTAGTTTACTTCGCGCAAACAGCCAAGAACTGTCGAAAGAATTTCGTTTTGACAACACTACATTATTGAATTGAACTGGACTTTCGGAATTGAAAGTCATTTATATTGTAATACTTGCTAATGTAGTATTAGATCCGGATCCACATTAACTCGACCACTCTACATGGGTCTAAATTGCGCCATCTGGCCTCAGCGTTTTAAAGAGAGAACCTGAAGGTGCTACTTTAAATAAAACCCAGAGAAATCGCGGATGGCACTTCATTTAAAGTATATCACATTCTAGCTATATCGTCTGCCTATTCATTACCAAAGTCATCTCTATGGGCAGCGACTTAAACAAGAAAAATATCCTGCAAGTAATCAAGCCTTGACAGTTCATTCTTACACTGTGTGACCAAAAGAGATGTTGTAGAGTATAAATTTAGTGAAAAAAGTGCCGCCCTGCTATCGACAAAAATACCAATATTGCCACAAAGATTGCAATCATATAGTGCTTTTCCAGCTGCCATGATGCTGCAAAGATATTGAAATGTTTTTGTGTAAAATAAATTCCCAATAAATATGTATTATAAATTTGATGTAAAAGAATTCTATTTTCTCTTAAATTCTTTAAATCGCAGAATATGTTGACGCTTATTTTCGTTTTAAAACGCACCACCTTAAAATATCTATCATACGTAATTATTTGGTTGTACACATTTTTAATTTCAATTTTAACTTTTAGCCGCCCTTATGCAAAAAAAAGTAAAAGTTCACATTAGTTAATCAACACACAAAAACCCATTTGTTTTTGTTGAGCTTAATGTGTTGGTTAACTAATGTGAGCTTTAACTTTTTTTTGCATAAGGGGATATGGGCATTTCCTGGGGTCACGAACGTACGTTCGTACGCTTTTGGTGTAAAAAAAAAATATAGAAAACAAAACTTTTCCTAGCATTTTTTTGCGATTCGATAGCATTTGGGTAGCTCTATGTTTAGTGCAAAGGATGGATTTCATCGAGTTTAAGTTTTCATAATGATAGTTATAAACATGTGGTCACGAACGTACGCAAAAATAGAAGTCAACTTTGGCTGACAGTAGTGAAATGTAGAAATCTGCGTAATGAAACGGAATATTCAAAAGTGATTTATTTATTTTAAAAGTATATAATTGTAGGCCTCCATCCAGTATTTACAAAATAAAATATCTCTCTTGGTTTTTGTTTAATTGGCTTATGTACCGGTCGCGAACGTACGGGTCGCGAACGTACGGGTCGCGAACGTACGATTTTTCCATATGTTTTTTATTATTATCACAATGCATTTTCCCATAAATATCTTCAAATTTCCTTAACAAAAAAACTTAATACTCCTTTTACAATTGATTTTAATGAAAAGATTATGGAGAAAGAGCCTAAACAAAACATATTTTTTGCATTTAAAATAAGTATATAAAAATGTCTTTAGAAGTAGAAAATATAAAATTTTCCAGCGCAATTTCCTCAAGCAAAACAGCTGAGATATGTTATGAAACCATTCTTTTATAAAAACATTAACTTTTTTTATAATAATAAGCAATACAAAACGATGATTATCAACATTTTATTTTTTCATCCTGGTAGACCATTCTGGGCAAATGCCCATATGTGTTTAATTTCATTAATTAAACATGACGCATGAGCATTATTTAGTTGATCAATGTTACTCATACTACCTTGTGTTTTTTTTTTAATAACAATTTGAGCACTGTGCTGTCAAGTATGAATTTCGAAACTAAAGTTTGTTTATATTATTGTTTTTTTTTTTTTTTTCTTATTTTAATATTTTGCAATTTTTATTAATTTTAGAAAAAACGAACTTTTAAGGGAACCAACTTATTTATACCTGTTTCACACTATGCGACATGTCACACTGAAATATTTCATGAAACAGGATTGATGAAAAATGGTGTAGAGACGCTTGAGGGGTAAACAATGGCGCACGAAATGTAAAATCAAGCAAAATAAGATGCTCTTCTTTAATATTTATATTTATTTATTTTAATATTTATTATAAATCAAATTACAATTAATTATACAATTTAAGAACAAGCATCTAATGCTATCGGCTTTTGTTTTATAAAATATTAGTTTATTAATTTAGATTTATATATAATTATTAGGGATGAGATTTGCATGCACTAAAAAATCGAAAATAAACGCTAAATTTTTGCGCTAAAAAATCCAAAATACGCAATAAAAAATAAAAAATATGCTTGAAACTTGAAAAAATTTCCATAAAAAATAGATTTTAAATTTAACTAAAAACAAAAATTAATGTGATTTTTGAGTTGAACTGTCGATTTTTTAATTTGAAATTTTTGATTTAGTTAGGCTTGAATTCATCAAATTTAATTTTCATTAAATTATTTTTACTGAAGGAAGGAATTTTACAGCATGAAATAATGTGCTGTTTTCACAACACAAGTGACTGAACGTTTAGTGAAATTTATATAAAAAGCACTCAGTTTTTTGAGTGTTTTCCATATAAATTTTACTACACGTTCAGTCACTTGTGTTGTGAAAACAGCACAAAATTAACTTATTGATAATTTTCATTCTTGGCTGAGCCGAGGCTCGAACCCAGGTTGAATTTACGTTTCCAGAATAACCACATTCTCTCATCAGAATTCTTTGCGTTCTACCCTCTGCACCACTGCGGTGCCTGCCAGCCAACAGTCAAACATCAATCTTTAACCAATTGTATTGGTGGTTCGAAATTTGCTGTAATTAATTATCATTTTTCAATTTTATATTACATGTTGCTTCCTTTCCTCTGTTTTTTCGTATTCTTTCTGTCAAGACTTTGTCTTGAAAACTTGAATACATTTGTTTATTATGTTTTTATTGTCCACTTTCGTCGACAAATTAAAGTACAAATGTAAACATTAGAGCTTGTGCCATAGCTATTTTTAAGAACAATTTTGATTTTTAGTTGAACTGTTAATTTTTAATTTCTGATTTTATTTAATTAAAAAAAAAAACAGAGGAAAGGAGGCAACATGTAATTTGAAATTTAAAAATGACAATAACAGCCAATTTCGAACCACCAGTACTACTGGTTAAAATATTGATGTTTGGCTGTTGGCTGGCGGGCACCGCAGTGGCCCATGGGTTAGAAGATTTTCTGAAGATAGAATGTGGTGATTCTTCAGCCAAGAAAAATGATCAATAAATTTTAATAAAAAGTTGTAAAATTCCTTCCTCAGTGAAAATAATTTAATGAAAATTAAATTTGATGAACTCAAGCCTAATTAAAGAAAATCAAAAATATTCTAATATTTATTATACATCAAATTACAATTAATTATACAATTTAAGAACAAGCATCTAATGCTATCGGCTTTTGTTTTATAAAATATTAGTTTATTAATTTAGATTTATATATAATTATTAGGGATGAGATTTGCATGCACTAAAAAATCGAAAATATGCGATTAAAATATGTGCAAAAAAATCCAAAATATGCACTAAAAATAAAAAATATGCACTAGAAACTTGAAAAAATTTACATAAAAAATAGATTTTAAATTTAACTATAAACAAAAATATAAAAAAAAATTTAGTCTATTGTTATTCAAAAACGTCTTTAAAAAACTAAAACACCTAAATTTAATTTTTGTTTGTTTAAATAAATAAGAACTGTTTTATTAAACATAAAAATTTGTCTTCTACTTGAAGAATGCCAAAGCATTTTGACAAAATTTATTTTCAGATCCCACTTTGATTCTAGATCGGATCAAATATATTTGAAATTTATTTTATTTTTTTAAATCCTTAATTTTTTTTCGATTTTTTTTTTAATTTTTCGGGCTAATTTTACTTTCTGCAATATCAGTTAATTTGACTTGAGTTTTAAGTGAAATTAATCCCTCCTAATCATTTATTGTTGCACCCATGTATCCGTAATTGGAAAATACAAATGCTAATTGACTTCTGCTGTGCTTAAAATTTAATATTTCTTTTACTTATTAAATTGCATAATCATCGGTATCAAGAAGCTCTTCTAACCTTCTTAAATGACTCCAAGTTTTTTGAATAGAATTCTAAAGCATCTAGCCAGGCCCCCATCTTGTTACTACTGGCTGCGGTTGAAGGGGAATCCAGGAATACATTTCATTAAAAATTGCGATATAATCTAATTGGCTTCTAATTTCTTTTGAAACGCGGTATAACCCATGTGCCAAGCAAGTAACTTGTAACAGTTTTGGATAAAATATTTTAAGGATCTTTTGTTGAAATCTTGAAAATCTTGTATTTAAAGCAAAGCTCCAAAAAAATTTATTTATTGATTTTTAAGTTTTTATGGAATGTTTTTTTTGTGTATTTGAAAGTTTACTAACTGTTTTTTATAATATGAAAATAAAAAAAAATCATTCAAAGATGCCCCGGTAGGCTAGCTGGTAGTGAGCTAGTCTATCAGCGCCGGGGTTGCGAGTTCGATTCCCGCCAGAGACTCCGGTTTCTTTCCTGCAGACAAGCGCAGAGCTTCGCGGGGTTTAGCTTAGGGAATTAAAAAAAAAAATATGCATTTAAAACCTAAGTGTGCAAAAATATGCATTTTTCACAATATGCAAAAACAAATCGCAAATTTAATGATTCGGAGAGATAATTGGTCGACATCGTTCTTAGACTATCGATAAAAAACATGCATTTGCATTGAAATCGCATCCCTAATAATTATGTAACTTAATACATTTTAAAAAATCCTAGATTTTGTCAACATTGTCTTCTGATGGACTTATTAGGAGACTTATAAAATTTGAAGTTTCACATATCATTAAACATGTGGATAGTTGTTAAAATGAGTTATTGCAAAAAGTGCAAATAGGTTGGGGATCTCTCGATATCAAATATTTATGTGTAAGTCTGATATTTGATAAGCGAAGCCTGGTGTAACATTTATTTTAATGACAATTGGTAGAAGGTGAAAGAGTTATTCAAATTTGGCGAGGATTAATTTGTTTGTAAAGATTTTTATATCTTTTTAGAATAAAGGAAATAATATTTGTAAGCATTTTTGCTTTTTAAAAAGCTGTTTGATTGCGGTATATACATATACGTGTGAAGAATGGAAAGCAGTTGATTAAGCTGCTTTAACTGCAGTTTCGTTTCTTTTTATTCCAATATGGTTAGGAATCTAACATAGCTAATTTTTTTTTTTACCAATTACATTAATAATTGTTTAATTATAACAATGTAACGGTGTTTGTTTTTATGGTTAAATGTTCCATCGAAAACAGAACGACTGTCAGTGAAGATTTTTTTTAATAATTTTTGAGACACAGGTCTGCTTCTTTACTGGCGCAATGACATGCCCAAAATTTAAAAAAATGCGCAGAGCTTGAGAAACTTAGAGACTTTTTCCATTACAGATCGGATTCAAACAAATTTGCGGAATTGTCTACCTCCGAAGAAGTTGAGAATACTTTAATTTTTAAACATACATAAGTTTCATTAATGTAAATTTTAAATATTTTTAATCTACAACACTGTTTTTTTGTATAAAAAAATAATTTCTTTTTTTTCTAATTTTACTATGAAATTAACTTTAATTCATGGCTTTTTAAAATTTATTGATATAAATTTTAAATATTTATAATCTTTTACACTACAGGCGAGAAGACGACTGGCCAAAATTGGATCCGTCACCTTTGACGGACGGATTGTACGATATCTCTGGCGTTTAACTGCAGCGCATTTAAAACTTCATGAGAAGTTCGGGTTGGTTCCGCGGTGGGGTTCCTGTTGAGTGAAACGCCGATATTTTTTTTTTTCGATATCGGTATCGATAAAAAGGCGTATCGTTATATCTCAAGTTAATAATGTCTTATATCTAGTAGTTTCTAGAACCTTTTAATAATGATTACACCATAACTTTAATACATTTAAATCTAAAGTCTGCTTTTAGGCTGCTTGGAAATTCCGTTCAATTTTAATAAAATACAATTTACAATTTGGAAATTTTGGAGTAAGTGATGCAGAATTGTTCCTTTGTTTTTCTTTATATTTTGTATAAAATTCACCCTTTATCTTTTATACTGTATGTCGTTATTCTTTCCAAATGGCTAGAGCAAATAAAAAAAAAAAACGCGTTTATCTCGAAATTAATTTTTTTGAGTTATGACACTATTGAAGCAAATGAGCGATATGTATCCCGGCCATTTATTAACCGGTTTGGTAAATACTTCTACTTAATAAATTAACAAAGCCTATAAAATAGCTCTTCTTATTTAATTTAGAATAAATACCCAATGTCAACTTTCTTTCCGAAGGGATAAGTATGCTTAAATTCCTTTAAAGAGAAAAAAATAATCTTTAACAATTTCTAGATAGATAGAAATTACAAAACAGCATACCCTGCGGTAAAGAGCACATAAAACAATCACATTTTAAGTTTTATAAATTTCTTTAGTTGCTACATCAAAGTTGGTTACATTATTTATTGGCAAGTTTTTTTTCCAGCCCATACACTGAAAAGAAAATCCATCCGTACTTAAAGCAAGTCAAAGCGGCGTCGATAGTACTGCAAGTACGGATTTCCTTAAATCAAGTTTAGAATGCTTGATTCAACTACGGATTCGAAACTGGATTGGATTAAGTTAAAGTGAGATAAAAATTAATCTAAAACTGTGCTAGGCTTTAAACATTTCTAAGTTGGTTTAATCCAAAATTCGAACTTGAAATAATCCAAAAGTTAAGCTTTGACTCTAACTTTAAATTATAAACGTTAAGAAATTTACTAAAACACTTACCTCGAGTATTAGGGAGAGAAAGAGGTATACTATTATTATTTGCTTACCCGTTTACAGATACCGTTAGTCAAACAATTCTTTTCAAAATAAAAATATTTCAAATAATTCATATATTTTTTTTTTTAATTTAAGGTTTTTATTAAATTATAAACAAAATGGTATAAAAAAAAATTTGAAAATTCACATTAATTTTTATTTTAAATAAATTGATTGACTATCTTGTATATTTTCTTCACATTTGTTGTATTCCCCCCTTTGTTTACAGAAGAACTCATAATTAAAAGACACCAGCTGCTTGCCCGATATAGTTTTCTTAATGATCCTACTTTGAAAATTTGATGTATTTAACTAAATGATTTCAACCAATATAATTCGGAGTTTTGCTTCTTATTTTACTTTTTTAAACATAAAAATAATGCATGTTTTTCTTCTTGTTGAAATGCAATAGTTTTCGAAAGTAATCGCATTTTCAATTCTTTTAAGTACTTTTTGATGTATTTCGTACTTAAATTTTTAAGTACGACTCGTACTAAAAGTAAGTGGAAAAAACTTAAATTTAGTACCAGTTTTTTCTTTCTGTTTAGCATAGTTTTTTTATCATTATTCATTTTATTTTTATTTGCAAGTTGTCAGCAAATAAAAATTTATTTTTACTTGCAGACACAAAAATGTTTATGAATTTATCACAACATTTGGAAAGTTTCCAAAGATTTGGACATAAATGTACAATAATAATTGATGCCCTGTCAAAAGATAAAAACGCAATCAATAAACTATGGAAAGAAACATTTAATTGAAAAGAAAATACAAAAGGAAAATGCACTATAGAAAAAAACTTTTCTATTCTTTATTTTTTTTAGGGAGTTTTTTAAAAGTAGGTTTTGTTAGAGCGCTTTGGTTGGTTTTGTAATACAATAACTTATGGTGCTTTCTTTTCTACAAAAAAAAGGTGAAATTTTTTTTATTTAATTTTTAGCAACAGCACCGAACTTAAACCACAAAGTGAATGATCAGTCCTTACCAGGACGCCATCCTACCTGCGATATATATATAACTATATATATATATATAACTATATATATTTATATATAAGAGTTAGCGACAGGAAACTATGTTGTTAATTTTTCAGAAAAGCCAAAAATACCGCAGGATATTCTTCTGTATTGCTCGCACTTTAATGCTTAATGAGGGGAATTAAATTTTTCAATTAAATTCGCTTATGCTAAGTTCACACTTAGGTTTTTAAACGCTTTTAAGCAAAATGTTGATTTAGCTTATCAAAGCCGTTCACATTACATTTGAGATGATTAAGATGGCAGATGATTTAGAAAAAAACACAATAAACAAATTTATATTTCTTTAAAGTATTAAAAATGGATAAAAACACTTTTATAAAGTTATCAGAAGATTATTTTAATCATTTTAATGATGAATTATTTAAGGAAAAAAATAAAAACATTAAGCAGAAATCGTGGCCGGTTGTACACGATCATGTTGGCGATTCTACATTTGAGGTATGTTCAGTGGATTCTATGTGATTTAGTTGTAATCATGCCAATTTGAAGTGAATAACAAATCACTTCAATGTATGAGTAATCATCCCGATTTTGAAGTGCTTAGAGCTTTATCACGTTCGAACTGCTTAAACGCGTTTAAGAAGCCAAATGTGAACATACTACTACATATATTTGCATATGCTCATATATTTTGCATGTGTTTGGCATTTTTTTTTTGTTATAATATTTTTGTTATTATATTTCGCAGAAAAATATGCAATATCCGAGGTCTAGTTATGAGTCTCTTCAAATTACTGTAATTTGTAGTTTAAATTTAATTTTGTGTTTAAATAATCTTACTATCTGTCGTAATATATCAAGGCATTAATGGTTGCGTTTTGCGTTTTGTGTCTTGTGTTTTTTTTGTAGAAAATAATAGGTGATTTTTTATGAATTAAGTTTTTCGGGCTGGCAGAACTGGTTGGACATCTGTGAAAGTGAAAAGTGTTTAGTATACTCTGCCATTTCATCATGGGGAAACTCACAATCGAGCAACGAATGCAAATCCTTGAAACTTATTATCAAAATTCAGCTCGATGGAAGTCTACTGTTTTATAGAAAAATTGTGTTCAGCGATGAGGCTCATTTCTAGCTAAATGGATACGTAAACAAACAAAACTGCCTCATCTCGGGCGAAGAACAGCCACATGCCGTACAAGAGTTACCGATGCATTCCGAAAAAACGACAGTTAAAAAAAAACTACGCTTAAAAAATCACCCATTAGTTATATGCAATTTTTATTATTTTGTTTCCTTAAAGCGTTAATTTAAAAAATATATATTTTTTTTATCCTAAAATTGCCAAGGTTGTGTATTGCAAAATAATTTTACCTAATTGTCAATTACATTCAAGCAAATCGATAGTTTCACAAGTTAAAAGTAAAATTCATCTACGTGCTTTTCGTAATCCCTTTAATGCAAAGATTATTTACAGTACAATTCACATAATTTTCTTTTTTTCTTATGTTAACATTTACATACGTACATATGTACTACCCCAATTGCATACCTACCTTCAAGTGCAAATCCAATGGGGGAGGGAGACCACCCTGGGCTAATCTAGTGCTGGTATTCTAAATTAATAAATTGAGTTTGCAGGCTATCCCGATTGAATTTCCAATATTTGAACCCCCTTTCACCTTTGCATACCGTCATGGAATGCACTCTATTCAATCTTGCTGTAAAACCATTACATAGTATAATGAACATGTTAAATACACAAATTGAATTTACTACCAATTTAATTACGTTTTTACATGTGTAGCAAAAAATTAAGATTTTAATGGTTTTATATCGAAAAAGGTAATTTTGTAAGTAATTAAAACCATAATCTATAAAAAATGTGAAATAAATAATACAAAAAACAGCAAAACCTTACATAAACTATTATCTCGAAATAAAATTAGATTGCGGGTGGGCTATATTTCCTCGTAGGTCCAATTAAAGGTCCGAGCATACAAGCCACTTAGACCCAAATAAATTTTAAATTAAGATTGACATCGCCAAATAAAATATGTAATTACAAATTTTTTGTTAGCTTCATATAGATCCCTAATAGATTTAACTCTTCAAGTTAAAACCTTTGCAGTGTGGACAATCTCTTTTAAAATTTTGTACCGATTTTAAATCGTAATCGCAGAAAAAAGACATGGTTGAAGAATGGTTAAAAAAATATATTATGGTCCCCGCAATGGCCACAAACAAACTATGGTTGCTTTAAAGTTTACTATTGTCACGATTAATAACATTTTCTGCCTGTCTCTCGATTTCGAACGAAAATTTTGTTTGCTTAACTTATAGGCCGTTTACATTACAACGAAATCTAGTAGATTTAAATTAAAATCTACCTCAAAATCTAGTGTGTTTACATTGTACTTAGGGTTTTTTCACGGGATTTCCCGTCCCGGGAATTCCCGGGAATTTCAATTATTTTATTTCCCGTTTTCCCGGGATTTTTCTTGCGGGATCCCGGGAAATAAAAAATTCTTCATAATAGCTATTTATACTTTGAAATTTAGTTTTCTATTCTCTAAAAATTAGCATCTGTGGATGGGTAGTGGATTAGATTAATTACAAGAAGTGAGTACATGTATTTAAATCAATGTCTCCTGTGCAATAAATCTACTAAAAGCAGAATAGGCAGTGCAACAGTTGATAATTACTACATTTAGTGAAGTGAAGAGTTTATAAAGTACATTAATTTAAAATAAGATGCAGGTAGTATAAAGTTTCATTGTCCATGAACAAGTCTTAAAAATAGGAGATACCTAAACATATCGCTCCTTTATTGCAACATAGTCATATCTACAAAAACAAACGATCTTGGCAAAATGCGACTTAAGTTTTCAAAATGTACCGATTTAAAGATATATTTTGCTATAACTTCGGTTCAGTTTGAGATATAATACGAGAAGGTATGAAGGGAAACTTTGCTAAAGTTACTTACAATTTTAAGATATGACTATGATGCAATGAAGGAGCGATATGTTTATTAGGTGATAAACAAAAATTTTCAATTTCAATTTGTGTTGGTTTATATACCCGTGAAGTGCGGAGAAACCGAAATAAAATAACATTTTGGAAACTCGTGTAAGATACTACAACATACAACTTGAAAAAAACATTGTCCTAAAGATTACAAATGGACCTATTGAAATGAAAAGGTTTGTAAGAAGCAGTCCGGTTGATGCTATTTTTGTTTTTATTAATGTTTTATGAATTAAATGCTTATGTTTATGTTATATTTTTATCTTGTATCCAGAGCATAATAATACTGAATAAAAGCATAATAATAGCGAATAAAGGCGTGAGTTCGCTTACGTTTTCTTATAAAAGTTTTTTCATTAATCAATAACAAAATTTACTTTGTATTATTTATATGGAGCGGGATCCCGGGATCCCGGGAAATTTGAAAAAATTTCCCGCTTTCCCGGGAATCGACAAAGTCCGGGAAAAAAACTCTAATTGTACTTTTTTGACATTAGCGAGATCTTGTTTGTCTAAGGCCCAAATTAACAGTCATAAGTTAATTATTAGTAAACAAACAGGGGTGTGCTGGAAATCGCAAACGCAAAACGCAAGAATTTTAAAAGTCGTTTTTTAGTAAGATTTCTGTAATAAAAGAATTTTATGACAAATATTATACAAACAGAATTTTATAACAAAAATTATAAAAATTATATTAAAAGTGTATTAAAAACAGCCTCCAAACTCTTGAGTTTTGCGTTAGCAATTTCCAGCACACCCCCCTAAAATTAAATATATTGGCTTAACTAACATTTTATTTTTACAGTATATTGGTTAACTTAAAACTTTTATAAGAGCAAAAAATGGTAACTCTATCAAAATACTAAATTTCAATGTTGGTAGCAGTGTTTTTGTTTACATTTTTATTATTTCTTAAGATGACAAATACCGAAATGTTATAGAAAACAAAAAACAGACAGTGTTACTCCTAAACAAAAAGAATATGCGTGGCAGGGTCTACACAGAAAGAAAAACACTCGGGATAAATCAAGCTTTTTATGATTACTTTAAGTACGAGTCGTACTCAAAAATTCAAGTACGAATAACACTTAAACGTACTCAAAACAATCCTAAATGGGATTACTTTCGAAAATCAATCCCAAAATTTCTTGAAATAAGTATAAAATTCTTAAATCAAGTAAAAAAAAGATTAAACTTTTCGTTGTGTTTAACCCTCCGGCTTACGCATGTTTTGATTTTCTATACACATTGAAAAATATCTGGCAGACTCATGTGTACCACGAAGGGTTAAAAAGTAAATTTGAGCTCTTGCTTCTCATTTAGTTTATATTTTTAGTAAAATATGTACATAAGATTTCTAAAGTAAAAACCATATCGGGTATGACGTTAGTGTTTTATGGTGAAACGTGTAATACGGGTAAGTAAATAAATCATAATAATTTTTCTTTCTAATGCGGGATAAAATCAACTTTATAATACTTGAATCAAGCGCCTTTTGAGATTGATTCAATCTTTGTTTCACTTAAATCAATCTCATTTTCGGATTACATATAACAAAATAGGCATTTCAAAATTTTCATAACCTTTTATTTTTAATTAACTTTATTTATTTTATCAATATATTTTGTCTTTAAACAAGCCGCCATTTACGGATTATTTTAAGTACGAATTCGGATTAAAACAATTGTATAATTCTTGAATCAAGCGCATTTTGGGATTCATTCAATCTTAGTTTTACTTAAATCAATCTAATTTTCGGATTATTTTAAGTACGAAATCGGGATTGAATATGGATAATTTAAGTATTTTGCGATTGAAAATCAGTACTTGAATCAATCTTTTTGTACTTGATTCAAGAAAATCCGTACTCACCGTACTATTCTATTAATACCGCTTCGTATTAATTTGAGTACGAATGGATTGATTTTTCTTTTGATTGTATGTACAATTTTTAATAGTAATTTTCCACAAAGAAAAAACAAATTTAAATAAAGATTTTCAACGCAATAGCTGTTGTCTAACTAGTTGTTACACAAATATATTTGATGGTTTAACTAATGGTTAACAAAAAGTTGGAAATAATATTTTATTGGTTAAACCATTGTTTTCGCTAACTAATGACTGTAAATTTGGGCCTAAGAAAAGCAGTTGACTCAAAGTTTTTTGTGTAACACAAACTTATACAGAACAAAATAGGCATTTCAAAATTTGCATTACCTTTTATTGTTATTTAACTTCATTTATTTTGTCTTTAAACAAGCCGCCATTATTGTTTTTTTTTTCATAATTCAAATGTCAATTTTTTTTTTTTTTTTTTTTTTTTTTGTGCAGGGAAGTATTTTTAGTGCTAAATGGAAAAAACCATAGTTGCCCCACTAAGTACTACTAGATTTTCAGTAGATTTCGTCAAAATCGATGCACGAAGTAGATTTTGTTTCGTATGGAAAATCTAAGCAAAAATAACTAGATTTTGCTCAAAATCTCTCAAGTACTAGATTTCGTTGTAGTGTAAATGGACTATTTGTTCAGTTTTTTGAGTGCTTTTTATTTAAAATTTACTACACAATCAATCGCATGTGATGTGGAAACCGCACATTCGTTCGAAATCGAGGGTCATGAAGTTTGTTTATATGTATTTAGGGATAAAATGTTTACCTTCCTTGAAACTTTAAATTTGGTTGAATTTAACAATATGATGTTTAAATGAAATAAGGTACAACCATAGTAGATATTACAAACAAAAGAAAAATCTATCCATCCGTACTCAAATTAATCTGAAGCGGTATTTATAGTACGGTGAGTACGGATTTTCTTGAATCAAGTACAGAAAGATTGATTCAAGTACTGATTTTCAATCGCAAAATACTTAATTATCCATACTCAATCCCGATTTCGTACTTGAACTAATCCGAAAATGAGATTGATTTTAAAACAACTAAGATTGAATCAATTATATTAAAAACAAAAACAAAATTCAAAAAATTTTTTTAAAGTAGATTTTATCCCGAATTAATAAGAAAAAACCAAAAATATAAACTAAATGAGAAGCAAGAGTTCAAATTTACTTTTTAACCCTTCGTGGTACACATGAGTCTGGCCAGACCTTTTTTCAAAGTGTGTAGAAAATCAAAACATGCGTAAGCCGTTTTGAAATTCCGGGATTGATTTTCGAAAGTAATCCCATTTAGGATTGTTTTGAATACGTTTTAATGTTATTCGTACTTGAATTTTTGAGTACGACTCGTACTTAAAGTAATCATAAAGACTTGATTTATCCCGAGTGTTTTACATTCTATGTACAAATTTTTTAATTAAAATCGATTTTGTATTATTTCTGTGAATAGTGTTTTTTAAAACAAAACTAATGCTATTTTTTGTTTCCGAAAAATCACAATAAAAATGTTAAGGTTAAGGGTATTTATATTTTATCGGAAAGCCAGGTATATTATATATAAAATGAGCAATAAATCATGACATCTCATCCCAAATCGGTGGACAAATGTAAATTTTATTGTCCATAATGTTTGCTGCAGACCAGTATTATTTGTGTAAAACGTATAAATAGAAACTAGACAGAGTCGAACGCCGGTTTTGCAAATTAAAAATTTTGCTTCAACGTTGCAAAAATAAATGGTTTATGCATTGGACTATTAACAACGACTCAAAAGTGTAATGTTGACTTTAAAGATAAATATTATATTACTATGTAGCTGTCAAGCTTGTCCCTGTCAGGCTGGAAGAAAAACTACTTTAAGGTAAGCCCCAAAGTCAGTACCATATGCTTGGCAATTCTTAGTTTCTTTGGCCTATAGGGGGTTTCAAAATTGGCTGAAACATAAAAAAGGACAATTTTGCCAATTATAAAATATTGTTCTTGTTTAACATGTAAGTTATGCGAACGAAGTCTTCTACTTTTGTAAGAAATCGTTTTTTTTTTTTGGAAATAAAATTACGGAAAATTCACCTTAACTATTTTATAACTCCGACCCTACCCTGCTTGACTTCCGATTGTCTTATTTAGTTATTCGCTTTATTCGAGGCTGGCAATACTTGACTTGATTCGTTTCACAAGGAAATTACTTACAACAAACGTTTACGAAATTATAGGCAAATAAATTGCACTAAAAATTCCAAACTTATTTGTGAGATGAGTTTCTGTGAAAACTCCCAAAAACAAAAAATTATAAAAATGTTAAAGATTTCAATTTGGGTATAAAGTTATCAGATTATGATTGCCTTCATTTTCTTCCAGTAGGTTGTTTCCCGATAAGGAGAGGTCACAGTGGAAATAACCCTTTAAGAATTAAAAGTTCTTAATTATTGAAAAATTTGATAGAATTTATTTTTCATAAATGTTTTTTTAATTTAAAACTCAATTTAATATTTTTTTTTTATAATTTTATTATTGCATGGGATAAATTGAAAAAATTATTTAACTAGACGTATTAGTTTTCGCACACATCCTGAATAACGTATGATCCTCAACTTTTCTTCTGCACTCAAACTTTATCCAAACCTCGGAAATGATTGTGTTCTATTATAGTTAGGGATGTTCGTATGGTACGAAGCCCAAAATAAAATGGGTCCAAAGATCGTTAAAAATTTCATTATTCTTCTTGTATTTTTCTACTTTTTACTCAATTCTTAATTGTTATTTACTGGTTGAACTTTTTAATTAATCTAAAAATCGTTGCTTTTTGGTTCAGTATTTATGGAAAAATTTTGCTACAATTATTTAAGAACTGAAGCTGATTTTTAAGGTTGTTTAAAAAATAGTTAATCAAATATTCTCTTAATTCTACAAATACTTTTTTTTGTTATTTTAAGGGTTCCATAGACACATACTGCTCATGCAATCATCATGTGTTTGTAAATTTGAAATTTTTATTTATGTATGCGTCACATACATACACTTATACTGCTATCAGTTGTTCAAATGAACAATAAAATAAATAAATTAATTTTTTGATATGTTTTTCCTTTCAATTTAAATTAAAACAAATTTAAAATAGTTTTTGAGAAAAAAACGTGTGAAGAAAATAGGGTTTTTCTTGAATTTCACGAAATTAAATTTATTTTCAAATGATTATTGATAGATGTGTAGTAAAATATCAATCACACACGTATACGAAAGGTTTATCGGCAGTAGCTGTCAGCAGTATGTGTCTATGGGCCCCTTGAAAAAAACCAAATTGTCGCTTTGTTGTGAACATTTATATTTTATATTTTATATTTTTATTTATATTTTTTTATTTCTTATTTTTTTTTTTTAAATTATTTATGTATTGACGTTTCATACATACTGACATTAATTGTTTGAAATCAAAAAGGGTCTTCATGAAACGAGTCTCGCAAGTTTGCCCTTTTGCACAAATGGCAATTTAGCGATATCATGAAAACCCTTATTGTTTTTATAAACATTTTAGGAGATAGTCACGAATAAAAAACATGGTACACAACAAAAAACCACTTCTTTTCATTTAAAAAAAAATCAACAAGAATCGATATTTTTAAAGATAAATGGTTTTTTTTTAGCTGTAAGCATTTGGAAAAGCGTTGCTACATATAAAAAACAAAAAAGGGAAAAGTCAAACGAAAACTATGGCCCTAATCATGTAAAACGCAACGCTACGCCAAAGAATTAAAATTTCTGTAGGAAGCAACAACAAAATTACAAAATATTTATGACTTTGCTTTTGCTTTCAAAGTAATTCTTTGGTGTTGCGTTGCGTTTGAAATGATTATGGCCGTATTAACAAAATGTGTTATTAGCAAAAAAAAATTAAAGTGTTTATAGAAAAGTTCTTCTAATCAATGTTTAGAATATTGAAATCAGTATTACAATTCATTTATAATTTTTTTTTGTCAGTATATATAAAATTCATTGAATCGCTATTAATGGATAAATTTAGGTTAATAATTAATTTAAAAATTTCAAATTTCAAAACAATAAAATATAGTTATTTTCAAGAGTAAGCTGTAAATAAAGGGGTGGCACAGAAACTGCGTTGTATAGTACGTATTTATGGTGATAGTCGGCTCATCCAGACAGATTTGGGCATGTTGTCGTTCATTTCGTTGCCGGCTAAACCTCGCATCTCGCGAAGCAATTGTGTTGGATGCATGTGGAAGAGTCGTGCCTTTAATTTGTGACAAGACGCTGCTTTCGATGGCTGTTACAACTGTATGGTATTTCGTTTTGTCGTTAGTTATACCAGCGACAGCCAACCACAAAGTATACAGAGATGTCACGAGACGGAAGATTTTGCGTTTTCTTCCGTCTCTTTTTAAGAAAGCTGCCCTTTTTGCATTTCTCTTTGCATCATCTTTTATGCCGCAATTAGGGTTTTTTCCCGGGATTTCCCGTCCCGGGAATTCCCGGGAATTTCAATTATTTTATTTCCCGTTTTCCCGGGATTTTTCTTGCGGGATCCCGGGAAATAAAAAATGCCTCATAATAGCTATTTATACTTTGAAATTTAGTTTTCTATTCTCTAAAAATTAGCATCTGTGGATGGGTTGTGAATTAGATCAATTACAAGAAGTGAGTACATGTATTTAAATCAATGACTCCTGATGCAATAAATCTACTAAAAGCAGAATGGGCAGTGCAACAATTGATAATTACTACATTTAGTGAAATGAAGAGTTAATAAAGTACATTAATTCAGAATAAGATGCAGGCAGTAAAGTTTCATTGTCCATGAACAAGTCTTAAAAATAGGAGATACCTAAACATATCGCTCCTTTATTGCAACAAAGTCATATCTACAAAAATAAACGATCTTGGCAAAATGCGATTAAAGTTTTCAAAATGTACCGATTTAAAGATATATTTTGCTATAGATTCGGTTCAGTTTGAGATATAATACGAGAAGGTATGAAGGAAAACTTTGCTAAAGTTACTTCAAATTTTGATATATGACTATGATGCAATGAAGGAGCGATATGTTTATTAGGTGATAAACACAAATTCCCAATCTCAATTTCAATTTGTGTTGTTTTATATACCCGTTAAGTGCGGGGAACCGAAATAAAATAACATTTTGGAAACTCGTGTAAGATACTACAACATACAACTTGAAAAACACATTGTCCTTAAGATCACAAATGGACCTATTGAAATGAAAAGGTTTGTAAGAAGCAGTCCGGTTGATGCTATTTTTGCATCAACCTTGACATACATTTGACTGATATAGACGTTGTTTATAAAAAATAAAAAAAATTGCTTCTGATTGCGAATCCGAAGCATGCTACAACGGTGCACTTTTAACTATTTGTCCAACCTCGGTAAAAAATGAACGAAATTTTACGGAAACATGATACTTAGTAAATAAAATCAAGAATATACTTTTTGACGACTTACAAAGCGCTTTGAGTGTGTCAGAAAGTTATTTCCTAAGCCAATAAAAAATGTTATATATTTCTTTAAAGTATTTTATATATTTTATTAATTAACTTTTTGATCTTATATCTTGAGTACCTCAATTTTTATTTTGTTTTTATTATTGTTTAATGAATTAAATTGTTATGTTTATGTTATCTTTTTATCTTCTATCCAGAGCATAATAATACTGAATAAAAGCATAATAATAGGAAATAAAGGCGTGAGTTCCCTTACGTTTTTTTATTAAAGTTTTTTTCATTAATTAATAACAAAATTTACTTTGTATTATTTATATGGAGCGGGATCCCGGGAAATTTGAAAAAATTTCCCGCTTTCCCGGGAATCGAAAAAGTCCGGGGAAAAAAAACTCTAGCCGCAATACAATGAACACAAATTTATTTAGTTGCGATTTATTTGCAAAGCTTTTGTAAAAATTAATTTTTAAGTTTACCACAACACAAGTAAATAATATTTAAGTAAATAAATAATAAAATCTTTTGAAATTTAAATAAATAACATTATAAAACAAAAAAATATTAATAAATACATTTTTTTGCACAAAACACAACGTTTGTTGAACTAATGCATTTTTTTAACGTGGTCTGTGTTATGTTATTTTTGTTTTGATCATGCCATTTGTGTTGAATGTTGCGGCCTGTTTTTACACATTGCCACTTCACTACCAAAAAAGCTTTCTGTCTCTTTCTTCGAAAGCTGCCCTCGCAACTGACTTGGGCCTTTTTCACACGTCACTTTTTTCATCTCTGTATACTTTGTGCAGCAAACTGAAATTCTATTTGTGCGATCAATATAGCAGGTTTGGCATGCCAGAATGGAGGAATTCGTACTGACACTCTTACGATTTGCGCAGCATCATTATTTGCATTGCTGGCAGCTTGTTGTTTTCTGTTGATAGCCTGTGCGGCAGCACCCACGATTTCGCCGCCGCCAAACATAATAATTTATGTTTTTCTTATATATACACGAAGGGAAAAAACATGATTAATGACGACCATTTTTGTTCATATTTGCCTAATATGTTTATCCTAATAAGTTTATTATAGTCCCTATATAACTTAAAAAAATATTTCTCCTCCTTAACATTTTTAAAATCACTACAATAATATTATATGGTGTTTTACACCTAAAAAGTTACTCTGATCTAGCTAAACATATTAAATTATGTGAAATGCTTGCTTCTATAATATATATATTTTTAACAATACAATTAAAATCATTATAGTTATATGTAAGAAGGTTAGGTAGGTATGGTTAAAAAAATAATTTTTGTTTGCTTTAAAGCCAAACCACGATTTTGACGAATTTTTTTAAAACTTTTGACGAATTCTTAAGAAAAAAGCCTAACAACCCTGCAACACATTTATGCCCAATTTTAAGGATAGTTTTTAACTCAAAATTAAGATAATTTTCATAAAAACTTAAATCGTATTTAAATACAGAATGGTTTTATGAGTTTTATTTGAAAAGTCTTATTTAAATAAGATAAAAATATGGTAGCACTAGCAAATACAAAAAGTATCATAAAAACGTATAATTACATACTTATTTACAAGGTGGTTTAAAAAAACAGGTGATTGTTATTGCTTTGCCTGTTGTTGTATTGTTGTGATATTGAGGCCACCTTGCTAAAATATTACAATGTTGAAATTAAGTGTACCACATCGGTGAATTAAGGCCCATAACAGACGGTGAAATGCAACTGCAACGAAACTGCAACTTCTAGTAATTTTCGAGTTTCATTTGAGTTTATGCCATAGACTCCTTTGAGGGACCACACATGACGCGACCATTTTGAGACCGGTTTGAAATGCATTGGAAATGAGTTGCATTGAAACCGGCGTGCAGGAGACTCGTGTTTGCGTTTCATCTGTTCTCAAAGGAAATCGAAATGATTGTGATAATTTCATTACATTTTGGTACAATTTAGGTTGCAGGGTGTGGAAAACGAATGAAACTAGTTTCAAAACAATGATTTCTAAAGGGTTTCGTTGAAGTGTCGTTTTACAGTCTGTTCTGGGCCTAAGTTTCATTTAAGTATTTAGTTAAAAAAAGAATTTTGCATTTAAAACGATTTTAAACATAAATGTGTTTTAATATCAATCATGAAAATTGGCCATTAAAATCATTATATAAGTAAGTAGGTTAGGTATGGTTAAAAAAATAATTTTTGTTTGCTTTAACGCACGTGTTCTAAATTAGTTATTGTCAAAACAAACAGTGTATGATTATTAAGAAATAAAAGTAGGTTTGTATTTAACTTTATTTTCACAAGTGTTAAATGTATGTATTCAATTTTATTTTTTAATATATGCTCCCAGTTGGCAAAATGGTCATAGACGCAAATGTCGTCAACGATGTCTTCAGGGCATTTTTGAATTTTTCGCCTATATGGCATTGATGACGACAACTTGAGTAAAAAATCGTGTATTTTGTCGTTTTTAAAATCGTACTTAAGTCTTTTTGGGAGACATTTTTTAAATTTGTCTTAAATAATACTTTATTGAGGACAACGTAAGTGACCATTACATGCATTTCGTCATATTTCAAACCACTTTGACGACAAAATGCATGCAATGATCGCTTACGTTGCCCTCTACTAAAAAAATTAAAAACTGTAAACTTGTATGTATTTTAGAATAAAAATTTCTTCATATTTTGCTTTTATTAACATGATTTTTAAGAATAAAAAAATTTAAAAAAAAGTTATCCTGCCTGTTAAAAACGGTTTTTTTACTCACCTGAAAAGTAATTATTTTGTAACTTACAACGTTATTCGCGGCTGTGCTTCAACTGTGAAATTTGACATACGTGAATTGATGGGCCAAGAAGCACAAACAAATAAATGTTCCAGCTAACTACATTCCATATGTTATGTTCAGACAGAACCCATTCCCGTTTTAATCAAAAGTCTATCGGAGATCTGACTTTCTCCACGCAGCCAGTATCTCCTCTTTTCGAGCTCAGTCTCCCAAACTTATCCGCCATTTTATTAGCGGTGATGTTGCAGTGACCAGGTATCTAGCATACACTCACTACATACTCTCATATTTCCCTTAGATCTTTTCTACAATCATTTACTAGTTTGGAATTCACTAGTTGGAATTCGCAGCACATCAAGGCCCTAATAGCTGTCCACATATATAGTGACCGTCAAGCCCCAGCAATGTTACCTCCTAATAATTCTACGGCCTTCAAAATCCCTAGAGCCTTCGCCATAAATAAAGTATCTATATCCTCAAGGTAGACGCATTTACACCTTCCCCTTATCCTGGGTATATCGGCAAATCTTAAGTATCGCCGGTATATCGGTATCGGTAATCGTTACATCCCTAATTGTCACTTACCTTTCGGCGACTAAATTGTAGATAGTGTCCATAATACTGTCATCAACGGAACGTTTAAGGTAATGTCGCTAATCGGGCATTAACGACTCTATGAGAAAAATGTCGTTTATAAAGTCGCCAATGACAACTTTAACCACATTGTTACCCATATGATTGTTTTATAATTATGTATGTCTATTTTTATTGAGTGATCTAAAAATAATGAATATACATTGGTACTTAAAATTAACTTATACGTCTAACATGTTTGACAGGGTGTGTCATAAATTAGTATAATAATACAATGTGCAGAAGGAGCTGCTTACACGGCTATTACACAACATCTTCCTTTCTTTAGATTTTTAAACTCTAATCAAATTTAATATAATTAACATATCTGGAAGGAGGATTTATTTTCCTGCCTGTCCTAGTTACATAATTACCCATGCCCCGAGGAATTTCATTTCCTGTTACACTTTCAGTTATTTCTACGACTTCATTTGTCTTTTCGGGTGTATTATCGTTTGTAATTTCATTAGTGTTTTCAGATTTATTTTCATTTCCAATCTCATTGAAGCCTGTTAATGGTTCTGGTTTAACTAAAATATGCTGCTCATTTCTTCTATATAATGCACCATCCTTATCCCTGACAACAAAAGATCTTGGTTCTTTACAGTTCTCCATAACCTCCCCTGAATACCAAACCGAATTTTCGTTCCTTTTGAACATTACTTTATCACCAGGTTTAATTGGATTTTTCCCTTTAGCACCCTTATTATAATATGCAGCAGATTTCATTGTTTTAGTTTCTAGTTGATTTTCATATTCCTCTCTATTAACCAGTTTAGGTTGAAAATTTGTTGTAACTGATGGCAACTTGGTTCTTAAACTTCGGGACATTAAAAGTTCCGAAGGACTTGGCATGTTGTCCCTTGGAGTAGTCCTATACAGCAATAGAGCTATATACGGATCCGCTCCACTTTCCTGACATTTACTTAACATTTTCTTCACAGTCTGAATTGCTCTTTCAGCAAGACCGTTTGACCGAGGTAAGTAAGGACTTGAAGTCCTATGCTCAATTCCCCAATCTTTACAAAAAAAATTAAATTCCTTAGAATTGTATGGTGGACCATTGTCCGAAATAAAAATTTTTGGTATTCCATGTCTTGCAAATATTGATTTAAGTTTTACAATAACGTTTCCAGCCGAATAACCATTGTTTAGAATATCAATTTCGAAAAATTTTGAGTAGTAGTCTACCACAATCAAATACTGTTTTCTATCATATTCAAAAATATCACTTCCCACTTTATACCATGGAATGTTGTAAATTTCATGAGGAATCATTTCCTGTTTTGCATTTGAATTACGATACCTAAGACATATTTCACAACCCGAAACTATGTTGTATATGTCATTGTATATGTTTGGCCAAAAAATACTTCTGCGCGCTAAGCCTTGACATCTTTGTATGCCCATATGACCCTCGTGTAGTTTTTCTAACATTTGACGACGCATTGATTTCGGAATTAAAATTTGATTACCCTTAAGTATTAAATCATCGACAATAGTTAATTCCTCCTTGATTTTGTAGTATGGCACGACATCTTTATCCACACATTTTTGTTGCCTTGGCCAACCGCCCTGGATATAACCTTTGATTTTTTGACAAATTTCATCGATACTTATTTGTTGCTTAATATGCTCAACATTCGAAAACGGTACCTCAATATGAGATTTCAAAAAATTACAATGAATTGCGACATCTTTGTCAAACTCTTCTAATGCCTTTTCTTTCAAAGGACTTCTAGAAAGCGTATCAGCAATATACAACAATTTACCTGGTTTATAAAAGACATTAAGGTTATAACATTGCAAGCGCAACATGAATCGTTGTAACCTTGCAGGTATTTTGTATAACGGCTTATTAAATAGAGCCACTAATGGCCTATGATCAGTTTCTACATTTACCCTATTGCCATAGGTATACTGATGGAATCTTACACATCCAAATAGAATGGCAAATAATTCCTTTTCGATTTGCGCGTAATTGGTCTGAGCGCTTGTCAAAGATGCCGATGCAAAGGCAATAGGATTTTTATCATGTAAAATTGCCGCCCCTACCGCGAATTTAGACGCATCCACCGTAAGTGTCAATTCCCTATTGGGATCAAAATAAGTTAATACTGGTGCTTTTGTTATTTCCTCTTTTAAATTTTTAAACTCTTGGGTATGAACTTCCTCCCAGTGCCACAAAATATCCTTTCTCAAAAGATTTCTTAACTGTTTATTTTTCAATGATAAATTTTCAATAAACCCTCCAAGATAGTTAACCATACCCAAAAAGCGTTGGAGTTCGCACACATTTTCAGGTATTGACATTTCCAAAATCGCTTTAATCTTTTCCCTATCAGGACTGACCCCATCTTTGTCAAATACATGACCAATAAATTTAATTCTGTTCAATAAAAACCTAGACTTTTCCTTATTAAATTTAAGACCGACCGCCCTTGCCCTTTCAAGCACCTTTCCTAAAATTCCATTATGTTTCTCAACAGTTTCAGCATGTATCAAAAAATCCTCGATATAAATTATCAAACCCTCTATATCTCCAAATAATTTTACCATTTCCGCATGGAATATCTCCGGAGCCGCATTAATACCAAATGGCAAACGTAAGAACCTATATCTTCCAAAAGGAGTATTGAATGTGCATATTTTAGAAGACTTTTCATCCAATGGCACCATCCAGAAACCACTATTAGCATCTAATGTGCTGAAAAACCTAGAACCACTTAACCTTGCTTTGCAATCATCAATATTCGGGAATTGGAAATGAGGTCGCAAAATTGCCTTGTTCAAATTTCGAGGATCTAGACATACCCTCAATTTACCATTTGGTTTCGATACCAAAACAATGGAACTAACCCACTCCGTTGGTTCCTCAACACGTATAATTACTTTTAATCCGACCATACGATCCAGTTCAAGTTTTAATGAGTCATGTAACGAAAATGGAATTCTTCTTGGTGGGTCTACGACAGGATTTACATCTGGTTTTAAAACTAGCTTACATTCATTTTGAATTAACCCTAATCCTTCAAAAATGTCTAAATTGTTATCAATTAAATTTTCAGTTGATAGTATTTTAACTGTTTTTACTAAATTCATTTTAATGGCTAAATTAAGACCTATTATGTTTTTGCATTTTAAATTCACAATAAAAAATTCATCTATGTATTGACTACGAGCATAAAATAATTTAACAACTACTTTACCAATAATCGGCAACCTTTCACCACTAAAAGTGTTAATGATTGTGTTTGTATCCTTAAGACATCCAGCATTGAGAAGACCAAGTTTTTCAGCCATTTGATGAGATATTATATTTGCATCAGCGCCAGTGTCGACTTGAAATTGCACCTCTTTATTGCCAATTAAACTCAGGATGTTCCAACCATTTTGTTGACCATAAGACAATGTTCCCACAAATGATTCATCAGGTTCTTCATTAATTGGAAATTGCAAATTTTTCACATATTTTTTTACATTTTGCTGTTGTTGTCCATGATTGCCATAACCTTGTTGTTGTTGTTGTTGTTGTCTATGATCACCATAACTTTTACCACCAGCAGCGCCATTTTGTTTTTGATTTTTTTTTGAAAAGCACATTTTTAGGTAGTGGCCTTTTCTATTGCAGCCGTAACAAGTTGCATTTTCGGCAGGACATTTGTTTCTGTGAAACTGACCACATTTGGTACATTTTTGTTTTGTATTCTGTTGAAAGTTCGTTTTTGAAATATGCGACTTGCTCTGTAATGCATTCATAGCTAGACCCTCAATTTGACTAGCATTTTCACGAGCGGTTTCAATATTCTTGGCAATTTGTACAGCTTTATCCAATTTAACATCACCTTCACTCAATAAACGTTCTTTAATGTGTTGCAAATTTGACGAGAGTCCACAAATAAATACATTTTTAACAAGATCTTCTCTTAATCCCTCAAAATTGCATGTAAGACTCAGATTCTTTAATGCCGTGATATAATCATCAATTGATTCACCGCCATTTTGTCTTCTTGTAAAAAATGTATGGCGTTCTATTGTCAAGTTTACTTGCGGTACAAAATAGTTATCAAACAACTTAACTAATTCTGCATATTTGACTTCGGTAAGATCCTTGTTAAACGAATTAAAGATTTGAAGACAGTCAGGACCCAAATGGTGTAATAATAAGGCTACTTTCCTTGCATCCGGCTCTTCACTTAATTTTGACGCCACCAAAAATATTTGAAAATGACTAAGCCAATTTTTCCACTCAGCGGCCATATTGGATGCCTTTAAATTAATTTTGTTAATTCCACTCATATTCTCACTTTTATTCGACATGTCCTTTTATTCTTAATTAATTTTGACTGACTTTTTACTTTATTTGACTGACTACACTTTATTTTATTTGACTGACTTTTTACTTATTTTATTTTACTTTATTTAATTTGACTGAATTTTCACATCTGACACCATGTTTTATAATTATGTATGTCTATCTTTATTGAGTGATCTAAAAATAATGAATATACATTGGTACTTAAAATTAACTTATACGTCTAACATGTTTGACAGGGTGTGTCATAAATTAGTATAATAATACAATGTGCAGCAGGAGCTGCTTACACGGCTATTACACAACAATGATCATTATTGACAATGTGCATGATAATGTCGCCCACAGTGTCGTGTACGACTTAAGTGCCCTTTGTTCGAAAAAGTCGTCGACGATTTGCATGGGCTGTCGCCAACATGTCGTCAGGGATTTACTATGGTTCTTTAACGCGTCGTCGACATTGTCTTGAAGACATGGCCAACTGGGATGTTATACTGCATATGTACTTTTATTATCTGTGTATGTATGTATTTTTAATAAAAAATATATTATTGATATTTAATTTTGTTTTGGTTTTATTTTGAGAACCATATAACATATTGAAATAGACATTTTGCATCATGTTGGAAAATATAGAAACGTGGTTTAAAAGATCGTTTGCGTTTTTCTTCGGAACATAATAATATGTTTGAGACAAAAATTAGCGATAACATTATGCCTAAACATATATTGTTACTTAAGGTTGTTATACACTATCCCACAAAGTCTTAAGTATTATATGAAAATGCTTCCCTGATCAAATTATAGTTTAAACATTTTCAAAAAACAATAACAACTTATCATGACAGGGTTGTGTTTTTCTCAAAATACGTTAGACTTGTGTAATAGTGTAAAACAGCCTTAAAGACGTGTTTGACACAATCATAACCACAACCATTAATGATAGTTTGCGTTTGTGATTGTATCAACCATGTTTTTTCTTTGCGTATACGGGTACTAAAAACAGGTCATCATTTTTTAATGCAGAGTCTGTATACTTATGTAAATATGTTATTTTAGAAAAAAACAAGAAAAAATTATTCTAGGGCACTTGTAAAATGTAAAGAAAAATTTATATTTTAAAAAAAACTAAATTTTGTAAAACCTGTGTAAACTTTTGAAAGACTGTACATTTGATGATCCGAGCTTATCTACTGCAGACGTTGTCTAACAGAAACAAAGTCATAACAAAATTTTCGGACAACAAATCCACTTTTAACAAGGTTTCGTTTAAATGTGCTACATTCCCATTTCATACTATTGATAAACTGAAATTTATTGTTGAAGGGATAAGCTATTCCCATGCGCATTTCACTGGTTGCTTAGGCCAGATCGTCAGGAAACTTCATCCAAAGATTTTAGAAAAACTAAAGATATTACACATATAAAACTGTTAAGCGAATAAGAACAATAAGCCACAGTTTTACTTGTAACAATATCAAAGCTTAAACAAAAACAACAACAATAAACAGTAAGTTTATCTTTTCTTACAGTCCCGGCTAATATTGGTTGATTTTTTGTCAACTCTAAATGTAGTTGTAAGTTTGGTTTGATTTTAAGTTACCCCTTTAACACGAAAGTCACTGAAGAGGAACTATTTGGCCTAGAAATTTTCAAAAAGCCATTTCATATAAAGCAATTACGTTGTAAGCCTAATGAGCCTCATCTGCAAGCTATTAACTATCTTACACTTTCCTACGAAACTTCCAATGTTATATATAAAACCTGAAGGAAACCTGGGTGCAAATGCCTCCCATTCACCAGTTTTGTCGATTATTTTGGTGACATTGTCAACGAAGTGTCTACACTAAACTACATTTGTCATAGTGCCTTAACTGCGAAAAAAATGTTATCATCTGAGAAGTATAATTCCTATAAAAGTTGAAGAAATTTAAAAAAAAGATTGCTGTGAATTCGTATTCGTACCAAAAGTGTTGGCTTGATTTACTTAAATGTACTAGTGATTCCATTGTCTACATATGTTTCCAAAAGAACTACCTAGTCAATAGTACCAACGCCAGTAGTAGATTTCCAATGACACGCACTTCTTTAATGTCTGTAGTAAATAACATTGTCTGGGGAATAATAAGTCATTAGTCCTGGTGACTGTGTCGTCAGTGAATCAGTACAGATTCACTACTGACATTTCCTGCAGGGTACTTATTTAATGTTAATATTTATATATACATATGCTATGTATATATAGCATGCTAGCCAATGGTTAGCGAAATATTAAAAAGAATTAAATAAATAAGTATTTAAATTTCGACATAAAAAAGGCCTAAAGCTTAAATAAAAATATACGATTATTATATTAAAAAAGGTCAAATAAAACTAAATATAAAAAAATTCTTAACTTATTCTTATCCTTTTTTGAAGTCCGTTTGTGACAGGAAGTTATTCTAAATATTTAGTATATAAATGTATTACAATTTTATGAAAAGAGAATTAAAAAGATACAATAAATTTAATTGCCTCAACAATCTATTGTTTCATGTAAATAACTGGTTTACTCTCCTACAAGGAAATAAATCTCGATCCTCTTAACATCTTATTGCTATTATGCATATAACAGTATTTTTATGTAAGATTTTCTTCTTAAAAAACTACTTATCTCTTCACCCATACATATTTACACAGTTTAAGAATCCTTAACTAGAACAAGTATTAGAATACATTAGGGTTTTTTCCCGGGATTTCCCGTCCCGGGAATTAACGGGAATTTCAATTATTTTATTTCCCGTTTATCGGGATTTTTCTTGCGGGATCCCGGGAAATAAACTTTGAAATTTAGTTTTCTATTCTCTAAAAATTAGAATCTGTAAATGGGTTGAGGATAAGATCAATTACAAGAAGTGAGTTCAGATATTTAAATCAATTTCTCCTGATGCAATAAATCTACTAAAAGCAGAATTGGCAGTGCAACAGTTGATAATTATTACATTTAGTGAAGTGAAGAATATAATAAAGTACATTAATTCAAAATAAGATGCAGGCAGTAAAGTTTCATTGTCCATGAACAAGTCTTAAAAATAGGAGATACCTAAACATATCGCTCCTTTATTGCAACATAGTCATATCTACAAAAACAAACGATGTTGGCAAAATGCGATTCAAGTTTTCATTTAAAGATATATTTTGCTATAACTTCGGTTCAGTTTGAGATATAATACGAGAAGGTATAAAGGAAAACTTCGCTAAAGTTACTTAAAATTTGGAGATATGACTATGATGCAATGAAGGAGCGATATGTTTATTAGGTGATAAACACAAATTTTCAATTTCAATTTGTGTTGGTTTATATTCCCGTGAAGTGCGGGGAAACCGAAATAAAATAACATTTTGGAAACTCGTGTAAGATACTGCTGGCAGCACTGGTTGGTCATTGTGTCCAAACTACATCTGTGAAAGTGAAAAGTGTTCAGTATTACTCTGCCATTTCATCATGGGGAAACTCACAATCGAGCAACGACTGCAAATCCTTGAAACTTATTATCAAAATTCAGCTCGATGGAAGTCTAATGTTTTATAGAAAAATTGTGTTCAGCGATGAGGCTCATTTCTAGCTAAATGGATACGTAAACAAGCAAAACTGCCTCATCTCGGGTGAAGAACAGCCACATGCCGTACAAGAGTTACCGATGCATTCCGAAAAAACGACAGTTTTTTAAAAAAAAAAAAACTACGCTTAAAAAATCACCCATTAGTTATATGCAATTTTTATTATTTTGTTTCCTTAAAGCGTTAATTTAAAAAATATATATTTTTTTTATCCTAAAATTGCCAAGGTTGTGTATTGCAAAATAGTTTTACCTAATTGTCAATTACATTCAAGCAAATCGATAGTTTCACAAGTTAAAAGTAAAATTCATCTACGTGCTTTTCGTAATCCCTTTAATGCAAAGATTATTTACAGTACAATTCACATAATTTTGTTTTTTTCTTATGTTAACATTTACATACATACATATGTACTACCCCAATTGCATACCTACCTTCAAGTGCAAATCCAATGGGGGAGGGAGACCACCCTGGGCTAGTCTAGTGCTGGTATTCTAAATTAATAAATTGAGTTTGCAGGCTATCCCGATTGAATTTCCAATATTTGAACCCCCCTTCACCTTTGCATACCATCATGGAATGCACTCTATTCAATCTTGCTGTAAAACCATTACATAGTATAATGAACATGTTAAATACACAAATTGAATTTACTACCAATTTAATTACGCTTTTACATGTGTAGCAAAAAAATTAAGATTTTAATGGTTTTATATCGAAAAAGGTAATTTTGTAAGTAATTAAAACCAGAATCTATAAAAAATGTGAAATAAATAATACAAAAAACAGAAAAACCCTACATAAACTATTATCTCGAAATAAAATTAGATTGCGGGTGGTCTATATTTCCTGGTAGGTCCAATTAAAAATCCGAGCATACAAGCCACTTTGACCCAAATATATTTTAAATAAAGATTGACATCGCCAAATTAAATATGTAGTTACAAATTTTTTGTTAGCTTCATATAGATCCCTATTAGATTTAACTCTTCAAGTTAAAACCTTTGCAGTGTGGACAATCTCTTTTAAAATTTTGTACCGATTTTAAATCGTAATCGCAGAAAAAAGACATGGTTGAAGAATGGTTAAAAAAATATATTATGGTCCCCGCAATGGCCACAAACAAACTATTGTTGCTTTAAAGTTTACTATTGTCACGATTAATAACATTTTCTGCCTGTCTCTCGATTTCGAACGAAAATTTTGTTTGCTTAACTTATAGGCCGTTTACATTACAACGAAATTTAGTAGATTTAAATTAAAATCTACCTCCAAATCTAGTGTGTTTACATTGTACTTTTTTGACATTAGCGAGATCTTGTTTGTCTAAGGCCCAAATTAACAGTCATAAGTTAATTATTAGTAAACAAACAGGGGTGTGCTGGAAATCGCAAACGCAAAACGCAAGAATTTTAAAAGTCGTTTTTTAGTAAGATTTCTGTAATAAAAGAATTTTATGACAAATATTATACAAACATTTCTCTATTAAACAGAATTTTATAACAAAAATTATAAAAATTATATTAAAAGTGTATTAAAAACAGCCTCCAAATTCTTGCGTTTTGCGTTAGCAATTTCCAGCACACCCCCCTAAAATTAAATATATTGGCTTAACTAACATTTTATTTTTACAGTATATTGGTTAACTAAAAATGCAAAAATGGTAACTCTATCAAAATACTAAATTTCAATGTTAGTTGCAGTGTTTTTGTTTACATTTTTATTATTTCTAAAGATGACAAATACCGAAATGTTATAGAAAACAAAAAACAGACAGTGTTACTCCTAAACAAAAAGAATATGCGTGGCAGGGTCTACACAGAAGGAAAAACACTCGGGATAAATCAAGCTTTTTATGATTACTTTAAGTACGAGTCGTACTCAAAAATTTAAGTACGAATAACACTAAAACGTACTCAAAACAATCCTAAATGGGATTACTTTCGGAAATCAATCCCAAAATTTCTTGAAATAAGTATAAAATTCTTAAATCAAGTAAAAAAAAGATTAAACTTTTCGTTGTGTTTAACCCTCCGGCTTACGCATGTTTTGATTTTCTATACACATTGAAAAAGATCTGGCCAGACTCATGTGTACCACGAAGGGTTAAAAAGTAAATTTGAGCTCTTGCTCCTCATTTAGTTTATATTTTTGGTTAAATATGTACATAAGATTTCTAAAGTAAAAACCGTAGCGGGCATGATGTTGATGTTTTATCATTCTTCAATGTGTAATACGGTAATGTAGCAGTAGCAGCTGGTGTTTAAAAAAAACACGAAAGGTAACCATAAGGTCAGGTGTGGCCAGATTGTTGGCGGCGCTGGCATGCTGGCGTAAGTCCGGCTAGGGCTCGCCGTATTGGGGTGGTTCTTGCCAACCAATCCAGCACTTGGCTGCTACAAAAAAAATCATGCCAGCCAATTTGGGATATACGAAAACAAAAAAAAGAAAAATAAAGGAGCCCGAAAGTGAACGCCGATAAGAAAAAAAAACGAATCTATTGCCACTATTAATGCATTTGCACCGTGTACTCACCTGTTGCCCCTTTCACCAGAGAGTTGAGTTGGCGGGTGTTTTGCCAACTCCTGTCCCTCCCGCTTGAAATCCATCCGGACTTCACCGTGATGACCTGGAAACAAATTTGATCATACCAAAATCTACCATTTATCTTACTATCACCCTCCTATTTGCTTCACCCCAGTGAGTTTATCTACTCATTATTTTAAAATAAAAATCATTAGAATTTTATGTTCAAATTCATTATAAACAATCTAACAGTTTTATTGAAAAATTTTATCATTCAAAACATTTTGTACAATTTATCAAACAAAAAAAATAATGAAAATGAAATAATTTAAATAAAATAAAAAGAAAATATATAAACGGTTAAAACAATTGAGTTTTAATTAAAAATTTCAAGTTTCAAAAAAAAATTAAATTTGCAAAAAAAAACTAATTAATATTTTTTCTCTCCTTCCCCAGAAAAAGCTGGATGACAAGAACTGCCGTCGGTCCGTAATGTGTCCTAATTAATTATTGTGGTATAAGGTAAGTAAAGTCCTATTACAATCAACGAACCAATAGATATATCGGTTAAAATTTACTCTCTTCTTTTCTATGATAAGGAAAACAACATTACCTCCTGGGCAACTACCCTACAACGACTAACAGGCCTGAGCTCAACCCCTAAATTCTACGCGCACCTGGGCAAATACGCCACCAGGGACTGACTCGAAAGGTAACGAAAATAAAATATGTTTCCCCTATTAAAAAAAACCAATATATAAAGGGTGTTTTTTTAAGCTAGAAAGAACTTTAAATTGTAAAAAGTAACACCAAAAAATTAAATTTTGATGAAATATTTTTTTTTATCGTTTCAGTATACTCTGACAAATCATCATGAATAGACTCACGCTTGAACAACGCTACGAAATTATCCAAATTTTCTTTGAAAAATTTAAAAATTTAATCCAAATTTAAATCGCAAAATTGTGTTTAGCGATGAGGCGCATTTTTGGCTTAACGGGTTTGTTAATAAGCAAAATTGCCGCATATGGAGCGAGACCAATCCACAAGAGACCCTACAGACTCCATTACATCCAGAAAAATGCACTGTTTGGTGCGGTTTTCACGCTGGTGGCATCATCGGACCTTATTTCTTCAAAAATGAGGCCGGAGCTCGCGTTACGGTCAATGGAGATCGTTACCGCACCATGATCAAGGATTTTTTGTTTGAAAATATGGATGACATTGATCCGGAGGAGATGTGGTTTCAACAGGATGGCGCTACGTGCCATACGGCGAACGCAACCATCGACTTATTGAAATCAAAATTTGGCGATAAGTTGATTTCGAGAAATGGACCTGTCAATTGGCCTCCAAGGTCGTGCGATTTGACACCTCTCGATTATTTCCTGTGGGGCTACGTGAAGTCACTGGTTTATGCTGATAAACCAGCAACAATTGACGCCTTGGAGGCCAGCATTGTTCGTGTTATTCGTGACATACGGCCAGCAGTGCTCGAAAAAGTGGCCCAAAATTGGACGTCCAGAATGCGCTTCGTCAAGAACAGCCGCGGTGCCCATATGTCCGAAATCATATTCAAATGTTAATGTCACGTATTGATCTTTCGAATAAAAAAAAAATTTTGATTACAATTAAATTTTTTGTGTTATTTTTTACAATTTCAAGTTCTTTCGGGCTTATAAAAACACCCTTTATATATATTTTTATAATTCGTCCGTTTAGTTGTCCGTCGTAAAAGTCCGAGTCAACACAATTGGAAGAATACCTGAACCCTGGAACGGGGGGTATGGAGCTGAATGATTCCTATTCCCACGATGGATGTGGCAGCGATGAGGTGGTGGCTGTTGTATGTTTTAATTTTATTTGATCAGTTTTTAAAATTGTCAAACTTTTACTTTTAGATCTCTGTTTTACTTTTTTTTGTTTTAAGATCTCGAGTTATTAGAATAATTGCTATTTTTAGTTGAACTGTTGATTTTTGATTTTTGATATTTTTAGTTAGGCTTGAGTTCATTAAATTTAAGTTTAAATTATATTAAATTTAATTATTTTAATGTTTGTTTTTAACTTTACATTTCTTGTCGCAAATTCTTTCACCTTTAGACCTTACAAATTAAGTCTTGACCGGCCACGGTCAAGAATGAAAGATTATCAATAACAATTTTAATTGATTTTCATGTTGTAAAAGTCCTTTCTTCATAAAAATAATTAAATGAAAATTAAATTTAATGAACTTAAGCCTAATTAAAATTATTAAAAATTTGGATTAAAAACCATAAATAGTTCAACAAAATAACCACAATACTAATTATTTTTATTTTTATTCTTTAATTTTTTTAACTTTTTCGCTATATTGTTTTTTTTTTAAGTTGTGAAACCTCCCACTTTTTAATACAATGAAATAAAAAAATTATTATTTAAAACCAATTTTTGCTGCTGTTGACTTTTTTCCTTTAAAAAAAAAAATTGTTCTTTTCTTCGGATTTCACATCTGCTGTACTTTCCCACTTACCACATCTTTTTTTGTCCACGAGAAAAAATAAAAAAAAGGCCGACATTTTGCTCTTTGGCGACCAAGAAACCTCGGTCGAGCAAAATGTCGTCAAATATAATATTCCAAGCAAAACAATTTCAGCAATTTAATTTTCATTCTGTTTGTTTGCTTGTGTATTTATTTGTTTACCTTTCTTCCTCTTTTTACAATTTTCACTTTGTCCCTTTCTCTACACTACGCTTGTCTATATATTCGGCGTTGCCAACCTTTACTTCCATTAACCCTCTAAAGGGTACTCACGACAAACCCAACCATTCTACAGTCCATCAGTGGATGCAGAATGGGGGGGAAATGTTTTCCTCAAATTTTTCAACTTTCTAATGACGATTTCATATTTCTGGGATTTTGGAGATTTTTATTCATTCCCAAAAAAAAAAATTAGGATATGGCAACTTCTATTCATATTTATTCATAAATAACACCCTGTGTGGAAAGTAATTATTTGGCCACCATGGCAACACTTGCTAACAGCTGAAACCTGAACGAATACGATGAAAAAGAATATATGAAAAATCGTACGTGTGGTTGTGAAATTTTCTCAATGGATGCTGCTATGAATAAGGTAAGTTGGTAATGAATATATTAAATTTAATAATTAAAACCTTTTTTTAAAATAAAAATTCTCTATTTCTTTACAGGAAACTCAGGCTGGCGCTGGACATGTGAAAGAGGTGGTTGAAATAAAGGTAAGACAATACAAAAGTTATTAAAACAAATATATACATATTTAATAAAAATGAATTTTTCCCTAGGTCACAATACTGGCGACAGCGACACCACGACCAAAAATTTTGCGTTTCCTGCGTTAACCATGATTTTTAAAGGTAAGTCATTAATAAATATAATTGAAATTATGATTTAAATGTTTGCTTAACATAAAATCCCTGTTTCCTTACAGAAAACTATAATTGAGGCCGGCAAGAATGCGAGATGTTGCCGAGAGAACAGGTAAGCAACCACAATAAAACCATTCATATAAATTCTAACCAAAAATTATTTGGTTTCAGGTTACAATGCGAGCGACAGCGACACCGCGGCCGAAATTTTTACCCATTTCCTGTATAGGTAAGACATAGAAATATAAATTTATATGTGTATATTAAAAAAAAAAATGGTGTGTTACATTTTTATGTTCTTCTTTTCTTTCAGGAACCTTGTAGGTGACGACAAATGGAACCAGGTCCAGAAGTTTTTTTTAGAAACCAGGATAAATAAGGTAAGTGAAAATGGAATTTAGTGTGATATTAAAATAAAAATTTACATCGGGCATGCCCCGCTATGAAAGATCGGTAACAGAAACGTTTGATTACTCCATCGTATCGTTACGCTAGGGTAGTAAAAAAAAAATTAGCAAAATGTGTTCGATAGTTTGCACAAAAAAAAAAAATTTAAAAACGAAAAATAAGTGCTGAGAAAATCAGAAGTGGAATTTACAGTGTGTAAAAAAAACAAAAAATTTTGAACGAAAGTTAAAAATGAAAAAAATTAACTGGAAAAATCACATTATCATAAAGATAAAGTATTAACCGCGGCGTAAAAAACCAAATTGAACCCAATTGTTCTGACTGACACCGGGTGATTTTAGGAAGAAACACAAGGACTAAGTCCACCAAGGATGCTACCCCTTGGCGGGAAATACCCCTTGGTTTCTTCAAAAAAAAAATTTAAAGGTTTTATTAACAAAAGAATATATGAAATATATGCAAAAACTAAACTCATTTTTAATTAAATTATTATTAAATCAAATTTCTATAACATTTTGATTTTTATTATGCTTTTTAAATTAAAATAAAATTATTAACTTAATTTTTTTTCTCTACAGGCTTAGACACGGGCTTCAAGGCAAACTTCAGAAAAGTAGCTTAGCCATTGCCAGCCTTTAACAGGTAAGTGAAAAAGTTAACCACCAAGAAAACAAAAAAAATTACAAAATGTTTATTCCCTTAGCAAAATTCAAATATTATAGGGACATATTATAAATGAATATAACTACTAGATATAGAAAAACAAAAGCTAACAAAAAAAAAAATATTTTAGCAACTTGGGAATTAACCTAGCGTTTCCACATGCAAGTACAAGTTCGAAAAACTCAATACACTCACACTTTTTTACTAACACCATCACATTTTTCGTACTTGCAGCTCAACTTGCAACAGAATTTGCTTGCAAGTAAATTTTTGACACTTGTCGCAAGTAAAATGACAAATGAAGAAACAGTGTTGCCGTGGATGACTTTTGTATCAATCTTCTAGTACTTAGTAAAATAAAAGTTATGTTTATACCGGATTTTCTGTGTATTTATAAAAAATAACTAATAAAAAAAAGCACAACTATACAACAACGCATCTAAATGGTAATTTTAATCATGAATTTTAAGCATTTTGAAAAAAAAAATTGTTAATCAAAATATTTTCTCTGTAACATTATGATATCGCCACTACGGCAATACTGTAGTCACATATTTTATAAAATAAACATAATTTTTTCATCAAGATGGACAGAAAACAGAAACCCAAAACCTTCTTTTTCCACATTTTTTTTTCACATTCGCTTTTTAATTTTTTTAATTCGTTTAATACGGCAATTTTTGATAGAAGTTTACTTGTTGACGACATTTTAAAAATGAACTTGCACTGTGCTGTGTAGCCACTCAAAAAATTGTTGTGTTTTTTTTGACATTTCTTCTGATTTTCGATATTAATACGTATACACTACTTGCAAGTAATAACTTGCATGTGGAAACGTGGGGTAAGTGGGAATACAAGGGCTAAAATCACCAAAGCTTAAGGCTTTGGCGGGAAGTACCCCTTGTATTCCTATAGAAACATTGCTTTAAAAATATTAAATAAAAGTAGAAGTTAAAATTTTCTAAAAGGTTTCGGCAATAAAAAGCGTATATTTCATAATAACCTTTTAGGACATTTCACTTGGAAATAAAGTATCTATAAAACTAATAACTTTTCATTTCCCTCCCACAGATTTATGAAGTTCAGGACTACGGATCGAAAAGAAAAGCAGCGGTATCCAGCTCAATTCAAGATCATCGGTATTGGTGAGTCCAGCTCAATCTATATTTAATATTATACTAATAATTATTACTATATTAGACTAACGACCATAATTAAGTATTTTATTCAAAATTTAATTCAAATGCAAAAAATTTAATTATCATAAAAAAAAAATGAGAACACAATTGCGTATTGCAAAAAAACTTTTCCATTCATTCTCACGGGTTTTGAATTTTCCAATGGTGATTTAATTCTTTATTTTGCCAAAACACCAAAAATTGCACTTTAATTGCCTTAAACACAAGTAAATAAAAAGAGCAGCCTTTCTGAGCGAAAGCTGTTCAATGATATTCATTGTATTTTGCTACAACTTGCTGTAAGATCGGAATCAGAAAAATGTTACCAGTCTTGGTGGCTAACCATTCCTAGCTCTTAATGGCAAAGTTCCCCAAAGTGTTTAAAGGAAAGGCACCGCAAGTCTGGTATCGGTTACAAACGTAACCAGCTTATAAACGTTATTCTATGGTTGAGCAAAACATGAAAAAAAAATAAAAAAAATTAAATAAACTTGTCAAACAAAGGCAATTAAAATAATATGGTTTAAGTGTTTTACCACCATAAAGAAAAATTCATCTATGGTCATAGAATTTCCATATGAAAATCAAAAATAAAAAAAATTTAAAATGAATATAAAACAAGTTAGAGTGCTATATTCGGCTGTGCCGAATCTTTGATACCCTCCACCGACAGTTCGAATGTTTAAGGAGTAATATCTGTATGATGTCTTTTTATTATTATTATCTTAAACTGTGACAATTTGTTATTAATTATGGTTTTAGGAGACTAAACTGTTTTCCGGGAGTAGGGCATATATGGGGCCTAAGGTAAATTATGTACCGATCTTCACGAAATTTCACAGTATCATTTATAGTCCTATAAAATTGTGACGAGCCAAAATTTGTTATGATTGCATTATTTTTTACGGTTTTAGGCGTACTAAACTGTTTTCCGGGAGTAGTGTTTATATGGGGCTTAGGGTAAATTATGGACCGACCTTCGCGAAATTTTACAGTGTCATTTCTAGTCGAATAAAACGGACTTGTGCAAAATCTTATGTCATTCCGTGCATTTTTGCATCATTTATGTTAGTTTTTGTAACAAAATTATCAAGTTTTTGAAGGTGGTGGTTCCACATTTTGATTCATAGCTCTGGTCCTACTGAACCGATTTTGCTGAAATTCAATCCCAAACTGCTTAGGATAACTACAAGCAATTTGACACCTAGTTTGTTTATTTCTTTTGAGTTTTTCGAAAGTGAGCGTGTTTTCAACAGACGGACAGACGGACAGACAGACGGACATGGCTAAATCGACTTAGAATTACTCAAGCAGCCAGAATATATATACTTTATGGGGTCTGAGATGAATAATAAAAAAGTTTCACACGGAATGACAAACTTAGTATACCCTCTTCACAACTAATTGTGGTGGAGGGTATAAAAACGATATAAAAAAAAATTATTATAAAACGAAATCAAATTTCTATAACACAACTTAGTCACTTTAGAAACTAGTTTAGCTTTTAGTTACTAATATTAGAGATATTTACCTAAAGTTATTTAAATAAAAATCTAATATTATCGTAAAAAAAAAAAAATATTGAAAAATGTCTTTTTATTTAAACCTTTTGGAAGTTAGGTTTTGGTAGAAATTGTTAGGACTAAGACCACCAAGGAATTTAAAGCTATTGCTTTAAATCCTTGGCGTGAAATACCCCTAACAACTTCCCCTGGAGGTCTTCTACCTCATAGAGGCTATTGCCTATAGGACGTACAATTCTGCATTTTAAAAATTTGCTGGCAAGTTTCGCGTTATAATTGTTTTTGAAATCGCTATGCTGGAAATTGCGTCGATAAACCTCTTGCCCCGGTATAAACTTTACTTGACGACAGCGCATATTGTAGCTTTTCTCATTTCGCAGATAAGCCTTGTGTAGCTTTTCTCTTATTTGTTTCCTAATTAAGTCAAGTTTTATTTGCTTAGGTATAACGTTCATTTCGGGATCGCTTAGGCTTTGTAATTTCTTGGCTAATTTATACACACTACCATGTGAAATCATATTCATGCCGAATAGGGCAAAATATGGTGTTACACCAATTGAGGTTTGGACCGACGAACGTATCGAAAACTCAATTTCAGACAAGTATTTGTCCCATTCGGTATGGTCATTTTGTAGGTACGATCTGATAGCGGCCAAAATAGTTTGGTTTACACGCTCTGAAGCGTTGGCTTGCGGTGAATATATGGCAGTTTTCATGTGAACGATTCCAAAGTTTTTAACCATATCTTGGAATTCTTTGCAAATAAATTGCTTGCCATTATCTGACACTACAGTCTCGGGCGTGCCAAACTTGTGAAAAACTTCAGAAATTAAAAACTTTATAACGTTTCTAGAATTTGCTTTTGCCATGGCCTTAAGAAGTACAAATTTAGTTAGGTGATCTAGCACAATAAAAATAAAACTATTTCCATTTTTTGAACGCGGGTATGGCCCCAAAAAGTCCACAAATATACGCTGAAATGGGCGTTCAGTTTGCGACTCTGCGCCCATCGGTGGCCTTAGCGTCTGATTTGCTGGTTTTGTTTCTTTGCACACTTGACAGTTGGCTACAAACGAGCGAATTTGTGAATTTTGATTTGGCCAATAGAAATATTCTTTAACTCTACTTAGCGTCTTACCTAATCCTCCGTGTGACGAATGCGGCGGATTGTGACAATTTCCTATTATTTTTGTTGTTAGGTTTGCAGGAATCCACAGTTTCCACGAAAAGTCTTTATTGAGCGGATTGCCATCATAAGGTACAGTTCTTTTATATACGAGATTGTCCACAACTTTAATGTCGGGCAGCTGATCCGCATTTTCGTTGACATGGGCAATTAAATCTAGGTAATCTTGGTTTTTAAAATGTTCTGAGTCCATATCAATAAAATTGTTTATGCTTGCAGATATTGCCTCCATGTTATACCTAGATAACGTATCAGGGACTATGTTTTTAGAACCAGGTCGGTGTTCTATGCCAAACGAAAATGATTGTAGGTGAAGGCTCCATCGAGCAAGCCGCCCGCTAAGATCCTTGTGTGCCATTAGCCATTTAAGGCTGCTGTGGTCAGTAATGACTGTAAAGGGCATAAGTTCTATGTATGGTCTGAATTTCTTCACAGCCAATACCACGGCCAAACACTCTCTCTCCTTCACTGAATAATTTTTCTGTGCGGGTGTCAATTTCTGGGAGAAAAACGCTATAGGGTGTTCGCCCTCGGACTCATCCTTCTAAAATAAAACGGCTCCAATACCTATATCAGAGGCGTCACCTTGTACATAAAAGTGCTTGTGAAAATCAGGATGTACTAGCACTGGACTGGTAGTAAGGGCTACTTTTAGCTTATCAAAGGCCTCTTTTGCGTCTTCGGGGAAGTCAAACGATTTTCCCTTTTTAAGGGTGTTGATATGGTAGCATAATCGGGGATGAAGCGCCGGTACCAGCCGGTGGCTCCCATAAAGCTACGAACCTGCCTAGCTGTTTTCGGGTATGTATATTTTAAAATTGTTTATATCTTTTGTGGGTCATGCTTTAATTTTTCCCCTCCTACTATATACCCTAGGTATCTTAACTCCCTAAAGCAAAACTTCGACTTCGCGACGTTAATGGTCAACCCCGCTAATTCCAAGCAATCAGATACCTGTTTAAGCAACCCCAGGTGAGTTTCAAAATCTGGCGATACTATTAGAAGGTCATCCAGATAGACAAAGATTCTATCGCGAAGTGCACCAGGGATCACTTTATCCATCAAACGGCAAAGTCTTTGGGCTGCGTTACACAACCCAAAAGGCATTACCGTAAAATGGTAAAGCGGCCTTCCAGGCACCGTGAAGGCAGTCTTTTCTCTACTGGCGACTTCTAACGGTATCTGCCAGAATGCGTCTTTTAAGTCCACGCTTGATATAAAATACGTGTCTCCTAACCGGCTGAGCAAACCTTCAATGTGCGGCAGAGGATAGGCGTCCTTGACCGTGAGGGCATTTAGCTTACGAGCGTCCAGACACAACCGATTCTTCTCGCCCTTACGGACGAGAGTAACCGGATGGCTCCAAGGACTCTCGCTTTGCTTAATGACTCCAAGATCAAGCATCCTATCAAGCTCTGCGTACATTAACTTTTGCACAGCTGGCGAGACCGGGTAGTGTCTATCCTTCACCGGAGTTGCGTCTCGGGTATCTATTATATGGACTTCTAGCGGAGTCCGCCCAAGACCGCGCTTAGTATAGCAAGGAAAATTTGCTACCATTTTTTCTAAAGACTCCCGCTGCTCCGGTGTTAAAATATGAGTTTTTACCCTGTCCTCTATACCCTCAGGTTCTGCGCACAAATCGACGCCATTTGTAGTTAGGCTACTGACATTAGCAAAAAGATTAAATTTTTTCATAAAATCCACCCCTAGAAAAAGTGGTCTGTTCAATGTTGGGACCAAATAGAACGTAATATCTTCACTTATTTTATTAAAATTTACTCTTACCCTAATACGACCAACTATTTTATGGGGACTGCCATCAGCAGTTTTTATAAAAGATGTGAAGTTGAAAATTGGTAATCCCGTCCCCTGGACAAATTCTACACAACCTTTCCCGAGGCACGTTACCGTGGCTCCGCTATCGAGTAAACCTGTGATTTTACTATTGCCAATCTCAATCGTGGCATATAACCTAAAATTATCACCCTCGTACAGTGTCGCGGCCATAATCTCTTTTCTAATTCTTCTTATAACCTTGTACCTTTCCCTAGCCTTTTTAATTCTATTTGAAACCTGCCCAAAAATTCTTACTTTTGCCTCATTATACTCCCTAACTCGTTGATGAAAAGGTTTTAAAGGTCGAACAGTGGGCTCTTTATCAGCGCCTTTTTCCCTTGTGTTGTTAACTAAAATTTTCACAGGGTTCCCACATTCGACGCTGTTACCTAATTTGATGGCTGGGCTTATGTTTGCGTTGAACGAGTCTCCCCAGTGTGAGGCTTGTTCAGCTGCAGGTTTCCCTGGCACTTAGGGCATTTCGGTGTTACTACGTTGTCACGACCACATCTAAAACAGAAAATTCTGCGCGTAGGCGACGGACAGTCCATTAAACTATGGCCCCTTGCTTGCAGTTCCAGCAAGTATAACGGCTATTTGGGCTAATGGCATCGACCTCTACGTTTGCTACCGGTAGCTCCTCTTCCTCATACTCAAGCTCGTGAACGCGCTGAGTCGCGAATGGACGGGGTTGAAACGGCTGCCTTTGGCTAGAAACTAAATTTTCCGCTCTTTTGGCCTGTTGACAAAAATCATTCAAATCATTAATTTTCACGGCAAACAAAAGGTGCGAAAGCGATGGCTTTAGATTGGCCTTCATAATTTCAATGAGATCAGTCTCAGTATATGGTGACCTCTGCTGATTTCTTAGCCTCATCACTGCATTATAAAAATCTTCAAACGTCTCTTGCGGCAGTTGACGTCGATCCATAATTTTTTTTGCAGCTGAAATTCATTTTCATAACGCCTGTACTGGGTCAAAAACGCTCTTTCCAAGTCCTCCCAGGACTGAATTGGTGTCAGTTTGCGCATGTTCCAGTACCAATCTAGGGCTTGACCTTCCAACAGCAAATGAAAACTGCGGCGGATGTCATTGAACGAGCAGTTATAGTCCTGCCTAAGGACATCCACTCTGAAGATAAAATCTTCCGCACTCATCGACTTAGTGGTACCATAGAATTTAATACCCCACTTCGACAAGTCGATCTTACGAGACGAAAAGCCAAACTCTGGCGGCATACTTGGCACCGGTGACGTATGCGCGACAAAAGCAGGGGCGTGCGAATGAGCTGCGAATACAGGTGCTGGCTGGTGAACCGCTGCCTGCTGCTGTGCACTAGCTGGTGTTTGCTGAAAATTATACGGCTGCTGAAAATTTTGTTGAGGTAAGTAGTTTTGTGGTTGCTGCTGTGAAAAATTATTTATTAATCTATTTTCCTCCTAGGTGGTTGCGGAGCGTATGAACACTGAGGTTGCAAATTTAAAACTCCCATGTGCTGTGTTGGCAAAGTCTGGGTAACCCCTGCGGGGTTTACCTGACTTGCAGATACACGCTCCAGTGCGCGCGAAATTTGTTGTTGCATCTGCTGCTGCAATTCCTGCATCTTTCTAGAAAACTTGCCCTGTATTGAGCCCACGACCCCCTCAGCTGAGCCCACATGACTGGCCGGTTGGGGAGCTGGAGCAGCAGTTGCGCCTTGCCTAAACTCCTGCTGCACGTTTCTGGCAGTAATACTGCTATACTCGGGTGAAGTTATGGTGCTGTTTGAAATGCACGCCTCATTAGAAAAACCCGTACGATCATGCGCCAATGACATAAACTGCTGTACAGCCGGCGTTATTGTTGCCATGGTCGTAGTAATGGCTGCTGCGGATGGTGCAGAAAAAACTGGGGCAGCTGTAGAAACGAGTGTTTCTTCTGTAGGGCGAGGTATGTTATACATATTAGAACCAGATTCTACTCTTATATTTTCAGATTCTAAACGACCTCTGACAGAACGTGTTAAAACCATATCTATTTCTAGATAGATTTAGAAATTTAACAAAACACAAGCTTCCAAAACTTTAACTAAATAACACTTTCTAAAAATTGTACCTCTTTATTTCGGCTTTGGTTCAAAAGCAAAAAGGTAAAAAAAAAACCATAAACAAAAAGAAAGAAATAAAAGAAAAAGAATAATATGTTTGCCACTGTAAGGTGTGAAAAAAAAAAATAAATTATACGGTTGCCGTAAAATAAATTTACGCAAGGTAATAAAATAAATAAATAACACTTGATAAAAAAAAAAAACAAATCAAAACGTATCGGGTTACAATAGGTTTTTTAGGTGATGGTAAGGATAAACGAAGTAAACGATCAACCCTCAAGGTGAGTTCTAAAATATATTAAAACATTTGGTGCAAAAATTTACTTTCAAAAAAATTTTTTACTTTCAGGTTAATATATTTAAATATACTGATAAAAATTTTGTTTTGGTACACTGGTGCAAAAACAAAAAAACTGTTTAGTTTCACGAGGACCACGAACGAAATTTGTTGCGAGCAACTAGGTTTCTGCCCTAAACACAATCACTACCTAGGACTTATCACTACAATCCCGCCCGAAACGGTCGAATGGAAACGAATTCCATTATTTATTTGCCGTACCTTAAAAAAAAACGAAACTAAATTTTGGCTATTGGAAAAAAAAAAACTTGGATTGAATCCCTGATTTATGCTTTTACCGTAGCAAGCCTATCTAGCCACTAACAAACCAGCCTACACTAAAAACTGAAACCGAGGATTTAAACTTTCATATAAAGATAACGACTTTTGCCGTTGCTACGCGAAAGAAGCTCTATAGCCCCATCTTCCGGGATCTACAGTCAAAGGTAAGCTACCTCTATATGAAAAACTATTGTATTGAACTCTAATTTAAATTCTCTCTCATCTAAACAGGTTACATCGCCCATAAACCGATGTCACAACGCGTTGAGGACTCTTAGATGACTCAAACGGGACCTACGCCAGTCTTAGGCAAAGGATCTGCCTAGACAACACTAACTGAGTGGTTCACTTTCGGGCCCCACGTTGGGCGCCATTTTTTGTAGCAGTAGCAGCTGGTGTTTAAAAAAAACACGAAAGGTAACCATAAGGTCAGGTGTGGCCAGATTGTTGGCGGCGCTGGCATGCTGGCGTAAGTCCGGCTAGGGCTCGCCGTAGCGATGGCTGCTACAAAAAAAATCATGCCAGCTAATTTGGGACATACGAAAACAAAAAAAAGAAAAATAAAGGAGCCCGAAAGTGAACGCCGATAAGAAAAAAAAAAACAAATCTATTGCCACTATTAATGCATTTGCACCGTGTACTCACCTGTTGCCCCTTTCACCTGAGAGTTGAGTTGCCGGGTGTTTTGCCAACTCCTGTCCCTCCCGCTTGAAATCCATCCGGACTTCACCGTGATGACCTGGAAACAAATTTGATCATCCCAAAATCTACTATTTATCTTACTATCACCCTCCTATTTGCTTCACCCCAGTGAGTTTATCTTCTCATTATTTTAAAATAAAAACCATTAGAATTTTATGTTCAAATTCATTATAAACAATCTAACAGTTTTATTGAAAAATTTTATCATTCAAAACATTTTGTACAATTTATCAAACAAAAAAAATAATGAAAATGAAATAATTTAAATAAAATAAAAAGAAAATATATAAACGGTTAAAACAATTGAGTTTTAATTAAAAATTTCAAGTTTCAAAAAAAAATTAAATTTGCAAAAAAAAAAAACTAATTAATATTTTTTCTCTCCCTCCCCAGAAAAAGCTGGATGACAGGAACTGCCATCGGTCCGTAACGTGTCCTAATTAATTATTGTGGTGCGAGGTAAGTAAAGTCCTATTACAATCAACGAACCAATAGATATATCAGTTTAAATTTACTCTCTTCTTTTCTATGATAAGGAAAACAACATTACCTCCTGGGCAACTACCCTACAACGACTAACAGGCCTGAGCTCAACCCCTAAATTCTACGCGCACCTGGGCAAATACGCCACCAGGGACTGACTCGAAAGGTAACGAAAATAAAATATGTTTCCCCTATTAAAAAAAACCAATATATATATATATTTTTATAATTCGTCCGTTTAGTTGTCCGTCGTAAAAGTCCGAGTCAACACAATTGGAAGAATACCTGAACCCTGGAACGGGGGGTATGGAGCTGAATGATTCCTATTCCCACGATGGATGTGGCAGCGATGAGGTGGTGGCTGTTGTATGTTTTAATTTTATTTTATCAGTTTTTAAAATTGTCAAACTTTTACTTTTAGATCTCTGTTTTACTTTTTTTTGTTTTAAGATCTCGAATTATTAGAATAATTGCTATTTTTAGTTGAACTGTTGATTTTTGATTTTTGATATTTTTAGTTAGGCTTGAGTTCATTAAATTTAAGTTTAAATTATATTAAATTTAATTATTTTAATGTTTGTTTTTAACTTTACATTTCTTGTGGCAAATTCTTTCACCTTTAGACCTTACACATTAACCCCCGTATTTATAAACGAATATTAAATTTAACAAACGTTTATTAAGGAGAATTTTCATACAAAATTTGTTTTGTAAACCTTTATTAAATTTAAAAATTTTTTATAAATACAGGCGTTATAGTCTTATCAAAGTTTTATTTTTATTCTTTATTTTTTTTAACTTTTTCACAATATTGTTTTTTTTTTTAAGTTGTGAAACCTCTCACTTTTTAATACAATGAAATAAAAAAATTATTATTTAAAACCAATTTTTGCTGCTGTTGACTTTTTTCCTTTAAAAAAAAAAAATTGTTCTTTTCTTCGGATTTCACATCTGCTGTACTTTCCCACTTACCACATCTTTTTTTGTACACGAGAAAAAATAAAAAAAAGGCCGACATTTTGCTCTTTGGCGACCAAGAAACCTCGGTCGAGCAAAATGTCGTCCAATATAATATTCCAAGCAAAAAAATTTCAGCAATTTAATTTTCATTCTGTTTGTTTGCTTGTATATTTATTTGTTTACCTTTCTTCCTCTTGTTACAATTTTCACTTTGTCCCTTTCTCTACACTACGCTTGTCCCTTTCTATCTATATTCGGCGTTGCCAACCTTTACTTCCATTAACCCTCTAAAGGGTACACACGACAGTAAATAAATCATAATAATTTTTTCTTTCTTATTCGGGATGAAATCCACTTTAAAAAAAATTTTAAAATTTTGTTTTTGTTTTAAATATAATTGATTCAATCTTAGTTGTTCTTAAACCAATCTCATTTTCGGATTAGTTCAAGTACGAAATCGGTATTGAATATGGATAATTTAAGTATTTTGCGATTGAAAATCAGTACTTGAATCAATCTTTTTGTACTTGATTCAAGAAAATCCGTACTCACCGTACTATTCTATTAATACCGCTTCGGATTAATTTGAGTACGGATGGATTGATTTTTCTTTTGATTGTATGTACAATTTTTATTAGTAATTTTCCACAAAGAAAAAAAAAATTAAAATAATGATTTTCAACGCAATAGCTGTTGTCTAATTAGTTGTTACACAAATATATTTGATGGTTTAACTAAAGGTTAACAAAAAGTTGGAAATAATATTTTATTGGTTAAACCATTGTTTTCGCTAACTAATGACTGTAAATTTGAGCTTAAGAAAAGCAGTTGACTCAAAGTTTTTTGTGTAACACACACTTACGCATAACAAAATAGGCGTTTCAAAATTTGCATTACCTTTTATTGTTATTTAACTTCATTTATTTTGTCTTTAAACAAGCCGCCATTATTGTTTTTTTTCATAATTCAAATGTCTTTTTTTTTTTTTTTTTTTTTTTTTTTTTTTTTTTTTGTGCAGGGAAGTATTTTTAGTGCTAAATGGAAAAAACCATAGTTGCCCCACTAAGTACTACTAGATTTTCAGTAGATTTCGTCAAAATCGATGCACGAAGTAGATTTTGTTTCGTATGGGAAATCTAAGCAAAAATAACTAGATTTTGCTCAAAATCTCTCAAGTACTAGATTTCGTTGTAGTGTAAGTGGACTATTTGTTCAGTTTTTTGAGTGCTTTTTATTTAAAATTTACTACACAATCAATCGCATGTCATGTGTAAACCGCACATTCGTTCGAAATCGAGGGTCATGAAGTTTGTTTATATGTATTTAAGGATAAAATGTTTACCTTCCTTGAAAATTTAAATTTGGTTGAATTTAACAATATGATGTTTAAATGAAATAAGGTACAACCGCAGTAGATATTAGAATCAAAAGAAAAATCTATCCATCCGTACTCAAATTAATCTGAAGCGGTATTTATAGTACGGTGAGTACGGATTTTCTTGAATCAAGTACAGAAAGATTGATTCAAGTACTGATTTTCAATCGCAAAATACTTAAATTATCCATATTCAATCCCGATTTCGTACTTAAAATAATCCAAAAATGAGACTGATTTAAGAACAACTAAGATTGAATCAAGGCCCATTAAACAGGTCTGCGCAAGAAACCTGATGATCATTGTTTTGTTTCTTTTTAGCTGTCAAAATTTGTTAACATTTTGCTTACATGAGCATGTATATGTTTGTTTACGTTTATTGTTTTTTCCCAAACAAATTAGTTTTATGTGTATGGTATGCCACACACACACGTTTTTTCCTTTTGCTTTATATATGCAGTGTTACCGTCGGAAATTTTTAAAAAGTACCAAAAAATGGAGATATCTACACTCACAATATTATTACAGTAACGGACTGTAGTTTATTTAAGAAGTATTCCGTTCAGTCATTTTTAAATAAATAAACATTTAAAATTCCAAGCAAATTTATTTTTAACTGATTCTAACAGTTATTCAAAAAACTAAGTGCACATTAATACGGATTTTCAGTTGCAGTTAATATTGTCAGTTGATTTAGTAAACTTCTTCTTTATGAATATAAAATGAAAATGTAATTCAAAATAAAGAAAGTTCATTTAATTTTTACTGTCAAAAATTCAACCGCGAATTCCGTAAAAAAACAAAAGAATATTCAGTTATTTTATAAAATTTAACTGTCAAAAATTCAACACTATATTCAGTAAAAACAATCAAATATTCAGTTATTTTATACAATTTTACTGTCAAAAAATTAACCCCATATTCATTAAAAACAATTAAATATTCCGTTATTTTGTACAATTTTACTGTTAAAAATTCAACACCATCAGGGGTGTCATGGAAATCGAAAACGTAAAACAGTTCTTTTTATTAAACTTTTAATCAAATTTTTACAATTTTTGTTAAAAAATTCTGTTTAATAGGGAGATCATTATTTGTATTATAATTTTTATTACAGAAATCTTATTGAAAAACGACTCTTAAAATTATAAATAAAAATCCCTGCACATTCAGTAAAAACAATTAAATATTCAGTTATTTTACAAAATTTTACTGTCAAAAAATTAACACCATATTCAGTGAAAACAATTATATATTCAATTATTTTATAAAATTCAGTTATTTTCGTTTACTCCACAAAAGCGCCGAATTTAAAATGACGGTAAATTTACATAAAAACCTAGGTAACTACATACATATCTACTTATTTTGCTTAAAGTTTTATTTGATTTATTCTCTTCAATTTATATTACCGAAAAAGAATAAAAAAATTTAACCATGCGGTTACCAGAAACGCAAAAAGTTATTCAAGGTAAATACATTGTTATTAAAATCACATATGTGTGTACTGGAAACACAAATATGCGTGTTTATAAGATGAACGAGTAGGTACTACATTTAAAATAAAAACAAATTTTGAAATGTTGTTGTATATTATTTAAATAAGAAGGGCGAAATTTTTATACGTCTTATAAAAACGTATTAACTGATTCTCTTTATTTAATGAAATACTACTTGGGTACATTTTTTATGTTTATGGTAACGATATATTGTCAGTAACTTGTTTGCTTTCAACAGAGTGGGAATCAGGGGTGGAAAATGGCTTTTATAATTTTGTACCAACTATGAAAACAAAACGTACTTTTTATGCCATGACTTTTTTTAATATTTATTTAAAAAAAACAAGCTTAACGGATACAAAAATTTCCTTTAACCTCAAGTGAACGATAAGTTTAATAAAGGTTCATACTACCTGGTAGGTTAAAATAAAATTATAATACGTTAACACCTTTAATACGGCCATTAAATTGTACCTTTTGCTAACGGTGGATTCATCCATGCGTTCCGAACAATATTTTCGTCCGGCAATAATTTTTTACTGAGAGTGTTCTGCAGAACGATTCACCCATTAAGCTGCCATATGGTTTACAGATATAAGCACTTATAGAAACTGGCAGCACAACTAGCAAACCACTAACATATTTTGAATAATTTGAAAAGTGTGTTAAAGAAAATGGACGAAAAAAGGATTGTATTTATTATTTATTATTTATTTATTATTTATTATTTTTAATTATACATATTAGGTTTTTTATATTATTTAGCAGAAAACAATCATTTCAACTTCTATGAACAAATTAAAAAAAGTGGCAACTCAGTTCATTTTGTTCTGAACAAAAATTAAAATTAAACCAATTCAAGAAAAAACTTGCAGAACAAAATAATTTCTCTCTCTCAGAAGTAAGATGTCAAACTCTATTTAAAAATATTTTGTCCGGACAAAAAAATTGTTTGGAACGCATGGGTCAATCGTTCGAAGAAAAGCTGATCATTAAAAAGAAAAAAGGGGCAAAAAAGAGAACAAAACAAAATTTAAGTTGACATCTAGAAAATCGTTGAGATTTTGAAATTGTACTAAGTAAGCCGCGGTAGTATCACGGTACTAACAAAGTCCAAAATGTAACAAGAAAATACAAGTGTACCATGATTTCCATCCATGGTGTGAATGTAGTAGATCGTTTTCTTTTTTTTTAATGAGAGCGAACATTTGTTTGATACACTGAGAAGTATTGATAACAAGCTACATAAATTTATGCATGTTTTCGATTTGAATGCATGTTTATATCAGTGTTTAAATCGACTTATACACTTGCAATATAATTGTTTAATTTTCGTATTGTATAATTATTTATATTCAAAGGTGGCACAATATATTGGGAAAAATCAAAATCCTTTTGATTTTTATTGCGCTACGAAAAGTAAGTGAAATGTGTTGGCAACATTGTACAATGCTGTTTATATTTTTCCTGTAGGTTATGGACCCTATTACGGTTTACAACTCAACTCAGTTGAGTTGTAATTTATTAATTCTTGTATTATGGTTAACAACTTTGCTATATTGTGGTGAACAAAAATTACAACTGTTCACAACCAGTTGTCTTAATAGGGGCCTATGTTTTCCTTTTTATTGAATGAAAGTTGGGCCATATTTTAATTGAAACCATTGTGCCACTATTGAATCATATAGGCCAAAAGGGAAATAATACGGCGAATAGCATATACAACAATATTGTTTAATGGATGGGTGCTTAAAAGCATCCATCAACCAGAAGCTTTTTATTTTTCTTTTGCAATTGAAATTTTTAAAATTTTTATCGATAGCCAATGTTTTGATTTTTGTTTGTGCAAAAAAGCCAATCCATTATTTTTTATATTTTTATTTTTTGAAATTTACTTTTTTTAAAATAAGTATTCTTGATTACACTACGCCACAAAAAAAAAATGAACCTCAAAAATTAGATCTTTTTTAAGATAAATCGGGGCTGCTGAGCACGAATATGGCATTCATCTATTTTTCTCAAGAAGCGTTTTCGAGATATACGCGAAAATTGTGTTTATTTGCAGTTGTTTTATGTATTTCGAAAAATCTCGAGAACTGTTCAACTGAATTGTACAAGATTTAACTAAATTTAGATTTAATTGTCATAACAATTACACCAAGACTTGTTAGAAACCACAATTAGAAAAATTCATCACTTCTTTCAGTGTAATACTCTCATTCTCATTACTCGTTGGGAACAGGGTTGTCAGATTAATTTTTACCTTTTTCGCCAAATTCAATGTCAAAAATCGACAAAATCGCCAAAGCCTTTGTTTTTTAGCTTTTGATAAAAAATACATACTTTTAGAATTGTTAAAAATATTTTTTATAAATTCTAAAAAATAAATTTGTTCAGTATCGCTAAAATTCGCCAAAAATTAAAAATGAATCGCCATAATATATGTTTTGTTTAATATTTATTTAGAACACAGTAAAAATAGTTAGTGAACACAAAAGAGGTACAATGTTTATTATAAGATAATTAACAGCCGATCCCACGATGTCATACGTTAACGTTCGCATCGAAAATAACATTTAAAACAAAAACAAATTTTAGAAATTGTTTTTATTGTAATTTTCTATGCGAACGTTAACGTGTGACATCGTGGGATAGGCTGTTATAGTGGTCTACTTAAAGCCACAAAAAAAAGAAAGACTTTTTGCAGTTAGTATTAAACAAATATTGGATATACATTTCTATATTAGTTGCAGTATCTAAAACGCTTCACTTGCAAGACTCCCTATTTGTCTTCTTTTTTGGAATACATTGTGAGAAAATTACATTTATTCAATAAAGGTACAAAAGAAGTGCAACATGTACTATTCAAATTCATATAGTTTAAACTTCGTAATAACGCGTCTAGAAGTTCGTTATGCATTCTTCTTCGAAAGCGAGATTTTGTGGAGTTCATAATTTAAACACAGACAATACTTGTTGTAATTACCAGCATATAAAGAACAGCCAAAGCAAGTTCTTTTAAATGGTACGTACCTGCCGTATCCATGTACCTTTAACATTTTGGGCTAAACCAATATAAATTAGTTAAATATCATCATTAAAACCCTCTTTACAATTAACAGACGCAAATTTTTTCGAGTGTGCTTCGTAAACATCAAATGATAACACTGTGAAAGTCGAAAAATGAAAATGAAAATTTGCGAAGACTTAGGTATATCTATGGCTAAAAATGGACAAAATCATTACTTTTGATCGACATTAATGGTTTAAATTACTTGAAATTTTGAAAAAAGTCAAAGCATTCCGTAAAAGAAAGTTAAGAAGGCAAAAATACTAATACAGTCGAAAAATTTTTTTTAAATAGCGCAGACTTAGCTATATCCATGAAAAATGGTTATATACCGATTCCTCAAAAACTGCAGACAATCTGACACTTCCAAATGTACTTTCGCACTCAGGGGACTCCCCCCTAATATTCCGAAAAGGATTCATCGAAGTTCATTTTTTTCGGGTCAAAAACTATCACAATGTAATAAATTGCCACAAAAATACAATGGGAAAATGTTCATAGACTTTAACTATATTCATGTTTTAAGGAATTATATTTATTGATTCTTTCAAGAGCACTTTTAAAAACGAAAAACAAATTTTCTCGAAGATATTTATTATCTTCTTTAGCCATTTGAACATACATACTTTCATATAATGACCATATGAATGCCTAAAATTTCATACATTAAAATACTAGAATAAAGTAATATTTATTCTTCTAATTGTATATAACGAATTTAAAAACAAATCCATACCTTATCAAAAATAGCCAACAAAATCGCCAACTATTTTTTTAAATCGCCAAAAAGTCGCCATGTCGTCAAATCAAAAATTAGGTCGCCAAACAAGTTTGAAAATCGCCACATCTGACAACCCTGGTTGGGAACAAAACTATTTTACACAAAAAAAAAAAAAAAAAAAAACACTGTTGTTTTTGTGTCGACCTTATAATTGAACTAAGTGGCCGTTTACATCGTTCGATTTTTGTCGTTGCGATTTTTACTTTATTGGTGAGAGGAGGGATGAATAAATTATTCTCTCCCATAACTTAAGAATCACAACGACAAACATCGAACAATGTAAACGGCAACTAAGAAGCAGACAAAAAGTAACTGTTTTTATTTGTATGTTTGTACAATGTACATACCAATTAACGTACAAAGTTCATCTCTATACAACATTTATTTTTCATAAATGTAACAGTCATTAATCACAAGGCAAATTTGGTGCTTCTTTAAATTTAAAATTTTATAAATACCTATACAGTGGCTCAAAGTCATATTGGGACACTTACTATAGTCATTAGTTTGTCGAATATTTCGTCAAATCTATAAGCCTAAAAATAAAATGTTTACTATAGCATATTTAATATTCTAATAGTTTATTTAAAACAAAAACAAAAAATTCAATAGGTACTAAATTAAGAAATTGCTAGCGAAAAACTTAAATAGCTCATAAACTTTACACCAAATTAATAATGGGACAACATAAGATAATGTAAAAACTTAAGTGTTATAAATTATATTTAATATTTAGTTGGGAGACCCTTTTGCTGTATTACCGCCATTAGTCTATTTGGCATTGATTCCACTAGCTTCCGACAATATTCAGGTGATATATTTGACCATTCTTCCTTCAGAGCCACAACCAGCTCTTTTTTGTTTGAAATTTGTCTACTTTTCAATTTTTGCTCCAAATGACTCCACACGTGCTCTATCGGATTAAGATCCGGTGACTGCGGTGGAGTTTCAAGCACGTGTGGGCAATTGTAAAGCAACCAGTTCCGAACATTGTAAGCTTTATGCTTTGGGTCATTGTCTTGGTAGAAGTAGTAATCGTTTCCAAGACCCAGTTTTTCTGCAGTTGTGGAAAGATTTGACTTCAGCACATCAATGTAGTATCTGTGATCCATAATCCCTTCAATTATATGAAGATTACCTGGTCCAGCAGCTGAAATTGCACCCCATACCATAACTGACCCCAAACCATGTTTCACTGTCGGTCTTAAATTTTGCTTTAAGAGCTCAGTGTTCGGTTTTCTCCAAATGTATGAGAGCCCATCCGAGCGAAATATATTATATTTACTCTCATCAGTAAATATAACTTTTCTCCAGAATGAAAAATCTTTGTTTCTGTACTCCCTTGCGAAGTTAACACGTTTTTGCTTATTAACTTTATTGATGAAAGGTTTTCTCCTAGCCACTCGACCATGCAAATCATGCTTTCTTAACACATTTCTGATAGTTTCAGGATTTGCTGTTTTCCCTAAGCGTATTTCAGCCTCGGAGGCAAGTTTTGGAGCGCTTAAATTCGGATTTTTTTTTATTTGACGTACAAGCCATCGCTCATCCGTGTCTGAAAAAATTTTACGTTTGCTTGGTTTTGGGAGGTTCTCATAATTTTCTGAATTTGCATAGCGTTTTACAATATTAAATACCGTAGATTTGGGTTTTTGTACTATTTCTGCGATATTTCTTATTGTTTTCCCTTTTTTGAAATGTTCCATTATAAGCTTTCGTATTTCTGGAGATGTCTGCGAACCACGAGGCGCCATATCCAATAAATGAACTAAACTTAAAACTTTTTCAATAAAAACTTTCAATAAAACTTTCAATAAACTCAAGCTACTTCTATTTAAATTTTTTTTTGCAAAATATACCGTTATAATAAACTAAGAAAAGGAAGGTTGCCATATGTCCCATAATAACTTTGACGTGAAATTTGCATATTGTTAGACTTTTTTGTTATTGTTTTGTTTTTACAACAATAACACAAAATTTTTTGTATAATTTTAATGAACAGTTGCATTATTAGTAAAACTACAGTACAAATTTTATTTTTCCATTTATGGGATAAATAAAATTCCTTAAGTATACAAATTACACTTCTTGTCCCAATATGACTTTGAGCCACTGTATGTGTAAAAGAAATTAATTTGTTGTGAATTAAATTGTTGTTGTGAGTTATATTGTTCTTGTAAATTATATTGTGTAAAAATGTAAGTATTAAAAAATGTTGTTATTGTGAAAAATAATTAAATTTATTTTATTTATTTAAGTTTACGCGGTAACTTAAAGAAATGGCAAATTTTTAACAGATATCACTTAGAAAAGTTATTTGAAATTGGTAGTTTTCATCAGGCCAGAGAACTAGGAAGAGAAGTGGAGTTCATACAAAAATTCTGTATTTGGATTTCTTTACCAAACCAGAACATATCCGCCTGTGGCAACAACGCTTACGACTCATTAATGGACACAAATCAAAAAAACACTAACAATTACGTAAGTTACTGTTTCTAAATTTAGCAAAATAAAATTTTAATTTATTTACATATGTATATTTAGACATTACACCACGTTTTCAAAGACAATCCAATTTATAATGAACTGAGATCCTATTATGACAAGTATGGACAATTAGGGAGTGCCGAGCAAAATAAATTGTCTAGAGCAATTATTGATTTCTACATAGCAAAAAATAATAAATTGGAATCCACTAATTTACAAAATCTTGCATCTCAAATCGTAACATTATTTCCTAACGAAGCACAAGAAGTTTACTTTGAAAAACAAAAAAACCAAAGGGCGAAAGGCAAACTCTTCTTCAGATACCAAAATATGTTAAAGCCAAATGCGAAGCCAAATAAAAAGTCTCAAAAACAGTTAACTGAAAAAAATATTTCTGTTGCAAATGGTATGTACGAAATATAATGTACTTATATGTTTATTTTTTATTTTTTTTAATACATTTGTATGTATATATTTTATATATATTTTGTTTTAGTAGCAGATGAATTGCAAACAAAAAATTTTTTAAAATATAACTTTGCCGACAAGGAAGAAACATGCCAACGTTGGGGGCAATGTATAAATTGTCGCCTAAAAGAGTTAGCGGGATGTGCAGAAGCAAATATTGCAAATATTATTGACAGTTGGCCTGCATATAAACAGACTTTTGGGGCAGATCTGGTAAAAATAAAGTAAGCATATTTATGTGTATATTCCTGTATAATTAAATATATTTTTGTGTATATATTTTAGGTTTCAATTGATTTTGAGGGCTTATATCCCGAAAAAAATAATAACTTCTTTTCAAATTGGACGAAGTTGAATAGGATATTGCCAACGTATCTTAACATGAATTTAAAAGACGTTAAAATGAAATCGGTATGGGTAGAAGCAAAGGAGAAATGGTCATCATTAGATCAAAGTAACATACAAATACACGATTATTTTCAATATGAATAAAATTTTACTTTATTTACAGATACAAAAGATGCACTTTTTATATTTCTTTTACATGGAATTTTGAAACCTGAAAGAATTTCAAAAGAAGTTGGAAAATCAACTATAGCCGAATCTCAAATGGCTACCATCAAATTCGTAGAAGCGGAGATTTAGTTAAATTTATATAAAGGGCATTCACCATTTCTCCTAATTAAGAAAAGTCTTTTTGTAGTTGAAGAAATATTTGTAGTAGTAGATCAAATTATTACATTGGTATTTATAATTTTCTTAAATTTAAAATATTATATGTATTTAAGAACATGTACATATGTATTAAATAATTAATTTATAGTTTTCATGGTTTTTATTATTTATTTTATAAATATTGTATATTATGTATATATGTATGTATGTATGAATTTAATTTAAAAATCAATATTTTGTTAATAAAATAAAATAACAATATAAAATGTTTCTAAAAAATTTGTGTATTTGAAAAATTGGGGGTTATTTTTTTGACAGTAAAATGGTATAAAATAACTGATTTAATTGTTTTCACTGAATATGGTGTTAATTTTTTGACAGTAAAATGGTATAAAATAACTGAATATTTAATTGTTTTCACTGAATATGGTGTTAATTTTTTGACAGTAAAATTGTACAAAATAACTGAATATTTAATTGTTTTTACGGAATGCGGTATTAAATTTTTGACAGTAAAAATTAAATGAACTTTTTATTAAAAATAAATGAAAAATAAGTAGACCGGTTTTTAATTGAATTTTCATTTATTTTATATTACAATTTCAGTTAATTTTACGTACAGAATTTTGTGAGTGTACAAAAAAAGTGGCACCAAAAATTTTTTTAAAACAAGGGGCACATCTTTTAAAATAAAAATAAGTACACCATATTATGCATTTTTTACGTTTTTTTCTATTTATTATAATTTTAAATGGTATCAAAACTAAAATAAATATTTTGTAAATATTTCTCTCGAGAAGTAATTTTTATAAAATATTTACTTTAATGTTTTGGTAATTCAAAAACGTTAAACTTGTTTTCTGCCAAACATGTTTTTAAGATTATGACATTGCTGCAGCAAATAGAAGATATTTACGTAATGTGTTTTATATATACATTTAGTAATATATTTCTTGTACCATTCCTTCTGAATACATTTTCTTTGATTTATTTAAGACACTATATTGCACAGGTAGACATTTTAAAACTTTTTAGAAATTTATTTGCCCATTCCAACAGATTCTTATGTTTTTTGGAATGCTATGGCCGAATATGAGCACAGTTTTCTCTCATCACGTCACATTTATCAGATACACCAATTATTGTAATTTCGGATGATGTTTTGTACCACAATTAATAACAAAATCCATAGTTTAATAATTTTATTCTATAGTCAACCTAATTACAAAAGTTGTAGGCCCAGGCCTACGATGTCGACAATAAAATTTCTTTCGTATATTTGTTTTGAAAACAAAAACAAATTTTTGTTTTTATTATTATTTTCAATATACTTAAATATGCGAAAGAAATGTGCTTATCGACACCGTGGGCCTGGCAGCTAAGCTATAATCGGATGAAAACAAGAAATCCTATAACAAAAAAACGAATATATCACTTTTTCAAATACTTTATATATAATCAGTTCCTCACTTTAATACAAATAAATGCACGGCATGCATACATGCTACTAAATTTAAGTGCTAGTGTTTTAATTTCTTTACTATAGCATATTTAATTTTTATCCAATTTCGTCTATTATTGCTTCAAATTTTTGTACATAATCAGGTTTATAAAACAAAACTATAAAACTGGATTTTGTTATTAATTGTGGTACAAAACATCATCCGAAATAACAATAATTGGTGTATCTGATAAATGTGACGTGATGTGTGAAAACTGTGTTCATATTCGTCTTTAGCATTCCAAAAACATAAGAATCAGTTGTAATGGTTAAACAAACTTTTTCAATGTCGTCCTGTGCTACATATTTATTAATGGTCAGTTCCATACAAATTTTACAATTAATTGTTCTTAAAACGACCTCCATACTTTCTTAAAATGTCTTTAGCCTATTTGTTACATTATTTTTGATTAAAGCTAACTTAGTAACAACACGCTCAGTACAAGTTTACATATTTACAAGTTTGAATATATATACAGGTATATTCATCAAATCTCTTTTTCAATGTTCCTATTTCACGCCAAAAATCTTCAGCGTTCGAAATTTTAAAATGTGTTCATAATTCGTGTCATTTACTTTACTCTCTAGAAGTTTAAATTCATGTATGAATGCATCTGGGTCAGTTATAATATCTTTAAACTCTGAAACTAATTCGAAATAGTTTATATCTTCATTAGACACTATAAATATTGGGTCTAAATACTTCAATATATTGAGCTTTTTGTTTTTTATATCAATTCTTATTATCAATTCATTACACAACTTTTGGTAAAAACTTAGATTTTACTTTTAATGTCAATTACACAAATTCTAGACAAGTTTTCGGTACACAACAGTTCGGTTTCTGCTTCATGACTTCTAAGGAGAGACAAAATACTGTTTTTTTTTACCAAATATTTGAAACTTTTTGCTATATATTCTTTTAAATATTTATTTGAATTTTTCCTAAAAAGTTTCAAATATTTGGTAAAAAAAAAGTATTTTGTCTCTCCTGAAAATTAGTTGTTTTTGAGTTACGAGGTTGCGGAAGAAAGCCATCGATATGTGAGATAGAGATATCTTTATGCCCTTATTCATAATAAATAAAACAGGTTAATAGAAAGTATATTAACCCGATTTTCAGCTAACCACGCATGACAAGAAAAAAATTTCATATAAACTTGCCTAAATATACATATATTAAAACAGTTTTACATATATTAAAGCTGGGGGTTATAATAAAACAGAAAGAAAAAAAGTATATTTTCCTAGCGTAAAGAGTATCAAAAAAGTGGCAAGAATCGCAAAAAGTACCACATTTGGGTGCATTTTGTAAGAGTGGCCAAATAGTATCCAAGCAGTCGAAAAAGTGGCAAATTGCCACTTTAGTGGCACCAACGGTAACGCTGTATATATGTGGTAGTAAGTTTTTGACAGCTAAAAAGAAATTTTACACAAACAAAATACATGCCGTTTTTTGTTTTTATACAAGTAAGCAGACCTGATAGATGGGCCTTGGATTGAATCAATTATATTTAAAACAAAAACAAAATTCTAAAATTTTTTTTAAAGTGGATTTTATCCCGAATTAGAAAGAAAAAATTATTATGATTTATTTACCGTATAACACATTGAAGAATGATAAAACATCAACATCATGCCCGATACGGTTTTTACTTTAGAAATCTTATGTACATATTTAACCAAAAATATAAACTAAATGAGAAGCAAGAGTTCAAATTTACTTTTAAACCCTTCGTGGTACACATGAGTCTGGCCAGACCTTTTTTCAATGTGTATAGAAAAACAAAACATGCGTAAGCCGTTTAAAAATTCCGGGATTGATTTTCGAAAGTAATCCCATTTAGGATTGTTTGGAGTAAGTTTTAATGTTATTCGTACTTGAATTTTTGAGTACGACTCGTACTTAAAGTAATCATAAAAAACTTGATTTATCCCGAGTGTTTTACTTTCTGTGTACAAATTTTTTAATTAAAATCAATTTTGTATTATTTCTGTGAATAGTGTTTTTAAAACAAAACTTATGCAATTTTTTGTTTCCGAAAAATCACAATGAAAATGTTAAGGTTAAGATTATTTATAGTTTATCGGAAAGCCAGGTATATTATATATAAAATGAGCCATAAATCATGACATCTCATCCCAAATCGGTGGACAAATGTTAATTTTATTGTCCATAATGTTTGCTGCAGACCAGGGTTATTTGTGTAAAACGTATAAATAGAAACTAGACAGAGTCGAACGCCGGTTTTGCAAATTAAAAATTTTGCTTCAACGTTGCTAAAATAAATGGTTTATGCATTGGATTATTAATATTAACAACGACTCAAAAGTGTAATGTTGACTTTAAAAATAAATATTATATTACTATGTAGCTGTTAAGCTTGTCCCTGTCAGGCAGGAAGAAAAACTACTTTAAGGTAAGCCCCAAAGTCAGTACCATATGCTTGGCAATTCTTAGTTTCTGTGGCCTATAGGGGGTTTCAAAATTGGCTGAAACATAAAAAAGGACAATTTTGCCAATTATAAAATATTGTTCTGGTTTAACATGTAAGTTAAGCGAACGAAGGGTTCTTCTTTTGTAAGAAATCGTTTTTTTTTTGGAAATAAAATAACGGAAAATTCAACTTCACTATTTTATAACTCCGATCCTACCCTGCTTGACTTCCGATTGTCTTATTAAATTATTCGCTTTATTCGAGGCTGGCAATACTTGACTTGATTCGTTTCACAAGGAAATTACTTACAACAAACGTTTACGAAATTATAGGCAAATAAATTGCACTAAAAATTCCAAACTTATTTGTAAGTTGAGTTTCTGTGAAAACTCCCAAAAACAAAAAATTTTAAAAATATTAAAGATTTCAGTTTGGGTATAAAGTTATCAGATTATGATTGCCTTAATTTTCTTCCAGTAGGTTGTTTCCCGATAAGGAGAGGTCACAGTGGAAATAACCCTTAAAGAATTAAAAGTTCTTAGTTTTTTAAAAAATTAGATAGAATTTATTTTTCATAAATGTTTTTTTAATTTAAAACTCAATTTAATATTTTTTTTTTATAATCTTATTATTGCATGGGATAAATTGAAAAAATTTTTTAACTAGACGTATTAGTTTTCGCACACATCCTGAATAACACGTATGGTCCTAAACTTTTCTTCTGCACTCAAATTTTATCCAAACCTCGGAAATTTATGTTGGTGATGATCTTCGTTCGTTTGGTGCAAAGCCAAAAATAAAATGGGTCCAAAGATCGTTAAAAATTTCATTATTCTTCTTGTATTTTTCTATTTTTTACTCAATTCTTAATTGTTATTTACTGGTTGAACTTTTTAATTAATCTAAAAATCGTTGCTTTTTGGTTCAGTATTTATGGAAAAATTTTGCTACAATTATTTAAGAACTGAAGCTTATTTTTAAGGTTGTTTAAATAATAGTTAATCAAATATTCTCTTAATTCTACAAATACTTTTTTTTTTGTTATTTTAAGGGTTCCATAGACACATACTGCTCATGCAATCAGCATGTGTTTGTATATTTGAAATTTTTATTTATGTATGCGTCACATAGATACACTTATACTGCTATCAGTTGTTCAAATGAACAATAAAATAAATTAATTAATTTTTTGATATGTTTTTCCTTTCAATTTAAATTAAAACAAATTTAAAATAGTTTTTGAGAAAAAAACGTGTGAAGAAAATAGGGTTTTTCTTGAATTTCACGAAATTAAATTTATTTTCAAATGATTATTGATAGATGTGTAGTAAAATATCAATCACACACGTATACGAAGGGTTTATCGGCAGTAGCTGTCAGCAGTATGTGTCTATGGGCCCCTTAAAAAAAACCAAATTGTCGCTTTGTTGTATACATTTATATTTTATATTTTTATTTATATTTTTTTATTTCTTATTTTTTTTTTTATTTATTTATGTATTGACCAAGGTATATTTACACAAGGTAGACTCGTTGGCCCATATGTTTGTCAGCTGTTTGCCCCAGTTGGAACCCAAACGTCAAATTTCGTGTATATGAGCCAAAATTCGTACATGTGTGCGTAAAATTGTTTTTGTTTTATATGAAGACAATTTTGACAACTCGGTTCTTTTTATAGAGCAGCATGTCTACACTCCCAAATGAGTCTACCTTGTGTTGATGTACCTTGGTATTGACGTTTCATACATACTGACATTAATTGTTTGAAATCAAAAAGGGTCTTCATGAAACGAGTCTCGCAAGTTTGCCCTTTTGCACAAATGGCAATTTAGCGATATCATGAAAACCCTTTTTGTTTTTATTAACGTTTTAGGAGATAGTCACGAATAAAAAAATTGGTACACAACTAAAACCACAAGAATCGATATTTTTAAAGATAAATGGTTTTTTTTAGCTGTAAGCATTTGGAAAAGCGTTGCCACATATAAAAAACAAAAAAGGAAAAGTCAATCGAAAACTATGGCCCTAATCATGTAAAACGCAACGCAACGCCAAAGAATTAAAATTTCAAACGCTGCATAGCTTGTGGCGCTCAAAATTTTATAACGTTACATGAATTTCTGTAAGAAGCAACAACAAAATTACAAAATATTTATGACTTTGCTTTTGCTTTCAAAGTAATTCTTTGGTGTTGCGTTGCGTTTGAAATGATTGTGGCCGTATTAACAAAATGTGTTATTAGCAAAAAAAAAATTAAAGTGTTTATAGAAAAGTTCTTCTAATCAATGTTTAGAATATTGAAATCAGCATTACAATTCATTTATATTTTTTTTTTGTCAGTATATATAAAATTCATTGAATCGCTATTAATTAGGGTTTTTTTCTATTATTTTATTTCCCGTTTTCCCGGGATTTTTCATGCGGGATCCCGGGAAATAAAAAATTCCTCATAATTTCAGAAAATAGCTATTTATACTTTGAAATTTAGATTTCTATTCTCTAAAAATCAGCATCTGTGGATGGGTTGTGGATTAGATCAATTGCAAGAAGTAAGTACATGTATTTAAATCAATGTCTCCTGATGCAATAAATCTACTAAAAGCAGAATGGGCAGTGCAACAGTTGATAATTATTACATTAAGTGAAGTGAAGAGTTAATAAAGTACATTTATTCAAAATAAGATGCAGGCAGTATAGTTTCATTGTCCATGAACAAGTCTTAAAAATAGGAGATACCTAAACATATCGCTCCTTTATTGCAACATAGTCATATCTACAAAAACAAACAATGTTGGCAAAATGCGATTAAAGTTTTCAAAATGAACCGATTTAAAGATATATTTTGCTATAACTTCGGTTCAGTTTGAGATATAATACGAGAAGGTATGAAGGAAAACTTTGCTAAAGTTACTTAAAATTTTGAGATATGACTATGATGCAATAAAGGAGCGACATGTTTATTAGGTGATAAACACAAATTTTCAATTTCAATTTGTGTTGGTTTATATTCCCGTGAAGTGCGGGGAAACCGAAATAAAATAACATTTTGGAAACTCGTGTAAGATATTACAACATACAACTTGAAAAACACATTGTCCTAAAGATTACAAATGGACCTATTGAAATGAAAAGGTTTGTAAGAAGCAGTCCGGTTGATGCTTTTTTTGCATAAACATTGATATACATTTGACTGATATAGACGTTGTTTATAAAAAAGAAAAAATTGCTTCTGATTGCAAATCCGAAGCATTCTACAACGGTGCACTTTTAACTATTTGTCCAACCTCGGTAAAAAATTAACGAAATTTTACGGAAACATGATAATTAGTAAATAAAATCAGGAATATACTTTTTGACGACTTACAAAGCGCTTTGAGTGTGTCAGAAAGTTATTTCCTAAGTCGTTAAAAAATTTTTGTATTTCTTTAAAGTATTTTATCTATTTTATTAATTAACTTTTTGATTTCATATCTTGAGTACCTTAATTTTTATTTTGTTTTTATTATTGTTTTATGAATTATCCAGAGCATAATAATACTGAATAAAAGCATAATAATAGGGAATAAAGGCGTGAGGTAATAATAATTCACGTTCCTATTTCAATCTTTAGTTAATTTTTTAGTATGAACCATTTCATTTACTTTCTTTGTAAACAAGTTCCCTTACCTTTTTTATTAAAGTTTTTTTTCATTAATTAATACCAAAATTTACTTTGTATTATTTATATGGAGCGGGATCCCGGGATCCCAGGAAATTTAAAAAAATTTCCCGCTTTCCCGGGAATCGAAAAAGTCCGGGAAAAAAAAAACTCTACTATTAATAGATAAATTTAGGTTAATAATTATTTAAAAATTTAAAATTTCAAAACAATAAAATAGAGTTATTTTCAAGAGTAAGCTGTAAATAAGGGGGTGGCACAGAAACTGCGTTGTATAGTACGTATTTATGGTGATAGTCGGCTCATCCAGACAGATTTGGGCATGTTGTCGCTCATTTCGTTGCCGGCTAAACCTCGCATCTCGCGAAGCAATTGTGTTGGATGCATGTGGAAGAGTCGTGCCTTTAATTTGTGACAAGACGCTGCTTTCGATGGCTGTTACAACTGTATGGTATTTCGTTTTGTCGTTAGTTATACCAGCGACAGCAAACTGAAATTCTATTTGTGCGACCACTAGAGCGGGTTTGGCATGCCAGAATGGAGGAATTCGTACTGACACTCTTACGATTTGCGCAGCATCATTATTTGCATTGCTGGCAGCTTGTTGTTGTCTGTTGATAGCCTGTGCGGCAGCACCCACGATTTCGCCGCCAAACATAATAATTTATGTTTTTCTTATACATATATACACGCAGAGAAAAAACATGATTAATGACGACCATTTTTGTTCATATTTGCCTAATATGTTTATCCTAAAAAGTTTATTATAGTCCTTATATAACTTAAAAAAATATTTCGCCTCCTTAACATTTTTAAAATCACTACAATAATATTATATGGTGTTTTACACCTAAAAAGTTACTCTGATCTAGCTAAACATATTAAATTATGTGAAATGCTTGCTTCTATAATATATATATTTTTAACAATACAATTAAAATCATTATAGTTATATGTTACGATTTTGACGAATATTTTTAAAACTTTTGACGAATTCTTAAGAAAAAAGCCTAACAACCCTGCAACACAATTATGCCCAATTTTCAGGATAGTTTTTAACTCAAAATTAAGTTAATTTTCATAAAAACTTAAATCGTATTTAAATACAGATTGGTTTTTTAAATTTTATTTGAAAAGTCTTATTTAAATAAGATAAAAGTATGGTAGCCCTAGCAAATACAAAAAGTATCATAACAAAGTATAAATACATACTTATTTACAAGGTGGTCTCAAAAAACAGGTGATTGTTATTGCTTTGCCTGTTGTTGTATTGTTGTGATATTGAGGCCACCTTGCTAAAATATTACAATGTTGAAATTAAGTGTACCACATCGGTGAATTAAGGCCCAGAACAGACGGTGAAATGCAACTGCAACTAAACTGCAACTTCTAGTTATTCGAGTTATCGAGTTTCATTTGAGTTTATGCCATAGACTCCTTTGAGGGACCACACATGACGCGACCATTTTGAGACCGGTTTGAAATGCATTGGAAATGAGTTGCATTGAAACCGGCGTGCAGGAAACTCGTGTTTGCGTTTCATCTGTTCTCAAAGGAAATCGAAATGATTGTGATAATTTCATTACATTTTGGTACAATTTAGGTTGCAGGGTGTGGAAAACGAATGAAACTAGTTTCAAAACAATGATTTCTAAAGGGTTTCGTTGCAGTGTCGTTTTACAGTCTGTTCCGGGCCTAAGTTTCATTTAAGTATTTAGTGAAAAAGAGAATTTTGCATTTAAAACGATTTTAAACATATATGTGTTTTAATATCAATCCTGAAAATTGGCTATTAAAATCATTATATAAGTAAGTAGGTTAGGTATGGTTAAAAAAATAATTTTTGTTTGCTTTAACGCACGTGTTCTAAATTAGTTATTGTCAAAACAAACAGTGTATGATTATTAAGAAATAAAAGTAGGTTTGTATTTAACTTTATTTTCACAAGTGTTAAATGTATGTATTCAATTTTATTTTTTAATATATGCTCCCAGTTGTCTTCAGGGCATTTTTGAATTTTTCGCCTATATGGCATTGATGACGACAACTTAAAAAATGAGTTATAATTTAAAACAACAAACTTATTGTGTTTGCTTGTGCTTTCGACTATTGAAAATCACATCGAAAAACACAAAAACGATGTGATCTACAGAACACCACAAAATCACACGTGTCACTTTAAAAGCACATGTGATTTGAAAATACGTGATTTTCAGAACAGGTTTGTATATATATTTTTAAGAATACAATTAAAACCAATATATAAGTAGGTTACGTATGGTTAAAAAAATAATTTTTGTTTGCTTTAACGCACGTTATCTAAATTAGTTATTGTCAAAACAAACAGTCTATGATTATTAAGAAATAAAAGTAGGTGTGTATTTAACTTTATATTCACAAGTGTTAAATGTATGTATTCAATTTTATTTTTTAACTAGCATTTAACCCGCTACTTCGTTAGCGTCTCCTTTTATTCGTGGACATATTTTTATGCCAAAGTTTACTTTTCTAGGCTTAAACTTGTTTAAATTCAAGCATTTAACCCGCTGCTTTTTAATCGGGCTTTTTCTTTCATGAACATATTTATATGCCAAAGAATATGTATCTATGTTTTAGCAAAAAAGTTCCAAAATTTTTATCTCATAGGTTGATATTTACACAGGACTTTGCACCTATTATTTTGTGTTTCTAAGTTCAATATTATAGAAAATTCAAAAAGTACCACTCGTATAACACAAAAGCAAATGAAAGTAAGTTAATTTCCCGTATTACCCGTTTTGATACTTGTTTCACCCCATTTATGTATGAAACATTTCAGTGTTGTGGTGGGAGCATATAATTAAGTACGAATATGCCAATGAATGGGGACAAATATTTTGTAAAAAAGGACCACATGACCTTGCATGTTGAATTTTATGTTTCTAGATCCAATACTAACGGAAATTCAAAAAGTACCGATTAATGAACAAAAAAGTACCTAAAAGCCCTCTTTCAGGTTCTTATCCACTCAAGACCTTGCATGTTTAATTTTATGTTTCTAGGTCCAATATTAACGGAAATTAAAAAAGTACCAATCAAAGTATAAAAAAGTACCAAAAAGTTCCCTCTTATAAATTCTTATCCACTCAGAGCATTGCATGTTGAATCTTATGTTTTAAGGTCCAATATTAACGACAATAAAAAAATACCAGTTGCAGAAACAAAAAGCTAAAGACACATAAATTTCCCGTATCTCCCCTTTTTGGTACTATTTTTTCCCCCATTAAGTTATCAAAAATTTCAGTATTGTAGTGAGAGCTCATAATTAAGTACGAATATGTCAATGAATGGTAAAAATTTTTTGTATAAAAAAAGTACCAAAAATAGTTACGATTTTTACCCTTTTAATGATCGAAATCGAAAAAGTACTAAATTCATATTCGTATTTTTTTGATAAGTTTCGAATGTTGTAAAAATTTTGTTCCTATGTTGATTGGTTCAAAAGAAAGATGGGGTGCCAAAAAAGTACCAAAATTAAGGTTTTACCAGTTTTCTTCCTAATAGGACCAAATTTAAAAAAAGTACCAGACACCTGTCCGTTTATTTTTCTAAATAACAACGATAAGTATTACGTTTTTACCCTTTTTTACCCCTAAACACTCGAATTTCCAAAAATCCCGTCTAAGTGGATCGATTTGGGGAGTCACCTATCTCTGGTCCAAATGTCAAGTTTTTCAAGTCATTCAGTAACGTTTCAATTTTATATATATATAGATAGATAGATGAAGAAAAATTTTGTGAAAAAATAACAAAATTTGGAACGATTTTCACACCTTAAACATTTGAATTAAAAAAAATCCAAATCTGTTTTGTATTTTTTAAGATAAGGTACGAATGTGATATAATTTGTATTTACCCTTTTACTCCACAAAAAGGCCATATGTACTTCAAAAAAGTACCAAACACCAGTCTGTTAATTTTTTTAATTTTGTAACTCTTTTTTAGTTTAGGATGGAGAAAAAATCTTTTGTAAAAAGTAAGAAACATATGTTGGTACAATTTTGACCCCTTAAACGTTCGAATTTCCATAAAGTACCAAATATGCATTTGTATTTTTTAGATAAGTTACAAATGTTATATAATTTTTATTTCTATGTGTATTGATTTTAAAGCTAGATGGTGGAAAAAAGACCCAAAATACAGGTTTTACCCGTTTGCTACCTAAAAGGGCCGAATTTCGTAAAAGTACCAGGCAGCTTTTAGCTTTTTTTATTTAATGCACAAAAATTAATATTAAATTAAATAAAAGTACCAGTTTATTTAAAACAATTACCAGTTAGAGAACGAAAAAGAACCAAAATATCCTTTTAACAGATTTTCATTCACTTAGGAACTTGCATGTTTAATTTAATGTTTCTAGGTCCAACCAATACGGAAATTGAAAAGGTACCAGTTAAAGATCAAAATAGTTCCAAAAACCCTCTTGCAGATTCTCATTCACTCAGATCCTTGCATGTTTAATTTTATTTTTCTATGTCCAATACTAACGAAAATTCAAAAAGTACCAGTTAGTAAATAAAAAAGTACCAACAATTTCCCTCTTATAGATTCTCAACCACTCAGGACATTGCATGTTGAATTTAATTATTCTAGGTTCAATATTAAGGTAAATTCAAAAAATTCCAGTTAATGAACAAAAAACAGTACCAAAAAGCCCTCTTACAGATTCTTATTCGCTCAGGATCTTGCATGTTTAATTTTATGTTTCTAAGTCCAATAAAAACGGATATTCAAAAAGTACCAGTTAAAGAACAACAAAGTACTAAAAAGCCTATCTTACAGATTCTCACTCACTCAGGACCTTGCATGTTTAATTTTATCTTTCTAAGTCCAATACCAACGGAAATTTAAAAAGAACCAGTGAATAAATAAAAAAAAGTACCAAAAAGTTCCCTCTTATAGATTCTTATCCACTCAGGACATTGCATGTTGAACTTTTTGATTCTAGGTGCAATATTAACGGCAATTCAAAAATTACCGGTTAAAGAACAAAAAATGCCAAAAAGCCCTCTTACAGATTCAAATTTTCTCCGGACCTTTTATGTTTAATACTATGTTTCTAGGTCCAATACTAACGGAAATTCAAAAAGTACCAGTTAATGAACAAAAAAGTACCAAAAATCCCTCTTACAGATTCTCATTCACTCAGTACCTTGCTTGTTTAATTTTATGTTTCTAGGTTCAATATTAACGGAAATTAAAAGAGTACCAGCCAAAGAACAAAAAAGTACTAAAAACTTCCCTCTTTTAGATTCCTATCCACTCATTACACATATTGATTTTTATATTTCTAGGTCCAATAATAACGGAAATTCAAAAAGTACCAGTTAATGAACAAAAAAGTACCAAAAACTTCCCTCTTATAGATTATTATCCACTCAGGACATTGCATCTTGAATTTTGTGTTTCTAGGTCTCAGTATTGGACGGAAATTATACCAAAAATACCATTTGTAGAACCAAAAAGCTAAAGAAAAATATAAAATTTCCCGTATTTTCCCTTTTTAGTACTATTTTCCCCCCATTAAAGTATAAAAAATTTCAGTATTGTAGTGGGAGTCAATAATTAAGTACGAATATGTCAATGAATGGAGAAAAATATTTTGTAAAAAAGGACCACATGACCTTGCATGTTGAATTTTTTGTTCCTAGGTCCAATACTAACGGAAATTCAAAAAGTACCAACTAATGAACAAAAAAGTACCTTAAAGCCCTCTTACAGGTTCTTATCCACTCAGGACCTTGCATGTTTAATTTTATGTTTCTGGGTCTAATATTAACGGATATTAAAAAAGCACCAGCTAAAGAATAACAAAGTACCAAAAACTTCCCTCTTACAGATTCCTATCCACTCATTACATTGCATATTAAATTTTATGTTTCTAGTTCCAATAATAACGGAAACTCAAAAAGTACCAGTTGAAGAACAAAAAAGTACCAAAAAGCTATTTTAAAGATTCTCATTCACTCAGGACCTTGCATGTTTAATTTTATCTTTCTAGGTCTAATAACAACGGAAATTTAGAAAGTACCAGTCAAAGAAAAAAAAGTAAAAAAAAGTTCACTCTTATAGATTTTCATCCTAGGTCAATACTAACGGAAATTCAAAATGTACCAGTTGAAGAACAAAAAAGTACCAAAAAGTTCCATCATAGATTCTTATCCACTCAGCACATTACATGTTCAATTTAATATTTCTAGGTCCAATAATGACGGAAATTCAAAAAGTACCAGTTAAAGAACAAAAAAGTATCACAAAGCCCTATTACAGATTCTTATTCACTCAGGACCTGACATGTTTAATTTTATCTCTCTAGGTCCAATACCAACTGAAATTCAAAAAGTACCAGTCAAAAAATAAAAAAGTACCAAAAAGATCCCTCTTACAGATTCTCGTTCACTCAGGACATTGCATTTAAAATTTTATGTTTCTAGGTCCAATATTAACGGAAATTCAAAAAGTACCAGTTATAGAACAAAAAAGTACCAAAAAGTTCCGCAATAGATTCTTATCCCATCAGGACATTGCAAGTTGAATCTTATGTTTTTGGGTCCAATATTAACGATAATTAAAAAATACCAGTTGTATTAGAACCAAAAAGCTAAAGAAAAGTATCAGATTTCCCGTATTTGCATTAAAGTTTCAAAAATTTCAGTATTGTAGTGGGAGCCCATAATTTGGTACGAATATCTCAATGAATGTAGAAAAATGTTTTGTAAAAAAAGTACCAAAAATTGTTACAATTTTCACCCCTTAAATGTTCGAATTTCGAAAAAGTACCAAATTCATATTCGTATTTTTTTGATAAGTTTCGAATGTGGTATAAACTTTGTTTCTATGTTTATTGGATCAAAAGATAGATGGGGTGTCAAAAAAGTACCAAAATTCAGGTTTTACCCGTTTACTCCCTAAAAGGGCCGAATTTCAAAAAAGTACCAGACACCTGTCCGCTAATTTTTTTAAAGAACACCGATAAGTACATATTACATTTTTTTTGTATCACTTTTAGTTTTGGAGATATAAGATTACCGAATTTTCCCGTTTTTACCCTTTTTTGCCCCTTAACCATTCGAATTTCCAAAAATTCCGTCTTAGTGGATCGATTTGGGGTGTGACCAATCTCTGGGCCAAATTTCAAGTGTTTAGCTTCAGGCGTTTAGGCTGTGCGATGATGAATCAGTGAGTCAGTCAGTAACGTTACAATTTTATATATATATATATATTAGCGTGGCCGTTAGTTGTATGGAGAACTTTTTTTTTTTGATTTCTTATACTCTCCCCCTCCAAATCGGTTCAGTTTTATGTAAAAAAAAATACAAAAAAATTTCGTAGCGATAAGTTGTGTTTTAGGGAGGGCGTCCGCCCCTCAAAGTTTGCCATCAAGCCATTTATTCAAATGTAATTTGTTTGCGTATGACTATCTTCTAAAAACAACATTTTACAAGAATATGATATATGGCAATATTTTAGCTCTTCTAGTCAACAACATAAGCCTCCATGAAAGTTTTTTGCTAAGACTAATATCTTAGAAAATAATTAAGAAAATAACAACAAAATACCAAACATTTTATATACGTTTTATATATATAAAAGGGGAATTTAATGTCAAGTGACACAATTTTGAAATCGATGTCTTCCGATTTGGATGAAATTTACACCAAGGTTAGTCCTATTAGATAGTAGTTTACACACAAATTTTCAACAAGATCGGTCAAAATGTTTCAGAGGTAGAGGGGGTCAAAGTTTGTCATACAGGTGTTCTTTCTCATCCATGTAACTTATTACCTATTGGTGTTAGCAAAATTTGTCCCAAGTAGCTTAGATAGCTATTTAATCAATCTTTTTTAAAAATATTTTTTTGTTTTTTTTAAAAATTTTTTTAATTATTTTTTTTAAATTTAAAACTTTTTTTTTTTATTTTTTTTAGCCAAGTGTTAAATTTAAAAAAAAAAAATTTAAAAAATTATTTAAAAAAACAAAAAAAATATTTTTAAAAAGTTTGATCAAAAAGCTATCTAAGCTACTTGGGACAAATTTTGCTTACACCAATAGGTAATAAGTTACATGGATGAGAAAGAACACCTGTATGGCCAAAATGTCAAATTTTGACCCCCTCTAACTCAGAAACTTTTTGACCGATCTTGTTGAAAATTTGTGCCTAAGCTACTATCAAACAGTACTAAAATTGGTGTAAATTTCATTTAAATCGAAAGACATCTATTTCAAAATTGGGTCACTTGACATTAAATCCCCCTTTTATATATATAAAACGTATATAAAATGTTTGGTATTTTGTTTTTATTTTCTTAATTATTTTCTAAAATATTGATTTTAGCAAAAAACTTTCTTAGAGGCTTATGTTGTTGACTAGAAGGGCTAAAATATTGCCATATATCATATTCTTGTAAAATGTTGTTTTTAGAAGATAGTCATACGCAAACAAATAACATTTGAATAAATGGCTTGATGGCAAACTTTGAGGGACGGACGCCCCCCCTAAAACACAACTTATCGCTACGAAATTTTTTTGTATTTTTTTTTACATAAAACTGAACCGATTTAGGGGGGGAGAATATAAGAAATCGAAATAAAAAAAATAACGGCCACCCTAATATATATAGATATATGCTCCCAGTTGGCAAAATGGTCATAGACGCAAATGTCGTCAACGATGTATTCAGTACATTTTTGAATTTGTCGCCTATATGACATTGATGACGACAACTTAAAAAATGAGTTATAATTTTAAACAACAAAGTTATTGTGTTTGCTTGTGCTTTCGACTATGGAAAATCACATCGAAAAACACAAAAACGATGTGATCTACAGAACACCACAAAATCACACGTGTCACTTTAAAAGCAGATGTGATTTGAAAACACGTGATTTTCAGAACAGGTTTGTATATATATTTTTAAGAATACAATTAAAACCAATATATAAGTAGGTTACGTATGGTTAAAAAAATAATTTTTGTTTGCTTTAACGCACGTTATCTAAATTAGTTATTGTCAAAACAAACAGTCTATGATTATTAAGAAATAAAAGTAGGTGTGTATTTAACTTTATATTCACAAGTGTTAAATGTATGTATTCAATTTTATTTTTTAACTAGCATTTAACCCGCTACTTCGTTAGCGTCTCCTTTTATTCGTGGACATATTTTTATGCCAAAGTTTACTTTTCTAGGCTTAAACTTGTTTAAATTCAAGCATTTAACCCGCTGCTTTTTAATCGGGCTTTTTCTTTCATGAACATATTTATATGCCAAAGAATATGTATCTATGTTTTAGCAAAAAAGTTCCAAAATTTTTATCTCATAGGTTGATATTTACACAGGACTTTGCACCTATTATTTTGTGTTTCTAAGTTCAATATTATAGAAAATTCAAAAAGTACCACTCGTATAACACAAAAGCAAATGAAAGTAAGTTAATTTCCCGTATTACCCGTTTTGATACTTGTTTCACCCCATTTATGTATGAAACATTTCAGTGTTGTGGTGGGAGCATATAATTAAGTACGAATATGCCAATGAATGGGGACAAATATTTTGTAAAAAAGGACCACATGACCTTGCATGTTGAATTTTATGTTTCTAGATCCAATACTAACGGAAATTCAAAAAGTACCGATTAATGAACAAAAAAGTACCTAAAAGCCCTCTTTCAGGTTCTTATCCACTCAAGACCTTGCATGTTTAATTTTATGTTTCTAGGTCCAATATTAACGGAAATTAAAAAAGTACCAATCAAAGTATAAAAAAGTACCAAAAAGTTCCCTCTTATAAATTCTTATCCACTCAGAGCATTGCATGTTGAATCTTATGTTTTAAGGTCCAATATTAACGACAATAAAAAAATACCAGTTGCAGAAACAAAAAGCTAAAGACACATAAATTTCCCGTATCTCCCCTTTTTGGTACTATTTTTTTCCCCCATTAAGTTATCAAAAATTTCAGTATTGTAGTGAGAGCTCATAATTAAGTACGAATATGTCAATGAATGGTAAAAATTTTTTGTATAAAAAAAGTACCAAAAATAGTTACGATTTTTACCCTTTTAATGATCGAAATCGAAAAAGTACTAAATTCATATTCGTATTTTTTTGATAAGTTTCGAATGTTGTAAAAATTTTGTTCCTATGTTGATTGGTTCAAAAGAAAGATGGGGTGCCAAAAAAGTACCAAAATTAAGGTTTTACCAGTTTTCTTCCTAATAGGACCAAATTTAAAAAAAGTACCAGACACCTGTCCGTTTATTTTTCTAAATAACAACGATAAGTATTACGTTTTTACCCTTTTTTACCCCTAAACACTCGAATTTCCAAAAATCCCGTCTAAGTGGATCGATTTGGGGAGTCACCTATCTCTGGTCCAAATGTCAAGTTTTTCAAGTCATTCAGTAACGTTTCAATTTTATATATATATAGATAGATAGATGAAGAAAAATTTTGTGAAAAAATAACAAAATTTGGAACGATTTTCACACCTTAAACATTTGAATTAAAAAAAATCCAAATCTGTTTTGTATTTTTTAAGATAAGGTACGAATGTGATATAATTTGTATTTACCCTTTTACTCCACAAAAAGGCCATATGTACTTCAAAAAAGTACCAAACACCAGTCTGTTAATTTTTTTAATTTTGTAACTCTTTTTTAGTTTAGGATGGAGAAAAAATCTTTTGTAAAAAGTAAGAAACATATGTTGGTACAATTTTGACCCCTTAAACGTTCGAATTTCCATAAAGTACCAAATATGCATTTGTATTTTTTAGATAAGTTACAAATGTTATATAATTTTTATTTCTATGTGTATTGATTTTAAAGCTAGATGGTGGAAAAAAGACCCAAAATACAGGTTTTACCCGTTTGCTACCTAAAAGGGCCGAATTTCGTAAAAGTACCAGGCAGCTTTTAGCTTTTTTTATTTAATGCACAAAAATTAATATTAAATTAAATAAAAGTACCAGTTTATTTAAAACAATTACCAGTTAGAGAACGAAAAAGAACCAAAATATCCTTTTAACAGATTTTCATTCACTTAGGAACTTGCATGTTTAATTTAATGTTTCTAGGTCCAACCAATACGGAAATTGAAAAGGTACCAGTTAAAGATCAAAATAGTTCCAAAAACCCTCTTGCAGATTCTCATTCACTCAGATCCTTGCATGTTTAATTTTATTTTTCTATGTCCAATACTAACGAAAATTCAAAAAGTACCAGTTAGTAAATAAAAAAGTACCAACAATTTCCCTCTTATAGATTCTCAACCACTCAGGACATTGCATGTTGAATTTAATTATTCTAGGTTCAATATTAAGGTAAATTCAAAAAATTCCAGTTAATGAACAAAAAACAGTACCAAAAAGCCCTCTTACAGATTCTTATTCGCTCAGGATCTTGCATGTTTAATTTTATGTTTCTAAGTCCAATAAAAACGGATATTCAAAAAGTACCAGTTAAAGAACAACAAAGTACTAAAAAGCCTATCTTACAGATTCTCACTCACTCAGGACCTTGCATGTTTAATTTTATCTTTCTAAGTCCAATACCAACGGAAATTTAAAAAGAACCAGTGAATAAATAAAAAAAAGTACCAAAAAGTTCCCTCTTATAGATTCTTATCCACTCAGGACATTGCATGTTGAACTTTTTGATTCTAGGTGCATTATTAACGGCAATTCAAAAATTACCTGTTAAAGAACAAAAAATGCCAAAAAGCCCTCTTACAGATTCAAATTTTCTCCGGACCTTTTATGTTTAATACTATGTTTCTAGGTCCAATACTAACGGAAATTCAAAAAGTACCAGTTAATGAACAAAAAAGTACCAAAAATCCCTCTTACAGATTCTCATTCACTCAGTACCTTGCTTGTTTAATTTTATGTTTCTAGGTTCAATATTAACGGAAATTAAAAGAGTACCAGCCAAAGAACAAAAAAGTACTAAAAACTTCCCTCTTTTAGATTCCTATCCACTCATTACACATATTGATTTTTATATTTCTAGGTCCAATAATAACGGAAATTCAAAAAGTACCAGTTAATGAACAAAAAAGTACCAAAAACTTCCCTCTTATAGATTATTATCCACTCAGGACATTGCATCTTGAATTTTGTGTTTCTAGGTCTCAGTATTGGACGGAAATTATACCAAAAATACCATTTGTAGAACCAAAAAGCTAAAGAAATATATAAAATTTCCCGTATTTTCCCTTTTTAGTACTATTTTCCCCCCATTAAAGTATAAAAAATTTCAGTATTGTAGTGGGAGTCAATAATTAAGTACGAATATGTCAATGAATGGAGAAAAATATTTTGTAAAAAAGGACCACATGACCTTGCATGTTGAATTTTTTGTTCCTAGGTCCAATACTAACGGAAATTCAAAAAGTACCAACTAATGAACAAAAAAGTACCTTAAAGCCCTCTTACAGGTTCTTATCCACTCAGGACCTTGCATGTTTAATTTTATGTTTCTGGGTCAATATTAACGGATATTAAAAAAGCACCAGCTAAAGAATAACAAAGTACCAAAAACTTCCCTCTTACAGATTCCTATCCACTCATTACATTGCATATTAAATTTTATGTTTCTAGTTCCAATAATAACGGAAACTCAAAATGTACCAGTTGAAGAACAAAAAAGTACCAAAAAGCTATTTTAAAGATTCTCATTCACTCAGGACCTTGCATGTTTAATTTTATCTTTCTTGGTCTAATAACAACGGAAATTTAGAAAGTACCAGTCAAAGAAAAAAAAGTAAAAAAAAGTTCACTCTTATAGATTTTCATCCTAGGTCAATACTAACGGAAATTCAAAATGTACCAGTTGAAGAACAAAAAAGTACCAAAAAGTTCCATCATAGATTCTTATCCACTCAGCACATTACATGTTCAATTTAATATTTCTAGGTCCAATAATGACGGAAATTCAAAAAGTACCAGTTAAAGAACAAAAAAGTATCACAAAGCCCTATTACAGATTCTTATTCACTCAGGACCTTACATGTTTAATTTTATCTCTCTAGGTCCAATACCAACTGAAATTCAAAAAGTACCAGTCAAAAAATAAAAAAGTACCAAAAAGATCCCTCTTACAGATTCTCGTTCACTCAGGACATTGCATTTTAAATTTTATGTTTCTAGGTCCAATATTAACGGAAATTCAAAAAGTACCAGTTATAGAACAAAAAAGTACCAAAAAGTTCCGCAATAGATTCTTATCCCATCAGGACATTGCAAGTTGAATCTTATGTTTTTGGGTCCAATATTAACGATAATTAAAAAATACCAGTTGTATTAGAACCAAAAAGCTAAAGAAAAGTATCAGATTTCCCGTATTTGCATTAAAGTTTCAAAAATTTCAGTATTGAAGTGGGAGCCCATAATTTGGTACGAATATCTCAATGAATGTAGAAAAATGTTTTGTAAAAAAAGTACCAAAAATTGTTACAATTTTCACCCCTTAAATGTTCGAATTTCGAAAAAGTACCAAATTCATATTCGTATTTTTTTGATAAGTTTCGAATGTGGTATAAACTTTGTTTCTATGTTTATTGGATCAAAAGATAGATGGGGTGTCAAAAAAGTACCAAAATTCAGGTTTTACCCGTTTACTCCCTAAAAGGGCCGAATTTCAAAAAAGTACCAGACACCTGTCCGCTAATTTTTTTTAAAGAACACTGATAAGTACATATTACATTTTTTTTGTATCTCTTTTAGTTTTGGAGATATAAGATTACCGAATTTTCCCGTTTTTACCCTTTTTTGCCCCTTAACCATTCGAATTTCCAAAAATTCCGTCTTAGTGGATCGATTTGGGGTGTGACCAATCTCTGGGCCAAATTTCAAGTGTTTAGCTTCAGGCGTTTAGGCTGTGCGATGATGAATCAGTGAGTCAGTCAGTAACGTTACAATTTTATATATATATATATATAGATATATGCTCCCAGTTGGCAAAATGGTCATAGACGCAAATGTCGTCAACGATGTCTTCAGTACATTTTTGAATTTGTCGCCTATATGACATTGATGACGACAACTTAAAAAATGAGTTATAATTTTAAACAACAAATTTATTGTGTTTGCTTGTGCTTTCGACTATGGAAAATCACATCGAAAAACACAAAAACGATGTGATCTACAGAACACCACAAAATCACACGTGTCACTTTAAAAGCAGATGTGATTTGAAATCACGTGATTTTCAGAACAGCTTTGTATATATATTTTTAAGAATACAATTAAAACCAGTAGGTTACGTATGGTTAAAAAAATAATTTTTGTTTGCTTTATTATATGAGACATTTTCTTAAATTTGTCTTCAACAAGGCTTTATTGAGGACAACGTAAGCGACCATTGTATGCAATATGTCGTGTTTCAAAACGCATTGGCGACAATATGCATGAAATTGTCGCTCATCTTGTCCTAAATAAGGTGATATTCAAAACAAATTTATGAAAATGTCTCATAAACATGGGACTAGTTGTCAATATTTTTTTTGTTTGTTTTTGTGTAACAAAATAAAATAAATCAAAATTAAATAAAAATTTCGTTAATAATACAAAATTTTAAAAACGTTAACAAAAATGTTTTTTGAATGAAAACTCGTATGAATAAAAACAGTTCTTTCAACTTTTTAAATTTGACTTAAGATGTTTTGTCAAAATGAAACAGATACATATCTATCTATTCCTATACAAAACTCTACTGAAAAAGTGGATCGTCATTAACCTATCGGCGACTAAATTGTGGATAGTATCTGCAATACTGTCATCAACGACACTATTAAGGTTATGTCGGTTATAGAACATCAACGACGATATGAGAAAAAAGTCGTTTATGTAGTCGCCAATGACAACTTTCACCACATTGTCACCCATATGGTCGTTAAAGACAATGTGCATGATGGTGTCGTTCAAATTGTCGTGTACGATTTTGATGCCCTTTGTTCGAAAAAGTCGTCGACGATTTGCTCTGGCTGTCGCCAACATGTCGTCAGCGATTTACTATGGGTCTTGTACGCGTCGTCGACGTTGTCTCGAACACATGGCCAACTGGGAACAAACTTATTGTGTTTGCTTGTGTTTTCGACTATTGAAAATCACATCGAAAAACACAAAAACGATGTGATTTACAGAACACCACAAAATCACACGTGTGATTTTAAAAGCACATGTGATTTGAAATCACGTGATTTTCAGAACAGGTTTGTATATATATTTTTAAGAATACAATTAAAACCAATATATACAGGCATGTCACAAATTCCGATCGGAATGGTTCTAATTCCGTATGTTCAATTCCGATCGATTTAGTTTTAGCTTCTTCAGATTCCGATCGATTTTGCTAAATGTGTTTTTTATAACAACTCTGGTTTTACAATTGGATATGGCAACTTTACATAAAAACCATATGATTTTTGTGTTAAGTATGGCAATGTTCAGAAAGAAGTGGTTTGTGAGGGAAAAAAGGTGGCAACGCAACGGTAAAGAATTTATTATGTTTTTAATAAAATCAATATAAAGTAAAAAAAAAAGTGTGTTATTTCTTCAATCTATATCATAAAAAACATTTATTTATCCATAAAAAATAGTTTTAAGTAGTTTTTTCGGTTATAAAATACTGAAACAATCAATTCCACTTAGAAAACCAAAAGTGGTTTCATTCCGAAAAAATTTTTCGTTTTTCGTTTTCTGAAGAAGCAAAATACGGAATTAAAACCACTTTCGATCGGAATGGAATTCTATGACAGGCCTGATAAGTAGGTTACGTATGGTTAAAAAAATAATTTTTGTTTGCTTTAACGCATGTGTTCTAAATTAGTTATTGTCAAAACAAACAGTGTATGATTATTAAGAAATAAAAGTAGGTTTGTATTTAACTTTATTTTCACAAGTGTTAAATGTATGTATTCAATTTAATTTTTTAATATATGCTCCCAGTTGGCAAAATGGTCATAGACGCAAATGTCGTCAACGATGTCTTCAGGGCATTTTTGAATTTTTCGCCTATATGGCATTGATGACGACAACTTAAAAAATGAGTTATAATTTTAAACAAAAAACTTATTGTGTTTGCTTGTGCTTTCGACTATTGAAAATCACATCGAAAAACACAAAAACGATGTGATTTACAGAACACCACAAAATCACACGTGTGATTTTAAAAGCACATGTGATTTGAAATCACGTGATTTTCAGAACAGGCTTGTATATATATTTTTAAGAATACAATTAAAACCAATATATAAGTAGGTTAGGTATGGTTAAAAAAATAATTTTTGTTTGCTTTAAAGCACGTGTTCTAAATTAGTTATTGTCAAAACAAACAGTATATGATTATTAAGAAATAAAAGTAGGTGTGTATTTAACTTTATTTTCACAAGTGTTAAATGTATGTATTCAATTTAATTTTTTAATATATGCTCCGAGTTGGCAAAATGGTCATAGACGCAAATGTCGTCAACGATGTCTTCAGGGCATTTTTGAATTTTTCGCCTATATAGCATTGATGACGACAAATTGAGTAACAAATCGTGTATTTTGTCGTGTTTAAAATCGTACTTTAGTCTTTTTGGGAGACATTTTTTAAATTTGTCTTAAATAATACTTTATTGAGGACAACGTAAGTGACCATTGCATGCATATCGTCGTATTTCAAACGACTTTGACGACAAAATGCATGCAATGATAGCTTACGTTGCCCTCTACTAAAAAAATTAAAAACTGTAAACTTGTATGTATTTTAAAATTAAAATTTCTTGATATTTTGCTTTTATTAACATGAATAATAAAAAAATTGAAAAAAAAGTTATCCTGCCTGTTAAAAACGGTTTTTTGCTCACCTGAAAAGTAATTATTTTGTAACTTACAACTTTATTCGCGGCTGTGCTTTAACTGTGAAATTGGACATACGTGAATTGATGGGCCAAGAAGCACAAACATATTAATGTTCCTGCTGACTACATTGCCATATGTTATGTGCAGACAGAACCCATTCCCGTTTTAATCAAAAGTCTATCGGAGATCTAACTTTCTCCACGCAGCCAGTATCTCCTCTTTTCGAGCCCAGTCTCCCAAACTTATCCGCCATTTCATTAGCGGTGATGTTGCAGTGACCAGGTATCTAGCACTCACTACATACTCTCATATTTCCCTTAGAGCTTTTCTACAATCATTTACTAGTTTGGAATTCACTAGTTTGAATTCGCAGCACATCGAGGCCCTAAGAGCTGTCCCCATATATAGTGACCGTCAAGCTCCAGCAATGTTACCTCTTACCAATTCTACGGCCTTCAAAATTCCTCGAGCCTTCCTCCTTATCCTGGGTATATCGGCAAATCTGAAGTATCGCCGGTATATCGGTATCGGTAATCGTTACATCCCTAATTGTCACTTACCTTTCGGCGACTAAATTGTAGATAGTGTCCATAATACTGTCGGCACGTTTAAGGTAATGTCGCTAATCGGGCATTAACGACTCTATGAGAAAAATGTCGTTTATATAGTCGCCAATGACAACTTTAACCACATTGTTACCCATATGATCATTAATGACAATGTGCATGATAATGTCGCTCACAGTGTCGTGTACGACTTAAGTGCCCTTTGTCGTCGACGATTTGCATGGGCTGTCGCCAACATGTCGTCAGGGATTTACTATGGTTCTCTAACGCGTCGTCGACATTGTCTTGAAGACATGGCCAACTGGGATGTTATACTGTATATGTACTGTGATTATCTGTGTATGTATGTATTTTTAAAAAAATATATTTTTGATATTCAATTTAGTTTTGGTTTTATTTTGAGAACCATATAACATATTGAAATATACATTTTGCATCATGTTGGAAAATATAGAAACGTGGTTTAAAAGATCGTTTGCGTTTTTCTTCAGAACATAATAATATGTCTGAGACAAAAATTAGCGATAACATTATGCCTAAACATATATTGTTACTTAAGGTTGTTATACACTATCCCACAAAGTCTTAAGTATTATATGAAAATGCTTCCCTGATCAAATTATAGTTTAAAAATTTTCAAAAAACAATAACAACTTATCAAGACAGGGTTGTGTTTTTCTCAAAATACGTTAGACTTGTGTAATAGTGTAAAACAGCCTTAAAGACGTGTTTGACACAATCATAACCACAACCATTAATGATAGTTTGCGTTTGTGATTGTATCAACCATGTTTTTTCTTTGCATATACGGGTACTAAAAACAGGTCATCATTTTTTAATGCAGAGTCTGTATACTTATGTAAATATGTTATTTTAGAAAAAAACAAGAAAAAATTATTCTAGGGCACTTGTAAAATGTAAAGAAAAATTTTTATTTTAAAGAAAACTAAATTTTGTAAAACCTGTGTAAACTTTTGAAAGACTTTACATTTACAATTTTCGGACAACAAATCCACTTTTAACAAGGTTTTGTTTAAATGTGCTACATTCCCATTTCATACTATTGATAAACTGAAATTTATTGTTGAAGGGATAAGCTATTCCCATGCGCATTTCACTGGTTGCTTAGGCCAGATCGTCAGGAAACTTCATCCAAAGATTTTAGAAAAACTAAAGATATTACACATATAAAACTGTTGAGCGAATAAGAACTATAAGCCACAGTTTTACTTGTAACAATATCAAAGCTTAAACAAAAACAACAACAATAAACAGTGAGTTTATCTTTTCTTACAGTCCCGGCTACAATTGGTTGATTTTTTGTCAACTCTAAATGTAGTTGTAAGTTTGGTTTGATTTTAAGTTACCCCTTTAACACGAAAGTCGCTGAAGAGGAACTATTTGGCCTCGAAATTTTCAAAAGGCCATTTCATATAAAGCAATTACGTTGTAAGCCTAATGAGCCTCATCTGCAAGCTATTAACTATCTTACACTTTCCTACGAAACTTCCAAAGTTATATATAAAACCTGAAGGAAACCTTGGTGCAAGTGCCTCCCAGCCACAAGTTTTGTCGATTATTTTGGTGGCATTGTCAACGAAGTGTCTACACTAAACTACATTTGTCATAATGCCTTAACTGCGAAAAAAATGTTATCATCTGAGAAGTATAATTCCTATAAAAGTTGAAGAAATTTAAAAAAAAAGATTGCTGTGAATTCGTATTCGTACCAAAAGTGTTGGCTTGATTTACTTAAATGTACTAGTGATTCCATTGTCTACATATGTTTCCAAAAGAACTACCTAGTCAATAGTACCAACGCCAGTAGTAGATTTCCAATGACACGCACTTCTTTAATGTCTGTAGTAAATAACATTGTCTGGGGAATAATAAGTCATTAGTCCTGGTGACTGTGTCATCAGTGAATCAGTACAGATTCACTACTGACATTTCCTGCAGGGTACTTATTTAATGTTAATATTTATATATACATATGCTATGTATATATAGCATGCTAGCCAATGGTTAGCGAAATATTAAAAAGAATTAAATAAATAAGTATTTAAATTTCGGCATAAAAAAGGCCTAAAGCTTAAATAAAAATATACGATTATTATATTAAAAAAGGTCAAATAAAACTAAATATAAAAAATTTCTTAACTTATTCTTATCCTTTTTTGAAGTCCGTTTGTGACAGGAAGTTATTCTAAATATTTAGTATATAAATGTATTACAATTTTATGAAAAGAAATTAAAAAGATACAATAAATTTAATTGCCTCAACAATCTATTGTTTCATGTAAATAACTGGTTTACTCTCCTACAAGGAAATAAATCTCGATCCTCTAAACATCTTATTGCTATTATGCATATAACAGTATTTTTATGTAAGATTTTCTTCTTAAAATACTACTTATCTCTTCACCCATACATATTTACACAGTTTAAGAATCCTTAACTAGAACAAGTATTAGAATACAAGGATGTATTATAGTTAGGGATTTTTCCCGGGAATTCCCGGGAATTTCAATTATTTTATTTCCCGTTTATCGGGATTTTTCTTGCGGGATCCCGGGAAATAAAAAATTCCTCATAATTTCAGAAAAAAGCTATTTATACTTTGAAATTTAGTTTTCTATTCTCTAAAAATTAGAATCTGTAAATGGGTTGTGGATTAGATCAATTACAAGAAGTGAGTTCAGATATTTAAATCAATGTCTACTGATGCAATAAATCTACTAAAAGCAGAATTGGCAGTGCAACAGTTGATAATTATTACATTTAGTGAAGTGAAGAGTTAATAAAGTACATTAATTCAAAATAAGATGCAGGCAGTAAAGTTTCATTGTCCATGAACAAGTCTTAAAAATAGGAGATACCTAAACATATCGCTCCTTTATTGCAACATATCTGCAAAAACAAACGATGTTGGCAAAATGCGATTAAAGTTTTCAAAATGCACCGATTTAAAGATATATTTTGCTATAACTTCGGTTCAGTTTGAGATATAATACGAGAAGGTATGAAGGAAAACTTTGCTAAAGTTACTTCAAATTTTGAGATATGACTATGATGCAATAAAGGAGCGATATGTTTATTAGGTGATAAACACAAATTTTCAATTTCAATTTGTGTTGGTTTATATTCCCGTGAAGTGCGGGGAAACCGAAATAAAATAACATTTTGGAAACTCGTGTAAGATACTACAACATACAACTTGAAAATGACATTGTCCTTAAGATTACAAATGGACCTATTGAAATGAAAAGGTTTGTAAGAAGCAGTCCGCTTGATGCTATTTTTGCATTAACCTTGACATACATTTGACTGATATAGACGTTGTTTATAAAAAATAAAAAAAATTGCTTCTGATTGCGAATCCAAAGCATGCTACAACGGTGCACTTTTAACTATTTGTCCAACCTCGGTAAAAAATGAACGAAATTTTACGGAAACATGATACTTAGTAAATAAAATCAGGAATATACTTTTTGACGACTTACAAAGCGCTTTGAGTGTGTCAGAAAGTTATTTCCTAAGCCATTAAAAAATGTTATATATTTCTTTAAAGTATTTTATCTTTTTTGTTAATTAACTTTTTGATCTCATATCTTGAGTATTATTATTATTTTGTTTTTATTATTGTTTTATGAATTAAATTGTTATGTTTATGTTATCTTTTTATCTTGTATCCAGAGCATAATAATACTGAATAAAAGCATAATAATAGGGAATAAAGGCGTGAGGTGATAATAATTCAAGTTCCTATTTTAATCTTCAATTATTTTTTAGTATTGAACCATTTCTTTTACTTTCTTTGTAAACAAGTTCCCTTACGTTTTTTTATAAAAGTTTTTTTTATTAATTAATAACAAAATTTACTTTGTATTATTTATATGGAGCGGGATCCCGGGATCCCGGGAAATTTAAAAAAATTTCCCGCTTTCCCGAATCGAAAAAGTCCGGGAAAAAAAACTCTAATTATAGTTTATTTTAAATTGTAAGCAATTTCTCAAGTATGCAATAAACCACACATTCATTTTATTAAAACATTGAATGAAATCTCTATCTTAAATAAAAACAAAACAAAATGTTAACTTGTATACGAAGGTTACTGACAGTCGCTGTGGCGGTGGCGGTGTCATCCATGTGATGGATAAACTTTTTTATTATTTTAACAATTTAACGACTTGAAAACAAATTTGAAACAATAAAAAAAAATTTCTCTAGAAAATATGAACTCGTTAAAAAAATTACAATAGATGTAAAACTAGTAGAAACTTAATTGTTTTGAATTCTTTTATAAATGTCAAAGTTCCTGACAACCTCTAATTTAAATTTCTTTCGCAAGAATATTTAATTTCCATAGAATTTGTATGACGTCTACGTGCAAATTATTCATTTGTTTCTCATAAGTGCGTAATTGTGGTTTAATTGTTACTCTCAAATACTTCTTTGGTATATAATGAGCTTTTAAATTTCTTGGATTTGGTAAGGTTTAAACTAATACAAAGTATATTTTTTTCATAGCAAACATATAATAAAACAAATTCAGGGAGAATTAAAGAATTTTTAAGTATGTTTGTTATAAATTTTCTCTAATAACACGTTCACATTACACCGAATCGCGATTTCGAGCAAAATCTATTTGGTTTTTATACCCTTCAACGAAGGTAAAAGTGTACGTATAAGTTTGTCATTCCGTTTGTAACTTCTACAATATTGATGTTAGACCCTATAAAGTATATATGTATATTCTGGGTCCTTATAAGTAGCGAAGTTGATTTTAGCATGTTCGCCGGTCTGTCCGTTGATAAGAGATAAGAGGGAGATAAGAGTTGGCAACCGTAGAGTGAAAGCGTCATTAAATTTGCTTTCTTAAGTACATAATTTTTTCTAAATAAAAATAATAAAGCTAATTAGAATTAAATATTCAATACTTGTTGTTTATCTGTTATTTTGAGTATTTAAAAACTTAAAATATACAACATATATGGCTGGTAAAGGTAGGCGCAGTTTAAAAATAAACACAGTATTTTGTGGACAGTGCAATTAAGAAGTGGAAGAAGAAGATGAATTTATTCAATGCGATACATGTGAAAAAAACTTTCATGTAATTTGTACTTCTCTAGATAACAGTGATGGAAAATTCAGTGCTATGGTACAGTTTTCAGTACTTTTTCCTTTCAAAAATACCACGGTACCCCCACGTCCGTTTTAGTACTCTTTTCTTGTTTAGAAATTTAGCGTTTCATTTTTTTTAGCATTGGCAACCAGTGTTGTGGAGTAGTCAACAAAAAGTACTAACTCCGACTCTAACCGCTGAAATTACAACTTCGACTCTTAATCTAACCTAAATGCTAAATGTATATGACTTTAAACTCTTTGTTCAATGCGTAATCTTTTAAATGGTTTAATATGGCAGCAAAAGGATTCAGTAAAAATTTTGAATCAATATTTTAAATATTGCATCGCCAATTTCGAAGTATTTTTATTTTGGAAATTACACTACGTGACAAAATTTCAACAAAGTCGTGACCAAATAAATCTGACAGCTAATCTTTATGTAAAATTTTCCGCTGAATCCGAATATAAAGTCAAAAGTAGAACAGTTTTTAAGATATATTATGTTTTTAAAAAAGATGATGTGACTGAATGACTAAAATAACTATGGATTGCTTGTGAAGATTGGTCAAGAAATTACAGAGTTACAGGGGACAAAAGTTCAAGCTTCATTAAAAATTTTATGATTTTGTTCAATTTTGCTATTTTCAAGTTATTTTTTTTAAACCAATGATTTAAAAATCCTAATGTTTTATTGCATGCGACATTAGATTATTTTAATTTGAACATTTTGCTCCCAACAAGACATAGATTGGTACAAAAATGACAAAGCTACAAAAGATTTAGTAAATTAACCCACATAGAAATTCAATAGTTTCAAGCAATTTTTAATATTTATTGTTACTAATTATTTAGCTTTGTATATTTATTTGTTGTGGGTTAATTCAATTAATCTATTGTAACTTTGTCATTTTTGCACCGATCTGGATCCTATTGGGCACAAAATGTTCGTATTGAAATAGGCTAAAATTTTATTTTTTGGATATTTGCATATCAGTCACATCATCTTTTTTTAAAAACACAAATAACGGTTATCTTGGAATACCTCAAAAACTGTTCTCCTTTTCACAATTCTGATTTCATATTCGGGTTCAGCGGAAAATTTTACACACTGTCAAATTCATTTGGTCAAAAAATTGTCACGTAGTGTTATTAAAATATTTTTTTAAATTTTTTATGCCGAAAAATTTTGGAGTGGGAGTCTCGAATTTTTGGTGGGTACTTTGACTCCGACTGCGGTACAAAAACCTTAATTCCGACTTTATTCTTATCAAACGTATATATGCTTGTTGGTATATTTTAGTGTCAGATATCCTCATTAGAATTTTGCTGCTCGGTTCATAAATGGCTGAGATAGGAGCAAAAAAATTATGTATTTTAGTTCTTATACCCTTCACCAAAGGTGGTGAATAGGGTATATATAAGTTTGTCATTCCGTTTGTAATTTCTATAATATTGATGTTTGACCCTATAAAGTATATATATTCTTATGAGGAGCGGAGTTGATTTAACGATGTCCGTCTGTCCGTTAAAATAGATTTTCCAAAGACCCCATATATGATGGAGGCCAGGTTATTATACATTTATGTCACATATGGTCCGGAATTGTTTGCTATGGAAAGTCAGCAAGATCGGTCTATAAATTGCTGAGATATGAGTAAAAGACCACCAATAAAGAAACAAACTCATAGACTCAATATATTTTAATTTAACGCTTCTTCAGTAAAAGCATTCGTAGCCAAGTTGTTAACACAAAGCATACAGAGATGAAAAAAAGTGACGTATGAAAAAAGCCTTAATCATTTGCGAGGGCAGCTTTCGAAGAAAGAGAAAGAACACGTTCTTTAGTAGTAAACTGGCAGTGTATAAAAACAGGCCGCTACTATCAACACGAATTGCATAATCAAAACAAAAAATGCAAAAAGGGCAGCTTTCGAATCGACAACGTCTTCGAAAAACTTATGTATAATCAAATTTCATCATTCATGTATACCAATAACATTCTCAATGACTTTCAATACGGATTTAGGAAAGGGTGTGGAACAGAAGAAGCTGTTATCAATGTAATCGACTTTATTTGTTAAAGCTTGGATGAACACAGTGGTGTGGCTGGTATTTTTTATGATTTAAGTAAGGCATTTGATCTTACAGACCATGCTATTTTATTGGAAAAGTTAAAAATGTATGGATTCCAAGGAAAAAGTCTCTTGCTTTTAAAAAGTTATTTAACTAACCGAACCCAATTTGTGCAAATTGGGGAACATAAAAATTCTACACGACAAGTTTTACATGGAGTTCTTCAAGGAAGCGTACTTGGCCCATTGCTTACACAACCTTGATCTTACTGGTAAAACCTTTATGTATGCCGATGTTATTTGTTTGTTTTTTCCCTACATATATTGAACGTGATGATGCTTTAATGTGTGAATTTATGAGAATAAATAAACTTGTCTTAAATGCAAATAAAAGGCAATTATTAAGGTTTAAGCCAAGCCGTCATAATAGCAATTTTTCCGTTTGTTGATGGAAAAGAAATTTATGAAGTAAACTCAATTATATACTTGGGCTTAAATATTCAAAATAATCTTGGATGGAATACTCATATACATAACCTTTAAACAAAAATTTCACAAGCTGTTACCGTTTTATATAAGTTTAAACATGAGTTTAATCAGGAAGCTAAACTTTTAATTTATAATGCAACAATCCAAAGTGATTTATATGTATTATTTAACTATTATATATGGTTATAAAAAAACTAGCAAGTTAAGTTAAACAAGGCCTTTAAAGAAATACACAATATTCCGTTATTATATCCATCGAACTGACTTTATACTGATATAAGACCCACCATTTTTGCCTCTACATTGAACAAATTTTCTTCATAATACCAATGAATTTTGACATTAATCCCATGAAAAATTGCATTAAAAAGGAACCCATGCAGCGCTTCGTTGGATCAATGAAACCTGTTTCATTAAAATGTATTTAATTTTTTATTAATCCCTCAGAGAATCAGTAATTACTAGTATATCTGAGACTTTCAAAAATTCTTTAAAAGTAGAACAGAGGTTTTTTCTCAAAAAGTGAAATAGATTACAAAAGTGGGCGTAATTATCTTTAAAATGAGGTATGTCCCATCCTGTCAGGTCTTTCAGTTTGTCCACAATTTCCAAAAATCCCTCAGAGAACCAGTACTTGTACATCTGAGAATTTCAAAAATTCTTTAAAAATAGCCCAGAGGTTTTTTTCTCAAAAAGTGAAATAGATTACAAAAGTGGGCGCCATTATCTTCAAAATGAGGTATGTCCCATCCTGTCAGGTCTTTCAGTTTGTCCACAATTTCCAAAAATCCCTCAGAGAATCTGCATTTTTAATAAAATTCTTAATTTCTTTCAAATTTCATTAAATATGTAACAAATACGAAGATTTTAATAATTTGATATTTTAAATATGTCACACATACGAAAACATATTTAATAGTTTGTCATAAATATTCAAACATATTTGGAAAATTGTCCCAAATCGAAACATATTTAGTTCGACATATTCATCTTTGCCCACATGACTTTATTTACAATTAACATCGTTTTGGTTAGTTTTATAAAGCATCTTCTGTTTAAGTCGTTAAATTTATTGACATTTTATCTTTCAAAAGTTTATTAACATTAAATGATTTATTTTATTTGTTTGTATAAACATAAGCTCTCGTGTATAAATAAATAAATTTATCTAATATTTTATTTACAATTATTTATTTTAGGGACAACCACTTCTTGCTTAAAACAAGTGTGTAAATAATTTTGGCTTTAAATGTTGATTAAACAAATGTATGTATGTATTAGGGTTTCAATATACAAATGTTTATTTGTTTTGTACTAGAAATAAAAATGTGAATGGTCTAAAGTTAAGATGTTAGTTTAAACTCTAAGCTAAAATATTAAAATGAAAAGTACATTTAAAAAAAATAATATTTTTGAAATAAAATCACTAAGCACTGGCATTCTTTCCTTACAAATAGAGATCATCCTAATTAATGCACATATGTATATACTACTTATGTATATGGGCATAAAAGTATGTAAATAAAAGCATAAAGGATTTGTAAGCTTGAATGCTTTTCCGTTGTATACATACATATATTCACACACCTTTCACAATAACATTGTATATTTTACTTTTTATTACATTTTGAGTTATTTTTTTACACATGAGTACAAATGTAAGTTTGTTGCATGTTTGGTAAACATACTTTTTTTAGAATTTTTATAGCTCTCACATGAAAATACTTTTATGGTCAGTGCTGTCAACTGTGACAAACTTGTAAACAATACTGACGACTTTGTTTAATAGAATTAAACAGTTATAAATACGGTGACCATTCGCCTTTTTTTAAGAGAACAGTCCTTTTTTTTTGATACGATGTCCTGTAAGATTTTTTCAAAAAAACGACAGTAGATTGTTCTTGTTTTTAGTAAATTGGCTTTTTAATAGCTCATTACTTCTTTTTTTAACTTAAAAACTATAAGTTTTATTTTCCCAAAACCCCAAAATTTCAACATTAATACAACAAAACACGATGGTTAACATTAATGCCAGCGTTAGATCGAATTCTAAAATTTTTCGTTCTATTGAAAGAATATTTTCTCTCTCAACAAAGGAGCCCGATGATCTTGCAAAAATTAGTTTAATGATTCATGTGCTGGATTTTGGTTACTTTTGGCACATAGCCAAGCCTTTATATTCCATAAATATATTTTTCGTCTACAGTTACAACCTATTTCAATGCCTGAGGCTGTTCTTTCTTTATATTTCGTGCGCCAACAAACAAATTACTTTCAATTAAAAATGTTTACTTAAGAATCACTGTTAATAACAAAGAGCAAATGGGCTGTGCAGAATTTAAATTAGTTTTATGTTAAAAAAGACTTATTAAAAAAAAATTTCCCTCAACAATAAATTTCAGTGTATTTATCAAATATGAAAAATTGGGAGTTTATCACGTCATACAGAAATATTCACCCCTATTATGAAAGTCGACGTCGACACAAGCCGACAGCACCTGAACAGTAATGGTATTTTCTGAGTCGTTATTGACAATAATCGATTACTATTGACAGTTAATTGATATTTTCTAAGGCGCTTTTAAGACGACGTCGAGTAGTATTGTCCCCGTTTTAGTCGACAGAAAATTTTGCGATGACTCAAATGAAAGTTAAAGAAATTTTAAATGAAATGTATACATATTTATTGAATACGTTTAAAATAAAAAATGCAAATTTGAAAGAAGTTATGGGAACATATTTTATTAGTAAATTTAACGCGAAAAATGCAAAAATAGCGAAAATTCGCGCAAATTTTTAATATATCAACAAAGGCACAAAATTGATTAAAAGTCCCTAAAACTAGAAGGAATGGCCAAAATTCGGTAAAAATTGCAAAATTAGCGGAAATTCGCATAAATTTGCTAACAGCGACATGATAGCAAAGTCTAATACTTATTAAAAATCGTTATAGCTGTAAATAATCAGAAAACGTATAGGAAAAAATCGCTTCTATCGCGAACATGGCTAAAATTCGCAAAAATTGCAAACTTGGAAACAAACCCTAAAATTGATTTTAAATCGGCTAAAAAAACAAAATTTCGCAAAATAAAAAAAAAAATTATGCAAAAATAGCGAAAATCGCGAAAAATTTGCATATTTCAAACAAGACATAAAATTTATTAAAAGTCCCTAAAACTATAAGGAATGGCAAAAATTCGGTAAAAATGGCAAAATTAACAGAAATTCGCAAAAATTTGCTAACAGCGGCATGAAAGAAATCTATATATATAAAAATGAAAAATGTTTGTATGTTTGTTTGTTTGTTTGTTTGTTTGTTTGTTTGTTTGTTTGTTTGTTTGTTTGTTTGTTTGTTTGTTTGTTGGCTTATAGACTCCTAAACTACTGAACCGATTTTCCTTAAATTTTTACAGATACATCACGTGAGCCCTAAAAATAAAATAGGCTACTTATTTTTTCGATAGGGGAAGGGGAATTGGTATCCCCCATAGGATGCCAATATTAATTATCGCATATATTAAGATCCGCTGCACGCATTATGCAGAACTTTTGGTAGTAAGATCTTCTGAGCCCCAAAATTAAAATAAAATAGCAGCGGGGGAAGTGGAATCCCCCATAGGACGCCAATGTTTAACATCGCATATCTAAAGAACTGTAATAGTGAGAATGTTCAAACTTTCTAGAAGTCACTCTTATGGTATACAACACTTTTGAAAATAACAATAAAGCGGGTAGGCGCAGGGGGGGAAATACCTCCCATAGGATGCATATATTAAATATCGCTCAACTGAAGAATTATTAAAGGGAGAGTCTTCAAAAGTGGTTAAAGCTATAATTATAGTAAACTATAAATTTCAATATACAAATGGGCGGGGTAGACGGGGGAGGAGCAGTACCCCTCATAGATAGAAATATAATTAAGAGCCGCTGCACGCATTTTGTTGAACTTTTGGTAGTAGGATCTTCAGAGCCCCAAAATTGAAATAAAATAGCAGCGGGGGAAGTGGTACCCACCATAGGACGCCAATGGTTAATATCGCATATCTTAAGAACTTTTATAGTGAGAATGTTCAAACTTTGCAGAAGTCTCTCTTATGGTATACAACACTTTTGAAAATAAAAATAAAGCGGGAAGGCGCAGGGGGGAAATACCTTCCATAGGATGCATAAATTAAATATCGCTCAACAGAAGAACTATTAAAGGGAGAGTCTTCAAACATGGTAACAGCTACTACTATGGTAAACTATAAATTTCAATATAAAAATGGGCGGGGTAGACAGAGGAGGAGCAGTACCCCTCATAGATAGCAATATTAATAAGAGCCGCTGCAAGCAATTTGTTGAACTTTTGGTAGTAGGATGTTCTGAGCCCCAAAATTTAAACACAATAGCAGCGGGGGAAGTGTTACCCCCCATAGGACGCTAATGTTTAATATCGGATATCTTAAAAACTATTAAAGTTAGAATGTTCAAACTTTGTAGAAGTCACACTTATGGTATACTACACTTTTGAAAATAAAAATAAAGCGGGAAGGCGCAGGGGGGAAATACCTTCCATAGGATGCATATATTAAATATCTCTCAACTCAAGAACTATTAAAGGGAGAGTCTTCAAACGTGGTTAAAGCTACTATTATGGCAAACTTTAAATTTCAATATAGAAATGGACAGAGGAGGAGCAGTACCCCTCATAGATAGAAATATAATTTAGAGCCGCTGCACTCTTTTTATTAAACTTTTTGTAGTATGATCTTCTGAACCCCAAAATTGAAATAAAATAGCAGCGGGGAAATGTTACCCCCCATAGGACGCCAATGTTTAATATCACATATCTTAAGAACTGTTATAGTAAGAATGTTCAAACTTAGTAGAAGTCACTCCTATGGTATACTACACTTTTGAAAATAAAAATAAAGCGGGAAGGCGCAGGGGAGAAAACCTTCCATAGGATGCATATATTAAATATCTCTCAACTGAAGAAGTGGTTTAAGCAGTGTAGCGAAGCGCACCGGGTTAAGCTAGTGTCTTATATATATTAATAAACGTTAAAGCTATAAAGAATCAGAAAACTAACAGTAAAAATATCTGTTATCAAAAACATGGCAAAAATTCGCGAAAAATTCAAAATTGGAAAGAAACTCTACACTTTATTTGAAAAAGCTAAGTCGGTTAAAAAAATATGTCGGAAAGTAGCATAAATAGCGTTAAAAAGTGAGCTATAATGATGAAGAAAGAACAAAAATAAAAAAAATAATTGGAGATGGGATTTTTTTTGTCAAATTTTCGATAACTAGTCGACGTCGACACAACATTTTTATAAAATACCAAATAAACGTCGAAGTGATGTAGTCGTCGACTTGATGTGACAACAATTTAAAATTAATGTCGACGTCGACGACGACTTACATAATAGGGGTGATTATTAAATAATAAATTTTGTATTCCCAAAATTAACTTCTTCTAACTTCTTACTTTTACAGAAATATATCAATTATTTTTAATTATTACATTTTTTTGTTTTGTAAGTCTTTAACATAATTTAATTGTTTTTTAACTTTTAAATATGTAGATATATGTATTAATAGTAGTTTTACTTGCTAATATCATATTCTTTGAATTATTTTATAACCTTTCTAATAACCTTGATACTATTTATCATTTTTACTACATTGCGAAATGTCCTTTATTTTTGTTTAAAAAATATGGACACCGTTGTTATAAATGAAATGTATCAGTTTAGACTTGCGTAATTTTATGAAAAACTTTACCTGTAACCAATGTAACAAATTTATGGATTGAATAGCAAATTTAGCAATTGTTTTCTTTTGTTTTGTCATAAATGAATAATCTTTAGCTGTTTTTGGCCATTGTTTTAGCCAAAGTTGTAGCATATATTGTTTTTAATTTGCTTGCACAATTACCCGTAAAAGACAAACTATTGAAGTCATAGAACAATTTGTGGACTTTATTGTTTCACAGCTACACACATCGTGAAGTTTGTTAATTGAAATATTAGCTAATTAATAGCCCTATTCACAATATTGAGCAAATGGTCTTGCATCGTTGCATTTGCAAAATACTATGGTATATTTTTACTCTACACCAACGAACTTTACAGCAATGCACTTGCTACTGTTTTTTTTTTTTAATATGCAACATTTAAACCAATAGTTTATATTAACTCGACATATGCAACATTTAATTGCAAGCCGACAAATGACACTCCGTGAATTTTACGTTTGTTATCGCAAACTTCTTGTACTTTTGTAGTGTATACATGATTTCTAGAGAAATACGATGTATGATCTTCGATTAACGTGGAAAAATGCCATAATAATAATAATAATAATAGAATTTTTGCCACTTTTCTAGTGATGACACTGTTTTTAGAACGCTAGTGCAAAAGTGACTCGTTTAACTAGCAATTAAAAGAAAATTTAAAATTTGTTTTAGTTTTAAATGTTAGATAAACGACTCACTTTTGCACTCGTATTCTAAAAACAGGCAGTAAAATTATCGAAAGATGTAGAATGGAATAAAATGAGATAGGAACATTTTGTTTAGATGTTGATTTTTAGCCCCATGTATTTTTTATGGGAAGATGTTAACATCTCCGCAAGTTAATGGCAGATATTAGACGTTGACCAGTGTAAAAAGGCTATTAAGCTAAAGTTAATGTTAATGGAACCTTTGACATTTTCACGTTTAAGAAGTTATAGCAAAATTACTTTTTGCTTATCTTTTTTTCAATGTGCAATAACATTTGTAATAAACAACATTTTTTATTTTTCGAATTTATTCTATGAGCTAAATTTCTGTTATTTTATAAACTTAAATATATTTCCGATCTGTGACAACAAGAATATTTGAAGAAAAAAACTTGAAAAGAAACTTAAAATCACCTTTAAAGTTAAAAATTGCTATCCTAGAAAGCTAAAAAATAGACTTATGCACTTTTTTCTTATTGCCACAGAATTAATTTCTTTCTTCGCTTTTATGAAAAATTATAGTTATACCCACACCACAATAGTGGAGAGGGTATTATGCATTTGTGCTGATGTGTATAACGCCTTAAAATATTCGTCCTAGACCCACCTTAAAGTATACCGATCGACTTAGAATCCCGATAGTCTTAAAATATCGATAGGAAAAATATCAATATCGATTATTATTATTATTTAAAATACAGCTATTATTTATTCGCGCTGAATTACAGCAATGAATACAAACAACTAGAATGGCAAGTGGTATGGATTGCTTAGCTGTGCTTTTTACTGCTAAATTTGTACATGTTTATATAGGGACTGAAATGTCAAATATTTTTGTAATGTTGTAAAAAAAAAATGCAAATCCAAATGCAATTGCAATTGCGAATATAGGACAAAACAATGAACGACCATTAGAGGATAAGCCCGCTAGATTGATTATATTTTTGGGTTGAGAATCAAAACCAATTAAGAAAATTATTTAAAGTTGTAATAGATTGTCTTATAGTCCCTGCTACTTCGGTTCCTTCAGAAAGACGGGTTATCCATTTTGCGGTTTCAAAAGTAAACGTAAATAAAACCCATATAAAATATTTTTTTTCATGATATTTCTTTTTTATTATAAAGTTTGAACGTTGACATTATGTGTGAAACACTATATCATTTAAATGACCACCACGCGAAGTGTTGCAAGCATTGATTCTTTTGAGCTAATTTTGGAACACTTTTTGACACATATTGGGCGGTATCTCAACCATAACTTGACGAATGTTGGTTCTTAAGTGCTTAAGAGTTAAAGGTTTATCTGCATAAACACGGTCTTTCGCGTAGCCCCACAAAAAAAGTCTAATGGTGTCAAATCGCATGATCTTGGTGGCCAGTTGATGTCGCCACGACAAGAAATTACACGGCCAGGAAATGTTTCTTGCAATAAAGCCATATTCGCTCGAGTTGTGTGGCATGCGGCACCGTCATGTTGAAACCACTTATTTTCCAAGTCGTATTCTTCAAAAGCAGGCAAAAAAAGTCGGTTATCATACGACCATACAGTCCTAATTCCTGAGAATCGACACATTCGGGTCTTCGGCAACACTTTCACTTACAGCAGCTATATTTTCACCGGAACGAGCGAAACGATGATGCACTGGCCTTTCAATATCTGTAACCGCTGCAGTATCTTCAAATTTCTTCACAATTTTGCCAATTTCTTGCGTAGTTGGACGATTATGTAAACCATAATCTCCTCTTAAAGCACGATTTGTGGCTGTGCCAGAATCACCATTTTTGTAGTATGCTTGCAACACTTCACGTGGTGGTCATTTAAATGATATAGTAGTTCACACATAATGTCAACGTTCAAACTTTATAATAAAAAAGAAATATCATGAAAAAAAATATTTTATATGTGTTTAATTTACGTTTACTTTTGAAACCGCAAAATGGATAACCTATACTTATGAATTTTTAAAAAACTGTCATCTAAAATAACGTGCCTTCATACATACGTCTCATACGTTCAATAAAGTGATAAAAGCAACGAACTGTAGCCTGATAAAAAACTAGTTAAACTTAACCTGCCCAAGTACAAACATTCAGTCGATAGTAATATCGATAGTGAAATCTGAACTATCGATAAAAATCGATAGTAGAATATATCGATAGTACCCAGCACTAGTCTGCAATACAAAATTTTCATGCGCGGTCCTTGCAAAAAATTGTAAAAGAAAAGATCTTACGGAATATGTTACCAATGCGCATTTATAAGGCATGATTCTTGTTCGAGATGAGGCGCTTTAAAGCAGTAGTTTCTGCGGCCTTTAATTCTTAAAAAATTTCCTACATGTTTTGCACTTTGAAAGCAATTTTGTGATTAAGTAATCAATAATATACATACATGGGCTTTTACAGCTTCCAAATTTTAATTGGATCTGTGTGTGTTTAATTTTTAAAATCGCGAAGGATTTCCTACACTCAAAAGAAAAAGCAATCCATTCGTACTAAAATCAATCCGAAGCGGTATTAATAGTAGGGTAAGTACGGATTTTTTTCGAATCAAGTACAGATAGATTGATTCAAATACGGATTTTTAATCGCGAAATACTTAACTTATCCATATTCCATCTCGAATTCGTACTTGAAATAATCAGAAAATGAGATTGATTTAAGTAAAACTAAGATTGAATTAATCTGAATCCGCTTGACTCAAGTAGTTATTATAAAGTTGATTCAATCCCTTGAGAGAATTTTATTATGATTTATTACTAACCCGTTAACCACCTTACAGAATATCAATTATAAAACACCAGCATCATTCCCGATATGGTTTTTACTTTAAAAACTTAATGTACATTAGGGCAATAACCAAATTTTTGGCATAGTACCACGGAGTGGCCAAGAATGTTTTAGTAATGAAAACACCTGCCTCCCGTCGTTTTGCAAAAAAAAACCTCACGCAGGGAAGCAAATTTCTAAACCTTCCAAGAAATTTTGAACCGCGGTGAATTGTAAACCGTAGGAAACCTTTTAGATCTAAAGCAGTGGATAAATTCCAAAATAGCACTTAAGTGATACGTATACACGCAAAGAAAAAACATGGTTGTGGTAAACATATTCTAAGAGCAACATATTATGATAAGAATTATGATTGTAGTCACCATATTAAGATTATTATTGAAACATATTACGACTCAATATACTCGTAATATGTCATCATAATATTTTTCCCTTAATCATATTATTATTCTGTTAATCATACTAAGTTAAGAAGTAATCAAATTATTGTCATGCTAATCATAATAAGCTAAGAAATTAATCATATTATTGTCATGTTAATCATAATAAGCTAAGAAGTAATCATATTATCATCATGTTAATCATAATAAATTTAGAAGCAATCATATTATGATACAGCACCTTTCATAGCTGTCATAAAAATACAAAATAAATTTAAATATTTTTGAATCGATTTTTTATTTTGTGGCTTTTTACAATTTTTCTTAATGTTAATCAAATAGCGGAGTTCAATATAAGGCTTGCAAAAGAGCAAATGAAAAATCTGTGGTTTTCATGGGCAACCGCGTGTGTCCATTTTTTTGATTTTAAGATGTTGATGCCATATTGCCTCTCTGTGTGGGTGTGTTTGTTGGATTTTACAAAAAACTAGGATTTTTTGCATTTGCACTATTACATCACTAATACTTGAATGAACTCCGCTAATATTTTAATTTTCTAATTTCTTTAAACTTATTTTTTTTATGGAATTTTATCTTTTAATTGTTTAACCGCTCACAAATAAAAAAACGACACAACTTCTTTAAAATTATTTTACAAATGGCGCTAACATAATATGATTAGAGTAAAAATAGTTTGATTGCATCTTTAACATAATATGATAAATGTATAGAAAGTTATCATGTTATGGCTATTAAATATCATGATATGGTTGTGAGAAATATAATATGTTTAGAAAGTTATCATAATTAAGTTGTTAGAAAAATAATTATTTTTCGGTCAACAATACTCAAATTCATAATTGCGATAAACATTGATATGTTTACAGTAACTATAATATTGTTGATATTAAATAAAAATAACAATTATTTGTGTACGACAACAATATATTGTTACATTAAACATAGTGTTGTTGCCGTGACCATGCCCAACCATATTTTTTCTCTGCGTGTAGGAATATATAAAAATATCAGGTGTATATTTTTTAAAATTTCCGTGAGATAAATATGGTTGTTTTCAAACTTCAACCCGATGTATTTTCGTCTTGTTCTGTTGTTTTTGTTGTTTCTACACACAGCATGCAAATTGTTTTTAAACTACTTGTGTGGTGTTGTTGTAGTGTTTGCAATAAACTTTGATAAGTTAAATGTGATCAGAGCTGCCGTTTTTGGTTATTTCTAACCAAAATTGGTTATATTTTTTTTCAATGTGGAGATGTGAATATTTTTTTCATTTTGGTTACTTTTTTCCAAAACAATAATAATTACGAACGAATATATCTGTGGTTTTCATGGGCAACCGCGTATGTCCATTTTTTCGATTTTGAAATGTTGATGCCATATTGCTTAATTTTAAGCGCTCTTTACATGGTTCTAAAAATTTTTGAAAACAGATAGACCCATTCCGATTTTTTTAACGGAATAACAAAGTTCAAAAAGTGCAATACCTAGCCCATAGTTTGATCTAGAATGGTTTTTCGGCTCTCCTAAAAAATTTTATTTTAAGACATACGCGGTTGCCCATGAAAACCACAGATATATTTCTTGGTACAATTATTTACGAGCTCGAACAGAAGTTTTTTAAAATTCCTTTCAAAACAGCAACCAAATAATTTTTTTAAGATTTTTGCTAAGAAAATATTGCCATTTGTGATTTTTATATTAAAAACGCCATGATCTGAAATCGAAAACAAATGAAGTTTTTCTTGATTTTAAGAGAAGTAAAGAAAATTAGTACTTAAAGTAGGAAGTGCATAAAATCATCCGGAATCGATTTTAGAAAATTACTGAAAAATTACACAAAAGTCGTTTCAGTGTTTTTTAAAACTTGAAAATAAGTTTAAGGTTCTGAATTTAGGTTATTTCCAGAAGTATATTTATATACACATTTGAAAATACACGTAGGAATTTTAAAGATTTTTTAAAATTACATTGATTTAATAATATAATTTTAAAATTTATGGAATTTTCTGTAAGTTTAAAGAAATTTGAAATTTTACTGTTTATAACTTGTCGGTATGTATATTTATTTAATGTTTTTTAAAATAATTATTTTACTTTTTCCCCATTGAATGTACGTTATGATATATATTAGAACAATTTTGAAACATTTTTTTATAATAAGAATTATAAATTTGAAATAAAATTTACACAAAACAGAAAAAAGTTTTTATAATATTTTAGATATATGTATGTAAATTAGAAAATATTTACATAAAATGCATTTCGCATATCGCCAATCGTTTTAAATTTCGCCAAAATAATTGCCATATCGCCAAACGTAAATTTCCATCGACAAAAGGATTAAGAAATCGCCACATTTGACAGTCCTGCCAATAACAGCTAAAAAGCGAAAACTATTATCCATTTTTGTTATTTATAACTGGCATATTAAAAAATATTTTTTTATATATTCCTCTAACTCCCACTGGAGCATAGGGCGCCAAAAAATAAAAAAAATTTTTTACGAAAAAGATCTCAAATAAATAAAAACTTTTAATTAAGTTTCACGTTATTTTTTTAATATGTAAAAGAATTAAATTTCTTGTTTTGTTTTCTTGATTTCTAATTATTGTTTTACTATAAAGTGCAAATAACCTTTGTGTTACAATGTATTACAATGATTTTAATGATTTTCTCAATTAATAAAAAGCATTTTAAATTTGGTTATATTTTTTTACATTTGGTAACTTTTTTAAAAATTTTGGTTGTAAAAATTGTATTCGTTGTGGCAGCACTGAATGTGATTAAGACCAGGGCTGCCAGGTACTTTTTTCCTTGTCCCCAAAAAATTAAACAAATATCCCCAAAAATACCCCAATCCCCAAAAAACAAAATTTTAAAAAGTTAATATTTTTTTTTTTTTTTGTTTTTTTCTGACCAAATTTTAAATATTTTTTAAAAAATAGTTAGAAAAATGTTAATAAGAAATCCCCAAATAAACATTTTTATTAAAAAAAATCATTTTATTTTGTTTGTAGCGATTGGTTTCGGCATGTTTTTTTAAATCCTTTTTATGCGATTCCAGTATGGATTAACAAGCAGAACAATATGCTGTTATTGAAGACGAATGAGCCAATTTATAAGAATTTGGAGCTTGTTCAATCGGCTTAAGCCATCCTTATAATCAAAAATAATAATACATATATCCGTCATTTATTTTGTACTTCGATGCATCATAACTACTAACCAATAGCATAGCATTTTTTCCAATCTTTATTATATTGTTTTTCATATTTACTTATTTTTTCGGAATACATACATATTTGCTTCAAAATTGTCTTTAAAAAATCCAAAATTGTATGTGTTGTCAACGGTTTTAGATTCTATTTTTAAATTCTTTTTTTTTAAACACTCACTCAAGAAAAATAACAAGTTTATAAAGTACCTTTTACACACTTAACAATAATCGTAATCTTAATTAGGACCCTTTACACTATATAAGAGTAAGATAAAAGTTTTGCTACATTTTTTCATATTTTATATACGAAACAAAGAAAAATAAGCGTAAATAATAAAAAAGTGTAAAATCCCCAAAAAAAATCCCCGAAATTTTTTTTAAATCCCCATTCCCCTAATGACGTTCTTTGTCCTTTTTGCTCACATGAAATCCCCAACTTTGGGGATAAAAAATCCAATTGGTAATCAATGTTGTTCTTATTCGACCTTTCGAATTTTAAATTAATAAAAATTAGTCAAGCTCGAGGCCAGTGTTTTTTTGTAAATAAAAATTCCTTTTTATTTGCTTCTAATATTTCGTTCTTCTTTGAAGATTTTTTCAGTGAATTTTTATAAACACAACAACTTAAAACTATGTTGTTTACACATCGACATCTAGACTTGCACTTGGTTAACGAATTTTGTCCTTATTTTATGAAATTACGGGATTGATTTTCGAAAGTAATCCCATTTAGAATTCTTTTAAGTACGTTTTATTGTTATTCGTACTTAAATTATTGAGTACGACTCGTACTTAAAGTAAGTATAAAAAACTTAATTTATCCCGAGTGTTTTTCTTTCTAATGAATTTAACATATTGCATTTAAAAAATTCTTTATTGTTCACCTACTTGTAGTCCTTTTTTTATTATTTTTTGTTCACCTACTTGTAGTCCTTTTTTTTAAATTTGTATCATAAATTTTCCCATAAAAATTTTTTTCAACACTACATAGTCCTAACGCTGTATTCGCAATACTTGATATTATTTTACAAATTTACATGAAAGGAAGAGACAAAATGGGTAAAATCTGGGTTGTAGTTGACAAAAGCATGTTAAAAATAAGCAAATTTACAGTGATGCGGCAGCCACTTACTACCCAAATAAAACTAAGTCATGCACACTTGCCAACCAGCTTAAATATGTTGAAAGTGTTCTTTTGATGGAGTGGGCAAATAAATTATGAATGCTTTGGGCCTTTGTGTGTGTGTGTGTGTGTGTGTGTGTGTGTGTGTGTGTGTGTGTGTATGTACCCACGAATATACAGTTTACACAGTTATATAATTACTTTCTTTTGATTTGTTTGTATATAATGATTTTATTTTATTTGCCTTATATAAAAATAAAAGAATATAAGGGTTAAAAATTTTAAATGGCTTTAAATTTTTTAATTTGTGTTTAAGAACTTCCCGAGTTGTCCATATATTTTTCTATAAAACAAAGATGGTTTATTATTGAAAATGAAAATCAATTAAATCGATTTATAAAACAAACTTTACGGATTCTGACCACTTTTAAATGCCACAAGGAACATACAGACCAGGGTTTCTTATTTCAGAACTTTTTTTCCGGGGAACGTACAAAATTTTTATTTGGCAATTAAGTTGTTTTATGCCTCTGCATCGGAAGTTGTAAAATTGGAGCGTGGCAATAGATGCTCGCTCCCTTATTCTGCTGAATCTAAGCCCATTGATTGAGGAAAGTAATAAATTGTTGGTAAAGACGTTCGAGTTAAATCTTCTTTAAAAATCACAAAATTTAATCAAGTTTTCTGTCATTTCTTTCTATAATTTTCTTAACACCAACGTGAAAAAAGTGACTACTCGCTCATTCAATTCTTGTAGGGTAGCGTACATAAAAATGCATCATTATTTCTGGGCATACAAAATATTAAAAAAGCATCAAGCGGTTGTTCATTTTAGGAATATTTATGAAAAAAAATATTTTTGAAAAGAAAAAACAAATTTGTATAAAGTATGTACATGTATTTAGTACCAAAAGGTTAAACTAATGGAACTTAACCCTAGGAATACCGTCTTAATCTGTCAGACCAAATTTGGGTTTTCCTTGAAATATTTTTCGAATATAACAAAAAAAAAACAGGGGCGTGAATTCTATAAATGATATGTGCGGAATCGATTGAAACTTATTTGGATTCCATTGGATCAAATTAGTGGATTGAAATTTTATTTTTCTGTAAAAGTCAATTTCATAGACCCTCTTGGCCAGACCAAAATCTTGTTTTCTTACAATATCTTTCAAATTGAGCAAAATGTCAAAAAAACAGAAACATGAGCTCTATAAATGATATGTTCTGAATTGAATGAATCAAGTTTAAATCAAATGTTTGGTAGATGCGAAAAAGCAATGTGCAAAATTAAGGACTACATATTCGATGACTTTCATCTAAAATAAAATAATAAAATTATATAATAAATTCGTATAATCTAGCATAATAAGCATACGTTTAATAAAAAATATATATATTTGCAATAAAAGTTGGTTTTTTTATTCGACCTTTTCTTAACGGAATCTCAAAGAAATAAATACTCAATACTTAAGTATTTATTTCAAAGCTTGAGTATTTATTTCTTTGAGATATATATATTTACTTTTTATTTCATTGGGTTTTTTAGCTGTTCTAATTGTGGTCTGCCCAGACCAAGAGGAGAACTTAGTGGTGAAAAGTTACCGAGAATCCTAGGGTTAAGAAGCATTTGGTTTGAAAATTCCACATTCAATGTTTATGATAATTTTTAAACAAAATATATATACATAAGTTCTTAAGAATATCTTTTAAAAGGTGTACCAACATAATTTTAATAACTATTCCATTTTAAATATATTTGAAAAATCCATATTTTTTCAATGGGCTTTTTTTAAATGCAATTTTCCCCAAATGCCTTCGATATAACAACGGTATCAAAATATATAATATTAAATTGAGAACCCTTAAGATTTCAAATGATGTACGAGTTTCATAGCTCCCTAACTAAAATTTTTTTGTCCAAAATGTATCTCTAATATTAGAATTTAATTACTTTCGATGAAACTTCTTTATTTAGATGGACTTTTTTACGTTATTATTTATTAGAAATTAAATTGATTTAAAATGTATTTTTAGAAAGAATTTTATGAAAAATATAACTAAAACACAATTTAAACCTACAATCTAATTTTGTATAAAAACGGCAATAACGTATTTCAATTTAAATAGTTTTCCTAATAGGAAGTATTTTCTTTTAAAAAATTAATAATTTTTACTTGTTTGCCTTTTTTTCGCCAAATGAAGATTTTCCTTCCAATTCTTCTGGCAACGCTGTTAATATGTATGCGTTGAAATGAAATTGGTTTATCAGCATAAGCCAGTGACTTCACGTCGATCCATAGAAAATAATCGAGAGGTGGTAAATCGCACGACCTTGACGGCTAATTGACAGGTCCATTTCTGAAAATTAACTTAACAAATTTTTATTTTAATATGTCAATGGCTGCGTCCGCCGTATGGAATAAAGCGCCATCTGTAATGGCTCCACTGACGGTAACGCGAGCTTCTCCGTAATTTTTGAAGAAATAAGGTTCGGCGATGCCACCAGCGTGTAAACAACAGAAAACGGTGATTTTTTTTTGGTGTTTGGTGTAATCTGTAGGGGCTGTTGTGAATTCATACACTTTATATGCGGCAATCAGGGCTGCCAGAAATTTTCAGCAAAAAATCTTAATTTCACCAAAAAAAAATCTTATTTTGGAAAAAAAATCTTATTTGTGGAAAAAAGTGTTTTTTTATTAAAATTAACTTTAAAACATATCAATATGTATTTCCACTGTTGCCAACTTTTTTGAAGATTTCCCCCAAATCGGACTTCAAAACTGCTAGAAACCGCTAAATATTCAATTTAGCGGGATTTTTCTTACAAAATTTATATAAATGTAGATATACAGGGGTGTCATGGAAATCGAAAACGTAAAACGAAAGAGTTTTAAGAGTCGTTTTTCAATAAGATTTCAATAATAAAAATTCTTTCGTTTTACGTTTTCGATTTCCATGAAACCCCTAATAAGCTGCTTTTTTAAAGGTATTTCGATGCACTTAAAATAACCTTTTCGGATTAAACATTTTTCCATTAAATGTTTTTGCTTTTAATTAATTTTTGCGAACCTTAGTCTGACTTGCAATATTTTCAGTTTTTGCAAAATAAAAAGCACGCAAAACTTGCACCTGATTAATCACCCTTGAACGCCAAACAGAGGTTGCATTTTAAAGGCCCAACCATAATATGCATAGCGTTGCTTAACCTACTGTCAAAAATTAACAAATAGTCTCTCAACAAACATTTAATTCCGGACGGAATGTGCGATCAGTTTCGCACCTTGCTTTAGCAAATGACAGTTTCATAAAATTTAACAAAAAGTTTCCTTAAGTTCAATATGGCTAGGCTCATATGATTAACATGTATTAGTATATTTGCTTAAGCCAACTTAAGCACATTATGGTTGCGACTTAAGTATTTTTTTTGTCCAGTAAACCGCAAGGTTGCATTATTAAGTTTAAGAATTTTCAACTGGGAACAAAGAAGGTTTTTTTTTAATTGCACCTAACCTTCGTCTAGACAAAACAAAAAATCTTGTTTTTGGGGAAAAAATCTTAAAATCTTTCTTCGGTTAAAAAATCTTAAAAAATAAGGTAGAATCTTACTTCTGGCAGCGCTGGCGGCAATTTAATTTATTATGCAATTCGTAAGCCAAAAGTCAGCCTCATCGCTGAACACATCGATGACTGATTTTCATCGATTTGGTAGCGTTGTTCAAACCTGAATATATTCATAATGAATTGCCAGAGTATACTAATCGTATATGCTGCGCTTAAAAACTGCCATTCTTCCACTTCTTCATTTGTTATTTGCAAAAAAAAGAAAACTGTTGCTTTTTTTCCGATTCATTAAATGTAAGTTGTCGCTGTCAAACCAACTCAAAAAGCGAAAAGTTGTACACAAATTTTCGTTTTTTGTTCGACTGTTTTTGGTTTTGACTGCAGTTTTGTAAGCCCTGTCTAAATGTCAAAAAGGAAGCCTAGAATGACAGTTCGTGTGACAGCTTACCCATTCGTAAGATCGAGCTATCGTGCTTCAAAAAACACCATTTGTAAACCTAACAGAAAATTAAGTCTGACTAATTATCATCAGGGAGTTTAAGCATTTTTTAAATATAGTAAATTGTTTTTTTGATGAATGAATTCTTTTAGCTCCATCTTTCTTATACAGCAAAATACATATAAAATTTCATCAGATCCTCCAAATATATTAGCAGGATATCCTTGGGAAAAACCTCTAATTAAAAGTAAAACGACGGCATATGTCTTTTTAGTTAAAAAATATTAGAATTTATTAGACACAAAATAAGACTATGATCTGATTGCGCCTAAAGGACCAAATAAACGATACACACAGTTCAACAAGGACAACAATATGTTTGTGCACATACTAAAAAGTTTTAATATTTACACCTACTTTTTTCATATGTTTGTTTAAGCATTTGTGTGTTTTATTTAAAATGTGGATCTATTAAAATATGGATATCGTACTAACCTCCAAAATAAAAAACCGTATGATTTAAGGATTAGTAGGATTTTATACGAAAGATACTGAAATTTATTACATTGTATTACATTGTACCTGTATCGACATTAATTCATCTATTTAAAGAAAGTAACCAACGTAACATGTTCGGAATATGCTATTAAACACAACTAAAAAATATTTGGAAAAATAAAAGATTTAAAAGTTTTATAAGTCTGAGTTCATACGGATCTTTCTTTATTGAAAAGATTGCTACTTTATAGGCGAGTGGGGCGAGGGGAAAAGAAACAAGTACACACATGCCTGTACTGTCTTTACGTTTTGCTTTCTTATTCGTTGTTTAATTTTGTTTTTGTTTTCATACGCACGACTATACAAAATAAAAAACATGGCGTCGACATGACATGAATCATTTAAACACCAATTCATGTTCAAAGAAGAAAAAGGAAGAATCTTTTCAATAAAGAAAGAGTCGTATGAACTCAGACTAAGTTTAAGCTCAACTTTCTTTATGACCTTACAATAGGGTTTCTAATTTCCCGGACTTTTTCTATTCCCGGGAAACGAAACAAAAAAAATCATTCCAGGGAATCCCGGAATTTTTTGAATAAAACAGTGATTTCATTAAATGAGTTCAAGACAAAAGTTTTTACTTTTTTTTAAGAATATTCACATATATAACAGTCTAAAAAAAATTAGCTTTATTAATTCCACTGAAAACCAAATAAATTCCCTGAAGGAAACCTGGGTGAAAGTGTCTCCAAGTCACCAGTTTTGTCGAATATTTTGGTGACATTGTCAACGAAGTGTCTACACTACACTACATTTGCCACTATATTTGGCTTTAATAAGAAAACAATTTTATCAATAACAACTGAGAAGTACAATTAATATAAAAGTTAACGAAAAAATAAAAAAAAATTGTATTCGTACCAAAAGTGTAGACTACATGTACTAAAATGTACTAGTGATTCTCTGGTTCCAATGTCTACATATGTTCCTAAAGGAACTACCTAGTCAGTACCTAGTCAGTAGTACCAACGTCAGTAGTAGATTTCCAATGACACGCACATGTTAAATGTCTATAGTAAATAACATTGTCTGGGGTATAATAAGTCACTAGTACTGGTGACAGTGTCAATAGTGAATCAGTACAGATTCACTAGTGACATTTCCTGCAGGGTTGTTACATTCATATGTATGTATGTGTATGTATGTATGTATGTATGTATATATAAATAGACTTTTATTCGACCTTTACAAAATTTATTATTATTATTTAATTAAGCTTGAGGTCTTTTTTTTATATAAAAAATATTAAATTTATTGAACCAATATTTCGGCACTCCGTTGTGGTTCAATAAATTTAATATTTTTTATATAAAAAAAAGACCTCAAGCTTAATTAAATAATAATAATGTATGTATATATTTATTATTATTTTTTTTTTTTTGAGATCACGAATTATTACAACTTATTAATATTTAGTAGTTATTATTAATAGCAACTTTGTAGAATTAATTTTCTTTTAAGAAAACAATTTTTATTATTATTAAAGCATTTAAAAGCTCATCAGATATTCTATTTCTAATCCTTGTTGATATGTTTATTGCCTGTTACCGAAAACGTGCTCTCGCTCTCTACAGACGTTGGTTTTATAGTAAGAAGCACATCATACAATGATTACAAATTTGTTAGCCTGTTACCCGTGACTTCATAGACGTCAAATTCTTTTTTTAAGATTTTTTCAGGCTTTTGTATTTTCTTTACATTTATTTTTTTAGAATTTGTTTTAGAATGGTTTTGGTGATGAGGATGGTGTATCGTGTACATTTTCATTTTCTACTTCAAGAAGCCTTTTAGACATTTCATCAGCAGTTAAAAAGACCGTTGATTTATTGGCGTAGAAAAATAGTTTGATTTGTAGGTAGTTTTTAGTAATTTAAGTAAAGAATATATCTTTATTGATTGTTTTAGATTTTAAAAGCATCGTTAAAATTTCAAAAAATTTAATTTGAAATTCCCGTAAAAAATTTCCCGGGATAAATTAAAAAAAAATGTCCCGGGATTCCCGGGAATTCCTTTCCGCGTAGAAACTCTACCTTATAACTGATAGTTAACGTGAACAATAGCCATCGTGAACGATAGAGGGGGTGCTTTAATACCATGGGAGATAAGGCCATGATAGCTTTATCTCTCATTCAAAAGGGAGATAAAGCCTTTTATTTTTTTGTTCATTTGAATGAGAGATAAAGCCATCATGGCCTTAGCTCACATAAGTAATTTTAGAAAATGGCTTTATCTCTCATTTCAGTTCCGGAGACACTAAAGTTAAGTATTGAAATCTGGCTTCGCATACTAAAGTTGTTCTGCGTGGCGGCCTGCGTAGGACGCGGCAGGTGGCTTCGCTGAATAAAGTTTTCCTGCGTGCGTCTCAAGAATAAAAAAATGTTTTTCAATGATAACTAAGGATTTTCCCTTTTACAGAATGTTTACACCATACATAACAATTTTCTGAAAAAATATGGCTTTATCTCTCATTTGCGAAAAAAAATATGGCTATCTCTCCTTACGTAAAATTTTAAATATGACCTTACCTCTCAATGATTGGGCAATAAGGCCATTATGGCTTTATCTCCCATTCAATTGAGCAATAAAGCCATCATGGCCTTATCTCCCATGGTTTTAAAGCACCCCCCCTGAACGATACAGTGAACATTAAGTTTTATCCGTTATTACAACTGTCCGACAAAATGAAAAATGTAATTTTTATACTGTGGTATTATTGCAGTAGATACCGACTATTTTTGGTTATTTTTAATAAGTGGTGACAACGACTTACTTTGTGCTTTATTTTTGTTTTTTTTTTTTATCGTAAATTGTTTTGTTTTTTGTGTTTAGTTGTGTTTTTGTTTTAATTGTTCATATTAAAAGTTTATATATCTAATTTAATTTGACATAAAACTGTCATTGAAGTTGCCATATCTTTAGCAGAAAATATGGCAACTTCAAACTCTTAAAGTTCACTTGTAATGTTAACATAAAGATAAGCCTGCTGCTAGCTTTTCAGTCACTTTATAGGTTAATGTTTACTTGTAATAACCAAAAACCATTTACCTTTCAGATAGCATTCTAAAAATAATTATTTGTAAGTTTTAATAATGTCCCCTAAGCATTACTAATTATCTAAAAAAAAAAGTTCCTACAAATTTTGTTGCAAATATTCAAAATATCCCTGTGGAATTATTTTTTACGAAGCAGAAAAATATTAGACAACCTAAAATGTCTTTAAGAGTTACTTTTCACTAAGGTGTTGGTTGTAAAATAAACTTATTTGTGCATGTCCTCGCCATAAAAATGTGTGCTGGTGGGTGTAGTGGCGACAAATTGATGGTGACGATATGAAGAGCAATAAACCATACACAGCCATAGAGTATAGAAATATAAATAATCTGCTTCTTACGAGTATGCAAGCACAATTCCGACTGAAGGTTAAAATTATATAATAGCGATTGTTTATGTACTTGTACTATAAAATGAGTCATTTTTTTTTTTTTTTTTTGCTTGTATGTATATAATTTTATCCTTAGACAATTTTATTAAATGTGGCGACGAAACTAATTCTATTATGATTGCTATTGCTATTTGCAGTAGTAGAAGTAGTTAAAACTGCTACTGATTATGTGCTTAGATAGGAAATAAAACGGGTATTCTTTACATACATAGAATACAAAACATAGATGAAAAAGCCTCGATAACTTAAATTAACAACATGTTCTATAATTACTAAGGCATTTAGTTTCTTCACCCACGTACTAAAGGCCGAGTCCCATAGAATCCTTTGTAATTTATACGTCGCTTTTTCAACTGACAATTTAGTTAATATATATGTTTTCTTATGAGCTTTGTGTCATATCGTACGTTACCGTTTACGCAATGTACTAAAGTTGGGCAACTTTTAACATTTAACGTACGTTGAGTTCAAGGCGAATTCATCCCAGGTAATCTCGGTACTACAACAAGTACAACTCGTACAAAAACCACAAGCAATTTGTTTTTGTAAAATCATTGTACAATGTCAAAGACAGAAATAAAACAAAACAGAAACAAAGATAATAAAAGAGAATAAACAAAATTTTGACATCCAACAGTGATTTTAGCTAATATCAGCAGGGCTTTTACCCTAAGTCTAGACGAGCAATTTGTTTGGCAATTTTTGCCGTAGCAACTATCAAATTCTATTGCCAACACTATATATTAACGTGTGGATTGCATAAATATGTATTTGAACACATGTTCAGCAACAAATGTTATAATATATTGCTGAGCAATTATCTTTTAACACAAGCTGTCAAAATCAATTATCATTTACAAAAAAGGAAAAATTTTAAACTTAAAACATAAAATTTAAATACAAAATTTACAAATTAATAATAAAAAAATAATTAAAAATAAATTGGTTGCCAAACAAAATGGAAATATTTATTTACATACAAATTCATGTTTTGTGTTTAGACATACGTTTACTCCACTCTGAAAAAAATGTTAGCATAGAACATTTCTGTGACGTCATCCTGCCGACGTTATTGCTTATGTTAACAAATACAAATTGCTCGTATAGACTTAGGGTTAAGACCACCTGTAATAAATTCGCCTTGGTTGAGTTACTGAAAGTTATCAGTTGTGTTATGTGTCAGCAAAAATTAAAAAAAAAAATATAAATTTAAAATAAAAAAAATAAACTACAATTAAATAAATAAAATTCTCTTGGTCTTGATTAAATATTCTTCATTTAGCCGTTGCTACGTTAGTGTCAGTTGAAAAAATCGATATTAAGTACAAAAGATTCTGTGGTTCGGCCTTTAGTTTTATTGCTTTACGAAATATAATAACAAAGTTATACTGCTGTATTCATACAAATTTTTCTAATTTTATAAAGCTTACAACACAAATTTTCTATGAACATAAACGTTTATTAAATTTAAGCATCGTTTATGAATACGGGGGATAGGGTTTTGGACGAAATTTCCCACTGTGCAGTGAAGAAACACAACACATTTTAAGAGCGACAATAGAAAAATTATACAAAGACCTTTGAACGTTTATAAATGTGTGAACAAAGCAACAACAAAATATATATTGCATTTTGTTGGTGCTTTTCAAGCAAATTTAAAACACTTTTTTACTTTTATGCTAATATTAATCTACACAAAAACACCTTTTAAATCATGTATTTATCAATACTGGTGGACGACAAAACACTTAAAAGTGTACGCCAAAAATAAAAGCATACAATTTTCTGAAGCATATTTTTGAAATAGACTTTAATTCGCCTTAAACCACAACGAATTATAATACTGTAATCTCAGTTTTTATAAAGGTTGATAATTCATAGATCCCAAAAAAACCCCCTCCTGAAATATACTAACTCTAGGTGGAAGGTATAAGAGGGAGGGTATAAAGGACACTTGTTAAGTTTCTGTTGTTGTTATTATATCGTGAATTTTCTATCAAGTTAAAAACAAATTAAGGAGAAAAACAATGGCTCATAATCATAGACAAACGCTAAAGACGGTTCTTTTTAAAAACAACTTTAAAATAAAAACATTCTTTTAATTATTTTGCTACTATAGTCGAAATTAAAGTATGTTTTCAATTGAACCGACTTTAACTGGGTGCCACCTCAAATGTAGAAAATTGTTTCATACAAAATATAACAAAATGTAAGCAAGTGGCAACTCTAAGCAGCTGACATTGAAAATTAAAATATAAATAAAACACTGCATATCTTGTGGCGTTGCAATTTTTTTAAAAACGCAATGTGAATTTATGTAGAATGCAGAGCTGTAAATGAATCATTCGTTTTTTAATTAATTCGTGAATCATTCATGCAGTAAATTAGCAAATTTTTAATTTATTTTAATTTATTTAATTCACACAAATTAATGAATTAAATGAAATTTGAATCAATTCAAACGAATTGTTCATCTAAGACCCCATAAAGTCTATATATATTCTATGTCCATAAGCAAGTTTGGTATCAAATTATTTCTTGTTCTCCTAAGCAGTTTGGGATAGAAATCCAGCACAATCGGTTCAATAGGATAAGAGTTATGAACCTAAATGTGAAATAAACTCCGTAAAAAATTGTGTTTTGCTGAAAAAACAAACATAAATTGTTGAAGGAATGCATCGATTTTCATTAAATTGAGCACAATATCGTTTTATATGACTTGAAATCATACTACAAAAAATTTTTGAAGATCGGTCCATAATTTACCAAGGGCCCAATATTAAGCCCGCTCTCGAAAAACACTTTGGTACATAACAAATAATGCTATTTTAGTAAAATTTAGTTTGTCATAGTTTTAAAAGATTAGAAATCAATTCGCCAAATTTCGTAAAGATCGGAAAGACTTTAACTAAAACGCCTTAAACCGTTACATAGGACGCTATTATATTAATATTTTGTCTGTCATGGTTTCATTTGATCAGAAATCACTCTGTAAAATGTCGTTAAGATCGATCCATAGTTTACCATATGCCCCATATAAAGCCCACTTAGGGAAAACTATTCAGTACTGCCAAACTTCGAAAAATGTATCCATAATTACGATAGACCTCATATAAATCAAGTACTCGAAAACGTACTTTTAAAATACGCCTACAACCACAACGAATTTTAATACTGTGTAGTCAGGTCTTATTGATGCATAATTTATAGGTTCCACATAAATCTCACTTTTGGTGGAGGGTATCAAAGATTCGCCACAGCCGAATACAGAACTTTTACTTGTTTTTAATTAAAAATAAATTGTTTGTGTTATTTTTTACAATTCAAGTTCTATCGAGCGTAAAAAGCTAAAATTAGGTTTGTGAAAATTTTCTTTATTTGTAAATATTTAACGTCCGAAACTAAAATTGTATTCTTATTTATAAAAATTATGCAAAATTATTTAGAATAAAGACATTTTTAAAATACACAGTATCACGGTTGATAAAGTTGGTACAATCGTACTTTTTTTTGGTACAATTCAAAACTAAAAAGTACGCTGGTACCAATAAATATAAGCGGAGTTTAGTGTTTGGTACAAATGGTCTTGCAAAAATGCAAAATTTCTTAGCTAATCTAACGGAAACTCTTTTTTTGTTGTTGGATCCCAATAAAAAATTGAGCTTCAAATGAAGCAGGTTTGTAAGAGAGAAATGTAAAAGTTTCGCTTACCATACCGCTTACGGAAGACATAAATTTTGTATGGCGAGTTCCCACTTTGAAGCCATACATTTTTCACACAAAAAGCGCTTATATTTTTAAATTTACCATTAGTGCTTCGCAAAATCATGAAATTTTTTATTGGGATTTAACAAAACAGCTATGATATTTGGCATTTAATCTTTTGCAAGACCATTTGCACCAAACACTGAACTCCGCTATTGTGAATAGATTTTTGCACTTGTTCATTGGTTGCATATGCCACATTCTAATTTGGTATCAGCGGCAGCATATAGGCGTGCATTTTCTGATGATACTGAAAAATTTTTAAAAAATATAGAAAACCACTTCTGCAAAAGTTCTTGTAGAAGAGACGACTTCCTCTCAATATTATTTTGGAAAGAACTCATTATATTTTGAAATATTCGTCAAAAAGATGGTTTTTACGTCAAGAAGTAATCAACAGAATTTTGGAACAGTGGGAGCCCACTCCATTATTATTTTACTCCGAATGATTTTAAAGGAGATTTTACAAGCGCTAAGTTAAATTTTATTATATCTGGACTTCTACTCCAGCTTATAAAATGTCTTTCCTCTTTCTGCAGTACATATTGAAAAACACAATTAATTTGGAAATGCAATTCTTAAATATTTTGAAAAACTACCTATTTTAAAAAATCCGGGGGCTCGAAATTCATTTTTGACCTATGGATTTCTTGGCAAAGTTTCTTGGTATAGAACAAGAATCGCGATGTGCTTTTGATGCGAAAAAATTTGACCCACACTATTTTTATGTATAATTAATGAACATGTATTTATTTATTTTTTGTTTTTTGCTATCTTTACTTTACATGTACAAATGAATTTTAAGTACCTTTTGTTTTTGTTTTAATAAGTTTTTGTTTATAAAAATAAAAAAAAAATGATTTAGTACTATAGGGGTCGAAAAAGTACGATTTTAAAAGTTCGTTGGTACGATATTGGTTTTCTCATTTATCATCCCTGCACAGTATCATTACCCAACAAAAAATTTTATCATTTTGCGAAGCACTAAAGGTACATTTAAAAAAATAAGCGCACAATTATGCGCTACGCAGTAAAACATACAGAAGTGCAGTAAAGTAAGTGAAAGAACTCTCAACAACTTTTATATAAAAAAACAACATTTCAAGTCTACGGCATTCCCTTACTACAAAGCAGGTTTGTAAGGGAGAATACTTAAAAATAACGGTATCAAAACATTCAGTGTGTAAAGCTGATCGTTACATCCAACAATTTTTATATGCGCTGAATAATGGCGCTTTATGTGTCAAAAATGTATTGCTTCAAAGTGGGAACTCGCCATATAAAATTCATGTCTTCCGTAAGCGAGATGGTAAGCGCAACTCTTACATTTCTCCCTTACAAACCTGCTTCGCTCGAAGCACAATTTTATATTGGGTAATAAGTTTTTTGTCTGAAGAATCAATTTTCATTAACTAGTTTTTATATTTGAGGATAGTTGTTTCAGTTTTTAATTTTATTTTATAGTTGGTAAAAAAATCTTAATATTTTGAATGAAGTAATTATTTCATTAAAAATATTTAAATTTTAATTGTTTTTTAACCAAAAAAATTTCGCACAGCCTAAACGCCTGAAGCTAAAAACTCGAAACTTGGACCCAAATCGATCTATTATCTTTTTTTTGGAAATTCGAATGTTAAAGGGGAAAAAGGGTCAAAACGTGTAAATTCAGTAACCTAATATCTCTAAAAATGAAAGAGATATAAAAAATGTACTACTTATCGTTGTTCTTTAGAAAAACAAGCGGACAGGTGTGTGGTACTTTTTTGAAATTTGGCCCTTTTAGGGAGTAAACTGGTAAAACCTGTATTTTGAAAACCAATAAACATAGAAATAAAAATTATATTACATTCGTAATTTATCTAAAATATGTATACAAATACGAATTTGGTACTTTTTGAAAATTGTATCCAATTTTGTTTTTACTTGTTTTCAAAACATTTTTCTGTATCTATCTGAGTATATACATTAGGGGTGGAATAGTGCACGACTTTTTGATTTCGATACGCTAGAACCCCCAATTTTGTGAAGTTTATAAAAAAAACGCATGAGACAAACAATTGGGGAGTGGGGGTAAATGGCTCCTCATCGGGGTCAAAGCTAGGGGAAAACGATACAAAAGCCACAAAAGGCTTCACAACTGTCCCTGAGTCGCTCCTAGAGGGGTAAAATGTAAGACTGACTGCCACTTATATTTACCCCCCCCCCCCCCCTCAAATTTTTATTAACATACTAACCCCCTATCTCCTAGTGGGATAAAATGTATGACCGACCTCAATTATTTTTTTGTCCTTAACATTTTCTCGAGACATATCTGCCCTTTATCACCACTTCTTACGGGGGTTCCCATATAAATATTGCGTTTAATGAAATTCTTAAATTAATTAAAATTTTTTGACTTTTGTGAATAAAATCAAAAGTTGCTAACAGATTTTAATCATTTATGGCTTGTTTTGTTTGTAATTTAGTTTTTTATACGTCTGGAAAAAATTTTTTATGAATTTTTAAAAAACAAAAATTTCGAAATTTTAATAAAAAAACTATTTTATTTCAAAAAAAAAAAATTATGTTTCTAAAACGACTGCGCATATTTGAAAAAAAAATTACTTTTCTTTAAGAAAATTTTATTGCAGAATTTTGGTTTTATCACTTTTTTCAATAAGCTAAAGCGTTTTTAAGTTTTAAAATTGGGGGTTCTAGCGTATCGAAATCTTGCTGCTAAGGATTTCCACTATTCCACCCCTAATATATATATAAAATTGAAACGTTACTGACTGATTCATCATCACACATCCTAAACGCCTGAAGCTAAAAGTTTAAATTTAGACAGGAGGTTGGCCTCTCGCCAAATCGATCATTTAGGATGGATTTTCGGAAATTCGAACGTTTATCTGATAAACTAAAAGAGATACTAAAAAAAATTTATTATTGTACAGAGATTAATGTTTTTTGGCATGCTGAAGCCGAAAATGAACTCAGTTTTCTCCCATTAATTCAGATGAGAGCTGCAAATGAATCATTCTTTTTCATTCATTACGAATTAGCTAAATTTTGAATTAATTCTTTTCACAGCAAAAAAGAATTGAATGAAATCGGAATCAATTCAAGCAAATTAGAAAGAAAAGAATTTCAATTCGTTTTCCAATTCAAAGGAATCTGTAAAATTAATTGAAATTCGTTTCCAATTGAAATGAATTTGTTGAAGGGAATTGCAATTCAGTTTACAGATTCATTTGAATTGATTTTGAGTTCATTCAAATGAATTGCAATTCAAATAAATGAAATCAAAAATAAGTCGCAATTAATCAAATTCAAGAGCAGATCTAGGAGGAATTACTAAAATTTACTATTTTTATTGCAGTTGGAAGTTTTCAATACAAAAAAGTAAACGAATTTTCCAATTGTAGTAAAAATAGTAAGAATTTCGAGTAAACGAACACAGCTTTGACAGCACAAAATGTTGTTGAGATTCAAAGTTGCTGAAATCTTTAAAATTCGATTGGAAAATTTAATAAAAAGAATTTTTTCACAATATACAAATATGAGATTATTTAAACACACTTTTAATAATATTTTCACACTATTAAAATAAAAATGTAAGTTTCTTTTAGCAAATGAACAAAATTTTCCATTTTGATAGGATTTTCGCCTATTCCTAATAATTTAATTCCTATTCTGCCGCTATCTGACAATTCCATTACAATACAAAATCAATTCAAACTTCAATCAATTCAATTCAAATGAGTTGGAAATGAATTGCTAATTCTTTTTTCTAATTCATTTGAATGAATTCAAAATCAATTCAATTCAAATGAATCTGTAAAATGAATTGCAATTCAAATGAATCTGTAAAATGAATTGCAATTCACTTTAATAAATTCATTTGAATTGCAATTCTTTTGACAGAATCATTTGAATTTAAAATTAATTGCAATTCATTTTTACAAAATTCGTTTGAATTGACTTAAATTTCATTCAATTCATTTTTTTTTTTTTTTTTTTTGAAAAGAATTTATTCAAACTTTGCTAATTCAGTGCGTGAATGATTCGCGAATGAATTCAAAAATGAAAAATTCATTTACAGCTCCAATTCAGATAATGGTCCATTTGTGTTTTTAGCCCTATTCTTCTTTTTCAGCCGCCAACCAGCCACAAGTACTGTTTCAATTGTTATATCTTTTGGAAATGTATGGCCGCCTCGTTCTTGTGATTTGACGCCGCAGGACTATTTTCTCTTAAGCCAATTAAAAGACCGGAGTTTCGTTAACAAACCAACGCTCTGAAAGACGAAATAAGCGAAGCTATGTTGCAAAATGAGATTAAAAATTTTGTGAGCCGCCGCTGAACATTTGCCCGACATAATATTCCATTAAAAATTCCCATTTTTCTGATTTACACTGGTATCAAAAAAACGGAATTTGTTTTAAAAAAAGTGTATTTTTAAGGCAATTTACTTTTTAACCTACAATTTGCCAACACTTTATTTCCTACCACTGGCTAGGACTCAGTAGTAAATTTCCAAGTCATTTTTTAAGTAGTAAAAATTAACTAAATTTACATAATTGCACATATAAACCCAACAAAATTAACATATTTCAAAGCTGTAATAAAAGCTGCAAATTACGTTTTACAGAGGCAAATGAACTCAAGTGAATTTGTTTTTTTCTTTCGAAATCACTTAATGTGACATTTTTGTGGTAAGGAAAAAAAATAATATCGATTTATTTTTAAATTGTGGATAACTATTTTGTGTAAAATGGAAATAGAAATACATTTTTTTACAACCACTATTTGTGTAACGTTTGTAATGCTTTACTTACCCATGTTTCTTTATTACTATCCGGTTCAACAAAAATTAAATGTGTTGCAGTCAAGTATAAAGTTCCAACAATTGGATTTTTCGTATTATAACGATCAATCATGCGAACATTTTCAACCTGAAAGAAAAAAAGTTGACAAATTATGTTAAGCTTTTGTTAGATTTTGTTAAAGAAACGACTTTTACTATGTAAAATTTTGTGTTAAGTATTTATAAACGTAAGATGGCAAATATTATTGAGACAAAGAAGTTTATTATCAGATAAATATTTAATCTAAATATAGAATTTGTTAAATTATACCAAATGATTGCTTCATAAGCATTTAATTGCTGCAAGTTTTAGTGTTTCGTTTTGATTTAAGAAATGTATTTGTTCCTGTGAGGCCCAGAAACCACTTCTTATATGAATTTTAAGGGTTTCCTATTTTCCAGACTTTTTTCATTTTCGGTAGCAAGGGAATTGCCAATTCTCGGGAAATTTTTAGTGAAAAATAATACCAATTCCGCTCAACAGGTGGCATTTTTACATTTTATTTTCACTCTACAATTGTAAGCCGAAGCTAGTTGGCATTAAAGATAAATGTTATTCGAAACTTTCACTATTTCAATGTTCGAAAATAACCCTGCAAATAATATTGGACCACCTGGTCCATTTTGATAAAATGGACTACTCCATGGACTGGTCCAATGTAATGCAAGCATGGACCATGTCATTGTTAAAAAGTGTTTGTAGTGAGACGACATGTCTTCGTTTTTTAACGACATGTTTTCGTTTTTGAACGACTTCGAAACTAATCCTCTTGAGTATACCATGGAGTAGTTTTAAGACTACTCCTTTGTAGTCTAAGGCTGGGTTATATGGTCCTGCCCTAGGATATCGTTATGTTATAAAGACCATATTTTTTCCATACGTTTGGGTTACTTTTGGACTAGTCCTAGTCCCTTGTGGGCTACATTTTGCACGCGTGTTTGGACAGTCCTATTATTTGCAGGGAAACAGATCATTATTTAGCGCCCGGCTCACACACCCAGGAACGATATGGGTAATTCCATGTCAAAACGACCAAGAGTGGGACACGACTCCTTCCAATTTTAATGAAATTTGGTGAGAAGGTTCCTTTTATCTTATAAGGAACATATATGAACGAAAAAAGATTTTAAAATTTTTTTTCGAAAGTTATGTCATATTCAAAATGTCATAATTTCGCCGAATCAGCCGAATGTGTTGAGCTTATTTCTTCAATATCTCGAAAACTACTTTACATACGAAGATGATTTTTATGTAATTTTAAAGAGAATACTTGGGGCAACAAACAATATATTAAAAAAAAAATTAAATTTTAAAAACGGACTAAATGGGTAATATCTATTTTTTTAGTGTTTGTGTGGACAAACAAAACCCTTAATACCGTTCGTTTTTATTTTCAATGGAGAGCCGAACATTAAATAGTGTTCTGTTCTTCGTTAAAAACAAAACAATTGCAGTGATATGTAGACAAACATTATATTTAAATGTTCTTTAATGTTTATTTTTTACACTGATAAAGAAATTAACAAAACAAAAATTTTAGCAACGACCGCAGCACAAACAGGTTGTATGTGTATTTGTTTTGTTTTTGTTAAATTATTTTGCTGGCTTTTTGTTTTTTTTTTTTCGTATGTGCATTTTGTTTTTGTAAGAAATGTTTAGTTTTTTTACCAGCCAAAAGGGCGCTATGCACAACAGAAACGAACGAACATTAATGAGTTGAACCGAACACAATGAAGTTTGTGGCTTAAAAAAAACAAACGGAATTAAATGTTCTCATCTTTTGTTGAGTTCAATAAGAACAGTATTATTTTTGTGTTCGAAAGATGACAAGCAGGGAAGCGTTATTTTTTAATGATTTACTTCACAAACACTATTACCGTTTGTGTTTTCCACAATTCTACCGAACCGAACACTAAGGAGCGATATTTATTTTCGAACACTATATTTAATACATAAGCAAAAATTAAGAAAAAAGCAACGAACTACTTTTGTGCTGATGTGTGTAATACGTAGAAATCTGGACCCATCTTTAAATATTCCGATCGACTAAGAGACACATTTTAATATGAACCTTACATGTCCGTCCGTCCGTCTGAATGTTTGTCTGTCCGTGTAAGCCCTTTGCACAAAGTATAAGTCGCAATTTTTGTAGATAATTTCAGAAATTTTGATAAATATTTACGTTTAAATTGTCATATGGACGAAGCCTATGTAAATGTTGAGAATCGGTCTATAATTTCACATAATCCTCCATACAAATTTCTTTAAAAAATAGACTCTTTCTGTCCAAAAACACGTCCAATTATCTTCGTATTAAGATTAATTTCGGCCCAAAAATGCAAATAAACATGCAAATTAAATTTTTCGGAATCGGTTCAGATTGTTGGAGGCAACCATATTAAAAAATGTTTTTAAGAAGAGAACAATTCGATTTCATACTTTAGAAGATAAGTTAGGTACAAAATGAGATTTTTTCCTTTAAAAGTACAATTTTCAAAAAAGTGTTAAGTACGCGTCTGTTAATTTTTTGACGGCATTCATATTCATATGCCTTTTGAATTTTGAGAAGCTAAAAAATATTTTTTTTTAGAAAAAGTACCAAAATGTTGTTGCCTTATATGTCAGAATTTCAAAAAAGTATCGAAACATATTTAAGACGTTTTTAAGAAGAGAACAATTCGATTAGGCAACCTCGGTAGGCTAGCTGGTAGCGAGCTAGTCTATCAGCGCCGAGGTTGCGGGTTCGATTCCCGCCAGAGACTCTGGTTTCTTTCCTGCAGACAAGCATATAGCTTCGCGGGATTAGCTTAGGAAATTAAAAAAAAAAAAAAAATTCCCATCTGTAATAATTTGGAAGATGGTTACTCGTTTGACCCATTTAAATGACAATTATCAAAAAAGTATTAAACATGCGTTATTTTTTTGACAACATTCATATCTGTGGCATTTTGACAAAACATCTTAAGTCAAATTTAAAAAGTTGAAAAAATGCTGATAATCATACGAACTTTCATTCAAAAAACATTTTGTTTACGTTTTTAAAATTTTGTATTATAAACGATATTTTTAATTTTATTTTTTCACTGAGTTTTTTTTTACACGTTTCTGCTATCTTATCTCGACTTAAGATGTTTTGTCAAAATGCCACAGATATGATTTTTGAATTTTGATTCCATCTTTCTTACTTTTGGAGATATAAAGTTATAGATTTCGGTCGTGTTTATCTTTTGTTTACCCTTTTAGCTATCGAATTTAAAAAACCCTTTCTAAGTGGATCTGCTCATGAAACGAATTTCAAGTCTCTAACTGTAGCCATTTGGGCTGGGCGTTGATAAGTCAGTGAGTAAATATATAAGTTACAAAGGGTGGGCAAATTTTAGGTTAAAAAGTAAATTGGCTAAAAAATACACCTTTTTTGACAAATTCAGTTTTTTTGATACCAGTGTACTTTACATCGCTCTTTTCGCAAAATTTTGAACCATATTTTGCAACATAGCGTGACTTATCTCGTCAATGCAGTGCCGAATTTCATCTTTTAGAGAGCCAATTGTTTGCGGTTTGTTCACGTAAGCCCGGTCTTTCAAATGTCCCCAGAGATATTAGTCCAATGATGTCAAATCAGAAGAACAAGGCAGCCAATAAACACCTCATGAAATAACTGAATTGTTTGGTCGGCTGTGTGGCTCGTGGTGTCGACTTGCCGAAACCACAGGTCACTGATCTCAACATAAGCAAATTTCGACTAAAAAAGTCGGTCTCAGAAGGAACCTGATTATGAGGAAAAAATGCTCGAGTTTGACCCAGTGATACAGTAAAACTTTCACCATTTCGACAGTTAGTTTTCACAATTAAAATTTGTGGTTCGAGGGTAGCGTTCCATGGTTTAAATTTCCGAAGATTTCACCAAATTATTGCCAAAGAATGACAGCTCAATTTACTTTCTAACCTTAAATTTGCCCACCCTTTATATATGTAGATATTTCTATTCATACTTACTTTCTTTAAAACCAAAATATCATTAAAAAATATAGGTGGATCTGTAAATTCCTCTTCAATCCAGGAAACAACTTTATCGGATACAAACGGTGGTACTGGTACGCCCCAAAGGCGTTTATTTTCCGGTTCTTCGGTTTCCGGTGAAATATTGTCAAAACTTAAGCGTAAAGCTGAAGTAGGCGACAATTGCCGCTCGATTTCATTAAATTTATTCATAAATTTTGTAAAATCCATTTTATCAAACAAATTGTTTTTTCTTGTTTCGGCGTGTATATTGATTTAATAATTTATTTATATAAAAGTAAAAGTATGTAGCTGTCGATGAAAATGTGTAAAGTAGGAAGAAAACAGGGTCACGTGAATGGGCAAAAATTTTTTGTTTTTATTAACTTCTTTCATATATTAAAGCTATAGAGAATTTGAAATTACACAACAGTTCCCACAAATTTGAATATTATCATGAACAAAATTGCCAAATAAAAAAAAAACACTTTCACTTTTATTCATTAACCAAAAACAAACATACACTGCTTCACACATGTACCCGTTACAATTCCCAATTTTCAACTTTATTGTCTCTTTACATTGATATTGAACAGGAATAACAACGACAAGGACGACACACAAAAAATTGTCTCTAGGTTATGACGTCGTTTACAAGTTTAAGTGTTGTATATTTTATCAAAATGTTGTAGTTGTTGTTCAATATATTGCTATCCTTTTCCTTTTGATGTTGTTGTTGTTGTAACGGTAAAAACAGAAGTACAAAAAAATACTTTTGTAGTATACAAAACTTTCCGTGCACAGTTTTTTCCTTCGCGTCAATTATAAAACCGTCTTGCCCGAGGTTCAAATATAAACTCATTGTTTTCACTTGTAGCCCATTGTTTAATTCAGTGTCTAAGGTTTTCCCACCATGTTACTTAGATGGGAAATTTATTTTAAATTTACGGAAAATTCTCAACACATAAATGTCTCTTATTAAGAGTTAAGAGAGAAAAATTATAGGAACTACATACATTCATACATACTTAGAATTTAACTCATTTAGACATTTTTAATAGAAAATAAAATGTATTATGGAAAAACAATTTGTATAAATGCATTGCGTTACAAAATTGAAAATAATGACAGGAAATACGCAATTCGTACAGTCGGTCGGTTTATTTGTGGTGAAAACAATATTGTTGTTGTAGCAGCGAGACCTGAAATTTAGCTGTTTCTGAGTTGACAATCCTTAAACGTTGTTCATTGAACTCCGAGACGTTCCAGTGCATAGAACCGATAACCGTGGAATCGATAACAATATTATCATTAATTTTTGCAGAAATTAATGGTATATAACTACAAAATCTCAAGACTAGAACAAATTCTGTGGCATTTTGACAAAACATCTTGAGTCATATTTAAAACAGTTGAAAAAATCGCTCCTTTATAGCAACATAGTCATATCTCAAAAAATTGAAAAAATCAGCATTATATCCCAAACTGAACCGAAGTTATGGCATAATATATTTTATCAAATCTTAAAACTAAAGATGTTTTGTCAATATGCCACAGATTTAATTTAAATTTTATTTTTAATTTTGAAAATACACAGAGAATAATTGTGATTTTTAGTCGAACTTGTAATTTTTAATTTTGATATTTTAAGTTAGCTTGAGCTCGTTAAATTTAATTTTCATTAAATTATTTTTACTGAAGGAAGGAATTTTACAACATGAAATTTTTATTAAAATTTTTTTGCAGTGGTGCAGAGGTTAGATAGAACTCAAAGAATTCTGATGAAAGAATGTGGTGATTCTTGAAACATGTAAATTCAACCCAGGTTCAATCCCCAGCTCAGCCAAGAAAGTTATCAAAAAAATTTTAATAAAAATTTCATGTTGTAAAATTCCTTCCTTCAGTAAAAATAATTTAATGAAAATTAAATTTAATGAACCCAAGCCTAACTAGAAATATCAAAATACACAGAGAATGTTATCAAAGTAATTTTTGGGTATACAAAATGTTTAATTAATAGGATTTTGTTTGTCGTGCTTAATTCCAAATTTTTATTCTTTACAAAAACACTGAAATCTATTGTTGGAGGATAAGTTTCTATGCGCATTTCACTGGTTGCTTAGGCCAGATCATCTGGAAACATTCTCCCAAAAAATTTAGAAAAGACTGCAGAGTGAATGAGAATTGCAAACACTCAAAGTCTTATTTGAAACGATATCAAAGCTTAAACAAAAAACCAACAATAAACAGTGAGTTTATTTTTTCTTACATTCCCCACCACAATTGGTTGAAATTCTTTCCACATGAATTGTAGTTGTAAGTGGGTTAAGAAAAAACAAAATAACAACGAATTGCTTTATTGTTTTCGCAAGAAAATGAAAATAAAACAACTTGCTAGTTCAGGTTTTAATGCACGTGCACTTGCAGATTTATTATTTTTAATTAATATGATTTTGTTTGTCGTATTATAAAAGTATTAATCGTTTTCATTGATTTTAATTCATAATATTTGAAAATAACTTTGTAAATAGTGCGCAGGTTTTTATATCTTCCAAATTTAAATATGAAAATGTTGCCATTTTCAATAAAAATTTCCTAAATTTTGTCAAGTTTTCAAGAGAAAATAAATCCTGATCTTCTGCTACTTGCATTTTCAGTTCAGATTTTATATTTAATAAAACGTTTTAATAATTATTTATTCATTTCTTTTCATATAAAACATTTACTTTCAGTTTCTGAAGCATTCCTCTTTTCTTCTTTTTCCTCTTAATTCCTAAGGTGCCACAATGGACCGCATTTGTCTCTGCGTGCAGAATTAATATTACACCATCCTGCTCTTCCTACCTACCTCGAACCCACGACAATTGGATCTTCGCTCAAGGACGCGAGTCTCAATTGGTATGAGAATGCATAGTCAGCAACAGCAGTATGAACCGGAAGTTTTCCTCACTGGATGACAGCAACTTTCCTACCTCTTACACACGACAATCGGTTTAACGCACCGGAACCACTTGGAGTTCAATGAACAACGACCAATGATTATCGTCTTAGCAACACATGTTCTTCAGGTCACGTTGCTACAACAACAACAACCTACCTACCTATCATATGATTTGATAGAAATCTTGCATATCTCACAAAACATTAATTTTAAATCTATATACATAAAAATAAGTTGTCCTATGTTCGTGATTTTATAACTCGAGAACCACTCAACCGATTTTCAAACGAGTACGTGCGTTGGAAAGGTCTACTTTCACTGATAATTTATAAAAAAAAACTGCCGATAGGTGGGGCTGTAGACGTGACAATTATTTATTTTTTTTTTTTTGGTGGTAGATAGCGCTGGGGTCAAGTTATTAACAAAATTCTCCAGTTTTTCATTTTTATTTAGAAAATCCCGAGCAGCGCCGGGACCAAACAGCTAGCTTATTATATATGAGGGGAATTGAAACAAAGAAAGCCATCTTCATTTTTGTGGTTTCTATAATTAATAACAAAAACCTATATCTTTTTAGTGATTGTAAAAATTAAGTTTGTTGGATTCTTTTTTACTGGAAATTTTTTTCCTAATTTCTATTAATTCTTCACTTAACTTAGATTTATGCTTTATTAAAATACAGTACAAAATCGTAACTTTAAGTGATCATTAAGAAAATACTCACTCAGAAATACTCACGTTTTAATATTTATTCGCAAGCTATTTTTTTTTTCTTTTAGTTAAATGTTTCCTTACAAAATTATGAAAAATAAAATAAGAAACTGTTCGGAAAATACGCAAAAAATTGCATTTTATGGCGATTTCTTTTTTGAGAAACATGTTGCATAAATGTTACATGTTCTATATTTTTGTGCTCGTTTGTTCAAAAAATACAACTGTGAGAAAAATGTTCAATATGTTGCATAAAAAATATGTAAGCGTGTAGCATATTTAACCCTCACTTTTATTTAAGATGTTATTACTGCACTTTTTTACAACGAAGGTACTTACTATTTTGCTTGTACAACAAAGGTTTTATTTTGTTTGTCCTGATAAATACCGATAACAATTAACTTTAGCCTTAACAAAAAATATAAAATTTATGACATATTAAAATGAAAACGCGAGATAATATTATTATCGTTTGATTTTTTGCATGAAAGTAGTGGTGTCAATATGTGCTTTCAAGTCATAATGGTGTGCAAAAACAGCACAAATAGTTTAAAAAATCGCTACAGAAGTACGTTAATTATAAAACTGTAATAGTTGTTAATAAAAGCAGCTTATTTTGTTCGACTGAAGTTGTACAATATGAAACATTTCGAGTGATTATAGGTAACATTAAAAAGTATTACATGTACTATATAATGTTACATAATTTTCTCGCCATTAAGAATTATATAATTCAAATAAACTGAAGAAACAGTCCCATAACTGCCTAGGAGGCGTCTCCACATGGATAAAATGTATGACCGACCTCCATTAGTTTTTTGTTCTTAACATTTTTTTTAAAGCATACTTGCCCATTATTACCAGCCTTTAGGGCTGCTATTTATGAAATTCTTAAATTAAATTAAAATTTTTCATCTTTTGTGAATGAAATCAAAAGTTGTAGACAGATTTTAATCATTTATGGCTTGTTTTCTATTATTTATTTATTAAGACATGTTCATTAATTACAATTCATTAACAAATTTTAATTAGAACTTAGCCTATTTACAAATGTTTTTTCTATACGTGTACAATAAATTAGAAACAAACTGCATTTTCCAAAATTTTGCTAATAAATAATTTTTTTTTTTTTTTTTGCCAAAAAATAATAATGTTTCTAAAACAACTGAGCAGATTAGAAATAAGTTTAGCCTCACTTAAAGGTAATTTTATTGAGGAATTTCGTTTCCTTAGTTTTTTCAGTAAACTAAACCCTTTTTGAGTCAGCCGAATATGTTGTGCAACCTTCTCCTTTTTAACCTCCATAACGGTATATCTCGAAAACAAGAGCTAACCTAAAAAAGAACGGCTAGCACCACTTGATTCAGCGTATCTAAATTAGGTTAACCCACCAAGTGCCCAACTTGGCAGAGAAAAAGGGTGTCAAATTCTAGCACATTGTGATTAATTAGAAATAAACATCAAAAAGTTCCGTTTTTTTCTTAAGTTTAATCCTGAACGATTTTCATTGTGACATAAATTTTCTTTTGCTTTGCGTAATATCAAAGTTGTTAAAATGTTAACCTTGTACGCAAAGTACAAATCGCAATTTTGAAGATAATTGAATGATATTTAATTCATTATGGCACAAGGACCAAGCCTATTGAAAATTGGGCGAATCTGTCTATAATTGCATATAGCCCCCATACAAGCTGCTTTCCGGAATTGGGGTTTGTGCCCACTTTCAAACAAATTTTAATGCAATTTAAAACATAGACACATCCTTATTTATATGGACACATAAGCTATGCCTTTTTTAAATAATAGGACCACGAGGGGAGATAGCGGGAAATTTCTGCCTCTCAGAAACTATCAGATCGATTCTAATGAACTTTAAAACATAAATTGATCCCTATTCATACAGCCATACACTTTTGAAAGTTAATTTTTTAAATACTGTGGTGTGATCGGGCTTGACTATACTTTCATTATTGTTTTATATTATAACTAGCATTTAACCCGCTACTTCGTTAGCGTCTTCTTTTCCTTCGTGGACATATTTTTATGCCAAAGTTTATTTTTCTAGGTTTAAACTTGTTTAAATTCCAGCATTTAACCCGCTACTTCTTCATCGGGCCTTTTCTTTCATGAACATATTTATATGCCAAAGTAAATGTAGCAAAAAAGTTCCAACATTTTTTTAACTCATAGGTTGATATTCACACAGGAATTTGCACCTAAAGTTAAGTTAAAGAAAGTTAATTTCCCGTATTATCTTTTTTGATACTTTTTTCTCCCCATACATGTAACAAAAATTTCAATGTTGTAGTGGGAGCCTATCATTTTTTTTGTCATAAAATGAAGAAAATGTTTTGGTTTAAAAAATAGATGGCGTGACAAAAAGGTTTCAAAATATGTACAGGTTTTACATTAAGTGTTAAATTTTTCGATCTCTTTTAGTTTTGGATTTTTGAGCAAAAAAGTACCAAGTACCTTGCATGTTTAATTTTATCTTTCTAGGTACAATACCAACGAAAATTCAAAGAGTACCAGTCAAAGAATAAAAAAGTACCAAAAATCCCTCTTACAAATTCTCATTCACTCAGTACCTTGCATGTTTAATTTTATGTTTCTAGGTTCAATATTAACGGAAATTAAAAGAGTACCAGCCAAAGAACAAAAAAGTACCAAAAACTTCCCGCTTTTAGATTCCTATCCACTCATTACACATATTGATTTTTATATTTCTAGGTCCAATAATAACTGAAATTCAAAAAGTACCAGTTAATGAACAAAAAAGTACCAAAAACTTCCCTCTTATAGATTCTTATCCACTCAGGACATTGCATCTTGAATTTTATGTTTCTAGGTCTCAGTATTGGACGGAAATTATACCAAAAATACCATTTGTAGAACCAAAAAGCTAAAGAAAAATATAAAATTTCCCGTATTTTCCCTTTTTAGAACTATTTTTCCCCCATTAAAGTATATAAAATTTCAGTATTGTAGTGGGAGTCAATAATTAAGTACGAATATGTCAATGAATGGAGAAAAATATTTTGTAAAAAAGGACCACATGACCTTGCATGTTGAATTTTATGTTTCTAGGTCCAATACTAACGGAAATTCAAAAAGTACCAACTAATGAACAAAAAAGTACCTTAAAGCCCTCTTACAGGTTCTTATCCACTCAGGACCTTGCATGTTTAATTTTATGTTTCTGGGTCTAATATTAACGGAAATTAAAAAAGCACCAGCTAAAGAGTAACAAAGTACCAAAAACTTCCCTCTTATAGATTCCTATCCAATCATTACATTGCATATTAAATTGTATGTTTCTAGTTCCAATAATAACGGAAACTCAAAAAGTACCAGTTAAAGAACAAAAAAGTACCAAAAAGCGATTTTACAGATTCTCATTCACTCAGGACCTTGCATGTTTAATTTTATCTTTCTAGGTCTAATAACAACGGAAATTTAGAAAGTACCAGTCAAAGAAAAAAAAGTAAAAAAAAGTTCACTCTTATAGATTTTCATATTAGGTCAATACTAACGGAAATTTAAAAAGTACCAGTTGAAGAACAAAAAAGTACCAAAAAGTTCCATCATAGATTCTTATCCACTCAGCACATTACATGTTGAATTTAATGTTTCTAGGTCCAATAATGACGGAAATTCAAAAAGTACCAGTTAAAGAACAAAAAAGTATCACAAAGCCCTATTACAGATTCTTATTCACTCAGGACCTTACCTGCCGTATTCATAAAAAATAAAATAAGTTTGAAATGTGTTTTAAGGCAAAATTTTCATACAAATTTTTCTTAAAATATATTTCAAATCCATTTTAATTTTTTATGAATACGGCAGTACATGTTTAATTTTATCTCTCTAGGTCCAATGCCAACTGAAATTTAAAAAAGTACCAGTCAAAAAATAAAAAAGTACCAAAAAGATCCCTCTTACAGATTCTCGTTCACTCAGGACATTGCATTTTAAATTTTATGTTTCTAGGTCCAATATTAACGGAAATTCAAAAAGTACCAGTTAGAGAACAAAAAAGTACCAAAAAGTTCCGCAATAGATTCTTATCCCATCAGGACATTGCATGTTGAATCTTATGTTTTTGGGTCCAATATTAACGATAATTAAAAAAATACCAGTTGTAGAACCAAAAAGCTAAAGAAAAATATCAAATTTCCCGTATTTCCTTTTTTTGTTACTATTTGTTCCACCCATTAAAGTTTCAAAAATTTCAGTATTGTAGTGGGAGCCCATAATTTGGTACGAATATCTCAATGAATGTAGAAAAATGTTTTGTAAAAAAGTACCAAAAATAGTTACAATTTTCACTCCTTAAATGTTCGAATTTCGAAAAAGTACCAAATTCATATTCGTATTTTTTTGATAAGTTTCGAATGTGGTATAAACTTTGTTTCTATGTTTATTGGATCAAAAGATAGATGGGGTGTCAAAAAAGTACCAAAATTCAGATTTTACCCGTTTACTCCCTAAAAGGGCCGAATTTCAAAAAAGTACCAGACACCGTCCGCTAATTTTTTTAAAGAACACCGATAAGTATTACCTTTTTTTTTGTATCTCTTTTAGTTTTGGAGATATAATATTACCGAATTTTCTCGTTTTGACCTTTTTTTACCCCCTAAACATTCGAATTTCCAAAAATCCCGTCTTAGTGGATCGATTTGGGGAGTGACCAATCTCTAGTCCAAATTTCAAGTTTTTAGCTTTAGGCGTTTAGGCTGTGCGATGATGAATCAGTCAGTCAGTAGCGTTACAATTTTATATATATATGTAGATTTTTGATATTCTTTAATTAGGCTCGAGTTCATCAAATTTAATTTTTCATTAAATTATTTTCACTGAGGGAAGGAATTTTACAACTTGGAATTTTTATTAAAATTTATTGATAATTTTTCTTGGCTGAGCTGGGATTTGAACCCGGGTTGATCTTTACATGTTTCAAGAAACACCACTTTCTATCGTAAGAAGATCTCTGTGTTCTACCCACTGCACCACTGCGGTGCCCGTTAGCCAACAGTCAAACATCAATCTTTAACCAGTAGTACTGGTGGTTCGAAATTTGCTGTTATTATCACTTAAATTTCAAATTACATGTTGCCTCCTTTTTCCTCTGTTTTTTTTTTTTTTCGTATTCTTTCTGTCAAGACTTTGTCTTGAAAACCTGAATACATTTGTTTATTATGTTTTTTGTCCACTTTCGTCGACGAAAGACAAGACAAAGACAAAGTCTTGACAGAAAGAATACGAAAAAAAAACAGAGGAAAAAGGAGGCAACATGTAATTTGAAATTTAAGTGATAATAACAGCAAATTTCGAACCACCAGTACTACTGGTTAAAGATTGATGTTTGACTGTTGGCTAACGGGCACCGCAGTGGTGCAGTGGGTAGAACACAGAGATCTTCTGACGATAGAAAGTGGTGTTTCTTGAAACATGTAAAGATCAACCCGGGTTCAAATCCCAGCTCAGCCAAGAAAAATTATCAATAAATTTTAATAAAAATTCCAAGTTGTAAAATTCCTTCCCTCAGTGAAAATAATTTAATGAAAAATTAAATTTGATGAACTCGAGCCTAATTAAAGAATATCAAAAATTAAAAATTAACAGTTCAACTAAAAAAAAAAAAAAAAAAAAATCAAAATTGTTCATATGTAGATTATATTAACTTCAATAACTAATCAATCCATTTTATTTTTCTATAGCGTTAATTTAGTAGCAGTGTTGCCAAAACTTGATGACCAAAAATGGCTAAATTTGCGGAAAAAATGGCTCAAAAATGGCCTAAAAATTGGCTAAAAAATGGCTAAAAATGTTTATAAGTAAAACACATTAAAATTCAATAACAGAACAAAAATAATTTAATTTTATTCCCACTTGGAAGCACTTCTTTTTTCCTCTTTACTAAAAAAAAAATTTGATGACTGATTTTGTTTTAAAAAAAATTGAATTTCTATGTTCGGTAATATTTCGGAAATGATCGTAAACATATTTTTAAATCATTGCAATACAATCTGCTTCCATGTAAGGGTGAATCTTTTCTTTAAAATAATGATTTTAATTATTCACTTATAACCTGCTTACTTATAAGGGATAATGCGAAGTTATACAACCATTAAATTAAAAATTCGCTTAAATGGTATTCGCTTCTCTGGTGCTTCTTAAGGCTAGATTACACTATTATACTTTGTATTAATACATGTCAAAAACTCAAGTAATATGACAAAGTGTGATAGTGTGAATGCAATGTGTCACGAAAATGACAAGTATTATGAAAAAAGTTTGACATCCCATACGACTTCATCGTTTTTTGAAAATTTCTAAACAATAATACTTTTCATTGGATCAGGGTTGCATTTTATTTCATGTGTGAGTGTTTATACTTTGTGTGATGGTGTGAACACAAACTGTCATGTTAAATTAGATTTTTTGGCAGTCGCAACAAAACTCATTAGATTTCTATCTCACAAAGTATTATGGAATACGTAAGACTTGTGAGATAGTATTGTCTAGCCTTTAGTAATGTGTAATAGTCAGCGCATATATCAGCGCTCATGTAGCTTTCGTGCTTCCAGAAAGCTAAAGATTTTTTACTGGGCATTGATCATCTCATAGGAACCACTCGTGCCTGTTAGTTGTAAATTCTTCATTTGTAATTGGCCATAAAAAAACAACAGTTACTTCTGATTCATTAAATGTGAACAAAGAAAGAAAAAAGAAAAAACTGCAAAAAAAAAATTTATGGCTAAACAAGTAGAAAAATGGCTAAAAAAAATGGCTAATGGCTAAATTCATTTTTTAATGATGGCTAAAGCTAGCCACTAATTGGCAACACTGTTTAGTAAATTTTTAACATTTTAAAGTTCTTATTAGAGTATCCAGTTTCTTGACTTTTGGTTATGTTCGAGTAAGAAATTTATCGATTTTTGAATTTTAAAATTGCTCGAATTACTCGAATAATTCAAATAATTTTATCCACTAAAAAACATACATTTCTATTTGAATTGAAAATTTTCTTATATTAATAAACAGAAAAAAATAAAATAAACCTATATTTAAGCAATAATCGAATGGATGCTATAATTCTTATTCATTGGTGGCCCAATTTCACTGTAATTCACTGCAAATTAGTAGTTTAAACATTTGCAACTACCACTACCTTATACGCAAAAAAAAGCATCGAAAAACTAAAAGAATTGTACAACAATTTCCTCAAATATCATCTAAAGAAATAAAAAAAATCGCTTTAAATTTATATAACTAGATACACCAAGACGTAGAGCCGATGAAGCTGGACTACGAGCTTGCAAATTATTAAAAAGCCGTTTTTATTCCTTAGTTTGCAAAAATAAAAAATACCTAACTGGTCTAACGATGAATTAAAATTGTTATTTACAAGGTAAGGATGCTAGACCTGGTGCACAGACCAAAGGGCGAAAGTTTTTATCCAGGGCCCAAATCGTCGCACTCGTGTTCGAATGAACTTTCGTATCGAATAAAACTTCGTGACATATAAAAAACGGGATTGCGGCATTCGAAAGCTTTCAATTCGAAATTTGTTTAAAAAATGTAATAGATTTGTATGCTTGGCATACAAAGGGCATAAGGCATTGCACTTTTCGCCCCATATAAATCTATAATGTTGATAGTGCCCTATAAAATAAACTATACAAATTCGGAAAAATTTTACATATTCAGAAAATTTGCAAAAATAGCGAACATTCGCGAAAGTTTTTAATATATCAAAAAAGCCATTAAGTTGACTAAAAGTCCATAAAATTACAAGGAATGGTAAAATTTCGATAACAAATTTTAAATTAGGGGAAATTCGCAAAAATTTGCAAACAGCGGCATGAAAGCAAAGTCTAGTATTTATTAAAAATAGTTAAAGCTGTAAAGAATCAGAAAACTTACAGAAAAAATCGCTGCTCTCGCGAACATATATAAAATTCGCGAATAATCGCAAACTTGGAAACAAACCCTAAAATTTATTTAAAATCGCTAAATCGGTTAAAAAAAAACAAAATGTCAGCAATTAACATAAAAAAAAAAAATTTGCAAAAATAGCGAAAGTTCGTTAAAATTTTTAATAATTCGAAAAGGTCATAAAATTGATTAAAAGTCCACAAAAGTATAAGGAATGGAAAAAATTCTGTAAAAATTGCTAAATTAGGGGAAATTTGCAAAAAATTGCTAGCAGCGGCATAATAGCAAAGTCTACTATTTACTAAAAATCGTTAAAGCTGTAAAGAATCAAAAAACTTACAATAAAAAATCGCTTCTATCGCAAATATGACTAAAATTTGCCAAAAATTGCAAAACTGAATGGTAATTTTTTTTTATCTTAATGCTGAAAAAAGTTTAATACTTACATTTTTAGGTATTTGTTAAAGAAATCTAATAATTATTCCCAAAAAGTGTGTAAATTGTTTGTAAAAAAACAATTAAATGTTTTTACGAAAGTTCTTAACCTATCGAATGACATTTCGAGTGAATGCATTCGATCGACTACTCGTTACCGAATGACATAATCTTAAATTCCGATAGAAGTTTTTTGATAACGAATGGGACGATTTCAAATAGTAAAATTTCGCTCAAAGTCAGTCGATCACGACTGCAACTATCTGGGCCCAGGATATACAAAAGGTTCTGTAAAGCTTGGTGTTGGCAATAGTATGGTTTGGTGGGGGTTTTCCGGGCAATGAATTGGACCGTTTAATAATCATGAGCTCATGTGCTTGGAGCTTTCATTACAGACAATAGTTGCATAAGTTTTGGCCATTATTGTAGATGTGAATCTATGCGGCATTTTCTCGGATTGCCTTGCATAATTTGTATTCAACTACGGAATTTATTATTTTTCTGTAAAATGGTTTTTACAACTATACTCTAGATTATACATATAGTATTTCACATTCAAATTGGAATCATCAGATTTTAATTCCAAAATAATATGTAACTCTTTATTTGTGAGATCTTTTACAGTAAGAGTAGCTAGAAAATGCTACTTTTTGCTTTTTTCACACTCTAATGATGCTTTCCGACTTAAACTGTTTCAAGCGCTGTATATTTATCATAGTTGCTTAAGATACGTTTAAGACACTAAAAATTGTATATTTCAAGAGGGTATTAAATGGAAATTTAAAATTTTCAATAAATAAATTTTAAAGGCAAATGACAAAGAATTCTTAAACTAACCGTTTCATTACTACAAAGTAGACAAAATATCACAATATTTTGACAGCGGATGAATTCGACACGTTATATTCATATCTATTATAAAAATCGGGAATTCCCGGGACGGAATTTTATTTCCCGTTTTCCCGGGATTTTTCTTGCGGGATCCCGGGAAATAAAATCCTCATAATTTCAGCAAATATCTATTTATACTTTGAAATTTAGTTTTCTATTGTCTAAAAATTAGCATCTGTGGATGGGTTGTGGATTATATCAATAACAAGAAGTGAGTACATGTATTTAAATCAATATTTCCTGATGCAATAAATCTACTAAAAGCAGAATGGGCAGTGCAACAGTTCATAATTATTTCATTGTCCATGAACAAGTCTTAAAAATAGGAGATACCTAAACATATCGCCGCTCCTTTATTGCAACATAGTCATATCTACAAAAACAAACAATCTTTGCAAAATGCGATTAAAGTTTTCAAAATGTACCGATTTAAAGATATATTTTGCTATAACTTCGGTTCAGTTTGAGGTATAATACGAGAAAGTATAAAGGAAAACTTTGCTAAAGTTACTTAAAATTTTGAGATATGACTATGATGCAATGAAGGAGCGATATGTTTATTAGGTGATAAACACAAATTTTCAATTTCAATTTGTGTTGGTTTATATACCCGTGAAGTGCGGGGAAACCGAAATAAAATAACATTTTGGAAACTCGTGTAAGATACTACAACATACAACTTGAAAAACACATTGTCCTAAAGATTACAAATGGACCTAATGAAATGAAAAGGTTTGTAAGAAGCAGTCCGGTTAATGCTATTTTTGCATCAACCTTGACATACATTTGACTGATATAGACGTTGTTTATAAAAAAGAAAAAATTGCTTCCGATTGTGAATCCGAGGAATGCTACAACGGTGCACTTTTAACTATTTGTCCAACCTCGGTAAAAAATAAACGAAACTTTTCGGAAACATGATAATTAGTAAATAAAATCAGGAATATACTTTTTGCCGACTTACTAAGCGCTTTGAGTGTGTCAGAAAGTTATTTCCTTAGCCGTTAAAAAATTTTATATATTTCTTTAAAATATTTTATCTATTTTATTAATTAACTTTTTGATCTCATATCTTGAGTACTTTAATTTTTATATTGTTTTAATTATTGTTTTATGAATTAAATTGTTATGTTTATGTTATCTTTTTACTTGTATCTAGAGCATAATAATACTGAATAAAAGCATAATAATAGGGAATAAAGGCGTGAGGTGATAATAATTCAAGTTCCTATTTCAATCTTCAATTAATTTTTTAGTATTGAACCATTTCATTTACTTTCTTTGTAAACAAATTCCCTTACGTTTTTTATAAAAGTTTTTCATTAATTAATAACAAAATTTACTTTGTATTATTTATATGGAGCGGGATCCCGGGATCCCGGGAAATTAAAAAAAATTCCCGCTTTCACGGGAATCGAAAAAGTCCGGAAAAAAAATTCTAATATGAATATTGTATCCAAAAAGTGAAAAAATAGAATTTCATTCCTTTGCTACTTTTCGGGTTCAAATTACTATTACTTTTTAATTAATTTTTCATTAGACTGTTGGGAAACTCTTTATATAATTCATTTAATTGTGTTTAATACATATTAGGGAATAATATCTTATATTGGTATGTATAGAGCATTATGTATGTATATGGGCCTACATAAAAACAAAACATCGTCTATAATCAAAAGTTGTAAACCCTTATTAGTCTTATATTCCCCTCAAGTACTTTAAAATTTCAATTTCAAACCCTGTTAAAAAATTTCCTTGTTATAGCAAACCTGCGCAATACTAAAATCAAAAATTCTCTCGTAAGTTTGGAGCAAAACAAGGATACTATAAAAAGCATAATTTATTATTTCAGGTATCTACAAATGCCAAAAATTTAAGCAACCTTTACTGGAATCGTTATAAGTTTAAATTTTGCCAGTACATAGGTATTTACTTAGCAGAAGGGGTTGGTAAAAAGTGCATTTTTAAAACTTTTAGTAAAATCAATAACTTTCCATAACAACACCTGTAGAAACTATATTGCAACATTAAGTCAAACATGAAGCAGCAGCATCAACCCTAAGCAGAATACTATAGATGATGAAAATAACCTTGTACCAAATGAATTCTGCTTTTCCAATTAATTTGCCAATAAAATACTTTTAAAAGTACATACATACCTATACCTATAACAAAAAATTTAAATGACTCAGGTCAGCAAATTAAGGCAAAATATCAGAAATTCAAATGACCCTTCCATCATTAACAATGAGACTCAGTTTTTAAAACTTACCTTTGCCAATTTTATATGATCCATATTGTTGGATTTTTTTTTTTATTTTTTCACTTTTAGTATTTGCACTTTATTAAAATTTGTTGTATAAATTATTTTTTAATTAAACAATTAAAAAAAAACAATTACTTAAACACAAATATTAAACAACTATTTGCACCGCACCACCTTATTTTTGCAATTTTGTAATTAATATATTTGTTTATTTCTTAATTGTAACACTTTTCATGTTTCTTCTCTAGTTTAGAAATAATTTAATTTTGTCTTTCTTTAATTATATTTTAACACAATAAATATGTTGCTTTTAATTTCTACAAGAGACAATAAAAAGAAATTTTTTTCCTTTCAAGAGACGGCAGATGAAAAAAAACAACCACAATTAACGAATTTTAAAATCACAACAAGCTTGTGCAAAAATGACAACTGTCAAAAATAAATGAACTGGAACAGCTGTCAAAAGAATATGTTAACAGTGGATGACTTAAAAATGGTTACCATTTTAAAATAAAAATTTTAAATAATTTTGTTTGAAAATGTAATATAAAATTAATAAGTAGAGCGTGCAATTTCATGCAAATGCATGTTTTTCCTCCAAGGTTTAAATAATAAGTTAATAATTTATAAAAACGAATTACAAATTTTGCTGAAAAATGGCATTGATTTGTTAGTAAATATTTTTTTTATATGTAATTGCAGATACATTTTTCGTCATATAAATTCACATATTTGCATGGTATGAAATTTCTCGTAACAAGGTTGAAATTCTAAAATTTTTAACACAAACTTTTTTCGATTCCATTTTGTTGTTGGTAACAGTATATTTTCAAAAATTTGATGTTTGTAGGTAAGAGTTACTTTAATTCTTCTAAAATGTATGTCAAAATAATAAAAAAAAAAACAAATATAGTTTGTCCAAGGCCAGTTTTTCTTTTCATAATAAATGCAAGTTTTAAAGCATATTTTGAATTTTTTTAAGCATCTGTTCCAATAACAAATGCATAAAACTTTACGCCCTACTAATAAGAATTTTTTATTACAGGAAATTCTAAAATAAATAACGACAATTTTTTTCTTTAAAAATGTGGAACAGTAAAGGCCAGTTTACACGGTAATACAATGTATTACGACTTTGTAGAATCAAAATATTATGAAATTCTCTCCGTGTTTAAAAGAAAAAAATAAAAATCTTTTGTAAGTATAATTCATGTTTACACGGATGGTATAAGTAAAATCAAAAATAATAACAAAAAAACAGATGGTTGCAGTTTTAAATTTTTACAAAAACAACATGAAAATTTCCTGAGTTGATTTTAGTTGTTTTTGTAATTGAATAAAAATGCTACCACCTTCAATATACTCCGCTAAAATACACCTCTGGTGTGATGAGAATACATAAGTTTCTAAAATGGTTTAGAAAAAAATCATTTACCGACCGCTTGTCAGATTTTGTATTCGTATTCTCTCTTACTCAATACATTTTGCTTTTACATGATAAGATTTTTCTCATTCTACATAATTTTTTGCAATGTCGTAATACATTGTATTACCGTGTAAACTGGCCTTAAATGAGTTTTAAATTTTTTAATCGTCAAAATAAATTTTATATAGTCCCTGTTTAAACAAGAGAACAAGGTTTTTGTAGATTAAGAACTGAATGTTGCTTTTAAGGTCATTTTGGACGCTAAATCCATCAGCACTCTGTTCTTTTCTATCAGCTCGACTTTTTGAGTTATGCCGTTATGCCCAAATAGAAGCTACATCCGCTACATATATTGGAATATCTTGAAAACGGTTTACCATATTGAGTTAAAAAAAAAAAAAAAATTGTCAACGATATTATGTATCTTTAAGTCGTTCTTATATTGGTTTTTAATTTCCCCAGTAGTTTTAGAGATATCGTTGAAGTTTAGAAAAAAAAAGAACAATTTAAAAAAAAAATAAATTTTTGTTCTTTAAAAAATCATAAAAAATAAAAATACTACAAAAATCACAGTTTCGGCTTAAAAAACATTTGGTTACTGACTTTTTAACTTTTTCCCGTTTTGAATTTTTCATGATTTTTAAAAATACCAAATTTTTTTTTGGTTTTTTTTTTTTATTTTACGTAAGCAACCATTTCTCAGCCAATACCCTACAAGTTTCTTTATTTTAATTAAACAGCTATTTTTTGATATATTTTTAATTTATTTGTGCTGATATATTAGTGCTTTTCACTCAAGGTAGTAAAGTATTAATGTAGTTAACGTACTAAAATTTACAATACCGCAACAACAAAATGTATTGAACTTTAAAAAAGCTGTAATAAAAACGAGCGTTAAGTCTACCAGGATAAAACAGTCGACGAAACACAATCTCTGTCTCTCTCTCAGCAGATTCGTTAATTTACAAGCGAAAGAGACAAATTGTAATTTGACTTAAGCGGCTCATACACTTGCAATATAATTGCTCAATTTTTTGCATTGTACAATTATATCGCCAATATCGTTGTTGCACAACGAAGCAAAGTGCAATATACTGTGAAAAGAGTTGGCAGCAATGTTCGATGTTGTTTTGCTTTAAAGGTTAGTTTTTTTTATTTTTTAGGAGTTGCGCCATAATTTAATTGAAAGAATTGTGCCACTTATTAATAATGTAGGACAATCTAGATATAATATGGCGAATAACATATACAAAAATATTGTAAATGGATAGGCCGCTTTACACATTCGAATTAATATGAAAAATTAATTTAGAAAAATATTAGAAAATTGTTTAGAAACAAAAAACAAAAGATTTACAATATTAGCAAATTACCTTTAACTTTAGTACTCACTCATAGATATAGGTTGGGGCCCAGAGATACCCAAAAGTTTCGTCCGCTCTTAATTTTAATATTTTTTTTTTAAATTACCTTTAATTTGAGTACCCACACATACTACTAATAGAGCGGGGAGGTTTTTTGGATCCAGGGGTCCACGGTCCTAAGCCCCGTATAATTTAATTTTGGTTTTTTTAATTCCAGAGGGAGTACAATTTTTTTTTCGTGTGCCCCGTGAACTGCATTTTTGCCACTTTCTTCTATATTATAAGTCGGTTTCTTTTGTACGATTAATTTTAAATTACTTTAGCAAAGGGAACAACCCCATGGGTTTTTCCCAAATTTAATTAAAGCCCTTTTAAATGGTGATGATTCATCCTCAAAATCGATTACCGAAGTACTCATTTAGTTTGCAACACTGTATCTCAAAATCATTCACAATAGCTATTGCTCATGTTTTTTTTGGATTTTGCTTTATCACTCATTTATTTTCTATTGTTTGCAATTGCAAGGCAGACGTTTTTTGTGTTAACGAGACGTAGTACGAATTAAAAATTGAAAAAAGAAATCAGTTGAAATTTAGTAAAAATAATGTAAATACAATTGATAAAATTCCAATTCAACATTAAAGCACAATTGAATATTTATAATAATGTTTCAAAGTGATTTTTTAACTAAAAAGCAAAATTACAAGAATAAGTGCTAAAGAGAAATTAAAAAAATTTTTTTTTGCAAAGTAATCACAACGAAAAAACAAAAAAAAAAGCAAAGAATATAATAAAACAAAAAAAGTGTAGTGATAAAGTAATAAAATATAAAAAAATCCTCTTGATAAAATTAAAAAATAATGAATTATCGCAAAAAATTTAAGAAAATGTTTTAAAATTTCCAAATCAAATTCATAGTGTAATAAGAAAAATTTTCTTTTAACTATCATGAGTTCCCGTAACAAGTGAGTAATTTCATAATGCAATTGATTAAACACATAGCTCATCCAAGGAGCCCGTCCAAATTCATCATTGTTAATTGTCATGCTACTGCGGGAATTTCTAGTTTTTAATGTGGGCGTTCTGCTTCACTGCTTGTGCTTGTTTTTTTCTATTTCTTTTTCATAGTAAATCTAACTCTTAATAGAGTTCATTAAATTAATCAAAGTTTTTTTTACCATTCCCTTGCTTAACTCTAATGTATTATATATACGTACATATTTGTACACACAACATTAATTAAATTTATTAATTTGTGCTCTTTCCAGAACCGATGTTAAAAAATTATTTGAATATTGGTGCGAAGTCTCTAGAACTCATGACATTGACCATTCATCATCTCATTTGAATGGTCGTGATGGAGTTGTTGGGGGTAATAGCCCATCAACGCCCGAAGGTGTTATCACAGAAAGTTTTCCAGAAAATTTCCGTGATGAAAAAACTATTGCCAATATACCCGCCTTTGCATTTCCCTGTGAATTTGAAAGGTGAGTAAGAATACAAAGTAACAACTATACATGCACATGTACCCACTTACCTATACAACAACTACAATGATATCACAATAAAAAATAAAGATGCCCCTTCTCCTTAACATAACAACAACTTCCGGTAATTAAATAAAAAAAAATCTAAAGAAAATCAAATGACCAACCGAATTCAAAACAAAGTTGAAAAGAACCAATAATAGGAATGTATGTTATTAAAAAATTGATTGTTAGAATTGTTCAATGGAAATGTTGTTAAAGAATAGTTGTGTGGAAAATAAATTAACATTAAGAGGAAAAGTTTTTTTTTTAATAAATCGTACTTCTTGTTAATTGGGAATTAAAAAAACAGAAAATTTTGTAGGGTGAATGCACCAATAGTCGGCACTTTAACTTTTTTCTGATATTTAAGCTGGTACTCTGATGAGTGTGAACATGATATTGGGATGCCAACGAATTATTATTGCTCAGTAGTTAGTGTAGTTTTAGACTCAATTTACTGAGTTTAAATATATTTGTATTAAATTTGAGTAATTTACATTTTTTCTAAAATACACGATTTGCGCCTGTAGTCGGCACACCTTTCCCTAAATTCGGCACTTTATGACCCAGTTGTCGGCATTGCATTTTTTTTATGAAGGAAATGAAAAATCGTTAACAAATTAAAGATATATGTATATTGATATATATATATTGTATTTAGTACCAATTATTATTAAACAATTTTCCATAATATTTATTAAAAAAGCTATGCCGAATCTTAAATAAATACCCTTCACCAAGTTATTTAGCGTCTTGAATGCTTCTTTCTATAATGGAAGTTTTCATTGGTTACCATTGTACCGAAGCTAGGAAAAGATCATAGTAAAGTTGAGTCATATAGGTCTATTAGTATATCATCTAACATCTTTAAGCTATTTGAGAAAATAATGTTAAAATTAATATTTGGATAAAATAAGCTTACCCATAAGTACTCAGAAGTTTTTGAAAAACTATTTGATTGGTCTAAAATTTGTTATTGAAGTAGGAAATTTTTTAAGGTCTTCTTAATCGATAAACACTGGAGTCGCAAGGAAGAAATGTATGACCTCTATTTTATTTAATATTTACTTCAGACAATCCAAACATCAACTGATACGGCTCGCCTTTTTTACGCAAACTACTACCTATAAAGCATCTCGATACTTACAGAACCATATATTTCAATTGGAATACCGTAAAAACAACTGAAGATCAAGATCAATGAAGAAGTATATACATACATATATTTGTATATATAAAATCCGTTTTGCGTTGGGAATCAATCATTAAACCAAAAATACCTCAACATAACCAAAAATATCTCACTATGCCGACTACTGAAATTTGCAAAAAAAATTCGTTCCCAATGCCGGCATCAATAAAAATAAGTTAAAATAATATGTTTTTTGCAGATTTATAAATCAAAGGCAATATTTGAACATATTTTTACCTATAAAAACCGTTTTGGTAAAAATATTACTTATATTAGTATGATTACCACTTGTTCTAGTTTGCCTTGGCACTAAGAATTATTTAAAAAAAACAGGCACTATGGAGCGTTCAGAAAACTTGACACTAAATAAGGACCAACATAGACTAAAGTTCTCATCCTAGCCAAATGCAAATATTACATAATGAAAAAATGAGTGTATTTTGAATTAAAGCTTAATTCGAAATATATATAAAATTTGCGTAATTCTTATTTATTTAAGATTTTATTCAAAAGTGCCGACTATTGGTGCATGCCGAACTTAGGTGCTTTCACCCTATTATCTTTTATATAGTACAAGAACGGCTGGATCGATTAATTGAATTGAATTAAATTTGAAGATCCAAAATAAAGCTTAGTTAAAAGCAGCACGATATAAATTGATTGCTAGGCGGCACGGAGTACGCGGGGTCCGCTAGTTTTTTTAATAAAATTAAAAAAAAATTTTTATTTAAAGTGCATTCTTAAACTAAACTAAACAGGTAACCATCTTATACACTAATACTGTCTTATATTTAGGCCACACTCCTATAGATACTTAAGCTAAGGTCACACCTAACAAATATTTAACGCTCCACACGTAACCACTATTTTAACTGAAAATTTGTTTTATTTTTCATAACGTTTGCCAGACCAAACAAACAGCTTTAAACAATTTTTTAATCAAATTCTACGATGTTTTTTTTTTTAAGATACAAAGTTTAGTGAACTAACAAAAATTGTTAAAGGTTGTTGTTGTTCAAACAGCTCGCCCTGAGAAACAAGTATCTATGAAATTATTGTCTATTCTTCGTTCTGTCCACCCAACTCAGCTAGATCAAGGCCCAGCTGATGCGTTACCTCACGTGGGCGGGGCCACACTGTTTCTAGCTAAGTTGGGTTTGCACTGCAGTTAAATAGGTGTCGTACGTCGTGTGGGCCAATTTCACATACAGGGCAAAGTTCAGGGATGTCGCTGTTTATTGTGCACCAATGTGAGTTTCATTTCATTCAGAGGTGTGGTCTATCATAGGAGTTCAGGTTGGACTTCACTTTCATACCAGCAAATATATTTTCTGACATGTCTCGTGGGGGATGGCATCCCAGAAGGAACTTCTTTATAAGCATACCGTGTTCCTTGACCGTCATCAACTTCGCTTTATCAAGCAGGTATTCTATTGGTGCCATCTACAACACAGCCCAATACGGACCTTATGGCGGCATTTTGACAGCTCTATAGCTTCATCCACTGAGTATAGTTGACTCTCGGCGGCCTCGCAGGCGCTGCGTGGTTAGTCAGTGACCGCAAATCGTTTCGTATTCCATGCCCCAAGTGCTGCTGGCTAGAGACTTGAGGACCTTGTTTCTGCTCCGCATTGTATCGTAGATTGCAGTGGCGTTCGCCGATGACAAGAACAGGCTGTCAAATTTGACTCCCAATATCTTTGGGTGATTTTATGTCGGAAATTGTGGAAACCCACCAGCAGAAGTATGTATTGTTAAAGGTTAGTGGTTACGCTTTTTTCGGATTTTTTCGTCAAATCGCTCTTTATTCCGACTATGTTGGATATCTCAAAAAATCAAAAATTTTAAGTTACTTAAGTAAAGGTGTTCCTTTATACCTTCTTTATATGTGAAACAGAATTCAGCATTATATCTCAAATTGAACCGAAGTTATAGCAAAATATATTTTATTAAATCTGTATAAAAATGTACATTTTGAAAATTTTAATCGCATTATGCCAAGTTCGATTTTTTTTTTTGAGACATGAATATGTTGTAATAGAGGAGCGAAATGTTTGTTAAGTATTTGAGCGTCTGCAATGTCGCATTGGCTTCGAGTGCAATGTTATGGTATTTATAACGTAACGACGAAATCTCTTTTGATAGTTTTCGACATGAGTTACAAACACACTTTTTTCTCACTTTTCGAGAAACGATGGAATATTTTGTTTCACATCTTTTCGATGTGAGAAGTTCTCACTAAAGTTACAGAACATGGGTACTGAACTGCTAACTTATTGTTAGAATACTTTCTTATATTTAGACTATCGTGTTATACTAAGACTGATGTCTTATTCTTATATTATTTTATTCTTAGGCTATCGCCTTATAGTGAGTCAGTCTACCATCATACAACTTCAAATTATCGCCTTACAGTTAAAACATTTTATTATATTTACACTGCAGGTCTATCGTCTGATACACCGATTATGCTCGTTTTAAAATCAAACTTCCAAGTTAAACTGAGCAAAATATGTACGTTTTAGTTTTACTCAAACTAATATCTTATTTTTAGATAAAGTCTTATACTCGGACTACGATTTTCTTCTTAGATTAACACAATGAAAACAGTCGTATACTGCTTTCTTATATGTTTATAGGCTTCTTATACATAAACTTCTGCCTTATACTCAGAATATTATCATAAACTACGTACAGCTATGACATGGACATAGATAAAATAAAATTTTGAACACCAAAGGAATAATAACGTATTATGTAGTATTATAATGAAACTACGTTTTATTTAAAAGATTTTTCAATCAGGGGACAAATTATCATTCGATATCGATCGAAATTACAATTAAGTTAAAAATGATTCAAATGAATCCCGCTTAATCTTGTAAACTAACAAATGTTTGCTCTCAGTTGTAAAATTAAAACCGAATATTTTTGTTTTTTGAAGATACAGCCGAATTATGCTGTTCATTGCTCTATAAAACGCTATTAAAACGAAAGAGCTTGTTTTCTTAAGCCGATATGTTTTTTGCTGTTTTTCTGTTTTGTTTTGTTTTTAATTCTTTCCTTTTACTTTTTTTCCAATGTACGACAGTCAGGTTGTTGTCTGTCCGCTCTTGTCTTATTGTCTACAGTTTATTTTCTTATTAACAAGTTATTTTTTTTATACACTCCACCACAACTAGTTGTGATGAGGGTATACTAAGTTTGTCATTCTGTTTGAAACTTTTTTAATATTTATAATTATTAAAACCCCAAAATATATATATATATATATTCTGCGTCCTTGATTAATTCAATGTTTGTTTAAATAACAATCACTTTCGAACAACGCAAAAGTAAAGAACAATATAAGTGTCTAATTGTTTCTAGTTCTCCCAAGCATTTTGGGATTGAAATCCAGCAAAATCGGTTCAATAGAAAAAGAATTATAAATCAAAATGTGGAGCACCCACGAAAAAAAATTGGTAATTTTATTACCAAAATTAGCATAAATAGTGTCGGAATGCATACATTAATGTAAGATTTTGCACAGTTTGGTTATATAAGACTAGAAATCATACCACAAAATTACGTAAAGATCGGTCTAAAATTTAGTATAGGCCACATATAAAGTCCATTCTCGAAAGCACCTTAATACGCCTAAAACCGTAACGAATAAAGCTATTGTAGTAAATTTTGGTTTGCTATAGTTGTATATGACTAGAAATCACACTGTAGGTCCCATATAAAGTCCACTCCGGAAATATTCTAACTGTAATGGAGGGTAACAAAGATTCGGCACAGCTGAATATAGCACTCTAACTGGTTGCAACTGAATTTGATATCAACTTATAACTCTTTTATTTTTCTTAAGGTCTTTTCAAGCTAATTTTTCTTTTCTTGTTGTTGTAATTTTGCTTGTGCCTGATGATGATTCATTCATTCATTCATGTATTTATTGACTCGTTTTCAAGTATCTTTTTTTTTGTTTATTTATGCTCCTAACGTCATTCATTCTGTCTTGAAGAACAATTTTTGTTTTTTCGTTTTAATTTTAAAATTTATTTGAAATTGTTTTTATAAAAAAATATATGTTTATTTTCTATAATTACTCATAACAGGCGAATGATTGTACTGGTTTATAATTGCTTAGATCACATCGTGCTTTAGACCAATTAAAGAAATAAAAAGTTTTTTACAGTAGCTGATTTAAAATTTTTGGAAGTAGAGTCTTTGCTTAAATATTTTAAAATCCATTAAATTTGAAAATCTTTATAAAATAAAGGAATTTCTTTTTTAATGAAATATATGTAAGTTATTCCATTTTGTAAAACAATTTTCCTAATTTTTTTAACTATTTAACTTATCTTACTTGCCAGCTTAACCCGTTGCGCTTCGCTACCTCCGTTGAAATAAAATGATTAAAACTTGTTTAAAAAGATCTCGAGTATTGATAGCGAAGCAATTTGTGCTAAATTTAGATACTTTTACTATTACCGTTCTCCAGATATACAGAAATCTATATTGTATTTTTATTGAAGCTGTCATGAATACTTTTTTTGTATATGGAAACCTATATTGTCATTGTAAGAGAGGTACCACGCCAACTTCCTCAATACAGTCCACTTTTTGACAGATGTTGTGTATTGACAACCCAGCTATGTGTATCAAGTATGGAAAATTTTTCTCCTATCGCTCTGCAAATATAAATAATTATATATTCTCCAATTCCGCCCAGATTTTGTGTATTGGTGACCAAGGTATTTGTACCAAATTTGGAAACTTTAGCTCTTGCTGCAGTTCTCCAGATGAACAAAAATATTGTCTATGTGTAAAAGGTGCCACACCCACTTGAAATTTCAATGATATAAAAGCCATGGACCATTACACTGTGCTAGTTGAAAAAAATAGACAAGCCGGGCACATGGCGTTTTCGTAATTCGGGTACGCTGAATCCAATGGTGCTAACCGTTATTTTAGATTAGCTCTTGTTTTCAAGATATAGGGTGCGTTCGTAAATGCATCACTGCGCTGCATCAGAAAAGCAAACTTTTTTAAAGCGGATAAAAAAATAATTATAATTTTTTTTATTGTGTGACTATTATTTTTGTGGAGTATTTCACAATTTTTTGGTCCACATTTACTTCACCGATAAATATATGTATAACCATTTGAAATCACTGATGCACCGCAGTGATGCATTTACGAACGCACCCATACCGTTATTTCGAAAATGGAAGAGGTTGCACAATAGTGGGACCGCAAGTTATATGGACAATTTTTTTTTTCGTTTTTTCACTTGAGAAACCCCTTAGATTGATTCCAAATTAGAAAAAAACAATATATATAAAATTTTAGATCGTTTGCATAGTTATTAGGCGTGCCTTGAGCCCACAAAGTTTGCTAAAAATGCTATTTTTCTCACTATGGGTGGCTTTAAGTGTTCATAACTTCAGTAATATTTATTTTAGAGAAAAACCTTATTCACAAATATTCTAGGGCTATATCTATATTAATCCAGAAAAAACCAAATTAAAAAATAACACCGAAATTTTCACATATCTTCGCATTCTTGTAATCACCAGGCAGATTACACTACGTGACAAATTTTCAACAAAGTCGTGACCAAATGAATCTGGCAACTAATCTTTATGTAAAACTTTCCCCTGAATCCGAATATGAAGACAGAATTGTCAAAAGTGGAACAGGTTAGGTTAGGTTAGGTTCCATGGGCAGCCATCAGAAGACAGCTCACTTGGGTCCTCAATTGGTCCCTTTATGATACCCGGCGCCAATGCCCATCCATTGGAGCAGTTACTCAGAAGAGAAGGAGCGATTTTAGTTCCATCCCAGACAGATCCCCCAAACAGGAAAACACCGGTCCCCCCAGGTATTCTTCCCTTATGCCCCGCAGTCCAGGGCAGTGACAGTGGAACAGTTTTTGAGATATTCCAAAATAACCGTTATTTGTGTTTTTAAAAAAGATGATGTGACTGAAATGCAATATCTTCAAAAATTTTAAACGGACTATGTATTTCTATCTTTTTATTGAGAGGTTATAAAATTTCTTAAATAACCATGAGTCGTTTGTGAAGATGAGTCATTAAATGGCAGAGTTATAGTGGACAAAAGTACATAGAGCCGCAATCCTATTTGGAAATCACAAATATGACAGAATTAGGTTATATATTCAAAGCTAGATGTGATTAATTGAGTTGAATAGTACAAGGTTTCAGCAAAACAGACCCCGTATATGCTCCTTATGTAATCTAAACGAAACCGAAAACATTCTGCATTTTATAGCCAAATGCCCTATATTAGGACAAATAAGATTCCAAAACTTAAAAAAAAACTATCGTAACAGAAAATGAGTTGATTCTTAATGGTAAGGACAATTTTAAATATTTATCCCGCTATATTATAAATGCGATAGGCTACAGGAAGATATTAATAACTGAATTTAATTATTAATTTTTATGTAATATAAAACAATATTTGTAATATATATAACAACCTTTTCCGACAGACGACGTCATGTCATAGTCGTATGTTCAATTTTGATTACTTAAAATGAATTCAAAATAAAGAACAATTAACTAACTAACTACTAACTAGTGGACAAAACTTCAAACTTCATTAAAATTTTATGATTTTGTTCAATTTTGCTCTTTTCAAGTTATTGTTTTTTAAACCAAAAAATAAAATTTTTTTAAGTTTTATCACTTACGACATTAGCCTATTCAATTCGAACATTTGTGTCCAATAGGATCCAGATCGGTAAAAAAATTACAAGGTTACAGAAGATTAATTGAATTAACCCACTTTACGATTTGTATCAAACCAAAGAAAAACACAACAAATGCATATACAAAACTAAATTTTTAGTAAAATAAATATTAAAAATAGCTTAAAGCTATTGAATTTCTATGTGGGTAAATTTACTAAATCTTCTGTTGCTTTGTCATTTTTGTACCAATCTACATATGTCTAAAATAATCTAATGTCGCATGCAATAAAACATTAGGATTTTTAAATCATTAGATTAAAAAGAAAAACTTGAAAAGAGCAAAATTGAACAGAATCATAAAATTTTCAATGAAGCTTGAATTTTGTCCCCTATAACTCTGTCATTTCTTGACCAAACTTCTCTAGCAACCCATTCTTATTTTAGTAATTTTATAACCTCTCAATAAAAAGAAAAAAATACATAGTCCGTTCAAAATTTTTAAAGATATTTGCATTTCAGTCACATCATCTTTTTTAAAAACACAAATAACGGTTATTTTGGAATATCTCAAAAACTGTTCCACTTTTGACAATTCTGACTTCATATTTAGATTCAGGGGAAAATTTAAGATAAAAATTAGCAGTTAGATTCATTTGGTCACGACTTTTTTGAAAATTTGTCACGTAGTGTAATCACCAGGCAAAAAATGCGAAGATATGTGAAAATTTCGGTGTTATTTTTTAATTTGGTTTTTTCTGGATTAAATATTAATGTTAAAGAAAACTAATTCAGAGCAACATTGTTCATAAGATATAGCCCTAGAATATTTGTGAATAAGGTTTTTCTCTAAAATAAATATTACTGAAGTTATGAACACTTAAAGCCACCCATAGTGAGAAAAATAGCATTTTTAGCAAACTTTGTGGGCTCAAGGCACACCTAATAACTATGCAAACGATCTAAAATTTTATATAAATTGTTTTTTTCTAATTTGGAATCAATCTAAGGGGTTTCCCAAGTGAAAATATGAAAAAAAAATAACGGTCACCCTAGTGTACAGTCACTATTATCCACCATATTTCGAATTTCCTGGGTTTTATGGATTCTGGCATTATCCATAATTAAAAATGAATTTTGTAACTCTGGGCTGCTTTCAATTTTATCCAGGAACTCCCTAAGAAATATTTGGAAACGGGCTGAATTTACCATGACAAACCTACAAATTCTAAAACTGGTTTAATTTAATTTAAAAAATGTTTTATTGAATTTGAATAAAGTTTAATTTATTCTGAAAAGAGTTTCGTTCATTTTGAAAAAGGTTTCATTTATTTTAAAAAAGGTTTCATTTATTTTGAAAAAGGTTTAATTCAAACTGAAAATGCTATACACAATACTATACATTTAAACATTTCAGAATTTCTATTGTTATTGCTTAATAAATATATATATGTATGTACATAAATATATCCATACATACATAAGTTTATTGAAGTGACCACATACAAAATATTTAATTAAAATTTTATTATCATGCGAATGAATGAATTGTTTACACCTAACTTCAAACAAGTAGAAGAACATATATAAGAACATAAACAAATTGTTGCCAAATAAATAAATAAAAATTTTAAGATACACTTATGTATATGTAAATGTATGTACAATAATATATACAAATATGCATATAAAGAAATCAATAAAAAAAAAATAAAATACAAATGAAGTGTCACACTGTAGGCCAAATCAAGACATATTTTTAATAAGATAATGAGCACACAATACAAAAACATTATATTTTTATCTATACATGACTGGGTTAAGCAGCCAGCCCATTGACGAAGAAAATCATTCATACAATAATAATGTGCAATACTTACGTACAGAGGCGTCTCATGTTTATTTGAATTTTAAAGTGGTTAAGTCTTAGATACCCATTTTATATCCAAACTACTTTCTTAGAGTATTGTGTTATACTTATGAACGTTTTCTTAATGTATTGACATTGTTACTAAATCTCGACATAAATTTATTAGACGGATAAGCTGTCCGTAAACGATTTTTGTTTTCTCAATATTCAGACCAAAAAATTCTGCCTGTTCAACAATTTCGAACGTAAGCGTTTATAAACACCCAAGGCGAATTAATTTTTCAGGTGGCTTTGAAAGCAAAGTTGTGCGACTTTTTTTCTTACTTAGAGAGAGGAATGTCAAAAGTTCACCCTTTTTGGACTTATTCTTCCATAATTTCAAGTTCTCCCGTTTTTCGAACATTGTACGAACTTTGTTTTTGTTTTAAATGTAATTTTCTATGCGAACGATGACGTTCGAAATCGTTAAACAGGCAGTTAAACATTAAATTTTTATCTATAATGTTCTGTGCAGTGATATTTAACAATTTAAACTAATGAGATTACTAATAAATACTAATAAATTTAACTAATTCTTAACTAAAATTTACTTTTATAACAATAAACATAATAACATTTATAATTGCAGACATTTTTAACTTTTTATTTACATGTTATTAAATTACTGCTGTATTTGTTTACTAATCAAAATATGTATTTAACCCTTTCGCACCTATTGGGACATATGTATCCCACTGAATTTTCGCAGAGTCCTAGTGCTAAAGTTTCTCACTTTAAATGATTCAAAATTGTCCTATTTAGTTATTTAGACGTTTAAGTACAAATATTAAAAAAAGTCTTGCTTATTATCATAGCACGTGTTGTTTGGAGGAGTTTTTTGATCAGTTATCCAAAATGTATGAACTAGACCGTAAATCACAGCAATGGTGGAATAAAGTTTTTATAGATTGGTGATGTCAGCTGTAAATTCGTGGATTATATATGTGAATTTACATCGTAAAAAGAAACCAATTTCTTGGTTTTGTATACCCTTTTTTTATATGTTTACGACTAATGGGACTTATATGTCCCATGCCAAACTCCTGATGGGACATTTATGTCCCACCTCAAGTCTCTTTCCTGGGTAGGGGCACACAAAACACGATACATATTAGTTAAATATGCATATCTTTGTAAAAATAGCCCATTATAAAAGCTTGAAGCTAACTAATCGTCTCCCGTACCGAAAGGGTTTATATAAAATTCTGCATTGTAAATAAATATGGATAGAAAAGTCCTTTACCTCTTTTAAAACTAAATTTATCCACGCTTCTGTGATTAGTTTAAATATTTTTGACGTGCATATCTAGCGTTACAATAATTTAGCTCGAGGGCAAATTTGAACAAAACTGAAAGTTATTTTAAAGAAAATTGAGAAATACATAATATTATTAACTAATGGTTGATTAAAAATAAAGAAAAAAAATACACAATTTTTTTGTTTTCATTAATTTAGCTGGTACTCGCGAATGATTTATTATGACTAAGTTAAATGAAAGTGTTAAATACAAAGAAATAAAAAAAAATAATACCACAAAAATAATTTTTTTTTAAGCAATAATTTAAAACATGTTTGTCTGTTAAATACCCATAAATAAAATAATACTTATGTACAAATGTTACAAATATTTTATGTTTAGCTAGTTTAACTTTTAAACGAATACAAAAGTATATAAATATATATTAATATATGTACGTATGTATGTACATTTAGGTCAGATAATTAGTAAAACTTTATTAAAATTAATATATTATAGTTATAACCTGTAAACTTGTTTTTTTTTCAGAAGATCTTATTTTAAGACTAGTTTTGGATCGATTACTTAAAATTCAAAGTTTTATTCTATGCAGTTTAAAATCTTCATCTCTTACGGTCTGTTTTAGTATATCAATGTCTCTTATACAAACTACTTTTTTGGATTTAAATATCGTTCTATATACATTTTAGTTTTATACTCAGATTTCATACAGTTACTACCGTTTTAATGTGCAAAGACGCAAACCATATTTTTTAAAATTGAATTTTAAGGAAATTGCTTTTTTTGCACCAAATTTATCAATTAATTTTTTTTTATTAAGTTCCAATTAGTTCGATTCAGAGTTCTATAACAGGAATTACGAGGACTATATTCTGAGAATTTGGGTGAAAACGAACCAAGTCAAAGTTCAAATGACAAGTTGAAAGGTTAATTTTAGTTTTGGTAATTTTTCATGAAACTTATAACGAAATTTCGAGGGGTATCTTCATATTTTGATAAAAGTTGACTAAACTATTTTCTGTGATTGGTATCTGATTAATTTTTTCAAAGAAAAAATCGAAATTAACCCTTTTATGCATTTGAGATCAAAAATTAGCCAATACTTTTTTAGCGTTAAAAACGCAGTTTCATTTAAATATCTAATGCACATACTAGCTTCTCATACTTGAAAAACGCAAACTATGTTACCGTCTTATACCCAAATTATCGTCTATCACTCAGACTGCAGAATAATATACAAATTTATATTTTACTACACTGATAGAAAAGGCGTCATAACGCTGATGTATTTTGACATCAGCACTATGACAAGTGTCTTCGTTTTTGACCCCATGACACTTGTCATCATTGTGATTTCAACCTTAACATCACTTGGCCAAAGTGTCATCAGGGTCAAAATGATATTATGTCATCAATGGGATGACACATCGGCATCACAGAAATGACGAACATGTCCTCAGTGCGATGACGCAGTAACATCGTAGAAAGGACACATTAGCATCAATTTAATGACAGTTTGTCATTAAGTCAAAGTCATTGGAATTGACTAAAGTCAAAGTGAGACAATATTATTATTTACTTACCCGTTGCATATGTTTGATTCACGTTTGTTGAATTACGACCTTTGTTTACAGCAGAACTCCCAATAACAAGACACCAGTAATCATTCTACTTTAAAAATTTCATGTATTTAACTAAATAATTAAAAAAAAAATAGAATATAGGAATTTTTGCTTCTTATAAAACATTGTAATCATGAAAATAATTTTAATAATATACAAAATGTGGCATCGAATTGATGTCACTGTAGTCATAAAATAGATGACACGTAAAAAATGACAAAATTGTACGAAGACGTTAGTCATTGGATTGATGTTACTTTTTGCATCATTGATGCCATTTGTAGTAACACTGATGTCACAATTCTGATGTTAGGGCATCATCAATATGAAGATGCATTTTTCTATCAGTGTAGTAAGCTTAACTCGGTGCGCTTTGCTACCCCATCGAAATAAAATTAATAAAATCTTTTTAAAACAGATCTCGTGTATTGATAACAAAGCATCTTGTACCAAATTTTAATGCTTTTACAGTACTCGTTCTGCTGATATGTATACAGAAATCCCATGTGTTCGTATGGGAGGTGCCATGTCTACTTTTCCTATTGAACCTACTTTTGAAAGATGTTGTGTATTATTATCTAAGCTATTTGTAAAAAATTGGAACACCTTCACTGTAACAGTACTCCAAATATGAAGAAATCTTTATTGTCATTGTATGAGAGGTACCACCCGCACTTAAAAATTATAAAATATTAATTGCCTATGTTAAGTGCCGGTTTATCAGAAAGTTACTGTAAACATTTTGGGAAAATCGGTTCTGTAGCTTAGAAGTCTATAGGGAACAAAATTTCATACGCTTTTTTACTTATATATTAATGATTGCTCTTTCTGCACATAACCCCTTAATTTTTATTTTGAAAGGTGTAGTTTACCATAAGAGTGGATCCTATAAAGCTTGAAGACATTTGTCTTCAGATATTCGAAATTTAATAATTTCGTTCTATGGGAGGTACTGCTCTTACTTCCTCTACCCCGCCGATTATTATTTAAAAATTTATAGTTCACTACAATAGTGGCTGTAACCACGTTTGACGACTCTAGCTAAGATAGTTCTATGGAGGTATTGCTCCAGCTGCGCCTTCACCCTTAATTTTTATCTTCAAATGTGAAGTTTACTCTAAGAGTGAATCCTACCAAGTTTGAACATTCTCACTATAACAGTTCTTAATATATGCGATATTTAACATTAGCGTCCTATGGGGATACCACTTCCCCTGCTGCTATCTTATTTCAATTTCGGCGCTCAGAAAATGCTACTGAAAAAAAAAATTTAAGAAAATGGGTGCAGCGGCTTTTAACTTTTTTACTTTCAACAAAATATTTTATTTATTTTCAACAAAAATCTGATGAATCGCTCGCTCTTACCGCCAATTTCACCAAGTTCAGTTAAAACTAACTATATATTACTTCAATTTCCAGTTAACAATATGTTTTTGACAGTTATAACCGATTATTAATTATAACTGAACTTGGTAAAATTGACCGTTAATCCTGTAACTATTCAGATTACTTACATTTATAATCAGGGATAAATTACGGCGTTGGATATCGAGGGAAATTTCAATTCAAATTTTATTGTAATTTTGAACGATGTCAAACGCCGTTATTTCCTTCTAGACTATAATGTTTTACTCAAACTAAGGTCTTATAGTCGATCCTTTTTAAGGAATTTTTCGATCACGTTTTCGCGATTTTCGGGTGGTATCTCGGCGATAATTTGACAAATGTTGGCTTTCAAATGCCAGCCCCACTCTTTCACTAACAAAAGCGATATTTTTAGCAGTGCGCCCATTGGCTCTTTAAATTTCTTTAATCTTGCGAATTCCTTGCACAGTAGGGCGATTATGACTAGCTTAATTACCCCGTAATACTCAAAAAGTGGCCACGTTTGAACCACCACTTTGTTGTAGTAATTTCAACTATTTTTACGCGTCGGTTGTTAAACAATCCATGTTCGTAGATACACTTGTAAGATATTTAACAGCTGGCAGCCTTGCCAGTGTTGCGGCTTGAAACCACTAAGGCCGTGTATTTGAGATGTGGATTAAGCTTAAACTTAGTTTAACGTAGTCTGAAACTCCGGCAAAATGTGATTTTATTATTTCATTGAAGACCTACGTTTTAAGTAAAACTAAGCAGTTTGGTCAAAATTTTTTATACAAACTTAATAATGGCGGCATAAATATGTTTTCGGATTTCCTAAACTTAGTTTAACTGAGATCTCAAAAACCCAGGCTAAATAAATAATCCTGTAGTCTGCTTGGCTTAAACTTACGGATGGAAACTGAACCGAAGTAAAGTTGCTAGCAGCGAAATCATGTAACGCTGCTAATGTTAAAATATAAAATAAACAAATTTTTGTATATTTAAACATGAGCGACGTTGCCTGATTTCGATGCTGGTAACTTAACTTCAGCTGTGCTGCCATCCGTAATCGACCCATTAGGCAACATATGTATATTAAGTACCCTATAATGAACATTAAGCAACGTTTCTAATTAGTTGAAAACTGCTGTATATTTAATAGGAATGTAGTGATTAAGAAGTGAGTAATCACTATTACTACTCACTACTCGTAAATATACGCTTATTTGTTTGAAAAATATTATCCAATTTTAGTTTGCTGTTAATTTTTCTTCTTCAAAATACTTGAAAATAATACATACTAAATTTTCTACTATGTACTTACATACAAAAAAAAATTTGTTGTTTATTTTCACAAATGAAATATTTTTGCACAAAACTTTATTGAGCAATCGTTATTGTTGTTTATATTGCAGACCCCTCTGGGCATGTAATTTTAATATTGTCGTTAGGTTAGGTGAAGTATTAAATTTCCAACTGTTATGATTAAGTCAGTTTTTGTATGAGGGGATAGAAGAAAATGGAAGGAGGGTCGGCTAAAAAAATATTAATTATATAATTATAATTAAATATTTTTGTATTTGCTATGTGTTTAGTAAAGATTTTCATAAATTATACAAATATGTGCCAGATTGAAAAAATCGTATGTTAAATTTTACACAATATATATTTTTCACATGCTAAATAGAGTTGATTTAATTGTCTATTGATTAATTAGTATTAATTTAAAGCAGATTTCAGATTCCTGAAGTATTTTTCTTTTTTTTTTAAAAAAAAATGATAAAAATACGTGATAAAGTGGTATGATGTCTGGCTAAAATTACTAGATAAATTTACTTGATAAAGTTTCATAAAATTTAAATTTGGTTCTAAAACTTATTAAAAAAGTTTTGCCTTCTGCACAAGGCGAATTTATTACAGGTTATCTTAAAGCCCGGCTGATAACTTTTTTTATTTAGCTTTATAATTGTTGCATGTCAAAATTTTGTTTATTATCGGTGTTTCTGTTTTGTTTTGCTTCTGTTTTTGACATTGTACAATGATTTTACAAAAATAAATTGCTTGTTGCTTTTTTACGAGTTGTACTTGTTGTAGTCACATGTAATGAATTCGCCTTGGTTTTGCATTATTTTGCGTTTAAATGGAAATTTTTAATAAATTTTCTTTAAAATAATTTTTCATAATTACGTACTTTTCGAGGCATTACCGCCAAAAAAAAGCTTTAAAGACATCATTTTCAATTTTCGTTTTTTTTAATAATATCTTAATTAGCAACACTTGCATCATCTCCTAAAATGTCATGGTCACATAAGGTACTGTTACGATTTTGTAGCAAACACAATTTTATCGTAAGCGACAAGCTTCTAACAAAATTTATATGAAATAAAATAAAAAAACCTTCTCCTGTAAAATTTTGTTTTTGTCGCTTAAGCTTTTTTGCGGTTATGATTCGATATGTGCGTCGATGCCGTTTGCTTTGTACAAAATGAATATAATACGAAAAAATTTAAAAAAAATACTTAAGAAAAATACTTAATCGAGGATTCCAGACGTGTACGAAAAAGCGAATAATATTTTTTATATTAATAACATAAATTGTGGGCTCTTTGTTGAATTTTACAAATGAACCTAATTGTGCAAATACATACATGTATAAATATGTATGTATGTATGTAAACATATGTTTAAACAAAATTTATAACAAATAACACAATGTTATTTGTGAGGACATTTTAATTGTTACTTAGAGAATATTTGGACCACGACGACTTATTTCCCATATCAATGATCCTATAAAATTCCACAAATAAACAGAAAATATTGGTGATTTGTAATGGGCATTTCCATTGAAAAGTCTACTTTTTGTAACGTAACGTCAGCAAGCAAATAAGCTTGTATTTTAGGCCTATGTTGTCAGATATTTCAAATTTTTTGTACTAAATGTAGAGCTAGTTGCGCTTTAAGCCTTGAACTCTGTTCAAATTTGTGAAAAATGTTGAGCAACATTGATTACTTCACACGAAAATTTTGACATGTATCAATGTTACCTATCTTGCGAGTAAACAAACCCCACATGTATTTTACTAAAAATTATTTTTTTTTTATAAAAATTTTAATAAAAAAGAAACTAAAAATAGATAAAAAAAAAAACTGTTACCGGCTGTATTATTTTAATTTGTTATTTCTTATTTGATAACACTACGTGACAATTTTTTGAACAAATGCATTTGAAACGTAATCCTTATCCGCTGAATCCGAATATGAAGTCAGAATTGTCAAAAGTAGAACAGTTTTTGAGATATTCCAAAATAACCGTTATTTGTGTTTTTAAAAAAGATGATGTGACTGATATGCAAATATCCAAAAAATAAAATTTTAGCCAATTTCAATACGAACATTTTGTGCCCAATAGGATCTAGATCGGTGCAAAAATGACAAAGTTACAATAGATTAATTGAATTAACCCACAACAAATAAATATACAAAGCTAAATTTTTAGTAACAATAAATATTAAAAGTTGCTTGAAAGTTTTGAATTTCTATGTGGGTTAATTTACTAAATCTTCTGTAGCTTTGTAATTTTTGTACCAATGTATGTCTTGTTGGGCGCAAAATGTTCATATTAAAATAATCTAATGTCGCATGCAATAAAACATTAGGATTTTTAAATCATTGGTTTAAAAAAAATAACTTGAAAAGAGCAAAATTGAACAAAATCATAAAATTTTCAATGAAGCTTGAACTTTTGTCCCCTGTAACTCTGTAATTTCTTGACCAATCTTCACAAGCAATCCATGTTATTTTAGAAATTTTATAACCTTTTACTAAAAAGAAAGAAATACATAATTCGTTTAAAAATTTTTAAGATATTTGAATTTCAGTCACATTATATTTTTTAAAAACACAAATAACGGTTATTTTGGAATATCTGAAAAACTTCTACTTTTGACAATTCTGAGTTCATATAAGGATTCAGCAGAAAATTTTACATTAGCTGTCAGATTCATTTGGTCACGACTTTGTTGAAATTTTGTCACGTTGTGTAATCAGTTCATACTTGTTTTCTTTTGCTTAAAATTCCACGTAAAATAAGTGCAGCCTACATTGTTTCGCAGTTGTGAAAAAATGTTGCCAGAAACATTTCACAAAATGAACAGAGTACAACTCTATCAACATTATTTCATAGATATTCCGCACAAGTTTTTTTCATATGGGTTTGACAGCATTTCACGTGAAATGTTGAACAGAGTACCAGGCTTTACACTAAAACACCAAGAAACAAATAATACATTAAAACTTTTTGAGAAAAAATTCTAACTGATTGCTGTCGTTACATTAAAAAATAATCTACTAAAAGAGTGCAAGCAACTAAACAAAGTGGTATAGAAAGTTCCAGCAGACATAAACTATTATTTTTGCACTATGGTACTTTTTTTCCTCCTCCACAATTCGCAAACTAACTGCCTTTATTTCAGTCGTACATATTTCGAAAAAAAAAATTTAGAACTTATTTATACTACGAGTACCAGTTACTGTATTTTTTAACTTTCCGGGAATGCTGGAGAAAATTTGAATTTCCTGGGTAACCGGGGATTTCCGCGCGAAAAGAAATAAGATAAATAAAAAATTTTTCCAAATGTTGGTCAAATTGCATCGTATTACCAAGCAAATTTGTTTATAATGGCCACCATTTGTTAATGTTAAATTATTGCCGTATATAGTTAAGCGGTATCATGAATCTGAATTAGCTGTTGGCCAAAAACTGATGACATCCTTTTTTTAAGTGTCCACTGATTTTCAGAATTTTTGAAGGCTCATAAAAAAATTGGTAACAAAAATCGCCAAACTGAGTATAGGGTTTTACAATCTGTTGGTAATACAACCGAATCTATACTGTCCAATCCGTGTGATTTTTCAAAAGTCTTCTTCAACGATATTTTCGGAAATAAATGTATCAAACTATTGCCTTACTTGTTCTTAATAACGTTGAAATAATACAAGTTCAAGACATAGCTCATCTTCTCTTCAAAAAGACTTCAAACACAACAATATGAATGGAGTTGTTACCTGCATATATATGTATATACTTATATATAAGGAGTATGGCACTAAGTAGTTCTTAATAAATTATTGTTTTAAATAAATACAAAAAACGAAAAATTAAACGACTTTAATACCCAACTTGTCTAGAACAACATTTTTTAGACGACAATTTAATAAATTCCCTTCATAAACTGTTGGCGACAATAACGTCTATGACCATTCGGTCAACTGGTATGTTATTTATTTAAAAAAACCGTGTATATAAAATTTAGATATGACCTTGAAAGTATCTGAGTGTAATTAGAACAAAAAAAAACCTATCGTTTATGAATATTACATTTCTTTTTCATTTTATCTTATTAAAATTACATAATAACGTCTTATGTAAATTTGTTCATTTTCCCTCTTCTGTGTTTCTTAAAAGTAACTGTTAGTTTTTAACAATTTTTAAATTCAAAATTCAAACTATCGAATTGTTTTAATATTCCACACACAGAGTTTAGTAACGCCCACTCATGTTAGCACAGAAAATAAAAGAAGGAAAAAAAAACGGTATGTTAGCCAGTTTATGCCGACGTTTAGAAATAAACAAACTGATTTTGAAATATTTTCACGTCAGTCTAAACCACAAAATGACTTTAAGTTTAAACTCATTATAAAAAAAAAAAAAAATGTAACACACACAGAGGTAAATAGAATTAAAGTTGATTTTTTGTTTATTGTATCATGATGAAGTACATAAAACAAATGTACAACAAGCTCGTACAAGTATAGAAGGGCAAAACCGACCTTATAATACCTTACACGACTTAAAAGTATAGGCAGTGATGAAAGAGTGTGTAATACTTTATGGACCAACTTAATAGCCCGTTTACATTACACCATTCTCTAGTTTTTACTAGATTTCGAGCAAAATCAAATTTTTATTACAAGATTTTCGATACATAACAAAATCTATTTCGCGACTAGTCGTTTTAACGAAATCTACTTAACATCTTCTAATACTTAGGGCTAAAAAATCAGAGCAAGTTAAACTCTCTTTTTGGTTTAAAATGTGTTTAAACCAACAAATCTATAAATCACTAAACATATACAGGGGTGTCATGGAAATCGAAAACGTAAAACGAAAGAATTTTAAGAGTCATTTTTCAATAAGATTTTTTATTTATTTTATGTTATTTATTTATTTATTAAATATCAATACAAAGAAAGCCTTCATGGCCAATAAATATGTATTGTACAATTATTAACTATGTTTTAGAAAAGAAGTGGGTGAAGATAAATACGCCGAGTTAAATATGTTTTATGACGTAAAACGTTACGTTATTTAAAACATAGCTGAGCTACGCGTAGCTGATTAAAAACATAGCTGAGCTACGCGTAGCTGATTAAAAACATAGCTCAGCTACGTTTTTATTAATTTTTTTTTTAATTTTGACCGGTGTATCCGGGAGACATTTTTTTTAATTGTGACCGAACCAAAAAAGATTACGGAACGGGAGGGTATTCAAATTATAGGTAATTAGCTCTACATTCGTAATCTTGAAAGAAAATTTATGAAATATAAATTTTTCTATTTTTAAAAAATTATTTAAATTTCTGCTAGTGTATCTGGGAGGGATTTTTTTAAATTCCGACCGAACCAAAAAAGATTACGGAACGGGAGGGTATTCATTTTATAGAGCTAGAGCTAATTAATTAGCTAGAGCTAATTACCTATAAAATGAATACCCTCCCGTTCCGTAATCTTTTTTGGTTCGGTCGGAATTTAAAAAAATCCCTCCCAGATACACTAGCGGAAATTAAAATAATTTTTTAAAAATAGAAAAATTTATATTTCATAAATTTTCTTTCAAGATTACGAATGTAGAGCTAATTACCTATAAAATGAATACCCTCCCGTTCCGTAATCTTTTTTGGTTCGGTCGGAATTTAAAAAAATCCCTCCCAGATACACTAGCAGAAATTTAAATAATTTTTTAAAAATAGAAAAATTTATATTTCATAAATTTTCTTTCAAGATTACGAATGTAGAGCTAATTACCTATAAAATGAATACCCTCCCGTTCCGTAATCTTTTTTGGTTCGGTCGGAATTTAAAAAAATACCTCCCAGATACACTAGCGGAAATTAAAATAATTTTTTAAAAATAGAAAAATTTATATTTCATAAATTTTCTTTCAAGATTACGAATGTAGAGCTAATTACCTATAAAATGAATACCCTCCCGTTCCGTAATCTTTTTTGGTTCGGTCGGAATTTAAAAAAATCCCTCCCAGATACACTAGCAGAAATTTAAATAATTTTTTAAAAATAGAAAAATTTATATTTCATAAATTTTCTTTCAAGATTACGAATGTAGAGCTAATTACCTATAAAATGAATACCCTCCCGTTCCGTAATCTTTTTTGGTTCGGTCGGAATTTAAAAAAATCCCTCCCAGATACACTAGCAGAAATTTAAATAATTTTTTAAAAATAGAAAAATTTATATTTCATAAATTTTCTTTCAAGATTACGAATGTAGAGCTAATTACCTATAAAATGAATACCCTCCCGTTCCGTAATCTTTTTTGGTTCGGTCGGAATTTAAAAAAATACCTCCCAGATACACTAGCGGAAATTAAAATAATTTTTTAAAAATAGAAAAATTTATATTTCATAAATTTTCTTTCAAGATTACGAATGTAGAGCTAATTACCTATAAAATGAATACCCTCCCGTTCCGTAATCTTTTTTGGTTCGGTCGGAATTTAAAAAAATACCTCCCAGATACACTAGCGGAAATTAAAATAATTTTTTAAAAATAGAAAAATTTATATTTCATAAATTTTCTTTCAAGATTACGAATGTAGAGCTAATTACCTATAAAATGAATACCCTCCCGTTCCGTAATCTTTTTTGGTTCGGTCGGAATTTAAAAAATCCCTCCCAGATACACTAGCAGAAATTTAAATAATTTTTTAAAAATAGAAAAATTTATATTTCATAAATTTTCTTTCAAGATTACGAATGTAGAGCTAATTACCTATAAAATGAATACCCTCCCGTTCCGTAATCTTTTTTGGTTCGGTCGGAATTTAAAAAAATACCTCCCAGATACACTAGCGGAAATTAAAATAATTTTTTAAAAATAGAAAAATTTATATTTCATAAATTTTCTTTCAAGATTACGAATGTAGAGCTAATTACCTATAAAATGAATACCCTCCCGTTCCGTCATCTTTTTTGGTTCGGTCGGAATTTAAAAAAATACCTCCCAGATACACTAGCGGAAATTAAAATAATTTGTTAAAAATAGAAAAATTTATATTTCATAAATTTTCTTTCAAGATTACGAATGTAGAGCTAATTACCTATAATTTGAATACCCTCCCGTTCCGTAATCTTGTTTGGTTCGGTCACAATTTAAAAAAATGTCTCCCGGATACACCGGTCAAAATTAATAAAAACGTAGCTCAGCTATGTTTTTAATCAGCTACGCGTAGCTCAGCTATGTTTTTAATAACGTAACGTTTTACGTCATAAAACATATTTAACTCGGCGTATTTATCTTCACCCACTTTTAGAAAAGATATAACAAAAATAATATGAAGTAAAGTAAAAAAAAACCAAATATGTTAATACATAAATCGATAAATTTGGCTCCCCAGCCTATATATATGTATTGTCGAAAATTATGAGCATATAAAATTATAAGTAAAAAACTTATTCCCATAGCCAAGGGTATACAAGAAAACAATTATTTAAGGTCATAATTAAAGTAGGCAAGAAGCTTTCTCTTATAAGTATAATACGAGTAAGAAAAAAGCTTAAGATCATTTGGAAGTACACTCCAGGCATGATGAGTCCGTTTCACAAAAGATCGATCAAATACAGTATGATGTCCCAAGGGAACATAAATTTGAATATTACGCATCGAGTTGGTGAATGAAAATTCATTCACAAGTAATGTTGGTCTACCATTTTTTATGATCTTGTAGAAATGAAGTAAAACACGTAGATCTAGATAGTTTCGAAAGCTACATTTCAAAAAAACAGAAGTAAGCACAGAAGTACGCTCATGTTCCCAAACATTTACACCAAATACATAACGAACCACCTTCCTAATTGTCGATTCAATAATCCTCAAACCATAGGACCACGTAGCAGAATATACTTCAAGACAATAGTTAATTTGAGACATGATAAGTGAATTTTTATATTACAGAAAAAGATTTCTGTAATATAAAAATTTTATGACAATTATTATACAAATAATGCTCTATTAAACAGAATTTTTGAACAAAAATTGCAAAAATTTGATTAAAAGTGTAATAAAAAGAACTACCAAATTCTTTCTTTTTACGTTTTCGATTTCCATGACACCCCTGATAAACCATCTTTAAACGCATAAAATTGAGCGTTTAAACTACCAATACACCCCATATGAATTTGATAAGATTAATCGTAGTGCTGCCACATGTTAATTTTTTAACAACATATAATACATGGGACACTGATTTATAGTTGTCGGGCTTAAACTACATATAAATTCAAGTTTAGTTCAACTAAACCAGCGTTTAAACCATCAGTGATTTATTAGCCATTAGTAATGCAACTGTGGTTTTCCCTGTAGTACTAAAATGTTCTTCCCTGTACAAGAAAAAATAAACATTTTAACAAAAAAAAAACCAAAAGTGGCGGCTTGTTAAAATGGTAAAAAAAAAATTTGAAAATTGTAAGAAAAGAGTAATAAAATGGAACATATAAATAATACTAAAAACTAAATTAAAAGTCAATAACCTTTTTTGAAAACAAGCTTTTATTTCAATGCTCTAAAAAGAAAAAAATAAACTTCTACTATCAACTTATAACGTCAATACACAATTTACATATATGATAAAAAAGCTTGTTGCGAGATTTAAGTACTCGTATTTACTAAGTTAAAAAAATTTTAATAGTTAAAAACAATACCATCAAATTATTTAATTTACTTATTTATCTACATGAGTAAATCTCGCTACTAGCTTCTCTATCATATAAATAATGTAATGACGTTATAAATTGATAGCAAAAGTTTATTTTTTTAGCGCATTGAAATTAAAGCTTGTTTTTTAAAAAGGTTTTCTACTTTTAATTTTTTCTATATGTATTTTTAGCGCATTGAATTAAAAGCTTGTTTTTTAAAAAAGATTTTTTTTTTAAATTACTTAAAACTCTCATTCGTATTCTCAGTAAGTCCTTGCCTTTGATACCCATATTGTATACAAGCATTAAAAACTAAGTCGTCCATATTGGATTTAGAGTGACGTCCCTTTATTTTTCGACTCAGTCGCAGCAAGCCGGTTCATTAAAAATTCATATTGTAGAACTGTATTTAAAGTAATTAGTCCGCCATCTTGGATTTAGAATGACGTCACATGGTTTACTATGCATTGTCATCCATCGGTTGAAGATATCTACTGCAAAACTGAGTTGCAAGATTTCACCCAAACAAACATAGACGCAGAGAAAAAATATGTTTAAATATGGTCACCTTCAACAAAACTATTTTTAAAGAAAATTTTAAACATATAATATTTAAAATAACCATATTATTGTCACCTACAACAATATTATGGTTAAATAAGTCCTCCATCAAGAAGCCACAACCATGTTATGGTTGCTTCTAAACATGTTATGGTTAAATATTACAATAATTTGTTTTAAAATTAACAATAGTATAACAAAAATCATTAAACATGTTTTGGTTATTTTTAATCATAACATGTTCGGAGGCAACTAAAATATGGTTGTGTCTTCTTGATGGAGGACTAATTTAAGTATTATATGGTTGAAGGTGACAATAATAAGATTAAATAAAACATAATATGCTTAAAATTTTCTTTAAAAATAGTTTTGTTGGAGGTGACCATATTTAAACATGTTTTTTCTCAGGGTTTAGTTACATACATTGCAAGATAAATAAAAGCTTTTAATAAATGAAGTTTATTTGAAACTAGCGGACCCGGCGAACTTCGCCTCGCCCCAATTTTAATTTTTTTCATTTGCAAAGCCATTAAGGAATTATTTCACACAAAATTTCATACAAAAACTCGATTTTCGATTTTTCCAATTTTCCGACTTTTCCGGAGGGGTTTTCCAAAATTTTTACAGAAATCGGCTCAGCCGTTCTCATGTTATGAATTACTATACATTTTTTACACCATTTTTATATATATAGTTAAAATTTAAACTCACTATATTTTAAAGAAGATTTTAAATCAAATCTACAAGATTTCGGTGCAATGTAAGAGGCCTATTAATACAATTTTCCTAATATGTAATAGCGAATTTACATTGCACCAAAATCGTTTACACCATTGTTTTCAGACACTTAAGGGTACTTTACACTATTACACAAGTCTTGCGTATTTTGTGATAATTACAACCCTGTCATGATAAGTTGCTATTGTTTTTTGACAAATTTCAAACAATAACTAGATCAGGGAATCACTTTTGTCAAAATACTTGAGATCTGCATTATAGTGTTAAAAGACCTTTAGCAAGATTTTATTTCAGAGAATAGTAAAAAATGAGTATGTTATTAGAGAGCCTGTTTATCAGCACTCTACAGTTTTTTCTTGTTGTTGCTGTAGCACCTTTCTTTTAGTAGGTGCTTTTGCTGTAAATAAGTCCTTTTTATATGTTGTAATTAATTTTTTTATTTATATTTGCATCCATTACTCTGTAAAAGTAATTTTTATTGGCCCGCACTTTAATTTTTCTGCCAAAGTGTCAAATATAACGTACACAGTGTTGTATTTTTAAGTCCATTATTAAGAAATTTTAAAGTTGCATTTCTTTCTACTAAGTAGATTTGAGAAGATATTACCAAAGTCTAGCCAGACAGTAGATTTTATTTTGAGTGGGAAATCTTGTTAAAACCAACTAAATTTTACTCGAAATCTCGTATGTGCAAGATTTCGCTTTGATATAAATGAACTAAGTATGAAAAAGAGTTACTTTTGCTAGTTTTATGAAGACAGTAATTTTAAATCGAGTAAAAGCAACTTGGGAAACCGAAATCTGTAAAGAACCTATGGGCATATGTCTTTATGGAAGTAATGGCAATGGTCTGAGTCTTCCTATGGATTATCAATATACCGACATGACATTAAAAAGAGTTTTGCAAGACTAAACGTTATTTCCAAATCAAATATAAACTGATTTGCGCAAAAATTAGTAATATTTTTAAGAGTGGAGTTAAACACTTTGGAAGTAAATTTGATCTTAATATCAACATAATTTAAATGTTTTATGACTAAAGATCAATTAAATGGAGGAACAATAAAAATAAAGAAAATTTGCAAAAGTGAATAAAATATTTCGGTCGTGTTCTGACAATTGCACGATTTAAAAGCGTAAAACGCCAGATTTGTATTATGGTGTTCTAAAACTTGTGCGTTTTGCTTTTGATCTGCCATAGTTTCTATAAAATAATCTAGTTCCCTTGAGCACACTTTTGCAATTTGAACACTGATTATGCGATTTTAAGCCAGAATCGCAAATGTTAATCGTTTTGCGATTGTCAGAACATGCGCGTTTATTTTTTAAAATTAATGCATCAATGGTAGCTGTAATGTTGTCTTCGAGTGCTGGAATTGTGGCTGGTCTGTTCCTGTACACTAGACGTATGCCCACAAAAAATTGTCTAGTGAGATGAAATCACTTTGTCTTGTCGGCCAATGGACTGCTCCATTTCTATGCGTTACAAACTTAACAAAAACATAATACTCTTCGCATCTATGGTAGTGTAGGGTATAATTATTATAGCTGTTATTGGTGTTGTAAATTTATAATTGAATGTTTGTGTATACGTAATTTGAAATTGTTAGTTTATTTGAGTATTTTTGTTTGTTTTAGACTTCAAGAGGCATTCACCTTTGACTGACTGCATTACATGGTTATTTAGAAACAAAGAATAAATTATTTCAATATATTTCAAATATTCTATTCCATTGTTTGTATTATGTATTTTCAAAGAGCTGACAATATTCATTTAATTTTCCAAAGAAGAAACATGTCTTGGCACGTGCATTCTATAGATTATTATGTGGCTATGAGTGTTTTTATTTTTTTAAATAAAATGTTATTAATCGCATTGTAAGTAAAAAGAATGGGTGGAAATTACTAAATTGGATTTTAAATAATAAAACAATTCGAAAAACTTTCCGTCTTATCGCCGAAAGTTTCAAAAAATATTTTACCCAGAAATTTTAGGGAAACATTTTTTAAACTTTTTTTTCTTATTTAAGGTTTTTTTTAAAAAAATGTCGATTTATATTTTTACTTTAATTTTCAATTACTGGTATGCACATATTGTTTTAAAATAATTGTTATCTCTCCCTAAAGTTCAATAACGTATTTGTGGCTTATTTGTTATTTATTATTAAATTCGTTATCTCCCCATTTTAACCATAAGATAGACTTTAAATACAATTATCTAGTTGTTGCTCAAATATTTATTTAGTTATTTACAAAATTATGTTTTTTTTTAATAAGTTTTAAATTATTTAAATAATTTTTAAAATGTTAAATCTTTTTTTTCGTTTTTAAAATGTGTAGTTTTTAACGCTAGAGAAAATGTTTTACAACACTAAAATGAATATGAAATATATTTTTGTTGTTTTTGTTACTTTTAAGCGAGTGTTCGTTCATGCTACTGTGGTTTTTATTATAAAATTAGTGCATACAATAATTACACAAAGCAAACTCTTATACAAACATATAGGCATTTCCATGGCATACGTGACATTTGTACGGTAGAGATTAGCGAGTAACTGGAAACATTTTTTATCATTTTGTTTCATTTAGAGGGTACTATGTATATATGAAAAAAAATTATCACACTCGGAACCTTGTTGTCCAAAATGTTGAGCAAAATAGTAATTATTGTGTTTATACAGATATTTGATATTTATAATGTCTATGTACGGGAGGTGCCAAACTTTGACAACTTTAGCTTTCTTTAGAAAAGCTATTGTGTGCCACGACCACTTCTCCATTACCACCCACATTTTGTCGGATTGTCTATTGATAACTGAAATGCTTGTAACTAATTTGGACACTGGCAGTTGCCGTTCTCCAGATGTAAAAAAAAAAACAACAAGGGATCTATAAGTAAAATTAAAGGCAGTCCGTAGTTTGTGTTCATAATTCAATAGCAAACGAAGCATATGTGACATAAACAAATGTATATATATACCAACCAAGTTTCCATCATATCTGAGGTCACCGGAAAACCCATTTCCACAGCCAGACGGACATCGTTTAATCAACTTTGTGCTCCTTATAGGGACCAATAATATACATATATACTTTATAGGGTCTAATGCTAGGAACACAATTGAGTGGTTCGTCGTATGAACGTAGGACGTAATGCCGTAAATTTTTAGAAACATGCGCCACTTGATAATAATAAAGGGTGTTTTTTTAAGCCCGATAGAACTTGAAATTGTAAAAAATAACACAAAAAATTAAATTGTAATCAAAATTTTTTTTTTATTCGAAAGATCAATACGTGACATTAACATTTGAAAATGATTTCGGGCATATGGGCACCGCGGCTGTTCTTGACGAAGCGCATTCTGGACGTCCAATTTTGGGCCACTTTTTCGAGCACTGCTGGCCGTATGTCACGAATAACACGAACAATGCTGGCCTCCAAGGCGTCAATTGTTGCTGGTTTATCAGCATAAACCAGTGACTTCACGTAGCCCCACAGGAAATAATCGAGAGGTGTCAAATCGCACGACCTTGGAGGCCAATTGACAGGTCCTTTTCTCGAAATCAACTTATCGCCAAATTTTGGTTGCGTTCGCCGTATGGCACGTAGCGCCATCCTGTTGAAACCACATCTCCTCCGGATCAATGTCATCCATATTTTCAAACAAAAAATCATTGATCATGGTGCGGTAACGATCTCCATTGACCGTAACGCGAGCTCCGGCCTCATTTTTGAAGAAATAAGGTCCGATGATGCCACCAGCGTGAAAACCGCACCAAACGGTGCATTTTTCTGGATGTAATGGAGTCTGTAGGGTCTTGTGGATTGGTCTCGCTCCATATGCGGCAATTTTGCTTATTAACAAACCCGTTAAGCCAAAAATGCGCCTCATCGCTGAACACAATTTTGCGATAAATTGTCGTCTATAAGTTGCGCGAATCGACGACTGATTTTCAAAGTAAATTTGGATAATTTCGTAGCGTTGTTCAAGCGTGAGTCTATTCATGATGATTTGTTAGAGTATACTGAAACGATAAAAAAAATATTTCATCAAAATTTAATTTTTTGTGTTACTTTTTACAATTTAAAGTTCTATCTAGCTTAAAAAAACACCTTTTATTTAAAAATTCAGAATTTATTCAAATTATTGTTTTTTTCTATCCTTTTATTTTGTTATCAAATATTTAATTTGAAAACACAAAAAAAATTTTATTTTTTTTTTCTATTACAATACGGTCGTAACCGGCGTATGAAATAAAATAAGATCTATGTCAACGTACGACTTCGATACGCTTTTACATCTACTCCAGCTATTGTGTGCCTTTGTATAAAATGTTATACGTTTTAATTTGACAACGTACCTACGTCGTACGCTACTACGTTCATACGGTGCAATTGTGTTCCTACGATAAGATTAATATTGTAGAAATTACAAACGAAATGACAATGTTATATATACTTTTTTACCTTTGGTGAAGGGTATAAAAATGGAGTGTTAAATGAATGTGCTTGGCGAAAATAATGCAGTAAAGTTTTTTTTATTTTTCCCCACTTTAAATTGGTACAAATACTGGCGTTAAATAAAACACACTAATGCCCAATTTTTGGGATTGATATTAAAACACATTTATATTTAAAATCGTTTTAAATACAAAATTCTTTTCTTCACTAAACACTTAAATGTACCTTAATTCACCAATGTGGTACATTTAAATTCATTTTATGCTAAGTTCACACTTAGGTTTTTAAACGCGTTTAAGCAAAATGTTGATTTAGCTAATCAAAGCGGTTCACATTACATTTGAGATGATTAAGATGACAGATGATTAAGAAAAAACACACAACAAACAAATTTATATTTCTTTAAAGTATAAAAATGGATAAAAAACTTTTATAAATAGAAACTGGGAATTATTTCCTTCCGAAGGTTACTTTATATTATATTCAACATTTTTCATTTTTTCGAATTTATTCTATGAGCTAAATTTCAGTTATGTATTTTATAAAGCTTTTTTGTAATAGTTCTATTCCTTCAATTTTTCAGAAATGACTTTATACACTACCAGACTATTATATTGTATTTTCTTGGTACATTTTACCTTAGCTTTCCTTTGGAAAGCAATGAGGAATATTTTATATACAGAAAAATTTACAATTGTTAGACACCAGCAGAATGTAATGCATTTTCTGGCCCGCTACAGCCTTCGTCAGCATTCTTTATGTCTCACTGGATAGTGTTACTATATAAATTGAATGTATTTAACTCAACTATTTTAACAAATAGAAACTGGGAATTATTTCCTTCCGAAGGTTACTTTATATTATATTCAACATTTTTCATTTTTTCGAATTTATTCTATGAGCTAAATTTCAGTTATGTATTTTATAAAGCTTTTTTGTAATAGTTCTATTCCTTCAATTTTTCAGAAATGACTTTATACACTACCAGACTATTATATTGTATTTTCTTAAAAATAGTTGAGTTAAATACATTCAATTTATATAGTAACACTATCCAGTGAGACATAAAGAATGCTGACGAAGGCTGTAGCGGGCCAGAAAATGCATTACATTCTGCTGGTGTCTAACAATTGTAAATTTTTCTGTATATAAAATATTCCTCATTGCTTTCCAAAGGAAAGCTAAGGTAAAATGTACCAAGAAAATACAATATAATAGTCTGGTAGTGTATAAAGTCATTTCTGAAAAATTGAAGGAATAGAACTATTACAAAAAAGCTTTATAAAATACATAACTGAAATTTAGCTCATAGAATAAATTCGAAAAAATGAAAAATGTTGAATATAATATAAAGTAACCTTCGGAAGGAAATAATTCCCAGTTTCTATTTGTTAAAATAGTTGAGTTAAATACATTCAATTTATATAGTAACACTATCCAGTGAGACATAAAGAATGCTGACGAAGGCTGTAGCGGGCCAGAAAATGCATTACATTCTGCTGGTGTCTAACAATTGTAAATTTTTCTGTATATAAAATATTCCTCATTGCTTTCCAAAGGAAAGCTAAGGTAAAATGTACCAAGAAAATACAATATAATAGTCTGGTAGTGTATAAAGTCATTTCTGAAAAATTGAAGGAATAGAACTATTACAAAAAAGCTTTATAAAATACATAACTGAAATTTAGCTCATAGAATAAATTCGAAAAAATGAAAAATGTTGAAACTTTTATAAAGTTATCAGAAGATTATTTAAATCATTTTAATGGTGAAATTGTAAAAATTTATGAATTTTTTAAGAAAAAAAATTAAAACATTAAGCAGAAATTGTGGCCGGTTGTACACGATCGTGTTGGCGATTCTACATTTGAGGTATGTTCAGTGGATTCTATGTGATTTAGGAAGTGATTTAGTTGTAATCATGTCAATTTGAAGTGATTAACAAATCACTTCAATGTATGGGTAACCATCTCGATTTTGAAGTGATTAGAGCTTAATCACGTTCGAACTGCTTAAACGCGTTTAACAAGCCAAATGTGAACATAGCATTAAGTTTCCATTGGAAGAACTTAGCAAGGTGGTCTCAATATTAAACCAATGGAACAACAACAGGCAAAGCAATAGCAAACAACTATTTTTGGAGACCACCTTGCAAATAAATACACTTTTTTATGACATTTTTTTGTATTTAGTAGTGCTACCATACTTTTATATTAATTAAATAAACCGCAAAAAACAATCTGTATTTAAATACGATTTAAGTTTATATATAAATTAACTTAATATAGATTTAAATACTATCCTGAAAATTGGGCATAAGTGCTCAGGAATACAAAAAAATATACAATGTATTCTTTGGAAGATGGTGAAAAAGACTGTCAGTGTAAACAAATCTTATTTTTAATAATGTTAATTTAAATTTTGTTTATTTATTTGATAAATACCTATAATAACTAAATATTATATTAAATATTAATATGTAATTTTTTAGGCACTATTGAACAGAATTTTAAGCTTCATCCATAATATTCAGTAGAGCATGAGCCAATTTTCGTTTTGCAAGCATTCCTTTTTGCCGTGGAAGACTGCGCAATTCAGCAGCAACATAAGCACCAAAAGCGTCAAACTGGTCATTTGTATTTGTTTTTTCTGCTATTGTACTGATCACTTTCGCTGCTATTTCTTTAATAAGTAGATCAGAATTAGATGATGATGGTTGCGACGGTGGTATTGATGGTATTGGTTGAACTGATACTGTTTTCCTAGCTCGTTTTGGTAATGTTGGTTTACTTTCTTCTACTGATGAATACGCGTCTTCGCCAGGCTGCTATCAATATAAAAATAAAACAAATTAAAGAAAAAAAAATCGCGTAAAATAAAAATAGGTAGTTTACTTGTGTCATTGATAAAATTGATTCGCCTGCTTGAGACGTTTCATTCACGTCTAGAAACATCATTGCGTTAAAATATTTCCAAACAATGGATCCTCCTGCAGCTGAATCGGAGTTTTGTTCTTGGCTTCTCCTCAAGTTTGTTTTAAATGTCACCCGCAGATTTGCCCATTTAGCTTTGCATTCGTCTGCAGTTTGATTTCCCATTAAATCAGCAATTTCTTGCCAAGCTGGTCTCTTTGGCAATTTATATTGTGGCGAGCCAATGTCCCAAAGCGTTGGACATTCTTTAACAGCAGCTATGAGTTTCATAATGTCATCGTGAGACCACTCAGTGTTGACTTTTGGTCTATTTTGTTTGTATATCTTTCGCATTTTATTGGATGTCTGTGACTTTTCACCATAAAAAGATTCTGAACCTGAACCGTCTGTATGTCGGATTAGAATAAATAAAAGAAAGACGCTGTGTTTTAACAATGTTTATTCTATTATTAAATAAAATATGGTTTTATGTTCTTCGTAAGAAAATAAAAGAGCTTAATCTAAAACAAGTCTTCAATAATATTCATTAAAATAACAAAGAAATATAAAGTTAATCACTAACAACCACCACATTGCGATTTCTATGCTTTGTGTTCGCTTGCTCAATCACAACTCAACTAACTAAGAATAAAGTAGTTACGGTTATCCCCGTCCGCATTCCCATTGTCGCTTATCCGTTTTATCTAATGTCCATGTGTCGCAGAATTGCCCTCATACATGCTTTACATATTTTACCATAGGGCAGAACCTTCTCGCCCCCTTAGCTTCGCCGATTTTCTCTACCTCATACCTCTCATGATTTAACTTTGGCTGCACTTTATATCGGCCTAGGATCTTTGGGTGCAATTTCATTGCATACGTTTGTTAGCAACCATGACACCTTTTTTGAATTGAGTTACTGGAACTCTTTCAACATCAAAAGTTTTTCTACTTTCGGATTATATGTCTGCCCCCTGCCGGATCGATTCCTTTTATTTTGCAATTCATCTCTAGATAACTTCTATAATAGTCAGCTCAGCCCACTCAGCTGAGCTCATTTTTTGTACTACGGATATGACTGTTGTTTATAATTCATTACTCTCCATCGAAATATTTCTACTTGTGAGATGTGTTTTCAGCACACATCTTGTCCAACAAAGGAACTAATCCGATTCATCCGCCTTTTTGGGACACTAATTCCTTTTGAAGCCGACCGGCACCAGGCTGTACAATCTTAGCACAGAGTCACTCATGAAAGTAGTTTTTAACTGATGTACTTTAAAAAAAACTCTTCATCACCCATTCTTAACTTAACTTTCATCCTCAAAAGAATCGGACAATTCCGCATTAAATGACAGAAAATTTACGTCAAACACAAAAACTGTCGCGTCGCCTTTACATTATTTACTACCGGGAATAAATAAATAGTCATTATGATGAACTAACTATAAAACTAAAAAAATATTTTTCCTACGAAAAAATTTAAACTTGTCGTATACGAACTATTATCTCGTTCAAGCATCTAAAGTCAAAACAAAGTCTTTTTGTGGCATCTTTTTTAGCAGCTTTTTTTAGAGACTCAAATGCAGCGTTAAAAAAACTGCAGTCAAAGTAGAAAAACTTCCATTTTTTCCACATTGAATTTGTCAGTGGCCAAAAAAAAAAAAAACCTTGTTTTTACTCCTGATTCATTAAATGTAAACAGTCACTGTGTTCGACAGTTTTTGGTTCCGACTGCAGTGTTTTAAAACTTTGCTTAAATGTACTCCGGACAACTTAGTTTAGTAACTCCTCCTTCTAATTATGCATTTTTGTGCTTCTTCATGCTTCATCAGCGTACGAAACCCTTCTAGGCCGGCTTGGAAATAGGATGCATTCGGTTAGTATCATTTTCAACTCATCTCTAAATGATTCTGGCTTTTCAGACTTGTAATTGTCAACTGTTCTTTTAATGTCCGTTCGGTATCTTTAATTTAGTTGCTCTTAGTCCAACTCGATAATCTTACCACAACTAGATGTAATTGTTTCAGCTCAGCGAAACAACTGTACATGAGTGCAATCTTCAAACTCTTCACATTGACTGTGTCTTCACAAGAAAACTTTGCAACAGAGTATTCGACGTCTCTTAACGTGAAGCAAGAAAATTCTGCCAATGTTTGCCTAAAAGCCCCATCGTCTAACTTCTGATAAGTCTCTCCTGCAGATCCGTCTTTGTGTCCTAGCGTCTCAATCCTCGTCTTCAGTCCCTCCTCTACTATCAAAATAATCCCAGCAGTCATGTCACTTGGAGAAGTTACAATTACGCGCACACCAGTTGATCTAGACAGCAGATTTTGTGTAAAATTTTGCAAAATTTGTCCACTGGCTTAAATAACTATGACGATATTTCTTAAATTTTGATACAATTTTATATATTTCTGCTCTATCTCGTGTCGTAAGAGGTACTTTGATTTTTCTTAACTTTGAAAAGAAGCATGAAACAAAGAAAACAAAATAGTCCATTTAAATTTAAAAAACATTATAAATATTTCTGCGCATGTACGTCATAAAAGATCTCCCATGGTAAAATCGTGTAGGGCATGTAAAAAATATTAAAAACTGCATTTTTAGTTTTTTGCTATCGTTAAAAAAGTACACGCGACAAACGCCATATAGTTTTTAAACAAAATGTTTTTTTTACTGAAATTTTAAAATATGTATATATGTGAAAATAATTTGCTTTTCATGTCGTTTTGTCACATGATTTGTAATTAAATAAAAATAAAGTTGATACAGTAAAAATGAGCCAATTAGATAAGCAAAATAAGGTGGAATTCAATGGCAATATTTGCTATTTTGTCCTACATTCTTCTTCCAAATTACCAAAAAGTTTTAGAACCTACAGTGGCCGACAAAAGTCTACATACGACCCTCATTTCTTCCACCTGACGAGACCAAAAGCATTATGCAAAAAAGTAATGATGCAGGTTTGTTTGAAATCTGGTTTTATTAATAGAAAACGAAAAAAACAACTTACTTCAATATACACTTTAAAAAATATTTACAAAAAACGAAAAAATAGCATTGACAAAAGTCTACATACGGCTTGTAAGCTAACATAAAAAACTTCATTGAACCATTAAATAATATTGTTATTATTAAATTTAGTATTTGGTTGGGCCACCATTGGCATCTTTAACAGCCTGTAAGCGTCTGGGCATTGAATTAACTAAATGTTCCAATTCTTTCGGCGTAATTCTCAGCCATTTTTTTTCAGCATCTTTTTCAACATTGGAGCGCTAGTAATATGATGCTTTCTGATTTTACGTTCCAAAATCTCTCAAACGTGTTCAATGACATTTAAGTCCGGGTTTTGAGGTGGTGTGTGCAATTGTCGGGGGGCATAGTAAAGCAGCCATTCTTTTACAACTTGAGCGTTGTGTTTCTGGTCGTTATCTTGTTGGAAAATCCAACTCTCATCAAGATCTAATTTATTGACCGATGCTCCCAGATTTGGTTCTAAAATAGACTTATATTGAAACCGATCTATAAAACCTTCGACAAATGCAAGATTTCCTACACCAGATGCAGCGACAGCACCCCCCATCACGTTGCCACCCCCATGCTTAACAGTACGTACTAAGTGCTTCGGATTCATCGCTGTATTAGCTTTTCTCCAAACTTTCGCTTTCCAAATTTCGCTTCCAAAAATATTGTATTTTGACTCATCTCTAAACAAAACTCGTTTCCAGAAGTCAAATCCTTTGTCAAATGAATTTTGGCGAATTCCAAGCGAAGTTTTCGGTTTTTTTTTCGCTTATAAGTTTTTGCGCGGAGTACTGCTGTGGAAACCATTATTATTTAGGGTTCTTTGAATTGTTCGTGTATCCAGAACCGTATTTGATCTTATTGTTAGCTCTTGGGCCAGCGTTGTGGCATTCACTTTTGGATTTTTTTCCACTTCTTTCATTATAAAGCTGACATCTCTGCGACTAAGCTTTTTAGGGCGACCACTACGCGGTTTATTTTCAATAGAACCAGTGTTTTTAAAATTATTAAATACAGTTTGAACTTTTGCTTTACTTAAATTCAACAGTTTTGATATTTCCCCGAACGATTTTTTCTCGTTTCTATATTTTACGACTAAGTTTCTCACATCAGTTGAAATTTCTTTTCGCGAGGCCATTGTTACAATTGAATTATGCTGGAAACTGTCCAGAATACAACCGAATGCATGTAAAACATGCAGAAAAGTAAATTTAAAAAAAATAACGGTACTTAGCCGTTATCATCCAGCAGCAAGCAAAACCAAAGCATGACATGTTGGCCGTATGTAGACTTTTGTCAATGCTATTTTTTCGTTTGTTATAAATATTTTTTAAAGTGTATATTGAAGTATGTTATTTTTTTCGTTTTCTATAAATAAAACCAGATTTCAAACAAACCTGCATCATTTTTTCATAATGCTTTTGGTCTCGTCAGGTGGAAGAAATGAGGGTCGTATGTAGACTTTTGTCGGCCACTGTATATTTGATTTTATTTGTGACGCATGATTTGAAATTTAGTTTTCAGACAACTGTTTCCAAGAAAATAATTTTGAAGGGTTAAATAAGGCATTAATAAATTTTACTATAGGTATACATACCTTTGTTCCAATTAAACTGTACTATTCACACAGAAATATTATCCATTATAATTATAATGTGTCCAACTATATTTAAATTTGTCCTCTTTACAAAAATTCTTATTCTCCTGCTTTTTTATATTCTGAATTTGAGTTCTCCCAATTAAATTAAATCCACTCAGTCAAGTATTCTTTAAAATCAAATTTATCTATAATTTCTATTCTGTTCACTTCTAAGAAATATATGTATGTATTTGTCTTCTCGACAACTTCATGGAAGAAAAGAAGAAATAAAACATTATTTTTTTTATTATTAATGTACTCAATTCCAAATTTTCATGATCAGGCAAACACGTGTATATGGTATGATGAATGTTTGTTTACATTTAACTCTCTTTACTACAGTGATGTAAAAGTGACGTCAAAATGAGAGTAAATAGTAAACGGACCTGCGCAATGCGCTATCTTGTTTTCTTTGTTTCATGGACAACTTTCATAAGATTTTTGTTGTACAGCAGGGGCCAAATTACGGCATTCGATATCGATCGAAATTCCCATTTAAATTGTATTGTAATTTCGATCGATATCGAATGCCGTAATTTGGCCCCAGTATTTTTGACTTAGCTGCACAATCTTCTTTGCACGATTTTTTGTGCAGTTAAAGCAACTATGCTGTTATCATAAATGTATTAACCTGCCTTTATGTACAGGTACTCAATAGTGGTTAAATTAAAAGTTAAAAGCTAAATTAAAGTGTTTAAAAGAAGAATTAAAAAGTTTTTATTAATAAATTGCTTTTTTATTAAATTAGATATTTATGTGAAAAAGTGGCCACCTTTTTATGTGTGCAGCTAACTTTGATGTTTTTTATGAAAATATTTTAAAGCTGCCCAAAAATATTAGAAATATGCAGGTATAAAAAATGCACGTATGCAAGGATTTTGAAGAATAATTATAATATAATACAGGCCCACGTTGAGCATACAAAGGCTTCTCAATAATCGCTCTAGGATTTTTTAGAATCCCAAATGTGACAATTTTGCTTGTTGACATACCCAAACAAGTGAAAATGGGATTCGTCTGAATTTTACAAAATGTAACTTTAACAGAACCACCATTTTCATAGTGGATTTTAATTATTTTAATGCGATTTTAGAGAGAAATTGAATTTATTGTAACAATTGCCAATGAATCTACTACGAATATGTCAAAAAACTAAATGTCAAGACTATCATGTTTCCACAATTAAAAAACAAAGTTCTTTTTGAAAAACCCGATATATACCAGAACTACATACATACTTTTAAAACTACCATCGATTTTAAATTCCAGAACATGGCCATTTATTTTGAAATCAATTGTTATATCTTTTTCTAAATAAATAACATAAAAAATGTAATAAATGTGTTTTGAAGATTTTTTAAATCTTGACGCAGATTTTTTGATGAAAAATTGTGGTTTTTTGCTGATTTTACCTCGTAAAGTTCTGGCATCACTGAGTACAAAAGCGAGTTTCCTCTTTGATTCGTTTTGTTCGCTCGTTCGTTCCCTCATTGTTCTCTCTTATGGCCAAAAAGTTTCTGCAATAAAAATTGCACAACGTAAACGCAAACGCAACATTTAAATAATGTAAATAGGCACTAACAAAATTATTTTACTAGCGTGTTTGCAGAAATGGGCGTGTCTATTCTTTCAACGTATGCGGCATTGTTTTGTATATGTAAACAAAACTCAGTGATGTCATCTTAGCCCTTTTCGGGCGGATTTAGCCTTTTCTAACCCTATAGTTTTTGTTGAGAATGCTGTTTTTTACGGTGATGTTCTTCTCCTTCTTTCAGGTTTGATTCTTTCGCACGTTTTAATATATATTATTAATAATAAATATAGTATTAATTAGCGCCACATTTTGCGTTTCAGGTACTTAAAAAGGGATTAAGGCTCAGTTAGCCGAGAGTAACAGTAACGTTGCAAATCAGCTGCTTCATTTTGTTGTATGTTAAGCAATTAGAACGATTATAGTTAGCAGTAGGATGTTACGTCTCAATCTGTAAGAAATAGATTGGGCTTACTTTTTTTACGGTAAGTTTAAGTTATTGTTACTCCCGGCTAACTGAGCCTTTAGTCTAGTCCGTAAAAAACCAAGTTGGCATCACTGTCTTCAACTATTACCTTTCTTCTCTTTCTCAATTCATTTAAGAAGAGAACTTATATCTTATACTAAATAATAACTTAGAGAGGTTTTGATTACATTAAATACCTACATACTTATTATTATTCAAATTAAATTAAGTAAACTATTTTTAGGTATTTCAATATTACTAAATTTTAAATAAAAAATAAAATTTCTCAATTTATGTTTACAAAAAATACTCATAATAAGCAAAGGCAAATCATATAGGATATAGTTACATTTGGGGTTGTTTTTTGCTCTATATCATTATTTACACTTTCTGTTTTTAAATAAAAACTACCTATAATCATTATTTTCTTTTCACAAAAACACGAATTGTTGTTGCCACGCGATCTCACGACGACGCTAACTGAGCTACCTAAATAAGAGCAAGCGTCTGTTTTATGACAAATCTTTTTATTTTCACACAGTTTATACAAAACAAACCATTAGAACGCGAATTTAACACCACCCGGCTAGAAAATCTTATTTGATAGAACACTTGGTAGTTTTATTTTCTTTTTTTATTTGGCAATAGAATTTTCATGTTTAGGTAGCTCAGTAACATTCTATCTTGGACAAAACTCTTTAAATGTAAGATTGGAATAAATAAAACGTTCTGTATTTTAACAATGTTTATTTTATTATCAAATTCAATATGATTTCATGTTCGTCGTGAGAAAATAAAAGAACTCTCTTTAATAGTATTTATATAAAACAAAAAAAATATAAAGTTAATCACTAGCAACCATCACACCGCGACTTCTGTCCTTTTGCGTTCGCTTGCTCAATCGCAACTTAACCGTCCGTCTTAAAAGTTGTCACAGTTACCCACGTCCTCTTTCCATTTGTCATTCTTCCGTTTTACTTTATGCTTATGCTGCACAGAGTTGCCATCGTACATGTATTTTCTGTAAATAAAACAATAAATTTCAAGTGTTTTTATCAATAATAAGAACTGGGAATTAAGCACGAATAACAAAGTCTTTTGAAATTAAAATTTTGTATTCCCAAGAATTGAAATTACTTTTTGATAATAAACAGGCAAGTGCACGGCCTAAAAAAACACTTAATTGACAACATCTTTTGTAAGTTGTTGTTGTTTTTATTTTGTTTTTCTTAACCTACTTACAACTACAATTAATGTTGAGAGAATTTCAACTAATTGTAGTGGGGAATGTAAGATGAGATAAACCCACTGTTTATTGTTGATGTGTTTTGTTTAAACTTTGATATTATTACAAGTAGAACTGTTGCTATAAGTCTTATACGCTTAACAGTTTTATTTGGTTTAATATCTTTAGTTTTTCTAAAATCTTTATGGATGAAGTTTCCTGATGATCTGGCCTAAGCAACCAGTGAAATGCGCATAGGAATAGCTTATCCCATCAACAATAAATTTCAAGTGTTTTTATCAATAATAAGAACTGGGAATTAAGCACGAATAACAAAGTCTTTTGAAATTAAAATTTTGTATTCCCAAGAATTGAAATTACTTTTTGATAAAACCAACATATTTTATTTAAAAAATAGTAATACCAAACGTATTGTGATGTCTATATGAGACAATTGTCATAATAAACGTCAAACTTCATATATAAAAAACTGAAATACAAATAATTAGAGTTTTTTATATACAATGTCTCGTATAGACATCACAATACGTTTGGAATTACAATTTTTTTAAATAAAATATGCTGTTTAAGCGTTTTTGTAGTAAATTCATACATACATATCGCAGCACACCTAGTTCAGAAGTTACAACTCAAAAAACTTACTTTTTCAGAAATCGAAAAAAACTGTTTTTGACCTAAAAAAATAGTTAAAAAGAAATCTTTGGAACATTTAGTATAAAATCCATACAGATTATGACCTGAAAAGTTTTTTTTTAGATATTTATACACTAGATAATGAAAATTTTTTAGTTGTGTCATTTTTGATGATGGATTATTTGCACAAGTTACCGAATTGTTTTGAGTTATGTCACTTTAGCTGAATTCTTTTCAAGTTTTGACACTTTTGCCAAATTTTAAACAAAGACAAGTCTAATTAATATAAACTCCAACAAAGATTTGTTTATAAAAAGTGTCACAATTCGAATTAAACCATTATGTTTTCGACACAACTAAAAATAAGTCCCTTTTATGAATTGCAACTTTATACCAATTGAAACATAAAGAAAGACATAACCGTAACAGTTAACAACAACAAAATACACTAATATTTTTTTATAGATAAACAAGTGTATTGTTCATAGTTAAAGTCACTTGAGTCACTTTTTAACTAGGTGTGCGATATGTATCCCGAGAACATGATTTTTTTAAGGGCGCCTAACCAACGTTTTCCGTCACTATCGATCAAATTAATTTTTTATTCGTATGACCATGACAAGTTTTGCCATTTTTTAACGAGCAAATAATACGCAATACCTTTCTTGTGGTATCTTCCTAACCTGTGTCTCACAATCGTAGTAAAAACTGCAATTTATAGCTCAGTTTTCATTGCTGTAGCAGACTAAAAAGAACAACAGCTTCATATAATTATCTTCTTTTGCAGCAGTGTTACGAGGCCTGCCTAGCAATGAGGCATTAAGCACAAAGTTATGTGTTTATCTTCTTGTAGTTATGTCAATTTGACGCTGTAGGTATGTATGTATGTGCATTAGGCATATAACTTAATTTCACGAAAAATTTGGCACCAAATGTGATTTTTGAAAACAGACAGTTTTTTTAATATTTTTATTTTGGAACACAAATGTTTTCAATTGTTATATGAAATAAGTTTTAAATTTACAGTATGTGATGATTTGCACCAAAGCAAAATGTCTGGCACAATTTTAACTGCACGGTCTGCGTGCGCAGATGTTGCTTTCTAGAAAGCTGATATTTTTTTGACCTAATGTCTGAGAAATCGTTAATTTGCTTTTGTAAAGCCGAATAATAATTTTTGTAATGTGGCGAAATTATTTTTGTTGAAAGTATGATCAAAAAACCAGACTTCAATTTGAGCATCCCATATAGAAATTTACAAATAGAAAATAATTGCAATCGATGTTCCGGAATAAGTATAATAGACAAAAGTGCCAGAATAACTTAAAGGCGCAGTTAGCCGGGAGTAACAGTAACGTTGCAAATCAGCTGCTTCATTTTGTTGCATGTAAAGCAATTAGAACGATTATAGTTAGCAGTAAGATGTTACGTCTCAATCTGTAAGAAATAGATTGGTCTTATTTTTTTACTCCCGGCTAACTGAGCCTTTAGAATTCCAACTACCATAACTGGATAATATTTATTTTTTAAAAGTTTTTATAAGTATTGCGTGTCACACTTATGTCACTTTTTTAAACATTTTTACAATAATAATATTTATTCAAATTTCTAAAAATAATGATTTTAAAAAAACTATGTAATTGCGTTTGGTGCACAAACTTTTATGCGATTTCGAGAATTGGTCTTCATACTTTTTTATGCTCTATTTGACTATGCTATGTCCTTTTTCTTATTTCAAAAAATTGCAAAAAGTTTTATGTATGCCTTATATACATTGGTTTAATATGGTTTAATATTCGTTTTTAAGTGAAAATATGGCTAATCAGGCAACACTGTTTATACATACAATGTGAGAGCAGGGTTGAAATATCCATTTTTACAATTTGCAGTATACTGAAAACTAGCATACGACTTTCAACATAAAACATACGCCAACGAAAATGTGTGCAAATGTGTTAGTGCCGCTTCACACACTTCAACTTTTGTGTCTGTAAGAAAGGGGATAGGTAGATTGTACAGATATTTATGCTTTTACTCGTCAGCACGCTTTGTTCTTTTATCCGTAGTTATATCACCAGTGCTGCAGGTAAATTCTTTTTCTCTGTGAATACCTATAATTGTTGTTGTTTTGAAGCATAGGTATGAAAATTAAAAAAGTTGAAACAAGCATGCATGCTGCGTGTTATCATTTTGGTCACTTTAAAAGGAAATTGGAAAGAAAGGTGAAGCGTGTAAACCTTTACTTAAAAAGTAAAAATGTGGGGTCTACAAAAAATGCTATAGCAATGTTGCCATAACTGTTTGATGTGAATATTCCAAAACTTCAAGAGAATCTCCTAAATCGTAAAATGGAGAAAATATGCTAAAAATCAGCTAAGATTAAAATCTAAAATTTTAAGGACCTTATTCCTTAAAACACAACGCAACGCCTAAAATTTCACTGAAATCAAAAACAAATTTAAAAATATTTTATAATTTTGTTGTTGATTCCTGAAATTCATATTGAATTTTTAAATTTCGAACACTTCATATATTGTGGCGTTGAAAATTTTAAAACAAAATATGAATTTTTATAGAAAGCAACAACAAAATTATAACATATTTTTGAATTTGTTTTTGCTTTCAAATTTCCGTTTAACGGAATAAGGCCCTTAATATTTTAAATTAGCTAAATTTTTTTTAAAAAAAGTTAAAATCTGCTGAAATTTTATAAAAAACAATTTGCTAAAAATCAGCTAAATAAAAAGGAATTTTTATATATTTTTCATAAAAACTTTCCTCTTTAAAAAAAATAAGCTAAAAAATTCTGGTTTTCTAAAAAGTAGAAATAGGCTAGAAAATCTGCTGTTGGACGAGGAAATATGCTAAAAAGTTGTTACCATATTTTTTTCTCCAGCGCAATCTGCTAAATCTAGCAGAAAATATGCTAAAATGGTAATACTGGTAGGTTAACAAATGCTTATTATATGTGGCTACCCAACAAACACAAAGTTAAACCTTTGATATAAAACGACATTATCATTTGATATTAAGCTAAATTGTCAAACCTTTTGAAATTTATTTTTACATTTGTCATCAAACTGATAATAGATAGGCAAGCAATGTTTTATCAATATGTTATTAAGCGAAAAATAAACGTAAACATTTAACCCCGTATTCATAAACGATTATTAAATTTAACAAACGTTTATTAAGTCAAATTTTTACACAAAATTTGTTTGTTAACCTTCATTTGAGTAAAAAGAAAGAATTGTATGACAAATATACAAATATGTATTTCTATTCTATAACAAAAATTAGATTAAAAGTGTATTAAAAACAACTTCCAAATCTTGCGTTTTACTTTTTCGATTTCCTCCTCACCCCGGAATGTTCCAATAATTGCAGTCCACATTTGAGAATATCGAGGGTTATTATTCAAATAGTAGCTATCTGCAATTTTTCAAAAATGTGTTTTTATATAAACGAGTTCACTGACTGAAGGGTCATCTGTCATTTAAATTTGAAAAAAAAACTTTCCCAAAACGTTTTTTTTTTTTTTTTCATTTATATTGTATTGTGCTATCCAAGGCGAATTTACATCAGGTGGCGACGAGACTACAACAAGTCAACAACACAAAAAACAACATGTATTTTGTTGATCGTTTTGTTTCTTTTACAGGATAACATATATAATATCTGTAAGTGTTTTCATGTACAAAACTCATATTAATGCAATTTAGGTATATTAAACAAATTCAATATCGGACGGCTGAAAAATCGGATTTACTGAACGCTATATTATTTTTTTTATTTAAAATGTGTCAGCAGCAGAATTGTTCTTATATAAAAAACGTTTTTTCCTTTTGTTTAGGCTGACCTGTTAATACTCTAAAAAGTAAAAATACATACTTTCAAACTTATGTCCACCAATATAATGGCTAAGCCAATGGATATTTTACGCTTTAAATGGATGTGTTTGTGGGGTCGTTATTATAACCCTAATTCTCCATATTTGAAATGTCACAACTTCAAATGTTCGTAAACGATATTAACCCATATCGTCCCAAAGTTCGATTTTTCGAACAGTAAATTTTACGCGTTTTTATAAATTTTTTACTTTTTTTTAGGTAAGACAAAGAACTGATTTTTTTAAACAATTATATATTGTAAGTGGTTAGCTACAAATAAAAAAAATGAAGTTCTTACCCACTTCACTCCTCCATTGTATAACTAGGGGGAAGAAAAAACCTTAATTTTGGCATAATTTTAAAAACTGTAAACTTTGTATAAAATATAAAAAAATGAAAAAAGTAGAAATGTAGTTCCATTGAAAAACGATTAAACTTTTAACAACAGCAAAAACATTTCCGTGTTTTTCAATTATGTTTTTGTTATTTGACTTTAAAAAGCAGTGTTCGATTTTTCGAACACTGGGCACTATTAAGCACTTTTGTTTTTTCTCTGAAAGGCTAACTGAATCATCGCATATTGCCATAAAATAAATTTTTCACTCATTTGAATAAACGGAAACATATTTATTTTGTTTTTGCTGATCAATAAAAAGTTTATGCACAATCACCGTTCTGTGAGAAATGTTTTTCGTGCGATTCGAGGAACTTTCTGTGCGCATAATGAAACCACTATTGCAAACATCATTCACAATATTGAGTCCCAGTTTACATTGGTGGATGATACTCGACCGGTTAGACCACATCCAGCACGTAGTGAAGTAAATATAGCAGATGTAGCTGAGAGAGTATTCATTGGTCCAAATTTTTCCAAAATTGAGAAAAATCAGAGCACTCAGGGGATGACCCCTACTAATGTATTTCAATGGGTTGGAACTAGGAAAAAAGGTTATAGGAAGGAGAGAAGAGGTAGTAGTGCCTGTGAACATTCGACTAGAATTTATTTATGTTGACAGTGAGAGGGAAGACTCCAGCAGGAAGGTTATTCCACATACGAACAGTCCGACCAAAAAACGAATTTTCCCTGTAATGCATTGTACGATTTACTGGCTAATCGACCACAAAAGGATGGGCTCTTGAGGAAAAACGTGTATTACGAACAAACGTACGGGTTTCGGTCTCGGCGTATCAACCACTTTCTGACTCATAGCACCAACATCGGACACGCTTGGTCCATAATCAAATGATTACGAATGGCAAAGTTTGCTGTCATTTGCCAAAGAGTAGATGGGGTTGGAATTTTGATATAGGAGGTCATTTAGAAAAATAGGAAATATAAATAGTAGAAGAAAGAACGGAGCCGTGCGGCACACCTGAATGAGTTTGGAACTCGTTTGACGAAACTCCATCTATAACAACTCTTATAGTGCGATCTCTGAGAAAACTCGATATAAATCGAGAGAAATTATCACCGACACCAAATGAAACAAGTTTTGACAAGAGTGCACCATGTCAGACTCTGTCAAACGCCTTGGAAATATCTTAAGCAATTCCCTTACTTTCGCCAAAACGGAACAGCCCCATATTTCCGATAACAGGGACAGTAGGTCTCCAGTAGAGCAACCTGAAAATCAAGCGCATGGTCTCGGTGAGATCTGGTTTCAACAAGACGGTGCTACATACATTTTGGTGAGCACATAATTTCATGATTTGCTATGGTAAATTGCCTACCTAGATCGTGTGACATCACACCGTAGACTATTTTCTCTGTGGATATGTGGGATCTTCAGGAATAGGTCAGCTACGATTGACTCTTTGGAAGCTAACATTACTCGTGTTATTCGCGAGATACCAGTCGCTATGCTCGCATGAGTCACCCAAAATTGGACCTTCCGAATGGACCACCTCAGACGAAGTCATGGCCAACATTTGCATGATATAATTTTCAAACAGTAAATGCCATAAATTGTTCTCTTGACCGATAACAAAAATTTTAAGTTCACTTTCAAATTTATGTACATTATTTTATATAATAAATCAAACCTCACGATACATGAAGAATATATGTACATATAATAACTTTTTACAATTTTTGCAAATATCAAAAATACCACCTCATAGCCGTGTGGGGCATAAAAAAATATTAAAAAATATGGTGTCACTTTTCCTCTAACGTGAAAAAAGTTTCCGCGACTGTTATTTTGCAAGAATATCATTATTTTTATGATATTTTAAAATATGCGGATAAAGTTTAATTATTTAATGCTTTTCAATAAAGGTTAGTGTAAAATTTTAACTTAATTTCGAGTTCTGTTAACATGATTATGCGTTTCTTTAAATTTTACTAATTATTTTAATAAAAATTCGTGAAACTTAAATTAAAGTCTCAAATAGTTTTTATTACAACTCATTTTCATTTTTGTTCAAATAGTGCTATCTGCATATTTCAATGTTCAAATCGATAAAATTTTAATTTGTAAATCGTAGTGCTATCAGACATATAAGCGCGAATATCTGGAATTAAGAAAAAATTAACATATGTAAGATTTAAATTTTGTTTTTCAATAACATTGTAAAATAAAGATTAGTTAATACTCTTCAGACAGCACTATTTCAATAATAACCCTTGATATACTGTTTAAAACCAAGTAGATAATAAATGAGTTTCTCAATTTGAAAAACATTTCCCCTTTTTGTTAAGAATTCTACCTGTTTTTTAAATTATGTACCTTCAAATCATTTTAAAACGCTTGTCGTTTGATTGCAAGAGAAAAATGATTGCTTGGCAAACATACATATGTATGAATGTTAAAAAAATTTGTGTCTACACGATATGTTGGCACTGGTAGCAAATTTTACACCATAAATATGCTGATTCAACATATCGTCTAGACTAAGTTTTTTGTTTTATTTAGCAATATAAATTTGTTGTTTTCTCAGCATAATATTTATGTAGTTACGTCCCGACCACATGAGAAATTTCTGATGTCTTTACACAAGCAATAACGCCGGCAGAATGACTGTGTCAAATTGCCTATGTTCAAGCTTCTATCCTTAGATGGAAAACGAAAACACTATCATTTAAATTTACTAGCAGGTATACTACAATAAAATAAGCGGTTTTTACTCTTTGTATTAAGTGTACAACTCTTTTATATTCAATACGATTTTATACTATAAAGCGTGAGGGGCTTTTCGATTTTTGAGAGGAAGAGAGATATAGATTTCGTCAACTTTTTTATTCTGATAGATTTAACACACGTGTGTACTACAGTTTTTTGTGTGTCTTCAACCACAGCGTAATAAATAAAAGTTTAATACATTTCGTTTTAGCGGTGTTATAAATATTATAAATTTAACAACATTAATAAAATTAACAAGGTCTGCAAGGGTACCTCACTTCCAATAGTGAAAACCGCTGTTATTTGATGCTTTGTTATGTATTCACAAGACCTGACATCAGCCAACTGAATAAAGATGAAAAATTTGAAAATTTATAGGATTTCGGCTCATTATGGCTTTAAATTTTTTTAATCAAATGGACCATACAAGAAAACCATAAAACTATGGGTTTGGTTATCAACTGTGGTCAAAAACATTTTCCGAAATGACAATAATTGGTTAAAGAGAAGTATATTTACATAGAAAAACACAAATGTACCGTTTTTTGATAAATGTGACGTGCTACATAAAAAGAAAGTTTATATTTGCAATATAGGTACTATACCCCAACATCTACATAGTACATTTTTTATACGAAATTATGAAAGAACTTTTTTATCGCAGACCTGTGTTATTAATTTTTAAAATTAACATTTAAAAGATTAAAAAACCAACGAATTGATATGAATTAACAAAATATAAATTATTTTTTTTATACAAAAAGCAGTATAAATGATTATAAAAATACCGTCAGCTTAATAAGCATGCAAACCTGCTAACTCCCTTTCAGCACATTTTACAGGAGAGACAAAAAACATTTTATATGTAGTTCATATTTGCAGCTTGAGAGGAAAACCAAAAATATACTTGGTTTTACACAGTTCACGACTCAAATTGAAGAAAAACTAAATGCTGGTCGACGAGGCGTATCTTTCTCTACCTCATCTCAATTTATTTAAAAAGTGGATTTAGCAGGTTTGCATATTAAGCCGATGGATATATAAAATTTATATTACTAGGATTTTTGTTAAGAAAAAGTTTTCTCAACTTTTTAACATAGTGTCTCAGATGCGGCAAAGTTCATTCTAAAAATTGCGTATTTCTGCAACATTTTCAACATTTCTAAAACAAAAAAAAAAAAAACAAAAAATTAAGATGACGATGACGATGACTCAAATTTTTATTGTATTATTAAAAAAAAAGTGATACATGTCCACCACGAGCACGCTGACAGATGTCAATTCTTTCATCAACGTTTTTATCACTTTTTGGCAAAATGGCGGGTCGATTTCGTTAATCACGGATTTTAAGTTTTAAGGCTGCAATCGATTCGATTGGCTCCGTATAGACTTAACATAGCCCCACAAAAAATAATCCAGTGGTGTTAAATCACACGATCTGGCTGGGCACTTAACAGCTGATGTTCGTAAAATTATGCAATCGGGAAATTTACTTTGCAATAAATTGATCGTTTCATTGGCTGTGTGACATGTAGCACCGTCTTGTTGAAACCACATGTCAGTAATAGGCCTAAATTGAGTTGTTAACATCTCGCGATAGCGTGATCTATTGAACGTTACCGCATTTCCAGCCTCACGATTATGTTGTCCGAAAGTTTTACGAAATGTAACTTAAACAGAAGAACCATCATTTTCATAGTGGATTTTAATTATTTTAATTTCGATTTTCGAGCGAAATTGAATTCATTGTGGCAATTGCCAATGCATCTACTACGAAACTATCGTGTTATTGTTGCTGCCACAATTTAATAACAAAGTTCTTGTTGAAAACTCCGCTACCATGTCCGAGGACTGTTAACTAGCGGAATAGCGTCAGACAATTTAGCAGTGACTTTGCTTACGAATTTTGTAGCCTCAACATTAACGAAAAAAGCAGAAAATCTTTGTAGCTTGTTTGTATAAATATTAAACAATTTTAATATTTGGCAGACATGTTGGATATTTGTCAAACTTTTTATAGTGTCTAGTGCTTAAAGGGACCACTGAAGGATCCAAGCGAGCTTTCTCCTTCATGACTGCTCAAGGAACCTAACCTATTTATTCTAAGTCTGGATTCACTCTATGAAAGTGTTCTTTGAGAAAGTCTTAAGCTACGGTCACACTTATTAAATTTTTGATCAAATTAGCGTAACCCCTACTTTTGTTAATAGTAAGTGAGATTTAAAATGGTCTTAATATTACAAAATAAACTAATTATACTACTAGACGAAGCAAAAAACAGTTTTTTGTAAGATGTGGTATTTAAATAAAAATAAATATTGATATTAAGCGAAATGATTTTTTAGTTTGGTTGTTGGTCCCGTTTTTTTCGTCAAATATTTGATAAGTCTGACCGTAGCTTAAGTTAATTAATGAGAGGGGAGAGAAGAATAGCATGTTCAACTTTAGTGCTACATATAATTTTAATGAATAAAAAAAATGTAAAATTATGTAAAGCAATTATAAACATGATTAATTTTTCTATTTTTACAGTGATTGCGTACAATTATATTCCTTTGTATTAACCACAGACGATTCAAAATGGCGTTTTGGATTTTGTCGACATGATCCAAAAGCTGGCAATACAATGGTCATTATAACACTCTTGCCATGGCATGATACATTTCTAAAGTTATTATCCGTACTTGCTGAACTAAGAAGGACTGATATAAAAGACTTTCATCAATTTTTAACAGAGGCTTACAACAGTGGAGTACCCGATGTAGGCAGTCAATTGAGATTGGTCTACAGTCAAGGACAAAGTGTACGTGTTTAAAATATGGCTAAAGATTAAATTTATGTGAAAAATGTTTATTTTTATTTTAGCATTTCATATTTGAACGTCCTAAACAATTTCAGTTACCTAGCATACCAGAAAATGTAGGTCCACTTAATTTTTATTAATGATTTTCTTGTTTTTAAAAGTTCTTTACAATTTCTTTTTTTCCAGCACAATTTGAATTTATATTATAATTTTGTATATCCAAAGAATATGATTGCGGTTTTTGCGGCCATGCTAGCAGAGAGACGTATTATTTTTACCTCGAAACGCTTAGATCGATTATCATCTTGCATACAAGCGGCCAATGCGTTTCTATATCCCATGGTATGGCAGCACATATTTATACCAATGATGCCCATGAAGCTAAAAGATTATTTAAGTGCACCCATGCCTTATTTAATAGGTGTACCTTCTATGGTATTAGATACGGTAATTTATAGCACATTATAAATTAAATTATTGTTTTTTTTTTGCAAATATTAAATAAAATTTCTTAAAATAGATGATGCCCGAAGAATTAGGCGATGTTGTGATTTTAAACTGTGATAGAAACATATTCGAAAGTCCCTTCGATGACGTTCACTCGATGCCTCCCGAAATTGTTGCCCACTTAAAGAAAGAATTAAGTCGCACGAACGAACATATGGGCGATCGAGTTTCGAAAATATTCTTGGGTGTTTTAGTACAACTCATTGGCGGTTATAGGGATGCTGTTGAATTTCGTGATACAGGCAAAACGTTTAACAGCGACAAATTCATTGATTCACGGTCTTCACATTTAAGACCTTTTCTCCGGAAAATGATGGAATTGCAAATATTTCGCCAATTCATTGATGAACGTTTGGAAATGATGAATACTGGCTTAGGATTTTCCGATGAATTTGAACAGGAAACTGTGCGCTATGCGGAAAAGCGTAAAAAACATGGTCGTTTCTATCAATTTAAGGAAAAGGTAAGAAATAACTTTTTATCCAAAACTAATAAATGCTTTTCGCTTCATATAATGTTTGATTTACAGCTATTTTATAATATTCATGTTTTTGTTGTTTTATTTTTTAGTAATTCTTTTGATCTCATTATTTTGCCATATTTGTGTTTTTGTTACGTTTTTATTCATATGGAACTTTTTACACATGCTTTAAACTGCTTAATAATAAGTTGGCAAAGCAAAACTGCAATTTCACAAATTACATGGTCACAATTGAAAAATATATTTTTATTTTATTTGCTATAGTCTAATAGAAAAAAGTATTTAAAATAGTTTTAAATTGAAAAATTAATTATTTTGAAAGTAAAGTTGTGGGTGATGTACCTATAAAAGGTTAAATTAAATAGCTTCATATCGTTGGTCTCATGTAGAAAGGGCCCTAACTTGATTTTTTTCGTAACTGTGTTTTTTATTGATTCCAATACATTTCATACAAATACACCTCGCCACAAAAATTAAATGCAATAGTATCAAAAATAACGATCTTACAATACATGCAGTTCCTATTAAAGGTATTCACGTCAAAGTTGAACTCTTGCGAAAACGCAAATTTGGACAAAAATAAAAACAACTTGTTAGATAATTATTTGTGAAAAATAACTGTCTACGTGTTATTGAAAGTTCTCATGCAGTTAAAAAAAATCCGAAGTACGCGCAAACCGCGCTTTCAAAGTTGCGCAAGATATTTTTCCGTTATGTAAATCAACTAGTACATTAAATTTTAATTTTACTTTAATGAGCCCAAAACACAATTATTTATAACTGTTATATAATTGTTTATTTAATATATAAAATATATAGCATACATATACATATATATCATAAATGAACAATATTCATATCGCACTTTATCATAAACCCTACTAGCATTTGGAAGATTGTTCTATCAAAAATCACCTAACTAAGTCTTCCTCGAGTACTTTTGACGATTAAAAACTGATTAATCACTTGCGCGCTTGAAAAAAGACTCGAAAATGATTCGTTCTTATGCTTAAAAAGTAATTTATTAAAAATGCAATAACAAAACATACAGCAATCGAAAATGGTTCATACAGGTGTTTGAAATATGACTGTTTTGACTTTTAAAATTTTTATAAATTTATTTAAATATTATTCAAAAATCTGCCAAATGGAAAATAATTGTTTTCTTTAAACTAAAATAAATAAATAAAAACCGCCTAGTGTGAAAGCTCAAGCGAGACTTTTGGTTTTATTTAAGTTCAAGAGTGCGGTCTGCTTTAAAGTCAATTTATTTACACATTTGTATTTTTCATATACTGAAACGTAAGTTTATTTTCTTTATCAATTTTTTTTTTTTTTTATAAACAAACCTATTATATTTTTACTTATATATTTTTGTGCTACTAGTAAAAACCGGTTGCTTGCAAATTGTCCATTAAACTAATCGGAAAACGTTCAACAACTGCCGGAAATAAAATTTAAATAAAGCAAACATCCTTTTCTTTGACGACAACAATATAAATATGATCACCCCTATTATATAAGTTGTTGTCAATGTCAATGTTAATTTTAAGTTGTTGTTACATCAAGTCGACGACTACATCACTTTGACGTTAATTTGGTATTTTCTAAGAATAAATGAGTTTGATGTACACACGCATTTGGTAAAATTTGGTGGAGTAATTTAACCATTAAATTTTAGCAATTATTAATAAAAATTATGTTCATGACTTCTTTTAAATTTGCATTTTTTATTTAAAACGTTTTTTATTTATTATATATTGCTTCTTAAAAGTTTTTGAGTGCCCCCAGATCTATTAAGCTTGGAAGAAATATGTGTTATGGTCATAGGCTAGTTAAGCTCATAAATCATTCGCAAACGATTAGAATTAGGACTGAAAAATGAGTCGAAAAAGACTCTTAGACGATCAGAAATACGACTAAAAAATGAGTCGAAAAAGAATCGCAAACAATGAGAAATATGACTAAAAAATTACTCGAAAAAGACTCGCAAATCATTAAAAATATGAGTCATAAATGAGTCGAAACTGATCAGAAAAGCGGGTAATAAAAGACTCCTCAAGAAGAGTCCCGGGTAGGGTACCATTTCCTCCCGAAAAAACCATCATTTATGATCAGAAAATGAGCTCATATATGCTTATTTTAATCGTGCAGAGGAGTCATAAATGACTCGAATATGATTAATTTTTTCATAAAATGCTTGCAGGGAAGTATTAAAGTATTTACTCAAAATTTTAAAATTTTCAGTAGAAGCAAAATAATTTTCAATTTAATATTAAGGGCATATGAAAAACAATTTTTTAACTTACCATTCATTACCAAAAAGTAGACAAAATAGAACGATATTACAGCGGGTAGATACGAATATTGCGTGTCGATTTTTTCCAAAAAGTCAAAAAATAAAAATTTTGCGTAAATACCTTGTTTATGATCAAGTGCGATATATCGCTCTTGTGTTGCAACAACGACATAAGTCAAAAATCGCAAATTTTGACTTTCTATCACTAAAGCATAGTAAGTAAATCATGTTTAGTAAGATGTTATCGGAATTCACGGTTTGCTATTGTATACCTTTTGACATCTTGTAGGTCTTCTAAATCTTGACTTAAAACAAGACCATAACAAAATTCATAAATTTAAAATTTAAGTTTTTTAGATGGCGGAAACATTGTCAATTTAAAATGTATGCATGTTGTTGTGACTGTGTTTTAAATCAAGGTTTACAATATGTGCCTACAAGGTCTACAATAGAAACGGTGAATTCTTCTTTTGTAAACTCAACTTTTGAGAGGATATAATAAGGGAAATCACGATGGGTATTGCAGTGTGCAAACGATGCAAATGCGTGCAAAAATACACACATTTGCACAACACAACAACAAAATGTACGTATTTGTAATTTGCTCTATTTTACTTCGTTTGCACTAAAAAACCATGAGCAAATAAGTAGTGCATATTTGCTCAGTTGCAAACAAATGTAAGCTATAACATTTGCATATTAAGCGCCATATTGTTTTTAAGGAAACTCATAAATTGGATGCTTTCGTAGGTTTTAACATAAAATAGAGAATTAAATTTAAATAATTTGAAAAGAAAATTTTTTTTTAATTTGCTTGTGAACAAATGCAGATTTTTTACAGTGCTGCCAGAAGTTTTTTGTGTTGCCAGAATAAATTTTTCTCTAAAATAACACATTTGCACAAAAAATAGAAGTGGTATGCTCACGATCAATCATAATATGCACTGCAAATTTACAAATTGCAAATTTGCACAATTACCATCGTGATTACCCTAAATATAATTTATTTTTCTAATATGTTCACTGTTAATTTTAAACTTCAAAGTCTTTTTATGTAACATTAATTGTTTTGAGTTATGACGATGTTGCAGCAAATGACCGATATATCGAGCCATAACCGCAAAAAAAGCTTAAGCGACAAAAACCAAATTTTACAGGAGAAGGTTTTTTTTATTAAAAATTTTGTTTGAATGTTGTCGCTTGAGATAAAATTGTTTTTGCAATAAAATCGTAACGGCACCTTATGTGACCATGATATTTGAAGAGATGCTGCAACTGTTGCCAGTTAAGTCATTTGTTAAAAAAAAACGAAAATTTAATATGATGTCGCTTAAGCTTTTTTTCGGTAAGGGCTCGATATGATAAACAAACAAAAATACTGGGAGGAGTTGTAGCATTCGGTGCGTCAATCTTTTTCACTAAAATTACCTAAAAAAAATTATTCTTATTATCAGTACAGTAGACGCTCACAAATTAGAGCTTTCAGTAATTCGAACGTCCAGAAATTAGAATCAGTGTTTGCAATACATTAAACGCTCTAAAATTCGAATTTATAGTTCTAATTTCAGAGCGTTTTTTTTTTTTTTTTGTTATTTGAACACAAGAAATCCGCAATTTATTTTTATTCTGTTTGAACATGTAAAACTAAAAAGGGGAATTACCAAATTTTAGATGTGTTTCCTTATTTGTTGTTTTTTTGTCGCATTTATATATATTTGTGGCTAGTTTATTTGTAAAATTCGAAACATGTGTACATATTTTGGAAGTCTCTATTAAAAAGTGAAAGTGTATCATTCGAAATGTCAAATAAACGTAAAAAAAACACTTTATCATTGGAAACGAAGGTCAAAATATTAGAAAAGCTTGACAAATGGTTTGAAGGGAAGGGGCTATATCAAATCACATAGAACAGCAATATTAAATGCTTTTTTCAACACATATCAGGAAGCAAGCAATAAATCTTTGCACAGCGCTGAATACCCAAATATGGTAAGTCGTCTGTATGAGTGGTTTAAAGAGAAAGCTAAAAAAATTAATTTAGAGAGGAATATCCCTATAAAGATGAAAATGCATTCCGTGGAAGCAATGGATAGTTTTCCAGATATAAGAAACGACACGGTATTTTTAATTTTAAAAAATACATTTAATGTCAATCAAAGAAAATTGAATTAAAAAAAATTTAAGTAATTTTTATTTTTTATTCGAAATAAAAACGTCCAGAAATTAGAATAATTCAGAAATTAGAATTGCCTCAAAAACAAAGCGGTTCTAATTTGCGAGCGTCTACTGTACAACATTGCCCATAGCGTGGTGCTATGATGAAATTTTGTAAAAAAAATAAATTATTACCGTAATGTACATACATACATACATACTAAAAATGTCGATATTTTTTAAGGTTATTTAAAATTTATTAAAAGGACGACAAATAAGCAAGAAAATAAAGTCGGATTTTAGATGTAAGATATTACCAGGGCAAGCTTTTTATTGCGTATGCCACTTTTTGCCATTTCTTCAGTTATTTCGTGAAAAAACCAATTTTGGTTCAGCTTGCCAAAAAAATGACTTTTTTGCAGCATAGAAGAAATTTTTAAATAAGCTTAGCGAATATTAGGCAGAATCTATTCGAAATGCTAAAAGAATGTTGCAAAAATCGGACGTAAAAAGTTACTAAGTGTACATAAAAGAGCACGTTCAATGCATCTGCTCAAGTCTCTTGAAACTACAAACAAAAGAGCTTTATATAAATGAAATCTTGGACAAAAGCGCTGTCAAGCTAAATTTTAAAGATGTCAGCAAAAAAGATTTTGTTGAAAAGTTTAATAAAAGTCTTTGATCGTAATACCAGATTACAGGATTAATTAAAATAGGAAATAGTATATGTGAGTTGTCCACAAAATTCTGTAAAAGTCGCCAATTTATTTGTTTTATTTTTTTTAAATGCCTTCCTAAGCCATTATCAACCTCGTACAAAACTCCTTATTTTTTTTTAACTTAGCGGTGTTTACAAGTGGGCTACTCATATTTTAATGAAATTGAGACGGAAGAATATATTGACAACCTTTCTTCATTTGAACTATTAGCGTTCAAGTATGCTCCAGTTGCATCTTGCAATGTTAAAAGAGTGTTTTCCATTTATTAAACTGGTTTATGCGATAACAGGAGATTATTTATTTTTGAACATTTTAAGGAACATGCTATTGTTACTCAACTTAATAAAAAAAATGTTTTTAATAACAACATGTTTATTTTTGCTAGTTTTGCCATTTTTCGTGCCAATTCTTATACTTTTTCATGCCATTTTTGATCATTTTTCGTGCCATTTTAAACTTGCCCTGGATATTACTATTTTATAAATTCGCCACCGCGGTCACCTTTTTAAAATAAATCTAATAAATCAGTGAATGTTTTAACGCCGGTTTAGTTACACTAAACTTGAATTTATATATAGTTTAAACTCAACAGATGTAAATCAGTGTCCCATGAATTACATATACATATGTAGTTTTAAAATTAAAACAACAGTTTCTTTCTTCCAGTTCAAACTTCAACAAAATCAAAAACAAAAAGCACACACACAACATACCATCTACGTAAACTTCGTCATTTATTAAAAGTTTCGGTCAGTCAAATTAAAAACTTCCGAACATGTCGTCTGCCGAAGTTCTTTGTTGTTTTTCGTTTTTTGCATTTACTTTGACTTCGACTGTTAACATTGAATAAATCAGAACTTAAAGCAACAGTTTAGTTTTGTCCAGTGAAAAATTAAAAAGTCGAAGAAAAAGCAATTTTTTGATTTTGACTGCAGTTTTTTAAACACTGGTTTAGTTGCTCTGATTTACTAGCCCTTAGAACCAAACAAATTAAAACTGAGCAACTTTTTTTCTCCGTTCTTAAGGAAGAGTAATAAATATTTTGAAAGATTTTTTTAAAATAAATTTGTTTATCGTACAGCAAAAATAGATTATTTATGTTCTAATAAACACTAGATAACAATAACATTTTATATGCATTCATATATACAATTAGGCAATTCACAAAGTATTCTTAATTGTATTTGCTATAATTTCATATTAATTAAATTATAGCATATACCCCTGCAAGCATTTTATGAAAAAAATAATCATATTCGAGTCATTTATGACTCCTCTGCGCGATTAAAATAGGCATATATGAGCTCATTTTCTGATCATAAATGATTGTTTTCTCGGGAGGAAATGGTACCCTACCCGGGACTCTTCTTGAAGAGTCTTTTATTACCCGCTTTTCTGATCAGTTTCGACTCATTTATGACTCATATTTCTAATGATTTGCGAGTCTTTTTCGAGTAACTTTTTAGTCGTATTTCTGATTGTTTGCGAGTCTTTTTCGACTCATTTTTAAGTCGTATTTTTGATCGTCTAAGAGTCTTTTTCGACTCATTTTTTAGTCTTAATTCTAATCGTTTGCGAATGATTTATGAGTCGTTTTTTAGTCGTATTTCTGATCGTTTGCGAGTCTTTTTTGACTATTTCAGTCATATTTGTAATAGATTACAAAAAGAAATATTTTTCGATTTAAATTATTAATTAATGCAGTTTATTAAAATTAGATAAATTAAATTAATATTAAATTATATTATAAATTAAATTATCATTAAATTATATAATAAATAATTACATAAAAATGTTTAGTAAAAAAAGGAATTGAATTTAAAAAAATAAAAATAAAAGTGGTAGATTTTGTTTAGTGTGTAATTAAAACACAAGATTGTTAGAAAAAAGTTTCTACACTCGGTATGCTTATTTTACAATTTGTTTTGTGTTTTCAATTCGTTTGTTTAAAAAACACACAAATATGAAAATATATAGTGAGTTTATAAATTATTTTTGTCAAAATCAATAAATATAAAACTTAAATTGAGTTAAAATAAAAAAACGAGCTGTAAAATATGCATACCGGGTGGATGGAAGTAAGATGTCAATTGTTTTTGTTGATTTACATTATTTATAAAGGCGAATTAGCCTATTTTGACATTTACCGTCCCAATTCTAGTTTTTTGTCAATTGATGCGTTGTTGTAGAACTGAGGTCACTCTATTAATACATTATGATTTGAACTTGAGGATCTTTTGGAGTTATTATGTTTTTTAAAGGCAGCATAATTATGTTGAGGCAATTTGTCGAGCAGTAAAGCAGGTGAAATTGTTTGAGTCTTAATAGTTTTTGGAAGTAAAGAAGAGGAGTTTGACAGTTTCTCTGAGTAACTAGATAATATACGCCTATTGCATCGTTTTCTTAAGTTTTTATAATCAAAAGCTGATGAGTTTGATGAAGAAGAGCTGCAATCGTCATCTTCACTAGTTTTTTGCATTCGTTGGTTATGTGATTTCAATGATTGTGATTTGCTATGCATGATATTTCAAATTTACTATCCTTTTCTTCATAACCATAATTTACTATAATGTTATCCAAATCCGTATCAACAAAAAGACCTCACATAACACAAATTCTTGTTTAGTTTCCTCTTTATTCTCGTTAAAGCTTATCAATTTTTCATCAGATTCATGTACTTTTTCATAAGTTTGGAATAATTAAAATTAAGATTTTTTTCATATTAAATTCAATTTAAACTTTTAAAAATTATAATTGAATACTTCAAGTTTACGCTTGCTTCAAAGCTAGCTATTTTTACAAATAAAAATAAAAGAATTAAAATCAGTTTTTCATCATCTGTATGAGCAAAATATTATTCATAAATAACTTCAAAACAGTCATATTTCAAACACCTGCATGATCCATTTTCGATTTCTGTATGTTTTGTTATTGCATTTTGAATAAATTATTTTTTAAGCATAAGAACGAATCATTTTCGAATCTTTTTTAAACTCTTCAAGTGAATAATCAGTTTTTAATCGTCAAAAGTACTCGAGGAAGACTTAGTTAGGTGATTTTTGATAAAACAATCTTCCAAATGCTAGTAGGGACGCAATAGAACACTTTATAAATTGTCTAAATGTTTTTAAATCGAGCGCTCTAGCATTTTTAATATTATTACAATTAAGTTTTTACAAATGTTAATAAATTTTTTATAAACAAGGATAATTGTTGTTATATTTACAGTTTTAGGGGGCATTTACACGGAGTCTTTTCGGACACGTATGTTTATCATTCTCTTTTGAACTTGCTTCAAAAAACCTTTTGTCTTTTCACGATGTCTTTCCAATAATGTCTGTTTTCATATCTAATTGTCTAATATACATACATACATATACATACATACAAATTAAATAACATGAAAGTTCAAAAAAACAAACATCAGAACTCATTTCATGTCTGTTTGGCAACCCTTCTTTCTTCTCTACCCCGATCGCCTACAAACAAAACAGACGTGTTTGTTCCACATGTCTGAAAAGACATCGTGTAAACTTGGCCTTAATTGCAATGAAAATACATATTAAAAAAAATTTTGCTTGTATAAAAAAAATTATTGCTTAAAAAGATAAAAAAAATTTTCTTGCAGTTTTGTTTTGCTTTTCATTTAAAGTCAAAATTAAACCTTAAAATTTATATTCTCAATGTTTTTTTTTAACAATTTAATATACATATGTATGCATTTTATAACAGTGCTTTTCAGTTCCAGTTCCAGTTACATATTTATTTCTTAAAATATTCTTTTAATATTTTGTTTTTTGTTTCATTCTTTTTAATTTAATTTTTCGTTAATTTTTTCCAGTATTATTTGGGAAAACATGGTTTAAATAAAGTTTTCAATAAGAAAACCTACACTATTAATGCTACTTAAACACTAGTTTTAACTTTTTCTTGATAGTTAAAAACAAATTAATTTCAATACAAAAACTACTCAACTTTACTGTGATCAGCAAAAATACCTTATCTACCGTTAAAAATAAACATACTTTTAAAATAATAAAAAGTTCGTAAAATTCCAAATATTAAATACTTAATAAATTTGCTTTTTTACACAGTAACTCTACTAACTTTTGGGTTGGCAGCACAGTAATAATTTTTCTAAAATGCACCGTAAAATTTATTTTGATTTGAAATTTTGTAGTTTTTATGCTCTATTAATTGCATTTGTCATTTCTAATAATTAATTTACTCTTTATTTAATTTTAAATATAATTTACCTTTTTTAATTTCGTTTTTTTTTTAATTTTTTATCATTTAAAACATTAAAAAAATCATTTGATAATGCTTTATAGTATTTTTTTTTTTAGAAAAAATTTTTAAATTTAAAATATATATTTTTCTCGTACTTTTTTTGTATTCTTTTCATATTGAAATACACCTACGTGGAAACAACAACGTCAATATGAAAATCATTAAAACGTTTGTCCTTTATTGCTTGCATAATACTCTATCCATTTCTTAAAAAAAAACAAATTCATCCTAATATTAATGTGACTTTAAAAAACCAAATCCAAAAAAATCACATTTTGCAGACTAATCCTGCTGTTAAGTCCGCTGTTAAATCGGTGAGTGGTAAAAAAAAAGATAACTTAAAGTAAGGTTTTATAAAAAGAAAATATCAATTTTATTAACATTAGCCCTTAACTAATTTAGTTTTTAATTTAGCTAAAACGTAACATACAGTAGTTTAACAAATGTAAATCCTTAATTATAATTCATTTAATTGTATTTCATGTACAACAGATGATTTCTTAACACTTTAAATTTTTAAAAAAAAACATTTGCAGGTAAAAGAAAGTTCTCAGAGTGCTAAACACGCCTATAAAAACCTAAAATCGAAATTGCGTGATATAACTCCACCACACACCAATGCTCATAATACCACACATTTTCGTTCTCATTTAACTTCGAATTCGCAGCATGATTGCATAGATGGTGTTGTCTATGGTAAAGATTTACCTATAAAAACGTTTATGGGACGACATTCGGCGCCGAGTTCCCCTATATTTGGTAAACGTGTAAATGGTGTTGCCGGTAGTTCGGGTGTGGGCTTTCAATATGCTTCCAAAGAACAAATTACAAGTGCCTCTTTGCATTTGCGTCGTGCTCCAACACCTTTGGCCATGTCTAGCTCGAGTACGCACATACAGTCAAATGGTTTTGCAAAATCTAACACTGGTTCTTATAATCTTAATAATAATGTGGCGGCCTCATCTCCTACGGTGAGTCCGGCAAGTTCGTTATGCTCGTCTGAAATGAATTTGTCGCAGGAATTACAAAATCATCCACTATTTAAAACACCTATTGTGGATAGAAGTGTAAGTAGTAATTTTGGAATTTCAAGAATTATTGTATAAATGTTATTTGTAAATTTTTTGTTGTTAGTTTTTTGTTTTTTTTTTTTTTTTTTTTTTTTTTTTTTAATTTAACCAGGCGGAGTGGAGTATACATAAGTATTAGATTAGTACGAAAATATGTAGTAGATATAAATTTAGGAAAATATTAAAACAAAAAGAACCGACAAACTGTCGACTTTATGTTAAAGTTCTAAATTTCATACATACTTTTAAAGGTAAAGGTAAAGGCTTTTGTAAAATTAACGCAAGATTTTAATTAAAAAGGAAATGCAGTTTCTTATCATTAGATTATAGTAAAGAACTTAGGATAAGGTCGAATGGCTGTTACCGCTATTTCCATGATCATTTTTCAAAAATATGAATGATTGTTGATGCAGCTTTCAGTTTCCTCCTGTAATGCATTAGAGCTTGTAAGCTTCTTGTCATTGGCCTTTGAATTTAATTTATCAAATAAAAACAAATTTAATGCTTTAAAATCTCACAGTTTTTAGGGAAATTTTTTAGAAAATGCCTTATAAGCCGCTTATATTAGACTGAAGTATAGCTCTTACAGGATTTCGAGTAAAATCTGTTGTATTTCCCATACAAAACAAAATCTACTTTGTGATTACTCAAAATCTAGTAATACTTAGGGATGCAACTATAATTTCTGCCAAATATACATAGTACTAAAAAGACTTCCAAAGACAAGAAACAAAAACAACAAAAATGGCATATTGTAATATAATAATGAACTAGAAGAGTAAATAATATTAGTAAAAGTAAAATAAATGAAGTTAATTATAAATAAAAGGTACTACAAAATCGATTGACATTTTGTATGGGAGCCCCTTTAAGGAATATTGATAGTGGGTAGGTATGTTAGAAGCAAATGTTGGGAATGAAAAATATAGTGGGGTCGGTCATAACTTTGACTCGTCTAGGGAAATTCTAGGCGCTGCAGGAGCCAAATTTAAGAATTTCGGCCCCTATTACGGTTTACAACTCAACTCAGTTGAGCTGTAATTAAGACAACTGGTTGTAATCAGTTGTAATTTTTGTTATGCTTTTGTTCAACTGAGTTGAGTTGTAAACCGTAATAGGGGCCTTCATTTCATTTGAAAAAAATGTTTAGGACAAAACAAGTAAATGAATTTCATATTCATGTTCAGCGACCTGAAATTCGCAAAGAAAATTGTGAGGATGGAGTACTAAAGACTTCCTAAGACAAGAAACAAAAACAACAAAAATGGCATCTTTTAATATAGTCATGAACTAGAACAGTAAATAATATTAGTAAAACTAAATAATATTTGTAAAATAAATGAAGTTAGATATGAATAAAAGGTACTGCAAATCGATTGACATTTTGTATGGGAGCCCCTTTAAGGAATGTTGATAGTGGGTAGGTATGTTAGAAGCAAATGTTGGGTATGAAAAATAGAGTGGGTTCGGTCATAACTTTGACACGTCTAGGGAAATTCTAGGCGCTGCAGGAGCCAAATTTAAAAATTTCATTTCATTTGGAAAAAATGTTTAGGACAAAGAAAGTAAATGTATTTCATATTTATGTTCAGCGACTTGAAGTTAGCAAAGAAAATTGTGCCGCTCTACCCAAACGAACAATGTATGTATGGCTGTGTGTGAAACGGGAGCAAAGTACTCATGGAAGTTAATTTTTTACACTGTTGAGGTGAATAAAATTTCACTAGCCCTGGGAGCAGTGTTGCCACCAACGAAATAGTAAATTACACATGGATTAAGCCAAAATTACACATGAAAATACAAATTACACATGCAATCTTTTATTTGCAATCTCACGAGTTTTGTTTTGAATTTTATAATATGTATAAACTTTTCATTTAGTTAAAAAAAAACTATTGCGTTTTTTAACAACTAGATTTTCAAAAGGAATACATTTCTCTATAGTTGTGCTCTTGAGAAGCTCAAACTTTTATTTTGCAGTCAATGAAAAAAAGTAGAATGAACCCGGGATGTTTTGTCGTTATAGGTAATAAATTGTGACAAAATCTATCTAAATGCCAAATGGTTAGTAGTTAATGATCCAACCATTTTTAGTTTAGCTCTTTTAGCGCTTCCATTCTATTAATAAAATTTTTAAGTCTTGCCAAGAATATTAAACCTTTTTACATCTTGTGACAAAATAATAACAAAAATCAGTGCTACAAAACGTTAAAATTTTAAATTACACATGAATTACACATGGAGCCAATTACACAATGGCTACACATGAAAACAAAAATTACACATGATATGTGTAATTACACCTAAGGTGGCAACACTGCCTGGGAGGCAAGTATGAATTTTGACATTAACGTAGAAATTCTTGACAATTTTAATTCACCATAGAACTTTGCTACCGTTTCACACACACCCAATTACACAAAAAACTTTTAGTCACCTGTTTGGTTATAAAAACAGAAGTTTGCTAATGTCAAAAAATTACAATGTAAACGCACTAGATTGTGAAAAAGATTTCAAATCAAATCTACAAGATTTCGTTGCAATGTGAACAGTCTATTATGCGCTAATTTAATTGTTTTACCTGCTCTTGGCCACAACCATACCATTCAAGTTTAGCAAAAAGGACTGTGTTATCGTGTCGCAATATCAAGCAAATTTAATTCTTCTATCTTAAGGTCCTTACCAAACAGTGACATGTTGTGAAGGCATTTTTTTGATTTTTGACAACCACATATAACAAGAACACATACCACATATAACAAGAACACGTTTTTCTATTGTATGAAGCTGCATTTAAATTGTTTTTTAGGGTGGCTGCACTTTACTGCACAAATGGCGACAAAGTAAAATCTTGCGTTAATTTGGGAGTCAATTTACTTCAATCTTTGCAATTACTTAATTTTTACCACTTTAAATGTGTGTGCTAAAAAAAATATACTTTGTCCAGACAATACATTTAATTTTTAATTACACTGTATAATAATATAAATTTTGATAGAGGAGGCAAAAAAAGAGCCGTGTATCGGCGTTTTGAAAGTTTACATCTGAATTTTATTTGAAGGGTGGTTTAAGTTACCTAGCTCCGGCACATTCTTATTGCTAATCGGCATAAGAAACCATGTGACCCTTACATTTTAGGTATTAAATGTGTTCAGCAAATTTATGTAGAATGTTACGGAGAACATTTTTGTAAAATATTTTAACCCTCTAACTCCGCAAGGTATGGGTATTTTTTGTCCACCATCAAAACAGGGATCTAAGGGGTTAAAATGTTCCGCAAAAATATTATCCGTTACATTTCAACAAAAACAATGAGAAGCAAAATCAAAACCAAACTCAAGTGCTTTATTTGGTATTGTACTGAAAACGTGTCAATTTGCATATATTGTGTACATAATTTGTTTTGTGATTTAAGTGTTTTACTTCAAAAATAATAAAAAATTAAAGTAAAACTTTACGCGCACCCATTGAAGAACGCTATAATGGCAAAGCTTATCGCTGAAATATGCTGGACATTGTATGATAATGAAGTGGAATTGCCTAGAGCTAAAAAATGTAATTAATGAATATTTCCTATCCAAAGTTGCTATCGAAGGTAAAATAATAGAGATATTAGTGATTTTTAGTTTAATTTGCACTATTTTTTGTCATGCTAAATTTTTGGGGTACTTTAAAATAAAATTCTTAATAAATGCGAAATTAACCCTAAGCTCTCTTTTGTTGTGTCTTATTTCTAACATTCTGGTTGAATTTTCCGTTTTAGTGTATTCAGGGACTTATAGTAAAATTTCACGGACATATTTTTGCGGAACATTTTTTTTTTTTTTTTTTTTTTTTATTTATTTATTGCTTGTAATACAAAAAGCCTTCAAGGCCAAAGCGCATTACTGGAATATTTCATACATTAACTGCCTATTTCACGATGTCACTCGAACGTTAACGTTCGCACAAATAACATATAAAACAAAAACAAAATTCAAAAATTTGTTTTTGTTTTATATGTTATTTGTGCGAACGTAAACGTTCGAGTGACATCGTGAAATAGGCAGTATGTCTTAAAAATAGTATAACAACGTTCGTATATAAACTAAGTTATATCATTCTATTAAGAAAGACTATAAAATTTATATACAATAGTACAATTACGGTTATGGGTATACGATGCAATCCTTAAAAATGTCAGTTTATTTAATTAATATCCACAAAGCATATCAGTGAAGGCAACGAAATAAGAATCAGGTAATTAAAGAAAAACAATTTAAAAAACAAAAAACTATCCAGATATAGGTATTGTTTACATTCCCCTCTTATTTTCCTTATACATATGTATACACTATGTACATAAAAAAAAGGTAAAAATAAAACTTACAAATCATCATGAAACTAAATTACATATTAAATAGAAAAAAGAAATTAGAAATTAACAATTACACTGAATGATAAATGCCAGACTCCTGTAGGTGTAGTAAAAACCGGTTTTTAAAAAGTTCATATGATATAGAGAAAGTGCGTAGACCATAAGGTAAAGTGTTCCAATATCTAGCTATCCTAACAATAAACGAGCGTTCAAAAAGGGAGCATGATACAAGAGGAATAATCAGTTGAGGATTTCTTGTAGATCTGGAAAATATAAATTTTGTATATAGTTCATTTGGTATATTATTCCTCATTATTTTGTAGAAGAACAACAAATTACGTAGACGTAACCCCTTAAATACGTTTTGATGGTGTTTTTGCTCTTTTTCAAAAGAAGGTCAAAAAAGACCCATACCTTGGGGGGTTAGAGGGTTAAAATATTCTACAAAAATGTTCTCCGTAACATTCTACATAAATTTGCTCAACACCTAAAATGTAAGGGTCACATGGTTTCTTATGCCGATTAGCAATAAGAATGTTCCGGAGCTGGGAAACTTTAACCACACTTCAAATAAAATTCAGATGTAAATTTTCAAAACGCCGATACACGTGTCTTTTTTTTTGTCTCCTCTAACAAAATTTATAGGCCGGACCTTGTAATTTTGGAAAAAATTTGATTTTGTTGTACAGTGTTATTAAAGTACATACATTTGTATCTGATATTGATTACTTATAGCCTTTTTCTATTTTGTTTTTTTTTTTATAATTTGATTTTTTAATCTAGTTATCAGTGTTCGAAAAAAACCGAAAATAATTTAGCGTACGGTCCACATTAGTACAGAACACTTAATACCGTTCATAACTTTTTTTAAGAAATTAAAAAAAAGTATGTAGTGTTCTGTTTTTCTTTATAAAACATAACAATTGTTGTGATGCTGTAGACAAACATAATCAGCCCAATTATGAAAAAAAATTCCACTTCTTCCATTTTTCCTATGTAAATTCAATTGTAAAAATAAGAAAAGGGAAAAACTCCCGGGGAATTTGTAATTATTATTGAGCTGAATATTTAAAGTTCTTTAGTGTTTTTTGTTTTACATATGTATATGAAGAAATGAGCCAACTAAACATTTTAACTAGTATTGTTGTTGTTGCTTGGCAATATGCACGAATAGCCTGTTTGTATTGTGTACATGTTTTATATAAAAAAATATTTTGTTGTGTTTACTAGCCAAAAGGGCGATGAACTCAACTAAAACGAATAAAAATTAATGTGCTGAACCGAACACAGCGAAGCTTGTTATTTTTACGATAAGCTGAATGCAATGAAATGTTCTCTTCTTTATGTTGAGTTAGATTAGTTTTTTTTTTTTTGTGGTTACGAAGATCACAAACAGAAAAACATCTGAACACTAAAGAGCATTATTCAATGTTTATTTTCGATTAGTGCTAGTTATTATTATTGTTTTAAATAAGCCTTATTTTTTAGCTTTATATTAGCTGCAATTGATTTTCAAATGATAAGTAGTTCTTAAGTCAGTTAAAAATTTAGATTTTTTTTTTTTTAACTAACTAGAGTTATAAATTCAACTACTCCGCCTTCAAATGTATTAAAAATTTCTGTTTTATTTCTTTAGTAAAATTTTGCCTGTTTAATACAACAAAGCTTTATGTTTAAAACTATCTGTTATAACTATCGCTTTAATTGTGCCATAAACACAAATATGCCCTCACAAATTTGTTCTCGTTTTTATTTATTATATTTTTTTGAATTATTCTTTTCTTTTCTATGGTTATTTTGTACGTCTAATGTTGCATTATTTTGTGCGGTCGTCCTATTTCATAAAACATGAACTTCATACAATAATAAAAATTAAAAAAAAAAAATATATATATATATAAAACATATATTTAATAAATCTAAACAAAAAACAGCTTAAACCATGTCACAGTTTAGAGCCAAATCATCGCATAACGGCCTCGCGTACTGGGGGACCAGCCCCAGCAAGGCCGCCACCACCAGCACCTCATTTATTACAGCTCTATCAGCAACAGCCGCAGCAACAGCAACAACAGCTCAATGGCCCAACATATTATAATCACCCATACGGTTCACATCCTCGTGTAGAAGGCAAACCACCATTTGTACCCAGACCGGCACAAATTTACATTCCAAAATCAAAATCACAAACCCTTAATACTGCCACTATTATTACTACCAACAGCACTACCACCACAGCCACTAGCAATCATTTCACAAATCAACTACAACAGCAACAATTACAACCTTCATACTCATCAACTCCCAAAAATAAGTTTATGCTTACAACTGATTCCTCATATGACACACCGCCCGATATGCAATCACCACCGGTACCACCAAGGCGTCAAGCAGCCGTCACTCCACCCACACCTACACCCTTTAATGGAGGCGGTGCTAATATTTTGTCAAATGCTGTGGCCGCAACAGCTGCTGCCGTTACAGCTGGTATTACACGACTTGAGCGTAATTGTTGGCAGGATTATGCCGAAACCCAATTGATTCAAAATGATTCTTTACGCAGTTCAGCTTCTTCATCATCAAACAATTCAAATACATCAAACTCATCATCATCGAGTGCGTCTTTTGTAACGGCCGCTTCTCGCTTTTCACTTTATCAATCATCGCCCCCAGGTTGTGAACCGCCTGTACCAGCTCCTCGTTTAAAAAAAGAGAAAGACAAAGAGGTATACTTTTGAAACAAAACTTCTACATCACAGTAATGTTTTCCGATGAATTGTTGTATGGTCCTTAATATAATATCAGTAATATTTCAAATGGGAAATGTATTTGTCTTTTGGTTCGAATTTGTGTGGAGTTTGGTTGAAGTTGGGAAAGGGAAATTCATAATAATATAACCTATTAAATTAATCTTCACTTTTATAATTTTTAAAATACAGCAGCTTTCGTACAAAGATATGCGAAAAGTCACTATTAAAAGTCATCTAGCTTTGTCTCTAAGTCTTCTTTTAAAAATAGTTTGACGCGTCTCACGCCCTCGGCTTTCAAAACTATTAATTTCCATGATTTTTCATTGATTCCAGAGTCTTTAAGTGAAAGGAAACATGCAGCAATTCCGCAAGATGTTTTTGTGTGTTTGACACGAATCATAACCCAAAAATGTTTTCAATTTTTTGTTTTTCATTATTAACTACAGCTCTAAATTAGTACTTAAACATTTAAGCCCTTCTCATAAACAATATTTTAGGGTTACATAAGGTTTATAAACCTAATTTTCTATGAAAATTTGTTAAGTGAACCTTTTAAATATCTAAAATATTTTTTTTAATGAATAAGGGGGTTAAAATACTGTCATAAATTTACTTCAAAATATTATTTTTAATATTAAAATTCAAAATTCAACAACCTTTAATTTATATGTATTCAAAACAATTTGTATTTTAATGAGAAGACGGTAAGATCCTTTTTAAATACGGGTCCTCCTACGTCCGTCCCCATACACATAAATGTTCTAAATTTAAGATTTTATTTAAATCGGATAATTTTAATATGACCTACTGGTCGTAGATCACGGCGTTTTTTCCCATTTGTTTTCGTAAGGGAAGTCACGATGGGTAGTGCCGTGTGCAAACGATGCAAATGCGTGCAAAAATAGACTCATTTGCACAACACAACAACAAAATGTACATATTTGAAATTTGCTCTATTTTACTTTGTTTGCACCAAAAAAAACATGAGCAAAATTAGTAGTGCATATTTGCTCAGTTGCAAACAAATGTAAACAATAACATTTGATATATTAGCCGCCATATAGTTTTTAAGGAAACTTGTAAGTTGAACATTTTCGTGGGTTTTAATATAGAATAGGGAATTAAATTTAAATTAATTAAAAAGAAAAAATTATTTTTAATTTTAAATTTTTGGAAAAATAGCATATTTGCACGAAAAATAAAAGTAATAAGCACTGACAATTTACAATTTACAAATTGAAAATTTGCACAATGACCATCGTGATTACCTTTATTGAATATAAACAATTGTTATTATTTTTGGTAACCGTTAAACTAAACTTGACACACAAATTTGAAATAAAAGCAATGCTTGCCTTATTTAACAACTGCTGACATATTATTATAATACGTACTAATAAGTATGTATAAAATAAATATGATGGTCTGATCTGTTAACATTACTGATGTCATACCTGCGTGTAGTTGAAAAAAATCAGCAACCTTTCGAACCTAATCTTTAAAAAAGAACTCACCTTGTACATTCATCAAATATCCACCTAGCACTGAAATAATTTTAAAATAACAAAACTTAATAAATTTTAAAACATATTTTTTAACAAATTAATAAAAATTGTAATTGCAGCTCATTTAAAACAAATAACCTACAAACCCACATACATAAACATTTATAAACTTATTGAATTCTTGTAGTGTCTTGGTAATTGTTTGTCATTGTTTCTCTTATTCTTTTTAGTTTGCCTGCTTATATAATGTTTATTTTATGTGTTAGACTTTTTAAAATCTGCTAAAACAAAATTACTTAAAATCTACAGATTGTTTCCTTGAACTTAAGTTTGAAGTTAACTAACATTTAAATATAAACGTTATGCTTTGTTTTTGCCCTACTGTTCTCTTTCTCTTTCTTTCTCTAAAACAGTCCTTACGTTCTCTACAGCCCCATCACATGACATTGGGCTTGAATGGTATTAATAAAACTGCTTCCTCAACCACAACAGGAACAACAGCTACTAATTCCCATGCTTCTGAGGATTCCATGAAAGATTTAATATCGCTGGACGATAGTCATAACAGTAGTTTTGATCTAGAAGATTTCGATCCTCTAAATCAAAATGCTCGTCCTTTGCCAACACATTTTGTTGGCGGTACTAATTCTAATAGTTGTAATAGTAATACTCAAAAGAAATCTACAACCTTGCCTACCAAAACTACAAATCCCTCAGCGCTAATGACAACATCCAGCATAAGTAATCCTTTATATACCTATTATACACCACAGCATTTACCGCCAACTGCATTAAAACCACCTACTGAGAAACCACCACCTTTACCCAAGACAGTACCACCTCCTATGCCGCCACCAGATGAAGATTTTGAATTGCTACGCAAATATGGTCTAGATCAATTCACGTTGATCACAACAACAGTAACATCGACTAGTAATAGTTCAACTATTACAACAACTGGCATGCGTAATTGGACTACATTCGACTGAAGTCTGGTCCATAAAATACTAATGATCTTCTATATTCTTTATAAATATTTATATTATTACGCCTAAATTGTTTAGTTTCCGTTTGGTTTCCTGTTCTTTCGAAAGGAAAATTATTGTGTAAATATTGTGTAAAGCAAGTATGTATGTAAACAAAATTAAATTCATTTTAATAACGTAAAATATTATTTTGTTAATTTTATAGCCAGAGTATATTTATGTACGTATATCGATGTAGAAAATTAATAAATTTATATTAAAAAAACAATAAATATGTATGATGTATTTTAAAAGATAAACCAACATAAAATCAGAAAAATCTATGTATCTCCACTTTATACATAAATATTAATTATGTAATTAGTAATTTTGTTTGTATGTTATATACTAAAAAAAAACATACACACACACCATATATGTACACTTGTGTTCTATGTATGATATGTATTTTGTATAGAATATTAGTTTTAAACGCTTTTAAAGGGATTTTCTTTTCTTTGTTTTCATATGATCCAGTTTTTATTTGTCACCTTCACGTTATTCCAATATAAAAACAAAAATAATAGTTTATTATACACACAAACATAAAAGACGTACTTCGAAATTAACTAAAGAAAGCTACTTTAATAAATTATTTTTAAACAAATTAAAATTTTGTTTTTATTTCGTTTACAAAAGCATTAAAGGATTCCTAGGCCCAACCATAATATGCATAAGCTAGTTTGAGCTACTATAAAAAGCCCGTCGAATGCAATTAAAACTAGTAAGAAAGTGTAGTCGGTCAAGTCCGACCATAGGATGTCCTACACCACAGTATTAAGGATCCAATTTTCAAGAGTGTACCCTATTTGGGACCCATGGGCAATCATGAACCCACCGGAACCAATTTATATTTTTAAGGTTAATTTTCATGATAAAGTTCCCTGTGCCAATTACACTGTGCTAGTTGAAAAATAGACAAGCTGTGCACCTGGCGTTTTAACCTAATTCGGGTACGCTGAATCCAGTGGTTCTAGCCGTTTTTTTAAGTTAGCTCTGGTTTTCGAGATACATATACCGTTATTTTGAAAATGGAGGAGGTTGCACAACATATGTTCGTATAACTCAAACACGCTTTAGCTTATTGAAAAAATTTTTTCTTCAATATATTTCTAGTCTGGATTGAACATTTTGTATTGCAGCCCCCTTAAGAAATGGAGATTGCGGGTAGGTATGTTAGAAATAAATGATTGCGATGAAAAATAAAGTGTGGTTGGTCGTACATTTGACACATCTAGGAGCATCCTTGGCACTGCAGCAGCAAAATTTAAGAATTTCAGCCATACAAATGTGGCGGTTTAATAAAACTCTTAAATTTGGCCCCTGCAGTGCCTAGGATGCCCCTCGATGGGTAAAATGTATGACCAATTGTCCTTTTTTATAGTGAATTGTCCTTTTGTTAGAATTTGAGTTTTTCTTTAAACTCGAAAACTATGAGTTTTATTTTCCCAAACCCCCAAAATTTCAACATTAATACAGCAAAACACGCTGGTGAACGTATTTGCAAGCGTTTTGTTTGTATGTTATATACTAAAAAAAAACATACACACAACATATATGTACACTTGTGTTCTATGTATGATATGTATTTTGTATAAAATATTAGTTTTAAACGCTTTTAAAGGGATTTTCTTTTCTTTGTTTTTATATGATCCAGTTTTTATTTGTCACCTTCACGTTATTCCAATATAAAAACAAAAATAATAGTTTATTATACACACAAACATAAAAGACGTACTTCGAAATTAACTAAAGAAAGCTACTTTAATAAATTATTTTTAAACAAATTAAAATTTTGTTTTTATTTCGTTTACAAAAGCATTAAAGGATTCCTAGGCCCAACCATAATATGCATGAGCTAGTTTGAGCTACTATAAAAAGCCCGTCGAATGCAATTAAAACTAGTAAGAAAGTGTAGTCGGTCAAGCCCGACCATAGGATGTCCTACACCACAGTATTTAAGATCCAATTTTCAAGAGTGTACCCTATTTGGGACCCATGGGCAATCATGAACCCACCGGAACCAATTTATATTTTTAAGGTTAATTTTCATGATAAAGTTCCCTGTGCCAATTACACTGTGCTAGTTGAAAAATAGACAAGCTGTGCACCTGGCGTTTTAACCTAATTCGGGTACGCTGAATCCAGTGGTTCTAGCCGTTTTTTTAAGTTAGCTCTGGTTTTCGAGATACATATACCGTTATTTTGAAAATGGAGGAGGTTGCACAACATATGTTCGTATAACTCAAACACGCTTTAGCTTATTGAAAAAATTTTTTCTTCAATATATTTCTAGTCTGGATTGAACATTTTGTATTGCAGCCCCCTTAAGAAATGGAGATTGCGGGTAGGTATGTTAGAAATAAATGATTGCGATGAAAAATAAAGTGTGGTTGGTCGTACATTTGACACATCTAGGAGCATCCTTGGCACTGCAGCAGCAAAATTTAAGAATTTCAGCCATACAAATGTGGCGGTTTAATAAAACTCTTAAATTTGGCCCCTGCAGTGCCTAGGATGCCCCTCGATGGGTAAAATGTATGACCAATTGTCCTTTTTTATAGTGAATTGTCCTTTTGTTAGAATTTGAGTTTTTCTTTAAACTCGAAAACTATGAGTTTTATTTTCCCAAACCCCCAAAATTTCAACATTAATACAGCAAAACACGCTGGTGAACGTATTTGCAAGCGTTAGATCGAATTCTAAAATTGTTCGTTCCATTGAAAGAATATTTCCTCTCTCAACAAATGAAGCCGATGATATTGCATAAATTATTTTGATGATCCATGTGCTGGATTCGCACATGGTATATTTTTATATTTTTATTAATTTTTTAATCAGGCTAAAGTTCATCAAATTTAATTATACCCACACCACAATAGTGGAGAGGGTATTATGCATTTGTGCTGATGTGTGTAACGCCTTAAAATATTGGTCCTAGATGCACCTTAAAGTATACCGATCGACTCAGAATCACTAGCGATGTCCGTCCGGCTGGCTGGTTGGCTGGCTGTCCATGTAACCTTGTGCGCAAAGTACAGGTCGCAATTTTGGAGATAATTTGATAAAATTTGGGACATAGGTTCTAATTGGCACAAGGACCAAGCCTATTGAAAATGGGCCGAATCGTAGGACTACGAGGGAAGATAGTGGGAAATTTCTTCCTCTCAGAAACTATCAAACCGATTTTAATGAAATTTAAAACATAGATAGATCAATATCTATATGGACACATAAGCTATACAGTTTAAAAAAAATAAGACCACAAGGGGTGATAAGGGCAATTTTTGTCTCTCAAACCGATTTTAATGAAATTTAAAACATAGATAGATCCATATCTATATGGACACATAAGCTATACAGTTTTAAAAAATATAGGACCACAAGGGGAGAAAGGGGCAATTTTTGCCTCTCAAACTGATTTTAATGAAATTTAAAACAAAGGTAGATCCATATCTATATGGACACATAAGCTATACAGTTTTTCACAAACTTTCAACTCGATTTTAATGAAGTTTTTAAACATAGAGAAATCCATATTTATATGGACACATAAGCATGATGTGTTTTTAAGTACTGTGGTGCTGGGTATCATATGGTCGGGCTTGACCGACTATACTTTCTTACTTGTTTTCATTAAATTATTTTTATAAAGAAAGGAGTTTTACAACATGAAATTATGTAATTAAAATTTAAATAAAAATATCAAATTTGGGATTAAAAAAAACAGTTCAACAAAATAACCACAATACTAATTATTGTTAAAAGTTAAGGCACGAGCTCTATGTTTCCATTTGTCCTTCAAGTTGTACTGAAAAGGGGCAACAAGGAAAAAAGAAAGACAAAAACATGGAAAACAGAAAAATGTACTTTGGACTTCAAGAAAAAATTTTTGACAAAAAGTACAAAAAACAGAAGTAAGGAAGAACATGTAAATCAATTAAAATAGATAAGCATTTAAGCAAATTTCGATCTACTAAAGATTAAATACAATTTGGTTTATGGCCTGTTCGTCGATAACGAATGAAGACTTCGTTCGCTTAACTTACATGTAAAACAAAAACAAGATTTTATAATTTGTTTTTGTTTTAAATGGAATTTAAGCGAACGAAGTCTTCATTCGTTATCGACGAACATGTCATTAAAGATTAATGTTTGACTATTGACTGCCAGCTGTCGTCAATGACTGTGATAGTGATGCCAACTTTTTGAAAGCAAAAAGCACTTTAAAATTGAAAAGAAGCTCTATTTCGAACAAAAAAAACCGTAAAAAAACACTAAGCCATTTTTACAATTTAATTAAACACAAAACACGTTGCATTCAGCTGTGCCGAATATTATATACCTCAAAAATTTAAAGAAAGGCGACGGTGTTGATGGGGGACCATTTTTACTTAAAATTAAATAATAAATAAATTTACATTTGTATATAAAAATTAATTATTATTATCTTTAATAAAAATAATATTATCCAAATTGTTTGGATCATCAGCTGAGTTTGAATTGGCCATAAAACAGTTTTGAAGTAATACAGTGCGAGCTCGATTTTCGTAGCTCGAAAAAATCTGGACTGTTGCAATTACCAAAAATGTGCAATGACCGACCATTGTTTATAAAACTTAATGACACCCCATATTTTAATAAAAAACAAACTTATATATACCCTTTTCCACCTGTGGTGAAGGGTATAAAAACCTTATATTTTATCGCTTAAAAATCTAAATTAAAATCGTGCAAAGTTTAATAAAACAATTGGCGTATGATATTATCCAATTATTTTAACCTATATACGCTTCGGAATAAAGAACACACATAAGGTGCAAAATAGAAAAAACATATATGTTTGTATTCTAAAACTTATTCAAACCTTTTTGCAATAGCACTGGAGGTAGAAGTGCACAACACGCGGTTATTTGGAGACGAGTGTCGTGAGTTTGAAAACTAAAGCGCATTAAAAATGGCAGGTTACACAACGCTCGTTATAAAAGCATTTTCTGTCAGCTGTTTTTAATTTATTGATCACTTTGCTTAATTTTGTCTAAAGAAGAATATGTTTTCTCTTACTCCTAAAAAAAAAAACAAGTTAGAGTGCTAATATTCGGCTATGCCGAATATTTGGTACGCTCCATAAACAGTTCGAATATTTCAGGTGTGATATCTATATGATATCTTTTTTTATTATTAATTTATCTTTATAAAAACAGACATCAGCATTAAAATTGTTTGCTGTTTAGATCTAAATGAACCAATCATCCTAAAATTCTGCAGAGTGATTTCTGGTATTAACAACATAAATTTCAATATAGCAGTCAAATTAGTTTTAGCGTTTACAGTGAATTTCAGAAGGCTGCTAAATATGGGATCTTAGGTAAATTATGGACCGTATATCACAAAATTAATAACATTTTTGAGGTCATTTGAAACTAAGTTGAAAGAAATTTTACGAAAATAAATATATCTGCTACGGTCTTAGGCTTATTTAATTAATTTACCAGAGTGGGCTTTATATGGGGCCTATAGTAAATTATAAACCGATCATCACAAAATTTCATAGTGTCATTTCTAGTCCTATAAAACTGTGACGTACCAAATTTTGTTATGATAGCATTATTAATTCCGGTTTTAGGCGTACTAAACAATTTTCCGGGAGTAGGGTTTATATGGGGCCTAGGGTAAGGTATGGACCGATATTCACGAAAATTTACAGCGTGATTTTAAGTCGAATAAAACGAATTTTTGCAAAATCTTATATAATTCCGTCTTAGAACTACTCAAGGAGCCAGAATATATATACTTTATGGGCTCTGAAATGAATAATAAAAAAGTTTCACACGGAAACTTAGTATACCCTCTTCACAACTTATTGTGGTGGAGGGTATAAAAAGAGGTTTCCGGAATCAGTTACCAATACCGGTTAATATTTTTGAAACACAGTTGAACATATTTAATAAAAAAGAAAAAATTTGCGATCCAAAACTGTTATTTAATTTTATATCTGAAAAAGACAAAAATTTTGCGTAGCACTAATGATAAAAAAGCGAATAATTATGCGCTACGCAATATGACATACAGAAATGCAGTAAAGTAAGTGAAAGAACTCTCAACCACTTTTATAAAAAAAATAACATTTCAAGTGCCACGGCATTCCTTTACTACGAAGCAGGTTTGTAAGGGAGAATACTAAAAAATAACTGTATTAAAACATTCAGTATGTAAAGCTGATCGTTACATCCAACAATTTTAATATGCGCTGAATAATATGTGTCAAAAATGTATTGCTTCAAAGTGGGAACTCGCCATATAAAATTCATGCCTTCCGTAAGCGCAATGGTAAGCGAAACTTGTATGTTTCTCCCTTACAAACCTGGTTTGTTGGAAGCTCCATTTTTTATTGGGTAAGACAAATAAATTAAGAAGTTAATTTTGTTATAATTACTTTTTAAAATGTATCTTATAATAACTTATGAATAGTTTTTATTTCATTTTTTTTCAAATGAATATACTGTTTTTTTATAAATAATTTTAGATGTGTTATATTGCTTTGTTAATGCCATTTTGCTTCACGTGTATGTATTTGCAAGGAAGTATGACTAAGGTAGCGTATAGAGCAAACAGGAATTTTATTACCATTAGAAAATATGCCGTTGTAGATACGATCTGGAGATAAAAAGCATCTATTCGAATTATCTTTTTAAGACGAATATGTGGTATAAAAATCAAAAAATCCTATCGAGTAGTTTTTTCAGAAAAAATATTCTATTTATCATTTTTACTACACTTCGAAATGTCCTTTTTTTAGTTTGAAAAATATGGTCAACGTTTCTATACAAGATTTGTTTGCAGTGCGTTAGTGATTCTAGGAAGGGGTATACATATATGTGACCGTTGTTTTCATGACATAGAAGCTATAGTAAAAGTTATTGTGGCCAATTTTTATGTCTACCAATATTTATAAGTTGATGACATTAAAAGCTGTATTCTGGAGCAATATTTGGTCTTATATGGACCGATTCCAATAGAATTTGGTAAGATGATTTAAATTGCCATAAAAAAGTTTGAACCAAATTTAATCTAGATACATAATAACATAATCAACCCAATTGTAAAAAAATACCCGGGAGTTGTTTCCCTTCTCCAATTTTTCCTTTTTATACATATTTAATTGTAAAAATGGGAATTAATTGGGCTGAATAAGATGGTTTTTGGTGCAAAAAGACTATTCCGGAATGAAGCTTGTAATGGAGCAATATGAAATTATAAACCGATTATCACCATTTTTAATATACTTGGCCCTTGTTATAATCATAACCAGGGAAACCAAAAATATGCAATTGCATGTTTTTCCTTGTGCGACCAATGAAGGCAGAAACAATATATTTATCCGTTTTAGAGCTTTTTATGAATTTTGGCATCGATTTGTTAGTGCATATTTTTGCATATTTTACCGTTTGCAGCATTTTTTTTCATAATTTAGTTTTTTTATATCTAAATATCAATCTGTATACCCAACGTGTTGCTTCAATTTCGCCATCTATGTACATTTACTGTCGTATTCATAAAAAATAAAATAAGTTCGAAATGTTTTTAAGCCAAAATTTTCATAAAAATTTTTCTTAAAATGCATTTCAAATCCATTTTAATTTTTTATGAATACGGGTGTTGGGGTGTAAATGGGGTTACCTGGTTCTGGATAAATGCACTAGGTAGACTGTGGCACAATCGGGCTTTGTCCGAGAACCGCAAGCAATAACTTGTTGCGGTAGATCGTGTCTCGTTTACACACACACAAACGTTGGTGATATACAAAAACCAACCCTTATATTTTGTGGCTCACTGGCACTTAAGTAAAAGACACTTCTGTTTTTCCTTATTTCAGTTTCAATTTCACGTTTCTCTTTATTTAATTCTAATTTTAGGCTCTTTTTATCTTTTACACAATTTTCACTTTGGCCCAATTTACAATTAATTTAATAATTTTTATTTATTATCTGCCGGCGTCTGACTGGTTGAAGTTTTATATTACAAGTAAAAAAACAAACTCACTCTACAGGTGACGTTCACAGCCCAGCTGGGCTACATAACACATGAGGTGTTGCCAGATGCCACCACCTCACGTAGTCCCGTGGCACACAATCAAAATAGTGAGAAACTTAACGCCCGGTTTACACCAGCCAGACATGGACATGTCCATGTTAATTTTATGTTGCAATCTTGTAGATGATAATTTGTTCAAATTTGTAAAGCACATTTTAATTGTACTAGGAACACAGTCTTTGTAAATAGTGTGAATCGGCCTATAACTTTACATATTCCCCATAAAAACTTCTTTCTAAATTAGACTCTGTGTGTCCATAAACCATCTTATTATTTTGGAATTTAGATTGAATTCGATCAAAAATACAAAAATACTACAAATCAAACTATTTTCGAATCAATTCACATTTGCCCAAAGCTCCCATCTATAAAAAGCTTTAATTTCCTTTTTAATGTTAACATTAATAAACAATTTAGGGACCGTCACTAAAATTCCTTTAAGACAAAAAATCTCATATGCATGTTAATATTTAGATAGTATTCGGCACAAATAACTCGTATATGAATTTTAACCGCTTAACATAGCTTTGTTTTTTTGAGCCGATTACTGCTTATCGTTTCCAAATAGGATAAAATCTCGAAAATTCGCCTGTAAATAAAGGGTGGTTAAATTTCAAGGGCCGATGTTGATTTTGAATAAAACACAAACTATTTAGGAAATTATTGTAATTTTATTTTATTATGATATATTGGTATTACTCAATTATGTATGGAACAAAATATCGGCCAAATGGGGGCGCCGCGACCACGGCGGCACACCTCCATCCGATGGTCCAAATTTTCGATGACCCTGAGGCATAATGGAGGTTCTATGCCGTTAATGTGCCGAATTATCTCATCCTTGAATTGTTGCTGGCTTATCGACGTACACCTTTTGTTTCAAATAACCCCAAAGAAAAAAGTCCAACGGTGTCAAATCACATGATCTTGGCGGCCAATTGACATCGCCATTACGTGAGATAACACGGCCATTGAATTTGTTGCGCAAAAGAGCCATTGTTTCGTTAGCTGTGTGGCAAGTGGCACCGTCCTGCTGAAACCACATATCGTCCACATCCATATCTTCCAATTCGGGCCATAAAAAGTTCGTTATCATCTCACGATAGCGAACACCATTCACAGTAACTGCCTGACCGGCCTCATTTTGGAAAAAATACGGCCCGATGATGCCGCCAGCCCATAAACCGCACCAAACAGTCACTCTTTGTGGGTGCATTGGTTTTTCGACAATCACTCTTGGATTATTATTCGCCCAAATGCGGAAATTCTGCTTATCGACAAATCCACTGAGGTGAAAATGTGCCTCATCACTGAAGATGATTTTCTTCGAAATTTATCATCCATTTTCATAATAAGTCTGGATAACTTTAACACGTTGTTGGATTGTGTATCTCTCCATGGTTCAAATTGAGTAAGTCTGAAATAGAGAAATGTCAAATAAAATTCGGAAAAAAACTTGGCGTTTAGGTGTGGTTCACATTCAACATCGGCCCTTACAATTTAACCACCCTTTACTATAGTGTTTGGGCTTTACCGGTTATAATTTTAGGATTGTGTTTATTAAATGGAACTGTTATTAAATTGTTGAATATTTTTTTTAAGCTAACAATTTTTGATTTTTTTTTGGGCATATTTTCAACAATTTTCAGGGCATATTTTCAAGTTTTTACTATATATTTAATGCGCATAAAACGTGTTTTTAGAGCATATTTCTGGTTTCCCTGATCATAACCTATGTACTAAATTTCATCAAATTGTCTCCAAAATTGCGTACTTTGAGCGCAAGGTTAACATTTACAGACAGCCGGAGGGACGGCACCGTTAGCGTTCCAACGCCACTCGGTTCTTCGTTCCGGAACAACTCGGAGTTCAACGAACACCGACCAAGGATTGTCAACTCAGCAACAACTGTTCTTCGGCTCTCGCTGCTACAACGACGAACATCGTTAGATTAATTCGGATAGTTATTCTGTTGAACACATTTTTTTTCTGATTCTGATTCCGTAAGGAATGTGCGATCAGTTTTCGCACTTCGCTAAAGCAAATTACAGTTTCAGCACCGAAAAGTTTTCTAAAGTTCGATATATTTATGATTACGAAGTATTCATACAGTTGCTTAAGTCAGCTCATGCACTTTTAATTGGGCCTTGACTCTTCTTGAGAAAAGGTAAGGTTCTGTTCCTAATCGATTGAAAAGAATGGAAGTTGGGTTTGTGAAAGAAAAAAAAATAGATACAAAAAATTTTTAAAACATAACCAAAAACAATTTATTTTACACTATTGAATTTTTTAAACTATTTTTAATTTTTAGCTTTATTTTCAGCCATAACACTGGTAATGCGTGCACATAAAGCCTCGGCACCTTTCACATTAACTTCTTCATAATCCGGTAATGTTTTCATACGTTCCATCCAAGCCGTAATAAGGGGATATTTTTCACCATTGACAGGCAATAATTTATGTAGTGTTATGAGAGTGGTGTTTATCGATACGTCAGCTACAGTCATTTCATCGCCTACAACATATTGACCTTGTTTGAGGAACGCTTCTAGAAAACTGTATGCATTTTGACACATTTCTACGGTTTTCGGATTAAATTCTCCCTCACCGCCATAAATATTGCGGGCCTGGAAGAAAGTGGGGTTTCTCTTTATAAAATTTAACTGTTAAATTCATTTACTTATATTTATTCATAAATGATAAGTAAAATTAAGGCCCCTATTATGGTTCACAACTCAATTCAGTTGAGTTATAAATCAGAGAACTGGGGCCTAATTCTGGCATTCGTGATCGAGTACTTTCTCGATTCGAAAGCAATTTTATTTCAGTCAATATTGAACGAATCGAAATTATTTTTTCAGTATTGTGAAACTCAAATGAATGCTTTACAATAACTTAAAATGAATTCCAATTCGTTCAGTATTGACTGAAATAATAAGATATTAAATTGCTTTCGAATCGAGAAATTACTCGATCACGACTGCCTGAATCTGGCCTCTGGGGTTGTGTTTAGTTGTAATTTTTTTATATTTTTGTTCGCCGCAATATAGCAAAGTTGTTAACCATAATACAAAAATTACAACTCAACTGAGTTGAGAAACTTTTCGATTGAAACGTGTGAAATGAAACAAAAATGCCATATATTGAACAAACAGCTGTTTTTCTCACTAAACTGTGTCTGTAACTTTTTTGGCGATTACTAGCTGTCACATAAGGAAATTACTCGCCAATTTACGGAAAAAGTGTGTCTGTAACATTTTTGTGAGAAAAGTTAACGCTTTGAACTGTCAAAAAAAACTCATAAATAAATAAAAATGGGGCGAGAAAAAATTTTAACAATAAAAAATAATTAAAAATGCAAAGAATAATTATAATAACATTTTGTTTTTGGCACATTTTTTTATTGTTTAATTATTTTTCTTTTAACATTTTTATATATCGTTACCTAAAACGCAAAAGGCCCTAACTTACAAAAAATTAAAAATCGTCTTTTTCATTAAATCTGATGAATTGCATCAACACTTATGTCCACAATAAATTTTGGAAACTTTTATCCAAAATTTGCAATTTTATTAACAAAAAACAAACGGCCATATCTACAAAAGATTATATGCTACGCGCTAAAAGACCTTACTAACAGTTTCCATAATATGCAACATTGTCAATTGTCAAAACAACTGGTAGGTTTTACAAGAAAAATAGAAGTAACATTTTTAATAGTAATTTGCTTCTCCTGTAAAATTTTCAAAATGTTAGATAGGGCGTTTTGCGTTTTAGGCAACGATATACATATATAAAGCTCGTTTGCAAACAACAAACATTAAAGTTGTATTTTCGCCGCCGTCGTTGAAAAATTTTCAATTTAGTAAATTTTGGTCGCCATCAACGGTTTGTGTTACTGACGTTCTCAACGTCTGCAATGAATATAACATCGGCTCCGGGTGCAATGTTATAATATTTATAACGCAACGACGTAATCTCTTTTGATAGTTTTCGACATGAGTTACAGACACAGTTTTTTCTCACTTTTCGAGAAACGATGAGAGAAGGAGAGTAGAATTACAATTCCCCCTTGCAAATCTGCTTACAAGAGGCATGATTTTTATTACTATTTTTTTACTCTCTGCTCAAAAACAATTTCATGACTGATTGCATAATAAAAATATGTAATTTCAAGCATCTCTTGTGTTCAGTAAAATACATATCGGGAATAATCGTTAGCACATTTTTAAATCATTGCAATGCAAAATGCTTCAATGAAAGCAATTTTTTTTAAATAATTGAATCGTTTATTTCAGAAACCAGTCAAGTGCGCCTTTTTTAAATGTCGTTTGACGGGTTTCTGACATAAACGATTCAATTATTTAAATTACTTACTTACCACCTGCTTACTTATAAAGGATAATGTAAGGTTTATACATATTTACTTAAATTAAAAATTCACATCAATGGTTTTTGCTTCTCTGCTGCTTCTATCTATACAAGCTACATATGTATGTATTTAAAAGAACTTAATTCGATATCACTAATTTGCTGCAAGACCGCCATAAGTCAAAAAAATCCATTTCGAGATAAGCGCGTTTAAAGTTTTTGATTTGCTCTAATCACTTAGAAAAAATAATACATTCTCTTCAAATGGGGAAAGTATAAAAGATATAAAGATAAATTTTATACACAATATAAAGAGAAGCATAGCGAACAATTCTGCATCACTAACTCCAAAATTGTGTTTTTTGATTTATGCCGGTCTTGCAGCAAACGAGCAATATGTTTTTATTATGAAAGCTATCACTACGTAGCTGAACAAAATTTATTGGTTTAATTTACAGGTCTTTCACAGAAATCAATTCCGATCGAAAGTGATTTCGTGTTTTGTGAAGCAAGGTAAGAAATCACTTCCACTTTCGATCGGAATTGATTTCTGCGACAGGCCTGATAATAACACATTTTTTTCATCATTATATTTGTACACATATAAAAAGAAAATCAACGAAAGTTAAATTTTGAACAATCAATTTCTAACGAAAAATTATAACGATTTAATCTCAAATCAGGTATTTCAAAGTTTAATGCTTGTATTCATAAAAATTTTTTAAATTTAATAAAGATTCAAAGAACAAATTTACTATGAAAATTGTCCTAAATTAACGTTTGTTAAATTTAATAATCGTTTGTGAATACGCGGGTTAGAATATATATAATACTTACAACCATATCTTTGATAACCTGGAATAAAACACCATTTTCATAATGTAAACGATGATCAACTCGTGCCCTTTTGCTTAGATCCTTGGGATATAATTTATCGTCCTTGGCATATTTTGAAACCATAAAACAAATAATGGCATGACTGAAGGAAAAAAAATCATTTAAAGTTTGAAGCAATTTAGTTTACTAGAATTACAAATTCTACCTGTCAATATAAACTTCCCCATCAGTATCTACAAAAACAGGTATTTGATGTTGCGGATTTAACTAAAAGTGGAACAAAATACATACATTTTAACAAAATTTATTTTAGAAAAAGACAAATTTTAAGGGTAACTATTAGTCAACCTTATTAGCTTTTGAAACTCCTAATAATTATGTTTTACTCACTGAATGAATTCTGTTATTTTTATACATACATATGAACATAGGTATTAAGGGATATACATATGTTTCTAATATGCTGTATGTGCGTATGTATGTGGTAATTGGCCTACGAGCTTTTATATATTATGTTAGGAACACAATTGGGTAGTACGTCGTAAATATCTAAAAACACACTGTGGCCTTTTGACTAAACATCTTAAGTTAGTCAAAATAAGTTAGCAAAAAAAGTTAAAAAAAAAAAATTTGGTAAAAAAATCATTTTTATCAAATAATAAAATAAACCGAAATTTTCGTTTATAAAAAAAAATTTGAAAATCGTAAACAAATAGTTTTTTGAAGGAAAATTCGTTTAAATAACAGCATTTTTTCAACTTTTTAAATTTGACTTAAGATGTTTTGTCAAAAGGCCACAGCATATAGTCCCGAATTGTTTGCTATTAAAACTCAGCCAGATCGGTCTATAAATATAAGCAAAAAAACACGACTGCCTCTAATTTACGTATAAATCTCTTGTTGTTTTTTATTGAAACATACAAGAGTCAAAGTATTCAAATTACGTACAAGCATCTTGGTTATCAATACACAACCTCTATATAATTATCAGGATTCGAGAAGTGCGCGTCGCACCTCCCATACAAAAACAAAATAGATCAGTTAAAGTTACAAATTTAGTACAAATAGTTTCGATACCTCTACAAGATATCCGAAAAAAATGGGTGGGCTTGGAGAATTGGGCGCAGCACCAAAAATAAATTTTTGTATATTTGGAGATTAGTTGCAGGTTAGCAAAGTGCACCATTATGAAGAGTATATAAGATTATGCATAGCCGAATAAATCGGTCTTACTTGTTAAGAAACAGAATTACATTGCCAAACGGCTTAAGCTACTCCGTTATTGTGTTCCTACGGTAACTGTGAATGAAATACCAAGCCCAAGCAGCACGCGGGTTTTTCCAAACGATAAGCTTATATATTCTTTTAAACAGCACTTACTATGTAGGAAAATTAACCACTATCAATTAATAATTGATCTAAAGTTTTCTAAAGCCACACAACAAAATAAATACGTACCGTAAAATGTACCTATTTATCATCACTAGTTCAATTAGAAACGTTTTGCCTATAATTTTATCAAATGTCTTACCTTTAAAAATTCCTCACTTAAATGTTGTTTTTGTGAAAAATCCACAAATCTGTTAGAAAGAATAAAACATTATGTTAACAAGCAAGGAAACGTTAGATATTATGAAACTTACTTTAAATCCACATCGAGTCCTATTAATTTGGCTGTAATCATACAGGTTCTAGCTGGAGGACTAAATAGGGCGTAGTATAATGTTGGTTTGCTCATTGTAACAAATTTCTTTTTAATAAATAATAAAACAATTGTTATGCCAATTTTTCAAGTACCTACTTGATAGCAAGTTTCTTTTAGAAATAGTAGTCCAAAATAATTTGGCAAAAATATTTACTTTTCTTGATGTTAAATTAAGACTAAAAAGTTCCCATGCAATTTCAGTTGAAATGCATTGAATATGAAAAGCTTTAATAAAAAACTTTTAAAACATATGTTATAGGAATGGTATACATATGTATGTATGTATATTAAGCTTTTAAGTTGCATGTACTAGGGATGTTACGAATAAACGTATCGCCGAATATTCGCATATTTCATGACATTCGTGCTCGACAAATTTAAGCGAATATTTGGCAAATATTTTGTTAATATGTACGTTTAAAAAAATACATAAAATGAAACAAAAAATATTAATTTTTTAAGAAATTTTATTAAAAAAAACTGTCTTTAACGAAAAATAGAATGTTTTAGTAAACGAAAAAACAAATATTAAAAATATTGTGCCGCCACAAAAAGATTTATGGAAATTCTTCATGTTGATGTTAAGCATTCCTAGATATATATACCATCATTTAAAGCAATTTCCTAATTATCGTAAGAAAATTATCGACAACAGGAATGGATCAATTAAATATCAAGATAATTTCAATCCCATTACACAAATTGAAAGTGCGTAACATAGTATATCATCTATCTGCAAACAATTGATAAATATACTAGACTAAGGTAGGTTAAAACCAGGGGGGCTACTCTCTATTGCGATGCGAAAACAATTTCGATGCGAAAGCTAAATGCCAACTTGGTACTCTCTATCACTTTCGCAAAATTTTTTGGAAATGGAGCAATACTGGCAACAAAAATGAAAGATGGCGCAGATTGACAGTAATAAAATGCTAAGATATGTAAAAATATTTGAAATTGGAAACTTTAAATAAAATAAATAGTGATGATTTGCAAAAGGAAAAACAGAATAGATGCGAAAGACAAATCCGCAAACGCATTAAAGAGTACCAATCGCTAGATTTGCTACCATTTTCTTTCGCATCGCAATAGAGAGTAGCCCCCCAGCTAGTTTTAATTTTTAAAGCCGGATATTTCCTAAACTATGCATGTTGCTGACTTTTTGTAGAACTCGAGCAGTAGATTTCATTGATAAAACAACCCAGGCAGAAAAAGACAATCACCACGACGCTGTGCCGACGTTGCAGGTGGTACTATCAACATCAATACAACGTACTGTTTACCAAATTTACAATGTTGTCACAATATTAAAATGATAACGCCAAATGTGCGTCTTCCGACTCTTCTTTTAAGTGTTGTCACAGTACTGTAAATTTAAATTTACAATGTTGGATTCACGAATTTACAACGTAGTCACAACCGTCTTCCGACTCTTATTTTCAATATTGTTACAAAGCCGTAAATTTCAATTTACAACATTGAAGCAATAAACGCAAAAATTGAATATTAATCTTGATCTGATGTTGATAAACTGAAAATATAGTTCCCATACAATGTTGCAAATTTGCAATTTTTGTACCCATGCAATACCTCTTAAATAAGGAAACGTTTTAAAAATTAGTTTGATTTATATATTGAAATATAATAAAATAAAAAATTCATTGTTCTATTAAAAAAAAAAGCATTTATAAAAGTAGAACAAAAGAAGGAAATGGAATTAAGGTTTATATAGTATGTACATATTTAGCAAACTAATTTCTACTTTTTCTTCCAATGAACCTGTCTTTGGAATTGGCGAACAATCGACTTGTTTTTGTTAAAATATTTGCCTCTGTTTCTGCCTTAAACTGCATAAGCAGACAATCTATAAAAAACATATCACAAGTACATTTATAAATACATATGTACATTATAAAGTTTTATTATATAAAAAACAGTTAGAATACATACCTTTAAAAGTATTATACGTAATGGTCGAACTGAAGTTTTCCTTATTTACGCCTTTGTTAAGCTTACCACAAGCACTAAATTGGACTTGGAGCTGTGGATCTAATAAAATGGACAAAAAGTTGTTGACTGCCTCCGTTAAACACACTGCTCTAACTTTATATGCAATTACTTCACGCTTTTGAAATAAAATATGAATTTATTACTATAGAAATTAAATTTAAAAAGAGTTTACCAAAGAATCCAAAAAGTCTGTTTCAGTCTTAAGTTTTTTCTCAAATTCTTCAAAAGCGTTTAATGTCTTCAAAGGCTCATCAAGATTTAAAAAAGATTTAAGCTCAGACAATGACTTTGACCCATCTTTAGAACTGAAATAAAAGCCGATCTTTTCCTCAAGCTTCTTTATTTCGTAAGAATGACTTCTCTTTAAATGTTTTATGTCTGCGGAAATCTGTCGCAGCATCTCCTTCACTTCAGTCAGTTCTAAACCAAATAATTAAAATAGTTATTTACATATTTTTTGTTTAATATGTTAACTTAAAATGGATACTTTACCACATGAACATTTTGGTGCATCTATAGGCTCCGCATCTTTAGGATCCGCATCCTTAGGCTCCGAATCTTGCATTTTGTCCAGTAAAGGTGGTAATTCGCAGTCTATAGCATCTTTAATATGTCGTAACAATTAACTTAAATTATAAAAAGGATTTTACGAGTTTTATACTCACTTCTACGTTTTTTCGCCATTTTATTTTCATTTTTAGAAGTTGAGGGTACTTCATCTAAAACGGAGTCCAATATCTTCTGTATGCCTACAATTTTAATGAAGTTAAAAAATTTATTTGTAACTTATACAAAACAAATATATGTATATCATCTATACACATACTTACCTTTTTCGTCTTCAAAATTAATTTGTTGTTTACGTTTGTACATTTTAAATTTTATTTGTTTAATAATGTTAAAAAAAATCTTTTAAGAGTAGCAACTTTTATAACTGTTTTTTTTTCACTTTGTTTAATGCTTTTTATCATAAGCAATGTTGCATTTTACGGTGTTACCAGATGTTAATTTTTAAATCCTTCACCGTGGGTGGCAAGGGTGAATATAACACAAACTGCATTTACCCCACGTCTATACTAAAGCTTATGGTGGATATTATGAACTAAATTCGATTTTCGACAGCAGTCGAATTAGCTGATCGAACGAATTTTCATTTGGTATTATGGCGCGCATTCGATAAAAATTTACTATTGTGATTTTGTTAATTCACAGTAGTACATTTTCGATCAGCTGTCACTTAAAATAAAAAATTTTTGTTAACAAATTTAAAAAATAAAATTTATGTTAAACATGACCACGGCGGAATTATGGTTATTTTCAAATAATTTAGCTTCAGTGGGGTTTCAATCCCATTAAGTTTTGAAATTAATTTGATATGGTATCACTTTCATAGAAATAATAAAACAGCTCTGTATTAACTATTTATTTTTCATAACAAAAACGCGCCTGCAAGTCTTAAAAATTTAATTAAAAGAAACTCAAAAAATGTCGTACGAAAGATTAAAAAAACATCGAACTTTAAAGAAACAATTATGTATGTCTGTCTCGAAGATATTTTAAATGTATTTCTCGAATTAAAAGTTCTATCTTAAAGGTACAGAAGTTCCAGAATATAATTGCGAAGATATGGAAACTGATAGCACTATACTTCCATGCGGCAAAATTGAAGATATTGAGAAGATTTTTGATGTTCACGATATTTTAACTGATGGAGGCAGTAAAAGTTACAGTGAGGATAGTACATCTGATGAATCAAGTACAGATGATTATATACCGCAAGAACAAGAATCGGATTTAGAGAATTTGCTTAATGGAAATATAAAAGAAAAGATAAAACATTGGATTTTAAGAAACCTTTCAACGCTAACTCAAAAAGCTATTGACGAAATATTAATGGTTTTAAGGTCTGAAGGTTATATATCACTTCCAAAGAGTTGTAAAACTCTTCTTGGGACTTCAAGTATAACTTGCGATGAAAAAATAATAAAAAGCTCTGATGGAACACTAGGAAAATTTAAATATTTTGGAATAAGACCAAGTCTTGATGCTATAATTTGCCCAAGTCGTTATTTGGAGAATGGAATTAATTTAATTGTTCACGTAGATGGCATGGATATTTATAACAAGTCTAAAAAGGGGTTTTGGTCGATAATGGGTAAAGTGTTTGGCATAAGTTACGTGACAAGACCATTCCTAATAGGACTATATTTTGGAAACTCAAAACCATTCTCTGCTAGAGAGTTTCTTTCAGATTTAGTTTCGGAAGCTAACGAGCTTACAAATGAAGGTTCTTATTTATATGAACAAATTATTTCTTATATAAAATGTTTTTTTTTAAGGGATCACTATTAATGGGATGCACTACACATTTAAAATTCAAGCCTTCTGTTGTGATATGCCTGCTCGGGCATTTATAAAGTGTACAAAAAGCCATACCGGATTTTATGCCTGTGAAAGATGTATCATTAAAGGCGAAACATTAAATAACACACGCATTTTTAAAGAACTTAATTGTCAAGAACGTACCTTAGAATTATTTAGAAATAAGACAAATCCCGAACACCATTTAACAAAAGAAAACAGCCCATTATTAGATATAGACAACTTTGATTTAATTAAGTTTGTAATACTTGATGAAATGCATATGCTATACCTCGGCGTTAGTAAATTTTTGCTTCAAAAGCTAATTTGTAAGAACTCATTTGCATTTATAGCGCAAGAAAACTTACAAAATTTACAAAAAAACTTTTTAAATATTTCTCAAGATATAACAGTAGAGTTTCAGAGAAAACATTTTGACTTAGATGATTTAAAAAATTGGAAAGCTACACAATTTCGCTTTTTTTTATTATATGCAGCGCCAATTATTTTAAAAAATATTTTAAACTATAATCAATATAGGCATTTTTTACTTTTACATACTTCATGTCGCATATTGTTATCTCAAAAATCTGCTCTTTCAAAAGCGTATTTTGTGAAAAAATTACTGATTAAATTTGTTGAAGTAATGCCCCATTTTTATGGCCCAAATTCTCAGACAATGAATATTCACAATCTTATTCATATTGCAGATGATGTAATAAATATGGGAGCGCCATTATCACAATTTTCTGCTTTTGATTTCGAAAATAGTCTTCGTTTTATTAAAACTTTTTTAAAGTCGTCTACCAATCCAATTGCACAAATTCAAAGAAAACTACACATTTTCCATTCCAACAATTCGGAACAAAATTTTCCCTTATTATACCATTTAAATAGAAATGCTAAATACTCATTAGGCAATATTAAGGATAGTTCGGAATCAAGAGCTTGTTTTTTTTTTGTAAATATTTTTGGGTTTAAAATTACAACAACCCATCCTGATAATATATGTTTACTACAAAATGGACATATACTAATAGTCACAGAAATTGTGGGTAAACAATTTTCCCAAAACAAACCCAATGAAATTTATTTAAAAGGTAGAATTTTTCTTGAAACCAATGAATTTTTCGAATATCCGGTTTCATCAAAAGAAATTGGATTGTATAACGTCAAAAATCTTGACAATAATATCTTCGAGTTTAACATACATACAGTTGAACAAAAATGTATTCTTACTAAATTTAATGATGAAATAATAGCTATTACTCTTTTACATTAATAGTTAAATATAATGTAACTACATAAATTCGCTTAATAAAGAAGCAAAAAATTTTTATATTTTCTAAAATAGAGTTTGTGTTTTCATTTTATTAAACTAAGACTAAATTTTTGTATATACAGCGTTGTAGCGGTATAAAATTATTGTAAACACGGTATTAGGAAATAAAGGTTTAATTCTTGTATATACAGTGTTGTAGCGGTATAGTTTTATGGTAAATACGACTTTTAAAAACTTAAGTCGTATATTTGTATTTAGGGTGTTGTACCGGTGTTGAATCTTTTTTAAAACGGTTTTAAAAAACTAAGGTTGTAATTTTGTATCTACAGTGTTGTGATGGTACCATATTTTTGGTAGAGTCACAATTTTGTATTTACAGGGTTGTGGCGGTACATAATATTTAGAAGAGTCGTAATTTCTGCCTGGGAAATTTAATAATCGGCCAAAAATTAAGAATTCAGATTCGTTTTAAATTTTTGTAATATCCAAGGTGCTCTACTTTGTGAAACTATGGCGGCCCTGCTGGCATGTCTATTGACCCGAAATCCACAAGTTTAACTCGAATACAACAAAAAGGTAGTGTCAATTGAAAAACTGGGCGTGGCAACTCCAATACAAAGACAATAATGGCAATTATGAATATAAATTCCCCGGGAATTTTCTCCCTTCTCCCATTTTTCCTATGTAAATTCAATTGTAAAAATGGGATAAGGGAAAAAACTCCCGGGGAATTTTTATTCATAATTGGCCTGAATATGAATAACTACCAGTAAACGTGTTCAAGCTTTGTACAAATAGCTTGGATATTAAAACTCAGCATCTGTCTGTCAAACATGGCTCAATTTTAAAAGTAGGCGTGACATTAAGAAAACACAGTTCAAACTGCAAAATCAAAAAGAACACACAACATCTCTTCTGCTTTAACTTTGTTATTTATTAGGGTATTTAACCGATTTACCATTGTTCGAATAATTTAAAATTGCTTATTTTCGATTAACGAATAATTCAAATATTTAATTAGACAAAATGTAAATTATTCGATTAACCGAATACTAAATTGTTAGATTATTATTTGATTAAATTTTTACCCACGAATAATTATTTGCGCGATTAATCGATTAATACAAAACATTGATAAATTGAATACCCTAGTATTTATGCTTCAGCCGGCCAAACCAAAAACGGACAAACATGTAGACTTTGCTTTGAAGTGTATAACCATGGTTAAATAATCGATAGGAAAAATATCAATATTATTATTATTAAAAATACTGATATGAAGAGATGTAACAGCAGCTATACACACACAGTTTTTTGCCGCAAGTTTTTACTTGCTATTATTAATTCGCGCTGAATCACAGCAATGAATACGAACAACAAGAATGGCAGGTGGTATAGATTGCTTAGCTGTGCCTTTTTACTGCGAATTAAAAGCCTTTAAGTCGAAATTTGTACATGTTTACATAGGGACTGAAATGTGAAATATTTTTTTAATGTTGTAAAAACAATGCAAATCCAAATGCAATTGCGAGCATAGAACAAAACAATGAACGACCATTAGAGGATAAGTCCGCTAAATTGATTACCTTTTGGGTTGAGAATGAAAACCAATTAAGAAAATTATCTAAAGTTGCAATAAAATATCTTATAGTCCCTGCTACTTCGGTTCCTTCAGAAAGGTACTTATCAATTTTTCAAAAACTGTCATCTAAAATAACGTGCGTACATACATACGTTCAATAAAGTGATAAAAACAACGAGTTGTAGCGATAAAAAACTAGTTAAACTTTTCATGCACAAGTAAAAACGTTCATTCGATAGTATCGATATTGAAATCGGAACTATCGATAAATATCGATAATATCGATATTCCACCATGTTTATAAATTTTAGTTTTTGCTTTGACTGCAACTGTTTGCATCTTATGAATCAGCCACAGTTTGTGTTTGACGAAATAAAAGTTAAAAAAATAGCACATTTTCTTTTTAACTGCAGTTTTGCAATATTGTCCTTACCCGAGTTATGCCGTTATGGTTTGTAACCACTGATACGTACATATCGCTCATTTGCTGCAAGACCGGCATAACTCAAAAATATCAATTTCGAGATAAACGCATTTAAAGTTTTTGATTTGCTCTAACTACTTAGAAAAAAAAAGACACATTCTCTTTAAACTGGGAAAGTATAAAAGATATAATAATGAACTTAATACACAACGTAAAGAAAAGCGAACAATTCTGCATCTCTAACTCCAAAATTTCATTTTTTGAGTTATGCCGGTCTTGCAGCAAATGAGCGATATGTGGAACAGTTTTCAATATCTTTCTTCTATGCACTCCAAAAACAAAAATTCAACAAACCCAAATAAAAATCTATTTTCCAATTAAACAATTCTCTTTAGTTTATGTTTTGTATTTAAAAAAAAAAATTGTACCATTTCTTGTACACTTTTAATTAAAGAAACTTATTTTAGAATGTTTAAACGAAGCAAATGAAAAAATACTTAAGTCTAAATACAGTTGTTGTCATTTTTTTGCTTCTTGAATATTTTTAAATTATAATTATGAATATTGTAAATATTTCCATATTGATTAATAATTACATACAAACATATAGAGTGGAGTGGCTAATAGCTTAACCGAATCAAGTCATGAAAAATATATACTAGATAAATCTATATTTTAAAACTAGTGCGAAATTCTGTAACGGGCTAAATAACAAAGTGTTTCTTTCATAAGGTAACGGAAAAAAACCAAGTCAAGGGCTCCAGAAATTCATAGAAGTTCAGTTACTCAACCTCAAAATATATTCGAATTGACTTGGTTCGCTTCAGCTTTAAGCCCTCCATATATAAAAAAAGTACCAAGATGGATGCTTTCGAGATTTTAATTCGTTTTGTTTTGTTAAAAATCTCTCATTTTAATATAAAATGTATTAAAAAACAAAAGAAATTATATACTAATACATATGTATTTCATTAATTAATATTTTAAAACTACACTAAAAAATTAAAAAAAAAATAGAAAAAAAAGTAAAAAAATTTCAATGCAAATTAAAAAAGTTTTCAAAAATGAAACCAACAAATTTAAAATGCTTATATTACTGCCTGTTTAAGTACATATTTATGAATTTATTGTTTAGGGGAATAGGCGTCGGTAGGCGAAGGGTTTAAATGACATTTTACATTAGAATATTTATAAAGCGGTCGGGGTTTTTTTAAGCAAAATAAAAACTAGTAAATATCTATTTTACATGCTCCTACAAAAAGTTTAACCCCCAAAAAGAATTCATTACGATTTAAAAAATTTTTTTGTTGAGGTGCATGAGGGATAAATCAACCTTAACACATCTTTAGCTCTCAAAATTCATAGTAACGCCTCTTCCCCCAAGCAAAAAAGAGAAAATAAAAATTCACTTTAAGCAAAATAATTAACAAGACGAATGAGATAACAAGATTACCCGGGTCTTAATAAATAACGGAATTTCAGGTTTTAAAAACATAACAGTAATTCATTCTTTTGTTAAAATTTTTTTAATATTTAATTTTTTTTTTTAAATGAAAACTCTTTATCTGACTATTAAGTTAACAAATAAAGCGATTTAGAAAACCTTATGTAAATATATGTATGTATGTATAAAGTTTAACAAAAAGAAAAAATACAATTCAGTTGAAACTAATAAAATAATAATAATTTTTGGTTTATCTTTTACAGGCACGTTCTCTTAATCTTAACTTACGCTTGACTTCGCCAGAAGTAAAATCTTGAATTTGGTAAACATGCGTTCTCGTTGTAGTGGAAGACACACCTGAAAAGCAAAAAGGGTTGGTGAAATTCATAATAATCTTTGCATGCATACTCGTGTAGCATAAAAAACAATAGTCTTATTTTTATGTAAAGCTTTCACAATAATGATATCTTATATATGAATATATGTATGTATATTAGGGTGGCCGTTATTTTTTTTATTTTGATTTCTTTAATTCTCCCCCCCAAATCGGTTCAGTTTTATGTAAAAAAAATACAAAAAAATTTCGTAGCGATAAGTTGTGTTTTAGGGGGGGCGTCCGTCCCTCAAAGTTTGCCATCAAGCCATTTATTCAAATGTAATTTGTTTGCGTATGACTATCTTCTAAAAACAACATTTTACAAGAATATGATATATGGCAATATTTTAGCTCTTCTAGTCAACAACATAAGCCTCCATGAAAGTTTTTTGCTAAGACTAATATCGTAGAAAATAATTAAGAAAATAACAACAAAATACCAAACATTTTATATACGTTTTATATATATAAAAAGGCGATTTAATGTCAAGTGACACAATTTTGAAATCGATGTCTTCCGATTTGGATGAAATTTACACCAAGGTTAGTCCTATTAGATAGTAGTTTACACACAAATTTTCAACAAGATCGGTCAAAATGTTTCAGAGGTAGAGGGTCAAAGTTTGCCATACAGGTGTTCTTTCTCATCCATGTAACTTATTACCTATTGGTGTTAGACAAATTTGTCCCAAGTACCTTAGATAGCTATTTGATCAATCTTTTTAAAAAAAATATTTTTGTTTTTTTAAAACATTTTTTTTTATTTTTTTTTTTAGCGGGAATGTGTTTTGTTTTTGCTCAAAAGAAAAAAAAAACATTTTTTTTTAAATGTTTTAAATTTTTTTTTTTTTAAATTTAAAACTATTTTTTTTTTGCTCAAAAGAAAGCTTATGTCTTTTCCTTTTAGGTAGTATTGGTCGCTTTTTTGGATACAAGTGGGTTATGTATAAAAAAAATAATTTTCAATTTTTAGCATATGCAGTGTTCTTTCTCAGCCATGTGACTTATTACCTATTGGTGTTAGCAAAATTTGTTCCAAGTAGCTTCGATAGCTATTTGATCAATCTTTTGAAAAATGTTTTTTGTTATTTTTTTTAATTTAATTTTTTTATTTTTTTTTTTTTATCCGAAATGTTTTTTTTTTTTTTTTTTTTTTTGCTCAAAAGAAAGCTTATGTCTTTTCCTTTAAGGTAGTTTTGGTCGCTTTTTGGGATACGAGTGGCTTATGTATAAAAAAAATAATTCCTTACTCAAGACGAGAATTTTTAAATTTTTAGTATATGCAGCACTATTTTGATTTTTTTCCTAAAAGACCAGAACTACCTTAAAGGAAAAGACATAAGCTTTCTTTTGAGAAAAAAAAAAAATAAAACATAAAAAAAAGTTTTAAATTTAAAAAAAAATTTAAAACATTTTAAAAAAAATGTTTTTTCAAAAAATTGATTAAATAGCTATCGAAGCTACTTGGGACAAATTTTGCTAACACCAATAGGTAACAAGTCACATGGCTGAGAAAGAACACTGCATATGGTAAAAATTGAAAATTATATTTTTTTTTATACATAACCCACGCGTATCCCAAAAAGCGACCAAAACTACCTTAGAGGAAAAGACATAAGCTTTCTTTTGAGCAAAAAAAAAAAAACATTCCCGCTAAAAAAAAATAAAAAAGTTTTAAATTTAAAAAAAAAAAAAATTTTTAAAATTTTTTAAAAAAACAAAAATATTTTTTAAAAAGATTGATCAAATAGCTATTTAAGCTACTTGGGACAAATTTGTCTAACACCAATAGGTAATAAGTTACATGGATGACAAAGAACACCTGTATGGCCAAAATGTCAAACTTTGACCCCCTCTAACTCAGAAACTTTTTGACCGATCTTGTTGAAAATTTGTGTCTAAACTACTATTTAGGACTAAGCTTGGTGCAAATTTCACCCAAATCGGAAGACATCGATTTAAAAATTGGGTTACTTGACATAAAATCCCCCATATTTTTATTTTTAATGAAATTTGAATTAGTTTCCCGCATACAAATCAAACTAACGAATTTTAGTTAAAATCAAAATTATTTTGATGGTCGTCAAACCCACATCAAACCATGTGTGAGTTTTTTTATTACTTACACAATCACAAAAATGTGAGTTTGATAAGACAGTTTGATGTGTGGCCATGCCGCTTTAAAATTTGGACAATTACATACATACAAATAATTTTTTTTTAATTTTAATGTCCATTCCATAATTTCATGAAAAACAGTATTCGTAAGTTCGTAAAAAATTTTTACAATTTAATTAAAGTTCTTTTAGTAGTGATCATTAGTAAAAGCAATCATAGTCACGTGTGATTCACGCGTAACACGAAAAATTCACTTCTCGTGCACCCCTATACTTTTGACTTTTTTGCAGGCCTATCACAAAATTCCCTTACGATTAAAATTAATAGGTCGATTGCGGATGGCAACTGAACTGAAGTTAAATTGCCTGATTTCGCTGCTGGCTGCTTAACTTCAGTTGTGTTGCCATCTGTAATCGAACCATACAATATGCTTTACCATTCGGAATGGAATCTGTAAAAAAGCTGAAAATTAAATTGTATGATAGTGCTGGTTCAGACACGTCAGGTGTGGCTGAAAAAGGTTTTCTTAAATTATCTTTTGAACCTGCGTGTACGTTCATATGCAATCAGATTGTGTCGTTAATTGTCTTGTTCTTTATCTTAAATTGATCTAGCATATGTCGAATACAAAAACAAAAGGAAAAAAGAAAATTGACGAGTGCGGTCAAGTCTGTGCCCCTTTTCATTCTCTTTTCCTCTCTCTCCAGAAAACTCAAGACTTGACGAGTCAAACTTGATGTGTGTGAACCAGCACAAAGCATTGAAAATGAATTAGAATACAAACATGATTTAATATGGCGTTGACTATTTTAAGACTCTTTCAATATTTACCCATATCCGAGCGTACTGGACTTGACGGAGGCGAGGGTGAATCTAATGATATGACTTCATTGTCTGAAAATAAATTTAAAAATCCATAGAAAGACATTAATTTTTTAACATAATTTGAAAATATTTAACATAGATTTGACCACTGAAACCATTTCGTTACCTTAGATTTTATATACTTTATACCCGGGCTTTTGCTTAAGTAAATAAAACAACATTTTTTATTTTAATTTTTTTTTTTTTTTTTTTTGGAGTTTCAATGGATATTTTTTTACATACATCTTTTTCATTTTTAAATATATGTATAATTCATTTTTATTATTATTTATTATCGTTCAAATATTTCATTTTTTTATATCATATTATTTACGCTTAACTTATAAATGATTTTTTTTTTAATGATACATATAAACTATTTAATATTAATTTTGTTTGTTTTTGGGATGAAAAAAGTTTATTTAAATTTTTTTTTTTTTTTTAATTTTTAAGAACTAAAATCCATAGGTAAAAATAGGTTTTGTAATTTATATACATTTATTAAAGAATCCTTTAAAAAAAATTAGAAGATTTTTTGCATACTTTTTCTTTACTAAAGTATATTTCTTTAAACATAAAGCAATTTTAAGATTTAGATTTTATTAACAAAATAAAAAGTTTTTGTTGTACGTATTAGTCGTTTGGTTATAACTATTTTCTATTTTGTTTTGCTGTTTTAAACAAGTTTTATTTTTGCATTTTGCTTTGTGGTAAATTTAGCATTTTCATCTACTTTATTCTTTTTTAGTGAAATATTGTGGCAGAGTTGTTTGCTTACATCCTAAATTAATTTATTTAAAAAAAAAAAAACAAATGAAATTATAAGATAATTAAATGAAAAATTAAAAAATTAAAGAAAAAATAGCCAAAGATTAGTTCTTTTTTTGTATATGTATATAAAATCAAGATATTGAAATGATTTCGTTACAGTTTTCTTTTAAAAATTAATTGTATATACAATACATAAATAAATACATGTTTAAAAATACATGTGTCTTTAAATACTTAATCAAAAATTATTTAATGTTTTACTAAATAATAAAAATAAAAAAACCAAAACGTCTCATAAAGAAGATTAATAATTAAAATTAGGCCAATAAAAAAAACACAAAATTTTTCCATGAAATAAAATTTGTAATACATCTTAAGCCTCATTCGCAATGGAAGCAACAATTCTTTTAATTTTTCAATACCAAAATGTAGCTACTCGTAAAGCTGTGTTAAAATAGCAACAATTTTTATAAAGATGTCAATGACGTTAATAAAAATTTTTATAATTAATATAATAAAAAATTTTATAATCAAAATTATAAAAAAATTTATAATTAAAATTATAAAAAATTTTATATTTAAAATTATAAAAAATTTTATAACTAAATGTACTTGGGTTTTCATGACAAAGTGCTGACAAAAAGTACGAAAAAGCAGAAGTAGGGAAGAAACATGTTAATACGTTAACGTTCGAAATCGTTGAACAGGCTGAAAAATTAAAAAATATCGATTTTTCACTTTCAGGAAATTTCGATCCACCAATACCATGAGTTAGAAGATTAATGTTTCAATGTAGACTGGCAGCCGTCGCAGTGGCGCAAACGGTAAAACTGTAGAGAATTCTGAATTCTCGAAGCATAGAAAATTCGACCCGAGTTTATAAAAGTCCAATTAGACGTGACATAACCATACCAACACTGTATTACCATAACCACTGTGTTACCAAAACGACATAAACATACCATACAAACCAATTAAATTTTGGTTTCTACGGTCATCGTTAGGGCTGTGGCATTATGTTTATGTCACGTATAATTGGACCTTAATACCCAGATAAGTCAAGAAAAAAGTTTATCACAAATTTTTATTTATTTCATGTTGTAAAATTTTTTCCTTCCTTAAAATAATTGAATGAAAATTTAATTTCGTAAACTCAAGCATATTCAAACAAAATTGTTACTAGTGAACAGCCGATAAAATATATTGTCTCCATTATAAATTTGGATTTCCGGTGGCATTTTAAAACAATAATGTTTTTGATCATAAAATTGTCTTTTTTTTTAAATAAAATCTTTGGCATTTTGACAAAACATCAAACTATAAAAATGTTGAATAACATACGAGTTTTTATTCAAAAAACATTTTTGTTTAGGTTTTTAAAGTTTTGTATTATAAACCATGGTAGAATAAGTACAAGATATAGTCATTAGAAATTTTGTTCTCAATTTTAAAACCCATATAACGTCAAACGAAAGAAAATAAGGAAACAAATTAAAACAAAAACGAAGTTTTTCTTTAATTTTGGCTTATTTTATTATTTGATAAATATTATTTTTCAGAGTTTTTTTTTTAAAAACTTTTTGGTATCTTATAAATGCCAGAGAAATATAACACAGTGAAAACTCTCTATAGTGGACACTCTATTTAGCGAACACCTTCCTTTAATGGACAAAAACTCTGAAAAAAAGTGAAATATTCCATCCTCCAGCTTTGCACCCCAAAATGTGTCTACAATGCTGATGAAAGCAGTCTATACTACAGAGCACTTCCCAATTAAACACTAACCTTTAAAAACATAAAATGTACAGCAGGTAAACTGGCTATGGAAATGTTATTAGTGATACAAAAGACAAAAGAAGGTGCCTTTAGTAATTGGAAGAGCTGTTCGACCTTGATCATATAAGAACACCGCAATAGTAGACTTACCAATAATTTGGAAATCAAGCAAAAAGACCAGGATACAAATACTTCAGAAGCTCTTAATATCTTCACAATTTAATTTAAGACAGACAACTTTAAATAATTTTTTAAGCGAAAAAAAAATTAGAAATTACAAAACATTATTTATCATAAGATGCTTTGTGTCAGTGAATTTTTAAAAAGTGACCTTTAATTTATTTTACGTTATTGTTACGTTCACAAAAGAACTATTTATTTAATTAGTTAAGTTAAGTTCCTTAATATAGCGATACTGGATTACTCTTAATATATATTCTACGTCTAGGACTGCCCTTAAAGATTATACATATGTGGATAAACTAATGCTATGTTCACACTTGGGTTATTAAACTTATTTAAGCATCTCGAACATGATTAAGCTCTAATCACATCAAAATCGAGATGATTAACCATACATTGATTAAACTAAATCATTTCATTAATCACATAGAATCCTCTTAAAATAGCTCAAACTGGGTATGATGTAGAATCGGCCACAATAAACATACCTTTCAGGTGTACTACCAACCACGATTTCTACAATATGTTTTTATTTCGTCCTTAAATAATCCATCAATTGTCACAATTTCATCATTAATATTTTTAAAATAATCTTCTTACAACATTGTTAAAATATTTCTATCCATTTTTTAATACTTTAAAGAAATATAAATTTGTTTTTTGTGTTTTATTTTTTAATCAATTGGCTTTGATTAACATAATAAATATTTTGCTTAAACGCGTTTAAAAGCCCAAGTGTAAACATAGCAGGGGGGCTACTCACTACTATTGCGATGCGAAAGAAAATTTTAGCAAATCTAGAAATTGGTACTCTTTAATACGCATATGTCTTACGCATCTTTTAATTTTTTTTCTTTTCGTAAATCATCACTATATTTAACACTTTAGCATTTCATTGCTGTAAATCCACGCCATCTTTAATTTTTATTGCCACTATTGCTTCATTTTCAAAAATTGTGCGAAAGTGAAAGAGATTACCAAGTCGGCATTTAGCTTTCGCATCGAAATTGTTTTCGCATCGCAATAGAGAGTAGAACCCCAGGAGTTAATTTATTCAAACTCAAAAAGATCACTTTGTTCTGTACTAATCTGAAATTTTAATTATAATAAAAGCTGTAGCCGAATAATTTATTGATGATATCGACCCCTAACCGCGAAAATAACGTAACCGACATAATTTTCAATTTTTGTTTTTAATTTTTTATCTCCTAAAATGTCATGGTCACATAAAGTACCGTTACGATTTTATAGCAAACACAATTTTATCGTAAGCGACAAATTTCATACAAAATTTATATGAAATAAAATATAAAAAAAACTCTCTCCTGTAAAATTTGGTTTTTGGCGCTTACGTTATTTTCGCGGTTAGGGCTCGATATGATATACATAATTTTGAATTTTCTAATTTAAGGGAATAAAAAGGTTTTACCTGCCTGTCTCGTAAGCCAATAAAAAGGTATTTTTCTTTTGCAAAGGAAATCAAGTCTATGCTTAAAGTTCGTCAAATTTACTTTAGTCTAACACACAATCGTATTCGAAATTTTGGAATTAAGTTTATTTAAAAAACTCCTGATAAGACGTTTTGCATTTTTAATCTAAAAAACATTAGTTAAGGTTATTTTCTGATAAGGGAAATAAAGAAGGAGTAGATATGGTATCAAATAAAAAAAAAATATATAAAAATAAAAATTTTAACAGTAGAGGTAGATTCATCCATGTTGTACGGACAAAAACTTTGTCTGGCCAAAATTTCATAAATGAGAGTTTTCTGCAGACCGAATTATCTATTTCGGAAAATTTCTCCAGAATCTATTACTTTAACAAGGTCATAATACTTCAGCAAAGGATTACATTTTGCTTTGTTTTTAGGTTTTGTGTTAATAATAAATGAAAAAAGATGATTGCTCACAATTTTATGTCACAAACACAAAATTTGTACTAACAAATTTTATCTGTAGGCAACTCAGTTCTATAGTTTGTTTAGATAAAATATAAAAATAAATTAATTCAAGCTGAGAGTTGTTCGTTAAAAATATATTCTCTCTCAAAAAGAATGATTGTCCGGACAACATAGGTGAATCAACCTTAATCATATATATTTTCAGCTACTTAATCAAATAATATTAAAAACAATTAAATCTTCAACAGCCAGCATAACCAGCGAAATAGAAAGAGAAGTTGTGTGGTTTTTTTATAAAAACATTATAACCATTTCCTCAAAACCGAAATATTAAAAAAAAAAACATATTTGTACGTGGGATGGGTGAAATAATGAGACAATTAAACCCATTTCTAAAAATATTTTCAAAATGTATATTTTCAAATCTAAAAATTTAAATTTGTGGCGATATTGCAGCCATCGTGCTTTAAGGCCTTTGCGGGAAAACAGTTGTAAGTGGAATGATTTGGATCATTTTATACCAAACACATTTCACACAACATGGTTAAATTACCATGCTATGCGCCAAACCAATTCTGAGCTGACGATATGTATACAAAGTACATATTCAGGCCAAATTTTGTTATTTTTGCTTATTTCATTTAGCTTTTATCGTTTAAAAAGCCTCATTTTATGACAAAGTTGAATTAGAGTCTTTATACACCGCTTATAAGCATATAACGATTTTATTTATCCCAGCCAGACCCCTTATTCCGGAGGGACAGTTTTATGGAAGCTATATGAAATAATGAACCAATCTGACCAATTTTTAATACCAAATGAATCTGTCGCTTAGAAGTAATTTACACTAAAAGTGTTTTCTTTTCTACAAAAAAATACCTCCTTGTTCAAAGCTGCATGTATAAAATGTATTGACAACTCTGTAAAATTGCTATTTGTTATTTCTTTGAAGTTCGACTAAAAGAGGTTAAGTCAAAAACTATAATTTTTCGGAATCTTAATTCTTAAGACCAATTGATACCAAATGGAAGCAGTGAACGTATCCGTAGTCGGCTGATTGCAAGTTGAAGATCGTTAGTATGTAGTTTCAAATCACACTTGCTGAAGAGAAATTAAATCTTAATATTTTGCAATAATGAGTCAAAATGGAAAGCTAAGAAGTAATGCGAGACATTTTGAAACGTTCCTAATCAGGGGAAAAGGCTGTTGATATTGGAAGAAACTTTGGACTAGCCCATTTTACAATAAATCCATTTGTTTTTCCAGAGACGCTGATGAAATTAAAAAATTTGTTGTAACCGCAACATCGTTACAACATGAACAGGATACAAAATGAGGTCCTTTGAAAAAAATGGAGTCACTTCTTAGCATTTGGCTTGAAGATCAAAATCAGCTTAGAATGCCCTTAAGTCAAATGGTAATTCAAAAGAAAGCTTTAACTTTATTTAAGGATCTAAAAGAAAATTTTACGCTATCAAGTCTATCAAGACAAAATTAATTTTTTTTAGCTAAAAGAATTAGAAATTTTGAAAATCAATTCAAATGTATGAAAGATCAGGCTTCGGTTTGCGTCGTTTCTCCGGGCCCAATTAGCTACGCAAGCCGGGTTATTGGTGTATTATTTAAATGTACGTGTTTGCTTTTGCGCTGTCATTTTTAGCGACTACAATGTTTTCAGCCAAAAAAAAAATAACCTGTTTTACAGAACGTAAAGTACAATTAGTAAGGGGTTAATTTTTTAAAATAAAACATGCCACCCTTTTAGAGAGCAAAACATTTTGAACAAACGAACAACAAATTGCAATTTTTTTAAATAATATGTAATTTTTTTTTTTTTTTTTGAAAAGAAAACACCATAAATTTCATCTTTCCTAAGCTTCTATTTTGAGCCTTATCGTGCTTTTAATATGCAAAAAAAGTAAAAGTTCACATTATTTTACCAAAACATTAAATCCAGCAAACGTGTATGGGCTTAATGTGTTTGTTAACTGATGTGAACTTTATTTTTTTTTTACATAAGGGGGTTAGAATTTAAAGGCTTTCGAAATATATACATATAGTTTATAGGATACATGTTAATTATTTCGATAAGTGCAATTATGATTATAAAAAAAATTTTTTTTTCTAACAACTTTTCTTTCTACATCGAAGCATTCATTGTCTTTTCAAAGTTTCTTTTAATACCTTTTACAATACAGACACAATATTTTTCAAATTCGATACAGCTTTTGAAGATGATGTGATGATTTTAATTTTTAAAAAATAGACTCTTAGTTGTTAATGTTACCAGAACGAATTCCATAATATACATACACAGTACATACTACTAATTATTCAAACTGGTAAACAATTAATTTTTTTTTTTAATTATTGTAGAAGAAAAAAAATAATTTAAATAATATGGTAATACCTCAATATGAGAACAACAAATTTGTTTGTAGAAAATTCAAAGCCAAAAAACTCTTCAAAAATACATGTACTACAAACAAATGGCTAAGTGTTAAATATAATATTTCGGTGTAGGAAATTTTAAAATTAAGTAAACTACACATACGTACTTACATACATACAAATATAAATTATTTAATAATATTTATATAATCACTACATCATAAACTTCTAGTTCTTTAGAAAATTTTCAATTTAATTGTTTAAACGACAATAATTCACACCAATTTATAAAATTAGGAACCTATATATTTAGATACTGTCTAAATACATATACATAAGAGGAAATTAAAGGCAGATAGGACTCAAAACATAAATTATCTTCGAGCTGAAAATAAATTATAAAAAAAAAAAATATGAATTATAAAAATAAAAACAAAATTATAAAAAACTTTGTTAAACTTTAACAATTAAAAAAACGAGAAAAAAGCAACATAAAATTAAACAAAGACAAGAAGAGTTACAAGAGAAATATAGGCCCCTATTACGGTTAACAACTCAACTCTTAATTTTTGTATTATGGTTTACAACTTTGCTATATTGCGGTGAACAAAAACATAACAAAAATTACAACTGATCACAACCAGTTGTCTTAATTACAACTCAACTGAGTTGAGTTGTAAACCGTAATAGGGGCCATAACTTTTCGGTAGATTTTCACAATCTTCTTAAAAATCATTACGTGTAGGAAAATCTAATTTTAAACAAATTTTCAACAAAAATTGCAGTTGATAGAAAAAAAAATCAGTCAACGATTCGCAAAACTTATAGACGACTCAGTAATTTTTATGGCGTACATAGCGATAAGGATTATGTTGGGGCCTAACGGGTTTGTTAATAAACACAGTTGCCGCATATCATGTGAGAAAAATCCACAACAGACCCTACAGACTCCATTACATCCAGAAAAATACATGGTTCATGGGCAGGTGGAATAGAGTGGCTTAAAAGTGGACTTTCAAATTGTGCTTCGTCGAGAACAGCCGGCCTAAAAACTGTTTCTGGTGTTCAATATCGCAACATGAAAACCCAGTTCTCACTGCTAAAATTGGATAGTATTATTGCGGAAAACAATTGGTTTAACAACACGATACCATAGGCCATGAAACAATGCAATTACATCATGATTTTTCGTTCATTTTAGGACAAGCTTAATAATAATAAAACAATTATTATTTTACTGATTATACATACATATGTACTAGAGTTGTCAACCGATTAAGAATAATTCGATTAATCTATCAAACAAAAACAAACTCTTGTTCGAATAAGTTTAAAATGCTGGGGTCCAATTACCGCATTAGATATCGAGTAAACTATCGTATCGAGTTAACTATCGTATTTTTCTGAACACGATAGACACTGATGTATCGAATGAAAACTCGAGATGTAATGTCTTTGGTTACTCGATATCGAATGCTATCATCTCAAGTTACGATATACTTCATTCGATATCGAGTGTCATGATACCAAAATAAAAGATTTCGATCAATTTTGCTCGATATCGTTTGCGGTGATTAGACCCCTGATTTGTGAATAACGAATAAATCGATTAATTAATGTCGATTAATCGATTAATTAATTAATGGCCTGGCCTGTTTGTTCGTCGATTTCGAACGAAGACTTCGTTCGCTTAACTTACATGTAAAACAAATTCTTCGTTCGAAATCGACGAACAGGCCAGGCCGTAAATAAAAGCTTAGAATTTTATTTATTCTCATACGTTTTAGTGATTTTAAACAAAATGTAGGAAAGGTAAAAAATATTGTAGCCATAGCCCTGATTGTAATTAATCTCAATCTTTAGTAAGCAAAACCCGTGTTGGGTACTCATAGTATTTGAAAACTGTATTTTATGTTCTTATTAAACAAATCTTTGACAAACAATTGTAACAGCTGTTTTCTTTTTTAACCAAACGTTAAAAATTTTTCAGGAAAGGGGATCTTGCACTCTCGGATGAAAAACTTGTAAATAAACAATAAGCTAAAAAATAAAGAATTATCATGAAAGTAGAAAATGTTGTTTTGTATTATATATGGGCATTTCCCCAGAATGGTCTACCAGGATGAAAAAATAAAATGTTGATAATCATCGTCTTTTATTGTTTATTATTATAAAAAAATCTATGTTGTTATAAAAGAATGGTTTCATAGCATATCTCAGCGGTTTTACTTGAGGAAATTGCGCTGGAAACTGGAAAATTTTATATTTTCTTATATTTGCTACTTCTAAAGACATTTTTATGTACTTAGTTTACATGCAAAAAATATGTTATGTTTACACTCTTTCTTCATAATCTCTCCATTACAATCAATTGTAAATTGAGTATTAAGTTGCTTTTTAAGGAAATTTGAAGATATTTATGGGAATCTGCATGGTGATAATAATAAAAAAACATATGGAAAAATCGTACGTTCGCGACCCGTACGTTCGCGACCGGTACATAAGCCAATTAAACAAAAACCAAAAGAGATATTTTATTTTGTAAATACTGTATGGAGACCTTCATTAATACACTTTTGAAATTAATTAATCACTTTTGAATATTTCGTCCCATTACGCAGATTTTTACATTTCACTACGTCAGCCAAAGTTGACTTCTATTTTGCGTACGTTCGTGACCACATGTTTATAACTATTATTATTATGAAAACTTAAACTCGATGAAATCCATCTTTTGCACTAAGCATACATCTACCAAAATGCTATCGAATCGCAAAAAAAATGCTAGGAAAAGTTTTGTTTTCTATATTAGTTGTGCATCAAAAGCGTACGAACGTACGTTCGCGACCCCAGGAAATGCCCATATATTTTTTTTGATTATATATATCTTTGCCATTTGCGTAAGTGTCACAATATTACAATTAAAAACCGATGTAGTGGAGGAAAATTTAAAAAAAAATTCCGAACTTGTTCCAGTGGAATATTATATTATTATATAGAGACAGCGGTTGTTCTATAGAAGAAATTGTAGGCTGGAGATGGAAGGTCTGCAAAAGCCTTTCGAATATCCAAAGTAGTATCCGATTATTTAAGAATTAAGGGTTTTACGATTCCTTTTAGTAATACAACGATATGGAGTTAAGAAGAAAAGTTTTGCGCATCAAAAACAGAAGAAGTCATAGCGGATTTGAGAAAAAATAATGAAGAATATGGAAGATTTTCCATAGTTGTAGATGAATAGACGGATGTTTCTTTTTTAAAATATGTAATTTTTTTGTAAAAATAATTTTTTTTTCGTTATTCTCATCGATTAATCGAATAATCTTTTAGATTTAATCGTTTGATCGAACGAACAAAAACAATAATTTGAATTTTTCGAACAAAGTTGAAAGGCGAATAATTGACAACTCTAATATGTACATATAATAATTTCCAAATAATAAAAACAATTTTTTTCTTCCCTTACTTATGATGATATTTTTAGAGATTGTGAAATTTTCCAACTCTTAATTAAAAACACAAAAACTTAACTACAAAAACACAAAGGGCAAAAGAAACATAAACGAAAAAAAAAAAAAACATTATTGAGCGATATACATGTGTACTTTGCAAAAAAGCTTGAAGGGATAAACAAAGTATGTATGTATTAGTAAAGTAGAAGAGTATTTTACATATTAATATTTTCACTAGAAGTATTATTATTATTATTATTGGTGATCATTTGATTTGATGAAGTAACAACAATATTATGGGATAAACGTGTTGCTGCTACTGCTGAAATTGCACCCGATGAGGATGAAGTTGGCGTTGAAGTTGGTGCAGTCAAAGAGGATGTTTTTGTAGATGAATTATTTTGTCGTAAATCCATTAACATTTGATCCTGTATTGAATCCGTAGACATAGGGCTCTCTAATAAACATTATAAAAATTTCATATTTAAATTGGATTTCGAGTATACATAGTGATAAAAAGACAACAACGATGAACTAAAAATAACATGTACATATTTGTTTGTGAAAAAGGTAGCAAAATGTCGACGAGAAAAAAAACATTAGAAAGGTTTTTATTAAAAAAAATTATATGTATATATTAATTATTAAAAAAAAAATAATTTATTTTGTTGTTTCTTTTACAATAACTTTTTCCTCAATAAAAACAAATAAATTTATATAAACGTTATAGTTAATAGTAGTAGTACTTAATAAAACAAAATTTTTTTAAAACAAATAAGTCTATCAGGCGTGTTCTAGAAATCTAAAGGAAATGAATTAAAAATCGTACAAACTTTTAAAAGGATCATGTAATGAAAGATCATAAAAATATTCCATTTTATCTACTTCATTCTTTAAGTATCAATTATTTTTACAAGAACAACGCTTAAAACCACGAAAAACTGCCGTCGTTTTGTAAATAATTGAGCTTGAAAACTCGTTCGATTTCAGTTTCACTTTATTTCGATTTCTAGAACAGGCCCGCATATCAAGGCACATTCATAAAGTATATATGTATATGCATCAGAGAGAGTTATGCTGGCTATCATTTTTTTGTATGGAGTTTGACATTTGGAATACATAAGATAAAAAAAAACTCCATAAAAATGACAGCCAGCTAAACTCTCTCTTATGAATGTGCTTTGGTCTAATAAAACAAAATTATTAAAAGTTTACAAAATGGGGTAAAGGAAAACGATTTGAGTAATTTAATAATAAAATAAAACAAAAAAATATATATATGTATATGAATGTATTAGGCCTGTTTTGCAAATCACTTTTACTCAAATCACGTGATTTCAAATCACATGTGCCTACTAAAATCACACGTGTGATATTTTAGTGTTCCGTTTTTGTGTGATCTTCAATTGCCGAAAGCACACCCAGAAACACAAAAACGGTATGACTTTCAGAACACCACAAAATCACGCTCGTGATTTCCAAAACACGTGATTTGAAATCACGTGATTTTCAGAACAGGACCGTATATTCTAACATTTAAGGTTTGTTGTATTAAGATTAATTTTACTTTTTAATCACACGACTTATGGTAACATAATCTTGTGCTTTCTGAAGGGACGTTGATTCTGAATTTCGACCATTACTTTCATTTGTACGTGTGATAGTAATACCATTCGTTCGCAAATGATTGTTATTATTGTCTTTATTACTATTGCTGTTGTTGTTGTTGTTGTTATCTTCAACGGAACTAATAATTATATCAATACGATTTAATACTGTGTTATAATGACGATAAAAATCACTATTTGACAAATTGTAAGCATAATTTGATCTTAATGTATGGGGCGAAAGTTCTTTAGATTTATTCGTGATGGATTTAATAACTAGATAAAAGAAAAAGAAAAGTATCAAATAGTTTACAGGTGCATATGATGGATGTGGAACACACAAACGAAAACCAGACACACAAACATTTATTAGTTTACAAAAACACACACACTCTTACATACATATATGTACATATATGTATTATACGAATAATTTTTTAATATTTAAAATTTTTTATAGTTTAAAATATGTACAATATTTTGATAATTATCATTACAAATTTCATCTGGAAAAGTTCATGTTAGGAAGTAATTTCATATTAACTAGTATTTATATAAAAACTCAGAGATCTTGAGCTAATATTAGTTTAAAATTTTTCAGCAATTACAAAATCCATTAATTGTTGAATACTTTTCTTATTACAAGTCACGAAATTGGAACCAGGAACTAATCAAAAACCTTTACCGTGAACTTGTTGTTTCTAGAATTTTGAACAGCCTCCCTACTTGTTTTCAAAGCCCTACAAAACAATAAAAATGTTTAAATATCCCAATAGATTAATGAAATATGTACAAGAATTAAATTATTGATTTAATAAAAGAAACAACGTAATCGGGCCCTGACATGCATATTCTCAAAAAGTCACAATTTAATTAAGACCGAATATTATTGTATTGTTACTTTTGCTTTGGCTTTCTCACAAAAACAAATCCACTTACAGTCTACATCCCACCTGACCTGAGATTCGAAAAAATTGAAAGTTCACTAAGGCGAAGAGTTTTCGTAACAAAAATGTTCGATAAATAGTCGATGATATTTAATATAGCGAATGTTCTTTTCTTTGAACAATTCTCGAAATTTTACCGACAGTCAAGATTCGAAAATGTGTTATTTTTCATTAGCTAAAACATTCGAGTTTTTTTCTTTTTTGATAAAATCTCGAAACAAAAATGAGTGCTATATTTTTTAATTTTGACAAATCCTCGAACATTTATTTTGTTTACCGTTAAATAATTTTTTTAATATTTTTTATTTTTCAAATTATCACCAAAGGTTCGGTAAAACTATTTTGATCGAATTTTTAGCGAAAAGAAGTAACGGAGTTTTTTTTTGTTGAAACATAAAAACAGAAAAACATTTTATTTGTGATTTAGACTTTATAATTCTTTTTTTTTGCATTTATATTTATCTAAGACTGATTAATTATTATACATACATATAAATATGTTAACATACACAATTTAAATATTTTACTTTATGTATTTTCTTTGGCGATTCAAATTTTTTTATTTTATGTTTTTCATTAAAATAAACATTTATTAGTATGTAGCATTGTACATTTTAATATAATTAATTTGAAAAAATAATATTAACAAAATATTAATTTTAAATAAATTAATTAAATATTAAAACGATAAAAATTGTTTGATTTGGACCAAAATGACATTGAAACATAACAATAATCATTCGATATCGAAGTATTACTAACGATAGTAATGACGAATACTTAGCGATATCGAATTTGACTGATAACAATATCTCCAGATAAGGTTTCTCGATATCGTCAAAGTTATCTTTTGTAAACATTTCACAATATTGAATAAGATGTTTTGGCAAACATTTTTCGATACCACTATCGAAACATTAGCAAAGGAATTTTCAAACCGCAATTAATATTGCTAAATCTTCGTTTCTAATTCTTTATCGAACCTTCGAAATCGATAGCTTTTTTGGATCAAACTGAGCGACATGTAAACAATTTTCAATTCGTTTTTGAGTGTCGATCTCGAAAGATTAACACAGTAAATGTTCGAGATATATTCGTTGGCAATATCATTAACGAAAGTCTTGGTCAGGTGGGATTAAGTGAAATCAAACTGTGTTAGTGAATGCAGACAATTTTTCCTTGCTATATAAGCAATGAACGTGAAGCCATCAAGAAAATTTACAGAATTGCTCCCTTTGTAAAATTTATTACGAACAATATTAATCGTGAAAAAGAGAAAACTGATTCACAAACATAATGCGTCTGCTATCAACTAAATCCCTCTTCTACACTATAATATTCAAAGTTCAAATAAGAAAAGAACTTCTCGAAATATGCATGGTTACCAGTAATATAAATTTTGCTTTGGGATAATGATTTAGTCATGGTAATTAAAATTTATTCTATTTAAAAAGAATTCGACAGTTTTAAATGTTAAAGTATTTACATCATGCTAGAAACACAACTGGGACGAACGAGGACTTTCGCCCAACACGACGAATTTTTTAGTAAAAAATCGCTGTGAAAATTCGACATATCAAGCACAATAATGACGAAAAATAACAGCTGGTGTTATATAGATAGAGTTGTGCGTGTGACCATATTAAAAAAATATTAACAAAAATACTAAAATAGTTAACTATTTTTCATATTTATATTAAGTCCTCGTCCACATTATGAAACATTTGCTGCGAAACATTTGAGTTTGTTAATGAAAGGGAAAAGACGAATGAAAAAGTGTACTTTGTTTCGTGTACATGCAGTTTTTGTGAATTTGTTATTGAAAGAAACATAGAATGTTATTGAAAGAAAGAGAGAAGTCATACAAAATGCTGCAAAACAAAAGTTCTGTTTTATGAACACGAATGCAGTTTCAAAAGAGAATTGAAGAAAGTTTCTGCAGCATATGTTTCATTATATGGACGAGGACAAAATGCTATAAAATAAAAATAAAACAATTACACAGGTTTACAAAATTTCGAAAAAAATTTTCATTTGCTAGAAATTACAGTTGTTTCTTTAGCTATTTGAAACACAGTTTTGTTTTCATCACCTGTAGTTTTCGCGATATAGCAAAAAAAAAAGGCACCTTCACCACATACAGTAGCATAACTTGAGAAGGAGTTTTCCTTTTCAGTAAAAAAAAAATCCGAAGTACGTCAACAAAATTATCTTTAGGTCGTGCAAACATTGCTTTTAAATTTGCTTAGTAGTTTCAGATATATCATTAACGTGAAAACAAAAATGCTAAAAATAAAAATTATTTTTTTTTGGTCAAACTTTAACGTCAGGTATGTTCTAGGTTTCGACTCAAATTGAAAACGAAAAATTTTTTGAACAAGCATAATTCATATAATTCCGTATAATTCGAAGTTTTTGTTCGAAAAAAACTTTAGTTGAACTAAAGATCGCTAATTTGCGAACCGCAGCATGATAGCAAAGTCTTATATTTATTTAAAATCGCGAAAGCTGTAAAGAATCATATCGCGTACAAAAAATTGCCAACTTTTATACAAACCCTAAAATTTTTTGAAATTGCCAAATGGGTAAAAAAATTTAAATGCCGGTAAATAACAAAAAAAAAATTTGCAAAAATAGCGAAAATTTTTAAAATTTCAAACAAGCCATAAAATTGATTAAACGTGCTTAAAACTATTAGGAATGGCGAAAATTCTGTAAAAATTGCAAAATTAGCGGAAATTCGCAAAAGTTTGCTAACAGCGGCATGATAGCAAAGTCTACTATTTATTTTTAACCGTTGAAGCTGATTCTGAACAAATCGCTTACATCGCGAACATGGCTAAAATTCGCAAAAATTTGAGCTATAATTTCATCAAAATCAATGAAAAAGTAGATTTAAATTTGTGGGTTAGTTAGAGCCTTTTGCGTAACGATAACGATATATTTTTGATTTAATTGGATAAAGAACATTTTAAATTAAAAACAAAATTTTTTTGTTAAAAATGTTTTCATATAAAGGGTGTTTTTTATAGAGTGATACAAGTTTAAATCATAATAAAACATAGTAATATATTTTTGATATCAATGAAACGGTCTTTATTGGATAGAAAATTTTATGACATTAATGTTTAAATATAATTTCGGTCATATGGCCGCCACGGGTGTCGCGTAGAAAGCGCAATCTGGAACACCAACTTCAACAACTTTTCGCATTCTGACCATCATCGTTTTGGAAGACATATGGGCCACTGACTACGCCAGCCTATAAAGCGCACCAAACAGTTATTTTCTGTCAATGTAATGCTGTTTCGACAAAAGCTTGTGGATTCTCCTCACTCCAAATGCGACAATTCTGCTTATTCGCCTACCAATTCAACCAGAAATGGGCTTCATCGGAAAAAAATTTTGAATGGAAATTCAAAATCAATATCAATTTGTGCTTCAGCCCATTCGCCGAATTGGCGGCGCATACGCTGGTCGTTTGGCTTAAAATCCTGCACAAATTGAATCTTGAAAGCTTTTTATGACAAGATCCTTTCGTAAAATCTTCCATAAAGTGGAAGGACACAACCCCAGTTGCTGAGAACGGAGATAAATTGATTGATTAGGATCATCTTCAATGCTTTCCTGTGCAGCGGGATGCACATTATAAGCAACAGTAAATTTGGTCCGAAAACGATCTATTGCTCTTCGAATAAGTCGCTCTGAAGGACGATTATATACGCCATAAAATGGAAGAAGAGCACAGCACGATGAGTTTGACGAATACAATTTGCACGCGCTGCTCTGGTGTAAGTCGATTCATAATGAAATTTCAAATCAAACTAAACAAAAAGCAACTATCAGCTGTTAAATGGGTGCTCAAATAAAGCAGTAATGCCAACTCAAAGTTGTGACACTCTAAAGCTACGGTCAGACTCATCAAATATTTGACGAAAAAACGGGACCAACAACCAAACTAAAAAATCATTTCGCTTAATATCAATATTTATTTTGATTAAAATACCACATCTTACAAAAAACTGTTTTTTGCTATGTCTAGTAGTATAATTAGTTTATTTTGTAATATTAAGACCATTTTAAATCTCACTTACTATTAACAAAAGTAGGAGTTACGCTTATTTGATCGAATATTTAATAAGTGTGACCGTAGCTTAAGACACTCTCTATTAGAAATAATTTTTGCGCGTCTAAAAAATTCTGTTGTCGAACTCTGATTTTTTTTTGTTTTACTGTAAAAAGCAACAGCCTTCTCAAATTATGCTAACATATGTATAACAAATTATACATTGAAAATATGCAATGCTGTAACTACAACAATTATAATCAAGATTCGTGATTTATGAGTTTCATTTCAATTTTAGAGTTCTATAGCATCAATTGGAAATGGCATTTTGTATAATTACAGTTCGAACAATTTTTAGCTTCTAAATTACTAAAATAATAAAGTTGTTAAATTACAAAAAACAGTAGTTGTCAGTTAGCCATAATATAAGATAGGAAAGTTCTTTATTACAGTGGATACCGGCGACCTTTATCCTAGAGCATTTTTAACATGTGTCATTTTTAATTGACGCCTAAATAGTATATTACTTTATAGGTCACTTAACCCATTGCTTAGGAGAAAATAAAAATCAAAAAATAACTGTTAATTTTGTTCGAAACAATAAAAATCAAAATTTTAAAAATCAATATATTTTATCACAGACAGGTTCATAAGGATCAATATGGTATACTTCAATCAGTTTTTCGACATTTACTTCTAAAGGGTGGTTAAATTGTAAGGGCCGATGTTGAATGTGAACCACACCTAAACGCCAAGTTTTTTTCCGAATTTTATTTGACATTTCTCTATTTCAGACTTACTCAATTTGAACCATGGAGAGATACACAATCCAACAACGTGTTAAAGTTATCCAGACTTATTATGAAAATGGATGATAAATTTCGAAGAAAATCATCTTCAGTGATGAGGCACATTTTCACCTCAGTGGATTTGTCGATAAGCAGAATTTCCGCATTTGGGCGAATAATAATCCAAGAGTGATTGTCGAAAAACCAATGCACCCACAAAGAGTGACTGTTTGGTGCGGTTTATGGGCTGGCGGCATCATCGGGCCGTATTTTTTCCAAAATGAGGCCGTTCAGGCAGTTACTGTGAATGGTGTTCGCTATCGTGAGATGATAACGAACTTTTTATGGCCCGAATTGGAAGATATGGATGTGGACGATATGTGGTTTCAGCAGGACGGTGCCACTTGCCACACAGCTAACGAAACAATGGCTCTTTTGCGCAACAAATTCAATGGCCGTGTTATCTCACGTAATGGCGATGTCAATTGGCCGCCAAGATCATGTGATTTGACACCGTTGGACTTTTTTCTTTGGGGTTATTTGAAAGAAAAGGTGTACGTCGATAAGCCAGCAACAATTCAAGAGGTAAAGGATGAGATAATTCGGCACATTAACGGCATAGAACCTCCATTATGCCTCAGGGTCATCGAAAATTTGGACCATCGGATGGAGGTGTGCCGCCGTGGTCGCGGCGCCCATTTGGCCGATATTTTGTTCCATACATAATTGAGTAATACCAATATATCATAATAAAATAAAATTACAATAATTTCCTAAATAGTTTGTGTTTTATTCAAAATCAACATCGGCCCTTGAAATTTAACCACCCTTTATATGCTTTTTTTGTTTTAAAACTCCAATAAAACTGTTATTTTCGGTCCCTGGTTACAAGCAAACCTCAGCCTAAGCCTGAATATTCCTTGCTGCTCTTTAGGTACTTATAAGATGCAGCCAGCACGATCTCAGAACGACATTTACCAAAAAACAAGACTAGACCTGTTTTTCTTTTACCACTGGATCCCGTAGTATCCGATAGGATTTTGAAGATCTGCAAATGTTTTACCCAAACAACAAACTTAAGGTTAAAACAAGTATACATAAAACACTCGGAGCGAAGTTGTATCAGACAAGTTGACGATCATACACAATCCAATATTACATTCTGCTGCGCTATTAGCTAACTTTATCGAATTCAAAATGAAGCACACATTTTTGAGTCATTGACGTGGATAGCGAAATTCGATGTAAATTCATAGTTTTTGGTTTTTTATTTAATTCTTAAATTTAAATCAGGGGTGTGCTGGAAATCGAAAATGTCAAACGCAAGAATTTGGAAGTTGTTTTTAATACACTTTTAACCTAATTTTTGTTATAAAATTCTGTTTAAGAGAGAAATATTTGTATAATAATTGTCATCAAGTTGTTTAATTACAGAAATCTTTATAAAAAACGAATTTTAAAATTCTTGCGTTTTACGTTTTTGATTTCCAGCACATCCCTGAATTAAATCATATTTTTTGTGATTTGAAAACTGAAGAATCGTGTTTTATTAATCCATAGTTTTCATTTTTATTTTTTCAAACGATTTTAAGCAATATGAGTTAATTTTTTATGTTTAACAAATACGTTGCTTTCATATTTATAACTTAAATTTATATTAATATACTCTCCAAATATTTAACAATTATATTCACTAGAATCATCATCAAGTAAAACTTGAGTTATTCGTTTATTTTTGCGAACGGTCTTTTGTTTCCTCTGTCTCGGGCAAACGCGTTGCGCTAAGTTCAAAATATCTTTTTGGGGCACACAAGGTAAATCATAGACATTGAATGATTTCTGTTGTATAAGCTCATCATTATGGGAAGATCCAATACTATTACTATAAACGTCACAATCAAAACGATTTTCATGATTTGTTAAATCCACAATATTGTTACTTCCACCAATAGTTACTGTCTTTATCAATATTTCAAAAAAGCCGCTAAGTTTTATTGTGAATAAAAACGATATAAATGCCAACAGAAATCTTGATATATAAAAAGCATCATTACGAATCCAGCTTGATAATTGTGGCGCATTATACAACAGGAAATTATGATTAGCACTTAAAACATATTGACCCAGAAAATGGCAAAACAAGTTCAATAATTTAAGACTTGGCAACCATACTTGTCGTACAATTAAATCGGTACCATATAGTATTAAAGTCAACTCCATAAGAAAAATCAAAAACTTTTGGGGCATGCGTGTTGGTTTGGGCAACCATGTACGAAGCTTCGCAAGCATACCAAGAACAGATAATACAAATAAAGTAGAGGCTGCATTGGGTGATAACAAAGGCAACTTTGAATAACGCAATTCTATCATACTCAGTCCAAACAAATGCATAAATGTTCCCATGCAAATTATTGACGATGTTTCAAAAAATCTTAAATTCATTGTTTTACTTTAGAATATTTTCACCGCGATATAATTTTAATGGTAAATATTGATATAGAAGATTTTTTAATTTAAATTGAATTTTGAATACTTTCAAAAATTTTAAAAAGAAATTTTTGAATTTATGAAAATTTTTTTGAAATAAATTTCAACGTAGAGAAAATAAATGGAACAATAAAGGCCCAACCAAGGCGAATTCATTACAGGTGGTCTTAAAAGCCCTGCTCTAGGCGAATTCTTACATAGGGTGGTGGCAATACTGCAACAAGTACCAACACCATCCACCAATCACGTCAAAAGTTGCACCCTTGCGAAAAAGCAAAAGTGCAAAAATATAACAACAACCACAGACATTTATTTCGCACAAACGATGCAAAATTGTCAGGGTCTAAGAGGGAGTTAACACGGTGTCTTTCCAGATATGTCCGTTTTTGACATTCTCTTTTAAACATTGGTAGCATGTTTTTTTTTTTTTTTGTCTTTTCACGATGTCTTTCCAAACATGTCTGTTTTCATATCTAATAGTCTAATTTACATATACATACAAATTGAAGACATTAAAATTCATATAAACAAACATGAAAACTCATTTCGTGTCTGTTTGGCAACCCCTCTTTCTTCTCTACCCCGATCGCCTAAAAACAAAACAGACGTGTTTGTCAGACATGTCTGAAAAGACACCGTGTAAACTCCCTCTAAGTAAGCGCAAATTTATCAGAGTAAAAGCTTAAAAATGTTGCAACTTTTAATGGCATTGCCAAATTGAAAGAAAAAAAACAATACTTAAAGTGCAATGTGTGCAGTGTTACCAGCAGCAAAATTCACAGCTACACTTGAGATGAAGCAAAATTACCCGATTTAAATGAAATTACACCTAATATAAAATTCAAGTTTTATTTAATTAAAAAAAAAAAAAAAACAAAACACGACAAACTCATTGAAAGAAGATTAATATTAGTCAAACTGTTAAGCTTATTATTGTAGCTTAAAATAAATTAACAAATATAAAATTAAAGATTTAAAAATTATTAATAAAACATAAAATAAAACTCCCACATTTGGTTGCATATATCTAGAGAAGGTTCAAAATGCCCATTGCCATTCCTTTATAATGGGTGTTTTTAAGCCCGATAGAGCTTACGAAAGGTTAGCTGTCAAACGAACTGTCATACTGCTCTCACTTTTTGCTCAGGCAGATCATCATGAATAGATTCATGCTTTAACAACGCCACCAAATCATAAAAATTAACTTTGAAAATCAGCCATCGATTCTCGCACCTTATAGGCGACTTCATGATTTAAATGACGCAACTTATTTTTTTAAATTGAAGAGGATGTGTTGATTTAGAGAAAATAAACTGTCAATTAGATTTCAAGGCCGTGTGATGTGAAACCTCTTGATTGTTTTCCGTTGGGATGTGAAGTCACTGGTTTATGCTGATAAACCAGCAACAATTGACGTCTTGGAGTTAAACATTGTTCATTTAATTGGTTACTTGCAGCCAGAAATGCTCGAAAAAGAGGAACAAAATTGTTTAGTAAACAAAATGCCTGCAGCGTTTTATACAACTGTCCCTTTCGGAATTCAGTTAAGGGCGTAAAATATTCTTCAAACTAAAGCATTTGAAAGTTGCCAGATAAAAAAATTAATTATTAGCTCAATTATGAATTAAAATTCCCCGGCAGTTTATTCCCTTCTCCCATTTTTACAATTGAATTTAAATACGAAAATGGGAAAAGGGAAAAAACTCCCGGGAAATTTGTATCCACAATTGGGCTGTATATGTTGGAATATTGGAAACATTTCTTCCCCCAGGCTAGTTTTTAGTTTGAATAACTTTATTCCATAGACCTCAGGTTCTAAATCACTATGATAGCCATCTTTGTCCAAATCTAAGAGTCCATCTTGCGACTTTCATTATCGAGCTTTTGAAGACTTTTCTTAAAAAGAAGCCGAGACTTTGGTTCAGAAGACTGTGCATTTTTTTATCAACAATATTTAAAAAGAAATAAATGTCATCACTGATATCGAATCTTGATTTTATTTGGGTATCTGAAGTAAGAATTTAAAATTACACCTGAACTACACCTAAGAGAAATTACCCACGCTCTACCCACGACAGTAAAAATTATACCAAATTCGGGTAATTACCCACAAAGTGGCAACACTGAATGTGTGTGAAGGTAAATTCGAATTTAACTAGCAAAGACGCAAACCATATTTTTTAACATTGCTTATTTTGCAGCTAACAGGGCAATGTAGTAATATACTAGTTTTACAACTGTGCTATTTTGCAAACGTAAAAAAAAATTGACGTGAATACCTTCATTGCATTTTATTTGTTACTTTCGTTGTTCGATATGTCAAAAGCAAGTAACTTTTGACATTCCTCTATCTAATTTGTGCTGTGCTTTCAACGCCACCTGAAAAATGAATTCGCCTTGGCCCTGCTGGATGTCAAAATTTTGTTTCCTATCTTTGTTTCTGTTTTGTTTTGTTTCTGTGTTTGACATTGTACAATGATTTTACAAAAACAAATTGCTTTTCGTTTTTGTAATGGGTGTTTTTTTCAGTGGTATAGAACTTCGAATTGAAATAAAACACAAGAAAATCGTTTTAATGACCATCAATTTGGCTTTATTGGAAGGATAATTTTATGCCATTAATGTTTAAATATGATTTCAGGCATGTGGCCGCCGCGGCTGGCTCGAATAAAGCCAACTCTACAGGTCCAATTTTCAACCACTTTTTCGAGCATATGGGGCCGTATGTCGGCAATAACGGCACGAATGTTGGCTTCCAATGACCCTAACGTTTCTGGTTTGTTGGCGTAGACGAGCGACTTCACATATCCCCAAAGAAAATAATCCAATGGTGTCAAATCACACGATCTTGGTGGCCAATTGACAGGTCCATTCCGCGAAATTATGCGCTCATCGAATGTTTCCTTCAATAAATCGATTGTGGCGAGCGCTTTGTGGCATGTAGCGCCATCTTGTTGGAACCACAACTCATCCACATTCATGCCATCCAATTCGGGAACAAAATAGTCGGTTATCATGGCTCTATACCGGTCTCCATTAACGGTAACTGCCTCTCCAGCATTATTTCGGAAGTATGGCCCAATGACTCCACCAGCCCATAGAGCACACCAAACAGTCAGTTTTTGTGGATGTAATGGCGTCTCATGTGGATTCTCTTCACTCCAAATGCGGCAATTTTGCTTGTCGACGTAGCCATTCAACCAAAAATGAGCCTCATCACTGAACAAAAATTTGCGATGAAAATCAGCATCGAGATCAATCTCATTTTCGGCCCATACACCAAAATCACGACGCATTGCATGGTCTCGCGGCTTTAATTCTTGCACAAGCTGGATCTTGTAAGGTCGCAAGCCAAGATCTTTGCGCAAAATCTTCCATAAAGTTGATGGACAAAGCTCCAACTGCTGTGCACGGTGGCGAATCGATTCATTCGGGTCCTCTTCAACACTTTGCTCTACAGCGGCAATTGTTTCTTCGGTGCGCACTGTTCGACGTCTCTGCGGATGCGTATTATCACATAGAGTAAACGTAGTGCGAAAACGATCCATGGTTAACCGAATTAATTGCTCTGATGGACGATTATGTCGACCATAAAATGGACGGAGCTTGCGGTAAACTTCGCGAACTGAACCGTTATTTTCGAAATAAATTTGCACGATTTGCAAGCGTTGTTCTTTTGTCAACCTGTTCATGATGAAATGGCAAACCAAACTGAACATAAATGACATTAGAGTTGCCAGATTTGACCACAAAATGCCAGTTTTATCTCTATTCGAAAAACAAACCTGTAAAAAAAACACCCGATACGAGTTGTACTTGTTGTAGTACCGAGATTACCTGTAATGAATTCGCATTGAGCCCAACCATGGTACAATTAGCAAGGTAACACTAGTTCTACAACAAAGCAAAAACAATATGTATTTTGTTGGTAGAAAAACCTGATCTTCAAAAATTTGTGTATATCTATAACAACAAACACTCTCATTTGTAAACAAACAAAATTGTAAACAAATTCTAACATACCCCTACAGATAATATTGGACTACGTGGTCCATTGTGGCTTAAATGGACTACTTACAACATGGTCCAATCTACTGTAATATGGACCATGTTATAAGAAATTAACATGCAGTGCTGCCACCAACTGCATGATGTATACTTTTATAGTTTACAGTATTACACATTGGTAGACCTGATGGTGTCCATTATTAATTGTTTATTTAAAAGTGAAAATTTGTGAAAGAAAGGTAAAAAAATTAAAAATACCAAGTAAATATATTTAATAATAGCAATAATAGACTACAGGGCACGCCATAAGAGTTAAAAATGAAAAATGCTTAAGCTACCCCTTTAGTGTACTCCATACTGTAGTGACATGGAGTACTTTTAAAATAAACCCACTTTAGTACTCCATGGAGTAGTTTAGGGACTACTTCGGTGGGTTATATGGTCCCCTCCTAGGACATCGTAATGTTAAATGGACCACCTTTTACCCATATATTTGGAGTAGTTTTGGAGTACTCCTACTCCTATAAGGACTACTCTTTACATGCATGTATGGACTAGTCTCGTTATCTGCAGGGACTGTAAGGTTCGTAAACAATATTCAGCTGAGCTACTGGGGTTACCGTATTAGTTGTAACATAGGCCAAACTATAATGAGGCATTATTTGTAAAGCGGACAACACAATTAAAAAAAATTTTGTTGGAATTTCTTTATATTTTATATAACTATAGTTCTAGTAGATATAAATGAGTGTGCGAAAATTTTTTTGTATGATATTTATTTGTCGAATACTAAGAACTAATAAAAAAAAAAATTTTAAGTGATTCTTATAGGAAATCGACTGATCTTTAAATGTAAAAATTAGTTTGAAAAAAAAAATTTTCTATCTTCAAAACCGGAAAATGACGAATTTAAATTACAATTTTCTAATTTTGACCTAATTTTTTTTATTTTGTTTTTAACTGAAATTAGCCTTTAGTGTCCTTTAGAGTGGTGTGACGTTATAAGAAAACTAATATGTTAAAGGGGGTGGTGGGGTTTGAAGAATGTCCAAATGAATGAAGAAAAATGGAATTTTTAATAAACAATTAAATTGTAAAATACATTAATAAATAAAGATAGGCGTTCTACTGTTTTTTTTTTTTTCAGAAAACAAGTATTTTATTGCATTTTACGAAAGTTTATTAATTGATGTTTAATAAAAGAAAAATTAATTCTAAAAAAGCACTTTTAATGCGTTTTTTAAAACAATATTTGAGTCCTTTCTCTAATTGTGCTTCTTTCATCAATCATATACATCTAAATCGTACTTTTGTCAGCCTTTTTTATTTCTGCCTCCAGGCGATATGTCTTGATATGTACCTCCTCATTGATTTTTGAACCATAACGCAATTGAAATACTTCAGAGTCTACCCGTCTTTTAATTTTAAAACAACAACAACTTTGGGCAAAACATCTGCAGGATTCAAAAGGTTTTGAACATTTTCATCATCCTGCACTGAACAGTGCCATATTGTCACTTCTTCGGCCACACATTCACATTCTTCCGACGATTCCAAAACATGTTTTTCACAATCCTCCAGGTTAAGAGTTTGGCGTGCGCATCCCACTGCTACAACCTCATCGCTGTGTAAGACTTTCAAAACGTGCGCGGCTTATTTGATTATTGAAATCTACACCATCCGTTAAGGCTAGATTACACTATTATACTTTGTATTAATACATGTCAAAAACTCAAGTAATATGACAAAGTGTGATAGTGTGAATGCAATGTGTCACGAAAATGACAAGTATTATGAAAAAAGTTTGACATCCCATACGACTTCATCGTTTTTTGAAAAATTTTTAAACAATAATACTTTTCTTTGGATCAGGGTTGAATTTTATTTCATGTGTGAGTGTTTATACTTTGTGTGATGGTGTGAACACAAACTGTCATGTTAAATTAGATTTTTTGACAGTCGCAACAAAACTCATTAGATTTCTATCTCACAAAGTATTATGGAATACGTAAGACTTGTGAGATAGTGCAATCTAGCCTTTAGGGAATCTTTTAACAGTTGAGTGGAAGGTAAAGTTGACAGAATATGTTTACACTGTAAACTTTACAGTTAGCAGCAGCAGAACGGATTTTGGCTAACGAGCGACGACTTTTATGTGGATTAAATTTATATTTTTTTTGGAATTCTTCACAAATAAATTTACCAACTCTTCTGTAAACTGTTGTCCGCCTAGGTAGAATGGGTCAAAGCATTCCACTTTTGTGTATAGACCATGCTTAACTTCGAACAAAGCAAAATTTTTGTAAATACCTCCACATTTTACAACTAACACTTATTTGGCATCTTCCTTATTCTGATCCAAAAAGCTTGACTTGCTCTTCAAATGGTGAAAACTCTTTAACAATCTCTTCGTCTTTGTCTTCATCATCATCTTCGGGTTTCTTGGCTTTCAACAAAAACTTAAGCAAGCATAAGTTTTTGTTGAATCATATTCACAAGTTTCGGTCCTGCTCCCTTAAAGTATTTGTTTTTGCACAGACACGCATTTTTTAAAATGTTTTTTAATCATATTAACAATATATTTATATTAAAACCCGTTTTTTTATATATAAAAAATTTTATTTGTAAGCGAACATAAATTTTTTTGACATTTGGGGTTTAACTGGGGTAAACAGCTGACAAACAGCTAGGCCTTGTGTAGTTTTACCATGGTACTCCATTTTCGATTGGTATTGCTTTCTATGAGTTCCTGTGACAGAATTTCATTAGAATCATACAAAACCAGGGATCGAAAATAACAGTTATATTGAAGTTTTAAAACAATATAAAAGCATATAGAAGTACATGTCGAAAAACTGATTCGATTTTAAACATGTTGAACCTTATGAACTTGTCTGTGATAATATTTTTATATTACGATTTTTATTTTTTTTTGATCAAAATTAACAGTTATTTTTGATTTTAATTTAAAAATACTAGCAATTTTTGTCCAAAAAAATAAATATCAGAAGGTAACTGTTATTTATTGTTGTTCAAAAAAATAAAAGTTATTTTTGTTTAAAAAAAGACCAAAAATAACTGTTTTATCTGACTTTTATAAAAAAGGAATAACCGTTACGGCCCCTGTACAACACATGTTTTTAAAATCAGTCGAGGTCAAAATTAACTCTGTCAATAAATTTGTGGCAGAAATTTTGTATCTGCATGTGCAAATTTTGTGTGTAAATGAAAAAAGAAGGCAACAGGTATGTTCTAGGTTTCGACTCGAATTGAAAACAAAAAATTGTTTGAATCCGCATAATTCATAAATTGGTGTGCTCAAATCCGTAAGTTTTTGTGTATTCGAAGTTTTTGTTCGAAAAAACTTTAGTTGAACTAAAGATCGCTAATTTGCTAACCGCAGCATGATAGCAAAGTCCTAATATTTATTACAAATCGTGAGAGCTGTAAAGAATCACAGGAAAAACTCGCTTCTATCGCGAACATGGCTTTAATCGTTAAATCGGTTAAAAAAAAACAAACGGGCATGTTCTACAAATCGAAATGAAGTGGATTTAAAATCAAACAAATTTTGAAAACGAGCCTGTAAAGAAAGTTCATTTAAATATTCCTTTTTATTTACTTCATACTTTGAGTAACAATTGCATATCTTTACAAAAACAACTCTTAAAAACGAGAAAAAATACAGTAATTTTGTAAATAACTGAAATCAAAAACTCGTTCGATTTTAATTCCACCCCTGAAGGAAACCTGGGTGCAAGTGTCTCCAAGTCACCAGTTTTGTCGACTATTTTAGTGACATTGTCAACGAAGTTTCTACACTACACTACATTTACCACTATATTTGGCTTAAATACGAAAAAAAATTTATCAATAACAACTGAAAAGTACAATTCCTATAAAAGTTAAAGAAATATTAAAAAAAGATTGTTATGATTTCGTATTCGTACTAAAAGTGTAGGCCCTTATTACGGTTTACAACTCAACTCAGTTGAGTTGTAATTTCTTAATTTTTGTATTATGGTTTACAACTTTGCTATTTTGCGGTGAACAAAAACATAACAAAAATTACAACTGATCACAACCAGTTGTCTTAATAACAACTCAACTGAGTTGAGTTGTAAACCATAGTAGGGTCCGTAGACTACATTTACTAAAATGTACTAGTGATTCTCCGGTTCCAATGTCTACATATGTTCCCAAAGGAACTACCTAGTCAGAAGTACCAACGTCAGTAGTAGATTTTCAATGACACGCACATGTTAAATGTCTATAGTAAATAACATTGTCTGGGGTATAATAAGTCACTAGTACTGGTGACTGAGTCAATAGTGAATCAGTACAGATTCACTAGTGACATTTCCTGCAGGGACTTTATTTCGATTTTTAGAACATGCTCGAAAATGTCGAAAAATAACAATAAAAAATTTGCAATAGCAAAAACTCGCCAAAATTTTTAATATTTCAAACAAGCCATAAAATTGATTAAACTCCCTAAAACTATGAGAAATGGCAAAAGTTCGGTAAAAATTGCTAAATTAGTGGAAAATCGCAAAAGTTTGCTAACAGCGGCATGATAGCAAAGTCTACTATTTAATATAAACCGTTAAAGCTGTAAAGAATCAGAAAACTTACAGGAACAAGTCGCTTCTATCGCGAACATGGCTTAAATTCGCGAAAAATTGCAAAATTTGAAACAAACCCTTTTGGGTTTGTTAAAAAAAAAATCAAATTCTTGGAAAATAACATAAAAAGCGTTAAAAAATTAGCTATAATTACATCAAAATCAATAAAAAAGTCGATTTAAAATTTGTTGTAGATCACCTCAAATGTATTTGAATGTACACAACAACGATGTTTTAATAACAACAGTAATAAAATGTACCTATATGAGTGTTAGTAGTTTAACATTGAGTCATTTATATGTTATATTAACATTGTTGCAAATGAGCTTTTGATACCGTTATGTTTTATACATAAGACATTAGTAAATGAAGCTAACATTAGTTTTATAAAAAAAGAAGTTTCTAGTCGTCAACGTGAAGTCATATAATAATCAAGTGTTTTTATTCTCCTGGTCTGCATCCGTATTTTTCTTCTCTATTCTGTGAGAAGCATCCTTAATTAAATATAACAGGTTATGGGCCCAGGTACCACGTGTATGTGAATATGTCTACCATGGAATTAGTATTTGCAAAAATAAAACCATTTGATGGTCAAAATTTCGATTCATGGAAGTACATAGTGGAAAACTTTTTTGAGGCTCAGGGTGTTGTAGATGTTTTGTCAGTTGAAGAACGAGTAGAAACTGCAATGAATGCAACTGAAGTTAAAATGTGGAGTGAGAAAAATTCTAAAGCGAAGAATTTAATTATTTATTTGGTGGACGACAACCATTTAGGGTATATAAAAGGCAAGACGACAGCTAAGCAGATGTGGTGTGCTCTGGTAGGAACCTTCTCTGGGACAAACATGTTGAGGACAAAGCTTGATAGATTACGGTATGAAACGGGCAGTGATATGAAGAGGCACTTCACAAAGTTTGATGAGTGCGTACGGGGATTAGTGGCAGCCGGCGGGAAGTAAGAAAACAACGAAATTATTTACCATATTTTTAAGTCGTTTCCCGATGATTTTCAACCGCTAATAACCACGCTTGAAAATTTAACTGATGAAACACTTACTTTAAAGTATGCAAAGTCAAGACTTTTGAATGAAGAAATGCGTCAAAAAGTAAGTAAGGAATTGGTTGGTGAGGGTGCAGGAAGTCATGATGCTGCTTTCTACACTGGTTTCAACGGTGAGTGTTTTAAGTGTAAAAAGAAAAACACTTGAGCTTCACCTGTCCACAAAACAAGAAAAAATTCAAAAAACGTGGTGGTGGCAACAACAGAAATAATGAAAGTTCAGCTGTGGCTTTTATGATGGGTGACAACGGAGGTGAATGTGATGCATGGGTTTTATATTCAGGCAGCACAAGGCATGCGGAAAATTGTATAATGTTGGGCCAAACAGAAAATTACGATTCGTGCAAGGCGCTATGGGGAAATTAAGAAATATGCACAAGGAGGGCTATTATGTCCGTAAGCAAAAGAACTATGTATGCATTGAGGCGAAAGCGAAATGCATTATTAAATGACTTATGTTGGGACATGTTTAGACAAACCGATGATAATTCTGTTGTTGGCCTTACACAAAACACACCTGAATTTCAGGAGGCTTCAATTAGGAAACGTTTGGATGTTGAAGCACCATTTTTAACCCCTCAAGTTTTATCCGAATTGGGCACAATAATGGAACTTTTACGGTCTGAACACTCAAGGAAATTGAAAGGAAAATGCTAACTTTTGCCAGCTAGTGAAGTGCTCGTTTTGCTAAGCTTGGGAGGGGCAAAACCCGTCTTAAGTAAGGAGGCTAACTTACGTGACTTTATTACTGAACATCCCAATTGGTATGAGATATGCATGACCTATTGCGTTAAAAAATGGGCCAGCGCATAAATTTTTTAGTGTCATGCACAAGAATGAGCCCAAGGTTAAGAAGAACGTAGAGGAAGGCAGGATTGTTCTTGAGCGTGGAAAGAAGGAGCTGTATAAGGCTGATGAATTGAATGCTGAATTACGATCCTACAATGATTTGCCCTATAGATATATCCAGTACGCTGATGAGATTTCTCGTATCGCCCATTATATTGTAATGGGTGATTTGATTGGTAAAAGTAGTGAACAGAAACTCTACAAAGGAACTATGAATGGATTACCGCCATTTTTAGTAGGGAATGTTCTGCAGGCAACTTCGGACATGAACAATTCTGGCGAAAATATTTCAAGCGGAATATGGTTAATGGCCATGTTGTTGCTCCCCAAATCTCCAATGGCCAGTGATGATATTTTGAATGGTGATGGTGAAATTTATCTTCCTAACTCATTGGACTCAGCAGCTGGTATAATTCTCGATTTCTCAGGTTGGGATGGTACAGTTAGCGTTGGCGAGAGAATGTTGGAAGCGGATTGGGTGGCGAAACATTATCCTGAATCAATGCGTGCTATGATAATGAACATGTGTAGGGAAATGAATTAAGCAATCTGCATAAACCATGAGGGCGATGTATGACTCAGGGCTGGTCAACGAGGATCCGGTGAGATATTGGCCCCTATTACGGTTTACAACTCAACTCAGTTGAGTCAGGGTTGTTGCGAGAGCCACGGGGAAAAGGTTCGATGAACTGTTGGAAACTGTTGCAAGAGTTGCTCTGAATGAAAGTAGGACGAACATTTATGAACTTACACGGGTGCCGCAATTCTCTGACGGGGATGATACGGTTATCATTACTGGAAAGAAAACAGCCAGGGCAATTGAGACAAACATAACTGAGGTGTTGCGTCAATCAGGTAAGAGCATAAGAAGTGGAACAACCACGGGCTGTACACTGGTGAGTGATTTTGAAAACTGCAATTTTGCTCACATAGTTATGAACCCATAATCTTGGGGCCGAAGGCAAATTATATTCACCTGACTAAGAAAATGTACATGAAGATTTGAAGTGAATACCCCGGGTATAGGTGATCTTTCTACCTGTGAGGCCCGATACTGAAATTGTGGGCAAGTTGCGGGCCACAATGAAGCAAAGCGCCCATATTTGGAACCCAGATGACAAGAGTGAACAAGGTGGCCTAACAATCACTAGGTCTAAAATTATTTCATACCTGCTTTTATATTCGCATAAGATAAGATTGTTTGCTGCTTGACACCCAGTACTTTGCTGTCCAAAAACTTGCTCAGGAAAATTTGCCTTAGATTTGGGTGGCTATGAATAAAATCATTGGCACCCTTGAGAAACTTGGTGTCATAGTAATCTCTTAGAGCCACTACAGCTCCAAGAGATACCCAAAACAAGGTTCACGACAAAAAAGCTATCGATAGGCGCTACTTATCAGGTGGGCTTGTATTGTTTTTCTGCGCATCAATAAAGCACTGTGAGGCGGGGAAGACACTCGGTGCAAAGGTTGGCGTTAAAAGTTGGGAGTATCATAGTAAATCTTCTCAGAAGGTTTTTTCGGAGATATGCCAGCATAAGGGTAATGGCTGGATTTTTGCGACGGGTATTATACAAAAAAGTGTGACAATTCCTGGATTACAAACGGTTGTCGATTCCGGGGTTGAATGCAGGCCAGAGGTGATGATGGGCCATGAACCCCTTCATTACAAGAAAAACACTGGTTAGTCGTAAAATCGACTAACATACATCTATCCAACGGAAGGGTAGGGTTGGGAGAACTTGCCCAGGCGTATATGTCCATAGTGGGATAGCGCCTCAGCCTAGGGTTATTGAAGAATTTGTGATACCAGAAGTCGTCCTAAAATTGTGCGACTTGGAAGTGGATCCAAACAGTGCGGTCTGTCCAAACCCTCGAATACAGGAGGCAATACGGCAATATTCTTGGCTAAGCCCTTCAGGGATGAATGTACAACACATCATATATATAGCGGCAATAGTTAACGACGTCAACAGATACGATCAAGATTACCAACAAAAGTTAGTGTTAACGAGAAACCGGAGTTATGACAGGGTGAAATGGTATGTTAGGCCCTTCTTTCCCCGCGAGGAGGTTGAATGGTATAGTCAGTGTAAGAAAGAATTAAATGTTGCGGGTTCACAGGGAAACGCTTACCAAATTTACAAACAGTTTTGCAAGAGTATTTCACTTAGTGCAATGGAGAAAATATATTCCGCCCACAACATGTACTTCTTAAGTTTTACCGATCCAAACGATGAGGTATTAAGGCAGAGATTTTCTAGTGACCTGAGTCTTCTCGAGGAGGGTATAACGGCTGAAGACTCGCTGGAAACAGCTCCTCTGGACGAAAAAGAGGAGGAATTGGTGGTAAATCAAAACACTCAGGTGGCTATCATGGGAATAGCTGTCCTTACAATAACTTTCACTGCTCTGGAGACTCTTGGACCATAAAACGGCGAGATACGTTACGAAGATGTGTGTAATGCTAGAGAGCAAAGTCCCTGAAAGTGCAAGACAGTTGGCTATTGACTTTAGCCAATATCGTGAGTGTATCATCGAGGCTAAATCCTACTTTACAAAATACGCGTTGAAGATAAACAATAACGTTAAGGCCGGCTGGTCAATAATACTATCAAAATTTAAGGGTTTTTGATTTTTGACGCTTGTTTTATTTTTTTCCATATGTTCTTTTGTTTGACGTTATATAAGTTTTGAAATTCAGAACAAAATTTCTAATGACTACACCTTGTAATTATTCTACCATGGTAGCTATAAAAAATAATTTTTAAAATCCGAGTTGTACAATTCAAGAGTTTATAAAAAGAGATGTAATTTTTCGTACTTTGTATTAAAAATTAACAATTTTTTATGAATGACAACATCATTTCGTTTGACGTTTAGAGCGGAAAATTACATCTTTTTATCCTGGGGCCAGATTCTGGCATTCGAGATCGAGTACTTTCTCGATTCGAAAGCAATTTTATTTCAGTCAATACTGAACGAATCGAAATTATTTTTTCTGTATTGTGAAACTCAAATGAATGCTTTACAATTACGAAAAAATAATTCCAATTCGTTCAGTATTGACTGAAATAATTAGATATTAAATTGCTTTCGAATCGAGAAATTACTCGATCACGACTGCCAGAATCTGGCCCCTGATTTTTTTCCACTTGGTTATAGTTTGATAAAAATTTAACTTTTGGTGGAATTTTTTTTCTTGTGGTTGTTGTAACAAAAATTACATTTTTCCAACAAATAAAAAAACTGAAATGAATACCTTTAAAAAAGTTTACTGCCTATTTCCAATGTGCGGAAAAATTCTTTCTTTCGAACAATTACATTTAAAACAAAAAAGAATTCTAAAAATGTTGCTTTTGTTTTAAATGTATTTGTACGATAGAAAGAATCCCAGCTGGCATATGCTGTTTGTTTGACGATTATATTTAATATACAACTCCCAAAAGAATCTTCTAATGATTACCTGATGAGTAACAAAAACAAAAACATCTCAATTTTTTTTATTTTTACTTTTTAATACATTTTTTGACACGCTTGTCTTTTAATCTTGGAATGAACCTTTTGCGACTCTCTCTAAAAGAGTCATATAACAATTACTGAGCTACATAAATAAGAGCGTTTATAAAATAGGAAAATTCTATTGCCAATACAATTTCAATAAAACCAACCGACCTAAGGATCTGTAAAAAAGGATTTTCCGACAGGCTGGAGTTGATTTCGCGACCTTAAGGTTTGTTTCATTAAAATTGGATGAAAATTGGAAGTTTTGACATGAAAAATACGCTTGATGCCCCATTTTAGGCAGCTCGGTTATACGGCTGATCATTTCACGAGTTGTAAAATAATCCCTACATGAGTCTCATAGAACTCTTGGCATGCTTTTTGGAAGACTCGTACACAAACTGCTTTGTAATATATATTTTAATTGGCCAAGAGTGGCTTTTTATATTACATTTGATGAAATAAATAAATAAATAATCTCTACATACATCATAAACGATTTTCTTACGCTGCATTATGTAAGAATCTCTCATACAAATCAGCACGTGTAAATGTTTCTCCCGTGCGAAAAATCGTCTACAATTAAAAAATGAGCTCGTCGTCGATCAAAAACACTCTTTGTGAGTTTCCCAGTAGACTCCTAGACGATGGAAAATGCTAGCAGGGATTCTTTCGCACATCAAATCCTAAAAAATTTGTACGAAAGAAAGAATTCTTTCGCACATCAGAAATAGGCTATACATGATTTTTGTAATCATGCCTCTGTAAGCAAGTTTTAGAAAATGTCCTCTTATTCAGTTAATCCTTATAGTTTTAGGGACGTTTAATCAATATTATGTTTTGTTTAAAATACTAAAAATTTTCGTGAATTTTCGCTGTTTTATTAAATTTTTCCAAATTTTTTCAATTTTCGCGTAGTTTTGTTGCTCTTTGAGGCAGTCGTCGCAAATTAAAAATTTTCGCAGATTTTCGCTATTTTAGCAAACTTCGAAAAGTATTCACCCTGACGGCTTTAGTTATTAAACTGTTACTACATAGTAGGCATTTTGCCTACTATGCTTGTTAGTACATAGTAGGCATTTTGAACGAAATTTTCGTTCAAAAACGTGGGTCAGGCAGTTATTTTGCAATTAAATATCCCAAGTTTAAAGTTTTTAATTAAAAACCATAAATAGTTCAACAAAATAACCACAATACTAATTATTGTTTTTAAATAATATTTAATAGTTTTTTTTAATTCAATTTCGTCCATGAAATAGGTATTGTCATTTATTTATTTTTAAAATTCTTTATCCAAATTAGTTTTTCCTTAATACACACGAAACCTTATTAACGAATAAACAAGGTAAGCAAAACAATAATTGCTATACAGACGATGATAAATAAAATGTATGAAAATGATGGGCAAAAGGCAAATGAACAAAAAAAAAAACGGAAAAATACAATTAAATTGAAAATTAGATCTAAGAAAAACTAGAAGTAAAAAATCAAATCGTGTTTTTCGTTCCTTCGGTAAAAAGATATAAATATAACTAATTATTTATAATAAAAAATTTAATTAAACTATGTAAAATATTTAATAGGTTAAATATGCAATGTAAATGTTATGTTGGATTTAATGACTAAGGAAAGGTATGAAATAGTGAAATAGTATTAAGTGTAAAAAATGTATAACATAGACATAGTTATGTTATTAGATTTGTAAATTTTTTGTCCTCACGACATGTGTATTTGTTTTTGCAATATTTCTTTCTCTTTTTTAAATTATGGGGATTTAAAGATAAACTTTGTTTTTTTTTTTTTTGCAAAATTTGATTTAGTACGAAAAAGAGTCCAACGTACCATTCTTTTGCTGCATATACATGCCTCTTTGATTACCGCCACCATTACCATTCATTGTTGTAGATGGTTGTCCTTGATTGTTATTTGGTTTAGCAAGTGGACGACGTTTTGCCAAAGGTAAATCATCATCAGAATCGCTAAGTGTTAGGTCCACCTTAAATTTTTAAATTAAAAGTTATAATATGTTTTTTAAATAAAATAGTTATGTTTTATATAACACTTACGGTTTCACTATTTGTTGTCGATGAAGGTTGTTCATTTGTATTAACCGAGGCGGAAGCAGCAGCCTTAACAGGTTTAACATCTTCTGTGGTGATCAGTTCTAAAAAGATACCAGTTAATTTGTTTATTTAGAAAATTTAATGTAAAAAACCAAAGAATTAAAATAAAAAATTCTAAATGGTCTCAATTTTAATATTACTAAAAGCTTAATCTACAATTTAAAAATATTCAAAACGTTTTAAAGCAGGGTTTAAAATGTTATCGCCATATTAGCAAAAGCAGCCGAATTTTGCCTTTTTCCTATTAAAAAAAAATCAAAAATAAAAAGCCGACAAGTTCCACTGCTAAAAAAACCCCACACTTTTCAAAAGCAGCAGCAAAATAAACACACTGTTTTTGAAAAGTAACCTTTTAATGGACACTGGCTTTTTCCAACTATTGCTTTTTTAACAATAGCAAAAATTTCTTATTTGATGGCACTCAAAAAGCAACGGCAATCACTTTATGTTGTAGGAAAAAATATGTAGGAAAAAGAATGAAACAAACAGCTTCTGTCAAACAGCCGCCAAATCAAAAACCAACGCATGCTAATAGCCGCAAAAGGCACATGATTGCAAAAAAATACTCGACGACGACAAGTGATATTTTTCATGCAAAACAAACACAACAAGAATTTGTTATTGTTTTCTATACAATAAAATAATCAAATCGACGTCACAATTTGTGTGCTTTGCCTTTTACAAGCGGTATTTGTATGAAAAGTAAAACAAATTTTTAAATTCTTGTAATTTTGTTCTTATTTGCAATGTAGGTTAGGTTAGGTTTCATTGGCAGCCGTGATCAAGCACAGCTCACGTGGGTCCATTAATTAGTTCCCGTTGTGTTACCATGTCACACCGTCTCCCATGGGTCCTATGTTGTCTGGCTGCTAGTGTTCCCACGCAGCCATCCGGTCGATTCAGTAAAGGAGTGGATCCTGTTTACATCAACATCAGAGAGACAAGTTTTGTCCCCAAGGGCTCTTCGACCAAACATTTCGAGTCTTAGATCTCCGAAAGCCGGGCAATTACAGAGAAGATGTTCCGTTGACTCTTCCTCCTCCTCCTCGCCGCAACTTCTACAAAAGTCATTGTAAGGGAGCCCCAGCCTCTGGGCGTGCCTCCCAATGGGCCAGTGGCCAGTTATAACCGCAATGAGGTTTCTTAGATGATGTCTGGACAGCTGTAGTGCCCGCCGTGTCCTTTTTTCATCTATGACGGGCCAGATTTTCCTGGTTTCCCCACAGGTAGTTTCATCGTGCCACCTCCGACTGGCGATAATATGAAACTTGTGCGCTATAAGTTGCTTGCTCCTTGGGAGTGAAGCACCTACATTATATGTTGAACCGTCTCGATTCAAGGTGGTGCCTGCATGCGCCAACGAATCCGCCATGCAGTTCCCCAGTATGTCCCCGTGTCCGGGGATATTTGCAATGTAAGTAATTTCAACCTTACATTGATATGTATTTTATCGTTGTAATCTGCCTTTTTGCAGAGCTAATAGCTCTGCTCAGACTGCTTTTAGCACAGCTGCTTTTCATTTTATTGAATCGGCTTTTTGTTATTATCAGCCAGAGAAGAACTTTTGTTTTTTGAATTTTAGATTTTTTTCGGTTTGTCTTTTTTAACTAGCTCTTCTTTTAGGAAAAATTAAAAAAAAGCAAAAGGCAAAATAATTTTTTTTTTAGCTTTTGCTTTTTAGGTGGTTGTCCATTTTTGTCGCTGGCTGGTAAAAAAAGCAATTGTCAAAAACTAAAAATATACAAAATAGGAGATTTGCTTTTTTGCACAAACGAAAAACAAAACATTGGCTATTGGAAAAAAAATTAAAAGTTTCAAAAGCAGTGGCGAAAGCAAAAAATAAAAAGCATCCAGCTGATGAGTGCTTTAAAACCCTGTTTTAAAGTGGCAAGCAGTTTTGCCAATTCATGCGTAATTAATTACACATATTATGTGTAATTTTACTTTAAGTTTTACTTTTTCATTAATTTTTTACGGACCAGATTTTCTATCCGAACATTGAGATTTTGTCATTTTTTCCAGTTTTCATCCCAGCCAAAATCAGGGTTAAAAAAACTGAAGTTAAAACTAAAAATTGTCGAGCAAAAAACGAAAATTTATATACAACTTTTCGCTTTTTGAGTTGGTTTGACAAAGACTGTTTACATTTAATGATTCAGAAGTGAAAGCAATAGTTTTTTTTTAACCAATGACAAAAGAAGAAGTAGATGAAATGGCAGTTTTTCTACTTTGACAAAAATTTTTTACACACTGGTCAAAATTGTTTTTTACAACCTGACTGTTTTTCACTTTCCATCTCCGAGAAAACACTCAACTGTCAAATTGTATTGTCTGGGTTTACACACGTCAAGAAATAGTTATAACTCCGACTCCATCCGCTGAAATTTTTTAAGTACGACTCCGACTCTGACTCCTACTCTAACCATGATGCTAAATATTTATGAGACTGGTCCTTATCTGATTTTAAACTCTTTTTTTTAATTAAGTACCGTTTAAATGGTTAAATATAGCAAGAAAATTATTCTGTAAAAATTTTATTTTAATTCCATTACATACTAGTTATTAAAATATGAGTAGGAGAGCTGCAAAATATTTTATTTGAATTTTGGAAAAAATGAAGGCAACATATAGCGCCCGATTAAATGGACCAAATGAGTTGAATTTTTTTGATTCTAAAGTGTTATGTCATTCTTGACTAATAACTTAACAGCTGAAAAATTGAAACCAACTGAAATAAAGACAAATAATGGATATAATTTTGGAACGAACGAGTTTTGTTACGAACTTTCGAAAGAAACGAGTTTTGCTTCAATCCTTTTGGGATCATTGAACTTAAGTATATTTTCAAAATTTTATTAATTTATTAAAATTATGCAAACAGTGCTAAAAGATTTAACAATAGTTCTGTAGGGGAGAGATAAACTACACCAATTCACATATTTTCAAAATACGTTTTTTATACTGTTGGAATTTATCTTAAGTAGTTTTCGAGATAGAAAATTTGAAAACAACACCAAGTCTAATTTGCTTATACCTTAAGGGAATCAAGTGTACTTTGTGTTGTTTACCACAGAATTATTAAGTCAAATATTTCGACTAATTTTGTTAATCATTCTCAGGAAAATTAAATATATTTTTATTAAAACATGCAGTTGCGCCTTCAGTTGTAACTTCTACAATTTTTATAACACATTTTGAAGAGAAACGTAACGTAAAAATTGTTGTAACCTTCTACTATTTTTGGAAAATAGCACCCCTTTTGTTATTGGACTTGGAGCTGTTTGTCTCAAGGAATGGAACAGAATAATACCATCATAGAAGATAACGAACCTTTTATGACGTAATTTTATTAAGGATATCATGGAAATAAAAAAACATATTATGATTATATAAAATATTCGGACAAAGGCAAATTTTTAATTCAAAATGTGGCTTGATGTAGTTTATCTCCCACCTGCAGAGTTGAAAAAAAATATGAATTTTTAAACAACTAAATTGAAATCTTTTTCTTCAGTGTACTCGCCATTGCTTTTTTCCGTTCCATAATAAATATTATTTTTATCCAAGTCCGAAATCTGAAATAGCAAATCTTTATTATCTCGCCAATTTTCCCCTAAATGAGTAGATAAAAGTATTTTCAAATCATTTTTCGGGTAACCCCCACCCACATTGATGGGAATTATATCTGGGATAATGTCATGTATTTTTCCGTGTTTCTTTTCCTTTTTTTCTATTATAATTCACCTTGAAGGTTGGATCTTAAAATGAAGTTCACTTAATGCTTTCACCACAGAAGCTACAGCAGATTTCCAGTCATATATATGAACATGGCTACAAAAATATTTGTTAATATACGATAAATAAAAAACAACTTGTTAACAAATTTAATTTTGAAGTTCCTTACTTCGGCTCTACTTCATTATCTTGGCGAAATTCAAACAGAAAGGTTAAAACAGTAAACCAGCGAATTTTGTTACAGATATTTTAGGTCACATAAAAACATAGAAAAGGACAGGCTTCGATAAAAATCTCTATATTTATTCTCATAAATTGCTAAAAGATCTGCCAAATTAAGATGTTTTCTAATTTTTTTTATTTTTGAAACTCACGTACTCATATGTAAGGTATACTGGTCCTTATATTCTGGCTTAAAATTTTCAAAAAACAGAACCTCTTATGGCCAATTTCACCAATTTATTTAAATATCAATTTATGTTTAAAATTCGTTTTTTTATGTCAAATAAAAATAAAATTATATGAAAAACAAGAAAGCCCGATCATATGATACCCTACACCACAGTATTTAAAAACAAATTTTCGAGAGTGTATGGCTTTATGAATAGGGATCATCTATCTATGTTTAAATTTCATTATCTCCGATGGTGGTCCTATTTTTTTAAAAATGCATAGTTTATGTGTCCGTACAAATATGGATCTAGCTGTTTTAAATTTCATTAAAATCGGGTTGATAGTTTGTCAGAGACAAATATTGCCCCCCCCCCCCCATCTCCCCTCGTGGTCCACTTTATAAAAATGCATATCTTATGTGTCCATATAAATATGGATATATCTATGTTTTAAATTTCATTAAAATCGGTTTGATAGTTTCTGGGAGGCAGAAATTGCCCCCTATCTCCCCTACGATTTGGCCCATTTTCAATAGGCTTGGTGCAAATAAGAGCCTATGTGCCAAATTTCATTAAATTATTTCCAAAACTGCGACCTGTACTTTGCGCACAAGGTTACATGGACAGCCAGCCAGCCAGCCAGCTTTATAGGCTATATTTATTTACCCACTACTTTTGCTGTACTAAACACCCTTTTTATAACTAAATCTTAAGAAGAACATCCTGCTGACCTTATCCTTATAAGTATTCTCTAATAAGATAGCTAGCTCATAACTTTCAGTAAGAATACTAGCGGTCTAATGATATACATATTTAAAATTTAAATTAAATTAAAAAAAATTAATTCAATGCTTCCCTGTACTCTACTAGTATAGAGAAAATTAATTTTCTATTATGTATTTACTTACCAATATCATCTGAAATAACTTCCACTTTTTCTACTGGTTTTGTTGGTGTATCAATTATTTGCCCTTCATTTCTTAAACTATGAGTGCTCCATGAGCCATCTTTGTGCAATTGTATTTCAGTATCATCTGGTTTAAGTAAATTCGATGCTAATACTTCTTGAAAGTAGCTTAACAATACAAAGTATAAATATAAAAATATTTTTAGTATTTGAGGGAAAAAAGTAAAAAAAAAAATACTTACCCATCAATTACCAGATTATCATAAACGGCAGGTTTATCACAAACTGGACAATTCCAAGTCGGCTTACGTTCATTCATTTGCAGGAAAAGACTAGCATCAAAACATTGCAAATGTGAACATGTTGAAGCGCGACATGGAATAGACATTTTCATTTTACCCAAGGGACAATTTAAAGATACCTTTAACATAGTCGTAGCAATTTCACAGTCAGCATCTTCCGTTAGTTTTTCTTTGACTAAACAGATATAAATTTGTTAATTTTGTTTAAGGAAACAAAATTAAAAATACAAAATTGAAAACATACTTAGAGCTCTGGTATAGTCGGCCGGTTTAACACCCTTTTGTTTCATTCTTTGCAATAGTTGAGCTGATGTTAATTTCTTAACTAAATAAACAGCAATACAGTAGCCTCGTGTATAATCAGGACACCATTGCACAGTTATTGTGTTAGTTACAGTCGGCGATAGCTTAACATTCGATGTAACATTTACTGGTCTCGGTGGTCGTTTTGGTTCGACATTGGGACGATTTGTTGGAATGACATTCTAACACAAGCATTAACAAATAATTTAATTAGAAATTTTAAAGAGATAATGACGTAAGTTTTGTTACTCACTGGCAGTTGACATAGTTTATTATTTACTTTAACACTGACACTAGGTGGAAAACAATCCTCTTGATCGCATGATGTTTCCAATAGGCAGAATCTCAACTGCACTTGTATAGCATGTTCTATTTTCGAACTATTGCGTATGTCACGATTTGATGCTATTTCTGTAGCCTGCTGTGGTGTAAGTGTGAAATAAAATGGTACTTCCTGTATACGCTGAGCATTACGAGGTACTAACGACGATGGTTTAATCAAAGTACCCAGCACATCATAAAAGGCTAATTTCTTTAAACGAACGTCTGGATGAATGGGCATTTGAGTAGGTATGGCATGTAGGAATGGTACTACATTATTGCCGGGAGGAACACCAGCCTGTAAACCTGCTTGACTTGCGGGATTTAAGATTTGTTGAGCTGTTCCCATTTGAGCCGCAACATTGGCACCCACCATACCACCTGCATTAGGTTGCATTTGCATTTGTGAATACATCCTTTTAGGATCCGTTGGACCGTATTGATTGGCTTGTTGTTCAACACTAAAAAATAATCATAATAAAGAGTTTTTACAAGCAAATAACAATATGAACATCTACTTACATAGATTGCGTGTAGACTTCGCGAACTTTTGGTGCAATTAATTCAAAATTAGTACGCAATAATGCTAAAATTCTTCGCTGATAGTCTATTTTGCGTCCGGCAAAGGAAATGTTCAAATACGAAAGTATCTTTTGTAGTTCAACCACACGAAGAAGACTTATCATTTCCTCACATTCCTAGAAAATAAATAGAATTTTTATTAATTATTTTTGCAGCTTTTTTTTAAAGATTTGCTCTTTAAAAAAAAATCAGTTTTATATAATGTTTATTAAGTTTTATAGAAAATTCTTTAAGACTGTCCAAATATCTCTTTTATACTACATATTAAAGTTAACCAATTCCATTAAGTTAAAGCAAATTATAAACTCCACAACATTTTAAAATGTCATTTTATTTTTGGTTAAAGAAGGGCAAATCCAACAATAAATTTTCTTACTTTATGAATGGTTTATTAACGGTTCAATAGACTATTTTTGGTTTATGAATACAACTTTAGCAATTTTTGCTTAAAAACGGTCAATTAATCATCACATATTTGGAAAATTATCCCAAATATTTTAAATATGTGAAGACGTAAGATGTTACATCAAAACATATTTAGTTCGACATATTTATCTTCACCCACATAGAATATTCAATTAAATACAGAAAATTTGTTGGTTTGTTAATAAAAAAATAGTTTACAGAAAACAAAGCTCTATAAAAAATAACTGTTCTGTATAATACAGAACGGATGGTCACCGTTCCTATACATTATCTCCTATACTACATACAAGACAATATCTATTATACATTAGCGGAATTCACAGTTTGCTATTGTTGGCCTTGTACGTCTTGTAGATCCTGTAAATATTAATTTAAAACACAAACACAACAACAATATGTAAACATTTTAATATTAAAAATTGTCATGTAATGTATTCGACTTTTATAAGCAATTTTAAATTGACAGTGAAGTATAAACTGCATATAATCCATTTTCCAGCCCGCGACTTCATTTATGAAAATTTTTCCGGTTTTCCTTTATGTGCTAATTCATAAATTTTATTTATTAACTTTAAATTAACTAAAAAAAAACAGAATATGAGATTTTTAAGCAAACCAAACCAGAGATTGAAAAACATTTAACTACGGCAGAAGAATACTTTTGACTTCCACATTTTCGTCAATAACTTTTAATGCAAGACGACTTATAAGACAATGTCGTTTATACTGTCTCATATAGTTTGGCAAACAACAAATCCTGACACAAAGCCGTTTAAACTATCCTGCATAGCAGAGAACGGCTTAGTGTGATTGCAAAAAATTCGCATTTTATGAGCACTACAGTGATGGAAAATTCAGCACTATGGTCCTATTTTCAGTACTTTTTCCTTTCAAAAATACCACGGTACCCCGACGTCCGTTTTAGTACTCTTTTCTGGTTATGCTTTGTTTAGAAATTTAGCTTTGATATTTTTTTTTTAACATTAACAAATAGGGCTAGGGAACTAATTCCGACTACAACCGCTGAAATTCCAACTTCGACTCCTAATCTAACCTTAATGCTAAATGTATATGAGACTGGTCCTTATTTGACTTTAAACTCTTTTATTTAATGAAGTGCCTTTTAAATTATTAAATGTAGCAAGAAAAGGGATCAGTAAAAATTTCTAATCAATATTTTAATTATTGCATCGCAAATTTCGGAGTATTTTTATTTTGGAAATTATTAGAATATTTTTTTAAATTTTTCTTGCCTAAGAATTTTGGAGTCAGAGTCGCGAAATTTTTGTGGGTACTTTGACTGCGACTCCGGTACAAAAACCTCAACACCAACTCTACATCTCCGACTCCACAGCCCTGTTGACAACATTGGCTACACAAAATTTATTCTTATCAAATGGTTATGGCAACACTGCTTTTTGGTATGTTTTAATATCAGATATCCTCATCAGAATTTTGCTGTTGAAATTTGGCCAGCTTGGTCCATAAATAGCTGAGATATGAGCAAAAAAAATATGTATTTTAGTTTTTAATTTTTAAGTTTATGTTCCATAAAAAAAAAATATGTTTGAAAAAAGTACCAAAATGTTGAAAAAAGTACTATTTTGCTTGATGGTGAGTACCATCTACATTTTTCACTTTTCCATCACTGGAACACCATCAAATACACTCTTTGGCGTTCATACAGTCAAAATTCTCAGCCACTCACATTCGCTGCTGGTTTTAAATAATTCAAATAATGCACAGCGTAATGGATTTGCCATTTATAACATCGTTTAGCTCCGTTCGTCAATGATTGCCTTGGTAAAGAAAAAAGCAAGAAAGCATTGCTCTGATGTATTCAGCAGTTCAATCACAATAGGTAGAAATACAAAAACAATATACAAATACAAAAACCAAAAAATAAAGGAAAGTCATACAACCGTGCTCATTCACAGTCGTGGTTAGCTCATCGACGGACAATGACGACTTAAATGCAAGAGCATAAGAATGCGTGTGATTTGATTTTGAACAATTGTTGTTCGTTCCATGGCGTGCGCATTAAAGAATCCAAACAAAGCTCGTACAATCATCAAACTCACACATGCACAAATGTTTACGAAACGATGTCAATACATATTACTTAATCAAAGTTTTTTTTTTTTTTTTCTTGGGATTCAAAAATTTAATTAACAAGGTTTCGTTTAAATGTGCAAGTAAAACTGTGAGTTAACCATATTACTTAATGTTGAACTTTCTTTTGGAGGCATAGAATTGATGTAAATTTAAGCGTATGAATAAATCAAGCGAATTAGTGATTTTTGCAGTTCTCTGCTGCATAGAGTTTTATAGAAAACATCTTAAAAGACAATGTTCCTTATGCAGTCCCATATAGAGTTTGATAGAAGACAACTCCGAAGACAATGTCGTTTTTACGCTCATCCTGTTCTTCATAAAGTTTGATAAAGGATACCAAACCGGACATTGTCACTCATAGGTACGTCGTTCACAACGATTTCCTCTTAATTATCTTTTGAAAAACTTAAACTATAGTGGACAACTCGAGCATACATCATCGACGACTTGTTAAATTTACCAGAATTAATCAATTGACGAAACTCTATCTCTCTCTCACAGCAGATTCATTAATTTAAAATGCATACGAAAGATACACTGACGCTTTGTAGAATAAAAACGAAGAAATATAACAGAGTTGTAAACTTAACACAAAGGGTGAAAACCGCTATAGATTAACTATAAATAAAATTGCAAAGTAAAAAATTTAATATTATTTTTCCTATGTAAATTCAATTGTAAAAATAGAGAAAGGAAAAAAAAACTCCCGAGGAATTTGTATTCATAATTGGGCTGTATATGTTTATACATACAAAAGTGTGTTTTGACAAAATTATTATTATTATAGGTATATTATACTATAGTATATCAAGCACAGAGTACAAAGAACTGCTGAAACTTATGCAAAGTAAATCTATTCACAAGGTAACTTAAGGTGAGCTTATGCAGAGTGAGTGAGTACTGACTTGTTCCCATCACTCCGCAGAAAAACCAAATAAAACTTTTTAAGGAAAACGAGCTAGATTTTGGGTCAGCTGTGACTCTATTTTAATGAGCCATTAGTTAGTTTTAAGTTAACTTCATTTCCTTACCGGGGCACGATATGTCTACATAAAATCAAAGCTTGCAAAAACTATCAAATTTACCATCTTATAATAGTAGCACAAATGCATATGGGCAGTTCCAGCGAAAAGTCTACTTTTTGTAACGTAACGCCAGAAATAATTTAAATTGTTTCTCGAAAAATTTAATATGTATAGTTTACTTTTTTATATTTTGGTGTAAAGCGCAACTTGCTCTACATTTAGTAACAAAAGGGATAATGGTTGAACAACATGGTCCTAAAATGCAACCTTATTTGCATTCTGGCGTTACATTAAAAAAAGTAGACTTTTCGCTGAAAATGACCATATGTACATTAAAACGAGCAAAGATTTTTAAATTTTATAGCTTAAAAAATAAATATATATAAGTCAAAAGTTTACTAAATAAGGTTTTATATAAACCGTCTTGCTTAATTCGTAGTCTTATTCATTTTTGTAATGCAAGTCAAAATCCACTTCCGTTTTTTTAACGTCACGCCAGCACATATTTTTGCTTATATCTGCAAATCCTTAGCGTCGATTGCTGTAATTTTTTTTCTGAATATAGTGCTACTTCATTACTTTGTATACATAAAAACCTTTTTCACAAATTTGACTTCTTCATTTAATTTTTTTACATTTTGTGGTACAAATATCACGACACGTCAAAATGGAAATGCCCATATTCACATGCAAATTAGGGAATGGTAAATGCATTCCAAAATCGATTTTCGATTTTTCGATCAAGTGTTTTATTTTGGTTTTTGAAATCGATTAATCGAACCTCAAAATCAATTTCAAATCGTTTAAGATTAATTTGGAAACTTATTCCTTATATCACAAAGGAGGATACACCAACATTTTTTTTTGGCAAACTACTAGAGAAATTAAACTAAGATTTTTACAGTGGGTAGATATGGCTACTGTTTATAATTTTCCTGCAAAAAATGAAAAAGTTTAAATTTTGAGATGGGTTTTAGAGGAACAAGTTCCATATGTATGTATGTTAATTTCACATATTTAAATTGTGTTCTTATGAAGTCAGTCAGACTTGTCACAAATCAATTTCGATCGTAAGAGATTTCGTATCTTGCTTCACATAAAACGAAATCACTTTTGATCGAAATTGATTTCTGTGACAAGCCTTAATGTATAGATAGTATTTCAAAGGATTATGACAATAGTTCCTGATCGGTGGCGACTGTTTCTTTGCTAAGTAACTATAAGTTAAGACAACAAACTTTTGCATGTCATTGATGACGAAAAGATTCGGATTTATTTCCTTGTAATTTCGTATTTTTTAGAATAAGTTACATACATTTTGTTTTTCACTCTGCTTATAACTAGATTTAAATATCGCTCACACACTGATCTGTCTGAATATTAGCGTATTTCCACATGAATGTCATTGTTTAATTCACCTGTTGTTTCTATTAGTATGTTGATTTTCACAAAGCTGACTTTCAGTGTTTGGTCCGGTACGATATGTTTGGACTGTTTTGTTTACTGTCCATTGATTTTGATTTCTGAAGAACAAGAGCCCCTATATTAAAGTTGAAAATATACCAAGGGTACTAATACAACTTTAAACTTGGGAAACTGCGTAAACATACCACCTACACACGAATGTACGCACAAAAAAATCTCAAGTTTTATTGTGCATGCCCATTGATAAGAATAAAAAAATCGATTTTAAAAGCTCCATAACCGATTTCAGTATAAAATCGCATACGTAAATTCGATTGCTAAATTGCAAAAAATCGATTTTTTTTACCATTCCCTAATACAAATAATCACCAACACCAATTTAAACTCAAACTACTACAATAACAAATTATTCATATATAAAAATCTTATATACACAAATACATAACACATGTGTGTAAAGTGTACACTTTCATATCTATCTTATATATAGTCACACACACTATGTAATTATAGCAAAACAAAAGATATGTTTAAAAAATATGTATGAAAAAAATACAAGTTGGCAACATTTTAGAAGAAGACACATTAAAAAAGAATTGCCTACAAAAGTAAAAAAAATCATTGAATATGAAAATATAATAAAAATTCAGATTATTGTATTTTTAGATTTGTTCTTATTATTTTAACCGAAAAGGTTTTTTCTTCTATAATAAAAGAATCCATAAAATTTGTTGTACCTCAATATTTTAACATTTTTACAAATGTTAAAAGAGCCATATTTTCACTTTTTTCTTTTCTAAATGTGGTAGAAAAAATCACACAATTTTTGTTGGTATTGTCGCACATTAAAATTTGTCGTCTTAATAGTTTCGTTTTTTTCGGCTGAATTTTTTCACTTGAATTGTATGTATTTGATGCAATAATTATGCTCAAACATTTATTATTTTAATTTTTAACTAATATTTGTTATTGTTATAAATTATATTTCCTTTTTTATGCGGGTTTTTTCACATACACTTTCGTTCTGTTTTTGCTTGCCTTGATTAACTCTACGAAAAAAAGAAAATAAAATTCTATTGCAAAGAATATGGCGGCGAGTTTGGTCTTTTTTGACGGTATGAAAATCCCACTATTTTATGTGGGTTTTATTGGACAACTGAGAATGAACACAGCCAAATGATTTGAAAACACAGAGTTGCATTAAGGTCAAAAGAAAACTAATTAATGTTCGTACAGACGGTTTTACAGTGGGAAATTTTACGAGAAGGCGTTTAAAAATCCATAACTTTTGTCTGGATCGGTATTTTTATGCGATTTTTTTTTTGCATGATAGGTGGGATGTAACAGCCGTATTCATAAAAAATTATTGATGATTAATTGACCGTTTTTAAGCAAAAATTGCTAAAGTTGTATTCATAAACCAAAAATAGTCTATTGAGCCTTTAATAAACCATTCATAAAGAAAATTTATTGTTGGATTTGCCCTTCTTTAAACCAAAAATAAAATGACATTTTGAAAGGTGTTCGCATTTTGTAATTATATTTTTGTGAAATATGTTGAAAAATAATGACAAAAATGTTTAATTTATTACAAAGGACATGTTAAATACATTTTACTAATTTTGTTTTATTTTAGACAGCCAATTTAAAGTTATATTGACAATTATTTAAAAAAAATGTATATGATTTAAATGAACATTTTCAGGGGCAAATGCAGATATTCTCTTTAATTATTTATTAAATTATTGCAACTAGTTGTTTCTTTTGTTAAAAACAACAAATTATTGTTCAAAAATATAAAAAAAAAATAAAACAAACAAATTATTATAATAGTGATGTTAATAAAAAGTAAACAAACTTTTTATTCGAATACTTTATTATCTTATTTTTAAAATAGGTTCAAACAAAAGTTTTTATGATACCTTTCGGAAACATTTTGTTCAGAAACTAAAATAATATGTAGTTTTATTTGATAAGAATAATTTTGAAGGTCTAAAATTAAAAAAAAAAAATAAAAAAAAATTATATAGAATATCGTGTACACCGAATAGAAGTTTCACGCATCACTAACAATAAAATGGCAGCCAAATATAAAGAAAGTTGCCATCCTTAAACAGAAAATCGCTGCAAACAGTTAATAGTAAAAAAGCTGTTATTGTACTTTTATGAATACAAATTTTTATAAGAGGTTTATAAGACAAAAAGCGTTTAATAGTTATTACATACTATAAGCTTACAATAAGAACTTTTTATGAATATGGCTGTAAGTCTTTAATTTGCACTATAAAACGTAAAGTTACCCACGTGTGTTGTAATGTTTCTGATTGAAATTCGTGTTATCTTTTTGGTTTCTCAAGTACCAATTTTTTTTTGGATATTTTATGTTTCCAAACAATGTTTTATCGTATGTAGCAAGGCGAATTCATACAAGGTGGTCTCATTTTGAAAACGTTTTACAACACTGTAAACTATTTTAACGTTGTGTCAAAAATTCAAGCAAATATTTAATTTTATTTTCAATTTTAAATTGTGTGTTTTGAAATGTAATAACTTAAAAAAGTTTTAAATTTCATAATTTTAAGCGAAATTTATAGAATTTATTAAAGATTCCCCAGAACCACTAGAACGGTATACCATTTTGACGCAAGGTTAGTTATCAGCTGTTGCTTACGTAGCAAGATAAGTTCACCTGGTGTAAATTCGTCTTGGTGTGTAGCTATTATTTTTAATTAAAAAAAACGGGATCCCGGAAAGGATCGGGATTTTTCGGGATTTCATATATAAAAGCCAATTTTTTAAATTCATATACAAATTATAATTTAATGTTTATGTATAAGTATTAAAACAAATTAATTCATGAAAAAAATTTATCTCATTACAAAGTAAAACAGTTGAATGTATTCTTTTAAAGTAATATGGATAAATTATGTATTAAAACTTATGTTTAAAAAAGTTTCTAAAACAAATTAATGACGTCTGATAGCACTGTGAAACAAAAAAAAAACCAGCCTCAATACTTGCAACGCAAAATGAAACTAGTCTATTGGTAGAGCAAATTTGCCAATGGGTTTTGAAAAATTAGCTAGGGTTCCCGAAATATCGACACCTAAAGTTTTTGAATTTTTTGAAAAGGCGTATGGTATAAGTCAAAAAAATATACTAAATGTACTTCTGAGTTAAGACTATTTCAGATGTCTTCAGTTGAATTGTATGGATATATTAACCCTATAACGCACATTTTAAGGGGTAATTTTTGTCATTTTTTTACTTCCACACAAAAGTATACTAAAACGGCACTTTAGAGCAGCGGTGGGCGGTGATTACAAAGTTTTTCGGGTTTCTAAATTTACTCTTTAGAGCTGCTACAAATACAAAAATTTCCCTACTAATATGTTCCTTAAAATCCCCAAAAATAAATAAAAAAAAAATTAATAAAAAACTATTTTCTAGCAATCAAAAGAAAAAGAAGTTACATTGAAATCAGAAAATTTACCGTATAACACATACACGTGTTTGTGTGATGTTGTTTTCGCTCATTTACTATTGCCCACAAACAGCGTTGCCACGACACCAAAAAATTTGTAACCAAAATCAAATCAAAAAGTAACCAAAATTATTTTGTATTAAATGCGCCTAAACCGCTGTGCCGATTTTTATAAAATTTTGACACTATGTTACCGATGGTCTGGAAAAAACAATAGGCTATATAATTTTTCGTGAGGGTAGCATCGCATATACCAAGTTAACACTTTTTTTCGTCTATTTGAAAAACTTTTTGAGCTAGACCTTTCAACCTTTTTTATAAGTAGCTATTACAAGTAGAACTTCTTAAGCCTTCCTGTATCAAAGCGCAAAATTGAGCTAAATTATCTTAACTCGATTTCGGCAAGTGCTCAGCAGAGCATTTTAAATTGAAAAACCGTTGGCAAAAATCAGGGAATTTTTATTAAGCTTATAGTTGCAAGCTCTTTGTAAGCAATTTTATAGCATTTTATAAGGCAAATTTTTCCTAACTCGACTTCAACTGTTATTGCTTGTGAGCACAGATATATTGATGCTTTCAGCCAAGTGAAAATAGTAAGAATCATATTAATTGGGATGGAACTGAAAGAAAGTGACTTTAATTTACGAAATAATTTTTGTGAAACGATGTTGGAACGTTTTCGTACTGTAAATCCCTTTTTTGGAGAGGCGAGGATCATTTTCACCTTAACGGCCACGTCACAAGCAAAACTGCCGTTACTGGTTTCCAAGAACCCGCAAACCTCGATTGAAACATCATAAACCATTGCATTGCCGCAGGGTGTGTCTTATCCACACATAAGATAATTGGACCATTTTTTTCAAAAATTTTCTAAAAAACCAGGCTCCGTTTCGAATAGTGTGTTCAACTCGACGGAATTTTGCATTTTATCGTTCAATGCTCTTAATAAAACTTTGTGTCAGTTATTACGTGTTTTATTTAAGTTTGAAAATATAAATCTTCTACCAGACACCCCGTATATGATGGCGCGTGAATTAGTTGCTGCTTTGCTAATTGATGAGTTATTTGCGGACGACAACACGATGTATTTATTTTTTACTACTAATTCAATTGTTTCTTCCGGCTCAATCGTTTCTTTGCTCCAATCTTTGCTTCAAATTTCTATTATGGTATATATCACCTCTTATATTCCATTATTCTGGCAGCGTTGCACATTTCTAAATAAAACCTTTTAAAAATGCGAGCTCTAACCAAGTCATCGTTACCCTTTGCTTGCAAAGTTCAAATTAAGTTTTTACCGAGTAAAACAGAATTGCTATTACACGAGTACGATGGTACGATGGCATACATAAAAATCAAAAATAACTTTTAGCATATCAAACTGCATGCACGAATTTTTCGCTATTACACGAGTTTGATGGTATGATGGATACTATTCTTGCATACAAAGTATGGGCGTCTAAAAGGCGCTTTATATTGTTAAGCTGATAGTTTGTGACAGTTTATTATTCTAGAAAAATCATTTTTAAGTAGATAGAAACAGTATTGGAAGCACCAATACCATAAAAATTTCTAAAGTTAAAAAAGCGGAGCGGGTAAGCTAGTCCCAAAGCCAAAAATTGGTTATTTTAGTGTGGAAAAAAGTAACAAAAATGGAAAAAAGGACACCAGTACACATTGGAAAAAAATGTAACCCATTTTAGTTAAAAGTAACCAAAATGACAACGCTGCCCACAAACTGAAAATCTTGAATTCATTGTTTCAAGCATAAAAAGTAACAAAGGCAACCCGAAAAACAAATAAATGGCTATCCATTTTGCGGTTTCAAAAGTAAACGTAAATAAAACATAAAATATTTTTTTTCGTGATATTTCTTTTTTATTATAAAGTTTGAACGTTGACATTATGTGTGAAATACTATATCATTTAAATGACCACCACGCGAAGTGTTGCAAGCATACTACAAAAATGGTGATTCTGGCACAGCCACATATCGTGCTTTAAGAGGAGATTATGGTTTACATAATCGTCCAACTACGCAAGCAATTGGCAAAATTGTGAAAAAATTTGAAGAGACTGGAGACAGTAAGGATTGATGTTTGACTATTGACGTCAGCAGTCGTCGATGGCTGCGGGTGCAAAACGGCAAATCCATCTGAGGAGATTGAGTGGTTGCGATCGAAACATGTCATGGTAACCTGCCGTCCGCGGTTCGAGCCCCGGCCACGGTCAAGAATGAAAGATTATCAATAACAATTTTAACTAATTTTCATGGTGTAAAATTCCTTTCTTCATAAAAATAATTTAATGAAAATTAAATTTAATGAACTTAAGCCTAATTAAAAATATTACAAATTTGGATTAAAAACCATAAATAGTTCAATAGGATAACCACAATACTAATTATTTTATGTGTTTTATTTACGTTTACTTTTGAAACCGCAAAATGGATAACCTTATACAACACAAAGAAAAACAATAAAATTGTATTCAGTTGCTTAATAAATTTCAACGAAGCAGGAGTGTTGCGCATGTTGTTATTTTGGCAAATTTTGCAATTTCGTAGTGGTACACTGACAATATATTTATTGTGTTGTGATCAAGCTGTGCTCATGTATAATTTTTGTTTTTCAGCTTGTTTTAAAAACTTTTCAGCAATCATGTAGGATGATGAATTATATAATAATCAAGTTTTTTATTGAATTCTTTTTTTTGCATATTTACATACCTATAGTACAAATTTTGAAGTTTTCGCTCACGCTCTTTTCGATTTCAGGTGACCATATTTCGGGCCGATATTTCAGGAACCCTAGCTAACTTTTCAAAACCCTTTGGCAGATTTGCTCTACCAATAGTCTAGTTTCATTGCGCGTTGCAAGTTTTGAGGCTGGAGGCGATGACCCGAATTTTGTTGCACTGTGTAATCAATACCCTATTTTATTGCAAACATATGCTGCCGACGAAACCAATGTTCGCATTCAACCCTTCTGGGTGGTATCGTAAATAAATAGCTGCATACATATATGCTATATGACAGTATTTAACTTATTTTATCTCAAATATATGTATTTATATGCAAGTATTAATCTACCCAGTAAAAACTTCGCCTACAAAATAATGTGTTGAGTAATCAGAAAAACATAAGAGCACTACTTACAATTCTACTGGAAGAACCAATGAATTTTACAAGGGATGTACCAAAATGAACGCATTCAAAAGGCAAGTCATTATTTTTTTACTTTAATACATCCAGAAAAAAGTAGTTATAGAAGTTGTTATACATGTAGTTATAGAAGAAAGCTACTAAATAATGAGTTAAAGAAGCTATTCATTTTGAAAAAGTAAGCGAAGTTTTTACTGGGTAATAAAATAAACTAAAAAAATATGTGTCAAGAGACCTTTGGTAGAACCCCCTAAAGTTTTTAACACCTTTTTGTACAACTTGCATTTTGCGTGCGCAGTCCTATTATCATTCACTTAAAAAATACCACACCGAACTGTATCTTCTGATTTGGTTTTCTGTGGTACAAAATCCATTGCATGTAACATTTATTCACTTGTGACTTCTTTTTGTAACCGTTTAAAAATTAGATTCATGCCAGTATGATTTAATATTAAGGCCCTAAATTTGTAAAACGCAACGCAATACCAAAAATAACATTAAAAGCAAAAACAATGTCAAAAATTTGTTAACATTTTGTTGTTGCTTTCTACATAAATACATATTGCGTTTTAAAATTATCAACGCCACAAGATATGCAGCGTTTAAAATTCAATATACATTTATATAGCGAACAACAACAAAATTATGAAATATTTTCGATTTTGTTTTTGCTTTCAATATAATTTTTAGCGTTGGGTTTGGGTTTTACAAATTCAGGGCCCAAATGTTTGAAGTTATTTTTAACAGGGTGCCTCACGTTTATTTAAATATAGTTGTACATATTTGATAAAAAAAAAATTAGCACATTTTTACTAAACCCAAAATCTCGGGGTTTTTATGTTAAAATCCCGGGATTCGGAACTTAAATTTTAAGAATAATCCCGGGATTTCGATATTCGTGATTGGCATCCCTAGTGGCGATGTTGACTGTTTTTTCTTTCTCATTTTGTTAAGAGCAGTAGTTGAGTGCAGGGTTGTTAGATGTGACGATTTTTCGTCATTTGGACGATTTTTTTTAAAAAATACAGTAAAATGACGATTGACGATTTTTTTTACTAAAAGTAATAGTATTGTGACGATTTTCTGGCATCAATAAAACCATTACAAGAAATATTTACAATTATATTGGGAAACTCAAAAAATTATTGAAAATTAAACCAAAAAAATTCTTCCCCCATCACAAACCAGGTGGCTTTCATGAGAAGCAGTAGTAATCCGAATTCTACAATTATATGAATGCCATCGAACTGCCAAAAATAAACACTAGAGCCCCGATTTGCGGCGGTCCTATTTGGTCCACTTTTTAAAAATTGTTTAAATCCTTTGCGTTTTTATGATTTTGATTTGCGTCGCTACACGATTACATTTTTTCTCTGAAGTCATAATCACATGTGATGAATTTTTCTATTTATTCCCATTTAATTCTGTAAAGGCCCAAATACATTCAATTCAATTCAATTCAATACATTGATCAAAGTACTTATCAAGCATTGTGGTAGTATTAGTGAAAATGTGTTTGTATGTGTGACACCGAAAACGCTTGATGAAAAATCAAAAAATTTAGATATAAGGGCGAATATTACGTCGAACACACGTACACGTTGAATTCGCCGGCTGGACAAGCATTTGACAAGTGTATTTGGCCCTTTAGATAAGTTATTCTGAAGCTACGGTCAGACTTATCAAATATTTGACGAAAAAAACGGGACCAGCAACCAAACTATAAAATCATTTCGCTTAATATCAATATTTATTTTGATTAAAATAACACATCTTACAAAAAACGGTTTTTTGCTATGTCTAGTAGTATAATTAGTTTATTTTGTAATATTAAGAACACTTTAAATCTCACTAACTATTAACAAAAGTAGGGGTTACGCTTATTTGATCAAATATTTAATAAGTGTGACCGTAGCTTGAGTATAGTTGCGTGTTAAGAAGTAAGAAATTGGTTCTTAATAAGAAAAATGAAAAAATGAGTGCAAAGAGGAGAACATGCATTTGTTTGGAACAAAAATTGGGCGTAATAAATCGTTTCAAGTCGAGTAAAAAGACTGTTGATATAGACAGAACACTTGGTTTACCACCTTCAACAGTAAAAATTGTGAAATTGTGAAAGCATTAAAAATTAATCATTTAAAGATAGCTCGAGTTAATAGAACATGAGATTTTATTTTTTATTTAATGTTTTTGTGAATATGGATAAACGAAATACATAAATAAATTTTTGTTATGTTTTTATGAAAATATATTTATTCTTAGTATTACTTTTCAAAGATAAATATGTATATTTCAGCTCACTTGCTGAAATAAATAGAATAAAACTTAACCATATCACTTTCTTTACCATAAATATAATTTCTTGCTAAAAATTTATATTTTTGAACTAATCAATGCAATAAATTGTCTCTAATTTGTAAATTTAAATATATGACGATTTGTTGACGATTTTGTTAAATGTTCGTGACGATTTTGACGAATTTTGTTAAAACTTTTGACGATTTTTGAAGAAAAAAGCCTAACAACCCTGGTTAAGTGAGATGCTTCTGCAACTCTCGGAAAAAAATATAAAGAATTAATTCAGAAAATGGCAACAATTGCAAACTATGAGAATTGGAAAACAATAACTATAACCACTGTTGCCAATTTAGAGATTTTCCCGCTAAATCTAGCGTTTTTGAAATGCCAATCGCGGGAAAAAATACGTTTTAGCGGTAAGCGGGAAATCTAGCGATTTTCAAACAACTCTCAGCGGCTCATTTTCGCTTCAAAAACCTTTCTCAAATTTAAAATTAACAGATTTTTTAATTTTTCTTTTTGTTTATCTGGCTAAAAACTACTTGTTTATGTTCACTTTTGTATTTTTAGTGAACTGAAGATTGTTTATGACATTTTTTTACGATTTTCAGTTAGTATTTTGTTAGGGATGTATGTGACAATTCACAACTTTTAGCTTGCTTAAAATTTTGAAACAAAAGGTAAGGAAACGTTAATTATCTCGATAGATCCCAAGCAATATAATTCACTAACTTTCATCTTACTAATTTTATCTAATTGCTTAAAACGGCCAATAATTACCAAAACTAGCGTTACTTATATACTAAGTTTGTCATTCCGGGTGAAACTGTTTTAATATTCATCTTAGACCCCATAAAGTATATTTATTCTGTTTCCTTGAGTAATCCTAAGTCGATTAAGCCATGTCCGTCTGTTGAAATCTCGCTCACTTTCAAACGACTCAAAGGAAAAGATAAATATTGGCATTAAATTGTTTAGATTTCACCTACGCAATTTGGGATTGAACTCCAGCACAATCGGTTCAGTAGGAAAATAGTTATGAATTAAAATGTGGAACAACCACCCTATAAAAATTAAAAATATTGTTACAAAAACTAATGGCGGAATGCACATATTGATATAAGATTTTGCACAAATTCGTCCTATATCACTAGAAATTACACTGTCAACTATCGATCAGATCGGTCCATTACTTACCATTGGCCTCATATAAACCCTACTCTCGGAAAAAGCTTTAGTACGCGTAGAACCGTAGAGCTCTCAATCTGTGTTCTATTATAATAACATTTGGTCAGTCAAAGTTTTACAAGACTATAAATTACTTGTTCAAATTTCGTGAATATCGGCCTATAATTTACCATATGTCCCATATAAAGACCACTCCGGGAATATTCTAACTGTTGGTGGAGTGTATCAAAGATTCGGCACAGCTGAATACATAACTCTAACTTATTTGATTTTTGGAAATAAAATAAATAGGGAAGTTGGAAACCTTAGTATGCAACGTAATTTGAAAGTCATATACGTTTGAAAAATCAGCCTGCATATATCTAGATTTATATAAAACTTATAAAAATGTTTAGGTTTTAGAGGTATTTTTAAAAAAATTCCCGCTAAATTAAATATTTAGCGGTTTCTAGCGGTTTTGAACTCCGATTTGGCGGGAAATGTTCAAAAAAAGTTGGCAACAGTGACTATAACCGAATATAAAAATTTTGCAAATTTTTGAGGCATCAAATGCAGAGACCTGCGCCTTGACGGCTGAGCCGCGCCGCCGATTATTTTTAACAGCCGCCGCCGCCGAAAATTTATCGACTAAAGTCGGCTTAAAATCAGCCGCCGGTCACAGTCATTTAATCGAATATTCCCTACAAGAAATGCATATCCAAAACTAGAAAAAAAATTGTTCCATTCTTTTTATTTTTTATAAAAACAGTTTTTTTTTTAATAAATAAAAATGTTAATGAGTAAGATATAGATAGTCCTTGTATATTTTTAAAGGTTTTGCGGTAAAAATTTAAAATCTCACTTAGGAATAGATTTTAGTCACAAGAATTAAAATAAGTATACATACAGTCAAACTTCCATAACTCGAATCACCATTATCCCAAAAAAAACTTCGACTTATGGAGACTTCGAGTTACAGAATTTTCTTGTTGAAAAGAGAATAAATTGCAAACTTGTGTACATTTTGTATTTTTTGTTTAAAATAGGCACTATTTGTAAGCTTCATACCTAAGCATGTATGTATGTATTTGTAATAAACAAGTTACAATGAAGTAAAATATCGGCATGGTTTGACTTCTAGCTGCTGTAAACCAATTGAGGACTGCTATGTCGATAATTTTGTATATTTGGGTCTTAATCATTTTACTAAAGAGATGAGATACTGGCTCAAACGAGTTGATAATTAATTCTTTATTTTTAAAAATCTATGAGACCGTACTAGCTGGGACATCATATTTATTGTCTGCTTCCTTTTTCTTGAATCCACCCTCGACTTCTTTTATAAACTTATATTTCCCTCCATCGACAAACATTATAAAACACGTTTACTTGCCATGAAATAAACACATACAAATAATTTTAACATATTTAGGCAAACCAAAAGACACACGTAATGTACAAAAAGGGATTTCCCCGAAAAAAAGAGCAAAGTAAAATATACAAACCTGCTAAACAAGCAAAAGAAAGCGAAATAAATAAACAAAACAAGCAAAAAACTTCGAGTTATAGAATACAAATTTGAGTAATTGGTTCGAGTTATGGAAGTTCGAGTTACGAAAGGAGAATTGTATGTAGTTTATTGTTTTAGAGCTACTGCCAATCAAATTGGTTCGAGTAAGAGAAAATTCGAGTTAGAGAAGTTCGAGTTATGGGAGTTCGACTGTATATGCAAATTAATTTTATTATTCAAACTAAAATATGAAAAGTTGGTAAAAAAATAATTTTTAAATTGGCCTAAGTTTAAGTCGGCTTAAGCCGGCTTTGAGCCGCCGCCGGCAATATTTTTACAAGCCGCCGCCGCCGACAAAATTTGACGGCGCAGGTCTCTGATCAAATGTGATAGGTATAAAAACAAAAAAAAATAAAATAATTTTTTTTTTTGTTTTTTAGTAGTATATTCAAAAAACACGCAATATGTTCCGATGTTTCGATTTTAGTGCAGCGAAGGGCAGATAGAGAACATTGAATAAAAGAGAGTAAATTAGTTGATTTACACTTAGAGAAAAGATTTTCAAACTGTATGTAAATATGCAATACAAAAAAAGGAGTTCAGTAAAAAATATTATTATATAAATCATCAAGTTTTAACTAACGTTAAAATATATGTATACATATGGTCACTTGAAATCGAAAAGGCCGTGAGCAAAAACTTTAAAATGTGTACTATAAGTATGTAAATATGCAAAAAAAAAAAAGGAATTTAGTAAAAAACTTGATTATTATATAATTCATCATCACACATGAGTGCTGAAATGTTTTTAAAACAAGCTGAAAAATAAACATACATGAGCACAGCTTGATCACAACACAATAAATATATTGTCAGTGTGCCACTACGAAATTGCAAAATTTGCCAAAATAACAACATGCGCAACACTCCTGCTTCGTTGAAATTTATAGAGAAACTAAATAAAATTTTATTTTTTTTCTTTCTGTTGTATTTGTTTTTCGGGTTGCCTTTGTTACTTTTTATGCTTGAAACAATGAATTCAAGATTTTCAGTTAGTGGGCAATAGTAAATGAGCGAAAACAACATCACACAAACACGTGTATGTGTTATACGGTAAATTTTTTCACATTCTGATTTCAATGCAGATATTGTTATTTCTTTTTGTTTTGACTGCTAGAAAATAGTTTTTTATTCATTTTCTCTATTTTAAACGTACTTTTATTTATTAAAAAAGTAATATAATTAACCAAGTGTATGGTATGTTTTGGGGATTTTAGGGAATATCTTAGTAGGGAAATTTTTGTATTTGTAGCAGCTCTGGTACAAAAAAACACGAAGAGTAAATGTAAAAACCCGAAAAACTTCGTAATCCAGGCAAACCAGCGCCCACCGCTGTTTTAGTGTCATCGTCTGTGGCAAGGCGAATTAACTACAGGTGGTGTCGAAACGGCATCTGATTTTGACAGTTCGGGCTTATTTGTTTTGATTTGTTTGTGTTTTGCTAATAATGGCTGACATTTCGAGCTAATGGCACTAACAATGCAATGCAAAAACCCTATGTTGTTTCTGTTGTTTTTGGATTGTTGTAGTTCCGACACCACCTGTAGTTGAATTCGCCTTGGTCTGTGGTAAAAACTGAAACATAAGTAGTAACACATGTTTCGAGAAATGTTGCCTCGTCTGTGGGTACCTAAAATTTTTTTTAAATGTCTAAAAAGTATTCTTGAATATCGGTACAATTTTAAGAAATTCAACTTTTATTTTTGGTTATATATGTACTACATACACAAATGTATGTATCTTATTTTTAAATATAAATTAAAAAATATACATACTTCAATCAAAAAGAAATTATAATCCTTAAAATACTTTAAATTAAACAATATTAGTACAAATTTCTTCTAAATATCTTTGATTGACATTTTTGTTAAATACAGGACAAATATGAGTCTGATGTGCACAACAAAATAGTAATAAGATCTCAGTTGCACAACATCTGGACATTTTTCTTGTATTGTTGTCGCGGATGAATCTGTAGCCTTTGTTCCATTTTTCTTGCGCTTCTTCAGATAGATCTCCAATTGGTAGCATATGGTGTTGAACTATTTGTTCCTCATGATACAAAATTTTATAAACTGTGGTTGGCATATGTCTCCAATAGTATATTTTGTTATAAAGAATTAGTGTTTCATTTGCATACTGACAAACTTTTTTTGCATTTAGCTTTCTGCTACATGCTATAACTTGTAATATGATTTTGAACCGTCTTGTTTATTCATATTATACTCCTGTGATAGATGATGCAGTTTCTAGATCGGAAAGAATCTTCTTGAGAGTGTTTTCATCATTTGAATTTCTTTCAAAATGCATTTTTATACTCTTGACAGAATTTTTTAATTTTTATTACCACTTCTTTGAAACATAAAATACCCTTTCTTAAACACAAATTGAATCTTTTATTAGCATTATTACTTCGAAAGGATAACATACCGGAAATAAACTAACAGGTACCATATAACTAGTTTTACGCATAAAATATTACTGCGTACTAGTTTTTTTATCATTTACCTTATGCTTCCATTTTTTAAAATTAAGTTTTCAGGTATTTAAACTATTGAGTTTTTGTTGCTGCTTGTTACTAATGTTTAACCTTTTAACTTTAAATCATTTAGAAATCTAACGCGTTAGTCAATTTAAGTCGCCTATTCGTTTTGCAGCGTCCGTTCACCCACGATAAATTCATAAAAATGGCAGTAAAAGCAATATTTTACCTTTTCAAAATTAATTGATAACGTGCTAGAACTATTTTCGCCGAAACTGTTTTAGTCGTCGAAAATTCTTTAAATTTCATCAAACGGGCATGTTCTGACGATCGCAAAACGCTTAACATTTGCGATTTTGGCTTGATATTGCATAATTGGTGTACTGTAAGTCGCGATCGTGAGAAGTTTACGACTTCAAACCACAAGGGTATGCTCAAGGACACTTTAAGAAACTATTAGAGATCGCAACCAAAACCCACGAGTTTCAGAACATCATACAATTTATCTGGCGTTTTGCGATTTCAAATCGTGCGATTGTCAGAACATGGCCGAAAGTTTCCGTGCAGGATTTATGATTTTAACCAAATATCTTACCTTGAGTCACAGAAATTGCTGCTGTTCCCAAGGTCGGAGCCAGTCGATGTACAATTGGGTATAGAAATGAAGGTTAGAGTCCGGATTACATGAAGGATAGGTTATTTTTGACTTATTTTAACGCTCAGGACTTATGATCTATAAAGTAAGAGGTTTAAAAATTTAAATAGTTATACAGGTCGCAGAGTTTTATGCTTTATACCGATAATAGCTTAGAAGATAAAATACTACGCAAAGCTCATTCTTTCAAAAAATCTTGAAAAGCATAAAAGTTATTAGTATATCAACTTGAAAAATTTACTATGAAATTCAGAACTATAACCAAATACTAAGAAAGTTCATTTTGGACCACCCTGTTCTTAATGAAATGGTTGAAATCCAGAATGATAGAAATACAGATTACGACAACAGGCATATATAAAATTTTTTACTGCGCATGTAGGAACTGTGACGTCACACAACCTCCGTTCTCCTTGGCTAATAATTTTTAGCTTTCAGATTGTTATGTTTATGTGTAAACATGGCAGTGGGACAATTTATTATTTGTCTATTTAAATTATTTAAAAACTGAAAATTTTTTATTAAAAGTTAATTTTTTCTTCATAATTTTATTTTTAACTTACATAAATATATATTATCTCTACATTAGCTATAGTTAAAAATATAGACATTTAATTAAAAGCACGCAACACGTTAGTTTTTCGCACAATTTCCCCCTCTGTTTTTTGCGGTTAATTTGTTGGCATTTGCCCACTGCACACCTTATGTTTGTTCTCTTTTTGCTCTCTTCCATTTTTATTTATTTTTCTTTATTACGCTACTTTTAACACAAGTTATTGTAATACATAATATTTTTAATATAAAATATTTTTTTTTTTTTTGATTTTGCTTAAAAATAAAAGTTTTTGGCGAACTATTTAAGTTATAATACCAGGGTATCACACAATTTTTGGAGCTTCAACCACAAAACCTCGTTCGAACTAAACCTTCGTATAGGAAGGCGAGAGCTTCCAGAATCCGCTCCAGAGTATTTTGGTCTCCACCAGTAAACGTCTGAGTTATTTCCTTGGTACTCCACCAGTAAAACGTCTGAGTTATATATGGTTCTCCACCAGTCACATTGAGTTAATTTTGGTTGTCCACCAGACAACACATTAAAACATCGAGTTTAAAAACGATTGCATATAGTTAATGTAGAAACCGCAAAAACTGTAACTCGGTGCAGTTATACGACGCCGAACCACTAACCAATGCGGGGTGACAACGCAAAACGCACGAAAAGCAGACAAACAAGAACGACCTGTTTGTCCTTAAGAAATAATGACAAAAAGCGCGAGCTGCTTCTCCACTCAGAGCAGTTTTACGAGTGTAATATAAAATATTATGCAAAGTCAGAGCTGCCGTTTTTGGTTATTTTTAACCAAAATTGGTTATATTTTTTTTCAATGTGGAGATGTGAATATTTTTTTCATTTTGGTTACTTTTTTCTAAAACAATAATAATTACGAACGAATATGTATTTCTTGGTACAATTATTTACGAGCTCGAATAATTTGTATGTACTGTGTACTACGATTTTTTCATTATTTGTTACCAATAAACGGAAGTTTTTTAATCCCTTTCAAAACAGCAACCAAATAATTTTTTTAAGATTTTTGCTAAGAAAATATTGCCATTTGTGATTTTTATATTAAAAACGCCATGATCTGTAATCGTAAACAAATGAAGTTTTAATTAATGGAGATTTTCAATTATTTTTTTTTAAATGAGCGCAGTTTTTCTTGATTTTAAGAGAAGTAAGATAATTAGTACTTAAAATAGAAAGTGCATAAAATCATCCGGAATCGATTTTAGAAAATTACTGAAAAATTACACAAAAGTCGTTTTAGTGTTTTTAAAAACTTGAAAATAAGTTTAAGGTTCTGAATTTTCGTAATTTCCAGAAGTATATTTATATACATATTTGAAAATACATATAGGAAATTTTAAAGATTTTTTAAAATTACATTGATTTATCAATATAATTTTAAAATGTATGGAATTTTCTTTATGAAATGGCTGTAGGTTTAAAGAAATTTGAAATTTAACTGTTTATAACTTGTCGGTATGTATATTTATTTAATGTTTTTTAAGATAATTATTTGGTAAAAAAAACTTTTGACTGTCAGTCATATACTTTTGCCCCATTGAATGAACGTTGCGAAAGGCGAAAGGCAGTTTTATTTTACAATTATTTACAAAATATTTGATATATTAGAACAATTTTGAAAAATTTTTTTATAATAAGAATTATAAATTTGAAATAAAATTTACACAAAAGAGAAAAAAGTTTTTATAATATTTTAGATATATGTATGTAAATTAGAAAATATTTACATAAAAAGCATTTCGCATATCGCCAATCGTTTAAAATTTCGCCAAAATAATCGCCAAACGTAAATTTCCATCGACAAAAGGATTAAGAAATCTCTCACTGGAGCATAGGGCGCCAAAAAATAAAAAAAATTTTTTTACGAATAAAGTCTCAAATAAATAAAAACTTTTAATTAAGTTTTACGTTATTTTTTTTAATATGTAAAAGAATTACATTTCTTGTTTTGTTTTCTTGATTTATAATTATTGTTTTACTATTAAGTGCAAATAACCTTTGTGTTACAATGATTTTAATGATTTTCTCAATTAATAAAAAGCATTTTAAATTTGGTTATATTTTTTTACATTTGGTAACTTTTTCAAAAATTTTGGTTGTAAAAATTGAATTCGTTGTGGCAGCACTGTGCAAAGTTCTTAGTTTTTTGACAATTGATATATTTTTTATTTGAGCTCTCTGAGTAAATTAATTGCGGGGTTGCCAACAATCACGTAATACATACATTTTTTGTAAGAAATTACGATTTTCACACATAAAAGAGACTTGGTAATCTGTAAAAGGGAACTACTACGTCATCAAACGGTAAAACATGCGCAAGGCGTAATCTTTATTTCTATCATTCTTGGTTGAAATAGGGTTAGAATTTTTTTGGCTTTTGAGGTTTTCTAGTGTTTACTTTCATATGAATAAAATAATTTAAAAATTGGAGAACATAAAAAAAATAATTTTGGCCGCCTTTTAAAAATATGTACCAGTGTGCGGTGGTCAGATCTTACAATAATGCAAGGCCTGGCAATGTGCTGGCAATATACTGCCAAAGAAAAATATGTTCCCATCGATCCTATAAGAAGCATAAGTTACACGATCAAGTTTTGCCTTTCAATTCCTTTCAATACACTCTCACTTCTTTACTTACCCACTCCCACTTTTTAAATTGACCACGAAATGACTTTAAATTTTACGTTTTCATTTGATTGTCAATTTTACTTCAACTTAACAGCTGATCAAAAATTATTTTTTTTGCTTTATTTATAAAAGCTATATTTCTTCCAAAATAAATATGTTTTTTACAAAATACTTTAAGTCAAGCTAATATTTTGAGTTGTTTCGTCGGGGCATTTTAAATTAAATTGATTATTAAATTTAAACTAGTTTTAACAAGCAGTTTGTGTGAACAACTTGAAAGTGATTCATTGAACATACAATTTCATTGACCGGCAACTGTCTGACAATAAATTCATCTGCCAACAAAAACTGTCAGTTAATACGGTTGTCAGATAATTGCACATGGCAAGAACTGCCAGATCTGTTTTAGACATTGTCAGAAAATTAAAATTGCGTGTATTTTTATAAATTGGAAAAGTGAAAATATTGTTACTGAAGGTAAAAAGAAATAAAAAGAATTTTAACTATTTTATTTTGTTTTAATTAGATTTCATTGATTTTCTATAAAATTAATTAAAATTTTGCAAAATTTAACGTTTTTGTTTTTATACCCTTCACCACATGTGGAAAAGGGTATATATAAGTTTGTCATTCCGTTTGTAATTTCTATAATATTGATCTTAGACCCTATAAAGTATATATATTCTGGGTCCTTATGAGGAGAGAAGTTGATTTAACGATGTCCGTCTGTCCGTCTTACTTTTGATATGTGTTTTCCGGATACTCCAGACATGATAGCGGCTAGGTTGTTTTACATTTATGTCACATATAGACCACTATTTCTTGCTATTGAAATTCAGCCAGATCGGTCCAAAAATGGCTGAGATATGAGCAAAAAACCACGACTACCTCTAATTTTTTCCAAAAATCCCTTGTTGTTGTATTTTTAATACTTTTTTCTGTATATCTCCAGAAAAGCAAGAGCCAAAGTTTCCAAGTTAGGTACACACATTAAGGTTATCAGTACACAGCATCCCACAAAATGTGGGCGGGATTGGAGAAGTGGGCGTAGTACCTCCCGTACAAAAAATATCAAAAATTGTATAAAAACCTGATTTTTTCGACTGTCATATGACCTATGGTTATCCCTTATATATCAAAAGATCGGAAATCTTTAGTTAAAAATATTTTCTGAAAATTTCGGGAAAATCGGCTCAGATACAAAAAGTTATGACCAAAATTAAATTTTTTTTTAAATCCCCACTTTCGGGAACCATAGGTCTTCCCGAGTCCAAGCTTTATAACCCAACTAACTGGTAAATTTATTCTTAAACACGTCGGTATATAAATATGTCAAATCGGTTAAAAAATGGCTGAGTTATAATCAAAATACTGAAATCCCAAAAATTACTCTTTTTTATAATTAAGTTTGTTTTTATTTATTACTAGCTGGCCGTCCCGGCTTCGCTCGGTAGCTGATTACTAATGATCGATGGAGCCGTTTTCTGATTTTAGGTAAATCGAAAAAAGTGGTCTTAAAAGTGGGCGCAGAAATATTGTCTTTCCTTAAAAACCTAAGTTGGACCATGGCGACCATTTTAAAGAAAAAATCGTTCAAATCGGTCAAATAAACAGAAAAGGTGGGCGTAAAAGTAGGCGTGGTAAATTTTTCTTTCGATGAAAACTTAGAATGGATTAACACGAACATTTGAAAAAAAAATAGTCAAATCGATGGAGCCGTTTTCTGATTTTAGGTAAATCGAAAAAAGTGGGCCTAAAAGTGGGCGAGGCAAAATTTTCTTTTCGTACAAACCTAAGTTGGACCATGGCGATAATTTTAAAGGAAAAATCGTCCAAAACTGTCAAGCCGTTCTCAAGTTATGCGATCAGCAACAGACAACATTTCATTTTTATTATATAGATTTTTATAATTAAGTTTGTTTAAATATATGTATGTACATATATGTACGTATATATACATATATACCTATAACCTAATTTAATGGTAATATTATTCTTAAGCACGTTGGTATATAAATCTGTCAAATAGGTTAAAAAGGTTAAGTTATGAGCAAAATACTCAAAAAAAAGGACTAAAAAACATTAATTTTTTATAAAAACTAAAATTTTAGAGCTGTAATATGACCTATTCATACGTTTAATATATCAAAATATCGGAAATCTTTAAAAGAACATATTTGCTGAAAAACTCGGAAAATCGGTAAAAAAAAAGTAATGTCAAATATATAGTTTTTTTTTTAAATACCTATTTTCGGGAACCATAGAACTTCTCGACTCCAAGTTTTATCACCAAAGTAAATGGTAATTTTATATTTTAAGATGTCAAAATGTGGCAACTCTTTTTCTAAATATATCGCGTTCTTGTCAATAGTATCATCAATGAAAAACAGGTTACTTACAAAGGACGAAAACAACCCTTTACCATAAACCCCCGCTACGATGTTTGACTATATTGATTATATTGTTTGTTTTTTTTTCAAGTTCGTATTATACCGTTAGACTGGAAAATATTGAATTATCTTTTATCTGAGAATATTACAGTCTTAAATTTGCAGTTATAACTTTGGTAGGTAAATATATACCTATGTACATATCGTCATATGATTTCAAAAAAGCTACATTGATAGATACATCTGCAGAAGTTTTAATTATTAGGAGGAAACTGTTTTTTACTTTCGCTGACAATCCTCCAGTCTCGGGGTTATTAGGATGAGACATTTTGCGAGACCAGAATTGCCATGCTTGGATTCTATATCTAATGTGGGATTAAGGTCGATTCCTATTTTCTGCATGGAATCGAAATGGTTCGAAGACATCTGGACATTGGCTCAGGATATCACAGAACCCGCTTAGTGGGCCGTCTTTGTGTCGGCTGCCCGTTTAACCTAACCTTCTGATAAATGAAAAAATTAGGAATGTATTTTGATACAAGCATTTATGTACCCAGAAAAAATAATTGCAAGATAATGTGTGAATAATTTTGTCTGCCTCTGTAATTACTTCGAACATTTTAAAAATAAGCTTTTTATAAATAACAAATAATGTACTTAAGTTAACGTTTTTAACATTGTATTCAAATAAAACTTTTACTAAAAATACGTATATTATTTTAAAACTTTGTACTGCAATACAACCATGTGGATATTACCGATTAAAATAAACACTACCTAAACAAATATTGGTTTATTTTAATAAATACTGGGAACTAATATAAAAAATGTACTTCAAAAAGAAATTTGCAATAAAAAAAATTAGATGAAGAAATTTTTGCTTTTTCTGTTTTTATCAGTCTTTTTAGTTATTTTAAATGTTTATGTTTGGGACGCTTGGGGACATGAATTTAATAAGCCTACCTTAAGCCTGGCCGGATCAACAAAATTAAGGGCTGCAGACGCATGTATGGTTCTCTTTTGTGGGTTGACGGAATTCATTTGATTCTGCTGGAGTTGATGCTGTTGTTGATTTATGGCGGTTGTCGATGAAGACACAACACCAGAACGCGAACTGTTCGTGGCGCTGCCAGACAGCAACGCGTTTTCTGCTTGGGTTTGGGATCGCGTCTTACGCATTACAATGAATAAAACAATTCTTACTTTTCTTACAAAAACACACACACACACGGTACACAAGGATTTCAACAAAAATATGCGAGATTCATAAAAGGACAATTTCTATAGTTCGATAAAATTTTTTTTTTGTTGACAGACAATCAATTCATTACATCTAACTCTATACAACGCGCTTTTAAATTATATTTCATAAAATTTTTTGCGGCGGAAATTTTTCAGAAACAAATTTTTGTGGTATTGCTCTTGGATATTAAAAAGAATGCACTGAAAGCAAACGAAAAAAACAGCTGTCATGTGCAGATAGATGCAAATGAATAGTATAGAAAATGCCAAAATGGAAATTTCCCACTATTTTGTATTTGGCGGTGTTCACAAGTACACTGAACGAAAGCATGGTTCTGTTTCAAAACACATCTTTTTTTAAATATTTTTTATTATAAAATTGCATTAATTTATGATTAGTTTTATGCCTATTTTTACAATATTTATATTTTTTATGTTTGTTCACATTTTTGTGGAATTATGCAATAAAAAATAGTGCTGAACACTATACATAAATAAAACGTTCAAAATTTTGTTTTAAAAAAAGTCCATATCTCCACAGTTAACGTCCAAATAATCATCTTCATATGTTTGCAAAGTTTTTTCCTTTGTCCCATGTGAAGTTGAAGGTTTTTCAGCAGCGTCGTCTTCCACATCATTAGTGACATGGTTTATTGGAATAGATTTTAAATCTAGTTCAATTTGTTCATAAGCTTCTGGAGATGGTGGAGGATTTGATACTGAAATAAAAATAATTTTAATCAGTTTTAAAATAGAAATTGTAAGTTTTTTTTGTTAGTAAAATCGTACAATTGCCATCATTTTGTTTTTTATTATTCTCATCTCCCAATAACATTAACTCTTTACGTGTATTAAGGCTGGGTAATTCTGCACCCTGTTGTTCACAAAGCCGTTTTTTTAACTCTTCTACTTTGCGATCTCGCATGAGTGCCTTCTTATTTTTGTGTTTCTTATTGGCAGTATTGCGATCCTCTGAGAATATAGCTTTTTGATCTTCTGCTGGTAATGAGTCGTTGTGTTTTAATAAAAATAAAAACACACCACCGGGAGTACGTCTTCGTTGGCCGTTCTGCAATAAATAAAAAGGAAATAAATGTGTATGAATGTATTACTAAGCTTATTACACTCCTTTTTAAAATAAACCGAAATTTTTGCTTTTTAACTATTAGAGAGATGTTTTTATTTAAGTGAAATAGATATATTTCGATATTTGGCTTTTTCTTAGTGTCTATATGAGGTATTCATGCAACTACGATTTTTTTATATTTTTATTATTTATTTATTGAATCTTCATATATTTAATATGAACTAACAATGATTAATCAAATATTATTCTAATACTTTACTTTATGTCCTGCCAGTGCCAGACAAAAATTTTCTTCATCACGAGTTCTTTTCACATATATAGGTGTTTATCGCTCATCTAAATGGGTAAGTGCTGCAGTGTGTCTTCTCCTTAAGCGAGTGTGGTCGCTAGTTAGTTCGGATGCAATTCGAGCCTTTTTAAGTATTTTACTGCATATTTCGTAACTGCATTTTTCGTTTGGTTTCAACTAATGGCACATTGAGATCCCCTGAATATTTGAGTTTGAATATTCGAAGAAGTTTACTTTGGCGCTTTTGAATTTTTTCGATATTAGAGGACGAGGCAGTGCCCCTTAACTGAATACCATAGCACCAGATTGGCTTTGTTTTAACCATATTTCTAATTAAAATATGTATATGACCATGTAAGTAACGAGAAGCACGCTTAGAAAAGCTTTATCCTCAGCAAATGTTGAAGTTTATATGTTGTTGTGTGTTGGCATATCCGAGGTATATATTAACTATAAAAATGCTGTCCTGAGGGACTCCAGCGTCAATTAGCTGAGGAGAACTCAAATATCCACCTTCTTTTATAATAAACTTTCGACCGACTAAGTAGCTTTCAAACAGCTTGTGTATGTTTACTGGTAAGTTAAGCTTCAACTTATATAATAAGCCTTCATGCCACCCTTTATCAAAAGTTTGAGAAACATCAAAGAAGAAATTGGGGTTAATTTTGACACTAACAGCTTCTCAAACAGCTTAGATATATTAGAAGGTAAGCTTATAGGCCTATATGACTCAACTTTTGTGTGATTTTGGCATAATGGTGACTAACAGACATACCTAAACAAGAGCGGAAAGCTTTTTTGTATGAAGCATCTCTAAATAGCTCGGCGTCAACGCTTTGCAACTGGAAAATCCGATTTTGACAGCGCCAAGGCCTATCCAATAGGTCTGCTTACTTCTACAACAATGCAACAATACAAAAAACAACAGGTTTGTGTAAAATTCCTCGCCGTTGTCAAAATCATACTACAGTAGAATCTCACAAATTAGAACCACTTTGTGCACCGGCCAGTTCGAATTTCTAAAAAGTTCAAATTTCTGGACATTTTTTTTTACAGAAAATGATAAAATTTTAATGAAATATTGATTGATAATGAATAGTTGTGTAAGCTTTTTTAAACTCAAAATAGTTGTTATTTAATAACATTAAATTAATTGAACATATTAAGTTCATAGAAAAACTTTTTTAATTATTAGGTACTTAATTGGTATTTAACATTAAATCAGTGACGCGTGTTTTTTTTTTTTTTTTTTTTTTTTTTTTTTTTTCATTTCTTTAAACTAAACGATTTCCACTCACGCCTTCATTAAGTCTTTTCAATATTTTAACCTTAGTATCTACAGAACAGGAGACAAATTACGGCATTCGATATCGATCAAAATTTCCATTTGAACTGTATTGTAAAAACAAACAAAAAAACACTTCCAGAAATTAGAACCACAGGTTCTAATTTCAGAGCGTCCAATACATTGAAATGACCGATTCTAATTTCTGGACGGTTCGAATTTATGAGATTCTACTGTACTACATAGGCGAAACAAAAGGAAAAATGTGTTTTCCTTGCATGTATGTGTGGCAAAAAACAAAAACGTAAAAAAAATATACATGTATAAGGAAAATGTAAACAACTTTTGACATCGTTGAGGAATAAACCAAACAAACATATGGCTTCTTGCGCAGACCTATTGGATAGACCTTGGGCAATTTAGCTGTTTTTTGTAAATTTTTCTTATCTCAAATCTTACAGGAACAGGTGCTCTAACAGCAATAAGTGGTAACTCGACCGCAACATCGTAAGATATACATATTTGTGGTAAATACGTTTTTTAAATGATTAACAAACAGATTTCCTTTTTCAATATCATTTCTTGCCCAACTTCCATTCATTCAAGTTTCATAATAGTGGTTTAGAGACAACTGGCCTTTTGAGATTTCCAGCTGCACGCCATAATGAGTATTCTGATTGTGGAGTTGCATTAAGTTCCTTAAGATATTTTTACTGTGTCTCCAGTAACTTTCTTAGCCTTTTTGTACACTCTTTTAATAAATTCTTAAGCTGAGGGGATCTGTGCAATTACCACTCTCTTCGAGCTCTCATTTTTTCAGACAAGAGACGTTCGAAATATGTGGAATATATTTTAATATTTTTGTATTTTTGGGGGCAATACTAGAATGTAGAACAGACAGTTTCAGATAACTGTCGAAATTACCAATAGAGAGATCCACATTCTCCGGTGTATTAAGCGGAATATTTTCTGTGCAATGAGTACTGAAATATTTTTTATATTTTAACTAATTAATTTTTGTGACTGACGTCGCTAAGTAACTAGTCGGAGATACAATTCTATTGGTGTTCATTATAATAACAATTGTACGTATGTGGTCGGAAGATAATTCTTAGGAAGCTTCAACGTGAATCGTTTCTATGGGGATGTTTTTAATCACGCCGAAATCGATGACATCTGGAATTTTTTGCTGATCAGTAAGCCAATATCCGCTCGCTATATAATATATATAATAAATATAATAAATAAAACACGACCCTTTGGTGTTATAAGTCGTGACCTCTAGAAGGTATGTTTAGCGTTATAATCGCCTGCGACCAGGAAACAGGGTCCTAATGATTTAAAATATTTAAACTATTGGCTTTCTGATATTGAAAATCTAGGTGGGGAGTATAAAGATGAAATTACTAGGTTTCTATTTAATTCCTCAACGCAAATGTTCGTTCCTTGGAGATAATCTTCATGACGATCACACATTAGGTAGTGTTTGACTCGGGTTTTTTATCAAAATGGCAGAACCTCCACAAGCTCTATCTCGAGGGTCCTTGGTATCATATAGTATATAACCATTGATTTTAAACGATTTCTTTAGGTCAAATGAGTTTCAGAAATCATCATAACATCAATTTGTTTATTTTTAAGAAAGCATTCTAGTTAATTTTTCAAGTTGTCTAGGTGTAGAATTCTTTCAAAAGGACTTTCTTTGTTTCTACTGTATGTAATTTCACTTTGTACCCTGGGGTTGTTCAAACGAGATTTTTAAATCACAAAGTGGGAGAATTTGAAGAAAAATGGAAGATGTTATGATGGTTTCTTAAAATCATTTGACTTTATTTGTTTAAAATCAATGGTTATATACTATCCCCCTTATTCATAAAAAACCGGTTTATAAATAGTTTATTGGATTTTTATAGAAAATTCGTTTCATAAACCTTTTATAAACTTGTTTAATTTTTTATGAATAAGGCCGTATATATGATACCAAGGACCCCCGAGATAGAGCTTGTGGAGCTTCTGCCATTTTGAGGAAATCCCGTACCAAACACTACTTAATGTGTGATCATTGTGAAACTTATCTGCAAGCGACGAAAATTTGCAAAAGGAAGCAACCCGGGTCCTCTATTATACTTAATGTATACTTCGGACTTTCCAAGAAGCAACTACATCCAAACTTCAACATCTGCTGATGATACATATTTCCTAAACGTACACAAAAAACGTCATGAAGCATATTGTTACTGACGGGATCATATATTTCAGATAGAAATGTGTTTAAAACAAAGGAGGATAAAGGTCAATGAGCAAAAATGCGTACGTATAACATTTGCATTGCGTCAGGAATCATGTTTAATTATCAAGTAATATCTCAACACGCATGTAAAATATCTCGGTATACATCTAACTAACAAACTAAAAGCAAATCTATTTAATCAACTTATTGGAAGAAATTCTGTCCTAAGTCTCGATTGCAAACTCCTACTTTAAAACTTTATCTTAAAGCCAATCTGGTACTACAGTATTTATGGGGCACTGCCTAATATTAAAAACAAACATCTTCGAATAATCACAGCCGCCCAATGGTATGTGAAAAACTCAAATATCCACAAGGATCTCAATGTGACATTAGTAAAAACTATGATTACGAAATATGCAGTAAAATATTTAAAAAGGCTTGAATTGCAGCCAAATCCATTAGCAAGAAAATTTTTAAATGACGGCGTTCAAACTCGAATAAGGAAAACCTTCATCTGATTAGAAGAGCGCTAAACACCTACATATGTGAACAGAAACCGTGATGGGGAAAATTTTTATCCGGCACTGGCATGACATAACTTAAGTACTAGAATATGATTTGAATAAAGATTTTTAGTTCATACATATTTAAAATATCAAGATTCAATAAATAAATATTGAGAAAAAAAATTTTATCCGATCAGAAGAGCGGGAAACACCGGCGCAAACTTAAGAAATAAATTAGGAATAAGATTTGACTAATTATTGTTAGTTCATATAATATATGCAGATTTTAAAAATGAATATGAGAAAAAAACATTTATTGCGAATTACATAAAAATAAATATTCTAAAAAAAGAATTGTGAAAAATCTTTTGAAATCAAAAAGTTATATGCATCTGAAAATAAAATTGTGACGTTTACTGTGATTGATTTTAATTAAGCGGTTGTTTTCATTAAATAACAATTGAGATCTCCATCCCTGAGTGTCATCACTATTAAGATGAAAAAAAAACTACAACCCTGCGACATACGGAACAAATACCACTCTACCAAGGCGAATTGGATAAAATATAATTTTTTTTTGAAGTTTGCACAGATTCAGCGTGGGTATACACACAATCGTTGAAAAAAGTCATTCAACAAGCGGCAGTGACGATGGGCAGATAAACGAAATTTGTTCTCGGTCGCAAATAAAGTTTTTTTTTAGAACGCATGTTTTAACAAGTGAAATATTGAAGGAGTGAATAATTTTGGACAAAGCGGTAAGATTTTCAAGGAACCCTTGCACAAAACGGATTAAATGTTAAATTAATTTCCCCCTAATTAATCTACAGGAAAAATTAATGGAAACGTGAGTGAACGAATAAATTCCTTTATGGCCTAATGCAAGTGTTGACGCAGTTAGAAAATAAAAACCCAAATTAGACCTGGTGGACGCGGGTAACAAATTAAAAAAAGAAAAAACCAAAAGAGCAGCAACACCCCGGATAAACAAACAAATTTAGAGAAAAGAACTGAGGGAATTGGTACAAAAAAATGTTTTTTTTATCATGTCGTCAGGTTTAAGGGTGGTAAAACAAACACCCTAACCTCAAGTTCACCGGCAAGCCGGCAACACGTGACGTATCAATTTTAGCCAGCCTAACCTCAAACTCTTTCGTGGTCGCAGCCGTTCACGTGGTGCACCTTCAAATTTGCCAATCGTTTATCTTCAATGGTGTCAATCGTTGATCAGCGAACCATCCAACACCCACGTACAAATTTACAAATCAGTCACCACCAGCTTTGATCGTAATCACTCTTTTTAACCAGTCACCTTCAACTTGTAAACGTTTCAGAATCGTTAATCATCAATATTTTCAAATAGTACAACACCAAAGTACAAGTTTACAAATCAGTCATCACCAGTTGTGGATCAATTTTTTTTTATCGGTCACCACCACCCTTTAAACGTTTTTAAAATCGTAAATCATTAAATTTGCAAATGTGACTATTCACCAAAAAAGAAACAATCGTTCACAACGTCATTGCCACCTCTACCAACACCAGCGACAAGCATTCTATTTTTTTTCTGTTCACACCACTTGACCAGAAACATACGCGTCAACAAGGAACTGCGATCACCCAACAACACCACCAACCTTAATTTAACACCCGGAGGATTTCAAATCTTATATTACCAAGTTCGATCTGAAGGTTCATTAGCTTGAAGGTAAGGAGTCGTCTACTTTGTACATGCCCACATAATTACACCTTAAATTTTAAATTTTTCGAGAATTTTGGCCAAATTAATAATTGTATTTTAAAGTAAAACTTGATTCTTAAACAACGGAAACAAACCAGGTCCCCTTCGGGTACGTGTTAGGCAGATTTAATCAAACATTATAACGAATTGCATCGTTACGAAAAAATTTACTTCTCCATTTAATGTCAATTTTAATTTTTTTGATTACCTATATTATATATACATATACCGGATGAAGTAAATAAAACCAAAAAAATTTTTAAGGCATAAGAAAATTTGGAAAAAAAAGAGAAAGAAAAATTCCCTGATTAGACTAAATAGAAAAAAAAAACCTTTTTTTTTGTTTAATAAGAATTAGAAAAAAAAAAAAAGAAACGACCGCTCACTTAACTCATTAACGCCCAATGATCCCATTTGGGAACATGCACAAATAATTAAATAAATAATAATTGAAAAAATGGAATAAATAAATTTTTTTTTGAAAATAGCTAACAATCGATTAAATAAAAATTGGGCGCTGATGGATTAAGCAAGAAGTAAAAAAAAACAAACAATTAATGAGTATGTAAACTAAATATATAATTAACTTGGATATTAAATATATAGTAAAGTTGTGTAATAATTAAATAATTTATAAATGAAGGGATTTGATGAATATACGACTTGGAAAAAGGCCTAAGGAATAAGGGATTGAATAAATAATTGGATTAAGGTCTAATTAAACAAATAGGCTAATGATAGGATTAAATAAGGGAAATTTAATAAATTACGGATCTAATTAATTCCGTAATCCATGAATTAATAAACCAATAATTAATTAAAGATTTAATTGATATAAGTAAATAAAAAAAAAAAAAAAAAACAAAAAAACTAATTAGGTAAATGAATAATAGAAAGATACTAATACTTACTTAATTAGCAATTAACCTAGAGAAACTAGTAGTTACCTAATTAACAATTAACCTAAAGAAACTAATAACTACTTAATTAACAATTTATCTAGACAAACTAATAACTACTTAAATAAATAATTTTAAGTAACAATTATGATTAATTAGGGAAATAAATAAACAAACAATCCAGTACTTAAAAAAAAAAAAAAATTAAATTTATTGATTAACTCACTATTTACTGAGTTAATAAATAAATTAAAAGATACACAGAAAAATTATCAGTATTTTTTTTTATGAAAATTTTTTTTTATAAAAAAAAAAATAATAATAAAAAGAAATGTTTTGATTTAATTGGGGTGATGGTTGAATCAGTTACTTTTTTTTTTTGATGAAGGAAAATTCAAAAAAAAGGAATAATTTTGATTTAGTTATCATTTTTGGTTGTTTTGAAATAAATTTTGAAAAAAATTTGATTGAATAAAAAAAAAAAAAAAAAAAAATATCTGAATTTATTTTTTCTGTTTAAAATAAAGTAATTTGAATTTGTAGAATTGTTTTTAGGAATTGTAAAACCTGGGCCATATTTTATTAACCCAATTTAAACATTGTTTGAATCGGCGATTTTTTTTTCTTGTGATCTTTTTTCTTTTTTAATTTAAATTAGAAATATCGTTTCTTAAAGCAAAAAAAAAAAAAAAAAATATTTACAATTTGAAATTTTTACAATTTGTAGTAATCTATATAAACCTTTTTGGTAAAGATGCAAAATCAACCAATTGTATGCTCCATTCTATGGATCTGATGATGAGATGCAATTTTTAATTTTCTCTGTGAACATAATTTAATTTAAGAAACTGATTGTATGATTACTTAAATAAGCAAGTCGTTAAACAAATAGCTAAATCATTCCCTTAATTGGTTCATCAATTAAATGAAAAATTCCTCTTTAATTAATTAAGGAAAATTCCTTGAGCGGATTAATAAATCGACACAAAAGTAACGATATGTTACGCCTTGGTTAATAAAGAAACAAGAATGAAAATTATTCGAGTAAATGATCTAGATAGTGATCATCCGAACAAGGAAAATAATAACTAGATTAATTAAAGAAAGTTTGATTAATTCATGAGCTAATTAATGATAAGTAAAGGGAATGTTAACTACTTAGTTAAATGAACGATTTAAATTAATAAAAATAACAACTTAATAAAATAGATTTTTTTTTGAAGCCTATACAACAAATGCTATAGCATACTATGTTATACAATACTACGCTATAGTGAACCTTGGTATACAAGTCTTCATTATACTATGTTATACTGCACTATACTGTGGAATACTATGCTATAATTTACTATAGTGTATTACTCCATACTATCGTGTGGTATACTATACTATACTTAGTGGCCTGTATATTTACTTATTTATCCTCCCATCCTTGTTAATTAGAACAGTTTCCGAATGATTATTAATTAGATTTATATAAACAAAAAAAAAAAAAAATTAAAATAAAAAAAAAAAAAAAAAAATTATATATATAAACAACTAAACTAATATAGTTAAAAGTTCTTTTATGAACCTAATTGATCAGTAAAGCTAAAATCTTGTTATCTAAGATAAATATTTCAAAGTCGGTCGTATGTAATAGTAATAAAAAAAAAAAACTTGTATTTTTATTGTAGCAATTATTATACATATCAAAGTATTTTATTAATAAATTATCTTTTGTATACAATATTGGATATTTGGAAGAAAAAAAAACATGTTTTAATTAATACGAAGATGGTTGAACAGTAGCTAAGGTGAAATGGAGCGATGGTGAGTAAAATTAGGGACATTACTTTTTAAAGTTTTTTTTTATTCAGGCAACAAGTGATGTCACGGTTGACATTAACCTGTCATATGGGGTGGGCGGCCTGACCGGGACCATAACATCTTGTCCCGAGGATTCGAGTCCGGCCAAACGAACACCGTGTGAAAGTTTAGGTCATCGAAATGTCCGTCCGGTTAACATAGGTCTTGACCCATTTCGTTAGGTATTCTGTACATCGCTTCTCGTTTTTTATTGCTTCCTTTTTTTTAGCATATTTTCCAAATTGGCACGAAAGAGTAGAGTTGATAATTGTGCAAACCCAGATGGACACGAACCTCCCATTCCCGGCGAGCTACAGCCGAAAACACCAGCGTGCCAAAGTCCATCGTGGAGCAAAGGGTATTTTTTTTTGGATAAATCGTATTTTTTCCAAATCACAATTATCGTTACACAAAATGGCGCCCAACGTGGGGCCCGAAAGAGATTTAACCCTTCGGGTTAAAGTAACTTGGCTCGAGAGTAATTTAACTCTTTGGGTTAAATTAATTTAGCCTGAAGGTGTTTTAATTCATCTTTGCTGGCTTCCATACTTTCGAACATTTCCGTTTAAAATGTTTAATCTCGTACTTTTTTCTTTTATATAATGACTTATGTCGCGGAAGGTATTAATTAGATACCATGCCTGCATTGCGTTGGCATCGTATAGGGAAACTTGTTAGGGATCTCGGTATTAGGAACTTTTTATGACAATGTATGTCCTGGAAGGTATGTTTATAGTGCCACGCCTGAGTTGCGTCAGCGTCGGACAAGGGAACTTAGTACTGGGGGAGTTAAAGGATTTAAATCGAATCTTTTCATTAATATTGATCATGATCCGGGGGCTAAATAGCTAGGCGTTCATTAGGTTCAGTTAGTTGAGAAGAGGAGAAAAGGATCCGGCAACTCAAATTAATGTTATTTTCGTTAATTGTTTTTTTTCGTCCGTAATTATTTCGATGACCTTAAACTAAATAATTCCAAAATTTCACACACAGGTAAAATTTTTTTTTGGCAAGATTTAGATTTATTTGTTTTTAGGTATTGGAAGCAATGCTTAAAAACAATTTTATTCTTTATCAAGAATATCACTCAATCATCTGATTGGAACAGTGCTAAATCGCGGACTCGAACTTTAAAGTTTTTTTCACCACAAGTTTTTATATCACTTTATGCTACACATTTCAACCTCAAGCTATTAATTACATTACATAACAAGCAAAATTTTTTCTTGTAGATTCGTAAACTTATTTACTAATTACATTATTTAATCTTTCGGTAGTCTAATGAATTATTAAATTTACTATACTAATTATATTATCAAATCTTGTGTAGTTTAATGAAACGTATTTAGTAATTACATAGTAAATCTTTTGTATTTTAGAAGTTATTCGTAGTTTTATACTTTTGTAGTATTAAAACGTAGAAGTTATAAAATAATTGAACTATTACAAAAATACATAATCTAAAATTATATAGATTTTGTTTTCACATATGTATACAATTTTTAAATTTTTTTCTTGAATTTATATACATCACATTTTATAGTGGATTTTACGTTGCCATTCCAAATTATTTAGCCTCATATTCATGGGCGGTTTTTAAATTTGGCTGGAGTATGAAAAGAATTTTTTTTTTATACAAAAAAAAAAAAAAAAATTTTTTTTCTTTTGTTAAATTTAAAAATATTCTTATGAATACGAGTGTTAAATTATCAAAAAAATAATCTTAAATAATACAGATTATTTTTTTTTCTCAAACACATTTTTTTACATTTTTATTGAATTTTTAAATATTGCGTCTATTATCGGTGGATTGGGTATACCTATTTACCACTGTTTTGGGAATTTTTTGGTGAATCTTTTTTGAATTTTGTCGACACGTTTGTCATTTTACTTTCGGTATTGATACTGGTAACTTAATATTGGGAATTTTTGATGATTTTTTTTATTGCGACTCGAGCAGTTATCTGGTTTGGACATTTGTTGTTTTTTTTTTACTTTAGTATTTGCCTTAAAAGTTAAGCGGGTATCCTCTTGCTGACAGTTAGTTGATCTGATTGATTTAAAACGTTTTTCGATTGTCTGTTGAAGTAGTTGAGGGATTATAGTTGTTTTGAACGGTGGTTTATAATGAATACCAGGAATCTCAGGTCCTCTAGTCGAAACCCCGTTACCAGCGAAGATAATCAACCTCGTGATTCGGCCACAACGTCAGCCTCGCAAAACATTGCTCCGGTAATTTCGACAAACGTGGTTACACCGTTGATGTCGATCAGATTTCCTCCAGGTTTTGGACCGCAAACACATTCTTCGCCCGAAAGCGAAATCACTATCCGTACTCCAACGTATAGCAGTATAACAGCGAGGGAAATTAGCGGACAAGGAAGTAGACCAGCAAGGCCCGATATTGACAACATGGATCAACAGGATCGAGATTTACCACCAATTAGGGAAGAAGCTTACCCAGTCTTAGGCGTAGACGAGGAGGGAGTGACGATTAGGGAATACGTCGCTGCATCTGTTGGAGCTGCACAAGCTTCAATCATGAGGGAAGTACAGAATATGCAGTTGATGTTACCGCAACTAATCCGAGAATCTTTACGTTCAGAGCGCAGCCATCCTATAGACCAAGCGAACCAACCGAATCCTAGACAGTTCAATCCAAATCAAGATTTTCGCACACCATTTAATAATAATGATAGACACCAACCACCATTTCGTCCACCAAACAATCCTCAAATGCCTTTTCAGCGTCGATTACCTCAGCCACATGTACCACAACAATTATTTGGAAATAGTCCACAAAATTATTTTGAACCCGCTAGTTTTGATAATTCACCACATAACCATGGTTATAATCCCATATCACCTAACCAGTTAGAAAAGTGGGGTATTAAGTATGACGGTACTAATAAATCTTTGACTGTTGAAGATTTCGTTTTTCGTGTGGAGATTTTAAGACATGACTACAATTGCTCATGGGATATAGTTATGAAGGGTTTTCACCATTTGGTTACTGGAGCTGCTAGTACCTGGTTTTGGGCTTTTCGTATGAAGCATCCCATTTGCGATTGGAACACGTTTAAACACCATTTGATAAGAAAATTCCGTAACTTTGAAAGCGATTTTGAAATACAGCGTAAAATAATGGAACGTAGACAGGCTCCGAATGAATCCGCTGATGTTTTTATAACGGAAATAATAAAACTTAAAAATCAAATGAGGGTCCATGTCTTAGAAACTGAATTAGTAAAGATCGTGAAGGACAATTTAAAGGACGGTTTAGCACAGCTTATTTTTCCCATTAGAATTGATAATTTAGACCAACTACTTGAAGAATGCAAAAGGGCGGAAAGAAACATTGCCAAACGGTATTCTCAACGTATGCCTGTAGGAAATACACGTAGGGTATATGAAGTTGACGTTTTTGATAGTGAGGAAAAGGATGATCAAGCGCGGCTAGTGGAGGAGTTACAGAAGGTTAACCTCGCAGCGAAACAACTAGTCTGTTGGAACTGTAAGTCCCCAGGCCACTCGTTTATTGAATGTCCGGTTACCCAAAGGAGAATTTTCTGTTACAAATGTGGGTTCGAGGACGTGACTAGCCCGACTTGCCCTAAATGTGTGGGAAACCTAAAGCTGAACACGCAGAGGACTGGGCCGGCGTGTTCATTCCAAAACCCAACCCAGTAAATGACAATTTTTTAAAGTTTATACTAGCTAGCGACAAACCAACCGAAACCCAGATTTTAGACCAACCCACTGAGATAATTAAGTCAGAAAACAGCCAAATGGATGAAAAGAAAATACCCCAAGTAAGTCACAGTCCCGACGTATGCCAGAAACCTGTTTCGAAATTAAATTTTAATCCCCATCTTTCTTATGAACAACGCCTTGAATTATACCAACAAAAAAGGGCGGAAATTTTTGCGGACTACGAACCTAAGGTTAGCCGAAAGATAATTAACACCCGGAAAAGATATGCTGCAAGAAAAGCAGAAAGAAAAAAAATCGTGTCAACTTTAATAAGCAGTTCAGACGACATAAGACCATACATGTCGGTATCTATAAATGGGTTTAATTATCAGGGTCTTCTCGACAGTGGCGCATCAGTAAGTTGCCTCGGCAAAAATTGTTTAGAAAACGTTCGGAAAATGGATGCGAAAGTAATTGATTATAAATCTTCAGTGAGAACGGCGGACGGTAAACAGCATATGATAGTGGGAAAAATACGGGCAATAATTAAATCAGGAAACCAGTCAGTAGAATCAGTTTTATATTTAGTACCTAATTTGAGTCAGGAATTAATACTCGGATATGACTTTTGGAGACAAATCGGATTAAAAATAAGTTTCGACAACGAAACAATAAACGCCCTTGCCGAGGAAGGTTCAGAAAATTCAAAAATTCACGACTTGACTAGTCATCAACGTAGAGTTCTTGAAAATGTCAAACTGTCGTTTAAATGCCATACGCAATATGGTCTAGGTAAAACCGATTTGGAAACGCACAAAATTGATACTGGTGATGCTCCGGCAAAAAAAATGCGATATTATCCTGTTAGTCCTGCCGTACAAAAATTAATTTTTGCAGAATTGGACCGAATGTTGGATTTGGATGTGATAGAAGTAACCACAGGAGCCGAATGGAACAATAGGACAACGTTGGTAATGAAACCCGGCAAAAATAGGCTATGCCTCGATGCGAGGGAATTGAATAAGGTCACTAAAAAGGACGCTTATCCTCTCCCTAACATCGATGGCTTACTGGCTAGGCTCGGCGACACACATTTTATTTCAGCAATCGACTTAAAGGATGCGTTCTGGCAAATCCCTCTGGATGAAGAGAGTAGGCCGAAAACAGCATTCACAGTCCCAGGTAGGCCTCAATACCAATTTAAGGTTATGCCTTTCGGACTGTGTAATGCTGCGCAGAGATTATGTCGATTGATGGATAAAGTGGTGCCGTCTGAACTGAAAGATAGGGTGTTCGTGTACCTCGACGACCTGTTGGTAGTATCCCCAAATTTTGAAGAACATATGGAAATGCTTCGAATCGTAGGCCAGAAATTAACAGCTGCAGGCCTGACTATTAATATGTCAAAATCCAAATTCTGCTATAGGGAATTGAAGTATTTAGGTTACGTTGTAGGCGGAGGCAAACTAAAGCCTGATGAGGAAAAGGTAAAGGCAATTTTGGACATAAAACCGCCGAAAAATCAAAAGGATGTTAGGAGATTCCTAGGCACCGTAGGCTGGTACCGCCGGTTCATCCATGATTTTTCCACGCTTACCGCACCTCTAACTGATACTTTAAAGAAATCACCTACTTTTAATTTCACTTCCGAAGCCATGAAATCATTTGAAGAGTTGAAACATCGTTTAGTAACTAGTCCTGTATTGTCTAGCCCTGATTTTGAAAAGGCTTTCTTTGTCCAGTGCGACGCCTCAAACGTTGGTTTGGGCGCAGTCTTGTTTCAGAAAGATGATGAAGGGGAAGAGCACCCGATTGAGTATTTCTCCAGGAAATTAAATAGCGCTCAAAAAAATTATTCCACTACGGAGAAAGAGTGTCTCGCGGTTGTACTTGCGATTGAAAGGTTTAGGCAATACATAGAATTGATGGATTTCAAGGTGATAACAGACCATTCCAGTTTAAAGTGGCTAATGCGGCAGAATGACCTCAACGGTAGACTTGCTCGATGGAGCTTAAAGCTTCAAGGGTTCAAATTCAATATCGAGCATAGGAAAGGCAGCAAAAATGTAGTCCCCGATATGCTTTCGCGTCAAGATATGGAGGAGGTAATAGCCGAGCCTAGCAGCGTATTAGATTTCAATTCAGAAGAATTCAAGAGTAAAGAATATCTTACACTCATAGACACGGTGGAACAGAACGTGAATAGACTTCCAGATTTAAAAGTAGAGGAAGGTATTCTTTACAAAAGAGTAAAATTCAACAGAAACGGATTAGAGAGTGAAGATGATTGCTGGCGAATATGGGTACCATCCCGCCTAACAGAGGGCATAATAAGGAAATCGCATATTGACAACACTTTACACGGGGGAATAGCCAAAACTTTGTACAATATAAGGGAGCACTTTTACTGGCCGTCCATGGTGAAACATATCCGAGACTTTGTGGGACAATGTGAAACCTGTAAGGAAATAAAACACCCTAGGAAAATATTGCGTCCACCGATGGGGAAAGAAGTCATAACTCAAAGGCCTTTTCAAAAGATCTATATTGATTTTTTAGGACCCTATACTAGAACAAAATCAGGCAATACCTTTATTTTTATAGTCCTAGACCACAAAACCAAATTTGTTTTGTTAAAAGCGTTGTCCAAAGCTACCACTAAATCTGTGATTAAATTTTTGAGAGATGAGGTATTTTATAAATTCGGAGTGCCAGAAATGCTACATTCGGATAATGGCAAACAGTTTACCTCCGAAACATTTAAGGATTTCTTGGAAATATTTGGCGTTAAACATATGCGTACCCCTATATATTCACCGCAATCTAACGCGAGCGAAAGGGTCAACCAAACCATACTTAGTTCCATCCGAAGTTTTTTGGATAATGACCAATCGAGATGGGATGAGAATTTGGCTAAAATAGAATGCTCTCTAAGGTCAACGGTTCACTCGTCTACTGGCGTAACGCCCTATTTTTCACTAACTGGTTACAATATGGTTACTCACGCAGATGCATATGAAATTTTACGAAAACTTAAATCAGCCGAAGAGGGCGAAATGTTAATACTGCCGAAGTCATCGCGAATGCAACTGATCCATCAAAAAGTCGGCGAAAAACTACATGATGCATATCAGCGAAATGTTAGATCCTACAACCTTAAAAGCAGGATTGTGAAATATATGCCCGGACAAGAGGTCTACAGAAAAAACTTTGTACAAAGTAAATTTTCAAAGGGTATAAACGCGAAACTTTGCAGACCTTGGCTAAGGTGCAGGATCAGAAAGGCAGTAGGTAACAGCCAATATGAGATTGAGAATCTCCGCGGACAATTCATTGGTGTGATACACGCTCAACACTTAAAGCAATAGGTGATGTGAGGCATATGTGGAAGTATGGTTTTGATGAAATAGGCGTAGATGAGAAGGGAGTTGCCGGATCATCTGGATTCCCAACTCTTTTCACTCCACAGGCTACGCGAAAAGAGCTGGCTTTGTGACGTTTACTGTGATTGATTTTAATTAAGCGGTTGTTTTCATTAAATAACAATTGAGATCTCCATCCCTGAGTGTCATCACTATTAAGATGAAAAAAAAACTACAACCCTGCGACATACGGAACAAATACCACTCTACCAAGGCGAATTGGATAAAATATAATTTTTTTTTGAAGTTTGCACAGATTCAGCGTGGGTATACACACAATCGTTGAAAAAAGTCATTCAACAAGCGGCAGTGACGATGGGCAGATAAACGAAATTTGTTCTCGGTCGCAAATAAAGTTTTTTTTTAGAACGCATGTTTTAACAAGTGAAATATTGAAGGAGTGAATAATTTTGGACAAAGCGGTAAGATTTTCAAGGAACCCTTGCACAAAACGGATTAAATGTTAAATTAATTTCCCCCTAATTAATCTACAGGAAAAATTAATGGAAACGTGAGTGAACGAATAAATTCCTTTATGGCCTCATGCAAGTGTTGACGCAGTTAGAAAATAAAAACCCAAATTAGACCTGGTGGACGCGGGTAACAAATTAAAAAAAGAAAAAACCAAAAGAGCAGCAACACCCCGGATAAACAAACAAATTTAGAGAAAAGAACTGAGGGAATTGGTACAAAAAAATGTTTTTTTTATCATGTCGTCAGGTTTAAGGGTGGTAAAACAAACACCCTAACCTCAAGTTCACCGGCAAGCCGGCAACACGTGACGTATCAATTTTAGCCAGCCTAACCTCAAACTCTTTCGTGGTCGCAGCCGTTCACGTGGTGCACCTTCAAATTTGCCAATCGTTTATCTTCAATGGTGTCAATCGTTGATCAGCGAACCATCCAACACCCACGTACAAATTTACAAATCAGTCACCACCAGCTTTGATCGTAATCACTCTTTTTAACCAGTCACCTTCAACTTGTAAACGTTTCAGAATCGTTAATCATCAATATTTTCAAATAGTACAACACCAAAGTACAAGTTTACAAATCAGTCATCACCAGTTGTGGATCAATTTTTTTTTATCGGTCACCACCACCCTTTAAACGTTTTTAAAATCGTAAATCATTAAATTTGCAAATGTGACTATTCACCAAAAAAGAAACAATCGTTCACAACGTCATTGCCACCTCTACCAACACCAGCGACAAGCATTCTATTTTTTTTCTGTTCACACCACTTGACCAGAAACATACGCGTCAACAAGGAACTGCGATCACCCAACAACACCACCAACCTTAATTTAACACCCGGAGGATTTCAAATCTTATATTACCAAGTTCGATCTGAAGGTTCATTAGCTTGAAGGTAAGGAGTCGTCTACTTTGTACATGCCCACATAATTACACCTTAAATTTTAAATTTTTCGAGAATTTTGGCCAAATTAATAATTGTATTTTAAAGTAAAACTTGATTCTTAAACAACGGAAACAAACCAGGTCCCCTTCGGGTACGTGTTAGGCAGATTTAATCAAACATTATAACGAATTGCATCGTTACGAAAAAATTTACTTCTCCATTTAATGTCAATTTTAATTTTTTTGATTACCTATATTATATATACATATACCGGATGAAGTAAATAAAACCAAAAAAATTTTTAAGGCATAAGAAAATTTGGAAAAAAAAGAGAAAGAAAAATTCCCTGATTAGACTAAATAGAAAAAAAAAACCTTTTTTTTTGTTTAACAAGAATTAGAAAAAAAAAAGAAACGACCGCTCACTTAACTCATTAACGCCCAATGATCCCATTTGGGAACATGCACAAATAATTAAATAAATAATAATTGAAAAAATGGAATAAATAAATTTTTTTTTGAAAATAGCTAACAATCGATTAAATAAAAATTGGGCGCTGATGGATTAAGCAAGAAGTAAAAAAAAACAAACAATTAATGAGTATGTAAACTAAATATATAATTAACTTGAATATTAAATATATAGTAAAGTTGTGTAATAATTAAATAATTTATAAATGAAGGGATTTGATGAATATACGACTTGGAAAAAGGCCTAAGGAATAAGGGATTGAATAAATAATTGGATTAAGGTCTAATTAAATAAATAGGCTAATGATAGGATTAAATAAGGGAAATTTAATAAATTACGGATCTAATTAATTCCGTAATCCATGAATTAATAAACCAATAATTAATTAAAGATTTAATTGATATAAGTAAATAAAAAAAAAAAAAAAAAACAAAAAAACTAATTAGGTAAATGAATAATAGAAAGATACTAATACTTACTTAATTAGCAATTAACCTAGAGAAACTAGTAGTTACCTAATTAACAATTAACCTAAAGAAACTAATAACTACTTAATTAACAATTTATCTAGACAAACTAATAACTACTTAAATAAATAATTTTAAGTAACAATTATGATTAATTAGGGAAATAAATAAACAAACAATCCAGTACTTAAAAAAAAAAAAAAATTAAATTTATTGATTAACTCACTATTTACTGAGTTAATAAATAAATTAAAAGATACACAGAAAAATTATCAGTATTTTTTTTTATGAAAATTTTTTTTTATAAAAAAAAAAATAATAATAAAAAGAAATGTTTTGATTTAATTGGGGTGATGGTTGAATCAGTTACTTTTTTTTTTTGATGAAGGAAAATTCAAAAAAAAGGAATAATTTTGATTTAGTTATCATTTTTGGTTGTTTTGAAATAAATTTTGAAAAAAATTTGATTGAATAAAAAAAAAAAAAAAAAAAAATATCTGAATTGATTTTTTCTGTTTAAAATAAAGTAATTTGAATTTGTAGAATTGTTTTTAGGAATTGTAAAACCTGGGCCATATTTTATTAACCCAATTTAAACATTGTTTGAATCGGCGATTTTTTTTTCTTGTGATCTTTTTTCTTTTTTAATTTAAATTAGAAATATCGTTTCTTAAAGCAAAAAAAAAAAAAAAAAAATATTTACAATTTGAAATTTTTACAATTTGTAGTAATCTATATAAACCTTTTTGGTAAAGATGCAAAATCAACCAATTGTATGCTCCATTCTATGGATCTGATGATGAGATGCAATTTTTAATTTTCTCTGTGAACATAATTTAATTTAAGAAACTGATTGTATGATTACTTAAATAAGCAAGTCGTTAAACAAATAGCTAAATCATTCCCTTAATTGGTTCATCAATTAAATGAAAAATTCCTCTTTAATTAATTAAGGAAAATTCCTTGAGCGGATTAATAAATCGACACAAAAGTAACGATATGTTACGCCTTGGTTAATAAAGAAACAAGAATGAAAATTATTCGAGTAAATGATCTAGATAGTGATCATCCGAACAAGGAAAATAATAACTAGATTAATTAAAGAAAGTTTGATTAATTCATGAGCTAATTAATGATAAGTAAAGGGAATGTTAACTACTTAGTTAAATGAACGATTTAAATTAATAAAAATAACAACTTAATAAAATAGATTTTTTTTTGAAGCCTATACAACAAATGCTATAGCATACTATGTTATACAATACTACGCTATAGTGAACCTTGGTATACAAGTCTTCATTATACTATGTTATACTGCACTATACTGTGGAATACTATGCTATAATTTACTATAGTGTATTACTCCATACTATCGTGTGGTATACTATACTATACTTAGTGGCCTGTATATTTACTTATTTATCCTCCCATCCTTGTTAATTAGAACAGTTTCCGAATGATTATTAATTAGATTTATATAAACAAAAAAAAAAAAAAATTAAAATAAAAAAAAAAAAAAAAAAATTATATATATAAACAACTAAACTAATATAGTTAAAAGTTCTTTTATGAACCTAATTGATCAGTAAAGCTAAAATCTTGTTATCTAAGATAAATATTTCAAAGTCGGTCGTATGTAATAGTAATAAAAAAAAAAAACTTGTATTTTTATTGTAGCAATTATTATACATATCAAAGTATTTTATTAATAAATTATCTTTTGTATACAATATTGGATATTTGGAAGAAAAAAAAACATGTTTTAATTAATACGAAGATGGTTGAACAGTAGCTAAGGTGAAATGGAGCGATGGTGAGTAAAATTAGGGACATTACTTTTTAAAGTTTTTTTTTATTCAGGCAACAAGTGATGTCACGGTTGACATTAACCTGTCATATGGGGTGGGCGGCCTGACCGGGACCATAACATCTTGTCCCGAGGATTCGAGTCCGGCCAAACGAACACCGTGTGAAAGTTTAGGTCATCGAAATGTCCGTCCGGTTAACATAGGTCTTGACCCATTTCGTTAGGTATTCTGTACATCGCTTCTCGTTTTTTATTGCTTCCTTTTTTTAGCATATTTTCCAAATTGGCACGAAAGAGTAGAGTTGATAATTGTGCAAACCCAGATGGACACGAACCTCCCATTCCCGGCGAGCTACAGCCGAAAACACCAGCGTGCCAAAGTCCATCGTGGAGCAAAGGGTATTTTTTTTTGGATAAATCGTATTTTTTCCAAATCACAATTATCGTTACAAAATTCTAAACAAATTCGTTTTAAATATTTTTTAGCGAAAAAAATATTTTCTTTCTTTTTTATTTATAAAAAATGTGTTGTATGCAATAACGACCACATTTCAAACAATAAAATAATTTTTAATAATTGTAAAACTCGTTGAAGACATTTTGCAAAAAAGGACGAAGAATTGGATTTTTAAGTTTCAATATATGAGCCGTTTATGTTGAAAGTGGCATAAGTTACTTTTTCAAAAAAATCGATTTAATGGCAACACTAAATGTAACTCATAGAATAAATGTGAAAAATAAAAAAAAAATGTTGAATCTAATTTTTTTTTGTATTTTATGAATATTAAAAAAAAAAAATATACTTAAATCAAACCTTTATATTAAATATGTTGATGGTTTGAATTAATACTATATATATAATTTATTCAACAAGTTTAGTAATTCACTGCCCTTTCAAAACATCACTTCAATAAAATTCGTCGGACAAAATTAATATACATATGGGCATTTCTCCAATGTCGAATGCGACATTCGTACGCCTTAAAAGTGAAAAAAAACATACACCAAAACATTATTTATAATTTGTGCTAAAGTTGACTTTGAGCAATTGTTCGTTTTCAAGATAATTAAAAAAAACCAAGGCATTTGCCTGCGACAAAAACAGAAGTCGCCTTTAAGGCAAACAGTTCAAACACTGATTTCAGCGAAACCTGATGAAATATTTAAATGCGACTAATTTTAAAATGTTCTGCATTGATGTATCTTAATAATGCTTTTTATTTGATTCAAAAATATTGTGTTGTTTATTTTTAATTTAATTTTAATCACTTTCGCACGTTACATGTTGCATGCGACATTTTGTTCCATCGTACTTTTATGTTTATGTTTTTACTTTTTATGTAATAAGACATGCGTAAGATGATTCTACATTATTTTAAATAATATATTTATTTTCTGACCAAAAATTATAAACTTAAAAAAATATCTTCAATAAAGAAAAATACAAATATAGAACAAAAAACTAACTTAACTGAAAATAGTATTGCTAGTCTCAAATTAAGTTTTTTTTTAATGGAATATGCTGTTCTTGCTGCTTTTAGTTGTTGGCCATCGCAAAAAAAGATATTTTAGAATTTTTTTTTTTTGAATTTATGCATTTTACACTTACGATGTCGCACGCTACAAATTTAAAATAAGTACCAAGAGAAAAGCACTGATTATTTTCCAGCAAAATTTTTTTTATTAAATTTGCAATAAAAATATCTGTTTGTTACTAATATTTGATGCGCATTGTACAAATACTCTCGACGCACTGATAACAAATGTTCTTTTTCAATGTCGCACGCTACATCGAAATATACGTTAAAGCAAAGAAAAAAATTGCCGCAACTGGCAATCGTATCGTTCCGATTACATTTTTCTTATATTGTTTTAATATAAACCCAGATTTAAAAAGCAATTGTCAATGCATAATGTTTCTCATTAAGATCATTAAGCAAAACAAAACGTTCCATAGAAATGTTCAAAACAGAACTTTTGCACTTGTTCGACTTTGCATTTGAATATTTCAAAGTGTGTTATGAATAAATGTAAAATTTGTTTACATTATTGAAAGTTGATAGATTCCCTATAAAAATATGTTAAAACAACATACTTTTATAGACTTTGATTTTTTTGGCTGCGGTTGACATTTCTGTGGAAATGCCCATATGTCAGTCATTCTTCTAAACCATTTATTTTGAAAGTGGCTTAAGTCACTTTACCGTAATGAAAAGTAGTGATTTATTAATGTTAATACGAAATAATAAATACTGAGAAAAATATCAGTATCATGATATATCAAGCATCCATATTTTTAAACGTGTTAAAACGCAAACCCTTAAATATCTCGACTTAAAAACTAAATTACTTATGCAACTTTCAAAATAAACGGCTTATATATGGGGCGTTTCATCTCAAGAAACCCAACTTTTAAAACCGATGTCTTCCGATCGGGATGAAATTTGCACCATGGTTGTTAGTCTTTTTAGAAAGTAGTTTGGACACAATTTTTCGAGCAAAAATAAAAGTTATTCTCTAAAGAAATGTACGTGTTATGATAATTTAGTTGACTTTAAATATTTATTTTAATGTGCATAAGAAATCCCAATGATGATCACACATTAAAACTAACATTAAAGGTCAACTAAATTATTAAAACACGCACATATCTTAGGTGAATAACTTTTATTTTTGCTCGAAAAAATAATAATCAAAAAATAACTCTTATTTTTGTTCAAAAACATTAAAATCAGAAAATAATTGTTATTTTTGTTCAAAAAAATCAAAAAATAATTATTATTTTTTATTGAAAAATAAAAATCAAAAAATAAGTAAAAATCAATATATTTTATCATAGACAAGTGGAATCAGTTTTCCGACATTTACTTCTTTCTATTTTTAAAGGTTTTTTTTAGTTTTAAAATTATAATTTAAATATTTATTTTGGTCCCTGGTTCAGATAGCTATTTTTCCAATCTTTCGAAAAAAAATATATAAAAAAAAATTTTTTAACTTTGTTTTTGGCAAATCAAAATTTTTTTTAATTTTGTAGAACTCGACCAGATTTCATTGATAAAAAATTTTTAAGATCGGACGTTAATTTTTATAATACCCGAAGTGTCCTGCTTTGGGAACCTATATTGGTTTTTCTGAATAATTTAAATTTGTTTTCCAAAATCTCCCACTGAGCATTATCGGCGGTGAAAATGAAAAATTTGTTAAGCATATAACTTTTTTTACAAGTTTCCACACTTGAGGAACCTTATAAATTTAATTTTTCTTCTATTATTATCATGCTTCTGACTACATAGTTTTTTTTAGATTATACTTCATATTAATATTTTTAATAAAGTGGAACATTTTTTTTACAAATTATTTTTATTATATAAACTTTTTTCGAAAGAGCCTTTATGAGTCATATTTCGATTTACATATAAATTCTGGTAGTGTAAAGAATCATTCCTAAGTATATGTTCGGATTTATAGCTTCAATATTAACGAAGGGTTGCCTTAGCTTTTTGCTTTCAAGCTTGTGAAATATTGAAGGAATATTGTAAGAAAAGCTTTATAAATTAAAATTTTTCTCACAGAAGGAAATTCGAAAAAATGTTTAATCTTTTAAATACTAATCAAGAAATACCTACACAGGTGGGCTAGCATTTAAGTAACCCTATACACATTATAATTGTTTTAAGATATATCTACTTACTTTTATTGTCATTCCACCTTCTGCTTCAATACGCTGTGTTTCTTTATAAATCTTCAAAGGTAATTCTGTACCCAAAACTTCTACAATACGTACTGGAAGAAAAATATATATGTGCGGATATATGTATGTATGTATATGTTATGCAAGAAAAACAATTTTTGCAATTTTTCTTACTTAATAAATCATCCTTTTCTTCATGTAATTTCATAGCCATTTCTCTAGCCACGTCAATAGCATTACGTCCTTCTGTTTCCTCCAAGTCTTCTATGTGTTTTGGTTCATAAGAATTTGAATCAGAACCACCACTATAAGGAGAGGAACGTCGACGTCCACGAAAATCTTTGCGTTTACCCAAACGTTCGTGAACCGAACGTTTAGAGGATGTAGATTTTACATCGCAACGGCTTGAAGGTCGTTGACGTTTACTGTGGGGTTGATGCTGATCACTGTCGGAAAGATCATCATTCGAAACTGATAGTCTTCTTTTTAAACTGTTTTCACCATTTAAACGATATAGCAAAGAAAAATCATAATTTTCCACATTGCGATCATTAAAACCATTTTTCGTGACATCACAGCCCCGCATATTTTCTGTGAGTGCCTCTTCTTGCAAGGCAGCTGTCCAAATATCGTACTTTTTAAAACGGGCCTTCGTCTGTTCTGCTCCATCAGAGGTCGGATGTATGCGCACCATGACAGTGCGTTTAGTATGACGTTTTCTATGTTTGCTTTTTTTTTCTTTATTTGTCTTATCTAAACAGGTGTCCGATGAATCTCCTGACGATGAGGAATATTCGTCACTTTGACAGTCATCTTCATCATCGAGATTATTGACATTATTAATTATTTTATCTTCATCACCAGCATCGGCATCCATTTTTGTGCATTTGGTAGCATGTGTTAATAATGTAACCGGAGTTGGAGTGACAGTTGTATTATGGGTCGATGATGTTGGCCTCTGGAGTGGGGTATATACTTCTTCCGAAGTATCTGAAAGCTTTTTTGTTTAAAAAAGGTTAGTGACCATCATTGAATTGCATGAAAATTTGATGTCATGCTTTGAGTTTTTAAATGTTCATCTATTTAAACTTACTTCTCCATCTTCAATATCAACATCATTCACAGATAACAGCTCATTATCCATCATTGTTAAATAATAAGTGCAAATTTTCAAAAATTGCAATGTAAAATCCTCTTTAAATTACTTTATTAAAAATTAATGCACCCCTCAACAACAAAAACAACCTGTCAAAAATTGTGGTGCTTGTTCTTCTTTTACATTTTCGTTTTTTTTCTATATCTGGTGATGTTCATATACAAAAAGTAATTTAACATTTAATATTTCTAGACAAGAACCCTTGTTGAACTACCCTCAGGATAAGTGCTGCCAGGTTCATAAATACAACGCTCAGCCATTGTGAATGCCATTTACGAAAAAAAAGAAGCAGCATTGTAAAAAATTCTTTCAATTGGAAAAAACATTTTTTGTTTGTATGAAAATTAAGTTAAAGAATTTATTTTACTAAAAATTATTTTAAAAAATTAGTTCAAGTAATAAAAATGTGATAAAAGTTTACAGTCGAATCCGAATATCTTTAAACAAATGTGCAAATAAATTATGCAAAGTAATTAAAAACTTGTTGAAATAATGCAGTAAAAAAGTTAAACTTCTACTATAAATGTACAAGACCGCACCCCCGTTACATTAAATTACCCTCTTCTTTGTCGACAAGCAAAAAGTATACAAGAAAACCTGAAAAAGCCTCTCATATAAGCAGTTACGGCTGCAAACAACCATCCAGACATTCATTGTGGCATGTAAAGTAAAATTTACCTGTGGTTTAACGCTGATACCTCTTGTATTTGTGAGCTAGTGAAATGTGTAAGAGTGTGGCAGTGTGCGTGAAAGAATTTTCCTCATTTACATAGACTGTTTATTTTTTGTAATTCACTTTGAAAATAAATTTAAGTGTAAAAAAATTGAAGAAAGGAAAATCAAAAATATAAAAGATAAAAAACGAAAAACTGTAACAGGTGCCAAAGTGGGCGTGTTTGGCAGAAATCAACCTAATAAAATAACAACGCCCATCTGGAAATCTGTTTCTAAGCCATGGAAAATGAATCAGTAAAATCTGAACAAAGTGGTCGGTCCAGACGTTCAAGAAATCACAATAATAATGGAGGAGGAGGTGGTGGTGGTTCCATAAATAATGGCTATCATCGGGATCGTACTCGCCACTCACATCGCAGTAATTCCCATTCCAAACCAAAAAACAATCGAAACAGTGATTTGAATCCTTACCAGACCACTGTCAATATGACGGGTGAAGAAGGCCGCGAAGGTCAAGAGATCATTGAGGTTCAAATTTTACCGCAAGATGACAATTGGGGAGAAAACACAACGGCCGTTACCGGCAACACTTCAGAACAAAGTATTTCCATGGAGGATATCAATAACGCATGGCATCGCGAAATGTCCGAAACTGGTCTGGGTTTTAAATGTCGACGTTATTTGGAATCAATATTTTCATTTTTACTTGGTTTTGGTGCATTTTTCTCTCCAATAGCAATGGTGGTTATGCCTCATATGGGATTTTTTCCCTCTGCCTTTGATCATCCCGAATTAACACAGACTGTAAGAACGCAATTGTTGGCTTGTGGCAGCGAGTGCAAAGGTTTATTAGTATCAATGGCTGTTCGATTGCTTCTCTTGGCTATTGGATTATGGGCTTTATTTATGCGCCATTCGGCCGCAACTATGCCAAGGATATTTCTTTATCGTGCAGTGGTTTTATTATTGGTCACATTATCAACATTTGCATATTGGCTGTTTTATATAGTGCAGGTAAGATTGAATAACATTTGAATTAATGAGCAAATCAAGAATATTAATTCGTCGGCAAATTAAAAAGTAATGAAAATTTATCTAGAGCGTTTTTGATACAATTATCCGCGCCGTCGGTCCTTGTGCAGGAGTTATATCTAGTTCATAAAAGTTTCAGAATAATATAAAAAAATCTTTATGCCTTAACAGTGATGGGTCTCCTTTGAAAGGGCTTCGAAATACCTTTCGCATAAAAAAAACTATATTATGAGAATAAGTACCATTTAAATAAAAGTCTCAAGAAATATAAATTTTTGTAATTGGCTTTTAATGGGTTAATAAATCGGTATGTTATGTACATTATATGAGAGGTTTATAGAAGAACCCTCTAATGATTCCCATATTGTTGACATCTTGAAGAGATATTGTTAAAGAAATCTAAAACTTTTATGACCAATTACTGCAGCTAAGAAATATTGAAACTTATATGGCCTATAACTCCTTAACTCGGTGTATTGGCGCAAACAAAACACCTTTTTAATAAAAAAATTATAAAACTTGATATAAGAATACTATAAAGTGACATAAATATAAATTTCTAGTTAAGTAGAGTTGATATTACGTCAGAACCACATGCTCATGTGGCTTTCCACATTCCGTGTGCTCTAGGCTTTAATCAGTTGCATTCGAAAGAGTTGTTAAGTAGTTTGAGGATGATTTAGCTGTTTGTCCATACAAGATCTGACAAAAAATTAAGATCTGAAAAGTTTTATGTGTAAGTGCGTTTTTTTTTTTTTTTTGGTCAAGGATATAACAAATTGAAAACCTTTTTTCCCCCATTTATTTAATTTTTTTATTTATTATGATAATATTTACATATAACCCCTTCGAGATCAATATAAAAATATTAACATTAAAAAAACCTAATATAAATTAAATATTCGAGCTTAAATTCTTATTTTTTTTGTAAAAAAATATTTTTATAAATATATTCAAACCAATATTTCGGCACTTGTTCGAGTGCCTTCCTCAGGGTTTTTTTCTTTCTTTTTTACAAAATTAACATTTTTTTTAACAAATTTAACAAAACGTGTATATTAAAATGGCAGAATTAAAAAATTTTTATAATTGAATACAAAAATAAAATCTATAGATTTATTCACCCTTATCGTGTTTGGCGTATTCAAAATAAGCCTACGACTGTTTGGTAATAGATTAAAGAAAATAAGTTCACGTTCTCTTTAATCTATTACCAAACAGTCGTAGGCGTATTTTATATATGCCAAACACGTGATTAATTATTTCTTGAAACATCCAAGGAGAATAATAATTAATGCGTCTAAAAATTTTATAAAAAGAGTTCTTAAAATTAGTGATTCGAAATTTCGAAGAGATAATAAAAGGAAGATTTCAAACATTTAACAGAGAATAGTTTTCCTAAACAATTAATAACAGATTTATTAATGCAACATAATAATTGCAGATTAAACAACCAGGATAGTATTACAGAACAGAAAATTTATAAATCAGTAACATATATTCCAAAATTTTCAGAAAGATTAGCAAAATCAGATATATATGATAACAAAATATACAAAATAGCTTATAAATCTTTCAACACAGTAGGTAAACTATTTACTAAAACGAAAGACAAAATAAAGAGGATGGAAATGTCTAATATTGTTTATCAGATACCTCGTAAGGGTAATGATAGTGGACAGTGAAATAAGGTATATAATGGTAGAACAAAGAATAAACTGAAAACTAAGTCAGATCAGAAGTATATAAATATTTAAAAAAAAAAAAAAAAAAAAACAGCTTTATCAACTCATTGTTCTAATCTAAACCATTATGCAGATTTTGATAATACAAAAGTTTTAAACACGGAAAATAATTACAAACGTAGATTTATGTTGAAAATGTTACAAATTAAAGGAGTACCGACAATGTCGAGAATTAATTTTAAGTCAGATTATGAAAATGTAGCACAAAGTTATAGACATTTAATTTATAAAAATAGAAACGAAAGTTTTTTTTGTTTATTAGTTATCATAACTTATAAAAAATTAGGATAACTTTGCTGTTCCTATCAGATTAATGGATTAATGGATATATAGTAGGACTTTTGTCTCACATTTTTATTAGTATCCTTATGTTTGGTAGATTTTTTGGAATTGTTGGGTTTTGCTTTTAATTTTTGTGCAATTTGATTGACCTCTTAATTAAAACTTATTATTAAAATGTTACTTATATTATTTAAAATTTTTTTTATAAATTATTTTTTGTTGTTATTTACTATGTACTTATTTATTTTTAAATTTTTTTATATCTTTAAAAGTTTTTTTTACTATTATTAAGTAGAAATTTGTAAGCCGATTATGGCCAATAGGCTAGGCTACTGAAATTTAATAAATAAATTAAATTAAATTAAATTATTAGAGCAATGGCTTCTAAAGGCCTTCAGCTAGATATGTTACAGAATAATTTATAAAACTATAATTACTCTAAATAATATTTACTAAATTTATACCCTTAGGTGATATGATACACAATTGAAAATTAAGTTTTTTTTCATATTTTTTATATGTCTTTGTATATTTTAATTGTTTTTAAGAATTTTAGGATAATGTTGATGTTAGTGGGTAAGGGATTGGAAAGGTATTATAATGGATTTGATTGAAAAATGTGGTATCTCATCGCTGAAAATTTCGTGCAATATGATAAAATATGTGTAATGGAAATGGTACTTGTAATATGGACATTGGTCCGATGAGTTAGGCTCCATTAGAGAAACGGAAGTTAAAAATTTATGTATATTGCAATAGACCAAGTTTGTATTGAAAAATATTTTTGTATTCAATTATAAAAATTTTTAATTTTGTTATTTTAATATACACGTTTTGTTAAATTTGTTTAAAAAAATTGTTAATTTTGCAAAAAAGAAAGAAAAAACCCTAAAGAAGGCACTCAAAGAAGTGCTGAAATATTGGTTTGAATAAATTTATAAAAAAAGTTTTTTATAAAACCTTAAGCTCGAATATTTGATTTATATTTAAATAATAAAGGTCGAATAAAATACATATTACATATCGTTAGCTAAAACGCAAAACGCCCTATCTAACATTTTGAAAATTTTACAGGAGAAGCAAATTACTATTCAAAATGTTAATTGATAAATTGCCTAAAACTGCTTATAATTTATTTTCCTTGTATTTTTCTTGTAAAACCTACCAGTTGTTTTGACAATTGACACTGTTGCATACTATGCAAACTGTTAGTAAGGTCTTTTAGCGTGTATCCATATAATCTTTTGTAGATAGGGCCGTTTGTTTTTTGTTAATAAAAGCGTTAATTTTGATTGAAAGACTCCAAAATTTATTGTGGACATTAGTGTTGATGCAATTCATCAGATTTCATGAAAAAGTCGATTTTTTATTTTTTGTTAGTTAGGGCCTTTTGCGTTTTAGGTAACGATATATAAAAATAGCTAATATTTAAATCAGCATCAACTTGTTTATGATTCAAAATAATATAAAACAAAAAATAAGGCTATATTCGGCTGCGCCGAATCTTATATATCCTTCACCATGTTGCGATAAGAACAGAAAGTTATATGAATACCGTTCTTTAGATATAAATAAATGAAGTTTGTGCCAACCTCACTTCTTTAATCCCGAACACATTTAGTCGGATGTTGTGTATGTATAACCGATATGTTTGCACCTAATTTGGAAACTTTGGCTCTTGCCATTCTCCAGATATACAGAAATCTATAATGTCTTCATATGGGAGGTGCTACGCCCACTTCCCGCAAATTTTTGTAGAGAGGTTGTTTATTGATATCTACTCTTTGTTTACTAATTAGACAATCTTTCTCCTACCGTTCTTTAGATATAAACCCAATAAGCACGTAAAATTGAAATGCTTACAATATTGCTAGAATTTAGCTTTAATTTATTCCATATTTTCAAGTAAAATTCCTGTTCATACAAAAATGTTTGAAACTGTTTTTTTTTTTTAATTTTGTATTGCTTAAGCTATAACAAAATATTTTAAAAAAAAATTGCAATTTTCTCAATTTTGCATACAAAAATATTTACATACAGAAGAAACATATCGCTAAAAAGACCGAAAAAACACATCTTAAGGTAACGGCATGTTATTCCTTAACTTATGTTTGTTATTGGTAAAACAGATTTTTTGTAATTTTCCTAAAATGTCCCGAAATACTATGTAAAAAAAAGTATTTATTTGGCGGCAAAAATTATCTATAACGTCCAAATGTTCACCCTCCTGCCCTCACCATCCCAATTTGTATGAGCAATATCCAAATAATTTTAAACAGAACGAAACGGCTCTATCAATTTTTATTTATATTTGGAAGGTATGAGAAAACGCCGTAAAGTATATTTCATACCGATAGGTCATTAGGATGTCCCCATACAGAAAAATTTGTCCTATTTTTTGTCAAAATATTTCGTTAGTCTTGAAGAAATCAACTTGGATCAAATTATTGTTGTTATTGTCATATATCCTATCTCAACACACTTAAACACATTCGTTACTTTTTTTAATTTACAACCAAAATATTCACTAGAAATAATTTGTATGAACAACGTTTGCCGAGACAGCTAGTATTAACCCGTTAAAGGCCAAGACCATTGAAAACAAAAAAGATTGAAATTCATTTATGTATTTGTTTATAGATAAAACAAAAAATAAAAACAAAAATTCCTGGAAATGTGTTTTTAGGGCTGTATTTGGACAGGTACAGTGGCGTCATGAGTAGCTATTTTTTAAGTATGAACATTTTTAAAGCATTTTTTGAAACACATAGAGCAACATCGTAATGCTCAAATACCCATCTTATTCTGTTAAGACACTCATGACACCGTAACTGATTTTTTATCCTTTTAGGAAAGAGGTGCTTTTCACCGCTAGTTGCAACACCAGCAGCTAGCGACCGTTTGGAAACATTCACTTTCTTGGTATAGATTCGCAAACAAAATGGAGCAATATTGCGTTGAAACTCAGTCCATTTAAGATCTGTTTGCAATATGATCTGAAGGGTAAGGAACGTTGTCCAAAAAATCAAGCACGCCTCGGGATCCAAGAGGGAGTTTTGATCTTTCTACACTTATACCTTTGGCCCCACAGTAGGTATCGAATTGGTATAAATAACCGGAGCTGCTCGCCAGCATCCTATTTTTAAAACCAAATTTCACTGGTTTAACTCTTATGAATTATTTTGAAGAGTGGCTACCAAAAAAATTGGTTTGATACATTTGAATATCACAAGGTCTCTTTGCCCACTTAGGAGCTATTTTGCTTGTAAAAGCTTTACAAAAAAAACTTGACGGTTTGATGGCTTGAAATTCCATTTTGGTTCAAGAAAAATTTTAAAAAAAATTATACATATGAAGCCATTGTATTCGATTGGGTACTGCGATTTTGCTGCTCATATATCGTTGCCGAAAAAAAATTTTTTCTTGTAACTTTTTATTAAATGTACACACACACAATCACTCTTCTTCAGAAATCTATAAGAAACTTTTGTTTCAACAAAACAGTATTTACTCTATGCAGCTCAATTGTTACTGGCCTAGCTAAAAATCACAAAAATGATAAAGTGTTACAAAAACAAAGGAAAATACACTATAACGGTATATTTTTCTTTAAATTTTTTATGTGTGTTTTTAGAGCACAATGTGTTGAATGCAAAAGCACAAAAAAGTCTAATTTCTTTTGTTAAAAAATTTATGCGTACTTAAATATTGCCTTTTTTTCTATACCCAAGCCAGTACAATGGGTTCATAAAGAAAATTTATTGATATTTTTCGAAAATTTTCTGATTATTGTAATAATTCTTGTTAATGAAAATTTTTATGTTTTTTTAACAGTTATTCTTTTCGTTTAACGATTTTTAGCGAGTTCTTAAATTTTTTTAAGTTTTTTGTTTTCAATCAAATATGTAATTGAATATATCATATTATTGATACACATATATAACAATTTTTCTTAGTATTGCACTTCCAATATTTATAATATTTTTGAAATAAAAAACTTTAAACCTTTTTTTACTCTTCTTTTAGGTCACAAATGGAGCAAAAATTGTCGTTGAGACTGGTGGCGAAGCGGTCGATTACAAGTCTTTAGTTGCCTATGCAACAAATTTAGTTGACACTTTACTTTTCATACATTACATTGCCGTTGTTTTACTAGAATTGCGCCACAATCAATCGATGTACTATGTCAAAATTATACGCTCGCCTGATGGTATATCGCGATCTTATACTTTGGGCCAGCTAAGTATACAAAGAGCTGCAGTTTGGGTTTTACAGCGTTATTATGTCGACTTTCCTATTTACAATCCTTATTTGGAACGAATTCCAATTTCAAAATCGCAAAGAAATAAAATAACAACTAGTTTTAAATACTACGAAGTTGATGGTGTCAATAACTCTCAGCAACAGAGCCAAAGTCGAGCAGTACTAGCTGCAAATGCCCGGCGTCGGGACTCTTCACACAATGAACGTTTTTATGAAGAGCATGAGTATGAGCGGAGGGTTAAAAAACGTAGAGCTCGTTTGATAACAGCGGCCGAAGAGGCTTTTACCCATATTAAACGTATACACAATGAACCAGCACCTGCAGTGCCCCTAGATCCAAATGAAGCAGCTCAGGCTGTATTTCCCTCAATGGCTCGAGCTTTACAAAAGTACTTGCGTGTGACTCGACAACAACCCAGACACACTTTCGAAAGCATACTTAAACATTTGGCACATTGCCTTAAACATGATTTATCGCCTAGGGCTTTTTTGGAACCATATCTTACTGAATCACCTGTATTACAAAGTGAAAAAGAACGTAGATGGGTGCAATCTTGGTCACTTATATGCGATGAATTAGTATCAAGACCAATTGCTGGTGATGTAACATTTCAACTTATACAAAATGATGTATCACTAATGGTATCAATACACAAACTGCCACACTTTAATATAGCCGAAGAGGTTGTTGATCCAAAAAGCAACAAATTTGTATTGAAACTCAACTCAGAGACATCTGTATGACAACAGCAATCTCAGACACCAACTATAACACCAACGCACAGTAATGTTACACAATCGTCTTACTTGCATGTTTTCGTTTAGAATTCAAGAAAAAATATGTAACATAAACCAATTATTGGCAAAAAATTAGAGGTCAGTAGTGTTACTTTATGGTATTTGTATTTTTTTTCTATTTAACATTAAACACAAATTAAGAAAAAATGTGCTCAAATCATAAAAACCAAACCCAGTGTACTTAAATTAACTCATAAATCCTTTTAAACATAATCATTTTTATCCTACGTAAAAAAACTAAACCTTAGCATACAAGAATACTAATTTTATTCCTTATAAAAGAACATATCAGCAAAAAATAATTAGAAATTTAATAATTTTTTAAGAAAAATTTAAATCGAAAAAATTGCTAACACATAAAATTTTTTTTTTTTTTTTTAAATTTAATTTTATCTAATCCTTTTTTTACTTTTCAAATGGCTGGACCTTTATTATTAATTTGAACACTATAAAAAAGTCGTAAGAATATTAAAATTTTTAATTAACTGATTAGAAAATTTTCTTTTATATTTTGTTTAAGATTTTTTTTTTTTTATTTTAATTTTGGTTAAATCCATTCTTATAATCTTTATAGAAAATCAAAACTATGTATTAAAACAAATTTCACAAACTACATATTTTCAATTTATTACATTTTAAGAGTTTAATATTCGAATATTTACATTTAACAACTTCATAACCCATTAAAAACTAGAAATTTGCGCGTGATTGATTTTTGACTCGATTAACTACACTCACAAGAAAAAAATTTCGTCACGAACGGTCACGGTCACTAGAAATTTTTGTTATTACGCAGGCTTACTTACAAATTATTTTCAAAATCTCACAATTATGCACACTCTCGTAATATGGATGAAGCTAACAAGGCTAACTCCACTTTTCGAAAATTTCATGATTTTGTTATATTACTTAAACTGAATTTTTTGAAAATTATTTTGTTCTATTATTTTTATGTTTTCCATTAAAAAAATATGAAAAATCGGTATAAGCTTTAAATCTTATTTGATTTTTTCAAAAGCTACAAGGCAGATAATAGGAAAATACATAACAAAATTATGCCATTATAAACTATTTATACTGCATTACATTACATCGGCAACTTCCTTTTTGTAGCACCTTTAATTTTGAAATCAATTTTTAAAGAAAAATTGTTTATAATAAAAGACGAAGCCTAAATTATATTTATGTATTTAACTTTCATAAATATTTTAAACTCAAAATTCTTTAGTAATTTCCTAAGAAAGTCTTCGCGAGTGCGTGAGAAATAGTGCGTGATTTTAAAATTTCATTTACGTATGTACGTAAATTTATTATTGCAGTCACGCTCACTCTCTCAAGCGTGATTAATATTTGAAGTAATAACCAGCGTTTAAAAAACTGCAGTCAAAGTAGAAAAACTGTAATTTCTACCAGTCGCTATCGCTGTCAAACCAACTCAAAATACGAAAAATTGTACACAAATTTTCGTTTTTTGTTCGACAGTTTTTGGTTTCGACTGCAGTTTTTAAAACCCTGGTAAGAACATTTACGAGGGAATCAGTACAGTATTTGGAATTTGACAACTCGCCAAATTTGTCACATATTTATTATATTTATTTATTTAAATGATGTTTATCTTATATAAATACATATACATATATAAGACATAAGTATATATCATTAGCTACTTGGGCTCTTGGCTATTGTAAAGTATTTAATTCAAATATTTATATTTAGTCGAGAAATATAGTTCGATATAATTGAAATATTGTTGAGGTCATAGTATAATAAGTACCACCTTGTACTTGTTCTACAATGGTTGAGGCTTAGTTCCTTAAGTAAGTTGAGAGTCTCAATTTGAGACCGTTATTAAAATTTTAAAAATTATTCAATTTCATACTTCTGGTTGTTTTTTAACTCGTCTGTTGAATTTGTTTTATGTTTAAATTCATATCGTAACGTTGGACATTTGTCAACATTTTGATCTCTAGTTATATTTAGGCCTTGAACAGAATAAAGTAGATGTAGTAGTAGCTAAACCTCAAAAGTTCAAAATTTCGAATTTTGCGCATTAACTTCAACTGCTACGACTACTTCAACTAAGTATTCTGTTTTTAATTTATTACAGCTTGCTGCGCTATTGGTAACGTTGTACTTCAGCGACTATTTTGTTCCCTACTTTAATCTGTATTATAAATTTTATACGAAAACATAGAGTTTTGGGAACTTATAATTTTATGCTATATTTTGGTTGCTGATAGAAGGAGAAAAGTTCTAGTAAGATATGTTGTTATTTGAAGTCAAATACAGATTATAGCCGAAAATCCACAAAAAATTTGAAAATATTTATTATATATTAATTTTATTTAAAAACCAGAATTTAATGTACCCAATAAGCAATTTTGCTGGAAATCAAGTGCAAAACAATTGTTATTCATGTTCGAATTTCAAGTTTTAAGGGTTGAGATATACTTTTGTTACACTTTATTTCAATAGCATATTTTGAAACTTGAATAGCATTTATAAATACCTTTGAACTCTATTTTATTTCCAGTTAAACTTTAAGCACTTAAAATTTTATTTTTGAGTGCTTATTGGGTAATACATATTTCTCAAAATCACTCCTGCAAGCCTACCATAGGAATTAGTTCCTTGGCTGAATGTTTTTATTATTAAGCCTATTTAATAACAAGACTTTAAAACAAACGGTGATGTTCTGGAAATTGAATTTAAGTAAAATTGTAATCGAACAATTAAGGTAAGTAATACCTTTAATGTAGTGTTTACAAAAGAAATATGGCTACCACTATAAGTTGCATTCGACAAACGATTTTCGCTGGCTTTCAAACATCCACTATCGAATGTAAATTTGGTATTATGCGTTGATAGACTGCCGAAAATTTAGTCATGCTTCGAATTGTTTAACGAAAATTTTAAAAACTTGTTGAAAATGTAAATAAAGCGACATAATTTTCAATTTTCTTTTTTTAATAAATGACTTTATTGGCAACACTTGCATCATCTTCTAAAATATCATAGTCACATAAGGTACCGTTACGATTTTATAGCAAAAACAATTTTATCTTAAGCGACAACCTTCATACAAAATTTTTATGAAATCAAATAAAACAAACCTTCTCCTGTAAAATTTTGTTTTTGTCGCTTAAGCCTCGTTTGCGGTAATGACTCGATATGTAAATTCTTTTTTCGTATACCAAATATTTACTTATTTTTGTTAATGTTATGCAAGTCTAAGGTCGTAAACAGCTATTTGAAAGGCTCGTTTTCCTTATGGAACAAATTTAGGCAAAAAGGGTATCCGTCATCCTAATAAAAATTGGAATGAAACCGCGGAAAAGCTAAATAATTTCGAACCAACCATAATTCCGTCGTGGTAATTTTTAATTCTAGTTTAATTTTTAAAGTTTTTAAACAAAAATTCATGTGAATAGAAGTGAACTACTGTGAATAAACTTAATCATAATATCGTTACTTTAATATATAAAAGCCCTAACTAACATTTTCCTTACTTTACAGGAGAAGGAAAAGACTTAATAAAAATTGTAGTATCGTAGTTGCGATTTTTTTTAAACGCAGTTTTTTATTCAATTGTTTAGAGAGTTTAATAAAAAACTGCGTTTTAAAAAAATCGCGACTGCAAGAATATAATTTTTGTTAAGTTTTTTCCTTCTCCTGTAAAGTACGGAAAATGTTAGTTAGGGCTTTTATATATTAAAGTAACGATATGTAGTTCTTTTTTTATCGAATGTGAGCCATTATACCAAGTGAAAAATCGTTCGATCAACTATTTCGACTACTGTTAAAAATCGAATTTAGGTTATAAAAGACACCTATGATTATGAAAAATGATTAATTTAAAATTTGGTCAATTTAAATTTCACTTGAATTAGATTTCTAGAACATGTCACATAATTTTACATATTATTTGTATGATTTTCTCATGTCCTTAATATTATTCGAATGTTAAACTGCCTTGTAAAAAACTTTATTTCCATACAATATATAATTACGCTTGTTACTAGCTTAAATTTCTTTAAACCGTACTTATTTTGTAGCACTCAATAATCATATTATAACATTTAGAGAAAGCTCACAAGTATTACTTTTTTTAATAAATTGTTCAATATATTTAAAAATTAAAATCCTCCCTGTTAAAATAATGGGACTATATCTAATTTATTTATATTCGCTAAGCAAGTTAAAATCAATTAAACTAAAGTTGTAATAAAATGATCAAGTAAATACAAAACGCCCTAACTATAACCTAAGATTCCTTTATACACAATAATCACATAAGAAAACAAAAAGATCCTATCAAAACTAAAAAAAAAACAAATTTATATCTATATATTTACAAATTTGTAAAAGTTAAGACAACTCTAACTAACAAAATGCCTCTTTAAGTCTTTTAACAAGCTTCATCTTAAATTTAAGCCTAACTGAAATTGAACAAAAACCTATAATACTCATTTAGGAATGTTCTGTGTTGTGTGTATGTACTTAATGTGCTGTTTTTACAACACAATTAATTGAACACTCAAAAAAATTAGTGTTTTTTCATATAAATTTTACTACACGTTCAATCACTTGTGTTGTGAAAACAGCACATAAGCCTCAAATGATAGAAAAGATTTTAAATCAAAATTTTAAATCAAATACATTTAATAAATATTATTGAGTTTACGTTTGAGAAACAGAACAATGCCAAATTATAAAAACTAATTTGTTAACAATAAGACAAATAACGTTGGAGACTGTATAAACATTTATATATACATATATATATTTTTTTTAAGAAAACACAAATTTATCACAGAAAAAAAATATTTTAATAGAAAAATATAATATGTGTACTTTTAAAAAAAGTAATTATAAAAATTTATTACTGCCCGATTTTATAAATAAGCAAATTAAGTATTTTAAAAATACATATAAAGCTGTTTTGTTGCTATTGACATAAAAAAGTTATTTGCTTTCTTAAATTACAAAAAAAAAAAATGCAGATGCAGATACATTTGGTACATTTTTTTTTTATTTTCCTTAAGGCTAAAGAGTTTTTGGCTAACTATCTTAAGTTATATTGCCAAGGTATCACACGATGTGTTTGGAGCCTCATCCTCATTTAGACCTTCGTATAAGAAGGCGAAGATCTTCCAGAAATCGCTCCAGAGTATATTGGTCTCCACCAGTAAAACATCTTGAGTTTTTTTATGGTACTCCACCAGTCACTCTTAAGTTTTTTCCTTGGTTCTTCACCAGATATAACACGTGAAAATTTATTGATTATATGGTTAATGCTGATACCGAAAGAACTGTAACTCGGTTCAGTTAAGCGACGCCAAGCCACTAGCCAATGCGTGGTAAGACGTAAAACGCACAATAAGCAAACAAATAAACACGGTTTGCCTATAAAGGATAACGAAAAAACGCGCGAGCTGCTTTCTCGTCCATAGCAGTTTTACGAGTGGCATTTGATAAATTAGGCCCTTTCAGAATCCTTTTTTTTTATAGTGTTGTTTTTTAATCACATAAAAATGGGTTAAAATGTATTTGAATCCTTTTTGGGATAGTGTTGCCAGAAGGAAGTCAAATATTTCGTCCTTGTTTGTCTGTCTTTCGTCTTTTGTGCGTTTCATTTCGCATTGGTTAATGGTTTGGCGTTGCATAACAGTAACGAGTTACAGTGTTTTACATTGTCAACATTAATCATATGCATTTGTTATTAACCCTACTATTAACCTATCACCTGGTGGATATCCAAATAAAACTCGGAATTGACTTGGTAGAATACTATATCAGCCGTATTCATAATTAATATTTGGCATAAAGTTGGCACAAAGTTTATTCATAATGTACTTACCAAGCTCTGGCTAACGATTTGCTAAACTCTTGTTAACGAGCTGCCAAACGCTTTCCAAATTTTGAAAAACAGCTGTTTAATGTTAAACAATTTTTTTAAACTACTGTTTTTTTTTTTTAATTCAATCTTTTTTTATTTTAATTTTGATGTTAAAAACTTTTTAATATTGTTAAATGTGGAGGAAGAGACAAAAAAAAATTACAAAACCAGTGATGATTTATGCACAACGTGTTGCATTTTTGAGAAATATAATGTGGCTTCATTACAATTCGGAGTTGATTTATTAAAAGTTAGCAGATGGAGAAAAGTTCGTTATGAATTAACTCTGTGCTTACAAGCTGCTTGGCTTAATCGGCATTCTAGTTAGCAGCTCGTTGTACGTAGTGTACCAACTGTTTTTCTTATGAATACGACTGTATATGTATAACTCAAATAAATATCCGGTAAGGAACAATTTATCACTCATTTTCAATAAAAAAAAAACTCCTTGTAGTAAATATCATACATATAAAATTTTAAACTTTTTTATGTTAGTAACGTACTTAACATTTTTAGCAACAAAACGCAGTAAATCCGGTATGTAATGGAAATTGATCGATTTCAAAACTGTCTTATTATCGACTTAAAATCGTGACGATTTCCATCACATACCTGAATATAATAAATAATTGTAAAACAAAACATCAACTTTATCTTTTAACACTGATTATCGAAAAATGCAGTTATTTTAATGTTTCTATTTAGAGCTAGTTTTCAAATTCGCCATCATTTATATTAAGCAAATTTATATACATATGTTAAAAAAATTTATAATGATTTATATTTGCTGAAATATTTTGTTAAGCTCTTAACTTATATTAATACCCTACATCACCGTAGGTGGGGAGGCTACTATGCTTTTATGCTGGTGTGTGTAACACATAGAAATATTCGTTTCTAGATCAATCTTTTAGTATACTGATCAACTCAGCGGCACTTACTGAATCAACCAAATAATGTTCGTCCATCCGTCCTGCTAGCTGGCTGGTAGTCTGCCCATGTAAAGCTTGTGCGCAAAGTGCAGGCTAATATAGCTCTTAAATGACTTAAAGGCGAAACAAAATCGCATAAAGGTGTTGATATCTAAATAATATTCGGCACAAACACCTCTTTTTTTAATCTTAACCGTATGTCATAATTTTGTTCTGAACCATGATGCCCAAATAAGATACATTCTCGAAAACTTGTCTGTAATTACTGTGGTGTAGGGTGTCATATAGTCGGACTTGACCGACTGTACTTTCTTACTTGTATGAATATTGTATTAAGTATATACTGCAAAGTAAAATGTTCTTTTGTAAATTAAGTATTTAAATCATTTAAGATAGTAAATGTTATCTTATTTCGGACACTTGAAATGCATTTAACTTGATAATATTTTAGCTAATTATAAACAACATACATATATACTATTTTTACTGATATTATTTTCATTTATTATTTCATTTTTTATACAAATAAGCATTTTAATAGCTTTTAATCGATCAAAAGTAATTTTTATAAACTAATAAAAATCAAGTTATAATATTTTACAAATTTTAAATTAAATTAATATTAGCATTTAAGATTATTTTATAAGATAAGAAATATTACCAACCAACTTACATATTTATACATAATTAATGCAAAATTATATAAAGAAATTAAAAAAAAAGAAAAACTTTTTTACTTAAAATAATTATGTCTTTTACTTTTACTATTACCATACAACATAAGTTAATAAGTAGGAATGCGATTTTCATGCAAATTAATGTTTTTTGTCGAAAGTCTAAAAACGATGTCGACCAATTATCTTTCCGAATCGTTAAATTTGCATTAATATGGCATCGATTTGATTTTGCATATTTTTGCATATTTATTTTTTAAATGCATATGTATTTTGAAATTTTTTAGTGTTTTTTTTAATTTCCATATTATAAAGAAAGTTCTTAAATACACAAAAAAAACTTCCAAAAAAAATTTTAAAATCGATCAATAAATTCTTTTAGAGCTTTGCTTCTAATACAAGATTTCGAAAAAAGATCTTTCTTTTTTAAACCGGTGCAGCACCTTATATGGTTAAGTCTTCCAATGGGCTTAAAATTTTTTATGCAAAACTGTTACAAGTTACTTGCTTGGCAGATTGGTTATACCGCGTTGCAGACGAAATTAGAAGCCAATTCGATAATACTGCAACTTTTTAATGAAATGTAACCCTTGATTCCCCTTCCATCGTAGCAAGTAGTAAGATGGTGGACTGGCTAGATGCTACAGAATTGAATAATTTAAGAATGGCTTGTTGATACCGATGATTATGCAATTAAAAAAGTAAAAGAAATATTAAATTTAAATAACATCAGAAGTCAACTAGCATTTGTATTTTTCATTTATGGATATATAAAAATAAAACAATAACTAATAGTGTGGAAGAAAAAATAGCCTGACAAATTAAAAAAAAATCTGAAACGTTTTGCAAAAAAAAAAAAAAAAGAAAAACAAAAATTTCGAAAAATAAAAAAAAAAAAATCCTAATTACTTTTGATATGATCTGGAATCAAAATTGGATCTGAAAATACATTTTTTCAAATGCATTGGCATTCTTTAAGTACAAGACAAAGTTTTACTTAAATTAAAACAATACTTATTTAATTAAACAAACAAAAATTTAAATTATTTATTTTAGTTTTTTTATAGATATTTGAACAACTGAGTAGACTGACTGCCTATTTCACGATGTCACTCGAAAGTTTACGTTCGCACAAATAACATTTAAAACAAAAACAATTTTTTGAATTTTGTTTTTGTTTTATATGTTATTTGTGCGAACGTAAACGTTCGAGTGACATCGTGAAATAGGCAGTTAATTTTTTGTATTTTTGTTTTTAGTAAAATTAAAAAACGATTTTTTAGTGAAATTTTCTAAGTTTAAGTGCATATTTTTATTTTTTTAGTGCATATTTTAAGCGCATATTTTCGATTTTTTATTGCAAGAAAATCTTATCCCTATTAGTTAGTAATACAATATTACAGCCGTTTAATTTTTTGAATAAGTAATTGCCAGGGCAAATTTGCAATGCTTTTTGCATGAAAAATGTGCATTTGCATATTTTATTTATTAATTAAATTTCAGTAACCTAGCCCTTTGGCCATAATCGGCTTACAAATTTCTACTTAATAATAGTAAAAAAATTTAACATAAATTTAAAAATTTTAAAATAAATTAGTACATAGTACTTAACAATAAAAAATAATTTATATATAAAAAAAATTTAAAGAATAAAGGCAACATTTCAATAATAAATTTTAATTAAAAGGACAATTAAATTACACAAAAATTAAAAACAAAACCCAACAATCTAAAAAAAATCTAAAATACAAAAGATATTAATAAAAATTTCAGACAATAGTAATACTATGTTCCCCTTAGGGATCCTGCCAATGGGTCAGATTTATCCGATAGGAACAATGCTTACTTTAAAAATTTTTGTGCATATTTAAACTGGCGCTGGTGATTACAGACTGCAGCCTTTTTTCCAAAAAAACTGTTCAAGTTTTATTCACGATAGGCGTAAATAATTACGAAATTACATTCATTAATTTTTTTTTTTTTTTTTTGCGAGACCAATCGAAATTATTTTTTTTTTTTTTTGTTTTTAATATAAATGCTTATGGATTATTGTTACTTACCTGAAATTAATAATACTTACGTTTTTTATACAAAGCACAAGTTAGGGCAAATTTCTGGAAGTTATCAATATTTACGAAGATTATTGCCTTTTTCTCGCAATTTTCTTTATTTACAAAATTAAGCTATTTAAAATTTTCAGTTGTTTAAATTTTGTCCAACAAAATCGAAATATATAAGTGATCGCAAGTTATTGACAATTTTCCAAAATCCTTTACATTTACGAAATTACATTCGATTTATATTTTTGAACACAGTTATCGAAACAACCTATTTTTAATCAAAAATGTTATGATCACAGTTTATTTTAATTTTCGGCAAAATTTTAGTTTTACAGCTGCCGCTAGTCTAAAGAAAACAAAACACAAATTTTTTTATCAAGAAACGAACGGCTATACGTTTTATACTAAAAATTACTTTTTAATAATTAAAAAATTAGGGGGGTGGGATGGGGGTAAATGGCTTCTTCCAAAAAAGCTTCACAACTGTCCCTGAGTCGCTCTTAGATGGGTATAATGTAAGACTGACTCCCACTAATATTTCCCCCCCCCCCCCCTACATTTTTTATTAACATACTAACCCCTTTCTTTGCTCCTTAAGGGGGCTCCCATACTAAATATAATTTTTTAGAAAATTACTCGCCACCGCCCTAACTAGCCCCAGAGTGCCCCTAGAGGAGTCAAATATATGACGGACCCCCAATATTTTTGCTACCCGAGCATTTTTTCAGAACATACCTGGTCTCCATCTTTAATCATTATGGTGGTCCCCATACAAAAATTTCGAAAATGGAGGAGTTGCACAACACGCTTAACTTCAAAACGCTTTAGCTTATTAAAATTCCGCAATAAAATTTCCTTTAAGAAACGTAAAATTTTTTTCAAATATGTAATCGCAGTCGTTTCAGAAACAATTTTTTTTTGGAAAATTTCGAAATTTTTGTTTTTTAAAAATTCATAAATAAAAATTTTCCAAACCAAATAAATGATTAAAATCTGTTAGCAGCTTTTGATTTTATTCACAAAAGTTAAAAAATTTTAATCAGTTTAAGAATTTCATAAAACGCATTATTTGTATGGGAGCCCAGCCCCCCTAAGAAGTGGTGATAAGGGGCAAGTATGTTTCGAGAAAATGTTAAGGACAAAAAACTAATTGAAGTCGGTCATACATTTTATCCCACTAGGGGCGACTCCTGGCATTTATGGGACTTTTTCTTTAATATATTTCTAGTCTGCATTGAACATTTTGTATGGGGGGAATGGAGATAGCGGGTAGGTATGTTAGAAATAAATAATTGTGATGCAAAATAAAGTGGGGTTGGTCCAATTTTTTATGAATTTTTAAAAAACAAAAATTTCATAATTTTAATAAAAAAAATTATATTTTTTCCAAAAAAAATTATGTTTCAATAAGCTAAAGCGTTTTTAAGTTATGCGAACATATGTTGTGCAACTCCTCCATTTTCGAAATTTTTGTATGGGGATCACCATAATGATTAAAGATGGAATTCAGGTATGTTCTGAAAAAATGCTCGGATAGCAAAAATATTGGGTCATATATTTGACTCCTCTAGGGCACTCTGGGGCTAGTTAGGGCGGTGGCGAGAAATTTTCTAAAAAATAATATTTAGTATGGGAGCCCCCTTAAGGAGCACAGATAGTATGTTAATAAAAAATGTAGGGGGGAAATATTAGTGGGAGTCAGTCTTACATTTTACCCCTCTAGGAGCGACTCAGGGACAGTTGTGAAGCTTTTTTTGTCTTTTGTATCGTTTTCCCCTAGCTTTGATTCCGATGAGGAGCCATTTACCCCCATCACACCCCCTAATTTTTTGGTTCATACGTTTTTTTATAAACTTCACAAAATTGGGGGTTCTAGCGTATCGAAATCAAAAAGTCGTGCACTATTCCACCCCTAGTGCAGGTACGTCCGTTTGCATTTAAGGTGACGATATAAAACTTTTCTGTAATAAACGTATGTACATGGGCTCTTACATATATAAATTAAAATAGTTAATTTTATCATATTCAATGAAGAATTGTGTAATAGTGTTGGCAATGGGCGTGGCAGTTGTCCAATTTCTCCCAAATCTTAAGAAGAGTTGCGTTAGTCTAGTCATACCTTGTACGAAACGCTAGCTCAATTACATACCGAAATATTAATTCTGTCCACCTGGATTAGCTAAATCTTACACTGCCAGTGTACTGGCAACACTTTGTGTAGAAATAAAAATATCGTTATTTGTAGTTTGTGGTTTTTATATTAATTTAATAATTTATTTTGTTAAAAGTATTTGGTAACACAACACAATAAAGTTTTTTACTTTATAAATTTTAACACAATTATATAAAAGTCTACACCATGCTAAAACAATACTAAACACATAACTGGAATACACATTTTCTGAAATTCTTCTTTGTTGTGACGTTATAGGTCTAATATGTATTAAACTTAAAGTTTGTTAGTATAAAATTTAACACAGTCGTGTAGTAAAAAAGTTAATATTTATTGTAATAAGTGCATATGTATTAACATTGGCAAGTTTGTTCAATTTTTATTTTTAAATCTACTTAATTTTCACAAAGTCTAGATAAATTAATGAGTTACACAGTTAAAGTATAACACATTAGGAGTGCGAATAGTCAATTTTTTTTTAATAAACCCACCCAATGGAATGAATGACAATAAATTGCTATACAATTTCTAATATAAAGAGATACTACATACACACATTATTATTTCTACATACACATAAGTTAGAGGCGAAAATAATTTGTTCTTAGTAACTCAATTGTTATTTAAATTCAATCTGTTTTAGGTTTTAAATCATTTACAGTTGGCTGAAGGAATTCCTCTACAATGGCATTAACCATGCGATCTAGTGTTTGTCTCAGGGCCTGCCAATCTTTTTCTTCTGGCTTAGCACATAATTCAGCATAATATTTAATCTTTGGTTCGGTGCCACTTGTGCGCAACGTGATTACTAATCCATTTTCAAAACTAAAAGTAATCATTTGTGTGCTGGAACTAACAGGTAGACGAGCTTTACCATCTGTCTGGGATGTATCAACACCTGTTGTTAAGTCTCTTACATGTTTAATGGAAAACTCGCCATTAAGTATGGAAGAAGGATAGGTATTAGTTTTGCCATCTTGAAAATTACGCAGACGTTCAAAAATACGTTTAATAACAGGAGCTTCATCACAAAAAAGATATGAACAAATTGTACAATGATAACCATATTTTTCGTAAAGTTGGTTTAATTTTTGTGATAGACTTATGCCCTGAGTTTCTTTTATGTAGCAAGCCATGGTGGCTAGATGTGTGGCAGCACTTATACCATCTTTATCGAGTACAGCAGTAGAAAACATAAAGCCTATGGCTTCTTCAAATGCAAAAAGAACTTGTTTACCTTCGTTCATTAACTCAATACCACGATTGCCCATCCACTTGAAGCCCGTAAGAGTTTCTTCAAAATTATAGCCATCCATATTGCCCATGGAACGTAACATTTTTGAACTGACAGTACTGGCCATGAGATAACATTCAGATAAATTTACATCGGGATTCAAAGCTTTGTAATTCTCAACACACCACCAGCCTAAAAGAGCTCCTAGTTCATTGCCGTTAAAAACCTAAAAAAGGAAATAAAAAGGAATCATACAGCCATGTTCTGAAAATCGTTTTCGAGTAAAAAATTAAAGATTTTCAGCAAAAATTTTGTTTAATTACCATAGTTTTTTATTAAAAATAGTGAAATATTGCAAAACTTCGTTTAAATCTGCAGAAAAATATCGGGTTATCCATTTTGCGGTTTCAAAAGTAAACGCAAATAAAACACATAAAATATATTTTTTCGTGATATTTCTTTTTTATTATAAAGTTTGAACGTTGACATTATGTGTGAAACACTATATCATTTAAATGACCACCACGCGAAGTGTTACAAGCATTGATTCTTTTGAGGTAATTTTGGACCACTTTTTGACACATATTGGGGGTATCTCAGCCATAACTTGACCAATATTAGTTCTTAAGTGCTCAAGAGTTAAAGGTTTATCTACATAAACACGGTCTTTTGCGTAGCCCAACAAAAAAAGTCTAATGGTGTCAAATCGCACAATCTTAATCGCATAATATTCGCTCGAGTTGTGTGGCATGTGGCACCGTCTTGTTGAAACCACTTATTCTCCAAGTCGTATTCTTCAATAGCAAAAAAAAGTCGGTTATCATACGACCATACTGTCCTAATTCCTGAGAACGCAAAGAATCGACACATTCGGGTCTTCGGCAACACTTTCACTTACAGCAGCGATATTTTCAGCGGAACGAGCGAAACGATGATGTACTGGCCTTACAATATCTGTAACCGCTCCAGTCTCTTCAAATTTCTTCACAATTTTGCCAATTGCTTGCGTAGTTGGACGATTATGTAAACCATAATCTCCTCTTAAAGCACGATGTGTGGCTGTGCCAGAATCACCATTTTTGTAGTATGCTTGCAACACTTCGCGTGGTGGTCATTTAAATGATATAGTGTTTCACATATAATGTCAACGTTCAAACTTTATAATAAAAAATATCATGAAAAAAAATATTTTGTATGTGTTTTATATACGTTTACTTTTGAAACCGCAAAATGGATAACCCGTTATATATGTAAGTACATATGTATATTGAAAATTTGAGAAAATCGTGGAACAGTGACTACATATTTATTGCAAAATATTCTTAAAATATGTCCCTGCTCTTCACTTACCTTCCACTGACCAGTTTGTGGATCTTTCTCAGCACAAGCTAGACGATCTGCATCTGGATCATTAGCCAAAATCATTGTAACTCCTTCTGCCTCTGCTTTTTTTATAGATAATTCCAAAGAGCTTTTACCCTCTTCAGGGTTAGGAAATTTAACTGTTGGAAATTCAGGGTCTGCCTCTTTTTGCTCTTCTACCGGTAAAAGTTCTGGTAAATTAGCTTCTTGAAAAGCTTTTTCTACAAACGGCCAACCTACACCGTGCATGGCTGTATAAACAAATTTTAATTCACCCAACGATTTTTGTTTTTTATTTATATTCGAAAATTTAGCTGGAATATTTTCTTTTAAAATTTTATAATAAGCAGCACATATTTCCTCATAAGGATCTTTCAATAGCGGGGAATCTTTTAAAATGTCTGTGCTCCAAGACGAGTCTTTTGGTTCTAAATTGTCGAGTATAGACTGTTGTATACCCTTGTCATGGGGTGATATAATTTGAGCTCCATTACCCCAATAAACCTTATAGCCGTTGTCCATTTTGGGATTATGTGAAGCTGTCACCATTACACCAGCTAAACAATTTTTCTGTACAATTGCAAAGGGAACAAAGGGAGTGGCTACCATACATGTAAACAGAAAAACATTTATACCATTTTGTATAAATATGGTTGAGGAAAGTTCAGCAAATCGTTTGCTATTATAACGACCATCATAACCAAATACTATGCCTCGTCCATACTCGACCGGTTTGTACTGCTTTTTAACATACTCACATAATCCCTGGGCCGTTTGGACAATAACCAAATCGTTCATGGAATCAAAGCCGGCACGCATACATCCACGTATTCCGGCCGTGCCAAACGTCAAGCGTTTCGTTAAACGTTTGCGCAATTGATCCCAATCTTTTGTCTCGACAATTTTCTTAATTTCGTTAAGAGTATTTTCATTGCGATCCCATTTGAGCCACAATTGTATTTGATCGTCCAACTTAACATCACCCGAGTCTGTAGCCATTTTAATTACAACTTTTCTATAGGAATATTATTTCCTCCGAGTTTGCTGATTTTTAAAAGTAAAACAACAACTATTTTCACCTTATCTTTTGCGGAACAGCTGGTAGTTTTGTTTTCTGTTTTTATAGCCTCTATCACTATTAACAAACAAGGTCGAATGACTGCAGATACTCTCTGTACAGATTCAAGAAAATTTGCCCACGTTTCTGCAATGAAAAATATACTTATGTATTTCTTTATTTCAAAACAACATTAAGATTTTTAAGTTTTTATCAACTTGAGATTTTGTGTATCGATTTTTTTTTGTTTTGTATCTTCTAAAACGTACTGAAGACAACAAATCCTATTTGATGTTTGCAGTCCCAAGACAAATTCACTAGAGGTGGTGGCAATATTACAACAATCCAAAAACAACATGTTTTTTGAATTGCATTGTCAATGTCATGGCTCAATTACGGTTCGAATTGGCAACCGCAAGGCGAATTGACTAGAAGGTGTGTTCAACCATGTTCAACTCTACAACTACAATGCTTCTGTGGTCGGATTGTCAAAAATATTGCTAGTAAAAAAACAGGTTTGTTTACATAAAAAACCAGTTTGTATACAAACTTTGACAAATCGACCACCGAAAAAACACCATATGTTGACTTGACCTCACCTTCTAGCCAATTCGCCTTGGCAACCGTTTCTAATGGTGTTTTCTTTTCTACAAAAAAATGTGACATTTTATTTTAAAAAAATGCAATTTGGTGTCTGTTTCTTAAAAATTTTGCTCACGAAAAGGGTGGCTTGTTTTATTCTAAAAAACTCATCCTTTTCGGAAGCAAAATTTTTAGGAAACAGACACCAAATTGCATTTTTTTTAAATAAAATGTCACATTTTTTGTAGAAAAGAAAACACTATAAAACCAAAACAAATTGTTTCGAACTGTCAAAATATGATGGCCTTTTGCAACCACCCGTGTTCTTGTTCAATCTAAGTCAGTGATGGGATTTATGGCACAAGTGGGCCATTTTTGGCACTATAGAATGGTGCTTTGTCCTTTTGCTCCTTTTTGCACTTTTTCCCGATTACACAAAAAATATCTAGTATTCAAACTCTTATAACTATTTACCCCTTAAGTTTACGAAAAATATATTCGTGGTTATTCCAAAATACGCGTCGAAGAAGTGAACATTTACATGAAAACAAAACCAAACCAAAGTGACGAAAATTGTTTTTGTTATCTATACACTTTTAAAATAAAATTAACGAGAGAATTATAACGCGTTTCTTTCTCTTTTAAAAACTGTAAATTTTGTATGATAAACAAAAACAATTTTTGTCAATTTGGTTTTGTTTTGTTTTTGTTTCATGTAAATGTTCACTTCTTCGACGCGTACTTTGGAATAACCACGATTATCTTTCCTTTAAGAATATGCCCATCAATATTGCAAAAATAAATTTTTTAGTAGTTAAATTTTCCAAAGGTAATCAATATTTGTGTCACTTGATATGAAATCACACAATACATATATATCCGAAGATGAGTTATTACAACATAAGCATTTCTTTAGTAAAATTCAAACTGAATTTAAATTTATTAAATATTTTTATTTATGTTCCACATTGTATTATAATCCACATTTAAAAAACATTTGAGATTTACGTTTGAAAACAAGTTGAAAATAAAGGCATTTTTCAATTTGAAAATAATTTCCCCTTTATATTGAGAATGCTATGATTTTCAAATCGTTATCAAACGTTTGTCGTTTGAGAAAACGTTTGATATCAAATCATTTTCAATTTAAAATTAAACCTCTATGTTTGTTGGGAATGTAAAAAAAAGTAACTGCATATCATTTTGACATATGGTTAATTAACAGCTGTTGCTTACGTAGCAAGCCAAGACCACCTTGTATGAATTCGCCTTGATAAGATTTCACAAATTGTACAAATAGGCCGCTTACACTAGAACTAAATCTAGTACTTACAAGATTTTGAGCCAAATCTAGTTGTTTTTGACGATATTTCCCATACAAAACAATATCTATTTCGTGATTATATTTAGAGATTAGAGAAATCTACTCAAAATCTAGTTGTACTAAGTAATTCAACTCTGGTTTTATCCATAAAAAGTGTCATTTTAGCAAAAAAAAAAAAACTTTCAAAACTGTGAAAAAACTTCAAACATTTCAACGAAATGGTAATGAAATATTTGATAACAAATTAAAAAAACATTGTATGTCAAATGTTTATATTCAAAGCATTATCAATTTGAATTCAAATTTTAAAATCAAATAATTGAAAAAGGTTTGAGAATTTTGTTTTATGTCAAATGATAAAGTCATTCCATATCATGTTTGTTGGGATTATACAATTTACAATGTAAATATGTATTTGTAAAAATATGCTGACTGGCAACACTATGTTTTAAAAGCGAATAGTTGGAAACGCATGTAAAGTTTTAAGTAATGAACACAGCCACTTATTGCCATATATTTTGACAAATAGAACGCCGTGTGGATTGCTGATTTCTAAAAACCGAAAGATTTTTATACTCAAATTTTATTTCAAACTCACGAAAAATAAAATGACTGATGTTTTAGATATAGATAACGCTGAAGAATTTGAAGTCGATGAAGATGGAGATCGTAAGTATTAAATAAAAATTAAAATAGATAACTTTTGCCTTCTCTAAAATTTATTTTCTTTCCACTTCGAAAAGAGGGTATTGTGCGTCTTAAGGAGAAGGCTAAACACCGCAAAGGTAGAGGTTTTGGTAATGAAACTACCACACGGGAATCAATACATCAATATGAACGTGTTCGGCATGAGGATGACGACGAATTGGAACCAGGTCCACAACGTTCGGTAGAAGGTTGGATCCTTTTCGTTACCAATATACATGAAGAAGCTCAGGAAGACGAAATACAAGAGAAATTCTGTGATTTTGGTGCAATTAAGAACATACATTTGAATTTAGATCGTAGAACTGGTTTTTCTAAAGGTTATGCCCTTGTAGAATTTGAAACTCACAAAGAAGCGAGGGCAGCCAAAGAGGCTCTTAACGGAGCCGAAATCATGGGTCAGCCAATACAAGTCGATTGGTGCTTTGTTAAAGGACCTAAACGTGTCAAGAAATCATCTGATAAAAGGCGTCGTTGATAGACAATTGTTTTCTTTTTTTTTAATGTTTCCCATAACTCACAAATTACCCCAAATGGATTTAAATATGTAACTATTTATCTGTACATATATGAAATCATTAGTCCAATTATTAATAAAAAAAATTCTCTGGTAGTTTTTGTCGTTCTCTCATTTTTACAATTAAAAATGAATGGAATTGAAACTCCAAAAAAATGTTTATTAATAATTGGGTTGCATATGATTATAAAAAAAATACATTTTAATGTTAGATGTAAACAAATGAATTTTATTTATTGTAAAATCTAAAGTACACTATGAAAAAAAATGAATATAATAAACCAACTTTTTTAAACATAAAAAAACATTTTTTACTTTATTATGTATAGGTTCATATTTAACTTTGCCTTAAAACAAATTTCCAAAAAATTAAACAAACTTATTTTGTTAAAACAAATGCACAAAATTATTTCATCTTCTTAATGTGCAGCAAATGTTTTCTCATGGCCTGCTGTTTATCGCGGAAACTTTTCTTCACTTTTGATCTAGCCTTGTGACGCATCATAACAAAATTCTTACGTTTGGCCTTCTCACGGTTTGTCTTCGAACAATTTTCATTCTTACGATTGTCTTTCCAACCAAATTTCTCACGATCTGTGCGACCCGTTTGTACCGATTCCAAACGTGTTTCCTTGTCATGCTTACGTTTTTTATAGATCATTTCAATTTTATCTAATTTTACAAACTCTTCTCGATCTTTTTCTAATGGCCTTTTTCGTGCATTTGTCACAGCTTTCTTGACATTCGCGGCATTGATACGTTTGAAATCTTCATCGGTAAAGATTCGTGTAAGGGCTAATTCTTGAGCAGCCTCTTTCTCATTTAGGATCTTTGCATTTTCAGGAGCTTCAGATCTCATTTTCTTGCCTTTTAAGGACTTTATTAATATTTTTGGAGTTGCTGATGATCTCAAATTAGAGCCAGATATTTTATTTTTGCTAACCTCTGTTTTGTTCTTCTCATCATTGTCGTTCTCCCTAACGTTTTCTTCCTCATCGTCCTCTACACTTTCCTCCTCTTTTTCGCTACCACTACTTTCATCATCTTCATCCTCACAATCTTCGTCATCATCACTATCACTTGCTTCTTCATCATCATCCTCTGAATTGTCTTCCCCTTCACTGTGGCTTACATTGACCCAATTTCCATCATTGGAACCTGTGTCGTCGTCATCACTGCCCAAATCAATGGTTTTAGAACTTTTCAGTAAAGCCTCAGCACCTGGAACTGTTTCATGAACCTCCACAGCGCCATAAGCCTTTGGTTTAAGTTCTGCCTGAGCTTCAGTCAAACGACCTCGATCCTTTTTATGTAATAATGCTGGTAGCTGTTCTCTATACAACGTAATCAATGAACGAGCAGCCATCATTACAGATTTCTCCTTGTACGTCTTATACATGGCCAAATCTCTTAGCAAATCTTCTCCCATAGCCAAAGGACATCTCTGGCAAATTTCTCGTGAAGCATTTAAACCAATAGCCATAACATCGGATGAATTGCGTTCAGTAATAAAATTATTAGCAATTGTTTTTAAAATAGGCTCCACCACATCACCCGGCACAAGCGAATGAGAAGCTTGAGCAGCAAATTGTAATATTCTAGTAACTTGTCTTTGATGGGGTTGTAGAAAACGAGTTATATAGGGATAAAAAGCAAAAAGGAACAATTCGTGTATACCAATGAGTCGAGAAATTACATCCAAATGCATTAGTTTAACTTCAAAACGTTCATTGCCTGCCTGCAACTGTTTAAACAAACCTTCGGCCATACCCTGAGGATTGTGGATCAGGTGTATTGCTGAGAAATTGAATGGTACAGCATTCTTCTTTTTCTTTTGCTGTTTGACAGCCTGTTTTTTAATTTGTTCCAATTGCTTCTTGCGTTTCTTAGTCTTTTTGTTTACCCGACTTTGGATAAGAGCTGATTTTAAGTCGACTTCATTGTCAGTGTCCGAATCATCGGAACCCCTCCCCTCGTCATCATGACCCAAGAAAAACTTTAAAGAAGCTACTTGTACCTGATAACAAATTGAGTATTCAAGTTTTATAAAGTCTAGTTTGTGTAACCATTTAGACTCCTTACCTTAGTTATTTTTGAAAAGCATCCAACTGTTGCAATTACATTGACAGTTTTTTCATCATTCCAAATGTTTTTCTTATACAACTCTATCATTATGTCTACAGACATTTTAGCAGCTTTCGGGTTGGCATCTTTTAACATGGAGTACATAAAATTTTGTAAAGTAGAATTTAATTTCATATCCTTATGTTTAGCATTCATATTCTTAATATCGGTTATGATGTGGTTTTGTAAAAATGTACGCAAATGTTTATCGGGACAGCGTAACAGTTGAAAAAATAATTCAAGCAAATCCAGAGCAGGAATGAGATTTTTATTGCGCAGCAATATCAAAGCCTTTACAAAACAATTACGCATAGCTGGATCTAAGGTGGTAGCATGATTTTTCAATAAATCCACCAAATGTTGGGGAAATTGTATGCAAATGTCTGGATAGCATTGAGCCACCTAATAAAGAAAAGGATTATATTAGTATATTTCTAAACTAACATTGAAACATTTTAAGCCATTACATACCTGTGCTATAAACATTACTAATTCATCTAATGATTTATTTTCCTGGGTAGGATTCAGGGCAAAAACTTCCAGACTGCTAAGGAAATGTCTGTACTGTTGATGAAATTCATCTTTATAAGATTCCGGATCACGTTTGATTAAATTCTGTAATTGTGGCAAATTATCCGGCAACTGATTATTGTGCCGTACCATTGTAAAGTTTTTCCTTTTTTCTAAGATTTATACAAATCTAATATTTTTAAAAGAAAATTACGCGAGCACGTTTTTATGTTTTTGAGTGTTTCTTTTGTAGACGTTCTTTGACAATATTGTAAAAGCAGTGATGCCATACTTCGATTTTTTGTAGTAATACTAATTAGGAGCAGTGTGACCAGATCCTAATATGCTAAAAATAAATAATTATAAATCGCTTCTTTTTCCATTTTTGCGTACATTGCACTTTGAATAAAACCAAAATTTATTAAAATATAACATTTTTTTATTTGACATATAAGTGTTATAAATATAGAAAATATAAATTTAGTCTTTACTTATGTTCTTACATTAATACATGTAAGTCGTTCCGCCGGTGGCAATTTAAATATATTTTACTGCAAGTACTAAAAGGCATAAAAGAACATATATACACTATTTTATGTTCGTTTATTTGACGTATCAAATTCAATATGAAAAAAATGCGCACCCACATTAATGTATGTTTGCGTAATAGAAATAACTAATTAGTAGCTTGCGTGCGGAATATACTTTGTTAAGAGCAAAATAAACCACACAAATGGAATGACAAACACACACTTTGTTTAAGTTTTGTTTTCGACGACGATAGTTCTGCGGCAATTTTGCTCTCTATTTGTTTAACACGGGGAGATATATAACATAAAGTAACAAAATTTGGAGTAACGATTGATGAAAAAAAAATTAGAATTTACGACTGAAAATTATTTTAATGATTTTTCTTCACCGACTTCTCTCTGCAAAGTTTTCGCTGATATTATAACATTTAGTACTTGATACCACAAAAAGTATGAGAAATATCCATCATGTCTGCCATATAATAAAATTGTATAATATTTCTGCAAATATGCTTTAAATGTTTTTTGGATCCGCAAACACCCCAATTAACAACACAAAATATTTGTACAAACGCAAAATTGTGACATGTTTGCAGCCAATTTGTGTCCTTAAGATAATAGCACGGTGTTGTCAGATATACGTTCACATTATTGCAATTGCTAATATACCTAAAAATCATAGTTGGGGGTAGTGCACTAAATATTGATTTAAATCAGCATTGCACTATTACTAAATAAAACTGCAAAAAAATGAGTTTGCACTCTTTTTTACAAGCTTTAGTGATGATTGTTATTTTTTAACTACCACTAAAAAATTTTGAGTGATATTGCAAATTTTTTCACTATCACTAAACGCAGATTTGAATGCAAAAATCTGCACTCAAATCAAATAGTGCAAAATTTGGACATGCAATCAAAAAAGCTGCATACAAATATTATCTCACCAAAATCTAAAAAATTTAACTTTGTATGTGCGTACATTGCACTTTTTTGATTTCTTTAGAGGATATGCATACTTAAAAAACATTAAACAAAATGACATTTGGTCAATAGCGGTATAATTATTGGCTTTAATCATGAAAAGACAAGTTTTTAATTTTAAATTTAGTGCAATTTTAGTTACACTCAAATGAGTGAAGAAGAAAAAAGTTGCAATAAGCTGATGATTGCTTTTTTTTTAAATTAGACTATTTTTTTTTTGAGTGCAAAATTGTTTAACATCACTATCACTCATGTTTAGTGAGGCTGCAAATTTTCAATTCATCACTCAACATCAACAAAATGATTGCAAATTTTTGCACTATCACTAAGTGTGAGTTCAAACTGCAAAATGAGTGCACTACCCCCATCTATGCTAAAAAACCATACATAAAATATTTAAAAATTATGTAATTTTGATTATAAAAAATGCTAAATAAATAATTTGAAAATGTTAACTGCTAAATCGGAAATTCTACAGCTAAATCAACAACAAAAATGTACGCCATTTATGAGTTTTAAGCAGGAATGTACTAAAACTTAAAAGAAAATTTTATATGATAAAATTAAATCGTCAAAATAAAATAAAAAAAATATATAGAAATTAAAAAAAAAATAATATTCAATTCAGTGAGATAATAAAAAAATAGTATTCATAGGTAATATAAAACAAATTAAATAAAGAATTCGAATGTTATTGGAAGAAATTTAAAGTTAAAAATAATTAAAAAATAGCTTAATTCAAAAAGCATCCAGATATTAAGAAAACAATAAAAATCATGGCTGCAAATTAATTGATTCTATAACAAAATGTAGAAATAAACTATATTTAAAAAAATCTTTTGATTCTAAAAAATGATTTATAATTTGCACATGCAAGTATTATCAACGTTTAAAGGCCAGTAGTGCGATTCACTAACAAGGGGTCTTTACCTGAAAATTTTTTGTCATACCAAACGTCAAAGTCTATATAAAAAAACTAAAATTTTCTGTCGGCGTTTTTTTTATATGAAGCTTGACGTTTGTTATGATAAAAAATTGTCAGGTGACACTGAGTCTTCACCTGAGATAATATCTGATATAATATGTAAGAGAACGTCGGCAGAATGAGAGAACAAATTTCTTCATGTTAATCTTAATCTTAAACAAGGGGAACACGTATCTTATAAGATATCATAATCGAATGATTCTCGCACAGTAAACTTGTGTCGTTTTTATTCTTTTTTTTAGTTTTTTCTTGTTTTTAGTTAAAAATATTGTTTTCCTTAACTCTTATCACAAGATTTTCACTATTTGTACAAAAAAATTTAACATTTTAATGAATGCGTCTTATTATTGTATGCATGTATTTTTGACAGCTCATCTTATAAGATAGTTGTTATAAGATTTCTCATAACAACTGTCTTATAAGATTTATTAAAATATTATTATTAACACTATTTGAGAGTCTACACGTAAGATAATACTCTCTGCGATTGAATTTGACGTTTGCTGATATAAAAATCTTAAGGCCGAAATACATTGATCAAAATACTCATCAAGCATTGTGGTAGTATAAGTGAAAATGTGTTTGTATATGTGACACAGACAACGCTTGATGAAAAATCAAAAAATTTAGATATGACGGTGAATATTACGTCCAGCACACGTACACGTTGAATTCGCCGGCTGGACAAGCATTTGACAAGTGTATTTGGGCCTTTATATCTTATCCCAGGTGAAGACCCTATGTGAAGTTCCCATGCAATGAAAAGGGTATATATATGTTATAATATAGCAATATTATCCGAGCCATTCTTCTGTCTGGCATCTCTAAACTAATTAGTCTGGTAATTTTTTTTGTTTGTTTTTTGGCAAAAGATATAAAGAAAACAGAAGAAGAAAACGAAAAAGATCAAACAATACAACAAAGCAGTTTTTCTTTCATATTATAATTTTTTTTCTTAATTTTCCATATTTTCCTCAAGATTTCAAATATATTTAAATAATTTTGGTGCATTTAATATTTGTTTCAAATGGCGAGCATATTTAATAAAAAAAAAGTTTTTTTAAAAAAAGTCTAAGATTTTTCTAAAAAAAATCTAACATGGTGTCTCAAAATAAGTAAATGCTGATGCCATCATCATTATCATTATTTTTTTGCCAATTGCCTTTATAAAAAATACCACACATACAACAAGTAAATACGAAACTTGCAACAAAACTTATAACTGCCTTGAGACACAACTACAAGTATATGCATTAATATTTCTATTGTTATTATTAAACTGAATTGGTTAATAAATTACAAATCAATGTCTTTGCGCGCTATTAAAAAGCGCGAGAATCAATTACCCCCTCCTGGTGTTAACAGTACAAATTCAAGAACCACTCTTTTTAAAAAACTTACCAATAAAAACAGTATCAAAGGTTTATTGCAACACCAACAGCAGCAGCAATCAACTAGTGGTAGTTGTGAAGCAGGTGGTGACGGTAGGGGTTTTATTGAACGTACCAATAGCAAACAATTCAATTTATCAGTATATAATATTAAACAACAATATCAACTGCTGGGCAGATTAACCAAATCGAATTTGGAATTTGGAAAACCTTCGGAGACACTTAAACGTTTGGAGGCTGCCAGTTTGGTAAGAACAAAGTCCGAGGCAGATGTCAATAAGCTGCTGAGCATAAATCAAAGAAAACAAGGTGCTCTGTTAAATGCCAAATCTGAAGTTTGCTTAAAAACCATATCAACTCATAGTTATCAAGCTCCTGCAAGCAGCAACAATAATAACAATATATTTACAACGCCCTATATAACACAAAAAATTGCACAGAAAACCATGTTAGCAGGTGCCCGTTCACATCGTGACTTAACCCAATCGGCTTATGCCACTTCAGCACACAATGTTGAGGTCAGCAATTGCGGTTTGCCAGCAGCACGTCGTCGCATGAGTGAAGGCAACTACATAAGGTCACAAAGAACCAATTCAATGTCAACAAGTGAAATGACCTGTTCTTCAAATGCCGCCTCATCCACGTTGGGTCATTCGGTGCCTCCCGTAGATCCCAATAGTATATTACGTATACCCATAATTGGCTATGAGGTAATGGAGGAGAGAGCTCGTTTCACGGTCTATAAACTACGTGTAGAAAATCCGCATACAAACGATTGTTGGTTGGTTTTAAGACGTTACACTGATTTTGTACGTTTAAATACGAAATTGAAACAATCATTTCCACATCTGGTGTTAAATTTGCCACGCAAAAAGATATTTGGCGATAATTTCAATTCAGTTTTCTTAGACAATCGCATACAAGGTTTACAAATGTTTGTAAATTCCATAATGAGTAAAGAGGAATTGAGGAAATGCCAATTAGTACGTGAGTTTTTCTGTTTAGATGAACCACCATCCTACTCAGAATCAATGGAAGAGTGTCGGGTAAGTTTCTTTCTTTTTTTATTGTTCCATTTATTACTGAATCATTGCTATTAATTGGAGCATGTGTAAATTTAATTAATCAATCAATACGTATTTCTGTATAAGCTGTGCAAAATAAAAGCACTGACCGTTTTGATAAGGGATCAAATTAATTAATTTGTTTTGTTGCAATATTTTGTAATTCGCAGACACAAATAAATGAACATACGCATATACATTCATTCATATGTATAATTGCAAAAAATAAAAGTTGAATTTCTCTTTGCCTATCAGAGCCAGTCTTATGTACATATATGTAGTTAAATATTTTCTGAATAACATTTCAATGCGAATAATGTTAAATGAGCAAATTACTAACTGTTGATGTAGGAGTATGTTTTAAAAATTTGAGAAGTATTTTTATACATTCGCACATAACTTCTAAGGCCTTTTCTTAGAATCGAAATTTGAATATGTAGAATATTTTATAAAAAGGAGTTCTAAAGGACCTTTTCGAAGGACTCAGAGTGGAATAATTAAAAGTTTATGAAGAACGCGCTTGTAAACCTTCTTAAAGGCCTGCAAAGTAGAAGTGCTTACAATTTGCCGGATGGAATTTTTCAGCTTCTGTTTGTACATGCCTAAGATAATGAAAACACTTTTAATTGAAAACGGGTTATTATAACTTACAGATAAGAAATTCAAACTCATAAACAGATTCGGTATATTTATTTTGACAATTCATAAATAAGGCAAATTAAATAATATTCATATCGCACTGGTTCCTCTAAAGAGAGTAGCTCAAAATTTTTTAAAGTTTCACTTTGCAAGAAATCAATGTACAGTGGTAATATCTACGCACTGTAAAAATCAGAAATACATTTTTCTAGTATTTTGCCAAACAAATACAAGTGTATCCTCCTTTGGAGTATAAGAGTACATATAAAAAGCAAAGGACCTTAAAAAACTGTTATCAAAATTTAAGGAATCGAAAAAATTGCCCATATTAAGAAATATTTTAAAAAGTTGCACAGTAAAGGCTAGATTACACTATCTGACAAGTCTTACGTATTCCATAATACTTTGTGAGATAGAAATCTAATGAGTTTTGTTGCGACTGTCAAAAAATCTAATTTAACATGACAGTTTGTGTTCACACCATCACACAAAGTATAAACACTTACACATGAAATAAAATGCAACACTGATCCAATGAAAAGTATTATTGTTTAGAAATTTTTAAAAAAACGATGAAGTCGTATGGGATGTTAAAATTTTTTCATAATACTTGTCATTTTCGTGACACATTGCATTCACACTATCACAATTTGTCATATTACTTGAGTTTTTGACATGTATTAATACAAAGTATAATAGTGTAATCTAGCCTTAACTGTTATAGGCAACAAAAAAAAAAAAAAAAAAAAAAAAAAATAAACGTTGGTCGTAACTGTTATCATTCAAGTTATATTTGTTTTACTATTTTGAAATACTTATATATGATAAATATTTTATGTTATTTAAAAACGTTGTTGAACAATTTTAATAAATAATTATTAAAATTTTTTCTGATTTTTTACATCTTAAACGATTATTAATAAATATAAGCTTTCCTATCATGCAAATTTTTGCGAATTTCCGCTAATTAGCAATTTTACCAAATTTTTGCCATTCCTTGTAGTTTTAGGGACTTTTTTTAATCAATTTTACGGCTTGTTTGAAATATGAAAAATAATTCCCGAATTTTCGCTATATTTGCAAAAATTTTTCCGACATTTTTTTTAACCGATTTAGCGATTTTAAATATATTTTTGGGTTTGTTTCCCAGTTTGCAATTTTTCGCGAATTTAAGACATGTTCGCGATAGAAGCGATTTTTTCCTATGTTTCTTTAGATCTTTAACAATTTTTTATAATAATAAGACTTTGCTATCATGCCGCTATTAGCAAATTTTGGCGAATTTCCGCTTATTTATCCATTTTTATTGAATTTTTGCCATTTCTTATAGTTTTAGAATATTTTAATTATTTTGTTTGTCTTATGTCTGTGAAGAGGAACCAGAGCAATATGTATGTTATAATTATTTGATAAAGCTTTTTGCAAATTATCCCATTGTTCATCGAAAATTATTTCAATCTTTTTTAACAAAAACATTTCCAAGCTCTTTTCAATAATAATTTCTTTTCTTCAAATATCACGTCTATTGAAAGTTTTAAACCAGTGTTCGATAATAAACAGTACATTATTAAACGTTCGGCTCACACACCCATGAACCATATTTAGTTTTTTTAGTGATTGTGTAGACGAACACAACCCTTAATTCCGTTCGTAACTATTTTCAAGAAAAAGCCGAACATAATATACAGGTATGTGATGAAAATCGATCGATTTCAAAACGAACGTTTTTAAAAGGTGTGATGAATTTCGAGGGATTTTAAAATCCATTTCTGAATTATAGTATTAAATTTTCGCTCAGAATACACTTTAGTTAACGTATATAATATAAAATTAAAATGAATAAAGACTGCAAATAAAAGGAATATGTATTTAAAATCCATTTTAAAGCCATCACATACCTGATAGTGTTCTGATTTTCGTTAAAAAAACAGAACAATTGTAGTGCTACTGTCGACAAACATTATATTTTAAATGAACAAACGAAATATTTTAGCAACGACCACAGCACAAACAGCTTGTGTGTGTATTGTGTATATGTTTTGTTTGTGTAAAATTATTTCGCTGGCTTTTTTATTTTGTAAAAAATATTTAGTTTTTTAACCAGCCAAAAGGGCGCTACGCACAACAAAAACGATGAAGTTTGTGGTTTTTTTAAAACAACCTAACGGAATTAAATGTTCTCATCTTATTGTTGAGTTGGATAAGAACAGTATATTCGAAAGATGAGAAACAGGAAAACGTTATTTTTTAATGATTTTCTACAAAAACACTATTAGCGTTTGTGTTTTCCACAAATCTAACGAACCGAACCCTAAGGATGTATATTTAGTATTAATTTTTCTTAATCAAAAATAATCTTTGAAAGGTCGGAGTCACATGTTTTTTACCAAAAATTCTTCGATAATCTTTTATTTTGTTTATTTACTAAAAATAATTTTTTGTTGCCAAAAAATGCATAATTTATAAAAAAAATTTTTTCTTGTCACTTCATAAATTATTAAATTTATGTTCAATATTTTGTTCAAAAATAGTATTTCTTTTTTTTTTTTTGAACATACTTTTTTATAAAAACTCATGATTTTTATTCGAATATCACTTTTCTTCACAGAAAAATTTGAAAATCGCATTTTCCTTTGGACAGTTGGTTTTTCTATGAAATAGTTGTTCCTGTAAAAAAAGAATTGCTACTCAAAAATCAATTTTTTTCTTCGAAAAGTTTTTTTCTGTTAAAAAAAAATTTTCTTTTTTTAAATGTTTTTTTTTTCTTCGAATATCGAGTTTCTCTTTAACCCTACGTTTCCACATGCAAGTAATTACTTGCAAGTAGTAAATACGTATTATCAACGAAAAATCGAGGAAACAGTCGATTGGCTGAGAGTACAAAAATTGTGTGAATGTAGTGAAAAAGTGTGAGTGTATTGAGTTTTTCGAACTTGTACTTGCATGTGGAAACGGGGGGTAAGACCCGCTTTTTAGAAAGTATGTTTTCTTTCCGAATTCTACTTACACTTTTTTCGTTCTTTTAAATTAAAATTTTGTATTCCCAAAAATTACTTTTGATAAAAAATTTTACGTTATTTATTAATTTTCTTTCCGACAGGCAATTTTCGAGGCTCAAGAAGAAACTATTGCACATTTGAAACTGCAAGTCAATACGAAAAATGATTTGATATTACAACTGCAACAAAAACTACGCGAAGAAATGCAAGAAAAGGAACAACTGAAAGAAATGTTAAAGTAAGTAATTGTATCCTCGAATTCTTTTTAGATTTTAATATTTTTACTTCTTATTTTAGAAATCTCAATATAAATCCCACAAATGGTAATATTTAATTATTTAGTGACATAAACAAACGGATGCTAATTTTTTTTTTAACGAAAAATTTTTTTTTGAACTTAGTTTATTTAATTCATAAAAAGAAAAAATAATGGTGTCTACAAATTGTTAAGAATTTCAACAAAATATTTGCTGTAATACTGATTATTTATGTTGAGCATAAGAAATCAGTAAATTAATTGCGCTAACAGTTACAAACACATATAAATTAATATTTTGTAGTAAATAGTTTTTAATTTATTTGAATTAAAGTTGTATTTTTAATGTAACTTATAAATAAGCAACTAAACATAGTATTTTTTTTTCGAAAGTTCCGTCTTATAATCTTTTTTTGTTTCTATATTATTTTTTCTTAAATTTGACTTGCTATTTTGCCTTTACTTCTGTGTCGAAACAATAATTTACAAATAGTGAACTAAAAACTTAGATAATAAATGAAATGTGTAAATAAGTTTAATAAAAGTAAATAAGCTAAATAAAAGTGACCTTAAAATTAAAATGTATGCTCATCTTGAAATCTCTTTTAAAACGACTTTAAATGTTGTACACTCAAAATAGTTTATACTTAAAATATAGTTAAAAAAAGCAAAAACAAATATATATATATATATATATATTTATATTAAAATAATCATAATTATAGAGCAATGATGATAATAATAATAAATGCAATTAAAATAATTGTACAATGTATAAAAAAATATTGAAATTTATTTTATTTGAATTATTGATGTACATATTTAATTTATAAACTTGTCATGGCTGGTGGACGGGCATAAGCCTTTGGTATAAAACCATATTTACGTGTTTTGGGAGCATAAGCCCATAGCCAACCGTCTACGGTTTGATTATTTAAATCAGCATAGATCCAATCACCACGTCTAACACTTAAATCGTCGGGAGCTTGTGCCTAAAATAAAATTTTAAAATTATAGGTAATTTAAAAAAATCCATTTGTAATTTACGAAATTTCTTATTATATTTATTTATTTATTAATCCATATTGCAATATAAAGCCATCAAGGCCAAAAAAACGTATTACATAGCAATACAATCCCGAGTATAGTACTTAACCTAATCTATAAAAAAAACTTACATATATAAATATAACCGCACCCGCCAATTTAACTTATTGGCCGCCCAGCCGTAACAAATTATAAAAAGTACTAATAAAAAAGATTCAGTTCAGCAATTTTGATATGGAATTTGTCACAACTCATATGAAACATTATAAGTCATAGAAAAAGTGAAAGACAATTTGAAAGCTACTTAACAGAAAACATAAATAACTATCGAAAGAAACTTGAGAAATGCTTTAAAAGCTTAAGGCGAAACACATTATTGGATTGCGAAAAAATACGCAATTCATGCTGTAAACTATTCCAGCAGCGAGCAACTCTTACAATAAAAGACCTCTCAAACAAAGAGCACCTAATTCTAAGTATAAGAATTTTCACGTGGTTTCAAATCACTTGTTTTTGAAATCACGAGCTTGATTTTGTGGTGTTCTGAAATTCATACCGTTTTTGTGTTTCTCGGTGTGCTTTCGTTAATTGAAGATCACACCAAAACACACAATAATGGGACACTAAAATATCACATGTGTTATTTTATTAGGCACATGTGATTTGAAATCACGTGATTTGAGTACAAGTGATTTGCAGAACAGGCCTGATAACTGGACAGGTATGCGATGAAAAATAATAATATTACGGTACTTTACGAATTTATCAAAGTGACACCCTAAAAATGTCTAGACAAATTCGGTGTTTAAGTTAACTGAAATATTGACTGGTTTGCTCGGTTAAGGTTTAAGGTTTGCTACCCTTTTAAGCAACCTTATCCTTTCGGAGTGTTCCCTTATATATAAAATACCGTTAACGGTTAATAAAACATTGTTTTCGCCATCTTCAACTTTTGTTGTAGCTAAAGTTAGTTATTGACATAACTACTAAGTGTTCACTACGAATTTTTTAAGGTAAATAAAGCAAACCTTTTTTAAATTAAACAAAATACCAAATTTTCTTTTTTATTTCATTTTTTCCGCCTTGCACGCAAACATTCGGATATATGTTCACGTCTGCGGATATTAAACACATAACGAGTCACAGTATTAACAACCCTCTCCAATATCTTTAAGTTCATGGCAATGGTCCCTGATACCAACTCAAGTCCATCTGCGGCATAAGAAGCGCATGAGCTAGTCTACATTTAACCCGAAAGGCAGAAAAATATTTGTGGAATATATTCTACGTAAAGTACAAGAAATCTTGCGATGCACAGATACAAAATGGGACTCGTAACTAATCCTAATATCAATGATGATACCCAAACATCTATGTTGGCTTACAAAATCAATTTTAGAATCCCGAATAAAAATCTCAAAATCAGTCACCAAGTTCTCTGACGATCCCAACAAAATAGCCTCAGATTTAGACGGGTTAACCGCCAGTGAATTACTGGAAGACCGCAGGTCGATCCTATTAAGGCAGTAGGTAATACTAAATTCTAATACATCAGCAAAATCCCAACCAGTACTAAACAAAAGCAAAATATCGTCTGCAAATAAAAACGGCTTACACATACTAGAACTTAGAACTTCAGGTAAATCATTAATGTAAAGTATAAATAAGAGGGCCCCAAAACCAACCCCTGCAGTTATGAAAATGTACATTTTCCTCTTATTTTTTTTATTTAGTTAATATCATGTCAACTGAGCTTCATTATTAACAAAATAAATTAAAGCTTTAACTCAGAAATGGATTTTAAAGTAGATAACAAGGTACATTAACACAATGTAGACTCATTTGGGAGTGTAGACATGCTGCTCTATAAAAAAACCGAGTTGTCAAAATTGTCTTCATATCTTCACATATGGGCGAACGAGTCTACCTTGTGTTCATGTACCTTGGTAGATAACTCGAGCAATTTTTATCACTTGCCTGCTTAAAGAAAACCTGAAAGTTTTGAATTAGAAATTTCTGAAAGCCCAAAATTTGTCTGGTTTTACTTAAATTTTTTTCAAATTTTACTTTAATTTATCGATTTAAAATCGATAATTTCGTTTTCAGTATGTTTAAAAATTGATTTTTTATACATTTTCCTCTTTTTTTCTGACTTTCAGGCCTGGAAATCACATTTTATCAAAGTTGTAAATTAAAATCACAAGAAAGGTGTTCTGGGCATATTATTTTGTGATTTCAAAACATTCAACTACGTAAACAACGACGAATTTTCGCCATTATTGCCAATTTTTTTTTGTTATTTTTTCACCCATTTAGCGATTTCAAATAAATTTTAGTGTCGGTTTAAAAGTTTGAAATTTTTCGCGAATTTTAGCAAAGTTCGCAATAGAAGCGATTTGTCCCTGTGATTCTTTACAGCTTTCACGATTTTTAATAAATATTAGACTTTGCTATTATGCTGTGCTGCCCCTTTCCCAATTTATTCGTCGTTTGTGAAATTGGCGAAAACTTGCAAAATTTAGAACACACCCAAAAAATAATTTGAGTTTGCTTAATGGAAATGCAAAACATCAAAAATGCTTAAGTAATCCACTTTCGAGTGGATTCGGATTCTAGAACACACCCAATTAATAGTTTGTTATGTTTTTTTTTTTTTGTTAAAATATGGTCAACCTATGATTTGGTAAATGTTAACAAACAAATAAATTACAAAGAAATTTTAATAAAATTTATTGCTAGTTCAAAAAGATGAAAATGTTTATATAATTTAGCGTCCAAGGTATTTATTTTTATAAATTAAATTAAAAAAATTCAAGTCACATTGATACCTGGAATTGTGTCTCATTTGACGAATTTACGCAACGAGCTCTTGCCGACGAATTCGTCATATTATGCTAAGTTCGTCGTTCGTCCCAGTTGAAAAAATTTTTAAAAAAGACAGTAATTATGTATTTAAATTATATTTAAAAATGTTTTGAACAGCAATTGCAATGTTTAAAAATTAATTTGGTAATTCCTTGAGACCGCTTTTTCACCCCTAAAGTTTACTTTGCAAAGTTTTAAGTGCTTATGAGAGAAGGGGAAGAAGAATGGAGTTAAGTTTATACCAGGCCCAGTTAGTAGTTCTGCGCGCAACTACAACAATCCAACAATAGAAAAAAACAAAACGAATTTTGTTTGTGTAAAAAATGATAAAGATGTCAAGAACAAAAGCAATTATTTGTGTAAAAATCGAAGAAATGTCAAAAACAATTGCACGTTAAAAATGCAACTCTGCAGACGTTTCGCGCAGACCTACTAATTGGACCATGGTTCATACTTTACTGAAATTCATTTATACATAATTTTATTTGGTTGCATTCTTAATATGACAAACAACAACAAAAGAATTTAAAATTTGCCAAAGTAAAATTTGACCGTAAAGAACTGAAACAAAGTTTAAAATTGAAAAACCCTTTGTTAAAGTAAAGCTTGAGAGTAAAGGACCAACTTTAATATGCTTAAGTTGGCTTAAGCAATTGAACGAATACATGGGATTCATATGTGTCGAACCATATTGAACTTAAGTAAACTTTTTGTTAAATTTTCAGCCCAATTACGAATAAAAATTCCCCGGGAGTGTTTTCCCTTTCCCCATTTTTACAATTGAATTACCAAAAGAAAAATGGGAGCAGGGAGAAAACCCCCGGGGAATTTTTATTCATAATTGGGCTTTTAATGAAACTGTCATTTGCTTAAGCAAAGCGCAAAACTGATCGCACATTCCGTACGGAATAAAATATTTTTTGATTTTATTTTTGTGTTTTTAAATACATTTTATACGTTTTTTGTTAATTTTTGACAGTAGCTTAAGCAAGCTTATTCATATTATAGTTGGGCCTTAAAGCGGTCTTACTTGAATACTTTCACTAACTCACTAACGTCTTTTATATTTTTACTTTATCTTAATCTGTATATATGAGTCACGCCTTTGTGTGACTTCTTCAGGGAAGAATATCATATTTTATATTGTTTTTTTCCCTAAAGAACTCACAAAAATTTAAAAAATTAAAATTGTAATTACCTTATAATCGTATAACATCACCAATTCGGTGCCATATCTCAAATCATCGGCCGGTATTTGAGCTGAATTTTGTGAGTTTTGCTGTTGTTGCAGAGAATTCTCTAAGCCATTACTACCTATCGCCACCGGCTGGCTCAAGGAATTCAAATTACCCTGAGTAGGACCCGAACTTGAAATCAACTCCGCCGTTAATTGGTTATTTGTTTTATTTAAACTGCTTTCTAAAAGTTTTTGTTGTGTCTGCAATACACTATCGGCCGGATAAATAAAGGCGGATGGAACAAAACCCTCCTGACCATCACTGCGCACTATCCAAAACCAATCGGTATCATCACGATTAAGTAGAGTTACAAATTCACCTCGCTCTACCGATAAATCATTTTCATCACGTGCTATAAAAGTGTAGAGTACGATATAGCGGCCGTTAGGCTCCTTATGAAAGGGAGTACATTCGGGCTCTATAATAACAGGGGAGGCCAGTTCAGCTACAGCATTTTTTAAAGCCACTTGGGCATTATTGACCTCTTCGATTAAGTCTAATTTACTTTGATCACTTCCAGGTAGCAAGGGCATGTTTTCATTATGATCTTCTGGGGCAGCAGTGCCACGGGGTAATTTCTTTTTTATGGCCATATCGGCCAATTGGGTATTGTAGGGAGCACAATAGGAATAGGGTATAAAGCCCTCCTGACGTGAATCTTCACCAATTACATAGACCCAATCGTTTTCACGGTATAAAATATTAACAATTTGTCCGCGTTTAACTTCGAGTTCATCGTCTACACAGGGTGTGAAGTCGTGCAAAACCACCATTTTAGAATCTGGGCTAAGGCCATGTTCTTTCTCAATGCCTACTCGAACTAGTGTTTCTATACTAGAGGAACCGGTAATACGACCCAACCCCACCCCACCAGGTAAAGGTAAATCACGTTCAATGTTGGCATTTGTGGCTGTGAAAAAAGTAAATTAAAAACCAAGTTTGTTTCTTAAATCTTTTATTTTTGACAGTCTTAAACATGGATGTGTTCTAAGTCTTTTACTTATTTTGTATTTGTTTATTTCTTAAATTTGTTTACCTTTCTTTTTGTCGCGTCTCATGCGTACTGGACACAGAAATGCCATTTTTTATTTAATTAAATATTATCTATTATTAAACAGTTCCACTTTTCCTTTAATGTAATAGCGATTTTTATTTTGTACTTATGTTTCTTTAACTTTTTTTCAGTTAAATTACAATATTTAGTATTTTTGCTTCATATTTTCTATTAAAATTATAATCACATCTAGTGATGGTATTTGGTACTAAAATTAACTTTTCTGTATAAACAGGGTGTTTCGTGAGTGTTTGTTTTATTTTAATTTATAAGTTTTGGAAGGGGCTCTAGCAGAAATAAAATATTTGGCCAAATTTGCTGTAGTAACCCCGCAACCACACAATCAAGTTTTTCTTGATAGTCTTTTACATATACTTTTTGTCAAAATTTAATTAATTGAAAGCTGTGACCAAGGTATATTTACACAAGGTAAACTCGTTGGCCCATATGTTTGTCAGCTGTTTACCCCTAGTTGGAGCCAAAACGTCAAATTGCGTGTATATGAGCCAAAATTTGTACATGTGTGCGTTAAATTGTTTTTGTTTTATATGAAGACAATTTTGACAAATTGGCTCCTTTTATAGAGCAGCATGTCTACACTCCCAAATGAGTCTACCTTGTGTAAATATACCTTGGCTGTGACGTAGGCTGCACATTTCTATTTACTTCCAAGATGTCATCAAGAAAACAATTTATAAAAACAAAGGACAAATTTTCTCTTTAAACTTGTAAACAAAATATTCAAATTTTTCTTTAATCAACGAAATCTTTATATTATTTTTTTTTATTAAAATTTAGAGTAATGAACTAGATACAAATATGTAAATACATTTATAAAAATCCATTTGTTTCGCACTTACCGCACTTATAAACATACATATGTACATTAGCGTGGCCGTAATTTTTTTTTTATTTCTTATATTCTCTCGAAATGGGTTCAGTTTTATTTAAAAAAATACAAAACAATTTCATAGCGATAAGTTGTGTTTTAGGTCCGCCCCTCAGAGTTTGCCTTCAAGCCCATTTATTAAAATGTAATTTGTTTGCATATGACTATCTTTAAAAAAAAAAAACATGTTACAAGAACATAATAAATGGCAATATTTTAGATCTTCTAAACAACAACATTAGTCTCAAAGAAAGTTTTTTGCTAAAATAAAAAAAATTCTCCATACAACTAACGGCCACGCGAATGTACATATTACATGATAATTTACTCAGTGCTGGTTCACACTCTTCAAGTTAAAGCCGTCAAGGCTTGAGTATTTAGGAGAGAGAGGAAAATAAATGGCATTCTCCCCAACAGGAAAATAAGGCATCAATTACATAAATACTAAAAAATAATGTATAATTTTCGAAAGAATAATAATGCATACATTGGAATAATAATGTATTGATTACCACGTACATTCCTTTATTTGCAGAACAAGGAATGTTTTTTTCTGTTCGTAGCTTATGGCTTTATTACCACCATCCAAGTGCAATAACACCATAATCGTTTAGTAGCCAAAGTGGAAATAACGCTATAACAGTGTAAAATCTGCCTTGTTTTCGAGGGGGGGGGGGGGGGTGGTGTGCTTTAATACCATGGTAGATAAGGCCATGATGGCTTTATCTCTCATTCAATAGGGAGATAAAGCCTTTTTTGTTTTTTTTCATTTGAATGGGAGATAAAGCCAACATGGCCTTAGCTCACATTAGCAATATTAGAAAATGGCTTTATCTCTCATTTCAGTTCCGGAGACACTAAAGTTAAGTATTGAAATCTGGCTTCGCATACTAAAGTTTTTCTGCGTGGCCGCGCTTAGGGGCTTTTTCCTCCAGTAGAACGCGGCAGGTGGCTTCGCTGAATAAAGTTTTCCTGCGTGCGTCTCAAGAATAAAAAAATGTTTTTCAATGATAACTAAGGATTTTCCCTTTTACAGAATGTTTACACCATGCATAACAATTTTCTGAAAAAATATGGCTTTATCTCTCATTTGCGAAAAAAAATATGGCTATATCTCTCATTTCGCAAAATTTTAAATATGACCTTACCTCTCAATGATTGGACAATAAGGCCATTATGGCTTTATCTCCCATTCAATTGAGCAATAATGCCATCATGGCCTTATCTACCATGGTTTTAAAGCACCCCCCCGTTTTCGAACGAAGGCCGGCTATGCAGAGAAGTTTTAGTTAGCGAAGCCGGTGCTTGTTATACCATAGAGGAGAAAATCCTTGCACCCGACCGAAGGCCTGCTATGCAGAGAAGCTTTAGTTAGCGAAGCCGGTTTTTGTTATACCATAGAAAAGAAAATCCTTGCACGAAGGCCGGCTATGCAGAGAAGCTTTAGTCAGCGAAGCCGGTTTTTGTTATACCGTAGAGGAGAAAATCCTTGCACCCAAAAGTGTTTTCGTTATATTTTTAATATATGCACCCAGAGAAAAATCAACAAAATTTTTAATAATTAAATAATTTTTAAATAAATTAGAATTATATTAAAAGAAAAAAATGTAAATGGGAATTAAGGCCATGTATGGCTTTATTTCACTCCTTACATGGAAATGAAGCCACATGGCCTTATTTCTCAATGGATTGAAAAATAAGGCCACATGGCTTTATTTCCTATGGCTTTATTGCACGGCGTCTCCTAGGACATGTTCTGTGTTAAGAGTAATGAGTTCTTAAATCAAATATTAATTAAGATATGTATTATATTCTCGTTTTCTATTGATTCCTTTTCCTGCTGGGTCTTTTTCTCCTAAAAGATGGAGACTTGACGGCTAAAACTATTAATTGTATTCAAGATAATTTAAAAAATTACAAAACCTAAGAGTGAAATCAAATTCAACATCACATCGGGCCTGTTGTCATTGTTGGAAAAATATAAAAGCTGGTAGGTTGAAGTAAAATTGTAAAAGCTGAACACGGCCAACAAATTCTACCTTTAGCTATCGGTAATAGTGGAAGGCCAATGTACGCTACATGCGGCTGCGGGCGACAATAGCATTGCCATTGTAAAAATTTAAGCATTGTTTACAGAAATGTTCATAAAAAAACACACACACATCACAAAAGTTAAGACTTGGTAGTAAGGCCCAACCATAATGTGCTTAAGTTGGCTTCAGTAAATGTGCGAGTACATGTAATTATATGAGGCAAACCATATTGAACTTAAAGAAACATTTTAACTATGAATACAAATTAAGTACAGATAGTTTCCAGGTCAAAAGAACCAATTTTTACCATTATCACTACCTATATCTTAATGGTAGTCTTAAGCTTACATATCTATTTATGTATTTATTTTATTTATTTTATTTTATTTTATTTATTTTATTAACAGTAATAATAAAAGCCTAATTTGGCCAAAAAAAACATTATTACAGAGCTTTCATTTCAAGATATGTACATAAATGGGAAGAAAAAAAAAGTAAATATATGTTTACATATACATACACATATGTATGCTTTGTTCATATTAACATACATACATATATGTACAAATTCATTTATAAATACATAATATATAGTATATAAAAATGTCTTAAAACTAGATTGATTTTAGCAATCAAGAAAAAAAAGTTATGAATTTAGGCACCTAGCCAATTTATAAAGTTTTAAATGTTATAAAGTAGTCCATGTCAGTGACAAATATGCTCATCAAGGCGAATTTACTTCAGGTGGTGGCGAGAGTACAACAAGTCAACAACACAAAAAACAACATGTATTTTGTTTTTATTTTTCGGTCGTGTAATGTCAAAAACAAGGCGAATTTATATATATATGAATTCGCCTTGTATAAAACAGTTGACTAAAGCAGGGCTACCAGATTTGGGGTTCTAATATCAAATTAGATAACAAAAATTAATTTCGGATTTTAATTGAGAATGTAAAAACAAACTACATATTTTTCTATTTGGGAAAATAATTGATCGTTTTGTTTCTTTTACAGTCCAACATATATAATTTCTGTAAGAGTTTTCATGTACAAAACTTAATACAATTTATGTATAAATGATAAACAAATTATAGAGCAAATTCAATTTCGGACGGTTGAAAAATCGGATTTACTGAACGCAATATAGTTTTTTATTTAAAATGTGTCAGCAGCAGAATTTTTCTTATATAAAAAACATTTTCTCCTTTTGTTTAGGTTGACCTGTTAATACTCTAATAAGTAAAAATACTTTCAAACGTATGTCCACCAATATAATGGCTTAGCCAATGGATATTTAACGCATTCAATGGATGTATTTGTGGGGTCGTTATTATAACCCTAATTCTCCATATTTGAAATGTCAAAACTTAAAATGTTCGTAAACGATATTGAATAGTTAAACGGGAATTTTCAGGCTGGTACTCCATTACCCCACGTCTCCATGTACTTTCGATTTGAACATGACATGACCATAACGCCGGCAGAGCAACGGTATTAATTTGTTCACGTTCTTGTATGTGGCGAATACGTGTTGATGTTCATGTTCTGATTGACCACAATTTTTGTTGTTGTGGCGTTTGTTTGTATACAGAAAATACATTGTATGGCCAACATCATGGCGCACATGGATGCTAAGACGAATGTTTGGGCAACGATGGCAGCACATGGACGAAACATGAACATGAACAGTCTACACGAGTAGAATTCATGTGCGACATGCTGTTCTTACCAAGTTGATGGATAGTGGAGACGGGTAGTTAATGCTAGAAGAATGTTTGCTTATATGTACATGATGCTTTTAGTTTTAAATATTAACCAGTAGTCATACAATAAACTAAAAATGTATTAATAATATTTAAGATTAACTGAATGATCAACTTTCCCTCTCCCTTAAAAACGTACATTTTTGGTCAAAATTTGAAAGATAATTACCAAATTGTAAAATTGGTAAAATGACATTATTGTTTTAGTTTACTTACCTATACCTACTTATATAAATTTAAATGACAAATTTATAAGATAATTATTAATCCCCACTTATATGTTACTTTAAAACTAAATAGTTTCTTAAAAATAATGTATTTGTGGGCTTTTTATTTTTGAAGGGGATATTATAAGAAATTTTTATTTTAAATTTGGGATTGAAGAAAAAATTTATGTGGCATCACTAGACTAAAAATTAATAAAAATATTTGAGTAAAAATATAAAAAAAATTAAATTTTTTTTTAAATTAAGAAAAACACAGTTTTTATAACATAAACTTGTGAGAATTTTGTGAGCATTAAATTGCAAATTCGGTTGAATTGGATCTTGTATTAAAAATAATCTAAACCGTTTTTTCCTGCGTCCAGTTTATGCATTTTAATATTAAAACTGAACATAAACATAAAAATACCATTAAGATATAGTGAAGACGGTAAAAATTATTTTTTGTGATGTAAAAACGATTTGTATTTAATTTTTATATATAGTTTCTTTAATCATCTCTTTATTGTTTTATTTTTTCATTAATAAGTTGTTAAACAAAATGTTTATTTAAAAACACAATTTTAAAAAGCACATGTAAACAAAACTTTTGACATATCTGGCATGACCAAAAAAAATAACCGGCTGTCTTTTCGACACCACCTGAAGTAAATTCGCCTTGATGCTCATGAAGTAAAATATTCAAAAGGCACAGAAGTGTGCAAGGCGAATTTACTTCAGGTGGTGTCGAAAAGACAGCCGGTTATTTTTTTTGGTCATGCCAGATATGTCAAAAGTTTTGTTTACATGTGCTTTTTAAAATTGTGTTTTTAAATAAACATTTTGTTTAACAACTTATTAATGAAAAAATAAAACAATAAAGAGATGATTAAAGAAACTATATATAAAAATTAAATACAAATCGTTTTTACATCACAAAAAATAATTTTTACCGTCTTCACTATATCTTAATGGTATTTTTATGTTTATGTTCAGTTTTAATATTAAAATGCATAAACTGGACGCAGGAAAAAACGGTTTAGATTATTTTTAATACAAGATCCAATTCAACCGAATTTGCAATTTAATGCTCACAAAATTCTCACAAGTTTATGTTATAAAAACTGTGTTTTTCTTAATTTAAAAAAAAATTTAATTTTTTTTATATTTTTACTCAAATATTTTTATTAATTTTTAGTCTAGTGATGCCACATAAATTTTTTCTTCAATCCCAAATTTAAAATAAAAATTTCTTATAATATCCCCTTCAAAAATAAAAAGCCCACAAATACATTATTTTTAAGAAACTATTTAGTTTTAAAGTAACATATAAGTGGGGATTAATAATTATCTTATAAATTTGTCATTTAAATTTATATAAGTAGGTATAGGTAAGTAAACTAAAACAATAATGTCATTTTACCAATTTTACAATTTGGTAATTATCTTTCAAATTTTGACCAAAAATGTACGTTTTTAAGGGAGAGGGAAAGTTGATCATTCAGTTAATCTTAAATATTATTAATACATTTTTAGTTTATTGTATGACTACTGGTTAATATTTAAAACTAAAAGCATCATGTACATATAAGCAAACATTCTTCTAGCATTAACTACCCGTCTCCACTATCCATCAACTTGGTAAGAACAGCATGTCGCACATGAATTCTACTCGTGTAGACTGTTCATGTTCATGTTTCGTCCATGTGCTGCCATCGTTGCCCAAACATTCGTCTTAGCATCCATGTGCGCCATGATGTTGGCCATACAATGTATTTTCTGTATACAAACAAACGCCACAACAACAAAAATTGTGGTCAATCAGAACATGAACATCAACACGTATTCGCCACATACAAGAACGTGAACAAATTAATACCGTTGCTCTGCCGGCGTTATGGTCATGTCATGTTCAAATCGAAAGTACATGGAGACGTGGGGTAATGGAGTACCAGCCTGAAAATTCCCGTTTAACTATTCAATATCGCTTACGAACATTTTAAGTTTTGACATTTCAAATATGGAGAATTAGGGTTATAATAACGACCCCACAAATACATCCATTGAATGCGTTAAATATCCATTGGCTAAGCCATTATATTGGTGGACATACGTTTGAAAGTATTTTTACTTATTAGAGTATTAACAGGTCAACCTAAACAAAAGGAGAAAATGTTTTTTATATAAGAAAAATTCTGCTGCTGACACATTTTAAATAAAAAACTATATTGCGTTCAGTAAATCCGATTTTTCAACCGTCCGAAATTGAATTTGCTCTATAATTTGTTTATCATTTATACATAAATTGTATTAAGTTTTGTACATGAAAACTCTTACAGAAATTATATATGTTGGACTGTAAAAGAAACAAAACGATCAATTATTTTCCCAAATAGAAAAATATGTAGTTTGTTTTTACATTCTCAATTAAAATCCGAAATTAATTTTTGTTATCTAATTTGATATTAGAACCCCAAATCTGGTAGCCCTGCTTTAGTCAACTGTTTTATACAAGGCGAATTCATATATATATAAATTCGCCTTGTTTTTGACATTACACGACCGAAAAATAAAAACAAAATACATGTTGTTTTTTGTGTTGTTGACTTGTTGTACTCTCGCCACCACCTGAAGTAAATTCGCCTTGGAAGTGTGTAAATTATATCTACATAATGAATTAGGATGTCTCACAAACATAAGAATAAAGCCTCTTTTTAAATATATTTACTGAATTGTTAAACATTCTAAGATTTGGTGGCAAATCATTCCATATTCTGGCTACCCTAACCATAAATGATCGTTCAAATATTGATTTGGATATTTGTGGAATTAGAATTTGAACATGCCTAGTAGATCTAGAAAAATTAAACATAGCTCGTAAGTTTTTTGGATATCCATTAAAAATTATTTTATAAAAAAATAAAAGAAGTCTATATTTAACAAAATTTTTAAACGTACAGCCCAAAAACCTTATTACATAAGGTGTTATATGCTCTCTGATTCTGACATTAAAAACAAAACGTACAATCATATTAACAATTCTCTCTAGTCTTTTGAAGTTTGTTGAAATTAATGCTGATGTAACCTCCAAGCAGTATCCCACTTGCGTCATTAATAGTGAAAAAGCAATCTTTCTTTTAACATGTAATGGTAAATAAATGTTCGAGTTATATAAACGTATGTATGTGCAGGTTTAACCCGGTGGCGTTTTTTGAGCGACTTTGTCAAATTGATATTTTCATCTATGATTCCTCTTGACAAACTGGGTCTCAAAGCGCAATTTCTATGAAAATATCGAAATAGCGATGAAAGTACGCGACAACGGCACTGCTAAATACAGTTTTGCAGACATTTTTATGAATAATTTACAGTGCAGCCACACGGTCAAGTTGTTCTTGATAGTCTTTTACATATACTGTTTGTCAAAATTTCCAAAAATTGATAGTTGTGACGTAGGCTGCATTCAATTTTTGAGCAATTTACTTTCAAGATGCCATCAAGAAAAAAATTTATAAAGAGAAACGAAAAATTTGCTCACTAACCTTCAAATCAGCTGTTTTCTTGAACGTAAATTGAAACACTCACTGGCATGAGAATTTTAAAGGCAAGTTCGCATCAATTTTTAAAAGTATGAGTGTATTGGTAAAAAAGTGTGAGTGTATTAAAACTTGATAAGCAAAACTTGATCGTGTAACCCTCAAGTTACTGTATGAAAGAAAGTTGAAAGTAATCGACATTGTCTGTTATCACACGATATAAAACTGAACTCTGTAAAATTTGTCTGCTATTCGTCAATGGTTAACCCTAACACTAAGTCTAGACGAGCATCAAATTCTATTGCCAACACTATATATTAACGTGTGGATTGCATAAATATGTATTTGAACACATGTTCAGCAACAAATGTTATAATATATTGCTGAGCAATTATCTTTTAACACAAGCTGTCAAAATCAATTATCATTTACAAAAAAGGAAAAATTTTAAACTTAAAACATAAAATTTAAATACAAAATTTACAAATTAATAATAAAAAAATAATTAAAAATAAATTGGTTGCCAAACAAAATGGAAATATTTATTTACATACAAATTCATGTTTTGTGTTTAGACATACTTACGTTTACTCCACTCTGAAAAAAATGTTAAGCATAGAACATTTCTGTGACGTCATCCTGCCGACGTTATTGCTTATGTTAACAAATACAAATTGCTCGTATAGACTTAGGGTGAATAACGGATTATTAAATGTATGTATGTTATTTTCTTGTTTATCAGTGCATTGAATTATATTGAAATTTGACATTGTCTGAATATCGATGATATTGTCTGTTATAGCCTTTTCACACTTGTCAACATTTAACATTTGACATCAATTTGCGAAGATGTTGGAATTTTCTCATAAGAAATACATAGGGCTAAAAATCAAAATTTTTCAACATCTTTACAGAATGTTACTATCTCATTTTGTTTCCTTTTACATTTTTCGATTCTTTTAGTGTTATCACTAGAAAAGTGGCAATAAATATTATTATTATTGTGGCATCACTGACAAAATGGAAGTTGCTTTGAAAGCAGCGTTACCATTTCTCAAGTTTTTCCTTTTTTGCAAGCCTTATTTTGCTAAAATTATTAAACAAAATGAATTAGAAATACATTTTGGTGTTATGTATTAAAATGTTGGCACTTTTGCAGAAAAAATGTACTTAAAAAAATAAAAGTTTTTTTTTCAGAAATGGTGACATTTTTTTATTGATAGTAGATGTTTTAAGTGTGAACGCGTATTTCACATTTTCAACATCTTCCATGCGTTCTTCCGAAATGTATGCAAGTGTACAAAGGGTATTAGGACTCACTAATACGCGGAAGCCTAGTACCCTTTGTACACTTGCATACATTTCCGAGGAACGCATGGAAGATGTTGAAAATGTGAAACGTGTGTTCACACTTAAAACATCTAACATCTACTATCAATAAAAAATGTCACCACTTCTAAAAAAAAACTTTTATATATTTTAAATACTTTTTTTCTACACAAGTAACAAGATTTTAAAAGCAAATATCAAAATGTATTTAGAATTCATTTTGTTTAATAATATAAACAAATTGAACAAAAAAGAATTGCAAAAAAATAAAAACATGACAAATGGTAACGCTGCTTTCAAAAGAAATGATATTTGGTCAGTGCTGCCACAGTATTTATAGAATTTGTTGCTACATTTCTAGTGATGATACTAAAAAAATCGAAAGATGTTCAAGGGAACAAAATTTTCATTTTTAGCTCTATGTATTTCTTATGGGAAAATTTCAACATCTTTGCAAATTATTGTTAGATGTTAAATGTTGACAAGTGTGAAAAGGCTATAACGAACAAAATCAGTTCTGGTCATCTGTGATATTTTGGACAATTGCTTTAAAAATTCATGTATGACGCCAAAGAAAATTCAGCATATGTCGTTGATGATTTAACATTGTCAGTATGTTTTATGATGAATCATCATGACGTTCGCCACCGGGAATATTCAGTCATAAGCTGAACACAGAAAAGAAACGGTTTAGATTTTGTTCAAGACATTCATTTAAACTAGAGCTTTTCTTTTCCCGGACTTTTTTTTATTTCTAATTCATTTTGTTTAATAATTTTAGCAAAATTAAGCAAAATAGGGCTTGCAACAAAGGAAAAACTTGAGAAATGGTAACGCTGCTTTTAAAGCAACTTCCATTTTACCAGTGATGCCACAATAATAATAGAATTTATTGCCACTTTTCTAGTGATGACACTAAAAGAATCGAAAAATGTAAAAGGGAACAAAATGAGATAGTAACATTCTGTAAAGATGTTGACAATTTTTGATTTTTAGCCCTATGTATTTCTTATGGGAAAATTCCAACTTCTTCGCAAATTGGTGTTAAATGTTGACAAGTGGGAAAAGGCTATTACTTGTCGGTTATGAATTGACAACTCTTTCGCATTTGGCAAAACTGTCGTAAGTCAAAAACTGTAGCTTTTCGTTATGTTAAATTGCAAAATATTTATTTGGTGCCTTTCTTTGATTTTTTTCATAACAGCAGATGATAACGAAAAGAAGAAATTGTGGTAGACTTAAGTGATTTCAGCCAAACAAAAGAGAAAAAAAATTGAATTTAAGCCAATCAAAAACTAAAAATCAGTTTTTTATTTATTTTACGAAAAATGTGCGGGATCCCGGGATTTTTGTCCCAGGAATTCCCGTATGAAAAACACTAATTTAATTCGAATTTGCACCTTAAAGCTCACAAAAAATGCACAAGTTTATGTTATAATTTAATTTTTCATATTTTTGGCTCAAACAGCAGGTTATTTTACAAGGTTTCTTTTAAATGTTCTACATTCCCACTTCATACTATTGATAAACTGAAATTTATTGTTGAAGAGATAAGCTATTCCTATGCGCATTTCACTGGTTGCTTAGGCCAGATCGTCAGGTTATTTTGTTTTTCGGTCACTTCCCGTCTCCACTATCCATCAACTTAGTAAGAACAGCATGTCGCACATGAATTCTACTCGTGTAGACTGTTCATGTTCATGTTTCGTCCATGTGCTGCCATCGTTGCCTAAACATTCGTCTTAGCATCAATGTGCGCCATGATGTTGGCCATTCAATGTATTTTCTGTATTAAAGCAAACACCACAGCAACAAAAATTGTGGTCAGTCAGAACATGAACATCAACACGTATTCGCCACATACAAGAACGTGAACAAATTAATACCGTTGCTCTGCCGGCGTTATGGTCATGTCATGTTCAAACCGAAAGCGCATGGAGACGTGGGGTCATGAAATGGCAAACACAAGGCGAATTAATATACATATATGTAAATGAATTCGCCTTGCATGAAACAGTTGACAAAAGCAGGGCTACCAGATTTAGGGATCTAATCTTAAATTTGATAGAAAAATTAAGTTCAGGTTCAAGGCGAATTTACACAAGGTAAACTCATCTCGTCAGCCGTTCATCAGCTGTATCCACGGCGAATTAAAAAAACGGTGAAACGTCAAAATATTGTTTGGTTTCTATACTGAAATTTGACAACAAGTCGGAAAATTTCATAAACAAAATACATGGGGCTTTTTGTAGTTGTAGAGTTGCACTTACCTTGTATAAATTCGCCTTGTTCAGGTTTATGTTGAGGTTATTAAAAACACTGTTTTACTTTTTGGGGAAATTATTAAAAGTTTTGTTTCTTTTACAGACAAGGTTATAGTGGCAAAAAGTTTTTTACTTGAAGATTTTTTTTAATTATAATATTTGTAAATATTATTACAAAAAGACCAATTTCTAACGGCACCATTGTCAGAAAAATTACAACATTGTAAGATCTGACCATCGTCTGTTCGAAGCTTTACATATTTGCGATGATGTTTTTTGTTTTTAATTGTAAAAATCATTAATTTAAAATTTTGACGATTTTCTACCAAATTGATTTGGCAACTCTTGCCTTAACCCCTTAAATTCTCTTTCAACTTAACACTGTTGAAGTTAAAGAGAATATCTATCAAGTTCTCTTAAAAACTTAAAGATGCAAAAAATCAAAGCAAAACAAAAACAAGTAAGGGCTGCCAGGGGTTTCAACGCATTATAGAAGTGAAGGGAAAATTAAATAAATTTTTGACAAATCGGTCGACTGAATAGGATAGTGTATCGCCGGCTTGAATAACACTGAAAAAACCAAACTGCATTTAAATGGGATTTAAGTTCATATGAAAATTAACAAAATAAAGATTAATGTATATACTTTCCTAAAAATTGGACATTTTTGTGCCAGTAAAAACTTTACTTCAACAAAAAAACATTTTCTTTGCCTCGTTTGCCAACAAGCTGTGATTTTACGCAGCCTAAAATATACTCGCGTGTAATGGTTTAATACTTTTTAAGGTTTTACAGTAATTTTGACTTAGCTGCACAATCTCCCTTGCACGATTTTTTGTGATTTTACGCGGCGACAAATATACTCGCGTGTGATGGTTTAATACTTTTTTAAGGTTTTACAGACTTAGCTGCACAATCTACCTTGCACGATTTTTTGTGCATCTAAATCAAAAGTGCTGTTATCTTAAATGTATTTATCTGCCTTGATGTGCAGGTACACAATTGTGGTTACCTGCATAAAAGTGCAGCTAAAGAAAAGTGTTTAAAAGAAGAATAAAAAACGGTTTTATTAATAAGTATTTATTTTTTTTTAAATTTTATAAAATTGGATATTTATATAAAAAAGTGGCCACCATATTTTTTTCATGTTTGCAGCTAATTTTGGTGTTTTATATGAAAATATTTTAAAGCTGCCCAAAATATAATAAAAATGCAGGTATACAAAAGGCACGTAAACAAGGATTTTGAAGAATAATTACAGAAAACATGTATTTTGGACAGTTAAGTCAATAATTTTTAAATGCCAAAAATTTTGGTCATTTATCTGAAATGTGGAGGTATAGAAAATGCACCTTAAAAAGAAATTTGGATGGGGTTTTAAAGAATAATGACAAAAATTATTCATTTTGTGCATTTAGGTCAAAAGTGCACTTAAACAAAAGGCAGTTAAGTCAAAACTAGGGTATTATAAATAATTATGGCAGAGAATACAATTTGAATTTAAAAATTATTTCTATAGTTTTTTCTATCAGGGAACAATCGCAAACGCAAGAATTTTAAAAGTCGTTTTTTATTAAGATTTCTTTAATAAAAGAATTTTATGACAAATTTAATACAAACATTTCTCTATTAAACAGAATTTTATAACAAAAATTATAAAAATAAGATTAAAAGTGTATTCAAAACAGCCTCCAAACTCTTGCGTTTTGCGTCCCAATTTACACTAGGGACATTTCTTGCCGGACAGACGAAGTTTGACGGCAAGGGGTCGAAAAGGTAGAGTGTGTAGTACATGACTATCTGTACTGGACATTTTTTCATTTCTCTTTCTTACTTTTCGTAGCTTACATCTTGTTGCTTTGTATTATTTTTCTGTCTGACTTCATATGTAAACGCTTCAGGTAAGATTAAAAGAGAATTTAAAAAATGTCCGGCAAGAAATGTCCCTAGTGTAAATTGGGACTTAGTTGACATTTTATTTGAAATCAAATGAATGAAATTTGTTTTTTGTACGCAACTACAACAATTTGGTCGTGAGTGCAACTATTTCGTCTTCTGTATTTTTCTTTCGGTTAGAGATAGAAGATTTAAAAAAAATCAAGGCGTTTACAGCGAAAAAATTAAATATTTAACAAAATTGGGAAAAAAATTAATTAAATAATTAAGTCGAACTCTAAAATATAATTTATTGCGATTGCAACGCATGATTAAAACAAAATGATATAATTTTTTTTGTTATTAACGAAAAAAAAAACGCGTGCAAAATAATATGAGAAAACCCGACTAAATTTATTTACATTGTTGTAATTTTCATAAAAAGTGAAATCCAATCGAGAAGAAGTGCGATAAAAAATATTTATTTGGTGCCTTTCTTTGATTTTTTTCATAACAGCAGATGATAACGAAAAGAAGAAATTGTGGTAGACTTAAGTGATTTCAGCCAAACAAAAGAGAAAAAAAATTGAATTTAAGCCAATCAAAAACTAAAAATCAGTTTTTTATTTATTTTACGAAAAATGTGCGGGATCCCGGGATTTTTGTCCCAGGAATTCCCGAATGAAAAACACTAATTTAATTCGAATTTGCACCTTAAAGCTCACAAAAAATGCACAAGTTTATGTTATAATTTAATTTTTCATATTTTTGGCTCAAACAGCAGGTTATTTTACAAGGTTTCGTTTAAATGTTCTACATTCCCACTTCATACTATTGATAAACTGAAATTTATTGTTGAAGAGATAAGCTATTCCTATGCGCATTTCACTGGTTGCTTAGGCCAGATCGTCAGGTTATTTTGTTTTTCGGTCACTTCCCGTCTCCACTATCCATCAACTTAGTAAGAACAGCATGAATTCTACTCGTGTAGACTGTTCATGTTCATGTTTCGTCCATGTGCTGCCATCGTTGCCTAAACATTCGTCTTAGCATCAATGTGCGCCATGATGTTGGCCATTCAATGTATTTTCTGTATTAAAGCAAACACCACAGCAACAAAAATTGTGGTCAGTCAGAACATGAACATCAACACGTATTCGCCACATACAAGAACGTGAACAAATTAATATCGTTGCTCTGCCGGCGTTATGGTCATGTCATGTTCAAACCGAAAGCGCATGGAGACGTGGGGTCATGAAATGGCAAACACAAGGCGAATTAATATACATATATGTAAATGAATTCGCCTTGCATGAAACAGTTGACAAAAGCAGGGCTACCAGATTTAGGGATCTAATCTTAAATTTGATAGAAAAATTAAGTTCAGGTTTATGTTGAGGTTATTAAAAACACTATTTTACTTTTTGGGGAAATATTGAAAGTTTTGTTTCTTTTACAGACAAGGTTATAGTGGCAAAAAGTTTTTTTACTTGAAGATTTTTTTTTAATTATAATATTTGTAAATATTATTACAAAAAGACCAATTTCTAACGGCACCATTGTCAGAAAAATTACAACATTGTAAGATCTGACCATCGTCTGTTCGAAGCTTTACATATTTGCGATGATGTTTTTTGTTTTTAATTGTAAAAATCATTTGACGATATTAATGATTTTTCAAAAAATTTTGACGATTTTCTACCAAATTGATTTGGCAATTCTTGCCATAACCCCTTAAATTCTCTTTCAACTTAACACTGTTGAAGTTAAAGAGAATATCTATCAAGTTCTCTTAAAAAATTAAACATGCAAAAAATCAAAGCAAACCAAAAACAAGTAAGGGCTGCCAGGGGTTTCAACGCATTATAGAAGTGAAGGGAAAATTAAATAAATTTTTGACAAATCGGTCGACTGAATAGGATAGTGTGTCGCCGGCTTGAATAACACTGAAAAAACCAAACTGCATTTAAATGGGATTTAAGTTCATATGAAAATTAACAAAATAAAGATTAATGTATATACTTTCCTAAAAATTGGACATTTTTGTGCCAGTAAAAACTTTACTTCAACAAAAAAACATTTTCTTTGCCTCGTTTGCCAACAAGCTGTGATTTTACGCAGCCTAAAATATACTCGCGTGTAATGGTTTAATACTTTTTAAGGTTTTACAGTAATTTTGACTTAGCTGCACAATCTCCCTTGCACGATTTTTTGTGATTTTACGCGGCGACAAATATACTCGCGTGTGATGGTTTAATACTTTTTTAAGGTTTTACAGACTTAGCTGCACAATCTACCTTGCACGATTTTTTGTGCATCTAAATCAAAAGTGCTGTTATCTTAAATGTATTTATCTGCCTTGATGTGCAGGTACACAATTGTGGTTACCTGCATAAAAGTGCAGCTAAAGAAAAGTGTTTAAAAGAAGAATAAAAAACGGTTTTATTAATAAGTATTTATTTTTTTTTTAAATTTTATAAAATTGGATATTTATATAAAAAAGTGGCCACCATATTTTTTTCATGTTTGCAGCTAATTTTGATGTTTTATATGAAAATATTTTAAAGCTGCCCAAAATATAATAAAAATGCAGGTATACAAAAGGCACGTAAACAAGGATTTTGAAGAATAATTACAGAAAACATGTATTTTGGACAGTTAAGTCAATCATTTTTAAATGCCAAAAATTTTGGTCATTTATCTGAAATGTGGAGGTATAGAAAATGCACCTTAAAAAGAAATTTGGATGGGGTTTTAAAGAATAATGACAAAAATTATTCATTTTGTGCAGTTAGGTCAAAAGTGCACTTAAACAAAAGGCAGTTAAGTCAAAACTAGGGTATTATAAATAATTATGGCAGAGAATACAATTTGAATTTAAAAATTATTTCTATAGTTTTTTCTATCAGGGAACAATCGCAAACGCAAGAATTTTAAAAGTCGTTTTTTATTAAGATTTCTTTAATAAAAGAATTTTATGACAAATTTAATACAAACATTTCTCTATTAAACAGAATTTTATAACAAAAATTATAAAAATAAGATTAAAAGTGTATTCAAAACAGCCTCCAAACTCTTGCGTTTTGCGTTTGCGATTTCCAGCACACCCCTCTATATAACACACAAGTAATGTATTTTGTATATTTTATTAAAAGCATTTCGGAATTTGTTTCCAACATCAAAGTGTTGGCATTCCTTACCCACTTACGATTAGTTGACATTTTATTTGAAATCAAATGAATGAAATTTGTTTTTTGTACGCAACTACAACAATTTGGTCGTGAGTGCAACTATTTCGTCTTCTGTATTTTTCTTTCGGTTAGAAATAGAAGATTTAAAAAAAATCAAGGCGTTTACAGCGAAAAAATTAAATATTTAACAAAATTGGGAAAAAAATTAATTAAACAATTAAGTCGAACTCTAAAATATAATTTATTGCGATTGCAACGCATGATTAAAACAAAATGATATAATTTTTTTTGTTATTAACGAAAAAAAAACGCGTGCAAAATAATATGAGAAAACCCGACTAAATTTATTTACATTGTTGTAATTTTCATAAAAAGTGAAATCCAATCGAGAAGAAGTGCGATAAAAAATATATCAATTGAAAAACATTTTTATTCTTGAAGTTTATTGAACTTTTTGATTGCTAATTGGCCAAGGTAAGTTATTTTTTATTGTATTTGTAAAAACGTTTGATTTGATATGTTATAGGTACATAGTTGTTGTTTTTTTTCTGCTGATTTTAATCGTGGGCACACTTACACTCATCAACACAAGTATTCATTCGTTTGTAACTGTCCCCACACCTAACTGACCAACCTCACTACATCAAACAGGGTTTTACACAGTCTGTTCAATAGAAAACAATACACACCCACATTCAGATATGGGGGTATGCATATGTATGTAGAATGTATCACATGTATTACATGTAATATGAATTGGAATTTTTTTTATAACATATTAATCGGGGGAAAAGAAAATTATTATTTTAAGATGTACCTACATATACATTAGATATACGGTGCTCATATTATTAAGTACTTCATTTCTAATATTATTTTTTTTTTCATTCAATACACATATGTAAATGTACATATGTACATATGTATGTAAAAGTAAACAAAACCAACATTACAAAATATTTTTTGCGTAATATAATTCAAAAGACTTTTGATTGTATCCAGTATTTTGTGCCACGTACTACTATTTTGTATATAAAGACATTCAATATAGGGATGTGTCAGAAGCTAAAAGGCCTAAGTCCACTTTTCGAAAATTTCTCAATTTTGTTATAAACATTAGTCCCCTTTTATAAGGTGGCAAGTGAAAGGCAGACATACAAAGTTTGTAGGCGAGAGAGGAACAAAGTTACGTGTTTCACGCATACAGCGTCACTTGCCACCTTGTAAAAGGGTACTTACTATCTAATAAGTTGTGAACACGTTGCAAATTCTTTATTTCTTTTTTTATTTTAAATATTTTCCATTGAAAAAAGGAGAAATATCGATAGGGTTTATATCTAATTTGATTTTTCTTTAGAAGTTACCAGTCAGATAAAAGAAAATATGCATAACAAAATTAGGCCATTATATATTGCTTTAATATGAATTACTAAGCTTCGCGTGTTTAGCAACTTCCTCTTTGTAGCATCTGAAATTTTGGAAATCAGTTTTACTCTACTTTTTATTTTATGGCCTTTTAGCTTCTGACACATTCATATCACAATACAATATCAATTATTGAACAATAATATTGCAAATGTGTGGGTACCTTAAGGGTTGCTATTCGTTAAGATTCTTGGAGAAAACTTTTTTTTAAAAACTCCGGTAATTTGTCTGCAAAACTTTGAAGAAAGTACATACATTAAAGAAAAAAAGTTTGAACGGAAGTAAATGATTACCAATCCTAAGTGGTGATTTGGAATTTCATTAATCAATATGGGATCTTGTTTTCCAGTGTTATCTACAATAACGGTTACGAAATGAAGATCTGCCGACAGATTTCTAGGAAGTCTGCAAAGTAAAATACAAAAATTATTGATTTTAAAATTAAAGATCTTTTTATCTCAAATTACAAATAAAACAAACTTTATATCGTTAAATCTTTCAAAAATCGTAATAAAACAAGAACAAATTTACGAAAAGAACTGGCTAAGTTTATTTTGACAAATATTTCCAAGGTTGGCAACCGATACCTTTAAATAATACCGATCAGAGCCGTAAATGAATCATCCCCTTTTAAATTTAATTCGTTACGATATAGCTAAATTTTGAATTAATTCTTTTCACAGCAAAAAAGAATTGAATGAAATTTTAATCAATTCAAACGAATTAGGCAGAAATAAATTTCAATTCGTTTCCAATTCAAATGAATTTGGAGAATGAGTTGCAATTCGTTTTCAAATCAAATGAATCTGTAAAATGAATTTCAATTAGTTTCCAATTCAAACTGATTTGTTTAAGTGAATTGCAATTCATTACAGATTCATTTGAATTAAATTGATTTTGAATTCATTCAAATGAATTAGAACAATGAATTGCAATTCAAATGAATGAAATCATAAATGAGTTGCAATCAAATTCAAGAGCAGATCTAGGAGAATTACTACAATTTACTATTTTTATTGCAGTTGGAAGTTTTCAATACAAAAAGTAAACAAATATTTCCAATTGTAGTAAAAGTAGTAAGAATTTCGAGCAAACAGCTTTGACAGCAAAAAATGTTGTTGAGATTCAAAGTTGCTAAAACCTTTCCAATTCGATTGAAAAATTTCAAAAAAAGAAATATTACAATATACAAATATGACATTATTTAAACAAAAAACTGGCGCTGCGAAATATGGCCCCAGGAAATATGGCGCCAAAAAAAATAAGTGAAAATTGACCCCAAATTTGGGGCTATTATTCATAATGCAATATGACCCTATTTTTTTAATGAAAAATTACCCCAAAAAAATGAAAAATAACCCTAAAAATAAAACGAAATATGACCCTAAATTTGGGATAATTCTTCATTATGAAAAATCATCTCAAAATTTTTAATAAATTTTAACCCCAAAAAAGAACACAAAGAAAGTTATATTAAAAATTTTGGGTGGAGTTCATATTGAAACTTTGTTTTTGTTTTAAATGTTATTTAAACGAGTCACTTTTGCACTCGCGTTCTAAAAACTGCCAGTAACACTGGTTTTGCTAACTGAAGCTTCTCTATATAGCCGGCCTTCGGCCGAAACGCTACTCCTAATAATTCAATTCCTTTTCTGCCGCTACCTGACAATCCATTCCAATACAAAATCAATTTAAATTTAAATCAATTCAGTTCAAATGCTAATTCTTTTTTCTAAGTCATTTGAATTAATTCAAAATCAATTTAATTCAAATGAATTGCAATTCACTTTTTACAAATTCATTTAAATTAGAAACGAATTGCAATTTATTCTCAAATTTCATGCAATTCATTTTTTTGTGTGAAAAGAATTTATTCAAAATTTGCTAATGCAGTGCAGGAATGATTCGCGAATAATTTTAAAACGGAATGATTTATTTACAGCTCTGGTACCGATACCGCTTATTTAAGAACATTTGTGCAGAGACTAGAAAAATTTGATAATAAAAATTAGGTATATGAGAAATGTTTAAGCAAAATTTGAGCGACATAATTCTCTTTTGGTTAATATCATGTCAAAACCTTTGTTCTGGGCGCTTGGTGAAATAATAGGTCGCTTTAGCTGACCAAATAATCTCATTTATATTATAAATATACATATATAAAAATGAAACGGTCCATGTATGTAATCGGATCACGTGAGAACGGATGTAGCGATTTGGCTGATTTTTTTTACCCTTCATCGAAAGTAAAAGGGTATACATACATATGGGTAATTCCAAAGTGTTGAACGTGACAGTCGTACGCATCAAAAATGCAATAACTTTTTAAACAATAAATATTTTTACGTTCTCTTAACCCTTAAATTATAGCACTAAGAAAGCACTGTTATCTATGCTAAAGTTTATGGAGGGCGCGATTCTAGGTCAAAGATAATGGCAAAATAAGTAGCGGTTCGAACGTGAAAAAAATAGAAGTAGTTTTTATGGCCATGTATAAAAAGGCGTAATTCAGCAAAACCTGGCAGAATTTTTTAGTCAAACTACTTTCAGAATTTTACGTAGCAATGCAACATTAAAATGTCTTTAGTTTGATTCCAAAATCATCTGTATTTTTTGTTTTTTAAGCCAAAATCTGGGTCGACACGTGACATTTCGAACGTGACATTTTTTCCATAATAATTTAACTGAATAATGATTAAAACAAAATAAAAATTTACTTCTAATCCGAATAACATATTTCTCTTCGAACTCTTCCTTATGCTATAGACCATGTAAGAAAATTTTTTTGGAATAATTTTTATTAAATATCACCTCTTTTAAGGAAGATAATATTAAAGAAAACATACAATAAAACATACTCACAAATAAGAAATTACGTTTGCACAACTTTGCAGTCTGATTGTTCATCTAAGTGAACAAATTTATGGGTAAATTTACAAAATTAGTAAAATCTAAATATTTCTCTATAAAGATATCGTAAAATAATCAGCTTTTAATAACTTTTAAATTTTCGGTCACGGTGGACCTTTTGACGGAAATGCCCATATATAACTTTGTCATTCCAATATTGATCTTAGACCCTTTAAAGTATTTTTGTTCTGGATCCTTATGAGAAGGGAAGTTCAAATCCGGTTGCCTGTCTGTCCGTCCACCGTTGAAAAGGGTTTTCCGAAGCCCCCAGATATGATGGGGGCTTGGTTGGTATATTTATATCAGGTATGCTCGTTATAATTTGGCTATTGAAATTCAGCCAGATCGGTCCAAAAATGGCTGAGATATGAGCAAAAAACCACGACTAACTTAAATTTTTTCCGTAAATCCCTTGTTGTTGTTGTTGTTGTTGTTTTTTATTTATTTCGTTTTTCTGTATATCTTGAGAATGGCAAAAGCCAACGTTTCTAAATTAGGTACAAACATTAAGTTTATCAATACACAGCATCCCTCAAAATGTGGGCGAGATTGGAAAAGTGGGCGTGGTACCTCCCGTAAAGAAAACGTCAAAAATTTTATAAATTCTTAAATTTTAGGGCTGGCACATGACCTATGGGTACGCCTTATATATCAAAAATCTTTAGTAGAACATATTTTCTGAAAAACTCAGAAAAATCCGTTCAGATACAAAAAAGCTATGATCAAAGCATATATTTTTTAAAAAATACCCATTTTCGGGAACCATAGTATAGATCTTCCCAAGCCTAAGGTTTATAGCAAAAGAAAATGGTTAATTTCTTTCTTAACATGTCGATTATTTAATCTGTCGAATCAGAGAAAAAAATATAATTTTTTTAAAAATACCCATTTTCGGGAATCATTAATCTTCCCGAGTCCAAGTTTTACTACCAAAGTAAATGGAAAAATTTCTTCTTAAAGACATCGGTTTATAAATCTGTCAAAAAATGGCTGAGTTATAATTATTGTATTAGTCACTGGCTTATGCTGATAAACTGAGTTGAGCTGTAAACCGTAATAGGGGCCTTAATTTGTTGTGTCTTTTTGTTACAAGTTTAAGTTTTATAGGCCCATTTTAAAAATTGTGCATTTAAGCATTTTCTAGCTTTTTTGCTCTTATTATTTAAAGTTATGTGTTGAAGGTTCACCAAATAAGCTGGGAGTCACTGTACATTTCTTTGAGGTTGGCTTACATTTGTTTGATTTATTTTTTGATTTTTACTGGACTGATCGATTTTAATCCCAACCTTCTTAGTAGAACTAGAAACATTTTGAAATTCAAATAATCAAGATTTCGATTTCCAGAACATGACAATTGAAATCATTCGAAATTGAAATCGACGAAGATTCTAGCTTTTCCTGATTTAAAATGAAGTTCTTACAGACAGGTGGACCTTAAAGTATGTGGTATGTAAAAGCGAATATTTTTGTAATCTTTAATATCTATAGTTTCAAAATAGTCAACATTTTTCCGGTTTTAATTTCACTCGAACACACTCGATTTCGAGAACATGACTGAATAACTAATATTAGTATCGTTAACTTTTTTAGCTACAAACAACTCCAGAAATATATTTTTAAGTGATTTTAGAGAAAAGAACATTTTCAACCGTTTTGAACAAGAAAATATGTCTCAAAAAATTTTTTTTTCATAAATGCGATACGACGAACAATCCCTTTATTTTATTATATTATAAAAAATCTGTCCGATTTTCCCTACGCCTCTAGTTAAGTATCAAAAATACCTACATGTAGACATTTATAAATGAGGAGGAAGAAATTAAATTTTTTCCTACTTTAATTCAATAATTGCCATGAAACTTATTGTAAACTTATTGAAACTTACTGATCACTTTTGATTTACAATAAGTTTTATTTTTCTTCATTCGTTTCTTATGGTCTCACTATTTGGTCATGTGACTTGTTTTGTTCACAATTATTTGCAATCGTTTTTTATACAGCGTTTTATTTTTCTAATATTTTTAAGCATAGAGTTTTTTATACTTCGTACAAATTCGCTTGCCTTGGCATTTTTTGAGGCAATTTGAGTGCATTCACCTCAAAGCAACCGCAACTAAAGCAAAATCTAATAAAAATGCATTTGAAGCTGACGCGTCATACGTGTCGTCTATAAGTGCGTAGGCAAATATTTTTTCCATTTACATACATATGAATGTATGTACATACATTTCACAATCATAATTTTTTTTTAATATGTCAATCATAAAGCTTTTTGTGAAAAAACAAAAAAAAAACCAAACTTATTTTTAGCTAGGATTTCATACACACACATAAGTACATACTTCAATATGAATGTATGCGAAAAACAAAACATCAAAAGGACACAAGAGGGATCTCTGAAGAGCTTTCCAAGTGCTTATATCAAACGTTACAATCTTCTTTTCATCTTTTGGGTACACAGAAAAAAATGTTGCACCAGTAAAAGCATTAATTAAAAATAAAATCAGTTTAAATTAAAAATTTAATCAAGTGAATTAAACGTTTAATCAAGTGAATTAAACATTTAATTGATATTATTAATTTGTTTACTAGTGCAAATTAATAGTATCAGATAAACGTTTCAAACACTTGATTAAAAGTTTAATTCTCCGATTAAACGTTTAATTCACTTGATTAAATTTTTAATTAAAACTGATTTTATTATTGATAAATGCTTTTACTGGTGCACCATTTTTTTCTGTGTATTAAGAAATTTTATTCAATATATGAATATTTTATGGTTTACATTTTTGCTTTTTCTTGCCACAAAATAAAAAATTATAGTTTAAAGTTAATAAAATACAAGAGGGTAAAACCCTTTCAACGCTAATGGATCTACGTTCCTGCATTATAAGCTTGACTCTTAAAATCAAGTTACTGTTTTTGTTTTGAAATTGCTAAAAGTGTGTGGAAAAAGTTAATCTACATCTATTTTTATTTTATTAAAAATCAACAGTTTTGCTATGAATATTACAAAAGTCTTTGAGTTAGCTAGATTTGTCCACATACTTTATTGACCTCCTTTACTACTACGAGTATTTATGTATTTATTGTTACGTTTACTTGTGTAACAATTTCTTAATTAAATCATTTTTTAACAATTCATCTCAAATTGTTGCAATAAAACATTTAAATGTTTGTATATTTTTTTTTTGGTTTTAATAAATAACCGCATGCGTCTGTTAATTGAATGTGTCAGCTAAAAAAATATATTTTTAAAATTATGGAAAATGTTAATTTCAAAAGATTTTGTTATTCGTGCTTAATTCCCAACCAGTGAAATGCGCATAGGAATAGCTTATCCCATCAACAATAAATTTCAAGTGTTTTTATCAATGATAAAAACTGGGAATTAAGCACGAATAACAAAATCTTTTGAAATTAAAATTTTGTATTCCCAACATTGAAATTACTTTTTGATAATTATGGAAAATGTTCAAACTAGAAATCTCATTAAAACCCTTTTAAATGTTAAAACAAAGTCTGTTAGAAATTTTTTAATGAATTCGATTTAAACATAATTTAAATTGTTAAAAATATTTATCAGCAAAGTTAGCGTAAATTTTATTCAGTAACTTTTTTAACAATATTGTCTTAGGCCGAGGCCACGCAATGAGCGACTAAGCGGCTGAGCGGCAAGTGGCTTATTACTGAGCGAATAGTTGTCGAATTGCCATTGTGGCTTGTTTAATGTTATAACGCAAAAATCGTATTCATAAGAATTTAATGCGCTTATTAAGAAAAAAAAATTTGCGGCCTGTTCGTCGATTTCGAGAAAAGACTTCGTTCGCTTAACTTACATTTAAAACAAAAACAAATTATAAAATATATACATATAATTAGTATTGTGGTTATTTTGTCGAACTATTTATGGTTTTAATCCAAATTTTAATATTTTTAATCAGGCTTAAGTTCATCAAATTTAATTTTTCATTAAATTATTTTTATGAAGAAAGGAATTTTACAACATGAAAATTAATTAAAATTGTTATTGATAATTTTTCTTTCTTGACTGACCTGAGATTCGAACCCAACCGGCTGGTTACCCTGACATGTTTCGATCACAACCACTTGATCTCCTCAGAGGGATTTGCCGTCTAACACTCGCAGCCATCGATGACTGCTGACGTCAATAGTCAAACATCAATCCTTAAACCAAATTGTTTTTTAGAAAGATTATCCCTCTGAGGAGATCAAGTGGTTGTGATCGAAACATGTCAGGGTTTTTGTTAAATATACTAATAAATTAACAAAGATGCCACCTTATTGAAATTTTTAGCTATGTTGTTAAAATTGAGTTACTGAATTGCTGTATTGTTATTATAATTTTGTTTTAGCCAAAAAAGAACTGATATTTTTTCAGTCAAAAATAAAAGTTATAATTTGACTTGTATTTTTATTAGTCAAAAAGATAAATTTGATAATCATACTTTTTATTAAATAAAATGTAGATATTAACTATTAAAAAATTAATGCAGCACATATTTCAAAACAAAAAAAAAAAAAAAAAAAAAAAAAGAAAAAAAAAACATTAATTTCTTGATTGTCTTTATGTTACAGATAAGCTTTAACTTCGTTTTTTTTTGTAAACATTTGACCAAAAGGATATCGGTCTAATTTTAACTTTTATATTTGACTGAAAAAATATCAGTAAAATTTTTCTCAAAAAATATCAGTTAAAAAATAACAGTTATTTTTTGACTTTTTTGAAAAAAGTTATTTATTTGACTTTTTTCAAAAAAGTTATTTTTTTGACTTAAAAAAAATTTTTCCTAATAAAAAAAAATTTAATTGGACCCTCGTATTTCTGAACAAATTTTTGACGAAAAAAAACCTGAAAAAAGCGTGGCCACTATATGTATTTGTTTAAATAAATCTTTAAAAAATATTAAATTTTTTTTCATAATTTTTGCTATATTTTCCATTAAAAAAATTTCGATTAAATGAATTGTGAATTTCATTATTTAATGAATGATTTTAATGATTTAAAAATTTTTGTTTTAAAGATTTTTTTTGCATGTTTTTTTTTACAAAGTTTTTTTATTTTATAATATTTAATTTACAATTTTTCGCAGAATAATCAAAATAAATTTCTAAAAATACTTAATATCTATATATAAATCGGCTTAGGCAAAACAGTTAAGAACACTTTCCTCCTCTGTTTGTCAACCGATTTGAACAAAACATACACCATTTGAAAGGTATTTACTCACAGAAGTGCACAATCTATATTTTACTCAATATTTTCGGAGTTATAAGTGTTTAAATTTGCTACTAACACATATACAGAACACATAAATAAAAAATTTTTTTTTTTTTCAATTATCAAATAATAAAAAATAGGTTGGTCGATTATTCGACATTTTTCAAAAAACCGGTTTTCGAATATTTCGACTGTATAAATCTTATGTATAAATCGGCACAGGCAAAACAATTAAGAACGCTTTCTTCCTTTGTTTGTCAACCGAACCTATATGGGGAGAAAAAAGTATCAAAAAAGGGAATACGGGAAATAAAATTTCTTTTTTTTTACTTTTCCGTGCTGCATGTGATAATTTTTAAATTTTCTATAATGTTGAAATTATGTATAAGCATAATATTCCTGAGGGAATGAAAACCTATAAGATAAAAAATGTTGGCCCTTTTTGTTTTTAATCTGGAACTTCTTGAATTTTCGTTAATATTCGGCCTATAAAGATAAAATTATACATTAAACTGGGTGAACAAGAACATGTAAGAGGAGCTTTTTGGTACTTTTTCGTTCAACATCTGGTACTTTGATTAATTTTCGTTAATATTAGACATAGAAACATAAAATTAAAAATGCAATGTCCTGAGTGAATGACAATCCATAAAGGAGACTTTTTGATACTTTTTTGTTTTTCAATTGATATTTTTTATAATGAACTTACAAAATTAAATTAACTCACGTAAAATTAAAAATGCAATGTCCTGAGTGGATGACAATCCATAAAGGAGACTTTTTGATACTTTTTTGTTTTTCAATTGATATTTTTTATATTGAACTTACAAAATTAAATTAACTCACGTAGAAGATAAAATGTGAATCGAAGGTTGGTCCCTCGCCAAGGCGGAAAAAATAAATGCTCAAACATGTAAATTCATACATACTTAGTTGTGCTATGTTTTCTTCATATGTATGTACTTAAAAATTTTTTTGATAAAAGTTACAAACATATTTCGTAACATACACTATTTTTTTCATAAATTTTTTTTTTTTTTTTTATTTTACTAACGCACTTCGTTTATTGTAAAGGTTGGACCACCAAAACGCTCGATGTTAATTGTAAATAAAATAAAAAGTAATAAGTATTGTGGACTTCAAGAAGAACTCTTGTCAAAAGTACCAAAAAAAAACAGAAGTAAGAAAGAACATATGAAACAATTAAAATGGATAAACATTCAAAGCAAATTCGATCTACCAAAGGTAAAATACAATTTGGTTTAAAGATTGATGTTTCACTATTGACTGCCAGCCGTCGTCAATGGCGTGAGTGTTAAACGGCAACACCTCTGAAGGGATTGAGTGCTTGCAATCGAAAAAGTAAGGGTAACTTGTCCGTGAAAACCTGGGTTCGGTTACCAGCTCAGGCAATAATGAAAAATTATCAATAAATTTTAATTAATTTCATATTGTAAAATTCCTTTATTCATAAAAATAATTTATTAAGAATTAAACTTGATGAACTTTAGCCTGATTAAAATATCAAAATTTGGATAAAATACAAATAATATTTTTCATTATTATAGAAGGATATATGACAATCGTGTGTGAAACAAAATATTGACTAAATGCTCGCCACGGCTTCGGTGGCATACCTCTATCCGATGGTCCACATTTTCATTTTTTGGCTGTGAGACATAATTGAGGTTCAATGTCGTGAATGTGCCGAATTATCTCATACTTTAGCTCTTGAATTGTTTTTGGCTTATTGACTTACAGTTTTTATTTTAAATATCCCCAAAGAAAGAAGTCCAACGGTGTGAAATCTCATAGTCGTGGCGGCCAATTAACATCGCCACGACGTGAGATAACGCGGCCATTAAAGTTCTCGCGCAGAAGCGCCATTGTTTTGTTGACTGTGTTGCAACTGGCACCATCCTGTTGTAACCACATATTGTCCATGTTCATATCCTTAATTTCTGGCCACAAGAAGTCCGTTATCATCTCGTGATAGCGAACACCATTAACGGTTACTGCTTGGCCGACCGAAATTTCGAAAAAGTTCGGCTCGATGACGCAGCCAGCCAATAAACCACACCAAACAATCACTCTTTGTGGCTGAATCGGCTTTTCAACAATCAATCGTGGATTCTCATTTGCCCAAATGCGGCAATTTTGCTTGTTAACAAATCCACTGCATGCATTATGGTTGAATCGCTCGTTAGTAAATCTCCCTTCAAAATTTTTTAATTATTAATATTCCGATAATAGTTTGACTCGAATCTTTTATATAACTATAAAGACATTTTGTTGGGATTGAGCTTTAAACTTCCATATAAGAACTTTTTCCAAAAATCTTTTTAACTGGCATAAATCTCTTAAAATATATCGGGTTATTCCTACACAGAAAAAATAAAAATTGGTTTCAATTAAAAAAATTGTGATATTTATTAAAAAATGTATTTAATATACACCAGTCAATAAATTTATAGTATCAACTAAACGTTTAATTCACCTGATTAAACGTATTATTCACTTGATTAAACGTTAAATTCACTTGATTAAATTTTAAATTAAAACTGATTTTATTTTTGATAATTGGTTAAATTAGAGAAACAATTGGAGACTTATTTCTGTGTACCATTTAAAAGCTTTGAAATTCCTTAAATATCAAGAAAGCAGCTTAATGCTGCTTTAATGATTAAAACTTTTTTATTTTTTTTTATCGAATAGTGTTGACTGGAATTATTATGAAAATTGGAAGAAAAATTAAAACTATTTAAAGGGGTTTATTTAGACAATTTTGCAAAGTTATAACTTGTTTCGATGAGTTTAGAGTAATCTGTTTACTCAAAGATATAAAAAATCGACTTAATTCGTATTTGATGTTAACATTTTAACATTTGTTATATCTAGAATAAAATTGTTATATCTTATCCAAAAGATGGGAGATATTCATAGTTAAGGATATCCAATATATTAAAAGATCGAATAATAAGAAAGTCTCATTCCTTTTCTAAATCATTATAACATCTAAAATATTATTTCAATTAAGTATCGGTCTAATTCACTTAAAAATCGCCAACTTATTTCGAGCTAGTTAATGTAGGTCATTCTAAGGTCGTTCTTTAGCTATCATTTTTATTATTCTCAAATATAATTTGTAAATTTGTTAGCAGTTTTTTGCTTTAAGTTTTGTATCATCATTGACAGAGTGCAAGTGCATTCAAGGTAAAACATTGAGTGCAGTGTACAACATTTAATACATATTTATGTAGACGCACAACCACACACACAAACACACTTAGAGATGAGTGTACACTAAAACTTGTAGCTGTAAGTACAAGTGGAAGTGTAAAAAATTTTGTGCCAATGTAATAAATCTAATCGTTTAAATCGATTGTTTGTATCTGTAATTAAAGGGTGTTTATTTTAAGCCGAATAGAACTTGAAATTGTAAAAAGATTGATTAAAACATTTTAAAATAATTTCGGGAATATGGGCAACGAACCAAGGCTGTTCTTGACAAGGCTGTGTAAACGAAAAATGGCCAAAAAATAGAAATGAAAATTACATCCGAAAATGGTGTAAAAAGTCCCAAAAAATAATGAAAATAACCAATTTTTTATATTTTATTTATTGCTACAAAGTTGGCTGTAAACTGTTTTTAGAAAATTAAAATCAAGGCGAATTTATACAAGGTGGTCTTATTTTGAAAACGTTTTACAACACTGTAAAATATTTTAACGTTGTGTCAAAAATTCAAGCAAATATTTCATTTTTCAATTTTAAATTGTGTGTTTTTAATGTAATAACTTAAAAAAGTTTTCAATTTCATAATTTTAAGCGAAAATTATAGAATTTAGTAAAGATTCCTCAGAACGACTAGAACGGTATACCATTTTGACACAAGGTTATAGTATGTTCACATTTGGCTTCTTAAACGCGTTTAAGCAGTTCGAACGTGATTAAGCTCTAATCACTTCAAAATCGAGATGATTACCCATACATTGAAGTGATTTGTTAATCACTTCAAATTGACATGATTACAACTAAATCACTTCATAAATCACATAGAATCCACTGAACATACCTCAAATGTAGAATCGCCAACATGATCGTGTACAACCGGCCAAGATTTCTGCTTAATATTTTTATTTTTTTCCTTAAATAATTCATAAATTTTCACAATTTCATCATTAAAATTATTAAAATAATCTTCTGATAACTTTATAAAAGTGTTTTTATCCATTTTTAATACTTTAAAGAAATATAAATTTGTTTGTTGTTTTTTTGTGTGTTTGTTGTGTGTTTTTTTTCTTAATCATCTGTCATCTTAATCATCTCAAATGTAATGTGAACGGCTTTGATTAGATAAATCAACATTTTGCTTAAACGCATTTAAAAACCCAAGTGTGAACTTAGCATTAGTTATCAGCTGTTGCTTACGTAGCAAGATAAGTTCACCTGGTATAAATTCGCCTTGATTAAAATATTTGTTCGTTCGTAAAAAAACGAACAAAATCAGATTTAGGTTTTCATAAAATTAAAAAATATTTCCGGTGAGTGACAAAAAAAGCTTTAATTTTTTTCTACATATCCTTGGTTCTTATAAAATGAACATCTTCGTAATAAATAAAAGCAAAAGTGAAAAGAAGACGATAAGTAAAAGGCATTCGTTTGAAAAACAAATCACAAAAAAATGGAAAATAACTGGGATATTAAAAAAAAAAGAAATATAAAAAACCAATAATATTATAAAATATTCTATAAAGGTTTACTTATACATAATTACATAAGTATGTATGTAAGTATGTATTTAGCGGTTCAAAAAATTCTAGAAACAATGGAACTACATACATACGCTCAAAAATATGTACACCCAGAGAAAAAACATTTTTAAATATGGTCACCTTCAGCAAAACTATTTTTAAAGAAAAATTTAATCATATTTTGTTTAATTTAACCATATTATTGTCACCCACAACCATAAACCATATTATGGTTTAATTAGCCCTCCATCAAGAAGCCACAACCATATTATGATTGCCTCCTCCATAGCATGTTGCTCTTATAAAAGAGGAAAATACTATTGTTAATTTAAAAACATATTATTGTCATATCTAACCATAACATGCTTAGAGTCAACCATATATGGTTGTGGCTTTTTGATGGAGGACTTATTTAACCATAATATGGTTGTCGGTGACAATAATATGGTTAAATTAAACAAAATATGTTTAAATTTTTCTTTAAAAATAGTTTTGTTGGAGGTGACCATATTTAAACATATTTTTTTTTCTCTACGTGTAGATATGTACATTAGAGCGGGTCGACTTTCATACAAAAAAAAAGGTTGGGCTAGTCACCCCCTAGCATCAAAGATATCTCAATGAAATTTCTAAAACTAGAAACTTTTTTTTGCCACGCCCCCAAATACAACCTTCTTTGGTTTTTTATATATAGCGCTGCCATATAAAGCCCGATCTCATCATATCGCATATCGTTATTCATGGCTTGATTTTTGAAACTTAATAAAAATACATTTTCTTTAAGGGCGTTGCTGGTGAAATTTTTTTGTATTGGGTTCTACCTGGTTTAATGTAAGATGTGTGTGAAAAAGAAAAAAAAGGCTTCATATTGAAGCGTGTCATAAAAGTGAATATATTAAAAGCTATGAATATCTACTAAGTTTTAGAAGGACTTTCTTGGCACGTAAAAAAAAACTGGACATTTAGGGGATGTATCCAAGATAGCATAAGTGGCACCCGAAATTTAATGTCGGATTAAAAAGTCACCGAAGGCAAAAATAAAGACACTGTCAAGCCATGAACAACGATATGCGATATCATGAGATCGGGCTTTAAATGGCAGCGCTATGTATATATAAAAAACAAAAAAGGTTGTATTTGGGGGCGTGGCAAAACAACTTTTCCTGTTCTAGTAACTTCATTGGCATGTCTTTCATACTAGGGAGTGACCGGCACAACTTTTTTTCGACCCACATTTTTGCACATACAGTGTATAATGACACCGTTCTTCCAAATGTTCCAAAAAGCTAGTGATATCTCGCAAATATCTTCTACATATCTATATATTGATGTGCAGCAAGATATCTTCTTTATATATTTCTTTTATTTACTGCTATTATTGTTAAGATTTTCATTTAACATTTTGATTTTTTACTAATTTACTAACACTTTTTATAGAATATTTTTTTTTTTTTTTGAATTTTAATTTTTGTAAACAAAGCCAGGGTTAACCACAAACACAAAATCTTGATATGAAAAAAGAATGGACATGTACTTATATTAATGCATTGGCAATAATGTTGATTCACGAAAGTAAAAAGCTCTATTTATGTCAACTCTAGTTGGTAAAAAACGAAGACACATGTCATAAAACTGATATATCAGTGTTTTGACGCCTTTTCTATCAGTGTATGAATAGACTAAAGCTTTCAAAGGTTTTTTAAAAACAAAATTTTAAACATTATCGTATCAATACGAAAACTGTGAGTGAGAAGACTTGTGTTTTACACGCATACATATTAGGGTTGTCGTCATATGCCCGAAACTTATAACCCCGAATCCAAAATTCCAACATTCAAGGGTTTTCTCCTCTATGGTACATACACCGGTTTCGCTAACAGGGCGCAAATTTTTTAAGAAATAAGGTCCGATGATGCCACCACCGTGCAAACCACAACAAACTTTGCATTTTCTGGGCGTCATGCAGTTTATAGGGTCCGTTGGTATCACTCCTAATGCGGCAATTTGTTAATTAACAAATCCGTTGAGCCTAAAATGAGCCATGTGCCATAAAATCACGAAATCATCTATAAGTTAAGCCATCGATGACCGATTTTAAAAGTTAATTTGGATAATTTCGTAGTGTTGCCAGAGTATACCGATCGTAAAAGTCAAAAAGTGAAAACAGTAGAACATAGAGTTGTTTGACAGCTCACCCTTTAGTAAGTTCTATCGGGCTTAAAAAACACCCTTTGCGTTAAGTTGTTTTTACTGCAAATGCAATAAATACTTTGAATTTTTTTTATTTGTTTTGCACTTTGCCACAAGGACGTTCAATGCACCTTAACTCAATGTATTCAGCTGGTTGTTTTTTTTTTATTGAGAAATTGCAAACATTAAGCAAAAAAAAAAAAAAATAATCCAATGAAAAATTTATTAAATAAATTACCAAAAATTGTCTTTTTTTTCATTATTTATTTGTTGAATCTTCATTTATTAAATATAAACTAACAATAATTAATTAAATCTTATCCTAATACTTTTTTTATGTCCTGCCAGCGCCAGACAAAAATTTTCTTCACTACGGTTTTTGTTCACATATGCCGGTGTTTAGCGCTCTTCTAATCGTATGAGTCCTGCAATATCTCTTCTTCCGAAGCGAGTGTGGCCGCCATCATTTAAAATATTTCAAGCTAGTGGGTTCGGATAAATTCGAGCCTTTTTAAGTATTTTACTGCATGTTTCATAATCATAGTTTTTACTAATGGCACATTGAGATCCTTGTGAATATTTGAGCTGTGATTATTCGAAGAAGTTTATTTTGGCGCCTTTGTATTTTTTCGATATAAGAGGCTGAGGCAGTGACCCTTAACTGAATGCCATAGCATTAGATTGACTTAAAAAGATGGAGTTGTAAAGTAGAAGTTTGCAGTCGAGAGTAAGGACAGAGTTTCTTCCAATAAGCCAATGAATTTGGATGACTTTTAGTTTAATTTGAGTTAGTTTTGCCTCTATATGGCTTTTCCACGTTATACGGCAATCTAGATGTATACCGAGATATTTTACAATCGAATTTTGAGGTATTATTTAATTATTGACTTTAATAGGGGGCATGATTCCCGGCGCAGGCTGAATGTTATTTGTACGCATTTTTGCTCATTTGTACGCATTTTTGCTCATTGACCTTTATCCTCCATTGTTTTAACCATATTTCTAGAGCCCTAACCGCGAAAATAACGTAAGCGACATGACTTTCAATTTTCGTTTTTTTGAATAAATAACTTTATTGGCAACACGTGCATCATCTCCTAAAATGTCATGATCACATAAGGTACCTTTACGATTTTATAGCAAGAACAATTTTATTGTAAGCGACAAATTTCATACAAAATTGATATGAAATAAAATAAAAAAGCTCTCTCCTGTAAAACTTGATTTTTGGCGCTTACGCTATTTTCGTGGTTAGGGGTCGATATGATCCTGTAAGTAACGGGATGCACGCTTAGAAAATCTGTATCACCAGCAAATGTTGAAGTTTAAGTGTAGTTGTTTATTGGTATATATTATTAATAAAAGTGGGCGCTGGATGCTTTCCTGAAGGACTTCAGCGTCAATTGGCTGAGGAGAACTTAAATAATCACCTTCTTTAGTAACTAACTTTCGACCGACTAAGTCGCTTTCTAACAGCTTGTATGTGTTTACTGGTAAGTTTAGCTTTAATTTATGTAATAAGCCTTCAGGACAGACTTTATTAAAAGCTTGAGAAACATCGATGAAGAGAGTGGAACAATATTTTCTTTCTTCAAAAGCTTTTCTTATGTTCGATGGGTTTGATCAATTGTGCTGTGTTATTTTTTCACATATTAGATAATAAGCTTATAGGCCTATATGACTCAACTTTTGTGTGATCCTTTTCTGGTTTAGGTATCATGGTAACTAAGAAAACTTTTCATTGTTGAGGGTAGTAGTATTCAAGGCGTAAAAAAGCATTAAAATTTAAAAGAATAATTTTCTTTGCTATGAATTGATGGTTTGGAATACAACTATTTTCATTTAAAATCGGTGTTAATTTTGACACTAATAATTTCTCCAATAGCTTTGATATATTTGATAATAAGCTAATAGGCCTATATGACTCAACTTTTGTATGATCTTAACCTGGTTTTGGTATCATGTTAACCAAGGAAACCTTCCACTTTTGAGGATAGTATTCTAAACGTAAAATAGCATTAAAGATAAAAAGAATAATTTTCTTTGCTATGCTGGGTAGCTCCAAAAGCTTTCTTGGGGTTTAAATCACAAATAGCCTTTTCGATTTCTCTTATCTCAAATCTTAGGGAAACAACTGCTCTAGCAGCAAAAGGTGGGAAGTCGACCGCAGTATCGTGCGATATATTTGGGATAAATAAGTTTTTCAAATGTTCAACAAACAGTTTTCCTTTTTCAATATCTTTTCTTGCCTAACTTCCATTCAAGTTTCTTAATGGTGGTTTGGAGACAACTGGCCTTTTAAGATTTCTAGCTGCACGCCATAATGAGTAGCCTGATTGTAGAGTTGCATCAAGTTCCTTAAGAAATGTTTCCAGGGAAGCCGTTTTCTGAGTCTGCAGTAACTTTCTTAGCCTTTTTGCGCACTATTTTAACAAATTCTTAAGTTGCGGGGATCTGTGCAGTTGCCACTCTCTTCGAACTCTCCTTTTTCCAGTCAAGAGCCACGACATTTGTGGAATATATTTTATTATTTTTGATTTTGATTTTTAATTGTTTGTTGGGTATGAGTAATAATATCATAAGCTGGGTACAAAGCTGAAAACCGGTATAACTCAGAAACGGTAAGAGCGAATTTAAAAATATCTAAATTATTTAGAATAAATTGATCTTTCAAACTGCATTGTTAGTTTGTTTCAAAATTTATGGAAAAGTTACGAAAAATTTTAATGTAGGGTGCATAAAAGAGCAAATGCATTGCAAAAACTTTTAGTCTTTGTACACCAAAATAAAGCTTGGACATTTTTCTTTTAAATTATTTCCTTAAATGTGAAGAAAATCAATGTTATGAAGAAAACTTAAAAAAAGCCGGCAGACACGATTTTTGCCAAAATTCTACATGAGCGAGTTTTAAACCTCTTCCAAAAAATCTCAAAAATACTTTACCCTATAAGCTTTTAAATTATGCTTGAGCCCAAAAAATTTTTTTTTGTTACACACTAATCTACACACAGAAAAAATTTTTTAGGCCAGTAAAAGAATTAATCAAAAATAAAATCAGTTTTATTTAAATATTTAATAAGGTGAATTAAACTTTTTAATCAAGTGTATAAAAAACAATATTTCAATTAAAAGTTTAATTCACTTGATTAAAAGTTTAATTCACCTCATTAAATATTTTATAAAAACTGATTTTATTTTTGATTAATTCTTTTACTGGCCTAAAAAATTTTTTCTGTGCATTCTTCGGTGTACTAAGATTTTTTTTATATTTTTTACTGAGATATATTTTATTTTTTAGCCAATTTATTTGTGTGGCTGACATCGCTAAAGGCTTGATTACAATATTATACTTTGTATTAACACACGTCAAAAACTCAAGTAATATGACAAAGTGTGATAGTGTGAATGCAAGGTGTCACGAAAATGACAAGTACTATGAAAAAAGTTTGACATCCCATACGACTTCATTATTTCTTGAAAAATTTCTAAAAAATAATACTTTTCATTGGATCAGGGTTGCATTTTATTTCATGTGTGAGTGTTTCTACTTTGTGTGATGGTGTGAACACAAACTGTCATGTTAAATGAGATTTTTTGACAGTCGCAACAAAACTCATTAGATTTCTACAATGTATTATGGAATACGTAAGGCTTGTGAGATAGTGAAAACTAGCCTTAAGTAACCAGACGGAGATCACTTCTATTGGGATTTATTATGGTAACTTTTGTAGGTGTGTGATCAGAAGATAATTCTTAGGAAGCTTTAACGCGATTGGTTTCTGTGGGGATGTTTTTAACCACTCCAAAATCTATGACATCTGGAACTTTTTGCTGATCAGTAGGGCAATATTGTATTGGCTTAAAATTCTACAAAACAATTAATTAAGCTTTTCCAAAAAAAAAAACAGTTTTTTTTGTTTCTTTTAATACCCTACAGATAATATTGGACTACGTGGTCCATTGTGGCTTTAATGGACTTCTTACAACATGGTCCAATCTACTGTAATATGGACCATATTATAAGAAGTTAGCATGCAGTGCTGCCAACTACTGCATGATGTATACTTTTCTATAGGATGAATTTCATTTAAAAATCGAGATAAAACTGAAATTTTGAACCCGACCCCCTCAGATATCGATGAAATTTTGTTCATAGCTAAGTTTGATCAATACAAACAAACTCTCATTTTTAGAAATGACTGTTTTGCGATTTTTTGGGCGTGACACAGTGGGAACGTTTTCGAAAAAACGCGAAAATGGTCGAAAAGAGCTCCATTTAAACTACAATAACTCAGAATCGGCTAAACCGATTTCCATGATCTTGGTATCATTAAAAAGATATTTTAACAGGCTTTATGACACGTTAAAAAAAAAAAAAGAAATACACTGTAAAAAAATTTATAACAAAAAAAAAATTTTAACTGACGAAAAAACCAAAAAGATCAAGGGTTTTTTTACAGTGTATTAATTTTTTAAAAAGGTTTATCCTTCATCTATACCATATCAAAAAATAAAAATGGGTTCTTTTTTAGTTTTTTTTATATAATTTTTTAAGTAGTGTCACTTCTAGTAATTGCCCTTATATTTTATAAAAAAAAAAATTTTAGGTAACGAAAAACCAAAAAAGATCAAGGATTTTTTACAGTGTATTACTTTTTTAGAAAGGTATTTCCTTCACCTATAACATATCCAAAAAGTAAATGGGTTCTTTTTTATTTTTTTTTAAATAATTTTTTAAGTAGTGTCACTTCTAGTAATTGCCCTTATATTTTATAAAAAAAAAAATTTAGGTAACGAAAAACCAAAAAAGATCAAGAATTTTTTACAGTGTATTACTTTTTTAGACAGGTATTTCCTTCACCTATAACATATCCAAAAAGTAAAATGGGTTCTTTTTTATTTTTTTTAAATAATTTTTTAAGTAGTGTCACTTCTAGTAATACGTACCGAAAGTCTTTTTTGAACTTTTTCACGTAAGTTTCCTTGTTTAACAGTAATAGAATCTTGCGATCCAGGCATCATTCGGCTAATTTCATCATCTTCATAAAATAACTTGACTGTGCTTAGAGTTTCGGTTGGTAAACTACGTCTGCTTATTTTAAAAAGATTGATATCTGCAAACTTCATTTTATTCCTTTGGATATCTTTACTTTTTTTGATACAATCGTGAGATATATCATCCCCAAAACGATCTTTAATTTTTGCGTGACTCATATTGATTGGTAAGAGAGATAAAAGTTTTTGCTTTTCCAAAAGATTTGAGCTGTTCTCTATTTGATATTTGATGTTTTCCAAAATTTCTTCGTAAATGGCTTTGACGTTTTCAAGTTGCGCTGACAAATCAGATAATGGATCAGCTCCAAGTGAATCTGCTATATTTTCGAAAAATTGCAGTGATATTCTATTTCTGTATGCATCTTGTTTCATATATTTCCTTTTAAGAGGCGACATTTGGTTTGGTAGATGAGGAATAATATGATCATTTATATTTTCAATGACTTCCGTCCTTTCGATGTTTGCATTACAAGTTTGAAGTTCATTCAATTCTTCGCTAACTTCATCGCTGGGCGTTGTTGGTAAATAATTTGAGACTTCATTCTGCTCCACGTTGGATTCATTACGACTGCGCGCTTTTCTCAGTGTATTCCGGCAAGTTTCGCAAATACGGCTACAATGAATGTTGGCGACAGCTGGAAAATATTCAATTATATTTGCAGCCTCGTTTTCACTTATTTTACGAAGCGATGCGCAACACTTATGAGATATTTTTATGCATCTGTACTTATTGTTTGAATTCATATTCACTCAAATTTTTAAAATATACGCGTAAAAATTGTAATGGGATATCTTGGCTTCTCGAAACTGTTTATAATTATGAATTATGAATTTTTTGTTCTATATATATTTCTCTTTATTATGGGTAAAGTAATAAATGTTTATGACAAAATAGAAAATTATTATGAAGAATACATTGATTTTTTTATTCAGAATTTTGCGGAATTACTAGAAGTGACACTACTTAAAAAATTATTTAAAAAAAAATAAAAAAGAACCCATTTTACTTTTTGGATATATTATAGGTGAAGGAAATACCTGTCTAAAAAAGTAATACACTGTAAAAAATCCTTGATCTTTTTTGGTTTTTCGTTATTTAAATTTTTTTTTTTATAAAATATAAGGGCAATTACTAGAAGTGACACTACTTAAAAAATTATTTAAAAAAAAATAAAAAAGAACCCATTTTACTTTTTGGATATGTTATAGGTGAAGGAAATACCTTTCTAAAAAAGTAATACACTGTAAAAAATCCTTGATCTTTTTTGGTTTTTCCTTAACTAAATTTTTTTTTTTATAAAATATAAGGGCAATTACTAGAAGTGACACTACTTAAAAAATTATATAAAAAAAACTAAAAAAGAACTCATTTTTATTTTTTGATATGTTATAGATGAAGGATAAACCTTTCTAAAAAACTAATACACTGTAAAAAAACCCTTGATCTTTTTGGTTTTTTCGTCAGTTAAAATTTTTTTTGTTATAAATTTTTTTACAGTGTATTTCTTTTTTTTTTTTTAAAACGTGTCATAAAGCCTGTTAAAATATCTTTTTAATGATACCAAGATCATGGAAATCGGTTTAGCCGATTCTGAGTTATTGTAGTTTAAATGGAGCTCTTTTCGACCATTTTCGCGTTTTTTCGAAAACGTTCCCACTGTGTCACGCCCAAAAAATCGCAAAACAGTCATTTCTAAAAATGAGAGTTTGTTTGTATTGATCAAATTTAGCTATGAACAAAATTTCATCGATATCTGAGGGGGTCGGGTTCAATGCATCTAAATTTTTACATGAAATTCATCATAGTTTACAGTATTACATATTGGTAGCCCTGATGGTGTCCATTATTAATTGTTTATTTAAAAGTGAAAGTTTGTGAAATTTGTGAAAAAAAGGTAAACAAATTAAAAATACCAAGTAAATATATTTAATAATAGCAAGAATAGACTACAGGGCACTTCATAAAAGGCGATTAGTAAAAACTGAAAAATGCTTAAACAACCGCTTTTGTGTACTCCATACTGTAGTGACATGGAGTACTTTTAAAACTAACCCACTTTAGTACTCCATGGAGTAGTTTAGGGACTACTTCGGTGGGTTATATGGTCCCCTCCTAGGACATCGTAATGCTAAATGGACCACCTTTTACCCATATATTTGGAGTAGTTTTGGAGTACTCCTACTTCTTTATGGACTACTCTTTACGTGCATATATGGACTAGTCTCGTTATTTGTAGGGTAGTTAAAAAAAATTTCCTTTTCTGCTACTAATTATAAAGTTTAAACAGATTTGCTATTTTTAAAATTCTAAATATAATTGTTTTTTAATTTATTTAATGAATATGTTAATAAGTTTTTAACAATTTGCATTTAATTGGCTTTGTTTTGTCTTAATTTTTCTCATTTTAATTAACTGTTTATAGAGATGTAAAAACAATAGACACTGTTGTAACTATAGTATTAATAAAAACTCTAAAAGGGTTTTTGTAAAAAAATAAGTAAGAAATTATAGTCGGTCAGGCCTGACCATATCATACCCTACACCATAGTATTTGAAAACAAATTTTCGAGACTATACTTACCCTATTTGAGACCCGTTGGCAATCATGAACCCGCCTGAACAAAATGATTTTATGATGTTAAAAATCCTTAGTGCCAAATTTAATTTAGATTTGATTTAGATCTTTATGAGATTTGTTTGCCTTTAAGTTACTCTAAGATGGTTGTTTAAATGGTAATTTTCGACCTACCAGCACAACATTTTGTCATGACATATCAGCTACCGTTAAAGTTATTGTCGCCAATTTTTATGTCAATACCAACATTTATAAAGAAGTTATGGCATTAAAAAATATTTTCGGGAGTAGTATTTGTATGGGAGCTATGGTCAAACGTGGACCGATTCCAATAAAATTTGGTAAGTTAGATTGCAATCGAATAACTTGGAACAAATTTAATCTAAATTTAATGATAAGGGCAAGTTTTTCTATCTTTATGCCTAAAAAATAAGTTTAACAGCCATGTTTTGAGACTCGAATCTTGCACAACAGTTGCAATTATGACTTGTATTCACAAAAGAGAGAATAAAATATGTTTAGTTTTGGAACAAACTTTTTTTAACATTATTTTTAAATTTTAATCAGGCTCAAGTACATTAAATTTAATTTTCATTAAATTATTTTTATGAAAAACTAGCTTAACCCGTTGCGCTTCGCTACACTGCTTTAACCACGTTTGAAGACTCTCCCTTTTTATAGTTCTTCAGTTGAGAGATATTTAATATATGCATCCTATGGGGGGCATTTCCCCCCTATGCCTACCCACTTCCCCCGCTGCTATTTTATTTCTATCTATGAGGGGTACTGCTCCTCCTCTGTCTACCCCGCCTATTTTTATATTGAAATTTATAGTTTACTATAATAGAAGCTTTAACCACGTTTGAACCGTCTCCCTTTAATAGTTTTTTAGTTGAGCGATATTTAATATATGCATCCTATGGGAGGTATTCCCCCCTGCGCCTACCCGCTTTATTTTTATTTTCAAAAGTGTAGTATATCATAGGAGTGACTTCTACAAAGTTGGAACATTCTTACTATTACAGTTCTTAAGATATGCGATATTAAACTTTGGCGTCCTATGGGGGGTTCCACTTCCCCCGCTGCTATTTTATTTAAATTTTGGGGCTCCGAAGATCCTACTTCCAAAAGTTCAACAAAATGCCTATTTTATTTTTAGGGCTCACTTGATGTTACTGTAAAAATTTCAGGAAAAATCGGATCAATTGTTTAGGAGTCTATAAGCCAACAAACACACAAACATTTGTCATTTTTATATATTTATATAGATGGAATTTTACAACATGAAATTAATTAAAATTTTTTGATAAGTTTTTATTCTTGACTGACCAGGGAATCGAACTCACGTTCACGGAAAGGTTGATTTGACATGTTTCCATAGACATTTTTTCAAGATATAAAAATTAAAATTTATTTTATTTAGGATAAAATTGTCTATAAGCGGAAAACTTTTGTCTAACTTTTGTCAACATTTTTTTAAAAACAATTTTATAAATTTAAAATGCGGTTTGTGGTTTTTAAAAGATATAAATATCAGATAAATATGTACCAGCAAATCAATTGCCAAGTATTACTACCGCAATGCTACTTATTTGAACAACTGTCACGTGATGTCAAAGAGAATTTTGAGCTTCACAAAAAAAAACCTGCAAAGAGATGAATTTCTAAGCAGATGACAAAATCCACAGTATATGGGCATTTCCATTTTGACGTGTCGTGATATTTGTACCACAAAATGTTAAAAATTTAATGAAGAAGTCAAATTTGTAAAAAGGGTTATTATATATAAAAAAAAAATTAAGTAGCACTATATTCAGAAAAAACAATTACAGCAATCGACGCTAAGGATTGCAGATAAAAGCAAAAATATGCGCTGGCGTGACGTTAAAAAACGGAAGTTGATTTTGACTTGCATTACAAAACTGAATAAGACTGCGAATCGAGCAAGACGTTTTGTATAAAACCTGTTTTAGTAAACTTTGGACTTATATAGATTTATTTTTCAAATTAAAAATCTTTGCTCCTTTTAATGTACGAAAATTCTACTTTTTTTTAATGTAACGCCAGAATGCAAATAAGGTTGTATTTTAGGACCATGTTGTTCAACCGTTATCCCTTTTGTTACTAAATGTAGAGCTAGTTGCGCTTTACACCAAAATATAAAAAAAGTAAACTATACATATAAAATTTCTCGAGAAACAATTTAAATTACTTCTGGCGTAACGTTACAAAAAGTAGACTTTTCGCTGAAACTGCCCATATTCGTTGGCACCTGGTACTTGTGAGAGTGACGTTGTTTTGATTTTCTTTATTATTTCATCTTTGTATGTTTCTAATTTTATCTAATAATATTTTTAAATTAAGATGTATGCAAATAATTCCAAGAAAATTACATCCTTGTCAAGGACAATGTCATGTCATGATACAATAAAACTATTTAAATCTCTTTTCCAAGACATTTTCAGTTTTATCTTCATCATTTTGTAATTTTCATTCTTTGTTTTTTAATTTATGTTGTTTTTTGTTGTTGTTTACATTACAAGGCAACAATGTGTTGAGGCTTTTGGTCACATATAAGAGTAAATCCGCATTCATACGCCCAATCAAATAAACTAAAAAATTTGCACCATTTAATACGAATGTGATGGCATACAAAGTTGCAAAGTGTCATACAAAGGCAAAACCTACCGCCACACTAATTTTAAACAAATGCAGAAATTGCGTTTTAAAAAATATTGTGTTGAGTACATCAGAATTACAAAAAGAAAAAAAATACATATACCTACAACAAAGCCGTAAAAACTAAATACTTTTCTTGTTGGCTACGTCTGGTTCCTCTGGTTGACTTTTATTCCCAAATGTTAGAGAAAAATAAAGATTTTAAACAATAACGAGGGTCACTACCAGAATTATACTGAGCCTATTTTAGGTGAAATCGAGAGTAGAAACTTCATAAGTTTTAATGAGAGACTTCAAAAGGAAAAGTTTTATGATTGCAAATAAAATTCAAAGGCAGTCATGTTTTTTTGCGTAATCTCGGACATTTGTGAACAATAGTAAACTTTTCCGGATTAGATGGGCTATAAAAATATAGCAACCTAGTTTCCATTTTATCTGAGTTCTTCGGAAACCCCATTTAAACCAAAACACGGACTGGCCGACGGACGGACGGACACCGTTAAATCCACTCCGCTTCTCAAAAGAATCCAGAATATTTATACTTTATAGGACCTAAGATCAATATAATTAGTAGAAGTTACAAACGGAATGACAAACTTGTAAAGAGAAGCTGAAATTGTAAAAAATAACACATAAAACGCTATTACATTTGAAAAAGTTTTTGGTCATATGGGCACCGCGGCAATTCTTGACGAAGCTTAATCTAGACATCCAGTTTTAAGCCAATTTTTTTTGGGCGTTGCAAGCCGTATGTCACGGGATAACTCGAACAATGTTGGTCTCCAAGGTGCCAATTATTGCTGGTTTATTAGCAAAAGCCAGTGACTTCACGTAGCTTTAAAGGAAATAATAATGATAAAGGTGTCAAATCTTACGAAACTGGAGGACAATTGACCGGTCGATTTCTCGAAATTTTGATTTCAATAAGTCGCCGTATGGCACATAGTGCCATTCTGTTAAAACCACATCTCAACAAATTCATTGATCATGATGCGGTAACGATCTCCATTGATCTCAAGACAAGCTCCGGTATCATGTTTGATGAAAAAGGGTACGGTGATGCGACCAGTGTTGAAACCGCGCCACACGGTGCATTTTTCTAGATCGAATGTTGTCTACACTGTCTGTTGTGGATTGGCCTCACTCCATATGCGGCAATTTTTTTTTCTATCAAACGTGTTAAGCCAAAATGATCCTCATCGCTGAACACAGTTTTGCGATAAAATATCGATGACAGGTTTTCAAATTAAATTTAAATATTTTGAAATAAAAATGTGACAACATTTTAAGACAAATTTTGTAAATTTAAGCAAATTATTTTTTAAACAGCCAATTTTGCGTCAATTCGGAATAAAATTTTCTTCTAGGGACATAAATTTCTGACAATTTGGGACAAGCAAAAAAAAGCTAAAAATTGTGACAAATTTTTAAGAAATGTGTTAATTTAGGACAATATTGTGACAAAATTTCTGTATACTAAAACAGTTGTTATTCAGTTGGATTTAAATGTGCTAAACAAAAATGGGACATTCTTTTCTTGATCTGGGTTCGCCACTATGAAAACATGCTATTCTTCTTTCCCCTCTCACCAATAAACGCTAACTTTCTGAAAGAAAATTTTCATTGTGTACACACAGGAAAAAATTCTTATGAAATTTTTCTTCAATTTTAAAAAATTTGTGACAATATTTTTAGATTAATAAATTTAATTCTAAATTCTTAAGAGAATAAAAAGAAAAAGTTAAATATTTTTATGTCAGAGATTTTTTGTACTTAAAACTCTTTTCATAAATAAATAGTTAACACTTGTTTATGTAAGTTTTGTAAAGCACAGAATTTGTTTTCTATTTTTATAGTTGTACTTTTTGTTAAAGTGCAATTACAACTGTCATTTTTATGTTTTATCTAATCTGCTTATTAATATTATTACTAATAGATTGCATTGAAAAAAATATTTAAAAAAAAATTTCAGAATTTGGAACAAAAATTTATTTCTTTAAACTTTAAAGTTTAAAGGAAACAAATTTGTCAGTTTAGTACACTATTGTGTAAAACTTCTTCTAAACGGATTTTGTTTTTTAATTGGGAGGAAATTGTTGCAAACAGAAAATGGGGCAACAATATTTTTTTCCAGTAAAAAAAATTTGTATCAACTTGGAACAAAGTTCTTAAATTTTAAAAAATTGTGACATCATTTTTAAGTAAATTTTTATAACTTTGAACCAATTATTATCTAAACGTCAAAATTTTTTTTTCAATTTGGGACAAGATTATATTTTAAAGAAAACAATTTTTGACATTTTGGGACAAAAGAAAAAAGTTTGGTAAAGTGGTTTTTAAAAATTCTTTCAAACGAAAAAATTTTATTAAATTGAAAAAATTTTTTTTGGGACAAAATTTTTTTCTAACTAAAAAAAATTTACGAATTTAGGACAAAGTCTAGTACAACTTTTTCTTTACGCAAAAATAGTTTAAAATTAATATTTTTAAGCAAATTTTTTTCTTGACAGAAAGGATTGTTTCAAATTAGAACACAACTTTTTAAAAATTTTATGAAACTTTTTTTAAAGAGAAAAATTATGTATATATCTGTGGCATTTTGCAAAACATCTTAAGTCGAGATATCGAAGATAGCAAAAAACTCGGTGAAAAAATAATTTTTTATTAAATAATAAAATAAACCAAAATTAAAGAAAAATTTCGTTTATAATAAAAAATTTTGAAAACGTGAATAAAAATGTTTTTTGAATGAAAATTCGTATGATTAATAACATTTTTTCAACTTTTTAAATTTGACTTAAGATGTTTTGTCAAAATGCTACAGTTATTAATGTGACACAAAATTTTCTATGAACCGAAAAATTTTTTTCAAATATTGATACAATATGCTTTTCTAAACTGAAAATATTGTGTCAAGGATTGGCAAAAGGTTTTTAAAATAAAAAGTCTGTCAGTTTGGGACAGTATTTGGGAGATTATTCGTTCTCTTTTTGTACACCAATCGACTCAGAAGCATTTTTGAAACCGACCTAACGATGTCGGTTCGTCCGGTTTGTACAGGCGTTTGACTGTCCATGTACCTAAACCTTGTGCGCAAAGTTCAGGTCACAATTTAATAAAATTCAGTACATCCGCTTTAATTGTCACAAGGACGAAACCTTTGCGAAGTGGTAAGAATCTGTAGAAAATCAATTTAAGATGAAAAAAGATAATATTTGGAACAAAGAACTATTATATGAATCTGAACCGTTTAACATAATTTTGTTTTGCCGGGTCCGGCAATCATACATGTGTCCCAAACAGAGCACACACTTTCAAATTTGAAAATAGTGTGGTGTATAATCGTCGGGCTACATACACATTATTTCTTGTCTTTTATGATAAAGATTTGAACATTAAAAAAAAAAATACTTTTTTTTATAAAAATTTGTATAATTTTTAACAAACCCTTTTAATGTTCGCATCTTAGGCCCTTTTGGAAAACAAAAGCCTTAAAAGGATTTCACAAGATGCAGTTTCCTTTGATTAAAAAAGAAAGAAAGACAAGCCCAAAAAATAAAAAACAAATTGTGGCCTTCACAAGTTCCTATTAGAATCGATGTTGAGAAAAAAAATCATACATCATGTCATTTTTGCACAGAGAAGCTGTTGATTTAAGAGAGCCGTTGCCACTAGTGCAAATTCTAAGAAAGAAAAACGAAACAATTACAAATTACGAAATTCTTAGTTCTCTGAAAAAGAAGCAGAGAACAACGTAATAAAATAAAATGTTTTGTAAGATGAGGAACAAACACATATTTATTTTTGTGGCGCCAAAATTTCATAATCTGTGAAATTCAACAACCAGCCTTAGCAAGAGAGCATGCGCCAAAATATTGATTTTGACCTTTTTTTTGAGAACGAAATACGAATTTGTTTTATTTGAAGAGCATATGTATACTCAGGTATTAGAGTTGCCTAAGATGAAATAAATCTCCTAAAATTTTTATAAAATCCGGTAGAACCTATTGAATAACAAGTGGTACAAGTTTTATAAAAAATGTTAAAATTAAATATTTTTTATGAAAAAAGGAGTTTAAACTTTGCTAAAATTGACTTTAATTTAATCAAATTCCCTTAAATTGCTTTTTAAATAAAAATTAAATCAACATTTTATAAAAATGGCAACATTGTCAAGTATAGTGGAAATATGTATTAGATCCTGAATAAAAGTGTCCAGGTGATAAAAATGAAAGGCCTTAAGTTGGTAAACATTTAAATGAAAAACATACATATTTCCAACATATTTAAATTGTGTGGTTTTTTGTGTGAAACCAGTGAGTCAAGAAGACGTTCCAAAATTTTAAAATTCCTCTTAAATATGAGTTATTTGAGCAAATTTATCTGTGTGATAAGTAATTTTGAAAAGAAGGCGTAAATAGATTAGAATATTAAGAAGGGTAAATAAAAGTTTCCGAAAGGATCTTTAGATGTTTATAAACTTTCTCATTTCTAAAACAGAGTTGTATTCGAAAATCCTGCAAAACAACCCCAATATTTATTATTTAGCTCTAGTTAGTAGTGCTGGGAAACTATCGATAGTATTAAAATATCGACTGAAATTCAGTGTTGCCACTTTGTGGGTAATTACCCGAATTTGGTGTAATTTTTACTGTCGTGGGTAGAGCGTGGGTAATTTCTTTGAGGTGTAGATCAGGTGTAATTTAAAATTCTTTTATATAAAAATAAATAATATAAGGATTTAAATTTTAGTGACAAAAATTATACCATATTCAACCAAAGTCACTGTTTAAAAAAAAATATTTCCATAGTTTATCAAGCAAAAGATTGAGTGATTGGCGCAATTGGCGATGGGCAATTAGATTTCGTTAAGTATGAGCTTCATATTGATTTAGAACCCAAAGTTCATTGAAAAAAGATGGTATATAGTAAAAAAACCTCCTGGAGGAAGATATTTTTCCAATATTACAAAAAGGAATGAATCGTGTGTTGGCGTTAACATTTAAAACGCTTAAGTTAAGAAATATTAAGCGCCCTTAACATTTATTAAACTGATCTGAGAAACAGACTGCAATCTAAAACAATTACGGGAATTTTACTTACCTAATAAAGTATACAAGGGAACGGCAATGAACATTTTGATCCTTCCCTAGATATATGGAAGTATAGGTTATTATTTTAAGTTTTTGGCCCCTGTTACGGTTTACAACTCAACTCAGTTGTAATTAAGACAACAATCAATTGTAATTTTTGTTATGTTTTTGTTCACCGCAATATATTAAGAAATTACAACTCAACTGAGTTAAGTTGTAAACCGTAATAGGAGCCTTTATTTAATTTTTATTAATTTACTTGAGGTTTTTAATGTTATTTTTGTTAAATTGTTTATATATAAATCTTAATAGTATGACTAATATTGATCTTTTTCAGGTGAATAGGGCATTATGATTTTGAGCTGATATGTGAAATACATACAAATATTTGTTGTAAATAGTATACCGATTGGCTTTGAATCAGTGTCAGAGTCGTCCGTCCTGCTGGCTGGTTGTTTGTCCAAACTGCGCAAAGTACTGGTCGCATTTTTAAGATAATTTAATGAGAATCGGTTCATAATTTCACATAGCCCCATACGAACTTTTTTCATAATATAGTCTTTGTGCCCATAAACTATTTTATTATGTTGGTGTTTCGACATAATATGGCCCAAATATATTTTATTTTAACCCTCCGATGAGTGAGAAGGACCCTAGGGACCTTTTTGCCTTTTCAAACTGAAATTACTCCTACTTTGGCCACTACAACCCCCCCCCCCAAAGTTACTCTGTATTCCAAGAGTATTTTGTTGCGCATGTTTTGGAAAAAAAATCAAGCCGATCGCATCATTACTTTAGGAGTTATTGAGGTTTTAGTGAGAATAGTACGCGGACGTGTGAATAGGTCCGTATGGACCTTGTACTGAATTTCACTAATAAATGCATGTTTTTTTTGGGCATCATTATAATTTTTTTATTGTTTCAACACATAATTTACTTGTTCTGAACACAAAGACCTAAACTCAAAGACATTAGGGATGATGACAAAAACAAAAAATTCTAAGAACAAAAATACTAAGAACAAAAAATACTAAGAACAAAATACTAAGAACAAAAAATTCTAAGAACTGGTTTTTTGTATATCTTGAGAAGGGTTAATGCAAAAGTTTTTAAATATGATACAAATAGTTTGGCTATCAATCTGTCAATAAGTGAATTGAAGAAGTTGGCGTGGCACAAACGATATAAGAAAATATAAGTTTTTAACTTAAGTACAAATAGTTAAGAGGTAAAAACGCAACATCTATTAATAAGTAGGCTTGACTGGAAAAGTGGGCTTGGCACTTTCCATTCAAAGATACTATAAATTTCTGTTTATCTAGAGCATGATTTCAATAAAAGTTTTTAATTTTGGAACTACTATAGATTTTGAATTTCAATACTAAACATCTTACAAAAAGTGATCTGAGTTCCAAAAGTGAGCGTAAAACCTTCTATACATGAACAATATAAATGTCTAAATATCTGGAAGAGAAAAAGTATAAAAATTTGGTTAAACTTTTAAAATCTGTAGCCAAAAATTAATTTCTCTTAGATTTTTGGTAAAAAAAATTCGCCAAAAATCGCCAAATAAAAGTTTTATATAAAAAAGAGTATACAATTGTATTTTACCTTAATTTAAATTTTCCATATGTAGTCTTATTTTAGTAGTGTGTTTATATTGTAGTAGACAATCGCAAAACGCTTAACATTTGTGTTTCTGACTTGAAATTTCTTAATACGTGTTCTGTAAATCGCAATCGCAAGAAGTTTGGCGACTTTAAATTGCAAAAGTATGCTGCAGGGAACTAGAACTTTTGTAAGATACAATGGCAGATCGCAAGCAAAACGCAAGAGTTTCGGAACACCGTAAGAAATCTGGTGTTTTGCCATTTGAAGTCGTGCAATTGTCATAAGAAGGCGGATTATCTTAAAACCTAGAACTTATTAGATCAGTTAATTGAATTTTGCAAAAACATTAATTTTATAAAGTATGCAAAATGAGTTGAGTTTCATGCAAAAAAATCAGTTTTAATTGGCGTGATCTTCTATATGAATATAAGTCAGAATATGGTAAAATTTTTGTGTTTATTTGAAGCAAAGGATAAATGTCTTAAAAGGTGAATTCAAATTGGATATTTGGAATTGAACTGAAATACTTAAAGTCAACTCAAACGTATTACAAAAATAATTAAATTTATGATTTTATTTCGTACAAAATCGAGTCAAAATTTATAAAAAAAAACTGCTCATTTTATCGCTCTACACTCCATTTGAAAAATAAGCTTGATACTATTATAAAAAACCTGATATCAATGTAACTTTTTTTTAAGAATTTTCTGATTTTCTTTCGATATTAATTCAACTATTTTTGCATACTACCCAGTATACATTATTATTTATTTATCTTAAAAATCACATTTCATATGAAATCGATTCAGTTTTTAAAATTTTTTTTTTTGCAAAATAAGTTTTTCGGGAAAAGAAACGATGATTGATAACTTTTGATAAGGAAAATGTTCGAAAATCTAAGAAAGCTTAAGCATTATTCCAAATTTCTATTTCTATTTCAATTATCTGGCAATATTATCATCTAAAACAATCGCATTCGTATTGCGATTTTAAAATTTGTTAAAAATCCAAATATAAAATATCAAGTCTGAAACAATCAATTATTAACGATTAAACAGAAAATTTCGCAGAATTTTACAGGTAAAAATCTTTCTAAGGACCTTCTGAAAGGCCTCTTCAACCTTATAGTCAGTCCCCTCACTGAAGTGTGGGTGTGTTTTGTAGTACTATGTGTGTATTTAGTTGTATGTCTCTGTATTGTTGGTACAGAATAATAAATAAATAAAAGTTGGGGTAGGATATGATCAAAATCTAGTATAAAAACGTAATTGCGTAGCATCTTTTTAATTTTAAACGTAGAATTTCGTTTAATTTTTTTTTTTGCATCACCAGCAACAAAAACAAAGTAGTGTCGGTCAAGTCGATCATATGATATCCTACAACACAGTATTAAGATTGTACTCTATTTGGGACCTCACTATGCGAACAAGGTTAATATGGACCGATAACCAGGCAGCCAACTGGACGAAGATTTTTAAAGCGGATAAAAAAGTGACATTGATCTGGACGCAATACTTTTTTGTGTTGCACCATCTATGGTGGCGTAGGGTATAAAAAACCAGGACTTGGAAATGTTGACATAAACAAATTTACTTCACCATCGTCATCATGTTTTCCTCTGCTGTTCGTACATACGAACATTTGTTGAATGAAATTGATGTTTGAACATCTGCAAAAAATATGGTCAGAGCATGTATTCCCATTTAGTAGAATGTATTTGTGGGCGTAAGTGTTAAACATGATGTTTCAAAAAAATATATGTGTGTGTGTAAATATATTAAATGCGACTACTACTAATTTTATTACGTTGTTTTATTGATAGTATGTGTTTTAAAGTAGAAGGAAAATAATTTAATTCATTAAAAATGTTAACAAAATTGTTGTAAACATTTTTTTGTTCTATGTTTTTCTCTGTTTAAAATCTATGTGGGTAGATTTTGTATTAAAAAATATCTATAGCATAACTTAAGGCTATACTTAAAAATATATTTTAAGCATACATTTTATTTGCTTTTCCTAAATTTATTGAATGAGTTCAATTTAAATTTGACATATTTTTTTTTGTCATATTCGTGAGGGTCTCTATTGCGAAGCGAAAGAAAAATGGTAGCAATGCCTTTGCGAATTCGACTTTTGCATCTTTTTTTTTTCTTTTCGCAAATCAGGGGGGCTGTGCTCTATTGCGATTCGTATGAAAATGGTACCAAGTCTAGTGATTGGAACTGCGTATTTGTGTTTCGCATCTTTTCATTTTTTCTTTTCGAAAATCATCATGTATTTTATTTAAATTTTCAAATTTTAAATTTATTTTACATATTTTGACATTTCATTACTGTCAGTCTTCGACATCTTTAATTTTTATTGGCAGTATTAATTCATTTAAAAAATAAATTCCGAAAGTGATAGAGAGAACTAAATTGGTATTAAGCTTTCGTATCGAAATTAAATTCGCATCGCAATAGAGGGTAGCCCCCCAGCACTATTTATTATATTTGAATTTTCAAACAAAAACACGTTAAGCGGCTCAACTTTAGTTTTTATACATTTTTTACATATTCTGACATTTTATTACTGTCAATCTGCCAAGAGTAACTTCGTTTAAAAAAATTTTCCAAAAAGGGTGTGCAAAAGCGGCAGCGAGTACCAACTTGGTCTCTTATCGTATGAAGCTTTCCTATCGAAACTGCATTCATATCGCAATAAGAGTAGCCGCTCAGTATTACAATTTCCATTAACGACGTCACTAAAAGAACTATTCATCGATAGATTTGATTTTTTAGATATCTTTTAAACAAGTTGTTCCTGATTTACTACGACCATTAAAAAAGTGTAGAAGACAGGTAGGACAAGGTCCACTCTTTATTAGCTATCTTCTAAATGGGTGTTTTCAAAGTAACGGTCGTTACCGATTTTCGGAGATGTTTTTAAATAAAATTCCAACCTACCCAAATATGCCACGAATATTGCTCCATTTTAGACTTACGAAAGTTCAAGCAACAGTAGCAACCGAAAGAATTCATAAAAAATTTAATTTCAATACCTTTTTTGACCACTAAAAGTAACGGTCGTTACTTTATAAATGTGCTGTTTTCAAATGTCGGAAACAAACATCATGTATTGTAAAATTTTGCACAGGATATGTCTGTCAAGTAAAATATCTGGTTAAATTCTTTAAAAGGTTTTGTGTAAGGAATGTATTGATTTTCTAACCAAAGAAATTAGTTACCAAAAAAACTTTTTTTATTTTAAAAAAGTAACGGTCGTCATATTATAAAAAGTTAAAAGGTTTTTGTGTTTGAATTCATTTATTATGGATAACAAACAAGTATGTAGCATATTTTTGTTAGTATGTATAAAGAAAATTAAATTATAATTAATCCAGCAATACAAATTTGAATACATAAAATTAAAGTTATTTTGTATAATATTAGCGGAAAAATAGGTGCCTATTATGAACTAAATTCGATTTTCGACAGCAGTCGAATTAGCTGATCGAACGCATTTTCATTTGGTATTATGGCGCGCATTCGATAAAAATGTACTATTGTGATTTTGTTAATTCACGTAGTACATTTTCGATCAGCTGTCACTTAAAACAAAAAAATTTTTGTTTACAAATTTAAAAAATAAAATTAAACGGGGCCACGGCGGAATTATGGTTGTTTTCAAATAATTTAGCTTCAGGGGGGTTCCATCCCACTATATTAGATGCTGAACTTTGCTGCAAATCATTTGGTCAAAACAGAATTTTGTTCCATTAGGAATATGAGAGTTTCCAATTGTTGTTTACGACGTTGGACTTGCATAAAATGAACAAAACTGATAAAGAATATGGTATTTGGTATACGAACACAAACAAACAACACAAATAGTTACATTTTCAACAGGGTTTTTACATTTATTTGCATCGTCGAAAGCAAATTTGTTTTCGTTGAAAAATTCGATGTACAACGAAATTTTCGACAGTGCTGCCAACTCATAATACCAAATTAACATTCGATAGTCGATGTTCGATAGTCAGCGAAAATCGTTTATCGAATGTAACTTATAATAGGGGCCATAATTTAATTTTTGAGCTATAAGGGGTCGTTTTCTGTGGAAACACCCAAATATCTTTTTAATTTTACAGCAACTCGATGGCGACAAATTTTTTTGGGGAAAATATATACAGAAACAAATAAAAATTGATTTCAATTAAAAAATTTGTGATACTAATTAAAAAATTAATTAAATTTGTACCAGTAAACAAACTTATAGTATCAATTAAATATTTTTTAGATTTTTGATATTTACATTTTCTGCAGTAGTTTTGTTTATATAAGTAAGTAAACATTTTATTTATTGATTATTGTTTTAATTAAAAAATAAATTGCGAGAATTTTTTTTTGTGTAGCTTTTTTCCTGTGGCTTACTCTTGAAGATTTTGTTTATTACTCTTCTTAAACGCATAAATTTTTGTATGAAGAGACTTTCTGACCAGATTTTTTAAGCTCATAAGAAAAATCATTGCTTTGGTCCTACCAAATACAGGAAAATACCTTAGTTCAACGGATATTATGCTTTGGCGTTGATTTTGCTTGTTACGGGATGGCGAATATCCGAAATGCGTAACCAACGGCATGGGCTATGTATGCTTTATGGTTCAATGTGGCTTATGGCTTATTGGCATACCCTCTGCGGCTTTAGAAAGAAAACACTACTTGAAAAAGTTAACGTGATATGAAAATTACAAAAATTGTCAAATACGAATTAGATCTGTTATCACACAAAGCAGTAGCGCCCAGGATGTTATAGCTGCATCCGATACCTAAAGTTCGTTTGGGACAAAAAATTTACATATCTCAATTACATAACTTATAAACAGAATCCGTTTCGGAACTAAGGGAACTTGTAGATATTAGTAGTAAAGTTTTATATTTAATACGCGGAAAGGGACATATTTGAAATTTTTATTTGCCCTTGATATAAATTAGAGTTTAGCTTGCTGGTAAAAAACTTAGTGTGATGTTTGTACTTAAGTTAAGTAAATAGCAAAGTTCAGACAACGATGTATTACATTAGTGTACGCGCTGGTTTCGTCCGGTTTACCGTCATACAACGCCACGATAACACATCTGGGGTGGCTACACTCTATTGCGTTGCGAATGCAATTTCGATACGAAAGCTAAATGCGATAAGAGGTCAATTGATTTTTTCTATTGTTTTCGCAACCCCTTTCGCGAAATTTATTTTTATAAAAAGTTAAGCCGCTTAACATGTTTTTGTTTGAAAATTTAAATTATATTAGCGATCATTTGCGAACATGAGAAAGACTTGCGCAAACGCATTAACGAGTAACAAACACTCGATTTCCTTTCGCATCGCAATAGAGAGTAGCACCCCTGTAGTAAAATATCTGTTTTACGTCCATCTTCCATAGTCACAATCCGATTTAACACCTTTTCTTTTCTTGTCTTTAAAGCAGCACTATCGGTATAAAAAATCTGCTATCGTGGCTTTTTGGTTTCTTTTTAAGTTGTACCCATTTTTGGGTTTTTAAGGAATCACAATTCTCTTATTTTTTAAAGCAGCAATAATTTATTTGTATGTACATATTTTCAATTACTTATTAAAAAATCATAGTATATGTTAGGGCTGGTCATGATACATATTAGGGTATTCATTTAATCGGGCTTTTGCTTTAATCGGTTAATCGCTCGATTAATTAACCGATGTTTTGGTTTAATCGGTTAATAATCGGTTAATTTTGTTATTGATCGGTTAACCGATTAATAAAGTTTTGTTATAAATTAAGTAATTTCAATAAATAAAAATGCAAAAATTATTTATTATTAGAGTCTTTTAGTAAAAAAAAAACAATAACATAAGAACAAAACAATTCTTAAACTAAAACGAGCACACAAAAAAGTAATAATATGAAAAACATATTTTATAATTTATACATAATATTTGTATGTATTTATTAAAAAAAAAAAACTGTGAGATTTTTTTTATTAATTATTTCAATAGTTTGAGATTTTATAAAATAATCTTTTGGAAAAATAATTTGGTTTAAATGTTTAGAATTTAAGCGATTCGTTTCTTAAGTTTTGATAAAACTAGATTTGAAAACAATTCTTTCTTTCACTTGGTTTCTTTGTCCTTTTCCAGGATTTCTCTCAACATATAAAATCTTCCATTATGCCATTATTTCGGATAATTTTGTTAAAGATTGTTTGTGTTACAATCGAGAGCTTTTTCTATTGTCAGGTCATCATCTGACTCATCCTGGCAAAGCTTAGCACCGAACACTCTGCAAAAAATTAAATACGAACCCCTAGTACCCCTAGTATTTTAAGAATGTATTTCTCGAAGAAAATATATTGTAGGAAAAAATATTTTCCAAACATATACCTTTTTTATATGAGACGAAAGAAATAATTTAAAATCAAAAAAATATGTTATAATACTACAAAAAACTAAAAATATTTGTTACATCGGTTAATCGGTTAATCGAATAAAATTAACCGATTTAATCGTTAATCGAAAATTGCCAATTTTAAATTAACCGATCAGTTAATCGGGTAGTAATTGATCGGTTAACCGATTAACGGTTAACCGAATGAATACCCTAATACATATAACTACACAAGAATTCAAAATCGAGTTTTTTATTTATTCAGTAGTGCGATTCACTAACTTTTAACACTTTAAAAAGTGTTAACTTAAACCACACATTTTGATGTTTGCACTAACCACTATGTGATTCACTAACTTATTTATAACAATGGTAAACAGTTTTATTTTTCTCTCTATGCAAATTGATATATCGTGGCAACTCTGCCAAGAGAAACATCAAAATAGGATAAAATAACAAAGAGAAAATAAAAAAAACAAAACAAAAACCTTTTAATTTATAGATTTTAAATGATATTGTGCAAAGTGCGTAAAACATTACTAATTTTTATTATTTTATTAATTATTTTATTTTAGTATTTTAATTTTTATTTTAATTAAATTAAATTTTTAGTTTTGTTTGAGTTAAATTGTTGGTTTTAGGATAAATAAATAAGAGGCTCCACGGAAAATTGGTGTGTGACAAGAAGTGGATAAATTTTAGGCTAAGTAGCCCAAAGCCATAATATTCATCGACTTTATAGGTACAACGAAAAATAAACTTTCTTCTTAGCGGATTTAACCACACCAAAAATGTTGGTGTTAATAAACCACAATTTGTTTTGTTAAAAATAACAGCTGACTGAAACAGCTGGCTTTAAACAACAGCAGATGTCGTTAAAAGTGTTAGTGAATAGCAAAATGGTTAATTTTGTGGTTAAAATTTTTAAACGAAACAATTGTGGCTTAAAAAGCATAGTGAATCGCACTACAGGTATGTGAAGGAAATCGATCTAGAACACGAAACGATTTAAAAGTTATAAAATCGTTTTCAGTATCTTACAGAACTGATTTATAGTATATTTTCTGCTAATATCCTATTATATTCTTTTAAATTGTATATTATTTAGTTTTTTTTACTGTATTTTGAACAAAAAATCAAGACTATAATTCAGAATTTGATTTTAAAATCGCTCGAAATTCATCACATCTGCTAAAAACGATCGTTTTGAAATCTATCGATTTTCAACACATAAATGATTATGTTTTGTTCTCTCCAACTACATGCTCACTCAAATTTTAAGACACTTGCGATCAAAAAGCGCATACCATAGATTTTGTAGTGTTTTGCTTTTCTTGAAAAAAAAAAAAAAAAAAATAAAAATCTATTTACGGCCTTTTGCATTTACGGTGACGATATATGTATATATATTTTAAACATATGTTTTTTTTCAAAGTTATTAAACATTTTATTTAAATTAATGTAAGATCAAACTGTTCTTTTCCGTATTAAAACATATTCACAGTAGTTTATCTAATAAAATAATAATCCATTGCCTAACTTAAGGCTGAATTTTAAAATATATTTTAAAGTATGCATTTTTCTTTGTATGTGTTTATTTTAAACATTTGTTGACCCAGTCATTTCATTGTTGAAAATTTTAATCATGTTCTGAATTGAAATTAATCACATACACAAGTTATTTGTTTTCTAATTTTATATCAATTTTCTTTTTTTTAATTATATTTATTGTAATTTATTTATGTAAATTACAACATGACTGCAAAATCTCTATACAAATGAGAGATGCATGACACACTATTTAAATGTGAGTTTGAGTTTTGAGTGTGTGTATATTTGTACGAGTATAGCAAGACGAGTAGTTGTTTAAGGACTAAAGCACTTTCGTTGGTGTTGTGGCTGATTTTTTTGCATACGTCTACAATATCCTTGGCATCATTTGAGTGCATTGCCTGCAATAACTGTTGTTGCTTGGTGTTGTAGGATTTGTGCAGTGTAAGGACTTTTTATTGTTGTTTGCTTAGCAAACAGATTTCTGCAGGGACTTTTTTTAAATTTCAAAGTTCAAAAAATGCATAACGACAAGAACTAACTTTAAAAGAGCGAATGTGTATTTAAATGTGTATTTGGGTTTATTTTTGTTTAAACTTAAAGCTTGTTTTTTTGCGATTTCATTTGACTTTCATATTTATTTTTACGTGTTTTATATATAGACTTAAAAAATTAGGTTATATTTAGTTTTGTATAATTTATTTAAATATTTTTTTTATTCGTTTTCTTAACTCCGTATTTGAAATTTCAATTTAAAGGCAAAAATAAAATAAATTATATTTTAAGAAATCGCACTCGTTCAACAATACTGTATTAACACAAAAATTTTAAAATTTTCACTAGAAGCAAAACTATTTTTAATTTTCTATTACAGGCATGCGAAAAAGAATTTTTAATCCCACTGTTTCGTAGACAATATGGTACGATATTTTTTACAGTGGTTCGGTTTGAATTTACGTGTCCATTTGTTCCAAAAAGTGAAAAAACAAAAATTTTGAGTTAATACCCTATTGTTGAACAGGTGCGATATGTTATTAGCAGGGAAACCAAAAATATGCAATTGCATGTTCTCCTTGTGCGACCAGTGAAGGCAGAAACAATATATTTATCCGTTTTAGAGCTTTTTATGAGTTTTGGCATCGATTTGTTAGTGCATATTTTTGCATATTTTACCGTTTGCAGCATTTTTTTGCATAATTTAGTTAAAAGAGCTTTTTTGCAGCATTTTCTAAGTTTTTAGCACATATTTTGCCTCTTTGAGGCAGATTTTGATACATTTTTTTGCAGCTAAAATTTCCAAAAAAATACGACTTTAATTTAGTCCCGATTTAGCCCATTGTGCCAAATCCAAATACCAGGCACATATTGTTATGGAACCGATTTAAGTTAAGTCATGTAAAAATTCCTAATTTCGTGATACAGTTAATTTAAGTCTGGGTTTACATTATTGAAGTTTTCTTTCTGAAATCTTTTTTTAATCTCTTTTAAACTTGTTTAATTGTATCTATACATCAAAAGTTAACTTGAAATTTTATATTCAATGAAATTGTATTTAGTGAAACATTATTTCTTTGACAATTAGTTTTTTTGTGGTCAATCAAACTGTTAATGGATTTTTAATTCAAATTTGATTTATTTTTAAATCAGGGTAAGTTCATCAAGTTCGACCCCGGTTTTAGTCAAGAATAAAAGTTATTAATAAATTTAAATTTATTTCATGTTGTAAAATTCCTTCATTCATTAAAAAATAATTTAATAAAAATTAAGTTTGATGAACTTAAGCCTGATTTAAAAATTAACCAAATTTGGTATAAATTTCTTTGTTGTTGAAACCTTTTTAACAAAAAAAAAAAAAAAAAAAAAAAAATGCTGGTTAGCCAAAAATTTTATTTAAATAATACGAAAAAACAAGTAAGAAAGTATATTCGGTCAACCCCGACCATATGATACCCTAAACCACAGTATTTAAAAACAAAATTTCAAGATTGAATCGTGCATCCGCTAGAACAAAATTATCCGGAAGGACGGACATCGTTAGTGCTTCTGATCGGAATAGATAACGGTGACTTGGTCAGGACCAATACTATAACGTGTTTCAAACCTCCCTCAGCACAAATGCATAATACCCTCTTTACTGTTGTGTTGTGGGTTTGCTAATAATGGATTTTACATGGGGCCCTGTGGTAATATATGGACCGATCATCACGAAATTTATAAGGGTTATTTCTTGTCATATAAAACGAGTTTGTGCAAAATTTATTAACAATCGATGCATTCCGCCTCCAGTTAATGTTAGATTTTCTAACAGAAGTACAAAAAAATTTGTTCAGGATGGTTGGTCCCCATTTGGATTTATAACTCTTTTTCTACTGAAGCGATTGTGCTGGATTTCAATCTTAAATTGCTTGAAACTAATATTGCTCTTTTGAGACTTTCAAAAGTGGATAAATCGCCTTAGAATTACTTAAGGACCCCAGAATATTTATACTTATGGGGTCTTAGGTTAATATTAAAAAAGTTTCAAACGGAATGACAAACTTAGTAAACTTTCATTCACCACTAGTGGTGGAGGGTATAAAAAACGATAGAAATAATTTTTTTCTTTTTGAATAGATAAATTGAAAATAATTCTAGATTAAATCATGATATTATGTTTCGAAAAACTTAAAAAAAATTTTGCAAAATAAAAAATTATCAACTTCATGGCTAAGCTAAAAATGAAAAATGACTGAATATAGCCACTAAATGTCTAAGCTGGCTACACTGTTGAAATCGAAAACAAATAAAACAAAAAGAAACTGAGAGAGGTCATATAAAAATTATAAGGAAAATTGCTCTATCACTACAATTTTGTGTTTACAAGTGTCTATATTTCCAAATTTAATTTTATTCACTTAAATTTTTATAAATATTTTTGGCCAACCATAAAAACCTCAAGCAAAACTTGGCAAACTACTAAACTAAACTTGATTAATAATCGTTTCAAACATTTCGTCATCATCGGTTGTTGGATGTAATCTGATATTGTTGTTGTTGTTGTTTTTTTTTGTGCAATTCAGGTGACTTATGTATTGTAATATTAAATATTTTTTACTTAGTACCCATAAAATTAGGGGCCGGATTTATAAGCAAATGCATTTGCTTTTTTTTATTTAAATATTAAGTATGAAAAATGGCAACAATTTTTTTTTTTGCATTTTTTAAAGCTAATGATTTTTTTGCCATTTACTGTTAGAAAAGGCATATTTTTTAACTGTTGCTGGAAAAAGCATATTTTTACATATCTTTGAGCTGTTTTCAAAACCAAACCTTTTTGCAAACACAATTTTTAGACTTTTAGCAAAAATTAAAAAAGATTAAAAAAAATTTATAAAAATTACAGGTTTTAAAACTTTTGAATATTTCTAAGAAAATTCATAAAATTCCGGTCCCTTTACACATGTATATTTTTTAGAGATGTGCGCGTCAATTCATTCACTATTACTTACGCTCCTAAGAAAAGGAGAAGTAATTATGCACTTACAAAACTTTTTTTATGCACGCTCAGAATTTAACGAAATATTTGCTTAAAAAAGTATTGTTTTAATGAAATACGAAGCTTACAGCCAATCCTACGATGTCACACGTTAACGTTCGCATAGAAAATTACATTTAAAACAAAAACAAATTCTAAAATTTGATTTAGTTTTAAATTTAATTTTAAATGCGAACGTTAACGTGTTACATCGTGGGATTGGGTGTTAAGTTTATTTAAATTTTTGTTAATACACAGAAAAAAATTTGCACCAGTAAAAGCATTAATCAAACATAAAATCAGTTTTAATTAAAAATTTAATCAAGTGAATTAAAGGTTTTATCAAGTGAATTAAACTTTTAATCAAGTGTATTAAACGTTTAATTGACAATATTAATTTGCACCAGTAAACGAATTAATAATATCAATTAAACGTTTAATTCACTTGATTAAACGTTTAATTCACTTAATTAAATTTTTAATTTAATTCCCTTTATTAAATTTTTAATTAAAACTGTTTTTATTATTGATTAATGCTTTTACTGGTGCAAAATTTTTTTCTGTGTATTTTTAACTGAAGTTTAGAAAATATTATAAAAATATTTTCGTAAACTTTAATCACGCACGATATTTTTTAATTGGAAATACGCTCACTATTTCACCCGTGATTAATATTTAAAGCAGTTACAATCACATGAACCACTTCTAATATGAACAAATAATGTAACGTGCCCACCTCTGATATTCATTCTGTTCGTAATAAATATTGAATACTGTGAGTCAATGCGATAAATATAAAAATTTTCTTGGAAATTGACGTTTAATAGTTATAATAATACCAAAATTCTTGGTAAATTTAATGCTGATTTTATTATTACATATTATTTTTATGGTTATTATCAACAATTGTTACACAATTAAAATAAAGAGAAAAAAAACTGGCCCATAATACCGGCAACAAAATGAGTAGAGTTTGCAATGCCGGGAGTGTTTTGAGTTTAAAGTTTTTAAATATAGAAATTTCGGTATTCATTTAAATAAGTATTACTTGAATTAATTTAAACAACAAATTTTTTTATTTCTCAACATTAATCATTTTATATAAGAGGCTATCAGCGCAGAAGTGTTGTAACCCCAGACTACTTCTTATGAGATAATGAGGAGTAAACACTACTCTTGCATTATAGTACTTGGTTGTAACGGTCCGTGCAAAAACTATGTTTCTAGCGCCATCTGTTTTGGATACAAACAGTTGGCTTACTCGACTGTAAAGAACAGTGCAAAAAACATCTTCCACCAGAACCGTAACCAAATTAAATTGTGGGTTACACCACTTCTGCGCTGATAGCCTCATATGTACGTTGAATTCCTTTGGTACATATGTATGTGTATATGGGCCAAATGTGGAACAACCTTACTAAAAAATTTAAATTTCTGTAACACATTTCGCAAAGAAGTGATATACAATTTTAATACATTCATAATTAAAAATCAGCCGCATTTAGAGCCCACTCTTAAAAAATACTTTAGTTCGCCTAAAACTGTAAAATTAAGTCCACTAAAATCGCATAAGACAAAAAGTCACAGGCTGAGTTCCAAAACTTCATAATACTTTGCACTCAAAGTCAAAAATGTATCATCAAAATTTAACGATCCACAGTTTGCGTATTGGTAACGTTTCGAAAATTTTTTTGCTGCACTTTGGGACATGGTTGTGTTGTAGAATGCATTGAAAAAAGCGAGTTGCGTTTTAACGTTTTTTTAGGTTAGCTCTTGTTTTCAAGATATACCGTTATTTCGAAAAAGAAGGAGGTTGCACAACATATCGAGCCATAACCGCAGAAAAAGCTTAAGTGACAAAAATTAAATTTTACAGGAGAAGGTTTTTTTTATTATAAAAAAAAAAGAAAACATACTAGAAATGGCGCTTGAGCTAAAATTGTTTTTGCTATAAAATCATAACGGTGGCTTGTATGACCATAACATTTTAGGAGATGATGCAAGTTTCGCCAATTAGTTTGTTTATTAAAAAAACGAAAATTGAAAATGATGTCGCTTGAGCTACTTCTGCGGATATGGCTCGATATATTCGCGTAAGTTTATTAAAATTTCTAAAAAAAAACCGAAATTCCGCAATAAAATTTCCTTTAAGAAAGGAGCTAGCACCACTGGATTCAGCGTACTCGAATTAGGTTAAAACGACAAGTGCCCAGCTTGTCTAAAAAAAGTGTCAATTTCTATCACAGTTTAATAAGCCAAGGGACCCATATTAAGCTCACTATTGAAAACCAATTTAATAGACCTAAAACTGTAACGAGCAATGACGTGACAAAGCGCATTCTAAACATGCAGTTTTAGGCCAACTTTTCGAGCGTTGCTATCCGTATGTAACGGGATAATTCCAATGAGTCAATTGTTGCTGGTTTATTAACCCATTTAAGCCAAAACAAAAACTACCGGACAAAAAATAAAATATTGTTTATTTTATTATTTAATTCATTACATATAAACAAAACATTTTTTTTTTGGAATTAAAGAGGTGTACCCAAATTGGCACTACGGTTCCCTTAAAAAAAAAAATTAAAAAAAAAATTTTTTTTGATGTTATAGAAATTTCTGAAATTTTAGTTTATCAATAAGGTAAACATATATTGAATAATGTCAAAAACTTTGTCATAAGCCGGAAATAATGAAGTGTTCCCAAATTGGCACAGCGGGCGTAAAAGGGTTAACAGAACCCAGTGACCTTGCATAGTTGCACAGAAAATAATCGGGTATTAAATCTCACGACATCATAGGCCAATTGACAGGTCGATTTCTCGAAATTTTTGGAAATTTCAATAAGTAGTCGTATGGCACATAGTGCCATCCAGTTGTTACCACATCTCGTCCGGATCAACGTCATCCATATTTTCAAACCAAAAAAATCATTGATCATGGTGCGACAACGATCTTCACTGACCGCAAGGCGAGCTTTGGCCTCATGTATGCAGAAATAAGGTTCGATGTTGCCAACAGCGTGTAAACCGCACAAAACGGCGCATTTTTCTGGATGGTATGTCGTTTGTTTTCTCTGTTGTGGTTTGCTTATGCTCCACATGCGATTGATCTCACTCCAATTGGATTTGTTATCAAACTTTTTAAACCAAAAATGAGCCTCATCGCTGTAAACAATTTTGCAATAAAACATCGCCTGCAAGTTAAGCGAATTGCTGACTGATTATAAAAGTAAATTTAGATATAATGGAAGCGTGGTTCAACGTATACAGATCATAAATTTCAAAAAGTGGGCGCAGTATGACATCTTACCCTTTCGCATGTTTTATCTGCAATTATTTTTTTATAAATAAATATTTAACAAATAAGCGCAAAAAACTCCAAAGCCCATAGTTAAATCGCCTGCAGTAATTTCAAATGCTCTCTCATTCCTTTCTTTTTCTTTAGTTCTTTTAGTTTTGCTGTTTTTACAAAATTAAATCAAAGTATGGTAACATTGTTATGAGAATAATGGGTTGATTACAGATGACAGCACAAGTTAAGCTGCCAGCAGCGAAATCAGGCAACGCCGCTTACGTTAAAATATACAATATTTTTTTTGTTTAGTAATAGATTAAAGATAACGTGAACTTATTTCCTTCAGGCCCGTTTTCACAACTTACCGATTGCTAAAGGTAGGATTTTATTGGCGTATTAAAAGTGTTCCAATATTACAACTTAATTCACTCTAAAGTCCAAAGCCGTTTTCTGACACACTAGGTCCCTTTTCTCGGAGAAGGTCACATATATTAAAGTAAAGTTACGTCCTTTTACATTTACATTTGTTCCATAGTATTAAACTTAATTTACTTCATCGCTTACTTTAGGTCAGTGTTAACCAAGCCCCGAACGCACGTACACAAAGATGTTATGTGCTTGTGTGCGGTTGCAAACAGAAGCTGCGGTCGCTGCCGCATTGTTCACTGTGTAACAATCTATATATATGAAATTGAATTTATATATATTTGTTCCGTATAGGCGTCTAAACTACTGACCCGATCTTCATTAAATTTTTACAGTATATTACTGTCGACCAAGAAGGACAAGAAGGCTATATTAGGTCCAGATTGGACAAAGAGGCGTGGTACCTCCCATACAATTTTTTTTTTATATAATTTTTTTTATCCATTTTTTATTTCAATATTTTTATTTTTTTTTTTAATGAAATTATTGGATCCCGTGCAACGCCGGGTACCCGGGCCAGCTAGTATAAAATATTTATTAAAAAAAAACATCAGCAAACAAGCGTGCGTGGTGTTGCTTTCACAAAGCTTGAGCAGAGACTGATGTTTTGAAACAGTGATGTCAGCGTCATACACAATTGTGTAAATTAATTCACACACATTCTTCACACGCATTCTTACGCTCTTTCATTTAGTCCACGAGAGTACACAATTAGTAGTCGATTACCAAGCGACGGGTCAGCGCTGCCAGAAGTAAGATTTTACCTTATTTTTTAAGATTTTTTAACCGAAAAAAGATTTTAAGATTTTTTCCCCAAAAACAAGATTTTTTGTTTCTTTGTTCCCATTTGAAAATTTTTAAACTTAATAATGCAACCTTGCGGTTTACTGGACAAACAAAATACTTAAGGCCCAACCATAATGTGCTTAAGTTGGCTTAAGCAAATATACGAATACATGTTAATCATATGAGGCTAGCCATATTGAACTTAAGGAAACTTTTTGCTTAAGCAAGGTGCGAAACTGATCGCACATTCCGTACGGAATCAAATGTTGGTTGATTTTATTTTTGTTTTTTTTTTTAATACATTTGAGAGACTTTTTGTTAATTTTTGACAGTAGGTTAAGCAACGCTATACATATTATGGTTGGGCCTTTAAAAAGCAACCTCTGTTTGGCGTTCAAGGGTGATTAGTCAGGTGTAAGTTTTGCGCGCTTTTTATTTTGCAAAAACAGAAAATTAGTATTGTGGTTATTTTGTTGAACTATTTTATGGTTTTTAATCCAAATTTTTAATAATTTTAATTAGGCTTAAGTTCATTAAATTTAATTTTCATTAAATTATTTTTATGAAGAAAGGAATTTTACAACATGAAAATTAATTAAAATTGTTATTGATAATCTTTCATTTTTGACCGTGGCCGGGGCTCGAACCCGGGCCGGCAGGTTACCATGACATGTTTCGATCGCAACCACTCGATCTCCTCAGATGGATTTGCCGTTTTACACTCGCAGCCATCGACGACTGCTGACGTCAATAGTCAAACATCAATCCTTAAACCAAATTGTATTTTAACCTTTGGTAGATCGAAGTTTGCTTTTTTGAATGATTATCCATTTTAATTGATTTTACATGTTCTTCCTTAATTCTGTTTTTTCGTACCTTTGTCAAGAATTTTTCCTGAAGTCCAAAGTACATTTTTTGTTTTTTCATTTTTTTGTCTTTCTTTTTCTTGTTGACCTTTTTCAGCACAACTTGAAGGACAAATGAATACATAGAGCCCGTGCCTTAGCTTTAACAATAATTAGTATTGTGGTTATTTTGTTGAACTATTTTATGGTTTTTAATCCAAATTTTTAATAATTTTAATTAGGCTTAAGTTTATTAAATTTAATTTTCATTAAATTATTTTTATGAAGAAAGGAATTTTACAACATGAAAATTAATTAAAATTGTTATTGATAATCTTTAATTTTTGACCGTGGCCGGGGCTCGAACCCAGGCCGGCAGGTTACCATGACATGTTTCGATCGCAACCACTCGATCTCCTCAGATGGATTTGCCGTTTTACACTCGCAGCCATCGACGACTGCTGACGTCAATAGTCAAACATCAATCCTTAAACCAAATTGTATTTTAACCTTTGGTAGATCGAAGTTTGCTTTTTTGAATGATTATCCATTTTAATTGATTTTACATGTTCTTCCTTACTTCTGTTTTTTCGTACCTTTGTCAAGAATTTTTCCTGAAGTCCAAAGTACATTTTTTGTTTTTTCATTTTTTTGTCTTTCTTTTTCTTGTTGACCTTTTTCAGCACAACTTGAAGGACAAATGAATACATAGAGCCCGTGCCTTAGCTTTAACAATAATTAGTATTGTGGTTATTTTGTTGAACTATTTTATGGTTTTTAATCCAAATTTTTAATAATTTTAATTAGGCTTAAGTTCATTAAATTTAATTTTCATTAAATTATTTTTATGAAGAAAGGAATTTTACAACATGAAAATTAAATAAAATTGTTATTGATAATCTTTCATTTTTGACCGTGGCCGGGGCTCGAACCCGGGCCGGCAGGTTACCATGACATGTTTCGATCGCAACCACTCGATCTCCTCAGATGTATTTGCCGTTTTACACTCACACGTCAGACTAATGTTCGCAAAAATTAAATAATAGCAAAAACATTTTATTGAAAAATGTTTAATCCGAAAAGGTAATTTTAAGTGCATGGAAATACGTAAAACGAAAGAATTTGACAGTTCTTTTTATTAAACTTTTAATCAAATTTTTACAATTTTTGTAAAAAAATTCTGTTTAATAGAGCATTATTTGTATAATAATTGTCATAACATTTTTTTTATTACAGAAATCTTATTGAAAAACGACTCTTAAAATTCTTTCGTTTTACGTTTTCGATTTCCATGACACCCCTGTATATCTAGATTTATATAAATAAACGTTTAAAAATGTTTAGATTTTAGAGGTATCTTTATTCAGAATACTTGTCTCTTTATTCACTAATACTAATAAAAAGCAATACAACCACAATTGACATCACTGTTTTGAAACGAACAAAGTTGTTGTATACATGTGAATTGCCGACCGTGTCTGTGTGAAAAATATGATTATAGACTGGCTCGCGAGTCTATGGAGTGGTTATGACTGCTTTAGGTTAAAGTAAAGTTTTAATAATTGAACACTTTTTACAAGGACGGTTAAAGTCTACTTTTAGCTATCGGTAAGTTGTGAAAACGGGGCTTAATCTATTACCAAACAGTCGTAGGCGTATTTTAAATTCGCCAACCATGTTAAAATTGCCATCCGTAATCAACCCAAAACTGTGTATATGTGAGAGCATAAGAAAAAACGTTCTCAAAATAAAATAGATTTAATTTCACGACAAATTTTTATGAACAATTTTAGATAAATTCGGCAGTTTGAATTTAAAAAGAAAATGCTCCATTTTCAATGACTGGTATTTTCGATTTCCGTATTCTTGATTCCGCTGTTGCAACCCCTAAAAATGAGTAAAAGTATTTAGTTGTTATTAGTTTTTTGTTTTGTAGTTATCGATTTTGGATTTAGGCCAATTTAGGAAATAAATTTTTTTTTTTTTTAATTAATACAATCAAATAATTTTCGTTGTTGGTCATAAAATTTCTGAATTCCTCAATTGAATTCATATTGAGTATTTTATAACATTCGGTTTTGCTTATTTTTAATTTGTTTAAAAAAAAAAGAAAACCAATTTTCTTTACAAATGAATCATTTTCCCTGTCTGTTTTTTTTTTGTTTTTGTTATTTTTTCATACGAAATGTATAAATATTGTTTAGAAAGGTGTGTTTTATATTGTGAACTTTTGTTATAATGATTCATTACTTTTTATTTTGATACTATGGATTTGTGTGTTTGTTTTATACAAATTAGTTTTAAATCAAAATTTGCTTTGATTTAATTTTTAGATATCGTTGTGTTAAATGCAAAAGGACGTTACTACACTTTAATATATTTTGCAGGAGAAGCAAACAACTTTATAAAACCGATAATTATTAAATTTTACGTTTATAGTATGGTGACTTATTGATTGATCGGTGTAGTACGAAATTTTCCGTGAACATGTAGTTTGAAAAAAAGGCGGAGATACTTTTGGTGCGCTAAATTTATAAAAATTTACGGCGCAAAAATAGAAAACTTTATTGTATATTTATTGGATTTTTTGTTTCAAGTTATTCTCAATTTAGTTTTTTTCCTAATTTATATTGAAAGCCATTTCCGAGTCTTTGTCAAATCCGAAGAAAACTGTACACAGAAAAAGTTCTCTAAAATTGTTTACCAATTTAAGAATTATTCAAAAATAAAATTAGTTTAAATTAAAAATTTTATCACATGAGCTAAACGTTTAGTCAAGTGAATTAAACGTTTAATTGATAATATTAATTTGTAAACTGGTGCAAATTAAATAAATTTATTAATTAATATCACAAATTTTTTATTTGAAATCACCTATAAAATGACTATTGGGCAATCAAAATATGGTTGTGGCAACAATATACAGGACGAATTTATTTAAAATTTATTTTCAGTAACTTAAATACGATAGATGGATCATTTCTTAAGAATGATTCATTTGTTTTGGTTGCTGATCATATGCTGGTGATCGTATCCTTATACCTAATAGGGATCAGTGGGCGAACCAATCCTGGTGGTTCACCGACGGTTCGAAACAGACTGGGGCGGGCATGATGGGCCCAGGATTCCAAAGAGGCTTGCCAATAAGAAAACAATACGCCACCTTCATATGTGCTGAGGAGGAGGGCAAAGGGCTTGAGATTATTTATAATGTCGGATAGCCAAACCGCTCTCAGAGCACTATCTTTTTTGGAGGTGCAGTCCAGGTTAGTCATGTACTGTTTTACGTCTCTGAACGATCTGGGGAAACACAATGACTTGAGTTTTTGTTGGGTGCCCGGCCATGCGGGCACCGAAAGGGCTGGCTGCTTGGTAAACAAGCGCGCTTGCCGTCCATTTTTAGACCCTGAGCCTTTCTTCGGCATCACTGTAGGGCTTACATTAGGGGGACGTTACAAAAATGGTCGGAACGTGAATTCCTTCACACATTGATGTCTACACTGGATTAAGAGAGTCCAAGAGATTTGTGACACTGTCCCGTGGCAAGGCAGGTAAGCTTCTTCTGCTTGAGAAGGCGGAACTTAGGCTGCTTGTTAGCCTATTTACGGGGCACTGTAGTTTTAGATACCATTAGTTAATAATAGGTAATGTATGTACCAGGATATGCAGATTATGTGAGGTTGACGACGAAACGTCAGAACATCTGCTCTGCTGCCGTCCCGCCATGAGGTATTCTAGGCGGAAACTTTTTGGAGGGCAAATGTTGCCCCAACTGAAATTTATGATTTATGCAGCGAAAAGGCTTTATACGTAGCCTGAACATGCCATGGTGAGGTAGAGAGGCTGCACAAAAGATTCTCTGGGTCGTGGTGCTTATGGTCTTCTACTACATACCTACATGGTTGCAATAACCATAAAAAGTATGCCAAAAACAGTTTTCTTCAAAAAAGTTTGGCTATTCGTAACCATAGAGGAACGAAGATATTTTGTGTATTTGTGTATTTTTGAAAACACAAATTCTAAAAATTTTTTTATGTTTGTGAAATTGTACAAAAACAAAATACGGTACACAACGATTGGGAGCAGACGAACACAAAAACTAAAATAACGTACCGATCTTGTTTTAGCGTACTAGTAGTGTACTTTAAGCGTACGTTTCTAATCATAATTTTTTTAGGAGACTTCTTGAAAAATATGTTTCGTTGCATCAATATTGGCGTTTAACGTTGTTCATTTTTCATTTCTTTAATCGATTTTCCATCAACAAGATATGGATTATTTAAATTTCTATTTATCTAATAATATTCATACATTTTCTTTCCTGTAATTTGTAATTCATATGATTTATTTATTTTTGTAATTTGTTTTGCTAAATTTATATTTTGACCATTTGCCCTGCCCCCCTAAAAACCAAAGAACAACAAGAAAACACCAACACATTTATTATTGTCTAATGATTAAAATATGCATTTGTTTTTTTGGCCGGCCTCCTAAACAGTTTGAAAATAATTTTCTAATTTAAAATAAATTTTGTTTTGTTTTGTTTGGTTTTTTTTTTTTTTTTTGCCTAAAAACATGAATATTTCATAAAGTTTTGCCAAATGCGCAAAATGAATTTTATTACAAACCACACGTATGAAAAAAAAAAATATATTTTACACTTGATTAAACCTTAAAATTAAAAAAAAAATATTAATTAGTTTTGCCATTAAATATTTATTATGTGATGGTGGTAAATTATAGCTGGCTAATAAAAGCTATTTAAAAAAAAAATTGAAGTTTTGGGTGAATAATTTTATTAATGAAGTAAATTTTTTTTTAAAACCAAATTTCATTTACCCCTCATGTAAGTGACAGGGTACCCCTTTAATTTTAAATAGGCATAAGTTACAAAAGCTATTGGTCTAGAAAGATAAAAAACTAATACATTGTTGTTGCTTTTATAATTTAATTGGTCATAGTGCATTATGTTTTTTTTCGGACGGTTTTACAGGTTAAGTTTTATTTAACACCCTTAACAGAGCGAGAGGAAACCCGGGTACCCCAAAAAGTTACTGCAATTAATATAAGAAATTAGCACTAAACTTTTGGTTTTCTTTTCTCAAATAACTTTTATAGAAATGTTGTTTCTAAAACTTATGGTCCAAATTATAAATCGCAAGACTCATGATATTGTTTAACTTTTTTATAACTAGGGGTGAGATTTTCATGCACTAAAAAATCGAAAATATGCGCTCAAAACATGCACTTAAAAAATAAAAAATATGCACTAAAAACTTAAAAAATTTCCGTAAAAAATCATTTTTTAAATAAACTAAATGACAATGCATCTTGAAAAAAATTATTTTCAGATCCCACTTTGATTCCAGATCAGATCAAAAATATTTGAAATTTATCATTAATACGATTTCTGTATGACGTGCTTAATTCCCAATTTTTCATATTTGATAAATACACTGAAATTTATTGTTGAGGGAAAGCTAGCTTCTATGCGCATTTCACTGGTTGCTTAGGCCAGCTCATCAGGAAACCTTTTCCTAAGATTTTAGAAAAGCTAAAAATATTATACGAATAAAACCCTTAAGCGAATAAGAATTTTAAACACTCAAAGTCTTACTTGTAAGTAACAATATCAAAGCTTAAACAAAACACCAACAATAAACAGTGAGTTTATCTTTTCTTTTTATTTTTTGAAACCCTTAATTTATTTTTGCAAAACGTTTTGGATTTTTTAAATTTGTAAGGCTATTTTTCCTTCCACATTGTTAATGTTACTTTCTGCAACATCAATTAATTTGATTTGAGTATTTAGTGCACTAAATACCCCCAATATGTCCGTAATTGGAAAATACAAATGCTAATTGACTTCTGTAGTGGAATTCTCGAACTTTTAACGATTACGTTAACGTTAATTTTACCGGCATAGTTTATTGACTACGGTAACAATGCAGCAATTCAGTAACTCAATTTTAACTACATAGTTAAAAATGTCAATCAAGTGGCATCTTTGTTAATTAATTAGTATATTTAACGAACACTGTCATCGAGTGCAAACAACTTCTCGTGTGGAACGACTTAAAGTACTTTCAAAACTAACAAAACCCCAATTAGGTTTTGCTAGTCTAGCGAAAATTGAAAAATTACGGAAAAATTTGAAAAAATGGCGAAAATGTTTAATATTTCAAACAAGCCATAAAATTGATTAAAAGTCGCTAAAACTATAAGGAATTGCAAAAATTCGGAATACATATTTGCAAAAATAGAGAAAATTTTTAATATTTCAAACAAGCCATAAATTTGATTAAAAGTCGCTAAAAATTGTTAAATTAGCGGAAATTCGCAAACATTTGCAAACAGCGGCTATTTATTAAAAATCGTTAAAGCTCTAAAGAACCACAGAAAAAAATCGCTTATATCGCGAACATGAAAATCGCGAAAAATTGCAAACTTGGAAAAAAAATGTAAAATTTTTTTGAAATCGCTAAATCGCGATTTTTTGCAAAAATAGCGAAAATTTTTGTGTAGAAAAGAAACCACTATTAGTTATTTCCATAAGCTGCATCTAAAATGTAATATTTTTAATGATTTTTATAAATTCCCAAAAAACAAATTATTATACGCACACTACAATAGTGGAGAGGGTATTATGCATTTGTGCTGATGTGTGTCACGCCTTAAAATATTGGTCCCACCCAGTGTTGCCAGTAAATTTTTCGAAAAAATACCTACACATGTTAAATAAAATCCGATTTTTCCCTACACGTTGAAAAAATTTCCCCTACAAAAATCACTACGCATTATTATCATTAAAATAGAAGAAAAAAACATTAGTTATAAAAAATAAATTTTATTCAAATATGTATACATATTAAAGTTTTGACATAAAATAAGTACAAAATTAAAAAAAAAAAATACATACATACAGTGACTCAAATGCAAAATCGGACAAGTGTTTGAAAGACCAAAATGTGCTCTAAACTTTAAAAAAAAATTTTATCAATTAATTGTTTTTCACTTTTTCTACACTTTATATTCTCATCTTCTCAAACAATAAAAAAAACAACGAACTTTTGCAATATTAACTGTGAATTCCGAATGAAGAACAAAAAAATATACCAACTTTTTGTGTCAAACGCATAATCGGACAAATCAAAGTATCAATGATAAAAATGACGTTTACTTAAAAACTTGGTTTTTTTCTGCCTTATTTATTTAAACAACTCTTTTCGTGTCAGTTAGCATTATTAGAAAAGAAAAATATTGGAAATGACCCCAAATGAAAAGCAATCATCTGTTGAAATTAGTCAGCTATTACTAATATTGAATTTATAGGGAAAAACTGTGACAGAAATTCCTGAATTGCTTGGAAAATGTAAGTCTACAGTCCACGACATTATCAATAGATTTCGCAATGAGTTAGGTTAACCAGAAAAAGTCGAGAAGATCAAGGTTAGATATTTAATGAGAGAAAAAAGCGTTCGATTTTAAAAGAAATCAAGCATGATCCTTTTAAAGCAGCTGAGGAACCTAAAAAGCTGTAAAAACTCGGACTAGAAAAGATAAGTGCCACAACACTATTCGCAATACATTACATAAAAACGATTTTTACTTAAGGATTTGTACAATAAGAGCCATTTATAAGCCTTACAAAAAAAAAAAACATCCAATTTGGAGATAATTTGATCAAATTTGAGACATAGGTTCTTATTGGCACAAGGACCAAGCCTTTTGAAAATGGTCCGAATCGTAGGACCACGAGGGAAGATAGGGGGAAATTTCTTCCTCTCAGAAACTATCAAACCGATTTTAATGAAATTTAAAATAAAGATAGATCCATACCTATATGGGACACATAAGCTATACAGCTTTTCAAAAATAGGACCACAAGGGGAGGTAGGGGGCAGTTTCTGCCTCTCACATACTTTCCAACCGATTTTAATGAAGTTTATTTATATGGACACATAAGCATAATGTGTTTTTAAATACTGTGGTGTAGGGCATCATATGGTCGGGCTTGACCGACTATATATTCTTACTTGTTTAATATTATTGTTGCAAAATGTATGTAAATAACGTGAATTTGAAAAATGTTAATGTGGCTTTTATTTGCCAAATTTTTTTTTTTTTTTTTGTAAAATAACTACGAATTTAAAAGTAAACAATGAAAAATATTTTGCCATTAAGATAAATTAAATACCTGACGTTAAGATAGAACATAGCAGTAAACGTTATTGTTAAAAAAGTTACTGAATAAAATTTACGTTAACTTTGCTGTTAAATATTTTTAACAATTTAAATTATGTTAAAATTGAATAGAGAATCACACTACTGATGTTATATAAATTTAATATTTCTTTAACTTTTTTAATTGCATAATTAAATTACTCTTAGTTTTTTGAATAAAATTCTGCTTTATTAAGCATATAGCTGAAACCCCATTTTGCTACTACTGGCTGCGGTAGAAGGAGAATTAAGGGATACATTTCATTTAAATTACAATATTATCAAATTGGCTTCTAAATTCTGTGAAACGCGGTATAACCCATGTGCCAAGCAAGCAGCTTGTAACAGTTTTGGATAAAATATTTTAAAGTTTTTTGTTTATTAAAAAATTTTTTTTAAGAACTTTTTTATAAAATGGAATCTAAAAAAAAATCCCTAAAAAATGTCAAAATATGCAAAAAAATGCATTTAAAACCTAAATATGCAAAAGTATGCATTTTCACCAAAATATGCAACAATATGCAAAATCAAATCAGAAAGATAATTGGTCGTCATCGTTCTTAGAATACCGACAAAAAACATGCATTTGCATGAAAATCGCATCCCTATTTGTAACCTTCACCGAAGGTAAAAAGGTAAATATATATAAGTTTGTCACTCCGTTTGATCCTTGACCCTTTTAAGTGTTCATATTCCAGATCCTTATGAGAAGAAAAGTTAAAATCAGGTTAACCGTCTATCCGTCCGAAATTCGGCCAGATTGATCCAATAATGGCTGAAATATGAGCAAAAAACCTCGACTGCCTCAAATTTCTGTCATAAAATCCCATCACTGAAAGTAACAAGGCATAAGCTAGGTTTTTTTTTTAATTTTCTGACTTTTTTGCGTTTTTACAGATAACAAGTTTTTACATGAACATCTGTCTGTCCGTCTGTTTTTCTATACATCTGGAGAACGGCAAGAGCCAAAGTTTCCGAACTAGATACAAGCATCTTGGTTCTCAATAAACAACATCTGACAAAGTTTGTGCGGGATTGGAAAAGTAGGCGTGGCACAAAATAGATTTATATGTATCTAAAGAACGGTAAGAGAGAAATTGTTCAAATTTGGTACACATAGCTTTGTTATCTATGCACAATACCTGTCTATATAAAATATGGGCTGGACTAGAGAAGTGGGCTTGGCACCTCCCGTTTAAGGACAATACAGACTTCTGTATATCTACACAAAAAGAAAAACACTCGGCATAAATAAAGTTTTTTATATTTACTTTAAGTACAAGTCGTACTTAATTAAAGTACGAGTAACACTAAAACGTACTTAAAACAATCCTAAATGGGATAACATTCAAAAATCAATCCTGGAAGTTCTTAAAATATATATGAAATTCTTAAACCAAGTAAAAAAAAGGTTGCATTTTTCGTTGGTAGTACCACCCTGAGAGTAAAATTACACAAAGTGCGTTTAATCTCATATAACTTATAAGTCTCATCTCTCAGCATTGCATTCTTTTTGCGTGTTTACACTTGTGCTGATCAAAGTTTCCTGCAGACACTACAATAGTACCACACGAATAGTTAAAAAATAATATGCTTGTTGTGTGTAGAGACAACAAAAATAATAGAACAAGACGTAAACACATTATTCAAGGCCCCTATTACGGTTCATAACTCAACTCAGTTGAGTTGTAATTAAGATAACTGGTTGTGATCAGTTGTAAGTTTTTGTTATGGTTTTGTTCACCGCAATATAGTGCCGGTTCACACACGTCAAGTTTGACTCGTCAATGCTTGAGCTTTTAGGAGAGAAAGGAAAAGAGAATGCCATTTATTTTCCTCTCTCTCCTAAAAACTTAAGACTTAGCGAGATAAACTTGAAGTGTGTGAACCGGTACATTGCAAAGTTGTAAACCATAATACAAAAGTTGAGAAATTACAACTCAACTGAGTTGAGTTGTGAACCGTAATAGAGGCCTAAATGTTTAAAAAATTAAATTGCAAGCAAGCCATTTCTTTCCTCTCTCTCCTAAAAACTCAAGACCTGACGAGTCAAACTTGACGTGTGTGAACCGGCACATAACAAAGTTGTAAACCATAATACAAAAATTAAGAAATTACAAATCAACTGAGTTGAGTTGTGAACCGTAATAGGGGACCAAATGTTTAAAAAGTTAAATTGCAAGCAAGTGAATTTAGTGAATTTTTTCAGTTATATTTGTACATTACGTCTTTAAAGTAAAAACCATATCGGGAATGATGTTGGTGTTTTATAATTAAAATTCTGTAAGGTTGATTTCAAGTACGAATCCGGGATAATATCCACTTTATAACTTTATTTTTCTTGAATCAAGCGCATTTTGAGTTTGATTCGGTATTGAATATGGATAATTAAAGCATTTCGCGATTGAAAATCCGTACTTGAATCAATCATTCTGTACTTGATTCAAGAAAATCCTTACTCACCGTACTATTAATACCGCTTCGGATTGATTTGAGTACGGCTGGATTGATTTTTCTTTTGAGTATAGAGCAAGAGCCAAAGTTTTCGAATAAGGTACAAGTATCTTGGTTACCAGTACACAACACCCGACAAAATGCAGGCGGGATAGAAGAGGTTGGCTCTTTGATATCTAAAGTAAGGTATGTATATAACTTTCTGTTTTTATTGCACCATGGTGTAGGGTATATAAGATTCGGCAAAGCCAAATATAGCACTCTTACTTGTTTTTTTTTATTATTTATTACAACAGAATTTTAAATGCATTTTTATGGAAGTTCAATATAAAACGTATTTGCAATAATTTCAAATGAAATTATCTGGTTATAACAGAAATTTCTTAAAAAAAATATTTACTGCATTTTTTCTTCTAAGTTACTTTTATGACAACTGTTTATACATGACACCAGCAAAGGTGGTTTAGTAATTACGTGTCTGTCATGAGTAGGGGGTGAATTTCATGCATTCATAATTAAAAAATTAAAGCAAATAATTTGAAATATATGGGCATTTCCACAGAAAAGTCTTCTTTTTGTCACGTTACGACATGAAGCAATTAGTCTTGTATTTTAGAACCATGTTGTTCAAATTTTTCCTCTCTTTCACTACATGTAAAGCTGGTTGCCCTTTACAAATGCAAAAAAGTAAATAATATTTTTATTATTCTTTAAGAAACAATTAAAAATGGTTGGTGTCGTAACGTGACAAAATGTAGACTTTTCTGTGGAAAGTCCCATATCCTTAAATTAAAATGCATATGCTTAATTATTAAACAAATTGTGGTCATTTCGCTGTGTTTGAGTTTCTTTGGAAAATTTTGCAATTGCTCAGAAGGTGCAGAATTTCTACCAATTCTGTGTATTATACATGACTAACATCCTTTTTTTTAATACACTTATTTAGATATCTGGGTGTTGATGACAAGAGCGTTTGCAATGGTAATCGTCAAGAATAAGAGGCTTTTCTCCAAAAATAATTTTTTTGGAAAACATAAGCACATCTTGTAAAATCTTTGAGATCAAATTACAAACAAGTTTTTCTTTCGTTGGAAAGCCAAAAGACGTCAAACACCGACTTTGCACGTGGAAAATGTTACTTCAAACTTAAAAAGAAGAGATTTTTTTTTTATTTCCTTGAAGCTTTTTTTAGCATATTCCAAACTTTTTATTCTTTTAAATTATATTTTAACTTTAAGAGCAACTAATTGCCTCAAAATATATTTAAAATTTTTTCTTCACAGTTCTGAAAATCGAATTCGAGTCAAATTAAAATTTTAACAAATTTTAAAAACGATCCTGTTTCAAAGTTCATTAAAATATTACCTCGGGGCTAATTCTGACAGTCGTGATCGATTACTTTTTCGTTTCGAAAGCAATGTTATTTCTAATTCTTTCAGTCCAGTACTAAACGAATCGAAATTATTTTTTCAGAGTTGTGAAAACTGAAATAAATGCTTTACAATCGGGCCTGTTCTGAAAATCACGTGTTTTTGAAATCACGAGCGTGATTTTGCGGTGTTTTGAAAGTCATACCGTTTTTGTGTTTCTCGCTGTGCTTTCGGCAACTGAAGATCACACCAAAACACACAAAAACGGGACACTAAAATATCACACGTGGGATATTAGTAGTCACATGTGATTTGAGCAAAAGTGATTTCAGTATTCAACTGAAAAAATAGTTTCGGTTCGTTCAGTATCGACTGAAAGAAAAAGAAACAAGTAAGAGTGCTATATCCGGCTATCCGAATCTTATATACCCTTCACCATCTTGAGGTAAGAACAAAAATGTATATAAATAATGTTCTTAAGATATAAATAAATATTAATTGAGCCACGCCAACTTTTCATTTCTTCATACCGAAGAATATGACAAAATCAAAAAAGGTATATATATATACCTAAGTCCGTTTCCACTTTTGTTAAAGTTGATCTTTGAAATTGGTTTTATAATTTTATAATCTTAAAATTGTTTTTTAGAACATAAAAAAATTAAATAAAAATAAAAAAAATTATTTTTCAGACTCGAACTCGCAACCTCATGAGTCTCAAGCGAGAAGTTAGACAACTCGGCTACAAACGCTTTTACTGAAGAAGCGTTAAATTAAAATATATTGAGTCTGCGAGTTTGTTTATTTATTTGAGCGGCATATCATGTGCATACATAATTGTTTATGGGTTTGTGTGCATAAAATTAAACGCATAAAAGTAAAACAACAAAACAACAACAACCACAAGGGATTTTTTTTTGAAAAATCAGAGGCAGTCGTGGTTTTTTGGTCATATCTCAGCCATTTGTGGACCGATCTAGATGAATTTGAATAGCAAAAAATGGTGGACTATATGTGACATAAATGTAAAACAACCTAGCCGCTATCATGTCTGGAGTCTCCGGAAAACATATATCAAACGTAAGACGGACAGACAGACATCGTTAAATCAACTTCTCTCCTCATGAGGACCAAAAATATATGTCCCTTATAGGGTCTAAGATCAATATTGTAGAAATTACAAACGGAATGACAAACTTATATATACCCTTTTCCACCTGTGGTGAAGGGTATAATAAAATTGCTTTCAAAACGAAAAAGTAATTGATTATATGAACGCTCGAATTTCACCACACCTGCTAAAAACGATAGTTTTCAAATCGATCGATTTTTATCACATACCTGTATATAAAGATAATTTCGACAATTCGGAATTTTCTGCAAACACAAAACATTAGGAGAGCGACGTATTCACCTTATGAATGTGCCATGGTTTCTAGTAAGTGCTTATGTACTCAAAAAACTGGCAACGATATGGTTAGGAAAGAGCATGTAAATTTTTTGAGGCAAAACATTTTTTGACACTTTCGGGTAGTAAAATTTCTACTAGCTAGAAGTATTCAAACAGCTGTTTGCTGTGTTTGTTTACAAAATAATCTTTTGAAAATTCGTACAAAAATAATTTTCATCATTTCTAATTAAAAAGTTTTTCAATAACATAAAATATAAATTTTTCCTAAATTAAGGATGAAAAGCCAAAACAACTAAAGCAATTCGCGGCTTTGCTTTGCTAGGTTGTAAAAGACAAATTTTGCAAAAGACAATTTTGCAAAACCTGGCTTTTTGCAGATTACAGTTAACATAACTTTCTCACATTGCTCAAACATCAAATCACCCAGAATTTTGCATCTTTTTGCTGTCAAAATGCAATTACAAGGAGTCAGGTAGTGGAGGAACATTGTAAGTCACTTGCTTACAAAGTTACACAAACGAAATTGTTTTGCAACATAGAATAATGCGCAGTGGAAAAATATTTTAACTGATATCGCGATTTCGGATTTAAAACTTTATTCCATTAAAAAAATTCTAAATTAAATTTAAATTTCTTAATTTTTTTCATAAACGTTAAATTAAAAATTAAAATTAAAATACTAAAAAATAAAAACGTTTTTTGCTCTCTTGAAAAACCATTATTTTGTCTTTTACAACATTTTTAACGGCTTTGCTTCAATTGAATTGAAGAAAATAAAATCTTGAAAACAAAAATAGCTTAAGCGACAGCATTTTCAATTTTCGTTTTTTTTAAATAGATTAAGAATTAAAAAATAAAAACGTTTTTTGCTCTCTTGAAAAACCATTATTTTGTTTTTTACAACGTTTTTCGCGGCTTTGCTTCAATTGAATTAAAGAAAATAAAATCTCGAAAACAAAAATAGCTTAAGCGACAGCATTTTCAATTTTCGTTTTTTTAAATAGATTAATTAATTGGCTTGCTCATCTCCTAAAATGTCATGGTCACATAAATTTCTTAATTTTTTTCAAAAACGTCAAATTAAAAATTAAAATTAAAATATTAAAAAATAAAAACGTTTTTTGCTCTCCTAAATGTCATGGTCACATAAGGTACCGTTACGATTTTATAGATAAAACAATTTTAGCTTAAGCGCCAACCTTCATACAAAATTTATTTAAAATATAATAATAAAAAACCTTCTCCTGTAAAATTGTATTTTAGTCGCTTTTGCTTTTTGTGGTAAGGACTCGATATGCTTTTTCATTTTTTTAAAGTAATTGGAAGAAAGATTTTGTGGTTTTTAAAATTACTTTCTAGTTGGAAGTTTCTGCTAGTTAATGAAATGAACACAACTTATGTGAATGAACAAACTTTTTTGATGAAAGCTTCGAAATTTTTTTAAATAATAGTCTAGACCCGAAACTTTTTCATGTACGCAGAATGCAAAGCGAAAAATATGTAGTCGGATGCAAAGTTTCAAAAAATTTCATTTTTTTTTTGCCTGTTAATAACACTTTTGAAATTTCCGATTTTCCGAAAAAATTTTCAAAACTCATACCTAAATGAAAACAACAAAAAACAGACTATTATAAAGTAAAGAAATAAACAAACTTTTGCGATAGAAGTTCGGAATTTGCTTAGAAAGTGTGAAAATTGTTTAAAAAATTGTGTTGTTTTGAGTTATTACATAGTTGGTTGAAGAACACAATTAATTTTTTAATAAATTTTCTTTTCTTTTATTTCTTATTTGTTTATCACAGAAATTGATTAAAATTCTAAAAATTTTCCTTTCATTTCATGTTTTAAAGGTCTTGCAAGGGGTGACGTATGAGTGTTTTCGTTTAAGGCGCATTTAAAGTAAAAATAAATTTAGTACTCATACGCCCATATTGCAACATTTGCTTTTTATAAATTTTCTTGTTAAATGTTTGTTGTTGTTCTCGTTGCCGTCTTTTTATAGATTCTCTTGTCTCGCGTCTGTTGAAATCAACGCCTGCAGAAAGAAATCAGAAAAAAATGCAACTAGTTTGTTTTTCTGTTATTGTTGTTGTTGCTGTATTTTTAGTTAAACTTTCTATAAACTTTGTCCTTGTCTATACAATGTTAAAAAAAGCATTTTATTGCTATATCTAGCTTTATGAATTTATGTAGTTGTTGTTTTTGTTAGTATATTTCTTTTAATATGAATCCTTTTTTAGCACAAAGAACAAACAACAACAAAAAAGTGTTGCAAGGTTTTCTACTTACTCATGTTTGTTGTTGGTTCTTTTATTCCTTCTGTCGTTAAGTTTTCTCTCTTTCGCTTTTGCATATAAAAAAAAGCGTTTTTGTTGTTAGAAAACACAGTTTTTTTTGTTCGTTTCATGATTATTTGCATAGTTTTGTTTGTTTATAAATGACTGTAGATGTATGTTTGTGTATGCAAAAATGCATTGAGTACAATTTGTTCTCTATTCTCAATGGTTTCGATATATCAAATGTTGCCATTTGTTTTTCTTGTTGAGTTTGCCATATTGTTTTTATTTGTTTGTGTGTTATGTTTGTGCTTTTATTTTCATTTTCGGCAAAATTAGTTGTTTTTGTTGATTTTTTTTGTGAGAGTGTATCAGTGTTTTGGGTTTTTTCATTCATTCTTTATCACTCAGACTGACATCAGTTTATTGTGGTCTCTTGATGGCTGAACATTCAAACAAAATAATGAAAATAGAACAAATAATTAAACTAAAGTAAAAATAACAAAAAAAAAAAAAATAAACATTTATACGGGTTTTTTTAGTGCGTTTCTTTAAAAATAAACAATTGAAAATGTGGTTTTAAATAACAATTGGTAAAATAAAATCAATGTGTTAAAAAAAACAATTGTTTTTCCGTTGTTTTTAATGTTAAGTTAATTATAGTGTAGAAAATTTGTGTTTATCTATGTGAGTAAGTTGTTTTTTAATCAATTTGTTTGTTGTAATTAGAAAAATAAAAATAAAAAAAAACCACTTTGATGCCAAATTAGTTTTTGTTATTTGGTTTTTTTTAAATCTTGGCCATTTAAAATCCAATTAATACTATTTCAATGTTTATACGAAGGTGGGATAAAAAGTCTCATTAAACTTAACAATTTCTTTTATTTTTTGAATGAACAATTTAAAACTGTCAATTCCAAAACTAATTTGAAAGCCCATAGACAACTTAAATTGCCAACTGTCATGTTTATGCTTCAAAGCTTTGTTTGTGCGTTGCATTTTCGGAATGCCCTCAACTTTTTTCAATTAACATAATATGTATCTATAAAAAAGTCACATTATTTTGTGTGCCTCTTTTTCTATTGCAATGTTATTAACGAAGTCTTGCAAGTGCTTTAGATTATTTTTTGGTAAAATAAAGACTCTTATAATCGTTCAGACCAACCTAATTCTGCGTGTCATGCGTTTTCTATCTTTCAGATATTCTTATGCTAATACAAAATGTTAAAAGCAAACCCAAATAGCGTGGCGTTAACAATTTGTAGTTTGAAAATTAGATTTTTACAGCACATTAAGCAGTGTGAAAAAAAACTAAATATCTTTTGTTATTGTTAAAAAGAAATCGCAATTTAGATATCGTTGGGCCAATCTAGCGGGCCAGAAAATGACCTTAAGCAAAATCGCCCAAATCAATGTGTGAAAGATCGCCCAAAACTATTCCATGCAGATATTTAGGGATTTTGCATTAGCAATATTACCCCTTTTTGGGCGATTTTTCGCCATTCTTGGGTTATAGTTCAATTTTACCATAGTTTAGAAACATTTTTTTTTTGGCGATTTTTCGTTATCTTATTCTTCAATGACATAGTAAAAAACAGCGTCAGTAAGATCTTGAAAAATAACTTTTATTTTCAGCTATTAATTTATTACACTGCTTTACAAATTTTTAATTTTAAAAATACCAAGAACGCCACATGGTAGATAAGTTAATTGGGACCTCCTGAACACGAAAAACGCTGTAATTTTTTTTCTAAGTACCGTTTTTTAGATAACTTCTGTGTATTTCGGTGTATGGTCCCACTTTAACCCTTGTGGAGAAAAGTCCGATCGAGATTAATAGCATATCGTTGGAAAGGTAATTGAATGCCTTTTCAGTCGATATGGTACAAATTTGCTATCTGATAAAAAGTGGCTGAGTCATAGCACCTCGAAGTTCAAAATTTGCCTATTTTTTACGTTTTTTTTAAAAATTTTCATTTTTATTTCGTTTTTTTCTACTTTATAGTAAAGATCTGGAATGTTTTATTTTTTTTACCAATTAGTTCAGTTAATTACCAACATTTTAAGCGTAATTTGAAAAAATGATGAAAAATAAAGTTTTTATTAAGGATTTTGTTGAACGACAATATTTTCATCTTCATTGCTCACACAGTATATTCGGCATAATTCAAAAAATTTAAATTAAAATGACGAGCGTCTTAAACTTTTGCGTTTTTTTCGGATGGATCTTCGCGAATGAGGAACCAACAATAGTCCGCCATCATTTGTTCATCCCACCAGCCTTTGTATCGTCTCTCGATTTCTTCTATTTCTTGGTGAAATCTTTCACCTTGTTCATCACTTTCGACTGAAAAGGCATTAAATTATCTTTCCAACGATATGCTATTTATCTCGATCGGACTTGGTTGGGCTCTATAAAGGTTTAAGTGGGACCATACACCGAAAAACACAAAAGTACCGTTATCTAAAAAACGGTACTTAGAATAAAAAAAATTACAGCGTTTTTCGTGTTCAGGAGGTCCCAATTAACTTATCTAGGCATGTGGAGTTCTTGGTATTTTTTGACTGTAAACCAGTGTTATTATTCATTAAAACCGCCAAAACGGCTAAGCAGAGAAGTTTTTGTTAGCGATTTCGGATTTAAAAATTCGGGATTTTCGAATTCGGAATTTTAAGTTCCGGGTTTATGACTCCAACCCAAAAAATTTTATGTATAACAACGCTGTCATGGGTACCAGGGCCTGCAAAATTCAGTTGCAGACGGCCTGGCCAAACAAGGCTCTTGGACGAAATGTTTTTTGACGACCTAATCGGCATTTCGATGGTTCGCTGTAGGACTCTCATCAAACGTGAAGCATACAGGAGAGCTCAGAAGATATGACCTGCTCGACGACCAGGACTCTGTGGCCTAGCTATGCCGCGGGGAAAACCCGCGTGCTACTTAGGATTCGTAGGAACCAGGTTAGGATGGTGACATTAATCATTACGGTTAAAAGACAGCCATGCGATAAGCTTGGGGTCAGGTTATAATGACTTCCGCAGAAGGTGAGGGCGAGGTGAAGGCGGAAACGGGTTTTCATTTTCTCTTACCTCAGGGTTCTTACAAGGAGGCATTTTGGGAGACCAGAATTGCCACACAGAAAAAAATATCTCAAAAAAAAATTTTAACAACACAGTTTGTTATTAATAAAATTTTAGGTCAACAAATTATTTATTTGATTCAATGAACAAATTTATCAAAATTAAACTTTTCAAAATAGCAATCAATAAAATATATTTAACAATGAAATAATTAAATATTTGTTCATATTCACTGAAAAAATATTTGAATCAAGGTAAATACAGTATTTTTACAACTTTTGTCAATTTTTTAGCTAATAATTCTCATTCGCTTTACAGTTTTAGTTGAATAATATCTTAAGTATTTCCAAAGTTTTTAAAAAAAGGTTTCCTGATGATCAGACCTAAGCAACCAGCGAAATGCGAATAGGAACTAGCTTCTTTTCTCACAATAAATTTTAGTGAATTTATCAAAGAATAAAAATTAGGAATTAAGCACATCATAATTTATTTAAATAGATTCGATAAACCTTTTGTTTAATTTATTCAACACAAGCTGGCCCGGCAAACGTTGTTTTGTCATATAATTTACTTCTTTTAGATGTTACAGTGTATGCATGTCAAATTTAAAGAAACCCGGTTGATAGGTTAAAAAGATATTTCGAGGGGGAGCTTTTACCGCTTTTGCCATATTTTACGCCCTAAATAACAAAATATATAGGCTATAATTACTTCCAGATGTTACACTATTTGCCTGCTAAATTTCAAGAAAATTGGTTGATTATTTAAGAAGTTATAAGGAGGGGGAGATTTTAACCCGTTTGTCCTATTTCATGCCCTATTACTTATTTCCTTTCTGATGTTACAGTATCTGCATGTCAGATTTTAAGAAAACCGTTTGATTAGTTAAGAAGATATATGAAGGAGGAGCTTTTACCCCCTTTATCCCTTTTGCCCTATTTCCCTCCAAATCACAAATTTAATGATTAGATGTTACGGTGTCTGCATGTCAAATTTTAAGAAAACCAGTTAACTAGATAAGAAGATAAACTAGACAGAAACACTACTCACGGCCCATAGAACATGCATATAAAATTTGGTCAAAATCGGTCCAGTAGTTTTTGAGTTTAGCGATCACGAACGAACATTCACGTAATTTTTATATATGTAGAGATTTCCAACAATTTATTTTAACAAATCAGGTAAATATTTTGTTGAAAAAAATTGTTTTTGGGAACAACTTTTTTTATTGACTCAATAAACTTGGTTGTTAAATAAAAATTCAACAATTATACATACAAACTTTTTAATCAATACCGCAAAAATCGTCATCGCGATTTTCGTATTCAAATATGAAAATGATTTTTTTCTGTGCATACTTGGATGTTATATCTATTGTAGGACTAAGTTCGGGTCGATCTTTCTTTTCTTTTCTTCACTGGCTCAGGATATCACAAATGGACCTCTTTAAGGACCCAAGAGAACCTTTCTCGTGTTGGCTGCCCATTGAGCCTAACCTTGTCAGCCTTAATGGCAAACATTTTACTAAATAAATGACACTTCAGATGACAGATTTTCAACAGCTGACAGCCTTGTCAGACCGGAGGTTTTAAAGCCACTAAATGGATAACTTTACCAAATCACAAATATTTAAATTTTTTAAACTCTCAATGTTCCGCATTTTTCACTGATTTGGGATAAAAAACCTACGTTCTACTTGCATTGAATTAGTTTATGAATAAATCCCTAAAAATGAGTGCAGAAAGACTGGCTGTGCAATTAAAAATGTTGAAGGTAGTATAAATTGAAAATGGAACTTTTCTATTAGGGACCATTATGCAATAAGCCGGTTGCCTCATTCCGATCTCAGTTGTAACAAAATAACTTCTTTTTTCCCAAAAGAATTTTTTCTAAACTAATTTTTCCTGTGTCTACATGAACGGCGGGAGATGCGAGTATGACAAAATAATGCTTGGTCCCTCGTTCCTTGGCATTTTAAATAGTGTATTTCGTTTCAAATCAATATAAATTGATAATAAGCAGTGATTCCATTTGCGGCGATAAAAAACAACTTTGTACATAAAAGTAATTTCGTACGAAACAAAAACAAATGAACATGTAAAAATCCTTGACCTGATTATAAAGTTTACAGGTTAAAGTGTCAGCTTGTAATGACAGTGATTGTGGCCAAAAAAAAAAAAAAAAAAAAAAAACAAAAAATTATTGATGAACAATCAGATGACAATATTTCAAATGAATAATTAAAAATGATAAAGGGTATTACAAAAAATTTTAGTTGTGTTTTTCAATGAAACTTATTAAAAATATTTACATATTTCTTTTATGGGTCAAGATGAGTTGAAACTAATTAGGAGAACTAAATTATTCGACAGTTTTAGAAAACTAAATCTACTTTTTTTGTACTAAGAATCAGTGTTCGAAAATAAACACTAAATATCGCCCCTTAGTGTTTGGTTCGGTAGATTATAGTGTTTGTGTACAAAATCATTAAAAAAATAACGTTTCCCTGTTTGTCATCTTTCGAACACAAAAATAATACTGTTTTTATTCAACTCAAAAAAAGATGAGAACATTTAATTCCGTTCGGGGGTTTTTTTTAAACCACAAACTTCATTGTGTTCGGTTCGGCTCATTAATGTCCGTCGCTTTTGGCTGGTAAAAAAACCAAACATTTTTACAAAAACAAAATACACATACGAAAAAAAACCAAAAGCCAGCGACGTAATTTTACACAAACAAAACAAACACAATACACACACAAGCCGTTCGTGGTGCGGTCGTTGCTAAAATTTTTTGTTTGTTCATTTCTTTATCAATGTAAAAAAAGAAACATTATAGAACATTAAAATATAATGTTTGTCTACAGTATCACTACAATTGTTCTGTTTTTCAACGAATAGCAGAACATTATATAATGTTCGGGACTTTCTTGAAAATAGTTACGAACGGTTAAGGGTTGTGTTCATATACACAATCACTAAACAAATAGATATTGTTCTTGGGTGTTTCAGCCGAACGCTAAGTAATGTACTGTTTATTTTCGAGCACTGCTAAGAATACAAGACTTAACTTACAGCTTGATTGGTAGTGTAATTGAAATCATTGACTCAATAAATTGAGAAAAATGTTTATGACCAATTATTCGTAAATTAAATCAAATATATTCAATTACAAGCAGTTCGTAATTGTAGTTGAGAATTTGAAATAAATGTTGATTTACTTTGAATTACTACAAAAATGTTTATGTGCATTATTTTGCTAATTATAGTTCAAATACAAATTTAACTACAATTTCAATTAAAAATTTAATTTAATTACAGCAGTTGTAATTGACTTTCGTAATGTTTAAATTTTTTATTTTTATTTACAACAAAATGTTATGGCAGTTGAATATTTTATTTTATGTTGTTGTAAGTAAAGTAAATACGTAATGAATGCATTATTTTTTACATTTCCGTAACATTTCAATTACAATTTCAATTCAAACTGCAGTTAGTAATAGTTGGGCTTTTTTATTATCAAATACGTGTAATCTATATTGATTTGTTCATTTTCAATAAAAATTACAAATAATTTTTTTAATTATTGGGTTCTAATTACAAAATCAAATAATTGTAATTAAATATTTTCATTTACAGGAAATTATAACTAAAGTAAGTGTGCAATTTAGGAGCCTCTTTTAAGGCCCCTATTACGGTTCACAACTCAACTCAGTTGAGTTGTAATTTCTTAATTTTTGTATTATGGTTTACAACTGTGCTGCGTTGCGTTGAAAAAAACATAACAAAAATTACAACTGATCACAACCAATTGTCTTAATTACATCTCAACTGAGTTGAGTTGTGAACCGTAATAGGGGCCTAAATTGAAACATTTCTGTATTAAGTACAATTTTATTTCCTTCAAACGTATGATAAAAAAAATGCATTCGTTAATTGTAATTAAGTCATATCAATTATACGCCAAACCAGCACAAAAATAGAACATTTTTAAAAATGTCCATTAATGAATCCGTCATTTTTCGTTTTTGGTTGTTTGAATGCAACAAATTAGTGAATAATTCCAACAATTGGCAATAATTATTTAACATTTTATTACACTGTTATAAATTTAATTATTCGTGGGCTTTTTGTTTTTCTGGTACACAAAAAAAAAAAAAATTTGGTAACTGCAATAATTTTTCTTTTATTTTTATTGCGTCATATATTTTTTAATATATTTTAAATTAAAATTCTCTTCTGCGGGACACAATGGGTCCAAATGTTTTAAGATCGCATTGACTGCACAAAATAATTCATTATCAGGCCTGTTCTGAAAATCACATTTAATGAAAGTGATTTGAAATCACAAGAAAGGTGTTCTGGGCATATTATTATGTGATTTCAAAACGTTCAGCTACGTAAACAACTTTTTGAAATCACTTTGTTATTTTTGCGACTATTGTACGATGACCGTCATAATAAATTACTTAAATGAACTATTCATTGTTTTGTTTATTAATTTTTTTGTGCAACAAGCTTTATTATTTACAACAAATCTCTTAAAATTAAGAAAATTCGACGACACTACAAAAATGATATTTGCTTTTGGGACTTCTGTTGTGATTTCAGGTTGGTTTTTTTAGTTGAGTTAAAGATCGCTAATTTTCTAACATGAAAGCAAAGTCAATATTTATTAAAAATCGTAAAAGCTGGAAAGAATTACAGGAAAAAATCGCTTCTATCGCGAACATCGCTAAAATTTGCAAACTTGTAAACAAACCATCAAATTAATTTGAAATCGCTAAATGGGTTAAAAAAACAAAATGTCGGATAATAACAAGAAAACAAATTTGCAAAATAGCGAAAATTTGCGAAAATTTTTAATATTTCAAACAAGCCATAAAATTGATTACAAGTCTCTAAAACTGTAAGGAATGGCAAAAATTCGGTAAAAATTGCTAAATTAGCGGAAATTCGTAAAAATTTGCCGACAGCGGCATGATAGCAAAGTCTACTATTTATTATAAATCGTTAAATCTGTAAAGAATCATAAAACTTACAGGAACAAATCGCTTCTATCGCGAACATGGCTAAAATTTGCAAAAAATTGCAAATCTTTAAACAAATCCTTCAACTAATTTGAGTTCGCTAAATTGGTAAAAAAAAAACTAATTGTCAAAATATAACATAAAAAATTTAAAAAAATTAGTTATAATTTCAAACAACAAGCTTATTGTGTTTGCTTGTGCTTTCGACTATTGAAAATCACACCGAAAAACACAAAAACGATGTGATTTAGAAAACACCACAAAATCACACGTGTGATTTTAAAAGCACATGTGATTTGAAATCACGTGATTTTCAGAACAGGGCTGTATATTTATTTTTATTTTGGCCTCCGTGTATGGTAACGTTTCCACATGCGGAGATGCTTAAAATTTTTTTTTTTTCAAAATTTCAAGACAATCTACAGATGCTGTTTCGTTTGTTCGACGTAAAGCTAAGGAAGAAAAAAGTTGCCAAAAAGAAATATAAATGACAGATGACGTTTCTTCTAGTTTCAACACAAATGTTTCCACGAAAAAAGATTTGGCGGATAGTGACCAGACGAAGACAACAAAATTTGGCTTAAACGTTGCTGTTGGAAATTTTCTAAACGGATCGAAAAACATCTCATATAAGAAAAAACGCTTTAAGAAAGTATTTCAAGAGCACCGTGTCTTTTTCATATGTGTATAAGAAAACTTTTAATAAGAAAAAAAAACTGATACAAGAAATTTTTTTTGCTATTTTATCTTACTTTTTTTTTAAGAAATAAATTCTTTATAAGAGTAAAAGATAAGAAATATATTTCTTTTAAAAAATAATTGCTTAAAGAAAAATCGCTTATAAGAATACACTTCCTTTTTTTATTTCTTATAACTATTACCTACTGTAAACAGTATTGACCAATAAAGTGATCGCAAAAATAGCATTAAAAAAAAAAAAATAACACCAAGGTGTTTATAAACAAACAAAAATTATTTACTTATTTGGGGGATTCACAAGGTGTCATAAAGTCATAAGTATTAAAATAATAACATTAAAAATACGACTGTTGTGAACAACCCCTTATAATTTTGTGTGCTATTTTGAATTTAAATCAGCTGATTTAAAACAAATATAAAAAATAAATATTAACCTAACATCAAAATATTTTTTAATTCTAATCCATGAATTAATAAATGAAATTAGATCTTATCTGACTATTTTCCATTTTTTAGACGCAAATCACAAATAAATTTTATTTTGTTTGTTTACCAAACATCAGAGTCCTAAGCCGATATAATTTGACGCCGCAAGTGTTTTGTTGCAAAAATTGCTAGCCGCACGCAGGTTAAATTCGGATATTAGCCGGATGAAATTATACCATCAACGGCGACGGCTACAAAAACTAATGAGGCTCCGCTCAGCGCAGGTCTCTTCTGATTAATTATGACAGCACAATAAACATAGCAAGCAAAGTTCTATTAATTTAAGGCACTTTTTATTAACAAAGCAACAACAATATTTTTAAACCATTGTAAAATGTTAAAACATTATGACACTATAACATGATTATGTTTATTATTAGGGAAATCATACTTTTAATTTGTACTTTACTATTGAAAAATTTATTTAGAAGTCGTAAACAATTTTTTACCACAAATTCTATATTTTTTTCATTAAATCTTCACTTGAAGCCCATTCTTCCAGGTCCGTTTCAAACAAATTAAGAGACCAAAACGTTTGTCCAATTCACCAGCTGGCATTATCGTCGTATTGACAGATTTTTCAATGTTTAAAAAAGTTTGGAGTAATTTAGACACCATGCACATTTAAGGGTTAATCTTAATTTTTGCACTGTTTTGTCTTCGTATGACTTAAGGGCATATTTTTCTACAGTTTCAAAAAAATCGACACAAAAATATAACTACAATATTTCGGTATCTTCCGGTATATGGGTAATTTCCCCAGCAGGCGCGGATTTAGGGGGGGGGGAATAAGGAAATTCCCCCCCCCCCCCCCCCCTAAATTATAAAAATATGTTTTGTTTATTTCGACAATACAAGAATTCCCAATAATAATATTTTTTATACCCACACCACAATAGTGGAGAGGTTATTATGCATTTGTGCTGATGTGTGTAACGCCTTAAAATATTGGTCCTTCCCCCCCTTAAAGAATACCGATCGACTTAGAATCACTTTCTGAGTCGAACTAACGATGTCCGTCCGGCTGGCTGGCTGGCTGACTGGCTGTCCATGTAACCTTGTTCGCAAAGTACAGGTCGCAATTTTAGAGTTAATTTGATAAATTAACTCTGCTCGTTGAATGCAGACGTGTTTTTTTTTTTTTTTTAACTCGGCATACGGTTTTTGTTTTCTTTTAACATACTTAAATAAGTTGTTATAAAATCATAATATTATTTATTAAATAAATAATATAATATCAGCGAATTGGACGCTTAAAAATAATTTTTAATTTGTGAACATAAACGTCAATAATTAAAATAATAAAAGTTATAATTTAATAAAAAAATGTATGTATGAACATACATACATAAACATACAAACATACATTTTAAGCAAAAACATTTCTTGTTTTTGTTTATTCTTCTTTTTTATTATCGGGGTTTTTAACAACAAATAACAAGAAGAGCACAATTAAACAAACTGTAAAATAAAAAAAAAAACTTATGAATGCGTACAATGCAAAAACAATTAAACATAATGAAAGAAATGCATATGTTACAGTGAGTGTTGACGAAACAAAAGTAGAAACAAAAAAAAGAATCGATGATAGCAATTACCTAACGGCTAAACCTATTACTCGAACGCGTTCCCTCTCACCTTCTTTGTTTACAAATACGGTCGATCGTATTACAATAACAAGTTTGTTAACAGCAGGCGCTGCCGCAGAGCCAAAAAAAACTTTAATAAGTGATGATACGGTTAACCCCAAAACAGCCGCTATGGACAACTCAGTAACTCAAGGAAAAATTTCTCAAAAGCCTACAGTACAAGTTGGTATGGACAGGTACATAACAGTGCTCAAACGGGGACGCAGCCCTACCTCTGCAGCAGTTGCTTCGGCCTCAAAAGTACCAACTTTTGATAAAATAAATACTCAAAATCGTTTTGCAATTCTGGAGGATGAATCCTCTGAAGCACCAAACGTCATAAAATCATCAAAGCCTCCCCCGATATATCTTAGGGAACAAAATTCAAATGAGCTCATAAAGAGTTTGATATCAGTGATAGGTGAAAATTCGTTTTACGTAGCGGCTATCAAGCGTGGTAGTATAAACGAGACTAAAATTCAAGTCAATCATGAGAATGACTTTCGCAAAGTAATAAACAACTTTGAAGCACTAAAAAAAAACTTTTATACATACCAACTGAAAAGCAGTAAAGGTCTTCAGGTAGTGATTAAGGGTATTGACTCATGTGTGGACCCAGAAGAGGTCAAAACATTCCTAGAAGAAAAAGGCTTTAAGGTAAAACATGTAGTAAACATAAAAAATAGAGAAAAAATTCCCCAACCACTTTTTCGAGTAGAGTTTGAACCCGGCGACGTTAAGCTTAAAAAAAATGAAACGCATCCCATCTATGATTTAAAATACATTCTGTACAGAAAGGTAACTATAGAGGAGCCGCACAAAAGAGGTGGTCCCGTTCAATGTTTGAACTGCCAAGAATTTGGCCATACTAAGGCATACTGCTATTTACCCCCTGTTTGCGTAGTATGTGGTGAGCTACACGGTACAGTTCTTTGCGATAAGTCTAAAACCGACCCCAACGTAAAAAAATGCAGCAACTGTGGTGGTAATCACACTGCCAATTATAGAGGATGCCCTGTATATACTATCGTCAAGCAGTCGGTTGGACCGAAAACTAATCCCCCTCAAATGCAGGTAACGAATCAAGTAAACAGTAATGATCTTCAGGCTCCGCAGCCTAGTAGTAACAGAACCTCTTATGCTAACGTTTTAAAATCAAACAATGTACCAATGCAAGGCGCTTCGTCAAGTAATGACGAAACTCCAGTTTCTAATCTAAGTCGTCTAGAAAAAACCATGGAAACATTAGTGCAAACAGTAAATAATTTTACAAACACAATGGGTAATATGATGCAGGAAATTCTTAGAATGCAATCGATGTTATTGCAAGCTATTCTTAACAAGCCATGAACTGTTTAAAAATTTGTTTTTGGAACGCAAACGGCATCCGCCAACATAAAAATGAATTAGAATACTTTCTTAAAAATAAACAAATTGATGTCATGATGGTTTCTGAAACTCATTTGACCTCAAGAAATACGTTTAAAATTAATGGTTATACTCTATATGATACCAAGGACCCTCGAGATAGAGCTTGTGGAGGTTCTGCTATATTAATAAAAAACCGAATTAAACACTACACAATGTGTGATCATCGTGAAGATTATCTCCAAGCTACGAACATTTGTGTCGAAGAGCTAAATCGAAGCATAGTTATTTCATCTCTATATTCACCACCTAGATTTGCAATATCAGAAAGCCAATATTACAAATATTATAAGTCACTGGGGCCCTGTTTCCTGGCTGCTGGCGATTACAACGCAAAACATACCTTCTGGGGGTCACGACTTATAACACCAAAGGGTCGTGTTTTGTTTAATACAATCTCTAAAATGAATTTAAATGTTGTCGCGAGCGGCCAACCAACATATTGGCCTGCTGATCCGCAAAAAATTCCAGATGTCATCGATTTTGGCGTGGTTAAAAACATCCCCACAGAAACGATTTACGTTGAAGCTTCCATAGAATTATCCTCTGATCACACACCTACAATTGTTACTATAAAAAACACCAATAGAATTGAATCTCCCTCTGGTCACATAGCGACGTCAGCTACACATATAAATTGGATAAAATATAAAAAATATCTCAGTACCCATTGCACAGAAAATATTCCGCTTAGCACACCGGAGTATATAGATCGCTCTATTGTCAATTTTGACAGTTTTCTAAAACTAGCTGTTCAACATTCCAGCATTGCCCCCAAAAAAACCAAAAATAATAAAATATATTCCTCAGATGTCGAGCGTCTCTTGTCTGAAAAAAGGAGAGCTCGTAGAGAGTGGCAATTGCACAGATCCCCTCAACTTAAGAACTTACTAAAAGACTGTACAAAAAGGCTGAGAAAGTTACTGCAGACTCAGAAAACGGCTTCTCTGGGAAAATATCTTAAGGAACTTGATGCAACTCCACAATCAGACTACTCATTATGGCGTGCAGCTAGAAACCTCAAAAGGCCAGTTGTCGCTAATCCGCCATTAAGAAACTTGAATGGAAGTTGGGCAAGAAATGATGTTCCCAGCAAAAACTTTGCTTACAAAATAAGTAGAAAAATAATGAGAACTTGACGAACAGACTACTTATTTTTCTACTAGAAGAAGTACTTATTTTTGTTCGAGATGTCCCAAAAGTAATCCCTTATAATTTAGCCTATTATAATCTAAAAAATAATATGTTTTTTTTATACTTAAAATTTTTATAAAAATATATAGTTACACAAAGTCAATAAAGTAAAAAATTTTTTATTTTTTTTTAATTTTTTTTTTTTTTTTTGTTTTTTTTTTAATTATTTTATTTTTATTTTTTCTTATTCTATTCTATTTTACTTTATTTTATTTTTTATTTTTTTTTTCTGTCTCTGGCGGGATTTGATCCCGCAACCTCGGTGATGATAGACTAGCTCTCTACCAGCTAGTCTACCGGGGCAGCGTAGTTTTTGCATTAAAAAACTATGTTTTATGACTATAATGACATTTTTATTGTCATAATGAAAATACAAATTTTTCTGTATATTTAAGATATAATAAAGTTATTATTTAATATATAACTAATAATCCAAAAAGTGGCGAATAAAGCTACAAAGTAATGAATTCTTGAAGTCATTAAAAGTAGGATTGTAAGTAAAGTTTTTGCTGGGTTGAAAAGGAAATCTGTTTGTTAATCATTTAAAACACGTATTTACCCCTAACATATCTCACGATATGGCGGTCGAGTTACCACCTGTTGCTGCTAGAGCAGCTGTTCCCCTAAGATTTGAGATAAGAGAAATCGAAAAGGCTATTTGTGATTTAAACCCCAAGAAGGCTCCTGGTTTTGATAAGATCAGCAACAAAATGCTTTTGGAGCTACCCAGCATAGCAAGGAGAATTATTCTTTTAATTTTTAATGCTATTTTACGCCTGGAATACTATCCTCAAAAGTGGAAGGTTTCCTTAGTCATCATGATACCTAAGCCAGGAAAGGATCACACAAAAGTTGAGTCATATAGGCCTATAAGTTTACTTTTAAATATATCAAAGCTGTTTGAGAAGCTGTTAGCGTCAAAATTAACCCCAATTCTAAATGAAAACAGATGTATTCCTAACCACCAATTCGGCTTTAGAAGAGAACACAGCACAATTGAGCAAACCCATCGTATAGTAAACGCAATAAGAAAAGCCTTTGAAGAAAGAAAATATTGTTCCGCTCTCTTCATCGATGTTTCTCAAGCTTTTGACAAAGTCTGGCATGAAGGCTTATTACATAAATTGAAGCTAAACTTACCAGTAAACACACACAAGCTGTTAGAAAGCTACTTAGTCGGTCGAAAGTTTATTATTAAAGAAGGTGATTATTTAAGCTCTCCTCAACCAATTGAAGCTGGAGTCCCTCAGGGAAGCATCCTAGGCCCACTTTTATACTTAATATATACTTCGGATATGCCAATAAACAACTACACCCAAACTTCAACATTTGCTGATGACACAGCTTTTCTAAGCGTGCACGAAAACAGTCAAGAAGCATCTCGATACCTACAGGATCATATATTTCAACTCGAACTGTGGCTGAAGCAATGGAGGATAAAGGTCAATGAGCAAAAATGCGTACATGTAACATTTACCTTGCGTCGGGAAACATGCCCCCCTATTAAAATCAATAATCATTTAGTGCCTCAAAATTCGCATGTAAAATACCTCGGTATTCATCTAGATCGCCGTTTAACGTGGAAAAGCCATATAGAGGCAAAATTATCTCAAATGAAACTAAAAGCCATCCAAATTCATTGGCTTATTGGAAGAAACTCTGTCCTAAGTCTCGACTGCAAACTTTTACTTTACAACTCCATCTTAAAGCCAATCTGGTGCTACGGTATTCAACTATGGGGCACTGCCTCGGCCTCTAATATCGAAAAAATTCAAAGGCGCCAAAATAAACTTCTTCGAATAATCACAGCTGCCCCTTGGTATGTTAAAAACTCAAATATTCACAAGGATCTCAATGTTCCTTTAGTAAAAACTATGATTACAAAATATGCAGTAAAATATTTAAAAAGGCTTGAACAACACCCAAATCCACTAGCTCGAAATATTTTAAACCATGGCGGCCACACTCGCTTAAGAAGAAGAGACACTGCAGCACTTACCCAATTAGATGAGCGATAAACACCTATATAAGTGAACAGAACCCGTGATGAAGAAAATTTTTGTCTGGCACTGGCAGGACGTAAAATAACGTATTAGGTTAAGATTTGATTAATTATTGTTAGTTCATATTTAAAATATGAAGATTCAATAAAAAAATAATGAGAAAAAAAAAAAAAAAAAAAAAAAAAAAAAAATTTGATAAAATTTGGGACATATGCTCCTTTTGGCACAAGGACCAAGCCTATTCAAAATAGGCCGAATTGTAGGGCCAGGAGGGAAGATAGGGGTTAAATTTCTGCCTCTCAAAAACTATCAAACCGATTTAAATGAAATTTAAATCATAGATAGAAATATATTGATGTGGACACCTAAGCTATGTAGTTTTTCAAAAATAGGACCACAAGGGAGGTAGGGAACAATTTCTGCCTCTCACAAACTTTCAAACCGATTTTAATGAAGTTTGTAAACATAGATTAATCCATATTAATATGGACACATAAGCATGATGTGTTTTTTAATACTGTGGTGTAGGGTATAATATGGTCGGGCTTGACCGACTATACTTTCTTACTTGTTTTAAATGTACAACATTTTTGGAAATCCCAGAAAGTTTTTGTTTTTTTTTTATTGAATCTCTAACGAAAATTTCAATAACTATCCAAATCTTAATCCTAATAGTTGTTTGTTAGTTATTTCCAATGAAACATTAAGTTGACTGTATTCAAATACTTATTATTCTACATTCAATCCCAGCAGGTGCCATCTTTATCCAAAGAGTAAACGTTTGACTTGAAAATGCGTGCGGTTGAATTGTTAATAAGCATTAGTATACGCAATATTTATGTATAAATGTGTTATGATAATTATTATTATATACATTTGAATACAACCGTTTTTTGGTATCACATTTTCATCATAGTCATCTTTGAATTTGAAATTTTGACATATGTGTGAATCAAAATTCTATAAGATAATTTTTGACAAAAGCACGGATTTGTCGGGGAAAAGCCAGATTTCCTTATTGTTAAGAAATTTCAACATGCAACCAAATTTTGTTAGGGAAGAATTTATTGACTTTGTTGTAAACGCATTTGAAGATGCTTCAAAGGATATTGATAATGACGTTAATGTGTCAATTGATGCGTAGGCACTATCATCAATAGTTCTTAAAGCTTTGACAAATTTTGGTCTTGACCTAAAAAAATTGTGTAGGAGTTGGAACAGATGGGTGTCCTCTGATGTCAGCAGAAAATGGACCTATTTAAAAATTCTGGAAACCGCGACAAATGCGAAACAAACGCTTTGCTATTCCCATAAATTAAACAACTCAATTTCTAAAAGCAGTAAAGTGCCATTAATACAAAAAGTTGTATCATTTGTTAAAGAAACGACAAAATTTTTTAAATATAATCATCCCATGCGAGACAAGATGGGTGGACCGTCACGACTCAATTTTGCACTTTGCAACAAGTGTACATCATAAAGCTTTGGAAAAAATATCTGAGTGGAAAGGTAGAGATACATCATCAAAAGCCTTATATTAAGGAACTCACTTAGTACTTTTGAATTTATTTGCGGAATATACATATTAAGTTTTTTTTACAGAAGCACTATATAGATCTTTAAGACTTTCATCATGTGCCTGGAAGAGAAAAGAAATAAAGCCGAAGAACAATTTAAAGCGATTTTGAAAAAGTTTAAGTTATTTGCGTTCAAATCGAGGTTCCAATCGAAAATATAAGATTTGAACGAAATAATCACATCCAAAATGTTGAAGATTGCTACCGAGTTGTAGGTTACATTCCTCTTATTGAATTATTTTAATAAGATCTCAAAACACCTTTCCCAATAGATATCCTTAATGTTTTGAACATACCTAAACTTCTACCTCAAAGTGTAATCAAGTCATATACAGATACAAAACTTTTAAAACCACAACTAGCAGATGAGCAGATTATGTTTGATAAAGAGATAAACACCTACACTCAAAATATTATGTAGTTAAATTCAAACGAAAATTCATTTTAAACAACTTAAAATTCATTAAAAAAACGGATCATTTACATTTAATTTAAAACAAATGATTTTTACATTCATTTTTATATTTTTTATTTTTTAAACTGCATATTCCTTAAAATTGAATAGTTTTTACTTTTAAAAAATATATTTTAACCGACAAAAATCAAACTACATAACAAAATAAATACGGAAAAACATTATTTTTTGGTAGTTTGTTTTTTGAATAACAAACATAAATGTTAAAAAATAAAATTATTCGTAAAACAACTATATTTTTATTAAATTTTAACAGTACGGAAAACGAATTTAATAACCCACAATCAGTTACTGTAATAATTTTATAAGTGTACTAACATCTAAACTTGAGCCTGAACTGTTGCATTGGCAACAAACATGGAAAATATCTGAAAATCTATCAGATAACGTTATAGATGCTTAAATAAACTGTGATATAGATATCTACCCAAATCTAAGAAAAATATTTTAAATTTTCGTTTCATTGCTCGTCAGTTATGCTACGAGCGAGAGGTCAGTTTCTACCCTTCGTCGAATAAAAACATGGCTCATATCAACAATGACAGAAGAAAGACTGTACTATCTAAATTTGCCTCACAAGGAAATCATAAGTTGCTTATTTAAAAAGATTAATTTATTTTAATTTTTATTGAATTGATCTTATAAATATTTTATTTAACCTTATTGTTTTGTTTTTTTAATATTATTTTTAATAAACTTTTAAAAACAGATTTTTTATTTTCTTGTATCATAAACAATTTCCAACAAAAAACAACCTACTTAAAACTACAATAAATGTTGGAAGAATTCCAATCAATTGTAGTGGGGAATGTAAGGAGAGATAAACTCACTGTTTATTATTGATGTTTTTGTTTTTGTGTATTGTTACAAGTAGAACTGTTGCTTATGATTCTTATACGCTTAACAGTTTTATTTGGTTAAATATCTTTAGTTTTTCTAAAATCTTTATGGATGAAGTTTCCTGATGATCTGGCCTAAGCAACCAGTGAAATGCGCATAGGAATAGCTTATCCCATCAACAATAAATTTCTGTGTTTTTTTATCAACAATAAAAATTGGAAATTAAGCACGAATAACAAAATCTTTTAAATTAAAATTTTGTAATCCCAAAAATTACTTTTGATAATTATTAAAATTTTTTGTATTTTTATGTAAAGCGCAATTAAATGAAAGAGTGGAAAAATTAGAACGACATGGGTCTTAAATACAAGCATAATTGCTAGGTGGCGAAACGTGACACTTCTGTGGAAGTGTCCATATGTCAAAATTTGACCTTTAACCTTCATGGTTTAGGGTTAATGTTTTCCGATTTTAGTGAAACCTTCAGAGTATATTTGAAATTATCTGGACTATTATATTCTGAATAAGTTTTACTTAAAATTAATCGCAATAAGAAAATTGGGCTTATACGCCAAAATATGACTAAAAAGGATTTTTTCTCGAAAATCGCAAAATATGAGTCGCAGGTACAGTAGACGCTCACAAATTAGAGCTTTCAGTAATTCGAACGTCCAGAAATTAGAATCAGTGTTTGCAATACATTAAACGCTCTAAAATTCGAATTTATAGTTCTAATTTCAGAGCGTTTTTTTTTTTTGTTATTTGAACACAAGAAATCCGCAATTTATTTTTATTCTGTTTGAACATGTAAAACTAAAAAGGGGAATTACCAAATTTTAGATGTGTTTCCTTATTTGTTGTTTTTTTGTCGCATTTATATATAGCTTTGGCTAGTTTATTTGTGAAATTCGAAACATGTGTACATATTTTGGAAGTCTCTATTAAAAAGTGAAAGTGTATCATTCGAAATGTCAAATAAAAGTAAAAAAAAACACTTTATCATCGGAAACGAAGGTCAAAATATTAGAAAAGCTTGACAAAGGGTTTGAAGGGAATATTAATGTTACGACATCTTCATTCAGCTATATCAAATCACATATAACAGCAATATTAAATGCTGTTTTCAACACATATCAGGAAGCAAGCAATAAATCTTTGCACAGCGCTGAATACCCAAATATGGTAAGTCGTCTGTATGAGTGGTTTAAAGAGAAAGCTAAAAAATATTTAGAGAGGAATATCCCTATAAAGATGAATATGCATTCCGTGGAAGCAATGAATAGTTTTCCAAATATAAGAAACGACAAGGTATTTTTAATTTTAAAAAATACATTTAATGTATTGGAGTGAATTACGTTTTGTTTTCTTGTTTTTATCAAAAAAAATTTAAGTAATTTTTATTTTCTATTCGAAATAAAAACGTCCAGAAATTAGAATAATTCAGAAATTAGAATTGCCTCAAAAACAAAGCGGTTCTAATTTGCGAGCGTCTACTGTATTGAAATATTTTTTTCATATTTTTATTCCCTATTATATCCTTAATTTCTTTAATGTGATGATTAAAAAACTCTGACATTTGTTAAACAACATTTGTAAAAATTTGGAAATGGAGTTTTGAAACTGCCGTTAAAAATATTATTTTTTTTTTGGTCATACCAGCGAAGATGTTAACGGTATCCGAAGAAAACGAAGACACAAGTTTATATACAAGTAAAAAACGGGTATATTTGAAGTACAAATTAGCTCTTATTCAAATATTTTTAAAATATGTTAATTTTGTTCCTACATTTCTTGTTCAGTGGCCTGAGGCGAGTCAATGGCCTTGGGAATTTTTAATAACTTTAACATTTTTTAACCAAATTTTGTCTTTTTTATCTCAATTTTGATTCTTTTTCATTTGATTGCAAAGGTAATTATTTGATGGCAAGATTTTTACAAAAACTGAAAATTTATTTTCCCCCCTTATAAATGCACCTTCAAACTTCAGCGTCGTAGCGGCGCTAGTAAACATTATCCTATAATCCTAATAATTTACACATTCTTTTGATATTAAAAACAAATTAAATAAAACGGCTTTCCGGAAAAAGGAGGCTATAAGCGATAACAAAGTGCGACAAAATTCAAACAGATTACTTTCTTGCACTTGAATCCATATTAAGCAAAGCTTTCAATTCCACATGCTCAGCCTTTGTGAACTTTCCGTATGTTTTACAAATTTTATTCTACCTTTCCTTAAGTCAAGATTTTTTTTAGTTAATTTTAAATAGTTTAAACCCACTGTGAATCAGTTGCTGTTTGGTTTTTCATTTAACTATTTAAAATTTGTTTGTTATAGAAGTAAAAAAAAATATATTTGACTAAATTGTGGTCTACCCTTGATAAAGAATTTATGTAAGAGAAATAAATATTTTTTGTCAAATTCTCTTAATGACATATAAGGTAAATATGTTGGTTTTCTTGTACTTGCATTTGGCGAAATGCCAAAATATTTAAGTTTAAATGGAGGTCTTGTTAAAACTAAAAATAAAATATGTTTTTAATTTAAGCAGGATTTATTTTAAAATCATTTTTTTTAAATAAGGGAGGTTGTTTTTACTAATTGGCTTTCTAAAACGTTTTGATTGGGGTTTTTTAAGCAAACTACCTTTTTAGCTCGATTATGTCGATTATGGCTCGGAATAGGTATATCAAGTTATCAAAAAATTAAAATGTATGTATCAAAGATCTGTAATGAGTACTGAAAATGTGAGTAGAGTAGAGTATTCGTTACAGCGACGAACAAAAAACCCTTCTCCTGTGAAATAGGGCTCAATATTTATTCCCATGTTAACGAACCTCATGTAATCTTTAATATCTGGTCACTTGCATTTGCGCCTAATTTAGATTATACTGATGATATTTAGAATTATAACCAATTGGTACTGCATTAACAACAATATGACATTAAAACTGCCATACCTCTTTTAACATAACATTCGAGAAATTACTGAAATCAAGTTTTCTGTCATTTCTTTCTATTCCATTCGCTCATTCATTTCTTGTAGGGTTCTTACTGAAATAATCTGGTGTCAACACAATATTTACGAATAACGAACTTATTCACAATATACAATTTAAACTTATAACCTAATTTATAACGAAAACTACAAATAATTCGGAACTCAATTCCATTTCATAACAATATTGTTACGTTTTTAATTTATAAAACGCGTTTCGACTTTCTCCCTTTATAATAAAACCTTTGAGTTCTTTTAATTACAAATCAAAATAAATACACGCAGTTATTCAACTTAATAAACTTTATTGAAAATAATTATAATGTTCACAAATTTATCCTCCATTGTTAGTAACGAACTGAACCGTTTAATGTCTCAAATCAAACTTAACTAAACATTAATGAGTTAGCCTGTATTAATAGTTCACAACCAATCTAGTAGATTCAAGAACCTTCTAGTCGATTCCAAGACATTCTGTTTGAATAACATATTTTAAAATAACTGTTATAAACTGACCCGTTGTTTTATCCCAAAATTGTGTTCAGCGATGAGGCGCATTTTTGGCTTAACGGGTTTGTTAATAAGCAAAATTGCCGCATATGGAGCGAGACCAATCCACAAGAGACCCTACAGACTCCATTACATCCAGAAAAATGCACCGTTTGGTGCGGTTTTCACGCTGGTGGCATCATCGGACCTTATTTCTTTAAAAATGAGGCCGGAGCTCGCGTTACGGTCAATGGAGATCGTTACCGCACCATGATCAATGATTTTTTGTTTGAAAATATGGATGACATTGATCCGGAGGAGATGTGGTTTCAACAGGATGGCGCTACGTGCCATACGGCGAACGCAACCATTGACTTATTGAAATCAAAATTTGGCGATAAGTTGATTTCGAGAAATGGACCTGTCAATTGGCCTCCAAGGTCGTGCGATTTGACACCTCTCGATTATTTCCTGTGGGGCTACGTGAAGTCACTGGTTTATGCTGATAAACCAGCAACAATTGACGCTTTGGAGGCCAGCATTGTTCGTGTTATTCGTGACATACGGCCAGCAGTGCTCGAAAAAGTGGCCCAAAATTGGACGTCCAGAATGCGCTTCGTCAAGAACAGCCGCGGTGCCCATATGCCCGAAATCATTTTCAAATGTTAATGTCACGTATTGATCTTTCGAATAAAAAAAAAATTTTGATTACAATTTAATTTTTTGTGTTATTTTTTACAATTTCAAGTTCTATCGGGCTTAAAAAAAACCCTTTACATCTAAATCTAAAGTCTACAATTACAGTGGACTTTTATTTACAAGATTACCTATAACTAAAACTATAAAAAATTCTAGAATAAATCTTATTTCGTAACAATATCGACCCCTACCGGCGAAAATAAAGTAAGCGCAAAAAAAAAAATTTTACACGATAGGGTTTTTTTTATTTTATTTCATATAAATTTTGTATGAATTTGTCGCTTACGATAAAATTGTTCTTGCTATAAAATCGTACCGGTACCTTATGTGACCATGCTATTTTAGGAGATGATGCAAGTGCTGCTAATAAAGTCATTTATTAAAAAAAACGAAAATTGAAAATCATGTCGCTTACGTTATTTTCGCGGTAAGGGCTCGATATGTTAAAAATGTTTATTTAAAGTAAAATATGCAAAAATATGCACGAACAATATAATTCCATTTCTCAGCAAAATGTGCAATTCATTAAAACAACTATATAATTTATTATTTAAACGTTTAGAAAAACCATTCGCATTTGCATATAAATTCGCCCCCAACTGATAACTTTAAATAGCACAGCTGTCATTGCATTTAGTTCTACGTTGGACAATAAATGTTTTAGCACTTTAATAATGTAGAAGTTTGTTGTATTCAGTATTCCATAAGCTACAGAATATCACTCACTCACTGCCAACAGAACTTTCCATATTTTTACATCATTATTTCAGTATTGACTTTACGATAAAATGAACAGAAGAAAAAACGTTATTGTTAATTTTTGTCGCTGGTTTTTCTTTTTTTGTCAATCGTTTCCCTTCTCTGCTTTCAACATTAGAAAAGTGTTATTCAAGAGTTTTGTTTGTTGCACTTTTAGAAACCTAATAAATATTTGTTAACAAATAGAAATAATAAATACTAAATGTACTTGTATTTAAAAATACTTGTAGATATTGTATAATTTTGAGGAGAAAAATATAGTTGTTAAGTTATTTACATAATTTTTTTTAAGCTGTAAGCAGTTAATATTATTATTAATATTATGCATACATATAAATAATACAGGGTGGCGCAGAATGAGCTGCTGCGCCAGATGTCAAATTTTGTTTTGTTTAAATCAGTACATATAATTTTTTAAAATTTAATCTTTTTATACAAATAGAATCTGGGAATTTATTTCTCATGGTGAGTTTCATTTAATTATATAAATTTTTTTATTAATTCGAAGGTGTATTCGAATTAATATAAAAATATACTTTAATAGTCTTATGGCCGTTTTCTCATTACATGATTATCTTTTTTCCCAACGGAAAACTGCACATTAAAGAAATTTGGTTTTCTCAATGTCTCATTTGCTTTTATCTTGTCGCAAAACTAACCAGCACTCCTCTGCCAATTATTTATTTTCTTTTTATTTGCCGTACAGATAAATTCAATCAGCTGACTCCCAACTTTTACATGTGTTTTGAGAGGTGTTGCCAACTGAAAACAATGTTTTTTATCGGTATATTGAGAAACCCAAAAGTGTTAACAGACAGTTTAACGGTCTAATAAATTTATGTTGACATTAAGTAACAGACAGTTTGTCGGTACACTGAGAAAATGGCCATTATTCTCTCAATATTTTCCAGGAAGTTTTTAAAATATTCCTTTAATAGTCTTATTACTTCAATATTTTCCAGGGACCAAAAAAAATTGTTTTTTATTTTTTAAATAAAGGTTACGGGAAAATTCCTTATTATTCGCATTTGGTTATTGTCAACCATTATCGTGTCATATTTATTTATTTTGGTTATCGTAACCAATTAAAGTAAAAAATATTTTATTTTCGTTATAAATAACTATTACATATAACAAATAATTTATTTTTTTTTGGTTAGAAATATCCTTTATAAATAAGTAAGAAAGTATAGTCGGTTACTATTTGGGGCCCATGGGCAATCATTTATTCGGCAAAAAAGTTCAGATTAATTTTAAAGTTCATTATGCCGAAGATTTTTTAGATATCTTCAGCTATATGAAATTTTTTTGTCTTAAAGTGATTTTAGAAATGGGTTTATATTATTATTGATCATTGCTCATATGCAGGGAAACCATAAATATGCAATTGTATGTTTTTCCTTGTGCGACCAATGAAGGCAGAAACAATATATTTATCGGTTTTAGGGCTTTTTATGAATTTTGGCATCGATTTTTTAATGCATATTTTTGCATATTTTACCGTTTGCAGCATTTTTTTTTTGCATAATTTAGTGAAAAGAGCCTTTAACCAGCATTTTTTAAGTTTATGGCGTATATTTTGTCTTTTGGAGGCATATTTTGATAAATGTACTTTTTTTAGATGGATACATGAGCCTTCGCAGCAAATAAAAAAAAAAATTGTTTTGAAAAATGTTGGCTTTTCTGTTTAACATATCTATCTGTATACCCTACGAGTTGCTTCAATTTAGCCATCTACATTTAATTTTTACTTGAAAATTGTAAGACAAAGCAGACAGTCATTAAAGATAAATTTTATTTTAAACTTCTTAGTTTTAATTTAAAAGATACTGTTATTCGTGCTTAATTCCCAATTTTTATTCTTGATAAAAACACTGAAAATTTATTGTTGATGGGATAAACTATTCCTATGCGCATTTCACTTGTTGCTTAGGCCAGATCGTCAGGAAACTTCATCCAAAAAGATTTTAGAAAAACTAAAGATATTAAACCAAATAAAACTGTTAAGCCTATAGTTTTATATATCAATAAAAGTTATGGAAAAATCAATTGGGATGTTTGTAATATGTACATAGAAATCTAATATATAGTATATATATTTTAGTATACCGATCAACTCAGAACCACTTTTTACTTTTGCGCAAAGTACAAGTTGCATGCAATCTTGTAGATAATTTGATCAAATTTTATAAATACATTTTAATTGTACTAGAGACGAAGTCTATATCAATAATAATTTCACATTTTCCCCATAAAAACTCTTTTCCAAATTAGACTCTTTGTGTCCGTAAACCATCTAATAACTTTTTTTTTATAAACTATTATAAATTGTATAAATTAAAAAAAGAGTATTTTGAGTTTCTTAATACGACAACATTCATTAGCCATCCTGTAATTTTTTTAATTTTGGTTTTAGGGCAACGAAAATTCGGCATATTCGAATGTAGCATCTCTGTTATTATACCCTCCACCACAATTAATTGTGAAGAGGGTATACTAAGTTTGCCATTACGTGTGAAACTTTTTTATTATTCATCTCAGACCCCATGAAGTATATATATTCTGGCTCCTTGAGTAATTCTAAGTCGATTTAGCCATGCCCGTCTGTCTGTCCGTCTGTTGAAAACACGCTCACTTTCGAAAAACTCAAAAGAAATAAAAAAAACTGGATGTCAAATTGCTTGTAGTTATCCTAAGCAGTTTGGGATTGAAATCCAGCAAAATCGGTTCAGTAGGATCAGAGCTATGAATCAAAATGTGGAACCACCACTTTAAAAAATTGATAATTTCGTTACAAAAACTAACATAAATGATTGAACATTGCACGAAATGATATGAAATTTTGCAAGTTTTCGTTTTATTCGACTGAAAAATTAAACTTTGTTTCGCATATTACATTAACTGTAAATAAAGCTCGTGGTGTTCTTGGCTTTATTAAGCGCTGGGCTAAAGAATTCACTGATCCATACATAACGAAGCAACTGTACGTGTCACTCGTTAGACCTATCTTAGAATATGGGTCAATCATTTGGGATCCGTATTACAACATTCATAATTCTCGTATTGAATCTGTCCAAAAACAATTTTTATTATTCTGTTTACGTGATCTTCATTGGAGTTACTCGACAAACTTTCCTTCCTATGTTAGTAGACTGGCATTAATAAAACTACCATCGCTCAAAAGTCGCCGTACAATGCTAAATGTATCTTTTATGGTTAATCTAATTAATGGTAATGTTTCTTGTGATTTTCTTTTAAATTCTGTAAAATTTAATATACCTGGTCGCAATACTCGTCATTATAATCTGCTTTTTGTTAAATTTTATAGAGTAAATTACGCCATTGCTGATCCTTTTTCAAGGTTATGTAGACAATTTAATTCTTTATCACAATTTGTTGATTTTTCTTTATGTTTAAATTCCATAAAGCATAAAATTATTGTTTTTCTGAACTCGTAATTTTTTATTTACATATACTCTGTAAAATTGGTTAGTATATTTTAAAATTTATAATGTTATTTATTCATTTTAAGTCAATATTGTTATTAGTCAGTAAGGATAATGTCCATTGATTAAATAAATAAATAAATAAAATAAAAAATCACACTGTGAAATTTCACGAAGATCGGTCCATAATTTACCCTAGGCCCCATATAAACCCTACTCCCGGAAAACAGTTTAGTACGTCTAAAACCGTAATTATTAATGCTATCTTAACAAAATTAGGCACGTCACAGTTTTCCAAGACTATAAATGACACTGTCAAATTTCATGAAGATTGGTCCATAATTTACCCTAGGCCCCATATAAGCCCTACTCCCTGAAACAGTTTAGTACGCCTAAAACCATAATTAATAATGCTATCATAACAAAATTTGGCATGACACAGTTTTATAAGACTAGAAATGACACTCTGAAATTTCGTGAAGATCAGTCCATAATTTACCATATAAACCCTACTTTCGGAACACAATTTAGTACGCCTAAAACCGTAATAAATAATGCTATCAGAATAAAATTGAATACTTCTTAGTTTTATAGGACTAGAAATATCACTAATAAATTTCGTGAGGATCGGTCCATAATAATCTGGTAAATTAAATGAATACGCTTAAAACCGTAAAATTTCTTCCAACTTAGTTTCATATGACCAGGAAAATTTTTATGAATTTTGTGATATACGGTTCATAATTTACCTTAGATCCCATATTTAGCAACCTTCTGAAACTCACTGTAAACGCTAAAACTAATTTCATCGTTATTTTGAAATACATTGAACTTAATGTTTTTAATACCAGAAATCACTCTCCAGAATTTTAGGATGATTGGTTCATAACTTACCATGGCTCCAATATAATTTCCCTTCCTATAAATCATTTAAGTTCGGCTTAAACTCTTACGAATCATGATATTTTATTCCAGCTAGTTAAAATTGCTAAAAAAAAAGCATAAAACTTTCTGATTGTCGGTCTATAATTTCATATTTCGTCTGCTCAGAATTGGTTTGGCGCATAGCATGGTAATTTAAAGCTAGCGAAGCAATTCTGAGCTGACGATATGTCTAAACCGCAACCAATTTTAATGCTGATGTTTGTTTTTATAAAGATAAATTAATAACAAATAGATACCATCTAGATATCACTCCTGAATTAATTGAACTGTCGGTAAAGAGTATCAAAGATTCGGCACAACCGAATATAGCACTCTAACTTGTTTTTAAACTAAAGTTAAACTTTGTTCTTTTTTTCAGATTTGTAAGGACTTTAGCAACTTATGTAACAAAACAGGTGAGACAAAAAGTTTGTATATTATAAAAATTATTTTCTTTTAAAAGTCATAAATTAGATCTTTAAACGAAGTTAAAGAACTTTGTGTATTATTGCATTCCTTTAAGGGGTGTTTTTAGAGGCATTGACTCATTCACTTGATTCACTCGGAGGGTGTTACACCATAAAGTGAAATATCCTTAAGATAATCCCTACAAACTTCATTGATTGCTTTTCGTGTTGTCTGTGAATATAAACGAAACATACGTAAAGCCAAAAGATGCGTTTAGCGAACATATATCGCTCCTTTATTACAACATAGTCATATCTTAAAAAAAATCAAACCTGGCAAAATGCGATTAAAGTTTTCAAAATGTACCTTTTTATACTGATTCGATAAAATATATTTTGCTATAACTTCGGATCAGTTTGAGATATAATGCTTATTTTTGTTTTAGATGTAAAGAAGGTATAAAGGAACACTTTTGCTTAACTTAAAATAACTTAAAATTTTTGATTTTTTGAGATATGACTATGTTGCAATAAAGGAGCGATATGTACTTTACACCATTAATTTTTTTTTTAAATTTGGGGTATTTGCTTACTTAACGTATAATTTTGTTAACAACTTGAATATAATATCTTCAATTTAAAAGGCTATTTTAAAGTTGCCGTTTTAGTCCATTTTTTTGTAAAAAGTATTTTAAAAAAATATTCGAATATTCGTCAAAAACTGTTCGAACTATTTTTTATTCTAACAGGCCTGTTCTGAAAATCACATTTTATGAAAGTGATTTGAAATCACAAGAAAGGTGTTCTGGGCATATTATTATGTGATTTCAAAACGTTCAGCTACGTAAACAACTTTTTTAAATCACTTTGTTATTTTTGCGACTATTGTAAGATGAATGTCATAATAAATTACTTAAATAAAATATTCAATGTGTTGGTTATTAATTGTTCATGCAATAAGCTATTTTATGTACAACAAATCATTTAAAATTAAGAAAATTCGACGCCACTACAATAATGATATTTGCTTTTGTGACTTCTGTTGTGGTTTCAGGTTTGTTTTTTTAGTTGAGTTAAAGATCGCTAATTTTCTAACAGCGGCATAAAAGAATATTTATTAAAAACCGTAAAAGCTGTAAAGAATCACAGGAAAAAATCGCTTCTAAATTCGCGAAAAATTGCAAACTTGAAAACAAACCCTCAAATTTATTTGAAATCGCTAAATGGGTTAAAAACCAAATTTCGGATAATAACAAAAAAAAAAATTTGCAAAATAGCGAAAATTTGCGAAAATTTTTTATATTTTAATCAAGGCATAAAAATGATTAAAAGTCCCTAAAACTTTAAGGAGTGGCAAAAATTCGGTAAAGTTTGCTAAATTAGCGGACATTCGCAAAAATTTGCCAACAGCGGCATGATAGCAAAGTCTACTATTTATTATAAATCGTTAAAGCTGTAAAGAATCAGAAAACTTACAGAAATAAATCGCTTCTATCGCGAACATGGCTTAAATTCGCAAAAAAATGCAAAATTTTAAACAAACCCTTCAACTAATTTGAGATCGCTAAATTGGTAAAAAAAAAACAAATTGTCAAAATATAACTTAAAAACGTTAAAAAATTAGTTATAATTTCAAACAACAAACTTATTGTGTTTGCTTGTGCTTTCTACTATTGAAAATCACACCGAAAAACACAAAAACGATGTGATTTACAGAACACCACAAAATCACACGTGTGATTTTAAAAGCACATGTGATTTGAAATCACGTGATTTTCAGAACAGGCCTGTAAATTAAAAAAAATGGTCGTTTGAATAAGGGATTCCAATACCGGTGTTGCCGATACCGAAATACCGGTATTACCGGCTAAAATCGAATACCGAAATACTGCGTTGAGAATACCGGGATTTTTTAGTTTTTAAATTTAGATTTAAATTTAGTATTTAGATATTTTTATTCCATAAATAATACCAAAAATACCGATAATACCGGTATTGGAATCCCTAGTTCGAATAAAAATTAGAAAAAGTTGTTCGATTATTCGAATAATTCTTGTTCGCATGACAACACTAATTATAACCATATATCTGTGGCTTGGAGCTAAAAGGGCCAATGTCAAAATGTTCACTTTTGAGAAAATTGGAATTGAAGGTTATTGTAGATGCTTTTCATAGTGACATTGGCCAGCATTTTATTTATGAACCCGTTCTGGGTTAAGTATGACTCAAGGTATATTTACACAAGGTAAACTCGTTGGCCCATATGTTTGTCAGCTGTTTACCCCTAGTTGGAACCCAAATGTCAAATTTCGTGTATATAAGACAAAATTTGTACATTTGTGCGTTTAATTGTTTTGTTTTATATGAAGACAATTTTGACAACTCGGTTCTTTTTATAGAGCAACATGTATATAATCCCAAATGAGTCTACCTTGTGTAAATCGTTACCTTAATATAAAAAGGCCCCAAGTCATTATTTTTGGAAATCCTTTTTTTTATTGATTCTTGTAGAATGGTTGCTAATACACATTCTATTAAAATTTCAAGCAAATTAGATTAAAAATAAAGAAGTTATAAGCAGAACACAAAAAGCCCTATAGCTATATTATTTCAGCTTTTATTAAGTTTTTTCCTTCTCCTGTAAAAAGTGTTTTTGATGAGTTGGGGCCTTTTTATATTAAGGTAACGAAATATACCTTGGTATGACTTAAGCTGTTTAAGCATAATGAAAGAGAGCAAGAAGACAAATCAAATGCAATGATCAAAAGAGCAAAAAAGTGACATTGGCCATTTAAGCTCCAAGCCACAGATATGATTATATCTTTTGTTTTCCTCAGGTAGTCAAAAAAAAGATGACGGTAGAGGATCATAGATATCCCACAAACTAATGGGTGATTTTTTAAGCTTGGTTCTAATAAAATCTAATAAAACACTCAAAAAATAACTTCATTTAAATGTTGCCCGCGACTACGGTTCAAATGGTCCATTCGTAAGGTCCAATTTTGCACCACTTTTTCGAGCATGAATAACACGTGTTATGTTATACTCTAAGGCTTCAACCGTGTTTGGCTTGTCCACATAGACCAACGACTTCACATAACCCCACAAGAAATAGTCAAGAGGCGTCAAATCACATGATCTTGGCGGCCAACTCACAGGGCCATTTGCTCACCAAATTCATCCTTCAATATGTCCATTGTTTCACGAGCTGTGTGGCATGCGGCACCAATTGGGGCAAAAAAAGTCGCGTATCATGGCTCGATATCGTTCGCCGTTGACGGTAACGTTTCTTCTACGGTCGTCTTTGAAGAAAAATGGACCGATGATGCCACCAGCCCATAAACCAAACCAAACTGTCGATTTTTCGGGATGCATCGCTAACTCTTGTACGGCATGTGGCTGTTCTTCACCCCAGATGCGGCAGTTTTGCTTGTTTACGTATCCATTTACCAGAAATGAGCCTAATCGCTGAACACAATTTTTCGATAAAACATTTCTCACAGAGCACGAATTTTGATAATAAATTTCAATGATTTGCAGTCGTTGCTCGTTTGTGAGTTTCTCCATGATGAAATGGCGAGTATACTGAACACTTTTCACTTTCACAGATGTAGTTTGGACACAATTAACAACCATTGCTGCCAGCCCGCAAAACTTAATTCATAAAAACTCACCTTTACTAATATGATCTCTACTAAACGTGTAGCGTTGCAAAGCTCATAAGTAATCATATCTGCATTACCCAATTTTTTACTTTTGTTCGATACTTTTCGGTCGTTCATGCCTACTTGGTCAACCCCTGTATGTGCATTTCCAAAATTTTAGCGAGGGATCAAATTTGTTTTTCTTAATTAAAATATTTCTAAAAGAAATAAAGAAGTTACGGATTTCTGGCCCGAATTGACCACTGTGCAGTTGTTAAAAATAATTCGAATAAAATTTAGCAGCATCTCTTTTAAAAAGTTGCAATTTTGTTTCTATGTAAAATACCTTAAAACAGTCCCATTCTTAAACTCCTTTTTCGACATAAAATTAAAATTTTCTTCAAATCACTCTTTTACTGTATAAAAATCTTTTTTCGGAAACATGGATGTAAGTGAATTTGTCATTTCGATTATAAAGCCTCAACCATAATGTGCTTAAGTTGGCTTAAGCAAATGTGCGAATACATGTAAATTGTATGAGGCAAACCATATTGAACTTAAGGAAACTTTTTGCTAAGTTTACTGTCATTTGCTTAAGCAAGGGCCGAATCTAATGGCCCTATGAAAATGTTTTTTTATTTTGTTTTTGTTTTTTTAAATACATTTGAGAGACTTTTTGTTAATTTTTGACAGTAGGTTAAGCAAGGCTATGTTTATTTTTGGTAGGCCTTAAGTCTTCTAAAAAGGCCTCAAAAAGAAAAAAGTGATCTCTTGATTCTATTCGCTCTAGGTTTATAAAATCAGGGCTGCCAGGTACTTTTTTGTCCTCCCCAAACCTAAAATAATGTTTCCCTAAATATCCCCCGATAGAAGCAAAAATAAGACCCTGTAAAAAATACACAATTTTTAACGAATAATTTAAACATTATTTGAGTTTTACTTGTACTTCTGGTATACAGAAATTTTAAGTGTCTTCGAATGAGATGTGCCATGCCTAATTTTCCCATTGAACTTACTTTTTGAAAGATGTTGTGTATTATTATCTACGCTATTTGTTAAATTTTGGAATACTTTTATTGTTACAGTACTCCAATGTAGAAATCCTTATTGTCATTGTAGGTGGCACGCTAAATGTCTAATCCAACCCTTTTTTATGACAGATGTCGAACTTTTACGACATTTAAAAACTTCAAAAAAAACTAAAAAAAGTAATTTTTTCGCCTTGTATATACTTTTCAAGTTTTCAATCAACTTTTCTTTACCCAATCGTCACCAAACTTCATATTAAATGTTTTTATATACGATTTAGCCTAGCCCATTGATTGACTTAAGAGTTCACAATAATTTTTTTGAACACCTCCAATACACATGAACTTGACTAGGAAAATACAACTTTTAGACTAATTGTACTTAATCGAATTATTGACAGATACTCTTCAGATAAAAAAGATTTTTTTTGGCCCAGTGATTACTGATGATATTAAGAGATGTTGCAGAAATGGTCACCCTAATGAATATGTGTGGTTCGGTCCCCATACAAAAAAAAGTTGGGCCAGTCACCCTCTAGGGTTAAAGATAAGTTGAAAAGAATTCCAAAAAAATTTTTTTAATTTTTTGCCACGCCTCTGGATACCGCCCTTTTAGTTTTTTGTATGCTTTGTCGCCATTTAAAGTCCGATCATAACATATTGCATATCGTTATTCATGGCTTGTCTATGGCTTAATATTTGCCTTGGGTGTCATTTTCATCCGACATCAAATTCTGGGCGCCACTTATGCCTTCTCGGAACTTACAACCCTAAAGGCCCATTTTTTGCACGTGGCAAGAAAGCTCTTCTTAAACTTTGTACTTCTAGCTTTTAATGTTCCCACTTTTATGCCACGCCCCAAAATTAGGCCCACTTTTCTTAACTTATATATATTTCATTGAACTTTTTGTTTTTTATATATAGCGCCGACCTTTAAAGTTCAATTTTATTTAATCGCATATCATTATTAATGGCCTCACTATGACTTCATTTTTGTGTTTGGTGACTTTGTAATCCGACATCGAATTCTGGTCGCCACTTATAACTTAAAAGGGGGGAAGGATCCCCCCTAATGTCCAATTTTTTGCACGTGGCAAGAAAGCCCTTCTAACACTTTGTATGTCTAGGTTTTAATTTGCTCACTTTTATGCCACGCCCCAAAAGTACGCCTCATTTTTTCTTTTGCACATAAATATTATATTAAACATACAAAAACAAGAAAATTGCATTAGTCAGAAAAATGTTTGCCCCTTTTAGCCACAAGAAAACCTTTAATTTGGGGTCAAAAAATCGACTTTTGGAGAAAAATATAAATGCGGTTTTATGTTTCCGTTCCAAAACAATATTGTGAGTAACATATCGAATTGACAGTGATCACAGATTTTCATCCTTTTTGCTCTAGGACCTCTAGTTTACGAAATAAATGCGATATTATGTTTTCATATAAAAAATCGTTTTTTTTTTTTTTTTTTGAGAAAAATATAGAATTTTGGTAGATATCACAGATTTTCAGCCTTTTTGCTATGGGATCTCTAGTTTACGAAGTCAAAGCGATTTTATGTTTTAATATAAAAAATCGAATTTTAAGAAAAATATAGAATTTTGGAAGCGATCACATATTTTCGTCCTTTTACATTTAATTGAAGAAACAAATGCCATTTAGAAATTTTGAAAATCGGTAATTTAAATAAATAATTTGTTTTTTTAGAATTCTTTTTTCTTCTTGTACTCTTAAATCATATCACATTTCCATGATTTTTTATATGTGTTACGATTACATAAGTTTATGTGCAAACTATTATGCATTTGCAATTGTACAACAATGATTCCAGAATTTTCCATTTTTAACACACATCCAATTTTTCATTATGTACTCTTAAAATGAATAGGACCTAAAAAAATTACAACAAATATATAAAAAAAAGAAACCAACTGCAAACTAATCAAGCTGCAAAAAACTGTAAACTGATCTAAAATACAATCAAAGTCATGGAAGAAAGTCAATAAATGTATTGAAAGCAACAACTACAACCTCAAAATGAACCAACAGCAACAACAATAAATTCCAATAATATAAAACAAATAAACATTTTGTTAAATCAAGAAATCTAGAGGATCAAATTGCAGCAAACCAACAACGGAAAAAAGCACACTGACTGGCTCTGCCCATAAGAGTTGAAATGCATACAAAATTGCAACCGTCCTATAGAGACAGTCTGGCGGATTGGCCATACTTGTAACTGAATAGAAATTTATGTAAAAAAAAATTCCAAGTAATTAATGCCAATTGATAGCAATTTATTAAAATAAAAAACGAAATCAAATAAATAAAACATCTGAACGTAAAGCAAATATATAAGCTGGTCACTACATATTGTACAGGGTATTTTTTTTTGGACGTATAGAACTTTCGATAGGGTTAACTGTAAAACTATCTACTATACGCATGAAGTGTGCTTGATATTTTTTCGCGGTATACTTCGGCAAATTACCATGCAAAGACTTACTACACCAGAGCAACGTTTGCAAATCCTGAAAATTTATTTTCAAAATTCGCGCTCTATTCGCCAATCTTATAGAGCACTTTGTCAAGTTTACGGGGCGCATAATGTTCCATCTAAGCAGATGATACGCAATACTATGAATCGATTCATGGCCATACTTCTTCGTTTGGATAATATTCATCCAAATCGGGAGCTCGTACCGTGTGTATAGAAGAAACCATTGCTGTAGACGTGAGTATGACAGAGGACTCGAATTTACTTGGAAAATTTTGAGGAAAGATCTTGGCCTAAATCCATATAAGACCCAACTGGTGCAAGATTTAAACAGAATAAACTCAATGTTGAACCAAATTTTTATTGTCACCGATAAGGCTCATTTCTGGCTTCACGGGTATGAAAACAAGTAAAATTGTTGTATTTGGTGACAGCACAATCCTCATGAGACTCTTCGGCCGATTTGTCTCTAAACCCGAAACCGGTAACAACATTACTGAGAATGGCGAACGCTACAAGCAAATGATTCGAGGTTTTTTATTCCTCATGTCATTGGCAATCATTTGGAGGAGTCTGGCGCAATATACCATACATCTCGTGAAATCATCACTTGTTGAGCCAAACGTTTGATAATCGAATTATCTCCAGAAGTGGGTGGACCTGTAAATTGGTTACCTCGGTTCGGCTCATGTAGGTATCCCTAGATTCTGTTGCTATTCAACAGAAGCTGCTGGGACTATGAACAAAGCTTTGGAGGCTAGATAGCTACGGCTCCTAAACAAGGGTTGGGTGCATAATATGTACATTTGGGGTATTTGGTAAGGACAGGTATTCACGTAAATCAATATCACAGTTTTGATTCGCATCGGTAGCATTTCCAGTTTTTTAACGATTTTTTATTGCTTCTTAAGGATTTAAGCTAAGAAGCTAAAATAAATGAGAAGGATTACAAAACGAAGATGCCGCCGCGCCATCACAAATGAAATTTAATTAGTTTGCCCTCTCAGCAGCCGAATTCTTAAAGAATACAAAATTTCAAAATTTTAGCGATGAATTTAAAAGCTAAAATTGCGGCGAATTAAATTTTAATGGCATTGCCAAATTTAGAAATGCACGTTACAGAATGGCATTCGTAACCAAAAATCGCTAAATCAACTTTATAGATTTTTAGCGATAGAGATTTAACTTTAGCGAATTACAGATTATGGCTGCAGGTTTGCCCTGCTTAAACTTTTTATTATTGTGAGAAATCTTACGCTTTTTAACTCACTGAGTTCATGAACTTAACCGACACAAATGCATTTGAGCAAGTAATCGCATGAAATTCTCATTGTATGAATGATTTCTAAGATCTCTTATTTGACCAGAGGCTTTGGTTTTAGGCCATCTTGGGAGATGCCATATAGAATCAATCCTTTAAAATGTATTGTGGTTTTAAGTGATTTCTTCTTTTGTTAGGCTTTTCCCGATAATATTTTTTTCAGAACTACCCAACCACTTCCAAAACCCATAATAACTTCCCCCTTTATGTACTGTTCCCATTTACCGTACTTTACAGTCATCACCTAAACATTTACAGTTGTATTAGCGAGAATACAAGTAAAATATTACAAACAAAATATTTCACAAAATGTCATCCGATATCATTGCACAGAGGAAGAGATGGCGGCACACGTATTTCTCGTTTGTTCAATCAAGCACTTCTGTTCAAAGTTCATTAATGTGGAACACACAAGCAAATTTCAATAAATATTTAATTGCATAAATGTTGATTTTCTGGAAAATCGAGAGGAAAAATACCAGCCTCCTAACGATAAGAATGAGAAAATTAACTTGTGAAAACATACAAATTTTTTTAATTAAATAACCGATGATTTAAGTTGTTCACATTTCCTTTTTATAGAAAAAAAACACGATATATGTATGTATAATTTAATTAAATTTAAGAAAATTAGTTTTGGTACATAATGTATATACAACATTAACTACATGTTACAGAGTACAATTCCATTTGAAATGATTCCGTTCGGAATCGGAAGAATGAAATAAACAATTAAATAAAATAGACAGCCATGTCACAGAGTACAATTCCGTTTGGAATGATTTCGTTCGGAGTCGAAGAAAACATATTTGGTTATTGATAGAAAGTGAATTTTTATAGTTTTTTGGCCTGTCAGATACAGAATGCCGTTTCCTTATGGAATTGTACTCTGTGACATGGCTGAGAGTTTTTAAAATATTAACCTCCAATTTTTTATTTACTCAATATTGGAATACATTTTGGTCCTTTGAACTGGATTCGAACCAGTGATTTATACTCCATAAAAAATGATGAAAAATATTTGTTGGCCAAATAAGGATCGAATGGCCAGATTAGATTCGATTAACAATCACCGAACACAATTCCCTTCAAACAATGTCAAATCAGCTGAGAATAAGAATGTACGTTAGGTATGCTTTGGACGCACGCTTACGTGTGGCTCTTTATACTCGACTCTTTGGTGCTTGTTAGTTCCACTTGGTACGACCTGCAAATTTAATTTAGTTGGCAGCCATTTAACAACTATTCATCTGAAGAAATTGCCTTTTAAATTCGAATCAGCAATGTTTGCCTTATTTGGATCTTCCGGTCAGATTCGATTTGACTTACGATCATCGTGCACCCGTCGTCCAGGGATCGTGTGGAGTAAAATGGAACACTACAGGTCAGTGATGACCAATTTTTTAAATAAATTATGTAAATTTGTGCAAAAAAGTATCTCGTACTTTTAAGCGACCTTTCAAAGCCAACCGAATTTGTGAAAAACAATGCCTCGAAACAAATTATACGGAAATATATCCGTCAGGTGTGCATTAGTACAGATGTGTTTTTTTTTGAACGCAATAACATGGTTGATCAAAGACAACATTTTGTTTTTGAAAGAAAAGAGCAACGTGAGGTTACTTGTTGCCTAAATTCGGAATCATACGTGAAAATCTCCGCTGTCTGGGAAAGTAGGTATCAGAACTGGGGTCTGAAGATCTACCCATATGATTAATGTAAGTTCTGCCTTACGGCCTTATCTCACGGTGCTCCTAACACCGGGACAATACAATGCATCAACCAGAACCCTCTTGAACCTTCCGCCATACAGCCGTGGCAAAAGGAGCGCAGAAACAAATAAAAATTGATTTCAATTAAAAAGTTGTGACATAAATAAAAAATTATATAAAATTTCCACCAGTAAACAAATTAATAGTGTCAATTAAACGTTTAATGCAATTGATTAAACGTTTAATTCACTTGATTAAACGTTTATTTCACGTGATTAAATTTTTAATTAAATCTGATTTTATTTTTGATTAATGCTTTAATTGGTAAACAATTTTTGAGAATTTTTTCTGAGAGCAAAGGTACCAACTGAAGAAATTTCATTTCGACACGATCCACCATAAGGTGGCAAGGTGCGAAGCATATCCAACACTCCTACTGTTCTATGCATAACAGAAACTTGGTTGCAATGCACCTCCACATCGAGCGACTTGGGTATAAACCACAGCCACCACGATACTTTAACCCAACAGCCTGTTTGGAACCGATACTTCAACCCAACAATCAGCTGGGATCCGATATTTCAGGGGCCCCCGACTCCTGTTGTGCCGAATAAACTCTTCAGTCAGCTTCTGAGACAAGGGGTCTAAAGATCAACGATTATCAGATTTTTGACTCGGCACAGTAGTTAATTATCATGAAGATTTAAAAATATCTTTTCCAAAAGGAATATCAACAGGCTACCAAGATCAAATATTCTTCTTTATAAATCTACAATACCGGCAAGATTTTACTAGAATGATTTTGTTTCATGAAGTTAAAATTTAAAAAAAAAATCCTTTTGGGTCTGCATGAACCCCTTTAAATATTCCTCTTTATTGTCGCATTATTTAATATATTAGATCACAATATACGAGGTCATCTTTATATCAAATCAAATAATTCGAACATGTTGTCATCATATCACAACGATATTTTCCCCCTTTAGGAATGATGATTTAATAAAACATAAAAAACGAATAAACGGTGGCGTTGACGCGCATTTAAATTAATGATGCCGATAAAAAGTGAAAATAAGTGCTGATTAAAATGCCAAAGAAGTTGTGATAAATGAATGAATGCAATTGAAACGTTTTTCAATAGAAAAAAAAGAAAATTTTTCAAATCCTTTTTTTTTACGTGCAGAAATTTAAAATGCATTTTTGTTTGCATTTAAAAAAAAAAACATTAAATACTATAAATTTCAATTAAAGGACTTTAAGATATTTTGAAAGTGTTTAAGTAGTCAAAATTTGATGACGAGAGTAAGAAATTAAGCTCTCTGACACTTTCTAAGAAACTGTTCGGAGCCTACAGGGAACTTATTCATCTTACGGCCAATTTCACCAAGTTCGGTTATAATTAACTATCAGTTATAGCGGTCAAAACATATTGGTAACCGGAACTATAATTAAAGGTTAGTTTTAACCGAACTTGGTGAAATTGGCCGTTAGTCGAGTTATCGCGCAAAAAAAACTTTTTGGTTTAAAGGGATTCCTTTGGGGTTTTCCTTTTTAGAGGGGATATTTTGCGGATTTTTTTTTGCAAATTTGGGGAGGATAGAAAAATGTATCTGGCAGCCCTGGTTTAGGTTAAGGCTCAGTTAGCCGAGGATCTTACCGTAAAAAAGTAAGATCAATCTATTTCTTACAGATTGAGCCAAAATACATTATCAAAATACTCATCAAGCATTGTGGTAGTATTAGTGAAAATGTGTTTGTATGTGTGACACCGACGATGCTGGATGGAAAATCAAAAAATTTAGATATGACGGCGAATATTACGTCCAGATCACGTACACCTTGAATTAGCCGGCTGGACAAGCATTTGACAAGTGTATTTGGGCCTTAAGTGTTCTAATTGCTTTACATACAAAAAAATGAAGCAGCTGATTTGCAACGTAACTGTTACTCCCGGCTAACTGAGTCCTTAGACTTTTCTTTGTGGAGTTTATAGCATCAGTCTCCGCGAGAATATTTAATCGCTGTATCTTGTACAGAATAGTTTGCTTTTCAAAAGTCAGCAATTTTTGATGAATAAATTTTTGTAATTTTTGTTTTGCATGCAAAATATAGCTTGTCGTCATCTACAATTCTTCATGCGACTTGAGCTTCTCTTCGTTTTGCTTTTAGCTAATGGTCGGGTAACTTTTAGCAACAATTCGTGCTGCCATTGGCAATCGTTCGTGCTGGTATTATCTCCTGCTCGTTTTTTTTTTTTTTTTTTTTTTTTTTTTTTTTTGGTGGGGTATAGAAGTTGTTTCCCAATAAAAAATGGAGCTTCCAACGAAAAAGGTTTGTAAGGGAGAAACATAAAAGTTTCGTTTACCATTGCGCTTACGGAAGACATGGATTTTATATGGCGAGTTCCCACTTTAAAGCAATACATTTTTGACACAAAAGGCGCATTATTCAGCGCATATAAAAATTGATAAATGTAACCATCAACTTTATACACTGAATGTTTTGATACAGTTATTTTTTAGTATTCTCCCTTACAAACCTTCTTCGTAGTAAGGGAATGTCGTAGCACTTGAAATGTTATTTTTTTATAATAAGTTGTTGAGAGTTCTTTCACTTACTTTGCTGCATTTCTGTATGTCTTATTTTTAAATGTAGCATTAGTGCTTCGCAAAACGATAAAATTTTTTATTGGGTTGTTTTATTATTATTTTTCTTACATGCTTTTTTTAAAATGATTACTGCGTCGTTTTGAGTTCTTTTAATTAAGAAATTTTTGCCATTAGTATTAGTTAATATAAAAAAGTCGGCAGGAGCTAGTGCTTTTCAACAAGTTACGTTTCGAAAACAGGGTGTTTATTGGGCTATTTTAGTTTTGGCACTTGTCAGCTTTTGGATTTTCATTTCTGTTTTAGCTACGAAAAACGTAAAATGTTGCTGCTTTTGCCAATGCCGATAGCATTTGAAACGTTAGAAGCTGGCAATCTTACATGTGATGCAAAATAATTCGGACCTGTAGTTCTCAGCTGATTTTAAAAATTAATTATTTGGCGTGGTCTTTATATCTTTGGCGTTAGGCAAAATGGCCTTAAATCAAAAACTGTAGTTTTTCTTAATGTTAAATTGAAAAATATTAATTTTGTGTATTTCATTGAATTTTTTTTTCTAAAGAGCAGATGATTTTGATTAGAAGCAGTTGTGTGAGACTTAAGCTATTGATAACAAAAAAAAAAAAAAAAAAAAAAAAAAAAATCAAAACGTGTTTTTTTTTTACTTAAGACCTTTTTGCCTAACGGCAAAGATATACAGTGGCCGACAAAAGTCTACATACGACCCTCATTTCTTCCACCTGACGAGACCAAAAGCATTATGAAGAAAAGTAATGATGCAGGTTTGTTTGAAATCTGGTTTTATTAATAGAAAACGAAAAAAAACAACTTACTTCAATATACACTTTAAAAAATATTTACAAAAAACAAAAAAATAGCATTGACAAAAGTCTACATACGGCTTGTAAGCTAACATAAAAAACTTCATTGAAACATTAAATAATATTTTTATTATTAAATTTAGTATTTGGTTGGGCCACCATTGGCATCTTTAACAGCCTGTAAGCGTCTGGGCATTGAATTAACTAAATGTTCCAATTCAATCGGCGTAATTCTTAGCCATTTTTCTTTCAGCATCTTTTTCAACATTGGCACGCTAGTAATATGATGCTTTCTGATTTTACATTCCAAAATCTCTCAAACGTGTTCAATGACATTTAAGTCCGGGCTTTGAGGTGGTGTGTGCAAATGTCGGGGGGCATAGTAAAGCAGCCATTCTTTTACAACTTGAGCGTTGTGTTTCGGGTCGTTATCTTGTTGGAAAATCCAACTCTCACCAAGATCTAATTTATTGACCGATGCTCCCAGATTTTGTTCTAAAATAGACTTATATTGAAACGGATCCATATAACCTTCGACAAATACAAGATTTCCTACACCAGATGCAGCGACAGCACCCCAAACCATCACGTTGCCACCCCCATGCTTAACAGTAGGTACTAAGTGCGTCGGATTCATCGCTGTATTAGCTTTTCTCCAAACTTTCGCTTTTCCATCACTTCCAAAAATATTGTATTTTGACTCATCTCTAAACAAAACTCGTTTCCAGAATTCAAATCCTTTGTCAAATTAATTTTGGAGAATTCCAAGCGAAGTTTTCGGTTTTATTCGCTTATAAGGGGTTTTTTGCGCGGATTTCTGCTGTGGAAACCAGTATTATTTGGGGTTCTTTGAATTGTTCGTGGATGCAGAACCGTATTTGATCTTATTGTTAGCTCTTGGGCCAGCGTTGTGGCATTCACTTTTAGATTTTTTTCCACTTATTTTATTATAAAGCTGACATCTCTGCGACTAAGCTTTTTAGGGCGACCACTACGCGGTTTATTATATATTATATTTTCAATAGAACCAGTGTTTTTAAAATTATTTAATACAGTTTCAACTGTTGCTTTACTTAAATTCAACAGTTTTGATATTTCCCCGAAAGATTTTTTCTCGTTTCTATATTTTACTACTAAGTTTCTCACATCAGTTGAAATTTATTTTCGCGAGGTCGTTGTTATAATTGAATTATGCTGGAAACTGTCCAGAATACAACCGAATGCAATTGATTTGAAATGTAAAACATGCAGAAAAGTAAATTTAAAAAAATAACGGTAATTAGCCGTTATCATCCAGCAGCAAGCAAAACACAAAGCATGACATGTTGGCCGTATGTAGACTTTTGTCAATGCTATTTTTTCGTTTTTTGTAAATATTTTCTAAAGTGTATATTAAAGTATGTTATTTTTTTCGTTTTCTATTAATAAAACCAGATTTCAAAAAAAACTGCATCATTACTTTTTTTCATAATGCTTTTGGTCTCGTCAGGTGGAAGAAATGAGGGTCGTATGTAGACTTTTGTCGGCCACTGTACATATGTAGCAGCTAGAAATTCTCATACGATTTTTAAATTTTTTTTTTTTTCAAAGTTGAAAGCTAATGTTTGATTTTAGCACACAACATTCAAAAGTACACATAACCCTGAGGTTTATTTTTTTTTAAAGATAAACAAGTTAAAAACTGATTTTTTTTCATAAAACTATTATTTATTATATTATTAAATTATTATCATTATTTTTCTCTTTACAGATTAACATAAATATTTGCGTAATTACCACAACGAACTGAAAGTGTAGCGAACGAAATAAACCGAACATAAACTAAATTAAAAGTCATAAACGAACTTTAAACATAAAAATTAAGAATTAAATTAAAACAAACGAAAAATTCAAGCGAAAGGTAACAAAAACAAAAAAAGTACATAATAATTAAAAAATACAACAACAACAAAAATAGCAAGTTATAAAGTTTTAATGAATTTTTAATCAGAAAAAAAATTAATTAACAATTATGATGAAAATGTTTTTGATTACTTAAGAGCATCAGAGAAACAGAAAAAGTTTATGCTAAAATCAACATAAAATTGTAATAAGAAGAGAGCGAAAGAGAGATAAAGTAAGTGAGCAAGTCATTTCAAATTATCAGTGTGGCCATATCCAAAAATATTTTACAGCTAAATGGACTTTAAAATAATGCTAAAAAATGCTAAAAAAAATCCTAAACTGCCAAAAAATAATGCTAAAATTTAAATTGTGTTATTTTTGGTTATTTAAGCTAATATACCTTTATATATGATTTATTTTACATAATTCATCCCTATAAACTCACATCATATCAATAGAACAAACTGATTACAAAATAACAATAAAATATTTAGTAAACATAAAAAGTCTTAAAACTATGAAAGAAATATATTTCGGTCTTTATATTAGTTCATAAAAAGTTTTTAAAGAAAAGGTACCATACCATAAGAAAAAATCAAAGGACCTTGACCTATAAATGGCTTTTATTTAGTATTTCAATAAAATTTAAAACATGTTTAATAAAAAGTTTCATTTTATAAATTAAATACGTCATCAAATTAATATTCTTCTCAAACTTCTGTAGAATCGATCGAGATATCATTATAATATATGTATGTTCTTATCGCATTTTTAAATGAGATCGTTCATTTTTTTTAAACTACCGCAACATGTTAAACCACACCTAATATAAAGTAGCAAATACATAGTCTTTAACGTCATTTTATTTCGAGTTTCCGTTTTTAAGAGATTTATACCACTAAAACTTCCTAAACTTCCTAAACTTCCGCGTTGCTAAATGGCAAAACCAAGAACTTCATTGCAAAAGAATCTAATTTACTGAATTGATTTTCATTTTATGCATTTTTATATCCATTTTTTACATTTATCCAGAAATCAACTGTTGAGTTCTTATTTAACAATTCATATGAATTTAGTTTCTGCCACTGATGTTCCAAAGTTGTAATTTCTTCTATTATTCTTTAAACCAAGGCGAATTCATGCAGGTGGCATTTTCGAATCATCTGTTAATTGTTTTTTGTGTATGCAGAATGCTTTGTTTAGAATTTGTGAAAAAATTAATTCAAATTTAAAATTTAATAAAAATTTTAATACTTGGAAAAAAAACCTATTTAAATTTTATAAAATAAAAAAGTGAATATTAAATATAAACACAATAAATTAGAAATGCGTAAGGAATAAGTGGAGCCACAATTAGTTTGCAATTGAGGAACAAGATTTACTTTCTAAAGCAATTGTATATATTTTATAAACAAAAAAAATTCCTTTTTTATATTTTCAACAAATATTTTTGACATTCACTCTAACCTTTTACAAAAACAAAATACATAGTATTTTTCAATAAAAAGGGATAGCTAGCATACCTCTATCTCATGATGCGGTCACCTTTGTGAATTCGCCTTGCTTGAAACTGTTTTCTACACAAAAAAAAGTTATTTGTTAAATTATAAAACTTTTTTGGCAATCGTTGTCAAAGCTGCATATTAATTGAGCTATAAAATCTTGGCATGTAATTCATATTTGTTTTTCTATTTCAAAAGTTATGGTATCTCTTTTCGTTTCCAAAAATTTTTCAAAATCGTAATGATCAATGTTTAAAACAATTTGATATGAAAGATCTTTTATAAGATTGTACAGTTTCTATAGCAAAAAAGTAGGAATTTGTATGTACATTCAACAAAAAAGTGTGGTAGATTTTGAGAACAAGATTACTTCAATATTCCTAAATTAAATAATGCTAAAAATGCTAAATATGTAATTGAAAAATGCTAAAAAAAATGCTAACTGCTAAATGAAAAATGTGCAGCTAAATCAGAGAAAAAAATGCTAAATCTAGCTGCAAAAATGCCAAAATGGCCACGCTGCAAATTATACACAAAAGATGTATTGCTAATAAACACACCCATTCATAAAAAGCAACAAAAAAAAAACATAAAATTTCCATTATCAAACATAAAAAATTCGCAACATAATTTTATGGTAAAAAACAACAAAAAAAAAAAAAAACATTCAGACTGAAGAAAAAAAGAGAGAACGAGTTTGAGAGTATGCTAGAGAAAGTTTAATCATAAAATTATGGTGCCAAAAAAAGAACTCATTCGATTCAGCCGAAATTTGTGTAGAACTTGTTCTGAATGTTCTAGAATTTAATGCATAAAAACGTTCTTTTTTTTTTTGATGTTCAAAACCGGCAAAAAGTGCATACACACAGTTATAGATAGATTTCTGTGTATAAGTAATCGGTTGGGTGTAGGGAGGGAGCATACATATACATATGTACCTACTTTTTTTTATTTATATATGCTCTGAGTCAGAGTGCCTGGCTGGCTCACTTCATTTTAACGCATGAGTACTAAAATAAATAAAAGAGACGTGCTGTTTATTTACTCTTTGTAAATGACAAAAGTTTTTTTTGTATCGAAAAGATTTGCCAGATTATGAAATTTATTCCCAAGGTTGAGGATTTTACAAAGAATTTTGAGAATTAAAATATTAGTACCTTGAGGCAGACATTTTATAGAGAAAAGATATACAAGTTTTAATTGTCACTGTGGATAAAGCCTTGTTAAACTATTAAAATAAAAAAGGGCAATACTTTTTTGTATCGAATAGATTTGCTAGATATGAAATTTCTTCGCCAAAATTGAGGTTTTTAGCAAACTTAACGAAAGAATCTTAAAAATGATATACATAAGGGCGCGCCTTGTTGCGAAATTATTCCGTAATCCGCCCCCCCCCCCCTTAGAAATGTTCATTATAGCTTAAAAATACGATGTGACAAAGTTATGGGTATCGGATAAAGGGAAGGCGTGGCGCCTCTCAAGTTTGAAGTGCATTTACAAGGAGAAAAATAAGTTTTTTTTCAGTTCGTATAAAAATTTTTTTAATAGTTACTTTTGCAATTAAATGTATAAGAATCGAAATGTGTACGAAATTATTTTTCTAATGATATATAAATGATAAAATTTGGTTAAACATTTTTAAATTTTCCCAGGCCATTAACGTGTCTCAGGCCACTTGAACAAGAAATGTAGGAATAAAAATAAACATATTTTAAAAATATTTGAATAAAAGCAAAAAAAAAAAAATACTTAAAATATACCCGTATTTACTTGTATATGAGTTTTTGTCTTCGTAGGAAACATAAAACCCATTTGCAAGTATACCAAAAAAAAAATAATTTTTTTTTCACGGCAGTTTCAAAACTCCATTTTCAACTTTTTAAAAATTTTGGTCAACAAATTTCCGAACTTTTCGGTCATTACTTTAGGATTGAGAATAAAATAGGGAATAAAAATATGAAAAAAATTATCTCAATACCCCCCATAGTTTTTCCTTCCCTGTGATTTTAATTTTGCGATTTTCGGGAAAAATTAATTTTTTGGCCATATTTTTGCGAATGAACCCAATTTTCTTACTGGTATGTATTTTACGAAAAACATTCAGAGAATCGGAAAACATAAAAACTAAAATCATGAAAGTCAAAGTCAAATTTTGACATATTTGCAATTTCTAATGGAAAGATAGCGAAATATTGTATATTTTTGTGTCGATTTATATGAAACTAAAGAGAAATATACCCTCAAGTCATACGAAGACAAAAAAGTGCAAATATTAAGATAAACCCTTAACTGCACTTGAGGTCAAAATGACTCCAAACATTTTGATAATACACGATGGACCTTTCTTGAATTTGAAATCAGTTTATATACCGTCGTTATAAGAATAATTTATAAGAATGTTAATTTTCTTATTCTGCCATATTGGTTGTGTACCTATGCTATATTTTTATGAATGTCACATGTATAACATTATAGCACATACAACCAATATGAATATGAATTCGGTTTTTTTAGTAATTTCAATAAACTAAACCGTTTTTGAGTTACGCGAATATATGTTGAGCAACCTCCTCCATTTTCGAAATAACGGTATATCTCGAAAACCAGAGCCAAACTGAAAAAACCGCGGGCACCACTGGATTCAGCGTCCCCGAATTATGTTAAAACGCCATGTGTCCGCCTTGTCACGAAAAAAAGTGTCAATTTCATGCACAGTGTAATTTTTAAAATGTATTTTTAACAAGGTGGTCTCTTAAATGCTCTTCTCCTGTCCAAACAAGGAGTCGGGTCCCATTTTTTATTGCTGATTCTTAAAGCAAAAATTATGAGGAATCCAAAAAAAAAAAATTAGCCGGAAAATTTAGGAGCTTCTGTGGAAAATCGGAAAATTTAATTTTCATGGGAAAATTTAAAGGTAAATTTCTAAGAAAAATTAGGAAAATTTTATTTTTCAATTAAAGCCTGATTCAATACCTTTCCAACGAGCTATCACTCGTTGCGATCGCTTTAGTAGTTTTTTTTTAAAACAACTTTCAATGAGGTCCCTTATGAAGAATTCTTCAATTTTGTCACATGACAGTGGTGTACACCACCACTAAACCAGTCACTATAAAAAAAAAAAAAAAATGTAGGTACATTATTTTTTGCTGGGCAATCGATTGAGACTATTTATTTTAAAATCGGAGAGGGGTCGTCCAAAAGGTGATCGCTTTCATATGGAATTGCTCTATATATTATTTGAGACGCATCTTTTCTTCAAACATAAGAAGTTCTGTTTTCCTTACCAAGCTTGCGTATAAATAGGTGCTCCTACGTAAACGTGTCGTTGCGTTGCGGATGAACATGCCCAAATTAAATTATATTTTGTTATATATTTTTACAAGTAAGACTGAGTGTTTATAATTCTTATTCGCTTTAAAGTTTTATTTGTTTAATATTTTTAGCTTTTTTAAAATCGTTGGAGAAAGGTTTTCTGATGATCTGGCCTAAGCAACCAGTAAAATGCGCATAGAAACTAGCTGTCCGTCCCTCAGTATTAAATTTCAGTGTTTTTATCAAAAAAAAAAAAAAAAAAAATTGGGAATTTAGAAATCTTATTAATAATAACTTTTGTATTCCCAAAAAAAACCATGGATAAATTTTTCTCTTTTAAAAAATGTTTTCTTTATTGATAAAGTGAACAGTCCGTCGAAGTACACACATTTTTTAAAAAACGCACAACAAACAAAAGCAAACAAATTTTCTGTTTTCTCTTTTACATATTTCAACACGTTTATGTATTTTTAGTAACTATCAACCATTAAGGTCAACCGCAACGTTTACGTGTCAGCAACATTTACGTATGAGTAACGAGGCCTATAGCTTTTTTTACCCGCTAAGATTGCTCAGAAGGCCTTGAGTATAAAAACACAGCAAAATATTTAGTTTCTTTCGAAAAAGGCAAAGTATCAGATCAAAAAAAAAAAACTATCTTCAGAACAGTGATGCCAACTCTTCACCAATAAAAATGGCAAAATTTTGAGTAAAAAATAGCTAAATACAAGAAGACAAAAAACATGTTTCAATATGGTCACCTCAAACAAAACTTTTGTTAAAGAAATTTTTAAATATAATTGCCTGTATTCATAAAAATATTTTTAATTTAATAAAGGCTTACAGAACACATTTACATAATAAACGTTTTTTAAATTTAGTAATCATTAAAGAATACGGCGGAATATGTTTAATTTAACCATATAATTGTCACCGCCAACAATATTATGGTTAAATTAGTCCTCAATCAAGAAGCTACAACCATATTATGGTTGCCTCTAAACATATTATGTTTAAATATGACAATAATATGTATGTTTTTATTATTAGAAAAATGCTATGGTAGAAAACCAACCATTCTATTACTTTAGTTATTATTAACTATAACATATTCGGAGGCAATCATAATATGGCTGTCGATGACAGTTATATAGTTTAAATAAACAAAAAATGCTAAAATTTTTTTTTAAATAGTTGTGTTGGAGGTGACCCTATCTAAACACTTTTTTTATCTGGGTGTAGTGGCAAAAATTGGCTAAAAAAGATCTTATTACATATTAAAAAAAATCAATATTATTATGAAAAACTTACAGAATTTATTTACTGCACTGAAATTGCACATAAAAACATAAAAAATCTTTGAATAACGAAAAACTCAAGTTATCGATAAAATGAATTTTTTTTTATTGTAAAAGTCATTTGCGTTAACTTATTAACAAAAGTTCAACGTTAAAACACAACTAACGCTGAATTTATAAAATTTTTTAGTCTAAAAAGTTTAAAAACTTGCAACAAATTTTGGTAAACAAAAACAGCTAAAAATAATTTTTTTCGTGGCCAAACATAATGAACTTTGACTAAATCTAGCCAATAAATGGCTGAATTGGCAACACTGCTTTTGAAAGACGTAAACAATTATCAAATAAAATATATTTTTTCCATATTATGAAAGAATTATGGTTTTTTTTTAGTTATGGTTGTATATTTTTAGTTTGCTGGGGAAACAGAAAACATCTGGCAACTTAAATATCAAAACATCTGTATCTTTTTGTATGTGATTCAAAGTAGTTTAATTGAATATCTAAACACTCAAGTATATTTATTTAGGGGCAATTTTACCAATTTTTGTGTACTTTAAAAATTTTATTTTTTTTTTTGTAAAATGAAAAACTTATTTGGAAAATATTATTAAAACATTTAAATTATATTAATATTTTGGATCTTCTTGAAAATTTATATCATGCTGTTGTGTTAATCAGTTAAATTTATACATATATTAGATATATTATTTTTTTATTTTTTATTTTTGCGAAACGAATCAAGAAACGTGAAAATCAAATTTGAACAACTATAGTTTTCAGTTTATTTACCATGAACTTTTTTTTACAAAACGTAACGCTTTTAGCTGAAATAATAGTTCTAGTGGGATATTTGTGCGTATCTTCAATGCATTATTTCTCAGTTTTTTTTTTTATTTTCCTAAAAGATTTTTGTCTTATTCAACAAAACTTTTCTATTAAATGCATTGAACCAAACTTTGCAAGCGGCTTGAATGGGAGAATGCTTTTTTTGAAAATTTATATTATTAAAGCGAAAAATTTTGTTTTTTTATCAACATCACCAAAACTTTTAATATCGATTATTAGTAAATTATAACATCCGCTATCTTTTAAAAAGTATGTTATCAAAGAAATTGGAAAATTTCAAACAAATTAAATTTTAAGAAAAAATAAAAAGCTTGAGCTTCAAAGATTTAGGAAAATTAAAAAAAAAAACTTTAATTCGGAACATGCACATAAAAATCCGAAAAATTCTATCGCTAAACCATTAAAAAACACAAAATCGAAAAAGTTAATCATCTTTAAAGGCCGCAGTCACCTAGTTAGACCCATTGTAATAGCACGAAAACTGTAAAACGAAACGAAGTTCTGGTTTACTCACGTCAGGTTTAGCTGAACAGTTTATCTTTAATTCTCTATTGACCCTGCGGGAACATTCATATGTTATCACCTTGTGTCATCCATTTTTTTAAACTTTAACTTAAACTCATCTAGCATAGTACGAAAATGAACGGAAAATAAGACTGACTGGTACGGTCAGGTTTATACCCCTTTCAGTTCTCTTTTTCTTTCTCTCCTAAAAACTCAAGAGCTGAGCGGTCACCAAACTTGATGTGTGTGAATCAGCACGAACTAAGCAAAATACACTTAAACTCACTGCTAGAAATGGCAGCCTGTAAGACTCGAAACAAGCATCTCGGTCGAAAAACATTATGGATTTGTTTGTAAACGGGGACGCAAAAGAACCTTTTTATAAAGTTCCTCTGTTAACGAAAGGTGTGATAATAAAGAGCCTTATATGCATATGCATACATATCGTTAGCTAAAATGCACAATACGCCGTTAACTAACAAAAATAATATATTACAGGAGAAGCAAAAAACTTTGTTAATTCGTCCATGGAATTCTTCAAACAATTTTCCAAGAAAACCATTTCATTATATTTTGTTAGAAAAAAAGTCAAATAAACACACTTGTAGTTACGTCCCTTTGTTTTTTGTTAATAAAAGCGTAATTTTTGATCGCAGAAGTGTAAAATTGTGTCAAGACATGTAGTTCAATGGCATTCATAATAATCAAGCAGAAACTCCATTTTGAATGCTTTGTTAGTTACGCCTTTTTGCATTTAAGCTGAAAATATACACATAAAAAAAATAAATTTTAATCAGGATTATTGCCCTTTTTTAATTTTCCCTGACTGTATATGCCGTATATTTTTTATGGAATGCGATACTTCGTTAAGCTTGTAGAAATATAATTCACAAAAAACGTGAGAGAAACGTGTGTAATGACATATTGAAAAAGAGAACAAGTTGTTGTCTTCACCAGCAACAACAAAAACAACAACAACAAGAACATTATAACAAAGAGCATGAGGTACAAAATTAGTTTTAAACTTAAACATTACAATTCAGATATAAATCGTGATTCTATAACGTAACAAGCGACTAAACGAGTGTAAACGGTTAAAAATTTATTTAGCGAAGAAAAAAAATTTTAAAAAAATCAAACAAAAAATTTAATTAAAAAAAGAGGAAAAAAAATTAAAAAAAAGAAAAAGATAAAAAATACAAATTCTTTTGAATAAATCAAGCAAATTTATTTTTATTTCGCTTGCAAACAAACAAGAGCAGAATTAACATTCCGCAGATACAAAAAAAAAACTGTTAAACGTTTAATAAAATAATTATTTTTTTTTGGCTTCTTCTTTTCATTACAAAAAAGATAAAAAAAAAAAATTGGGAAATTTTGCAAACCCAAAAAAAAACTTATTGAAGAAAAAAATTAATCAAATTATTGATTTACGATTAAAACCTCTTACGAAAAACCACGACTTGGTCGTTTACAATTTTGTGTTCGTGTGTGAGTGTTTCTTGTTTTATATTTTGTAGTTTTTTGTTAAAACAAAAAAAAACGACCACGTCTAAAAACGAGTGTTTTACCGATTTTTCTTCTTCATCGTCGTTGTAACTAGCAACAACAACAAAAACTGTGTGGGGTGTAAAAAAGAGTTGTATGTATCTGTATGTATGTGGATTTGTTTTTTCTTCTTCTTTAAGTTGTATTCCTGCTGGTTTTTTCTTCTTTTTAGTTATTTTATTTATTATTTGACAACGTGTTTATTTGTTGTGTGATAACACATTGAATGGCAGGGCTGGGTAATTGAGATTGAGTGATTGCTAGTGATGAAATTTATATTTATTAAGTAGAAATATGTGAAGGCCTCGTTACTCTTACGTAAATGTTTACGTTAATGATCAGCTGTTCCGTTTTCCTTAGTACTCTTACGTAAACGTGAAGTTGCGTTGCAGGGATAAACCTGATAAAATTAAAATTTGACTCCGTTTTTACGTATCAGCTATTTAAGAATTATGCTGCACCCCTAGCTCAAAAGTAATTTAACTCAAAAACTTAATATTTTAGAAATCGAAAAAACTGTTTTTGACCTAAAAAAAAAAATAGTTAAAAACAAATCTTTGGACCATTTAGTAGAAAATCCATAAAGATTATGATTTAAAAGTGGTTTTTTTAAATATTTATTCACAAGATTATGAACAATTTTTACTGCCGATTTCACCAATTTATTTAAATATAAATTTATGTTTAAAATTCGTTTTTCATGTCAAATAAAAATAAAATTATGTGAAAAACTATATTTAAATATAAATTGATATTTAAATAGAATTGGTGAAATTGGCCATTAGTTGTATCATTTTTGATAATGTATTATTTGTACAGGTTACCGACTTATTTTGAGTTATGTCACTTTAGCTGAATTCTTTTCAAGCTTTGACACTTTTGCCAAATTCTAAACTGACACAAGTCTAATTAATATAAACTCCAACAAAGATTTATTTTATCAAAAGTGTCACAATTCGAATTAAGACTATTTAGCACTCAACAGTAGGGATCTACTACCATTTTTTTTTCTCACACAACTAAAAAAAGTCACTTTTATGAATTGCAACTTTATAACAATGCAAACCTAAAAAAGGATTTATGTAGCTGTTTTTTAAGCAACAGTTAACAACAACAAAATACACTGATATTTGTTTCATCCTTCAACAATTGTATTGTGCATAGTTTAAATTTTGATTTGTGTCACTTTCGAACTAGGTGTGCGATATGTTTGTTGATAGAGAAAACAATCATTTCATCGACGTACACGGCCTTTTTTTATTTTTTTATACAAAACTCACAAATAACAAAAGCTAAAATGTATTAGAAAATTGATCTCATTTGCAAAAATTTACTTTAGAAATTAGTTGTTGCCGAAAATCGCAAAATTTAAATCGCTGGTACGGAAAAAATGTGGGAGGTATTGACATAATTTTTTCATATTTTTATTCCCAATAAATATCCTCAATAAATTCAAATGTTATGATCGAAAAATTCTAAAAATTTGTTTAAAGAAATTTTTAAAAATTGGAAAAAAAAATTTTATTTGGTTATACCTGCGAATAGGTCTACGGTATCCTAAAAAGACAAGAACTCATATACAAGTAAAAGCGATTATATTTTAAATAAAAATTTGCTTTTATTTAAATACTTCTCAAAATGTTTTAATTTTGTTCCTACATTTCTTGTTCAAGTGGCCTGAGACACGTTTAATGGCCTCGGAAAATTTTTATAACTTCAACATTCTTAAACCAAATTTTTCTTTTTATATTTAATTAGAATGATTATTTTGTATAGATTTCGATTTATTTACATTTAATTGCAAAAGTTCACAAAAACTGAAAAAAAAGTTTTTTCCCCCTTGTAAATGCACCTTTAAACTTAAGGGCGTATGAGCCACCTCTTCCCGATAGGTGATCAGCCAAATTTTTTGCACAACATAGTGTTTTGTTGAGAAAAACATTCTTAGGGGGAGTTATGGTACGATTTCGCAAATATGAAAAATAAGGAGCACCCTAATGTACATAAATACCCACTGTAAACATTTTAGAGCAATTTCTCTAGTATTTTGCAAAAAAAAAAAAAAAAAGAAAAAAATACAATTGTATTCCTCTTATAAGAGTACATATAAAAAATTTTAAGTAACGGCCAATTTAACAAACAGTAATTTAAAAATTTTTTGCCTCTAAATTAAAATCGAAACTCGAAGGAATTATGTGAAAGTATATTTTTAATTTTAAACTAATTATTCATAAGAATTATTTTAGATCTAAAATTCGTTTTACAAAAACATTTTTTTAAAACTGAAAATTGTTTTTATTAATAAGAGCTTAACTCAAGGGTGCTTTGTTAGTTCTTTTTGGTTTTTACTTTTTTATTAAAAAGAGAAATAGTAATATGTTTTTATTTTATTTTGCTTAACGGTCTTATTTATAAATAAAAAATAAATCAGATTTATAAAAGGTTTACGAAACGGATTTTCTATGAAAAACTAATTAAATAACCATTTATTAACCTGTTTTATTTATTATAAACAAGGGGCTAAAACTCTAAGTAAAAGCATAGTTTTTTTCTTAAATAATATAACACGATGTATTTCGGAATGAAACGAATGTAAGTTGTTTCGACTAACAAAGCACTCTAACCGAGTAAAAAGAGCGAAGCACCTGCAGGGTTAAGTATACATATAAGGTTGTTTCTTGCTTTAAACTTTGTAAAATCTAATTAACCATTCTACTGAATTTTCCGTACCTGGGAGTATATTATTTCTATTCTCTTTGTTAATAATTTTATAAAATTTATGCTTTTTATAATGTGTGTGTTTGTTTTTATTGTTAACCGACCTTACTCACTCTCTTCTTTTTTTTTTAGCAACTAAATTATTAATTTCAATACATCCAAGAGCGTTTTGCGGAGAAATAGTTTAAAACTAAAATACAACAAAACCGATAAAAAACAACTTTTAACCACAAAAGAAAATAAGAAGAAAAAAAAACACAGATAAAAAAGTGAACAACAAGAACAACCAAGGCAAATAAATTTGATAAAATAAAGAAAAATATTTGAAAAAATGTGTTGAAAGAAAATTTGTTTCTACTAAGTGAAAAAGTGTTTTAAAATAAAAAGTTAAAACAAATTTGCTTAATTTAAAATTGAACAGTTCAATTAAAGTTAAATGGCTGCTTTAATAAAAACAAAAACTATAAAAATTTGTTGTTGATTTAAAGTTGTTTTAAACTAAAACCCCTTTAACCAACCCTCCTTTCTCAAACAAATCCATGTTGAGATACAGACTTGTGTCGACACACTTTTTAAAACAACCGTAAATTGTTTAAATCACGAAATTGTTTAAGAAACCGGGTACAAAATCGAAAGAAAATAAAGACCTTAAGGCTCGCTAATAAAAGAAACAGGAAAGGAAGTTAAGAGAAAATTTATGTTTATAAAACAGAATAGTTATATTAAAATATAAAATTTAATTAATTTTAAGCCTAAAAGTATGCTTTACATTTGAAAAAAGTGCAATACAATAATAACCGAAAAAATTTAGTTTATGTGTTACTTACTTAACGGTAAACAGAGCAAACGTAACGGTAAAAACGCTGCAAATAAAAAACGAGGCGAAAAGTGAGAGTAAGCACGAGTAAAGCCGGAAACGGAGAGAGAGAGAGAGAGAGAGAGAGAGAGATAGAGAGAGAGAGAGAGAAAGAGAGACAACAAGTGCAGGCGTAATTGGCAAGAGAGCGAAACGAAATATAAAGAGTGTAAGCTTAATATTAAGCTGTATTATTTTTAGTTATTTGTTACTCTGTCGCTTGTCATCTCATACCAACATATATTTACACACTTACTTAAATATCACATCATTACAATCATCATCAACAGCCGCCAGTGGTTAGTATCCTGTAGAGAACAGTCTAGAACACTAGCGAACAGAAACTAACCTTTAATTATACCTACGCTTGTAACTTAACCAGCAGTTAATTAACCAACGCTTAAGCTATTCTATTTCATTCACAATAAAACTAAAAACTTTTTGTTGACGCATAAACGCAGTTGCAAACCACACCCGACATTTTCAATCTACAATAATAATAATAAAATAACAATAGAATCATTTTAATTGCATAAACGCCAAAGTCATCGCTTTAAATACAAAACGTTTAAACGTCCCCTCTGGAGCGTTATTTTTCATAACAAGAGTTTCATTAATTTCGGCACAACGTATTCGTTTAACGTTTTTGGCCTATTCATCAACTATAATTATAATTTTATTAGCGAAAATGTGCAGAGATCGCGATATGATTTTGCCATAGATCAGCGTAATCGCCAGTACAAAGTTAAGAAAAAAATCAATGTTGAATAAATTGAAAAACCTTAGAGAAAATATTAAAATAAAATAAACTGGTTTCAACAACAGTTTAAATAAATATTTTTGAGACATCTTAAAAAAAAGTGAATATTTCGGAATTAACAAAAATCTAAAACTGTTTTTGTTAACTCTTAACACACAAAACAATGTGACTCTATACATACAACTACAAAAATTCTTGAATTAAAAAACCAACAACGCGCTTAAAAAACGTTCGAGCGATAACGTGAATAAAGGAATAAAATAAAAAATAAAAAATACGCCGGTAAGGAAGGTACAGATTTGTGTGAGTGTTTGAAAAGGAGTTTGTTGATCGTTATTAAGGTCTAAAAGGGTTACAGAGGAAAGGAACGAGAGTGTAAACGACGAGCAGTGTTAAAAAGAAAAAGAAAAGCGATTTTATATTTTTAAACAACTTGTTTTCATAACGCTATTATCTTTATAATTTAACGTGATTTCTTCGTCTTAAGTGAGACCGACAAGAGAAAAATCCAGTGAAGAAAAACGTCTGAGAGTATTGAAAAAGTTATTTTGTCTCAATAACAAAAAACCAGCAAGATTGAAGACTTTGTAAAAAACCTTTGGAAGTCTGTTAAGGCTTGCGTTGTAAGTATACAAATTATTTATTATTTGATTTCATAGTTTTAAGATATTTTTTATCAAAACAAAATGTAACCCAAAACCGGAAACTATGCATCACTTTATCACAAATTTGCTTTCATTAAACGTAGATCTTGTAGTCTCAATTAAGCTTTAAATGCTGATCTTACTGTTTCTTATTTTTATTCTCTAAATGTTTTTTCAAAATTCTTCTGAAATTATTTGGTCAAAAATAAAAAGTACGGTGAAAACAAAGATGAATGTACCGAACGTAATTCGTCCTAATGTAGGAGAACAGATGCTTGCCTTTTTAGAAGAGGTGATTAAGGCTTCTAAGACATGTATAATTACTGGAGATTGCAGTAGTGCCATACAAAATACTACAACGTTTTACCAATCTGGTCTGGATCTGAAAGATATGCCTGTTGGTCAATAATACTGCGATTTGTATTTATTTTCATTTTTTGGATCCTTATGTATATTATGTACTTTTGTTGTATGAATATTATCTATATATGTGGCGCGCAAAATAGAAAGGGACCAAAGGGTTTTGTTTAGGAGAGCCATTTTAAAGATTTAAATACGTGTATCTTTGGTGTACCATCACTGAGCGTGTTGGTATTGGTCTCATTTGAAAGCGACACATCTCATGACGTCAGGAACGTGTTGGTCAACCTTGAAAACGCACGTAGGTCGTCCCTACCTCTTGTTTTGTGTAGTTGGTTTTTACTGTTCCCTTTACCTTACTGGTCCCTTTCTCAATGTGCTGTCACATATATATAAATGAGTTGCGTGAGTTACTGACTGACTGACTCATTCATCATCGCCCAGCCCAAACCGCTGACCCTAGAAACTTGAAATTCGGACTAGCGATTGGTCACTCCCCAAATCGATCCACTAAGACGGGATTTTTCGAAATTCGAATGTTTAGTGGGTAAAAAAGGTAAAATCGGGAAAATTCGGTAACCTTATATCTCCAAAACTTAAACAGATACAAAAAAACTGTAATACTTATCGTTGTTCTTTTGAAAAATAAGTGGACAGGTGTCTGGTACTTTTTTGAAATTCGGCTCTTTTAGGGTGAAAACGGGTAAAACCTGAATTTTGATACGTTTTTGTCAGCCCATCTATCTTTTGAACCAATAAACCAAGTAATAAAGTTTATACCACATTCGAAACTTATCAAAAAAATACGTATACGAATTTGGTACTTTTTCGAAATTCGAACATTTAGGGGGTGAAAATCGTAACTATTTTTGGTACTTTTTTTACAAAACATTTTCCATCCATTCATTGACATATTCGTACTAAATTATGGGCTGCCACTACAATACTGAAATTTTTGGTACTTTAATGGGGGAAAAATATAGTACCCAAAAAAGGATATACGGGATATTTAATATTTTTCTTGAGCTTTTTGGTTCTACTAAAGAAGCGGGTTGAATGCTAGAATTAAAACAAGTTTAAACCTAGAAAAATAAACGTTGGCATAAAAATATGTCCACGAAGAAAAAGGTGACGCTAACGAAGTAGCGGGTATATGCTAGTAAAATATATACATAATTCAATTTTATAAATTAAAATTTCTTAATATTATTTTGAATTTTCTCAATTTCATTTGGAATTTTCCCAATTTCAAATTAAAATTATTTATTTGATTTGGAATTTTCACAATTTCAAATTGATATTCTCAATTTCAATTGGAATTTTCTCAATTTTAAATTAAAATTCTTATTTTCATGTAGAATTTTCTCAATTTCATGTGGAATTTTCTTATTTTCAATGAAAAATGGTGTAGTAGAGTTCACTACTCGTCGCTCAGTTTGTGGCAGTAAGACTTTCGATTTCAAAGGTTTACTTTGATATTGTAAGCGAATCTTAAGCCATACCTATAATGAACAACTGAAGTGGTAGCACCAAATATTCACTAATAAATTTTCAAATTATTTGATATTTATATCGCTTAAAGCTTGGCAATAGTTCAAAAGCGAAGCTTTTCTAACTTATCTCTTTATTTTTAATTTAGTTTAACCATAACTTCACTGTTGTCTTTAATAATGCCATAAATGTAAGACTTTTTCGAATCTCAGGTCAAGTGAATTTTTTTCCTACAGTATCAATTTAACTTTAATCACTTACCTTCTTACATCTTCATCTTCTTTTGTAGTTTAAGAGCTACTCAAAAAGGTTAAATCTCTATTTTTCGTAGCATTTAGAAAATTCTGTTCGTCTTTATAGCCCATCCATTTCTGAATATTTTTTTGCCATGAAAGTGTTACTTTGCTTCTCGAGCGTCTTTCTTTAATCTCCTCTTGATAATTTTTTATATAAATTTTAATTTAGCGGTTTACATTATATTCCTAAATATGGCATTTTTCTAGTTTCAATATTTCTGATCAGTTGTCGGCTGAGGTTCATCCTTCTTAATACTTCATATTTTGGGATTATTTGGATACAATGTTATGGTTTTGGTGTTGTACTTGTTGTAATATCGACACCACCGTTTATATGAATGCGCCTTGCGTCTACACAATCACATTTCCAAAGCTTATAATCTTTTCTCACCCGTTGCTTGGACTGTTCATACATTTACCGCATAAAGTAACGCGGGACCACACATAACCTTTAATAAAACATGATTTTGTTACAAGTCTTATGACATGGCTGCATAATACCCTGTCGAATTAAAAGAATGCATCTCTTGCCATTTCTTTACGACATCGTATATCCTTTGATGCTTTCCAATGATCATTTATTACCACTCCGAGATATTTAAAGCTTTTCACTCGTTCGACTACCTTATTTCTAATTTTAAGTGTCGTTCCATTCCGAGCAGTGCTATTTTTGGTCCTACATTATTCAAACTAAATAAAAGCACATTTATAGTACACAATTATAAATGGCTGAGCAAATTTAAAGATTTATAGCAAAGAAAAGGAAAATTGTCTCAGTTTTATAATAATTTTCTTAATTCTAAATTAATTGCAAGCCTTAAAATTTAACTGGGCATCAGTCATAGATCTTCTTACCAGTCTAGAATTAGTTCGAAACGTTGATTTCTTTTAATCGTAGATTTTAATATGGAGAAAACCATATTTGAGGGGGTTTAACTAGAAATATTCTTTTAAAAGCATATGTGACTGAAACAGGAGAACTAAAGACAAATATATTTGTGTTTAACACATTAAAGGCAACATCCAAGGGGGGGGGGGGGGGGGGGGTGAAATATCAGTCAGGGCAGCCTTTAAACAATATTTATGATTTAAGAATACCAGTGACCGACTTGCCCAGAGTAGTCATGAGCCCATTGATCCCCATCTTGAATCTGCACTTAAACACGTTTACCTATAAAAACTCTTCATATTTTGATTTATAAATGGTGTTTTTTTTCAGAGTGATACAAATTTAAATGATAATAAAATAAGGAAATGTATTTTTAATATCATTGAAACTGGCTTTATTGTAGAAGCACAAACATTTAAATTTTGCAGACTAGTGTTATTTAAACCTTAATCGAGTATTTTTTTAAGACAACAATTTACCTGCCTGTTTTTAGAAGACGAGTGAAAAACTCGCTCGCTTAAATTATCAGGGGTGTTCTGAAAATCGAAAACGCAAAACGCAGGAATTTTAAACGTCGTTTTTAATAAGATTTCTGTAATAAAAGAATTTTATGACAAATATTATACAAATATTTCTCTATTTAACAGAATTTTATAACAAAAATTATAAAAATTACATTAAAAGTGTATTAAAAACAACAAAAGTTCTTGCGTTTTCGTTTTCCAAAACACCCTTATATATATCAAACAAAAAACAAAATTTCAACATTTTTGTCTTAAATGTAAGTTAAACGAACGAGTTTTGTGCTCGTGTTCTAAAAACAGGCAGTACATGTTCTTAATGGCTTAAAAACAAAAAACTTCATATAAAAAGTTTCAAACGCCTAAAAGTATGCTAATAATTAAAAGAAATTTGGAAGCCCTAGAGTAGGCAACAATAAATAATATTTTTAGAAGAAGCTCAAACAACACATGGTTAATTAATTTGAACATTTTAAATGTTTTTGAAATTAAGCAGATGCATTAGTAGCGTCAGCAATTTCGGGGGATTATTGTTAATAAAAAATTCCATATTTTGGCAGATATGTATTGTAAAAGTGTTTTAAATTGTAAAAAGGTGACTTTTTTACTCCTAAAAGTTGTATCGTATTTTTAATTCTTTTAAAAGAAATTTAATTAAATTACCTCTTTATCAAAAAGTTAATGATGTAATTAATTAATAATGTTGTTTATTTAATTAAAAATTCTTTAAACATTCTTTAAAAGTTAATTGAAACCACTTACAAGGTCTTTGCTCAAACAAACCAAAAACATAAGGCCATTTGGGGTAATTAAAAGACTTAGACTGGCTTGGTTTTTTTCATCTTTGCCATTCACATTCGAATTCACATTAAAACAAATTACAGTACTAATTTAATTTTTTTTTACGGTTTTAAAATAAATTAAAATTAATTTACATACCAACCACAATAACTTGAGTCGTCATTATAATGCAAAAACGGTTAAAAATAAATTTTGTAATACTAATTCGCAATAACAACAAAAAATAATGCACTTAAAACATGGTTACAAAAAGTATTTAAAGGTGTTTTTTTTTAAGAAAGTACATTTCCGGCTTTGGGACAAAAATATACATATTTTTTTCTTGTTTCAAAGAAGGTTAAATTTAAGTCAAGATTTAAATGGTGCCAAGAAAATTTGTTAGGTAATTAAATGAAAATGTAATAAATAGTACACAGTGGGGCAGACCATTTTAAAAAACTTAGCAGAAATACAAATGTTCCTAGCTGAAATCTTAATATTGTTTCGTCTAGAGCAGAGATACGCAAAACGACTTCACTGTGCTTTTTCCCTATTTAAACTCCCAAAAGGTCTGCAGACCCCCACATTTGGGAACCGTTCACTAAACGTTTTTCTTGTTAACCATTTTTTTTTTTATAATTTTCCACCAATTTAGTATTACAATAAAAGTCTTTTGGCAACACTGCTTACATTGATCTCTATTCCCACTTCAGATATCAGAGGCCGAAAAACACATACATATATTGAACTATTTTAGAAGTTTAAGTCCCAATTCTCACGATGCAAGTCTTATTCAGCTTGCTACTTTATAGGCAAGAGAGAGGCGAGGTGATATAAAATGAGTAATCAGCTTGATGTTCTCTTCATATATATACGTTTGGTTTTCTTATTCGTAATTTAAAAAATTACACATGTGTGTGTAATTCATACATAAAAAAAGCAATAAGACTCACTTCGTGTGAACGCCGAAGAAAGTTTAAAGAAGAAAATGTTTTAAAAGTTTATTAACAGGACTTGCATGGTGAGAATTGGGACTTGTATTTCTAAAATATTTCAATGTATGTGTTTGCCGATCTCTGATCTAGAGAACTTTTTAGGAGCTAAAATAAAAAGATAAGCCTGCAATCCACGGGTCAATACTGTATATTGAATGGTTTTCTTTTAATCGTAGGTTTTGTTTTACTTTCTAGTTTTTAAAAAATTAAGTTGATTTTTTTAGGTCTTTATTAGGTCTGAAAATTGTCTATAGCCACTTGAAGCCTTTTATCCCAGATTAGCCTCAATCTTCAATAATTTAATTTCAGATAATATAAGATCGCAGTTTTACACAATCGCCAGAGCTTTTATGATCTTAGTAAATTTTGCAAAAAAATGAATTGTAAGAAATCTCATGAACTCCAATTATTATGCTTCCACGGGTTTTACTTAAATTTTAAGTAATTTCATAAAATGTTTTAAATAAAGTTACAAAATATATTCTACCTCAAACTATAAAGCAATAGTAAAGAATACTTCAGCCCATTATGGTGAATCAGAACATATTCTTTAGCGGAAATCGATCCCAAAACTCTCTTACTGATTACTGATGCAGTAGCTCACTTGCCTACCGGGGCACCCAATTTTCAACTTAATGATTTTGTAAGTCAGGCTTTACACGCTTCAATTTTTGATGCTCAACTCTTGTGTTTTTATTCGTAGTTGTATGCACAATGATGACTGCAGGTAATTCTTTTTCATTTTCTGTGATTTGCTATGAATGAAATTTGTTGTGGGCTTGAAGAATATGCAAATAAAAAAAGTTGAAACGGCGAGTGAGCAGCAAAAGTTGAAACGTGTTAAGCCTGACGAAGTCTCGTTAAATAATTTTTCATATGTCTAATTCAATTCATGTATTTTCTAATTCAATTCCAATTTTTTTTATCTGCGCTACAGTATATAGTTATGGGGCACTCTATGACTTTGATATATAGGAAATCCAAAGGCACCAAAACTAACATGTTAAAAATTTTAATATTTAAAAAGATCACAACTGAAGATCAATGGCTGCTGGCGAAACGCAAAAATAAAAAAGAATACTTGAAATATCAGAGTGTGCCAAATAATACTTTTGTAAATAGAGGGTCTTGATTGTTCATCTTGGGTCCCGGGGGTTTAAGCGACCATCTTATGGACATTTCACTTTTTGGTGTTACATCCTCCGGGGAGGTCAGGTGCACTCAATGCTAAAATCTAAAATTGACATTTCTTAAGAAATCCCTACGATCTCTTGTGGTCGCGGCTGCCCAGACATCATAACTGGTACCACAGGTTTCAATAGTCGTCAGTGAGTTGGCATTGTACAGACAATTGGTTGAGGCCTCCGTTAGTGTTCTTCTTGCGGGAAATGCTTTCTGTCTTTCAGGAAGATTGTATTTGCGGGAGTATCGCTTTAATATTAAAAATATACTTCGTGGATCACGTGGTGGCTGTGTTAACTACCTAAAGTCGGGGGAAGGGAGATCCGGAAAATTTCACTTAAAGGAAAATGTTTACCACTTTTGGCTAAGTTCGGCCTGAGGGAGGACCAAAAGCAGTGGAGTTAAGATATCTACAGCTCCTAAAGAAGGGCGAGTGTATAATCTTGATGGTTGCTCTTGAACTGGAGGACGGAAGGTAAACTTATTTTTATATCGACATGGTGGACTTTGACCCAGTGGTTAAGATCCACCATGGGGTGGGCTTTAGTGGGTTTTAGGGCACGAGGCCATGTAAATTCTTTCTCCACATCTACTCATCTGGGTTGTTGAGGTAACCCTGTTACCATTCTAGGGTTAATTATATTTTTATCTAAGATCTTCCTAAAGTCTAATGATAGCTTAATCGCTGACATCAAAAAATTATGATACCTAATAAAAAAATCACCAGTTTATCTTCTTATTTTATTAATTATTTTTCCCTTTAATCGCAAAACTCTTTATAGTCAAAATTTGATTTCTTGAAGCGTTTAATTAAACTAATTTAACCCTAGATTTTATAGTTCATATTTTGGTCTTAATTTTTTTTTTAGTTTTAAACTGACTTAAATACAAAATGTAGCTTAAAGTCGTAATTTGATTTCAGTCTTATTTAAGGCATTTTATAACCAAAATTTTAGGTCTTTTCATGTGCCCTTATTTCATTTGAAGAGTTTGTTGTTTTAAATTATTTTTTCATATAAAATCGCAAGTTTTGTTTTGACCTAAAACTAAATAAATTATAAATTATTTATTTGCTAAGTTTGATAATACTTTTGGAGTAAAATTTAAAATTATTTTTGGAAACTTTTTTAACCAAATTAAAGGATTTTCTGTAACTTTTTCAAATATTTAATTTAATTTATTAGTTTCGATTAGACAAAGTTTCGGGTAGGATTGTAACACTTGTGCAACAACCTTTTTTTTTTTGTCATTTCCTGCATTTAAATTTTACAACTTTTTAAATTTTTTGTTATAAATATTCACACATTTTTTTAAAATGTTTTTAACATGTATTTGGTTTAACTCAATTGATTTGATTTTTTTTTTTTTGTAGATTTATTAATTTCTACCAAAACTTCATCAGGCCTTGATGAAATTGATACCATTTATTTTTTGATGATTAATTACTTCCGTTAAGCAGAAGAATTAGAGAAAAATAATCAATTAAAAAACAAGTTTGTTTTTATGGCACATTTTTCAATAATCTCAAAATTGAAATAATAAACAAAAACAAGCGAAAAATAAACTTAAAGTAAAAGACCACTTTAAAATTTAACTGAAATAAAAAAATGCAAATTATGCAGAATTTTTCAGAGGGAAGTGAGAGGAAAAGAATTTCAACGAACATTTTAAAGTTCTTTTTTTAATGTTTTATTTTCATATAAAATTTAACACTATTTTTGAAGTATACTTTTATTATTACGCATCAACTCTTGTTACGTAAGTCTTGGGTTTATAGCAGATAAACGAAAAAAAAAAAGAAATACTTTCAGTACTAAAATTGGTTTGTTGGTAAGTCTGGGTTCACGTTATGAAAGTTTTCTTGCAGAAAGTCTGAGTTTATTGATGAAAGAGAATATGCTGCTATTTCTCTCTCCGCTCACTAATAAACTCAGACTCTCTGAAAGATAACTTTCATAGTGTGAACCCAGTACCAGTACAGAACCACACCACTTATAAAGAATAAGGATCCCGGATGAACTTGATGCTGGGTTAATGTTAAGCTGCCTTGAGTCAGCTCGTTGCGTTGTGTTTAGCACGCGTCACCTCAGAGAGATCGTGTAGAAGGTGATTTCTAAATAACTTGTGTCTGGTTAGACAATATCAATACTTGTGCAAGAAAACTTGCTGTGTGTAGTTGGTTCCTAATAATTTAAGGTAAATTTTAACTACGATCTTGTGGTTTTAAATTAAATTTAATTGTGCTAAGATTAATTTTATCTTACTCTGTATTATGGGTTCTTTAAACAAACAATTTTTAAACAGTGAATTGCTAAAAACAAAATACAAAAACAAATAATAAAAAAATTAAATAATTACCATACATTTCAGCCAGACAAACGATGTTTTAAAAGTTTTTTACAATTTTAAGCTATTTAATACGTTAAAACGTAATAAAATAATTTATTATGAGAGCCAGTTATCTTGTTGCCAAAAAAAAAAAAAATAATAAAATCAAAAAGAACAGACACTTTTTATAATAAACTTTAAAGCAATTAAAAAAACAAAAGAACCCGTAAAAGTGCTATATTCGGCTGTGCCGAATCTTTAATACCCTACACCGAAATAATGAGTATTTCGTAAGTGAGATTTTTATGTGTCCTATAATCAATGAACCAATCTTTATAAATTGGTTGCGGTTTTATACCTATAAAAGTCTATTCTTTGATCGATACCAATCTGCACAAAATTTGGCAGTATGATTTCTAGTCTTACGGAACTATGACAGACCAAATTTTACTAAAATAGCTTTATTCGTAACGTTTTCCCGAGAATAGGTAAATAATGGACCGATCTTAACAATATTTGGCATTTTGGTTTCTAGTCATATAAAGTGAATTTTTTTTTATTTAAAAATGTTGGGTCTTATATGAATATTAAACAAGTAAGAGCGCTATGCCGAGTATTAAATACTTTTAACAATGGGTGTTTTTTTAGAGGCATACAAGTTTTTTTTTTTTTTTTTAATAAAACACAGCAAATTCTTCATTTGCGTGCAGCGTTCGCCATTCATGGTAATGTTTGCACCGGTTTCTGATTTCAAGACAAATGGGCTGATGACGCCTTCGGCATGTTAACTGCAACATCTGGTTTAACTTCCAGCTGAACACACGATGCAAAATATGGTCCGCTGGCTTTAATTCTTGCAACAATTGGATCTTATATAGATGCAGGCCCAAATATTTTTCACGTGGCTAAAGTAAATCGATAAATTCGAGTCCTCTGTCATAATAACGTCTGGTATCGGCGATGACTTTTTCTGTAAGCACGGTACGAGCTCTATCGATCCATAGTATTCCGTATTAGCTGCTCGGATGGGCGAACATGTGTACCGTATACATGACGAAGTGTTTTATAAGTTTGGCGAACCGAGCGCAAATTTTGGAAAAAAGTTTCCACCATTTGTAAGGCTGTGTTCAGACGACTCTTGTCTTATTGACATCACTGGTACTTTATAGGCGAGAGAGACCAGGCGAAAAGAAACAAGTACACGTAGTCATGTAGTGTTAGTGCACTTTTCTTTCTCATTCGGCTTTTGTTTGCTTTCTTATTCGTTATTTATAGATTATACAAAAAGAACATGTCGTCAACAAGACATGAATTGTTTAAACTCGAATGAAAGTTCAAAGAAAAAAGTACGAATCATGTCAATAAGACATGAGCCGTCTGAACACAGACTATTTGTTGTTCTGGTGTAATACCCCTGACAGACATAGGATTTGTATACTATACTATCATTGTATACTACATGTGTGCCAACCTAAACTACAATTAAATCATGAAACACAGTGGTATATTGATGGTTTATATACTACTGTAGTATGCATACCATGGTATTGAAACTATATGTCTGTCAGGGGTATAAGTCTTTGCGTGGTGATTTACCAAACTGTACTGAAAAAAGTCAAATACAATTCATTAGTTTAACAGCTAGTTTTACAGTTATCCCCATCGGAAGTTCTTTACGTCTAAAAAAACACCCTTTATATTTTCTTCAAAACAAATTTAAAAGTTTCATTATTAATACTCTTACTATTTATACTCACATTGTGATGCGTCATTTGTTTACACTTTTTCTAATTTTGTTTTTTTAATTATTATGGAATACATCATTTTTTTTTCTTGTCTACTTTCAATAAAAAATAAGTTAATTTCGTCTCAACTTCCATCAATTGTTTATAATAATAACAAAAAAAAAAAAAAAAAACATTCATTATTTATTTTTACACTTTAGAACTATCGCAAAGCGTAGATATTCTTACACAAAAAATATTCAAGACAATTTTTTGTCAATTTAATTAACCATTAGTCAAATATAAAATCATTTTAAATTTAGAACTTAATCAAGTGAATTAAATGTTTACTTATATCAACGAAATAAATGCAGAAAATGTTGTTTATATCAGAAAATATTTAATTGATGCTATTTTTCTGGGGCAAATTTAATTAGTTTTTTTTTTTAATAAATATCACAACTTTTTTAATTGAAATCAATTTAAATATTTTTTTGTGTAGTCTTAATACGATTGCAGTCTTCGATCTTAAATTATATAAGCACACAGAAAGAAATAATTTTCATATTTGAATACGAAAATCGCATGTTTGATTAAAAAAAGTCTTGAATTTTCTGCGATGACAATTTTTGTGGTATGGATAAAACAGTTTGTAGGTATAGTTATTGAATTTTTAGTCAACAAACAAGTTTATTGAGTAAATAAAAAAAGTTTTTGCTCAAAATTTTTAAATTTATGGACAAAAATATTTAAAAAAACGGACAAAAGTAGTCCGTTATACATTCCGTTATACAAATACATTTTTTTATTGAATATGTAGAGCGATTTAAAATTTTTTTATTAAATATGTTTTATAGAGTGCTATTTTGCAAATTGTAATTTTCATTCAATCAAAGCAAAAATTTTATTTTAACAAACAGTGTTGTTGAAAATTTTCTTTCGATATTTTTTATATATATATTATAATTATATATTTATATTTCGATTAGTAGGTTTATTTAAATCGCGGAGATCTCTTAAGGAAAAAAGTTGATTTTAAAATAAAGTTTGTTTACGGGCGTGAAAAGGCTCAGCGGAATAGGTTCCAGCTAAATCCCAAAATTAATAAAATAAGTCCCAAACTGAAAAAAAACAAATAATTCCCAAATCAAAAATGAAACAAATCTCGAATTATGGGCGATATTTAATAATTAAATATCAACCAAATACAGTCCATCGAAAGTAAATGAAATAAGGCTCAAAAAAAATTTAAAGAACTGTAGTGCGATTCACTAACTTTTAACACTTTAAAAAGTGTTAACTTAAACCACACATTTTGATGTTTGCACCAGTGTTGCAAAATTGAAATCTTGATATGGTACTGAACTTCAACTAAAAGAGTATTTTCCCCACCAAATGGTACTTTTTGGTAAAAAAAAAACAATCATTTATGCAAATAAAAGGAGCAAAATAATTTTTATTGGAATTCATGTATCTAAGTAATTAATAGCAAACAGTATTTGAGGTGCACATGTTAAGGCTAGTTTACACTATCTCACAAGTCTTACGTATTCCATAATACTTTGTGAGATAGAAATCTAATGAGTTTTGTTGCGACTGTCAAAAAATCTAATTTAACATAACAGTTTGTGTTCACACCATCACACAAAGTATAAACACTTACACATGAAAAGTATTATTGTTTAGAAATTTTTCAAAAAACGATGAAGTCGTATGGGATGTCAAACTTGTTTCATAATACTTGTCATTTTCATCACACATGCATTCACACTATCAGACTTTTACATATTACTTGAGTTTTGGACATGTATTAATACAAAGTAAAATAGTGTAAACTAGGCTTTAATAATATTTTTGTTATACAAAAGCGGCACAATAGTTTTAATTTAAATATGGCGCATATCTTATTAAAAAAACATAACCTTTAAAGCAAAACAACATAGTAAATTTTTGTCAACACATTTCACAGTACATTGCACTTCTTTTCTGATTCGATTCTTGCCAATATATTGTGTCACCTTCGAATGTCACATACACTTTGACGATGAAATTGAACAGTTATATTGCAAGTGTATGAGCCGCTTAAGGTACGTTTTTCAGTAATTTCTAAAGCAAATTATTTTAAATGGTTCATATATTTATGAATAAGTAAATTAATTAAAAATTTTATTTTTGTCAATATAAATTTATACTGGTATTTATATTTATATTTTAACTTTTGCGTTCAATTGATGCTCAGAAATGTGGTATCGATAAAATACCAAAAGCAATATGTGAAATGACAGCAAACATTAGTTTTGTTTCTTATATTAGCTATATTTTTCCAAGAAATTTAAATATATTCAGTTCTGAAATGCTTTCTTTCTGAAAGATCCGCTAGAACACGGAATTGAGAATTAATATTAATTTAGTTTTCTTTATCGTTTGTAAATAACATTAATAACAACAGTATTATGCTATTAGTTTTTCCGGAATCAATATTTTCTGGAGTGAAGCTGATTATCACTCTTAAGGATTTATTTTCAAAACAAAATTTAGTTCTTTATATCTCGCAAATTTTCGAATAAAATGATTTCGCCGTTTCTTTTACTTTATAAACCATTTCCTTAACATTGCATGTTTCTATAAATATGGGTTTCATTTATATTTTCCACTAACATATTATCCAATGCATCCCTTTTTATAAATTTTCTTGCCACTTCTAAGAACAAATATCCCATTCTGGAAAGCAAAATATGAATCCTGGCGTCTACGCTTTGCATTTCAATATAAAGTCGTTAATTATTTTTAAAATACAACAACATAAATTTTGCAACAAACACATGATGACCAAAGCCTGCTATCGCAATGATCATATCACAGTTAAAAAGTTAAGAGTTAAAAAGCTCAAAGGATAAAAAAGTACTGAAAACAACGCGGGGGTACTGCGGTATTTTTAATATAAAAAAAGTACTGAAAAAAGTACCAAAGTACTGAATTTTTCAACACTGGTTTGCACTAACCACTATGTGATTCACTAACTTATTTATAACAATGGTAAACAGTTTTATTTTTCTCTCTATGCAAATTGATATATCGTGGCAACTCTGCCAAGAGAAACATCAAAATAGGATAAAATAACAAAGAGAAAATAAAAAAAACCAAAACAAAAACCTTTTAATTTATAAATTTTAAATGATATTGTGCAAAGTGCGTAAAACATTACTAATTTTTATTATCTTATTAATTATTTTATTTTAGTATTTTAATTTTAATTAAATTAAATTTTTAGTTTTATTTGAGTTAAATTGTTGGTTTTAGGATAATTAAATAAGAGGCTCCACGGAAAATTGGTGTGTGACAAGAAGTGGATAAATTTTAGGCTAAGTACCCCAAAGCCATAATATTCATCGACTTTATAGGTACAACGAAAAATAAACTTTTTTCTTAGCGGATTTAACCACACCAAAAATGTTGGTGTTAATAAACCACAATTTGTTTTGTTAAAAATAACAGCTGACTGAAACAGCTGGCTTTAAACAACAGCAGATGTCGTTAAAAGTGTTAGTGAATAGCAAAATGGTTAATTTTGTGGTTAACATTTTTAAACGAAACAATTGTGGCTTAAAAAGCATAGTGAATCGCACTACTGGTAAAGAAAAGCCCCAAAAATAATGAAAGTTGTTTATTGAGATATTAGGTACATGTGTATCTGATTGTTTCCTTGAATTTTGAACGGTTACGGCTACCTATGGCCCTGAAGAGAGGAAAAATGGTAAAAAAAATCGAATTTTTTGAAGTTTTTTGCGATTTTGATCTTGAAGATGAAGTTTTTTTGATTTTATATGTTCACAGTTTCTTTATGGCAAGAGCTACAACTTTGTCTCAGAGGGTAAATCGAAATTCCGATCGGTTTGCAAGATATGAGCCTGAGAAAACGATCACTTTTTTGCAAAAATGACACCGAGGCCCATGAAAAAGTGCATGACTTTTGGCACAACTTGTCTTTCATCACGTAGTGGTGTCCGTATATGGTTATTGACTTAAAAAATTACACACAGCTCTACTTTTCGAGATGTACCGTTATATCCAAAATAAAGGCACTTTTACTACAAAAATTAAATAAGCCCGAGAGGGCTGTGATTTATTTTATAATGAAATTACTCCTAAAATTAGGCGGACCGGGTCAATAGCATTGTCATTGTAAAAAAGTTTGCTTTCTTTACAAAAAGTTTTAAGCAAAAACTTGCACAAAAATGCATGCTAAATTATTTTTTATATCCATATTTTTTATTTACTTGCAAGAGATGTAGGGTGTTTAATTAACGGGTTGGCCTAACTAAACTTTCTTACTTGTTTTCGTTTATTAATATCTTTTTTAGTAAAATAAACCTGAAGTTGTATCAGTAAATAATAATATTTGGTTAGTTGTTCAAAAAAAAAAATACACAGCCAAACATAAAATATATTTTTCAATAGTAGAGATCTTTTTATTTACTTAAAAGGGTACCTGAGATATTATATGTGTATGTAAATGTATATGTATATGTGTGAATATGTGTATATATTTTTTGTCTTACAACTTTTTGAAAAATTTTCCATTCATGATTTTGTTGTGTTTATATTTTTAATTTGTCCGTTTAGATGAGACTTAATTTCAATTGGAATTTAAAATTGTGGAAACTTATTTAAGAAATATTTAACATTTTTTTATCAAGCTTAGAATTAAATTAGGTAAAATGACGACTAAGCTATATTCACACCTGTTAACGTCCTACACGTAACCACTTGTTTTACTAAAAAGTTATTTGCTTTTGCAAAACGTTTGGCTAAATCAAACATCATTAACAGTTTCTAAATTACATTATACAATTAAGTTTAGCAAATCAATTGAAATTGTTAAAAATAAAGCAAAAGTTTGATAAATTTACTGGTCACGCTTTTTTTTGGATTTATTCGGCAAATATTTGTTAGGTCTGAACAAACCTTTACATGGTGCATTTCCTTTTAACACAATAAGAAAGGGCAACGATGTAAACACATTCTTGAATTTGGGATGTAAAATAAATTACGACGAATCAAACAAAAGTTGAAACTAAAGCTATGGGCACATTTAACAAACATTTGATGCCGCACATGTAACCACCATTTTTATAAAATATTAGTTTGCTTTGGCATAATGTTTGCTAGATCAAACAGAATTACACATTTAATTAATTGCAATATTATTTAACTTTTATTAGTAATAAATAGGGATGCTATTTCCATGAAAATGCATGTTTTTTGTCGTTGGTCTAAGACCGACGTCGACCAATTATCTTTTCGAATCATTAAATTTGCGTTAAAATGGCATCGGTTTGTTTTTGCATATTGGTGCATATTTTGGTGAAAATGCATATATTTTACATTTTTGCATATTTTGACATTTATGATTGATTTTTTTTTATTTCAATGTCATATAAAAAGTTCCTAAAAATAATTTTAAATACCCAAAAAAAACCTACCAAAAAAAATTTTAAAATCAATAAATAAATTCTTTTGGAGCTTTGCTTCACCCCCCGTGGCCACATGCAAGTGCAAGTTCGAAAAACCTTAATAACTCACACTTTTTTACTAACGCCATCACATTTTTCGTACTTGCAGCTCAACATGCAAGAGAATTTGCTTGCAAGTACATTTTTGACACTTGACAAAATGACAAGTATAAAAACAATGTTACCATGAATGAGTTTTATATCCATTAACTAGTACACTCACAATATTCTGTACGTAAAATTAACTGAAATTGTAATATAAAATAAATGAAAGTTCAATTAAAAACCGGTCTACCTATTTTTCATTTATTTTTAACAAAAAGTTCATTTAATTTTTACTGTCAAAAATTCAACAACATATTCCGTAAAATCAAATAAATATTCAGTTATTTTGTAAAATTTTATTGTCAAAAATTCAACACCATATTCAGTAAAAACGATTAAATATTCAGTTATTTATTAAAATTTTACTGTCAAAAAATTGACCCCATATTCAGTAAAAACAATTAAAAATTCAGTTATTTTATTAAATTTTCGTTTACTCAACAAAAGAGCCGAATTTCTAAAAAATACCAGACAGACCTGTCCGCTTGTTTTTCTTATAAGCGAGAGAGGGAGAATATTTTTATTTACTTACCCACCTAGTTACACACGTTTGTTTTACTTTTGTTGTACTGACCACGTTGTTTACAGAAGAACTCTCAATTATAAGACACCAGCAGCATGACCGATATGGCTTCGCAATTATTTTACTTTTCAAATTTGATATATTTAACTAAATTATTTTAACAAATAGAAAATGGGAATTGCTTACACAAAACAAGCAATTCATTTTTTATAGATAAGTAAAAATTAATTTTTGGTAGTAATATTATATAAAATAACTGAATATTTAATTGTTTTTACTGAATATGGTGTTGAATTTTGACAGTAAAATTTTATAAAATAACTGCATGTTTATTTGTTTTTACGGAATACCTATGTAGTTAATTTTTTGACAATTAATTTATATAAGATAACTGAATATTGATTTGTTTTTACGGAATTCGCGGTTGAATTTTTGACAGTAAAAATTAAATGAACTTTTCGTTGCTTTAAATTTCATTTTTATTTACTTTAACATAAAGATGAATTTAACTCAATCAACGGACAATATTAACTGCAACTGAAAATCCGTATTAATATGCACTTAGTTTTTTGAATAACTGTTAGAATCAGTTAAAAATAAATTTGCTTGGAATTTTAAATGTTTATTTATTTAAAAATGACTGAACGGAATATTTCTTAAATAAACTACAGTCCGTTACTGTAATAATATTGTGAGTGTACTTAAGCCCTTATGACACTACATTTTTTTCATTAATTGATATAGAATTGATAGAAAGAAACAGTAAATGTAAGAAAGAGCGAACTATAAAAAATGTAAACAATGTTTTTAGTTTTTTTTTTCTCTTGTTATGGTTTTGTTTCAGGGATGGCGTTGAGAATTTTTAAAATTGTACCAACAACCTTTAAAAATTTTACTTTTTAACCCTAATTGTACTAATAGATGTTTTTTAGTTGAAATTAATTTTATTTATATTCATAAAAAACACCACAAAAAGGTATTATAAATCTTAGTTTAAAAAGTATCAACAAAAAAGTACAATTGAAACAACTTAGCCATCCCTGTTTTGTTTATTTTATTAAATGTTGCCAACTTTTTGTTTATGAGAAACCTAAAAACAAAAAGCGGTAAATCGCTGAATTTGCCCATAAACCGCTGATTCAGCAACACTTTTAATATTTCAAGCTTGAAATGTCAATTTTAAGTTAAACACTTTTACATTTTTTTTGACATAACTTTATTTTTTATCGATAACTTTTTTAAAATTGTTGACAGTTTGCCATTTATCTTAAAACAGCTGAACTCTTTGCACTTGGTTAATTTTTCTATTACATTATATTTGCACTGTTCACCAAAACTTGAACAATGCGTTAAAAATGTAGTGTTATTAGGGCTTTAGTAAAGAAAAGTTGTGTTTATAGCTGATTTCTGTGTATTTATAAAAAATTAAAAATAAAAAAGAACACAACTATACAACTATACAACAACGCATCTTAATGATATTTTTAAACATAAATTTGAGGCATTTAAAAAAAAACATTAAATTAAAATATTCTTTTTAGTAATTTTATGATATCGGAAACACGGCAATACTGTATTCACATATTTTTAAAAATAAACATAATTTTTCATAAGAGACAAATAAAGAAGTAATTATAAAGTTAATTAATTTATATCGTAGCCATGAGGAGAGACTATAACTGCAAAGTTGATGCCGACATTTTAAAAATAAACTTGCATGTAGCAACTCAAAAAAATGTTGTGGTTTTCACTTTTCAAGTAATTACTTGCTTGTGGCAACATAGGGTTAAATAAAAAATATTCAAAATTTCGACAAACCGATCTAGCACCTTACATGGTTAAGGTTTCCAATGTGTTAAAAATATTTTATCCAAACTGTTACACATGCTTGTCACATGGGTTATACCGCGTTGTAGAGGAAATTGGAAGCCTATTGGATAATATTGCAATTTTTTATGAAATGTAATTTTTTATATTTTTGTGTTTAGTAAAATTAAAAAAAAACGATTTTTTATGGAAATTTTTTTATTTTGTTAGTGCATATTTTGGATTTTTTAGTGCCTATTTTAAGCGCATATTTTCGTGTATTTTTTAGTGCATGAAAATCTCCTCGCTAGTAAAAAAGTTTATTAGATCAACAAAAATTATTAAAACGAAAGTTTAAAAAAAATCAATTTAGTGGTCACGCATTTTTTCGACAAATATTTGTTAAATGTGAACATACCTTAATTATCATAGAATTGGAAGTGGAGTAAATAAATTACAATTAACGGTTAATATAATTTCGTACCACCTGTTTCATTAATAACTCTTGATAACAGCAGCAATAATGAACAAATATAAACATTTTTGCTTTCATAAGATTGATTGTTAATTCACAAAAAAAGAAAAAAAAAACTGTAAATTAGCTACAATTAAATAGTATCGGAAAAAAATTAAGCAAATTTAATTATAAAACCATAAATTATAGCAAACTTTCAATAGTCATCGTAACAATATAATTAATTAATTCTAAATGCCTCTTATATCGTTGCACAATGGGTATTTTTGGAAAAAAGAGAAACATTTTTTATATAAATTTTCATATTAATTAGAATGTGTATTCTAAAGGTATACAAAACAAAAAAAAAAAAACGTGACCAGTAAATTGATCAAACTTTAGCTTTATTTTTTACAATTTGTATTGATTTACTTAATTTTAGTTGTAAGAAGATAATTGTATAATGTTATTTTGAAACTGTTAAATGACGTTTGATCGAGCCAAACGTTTTGAAAAAGCAAATAATTTTTTAAAAAAAACTAGGGGTTACGTGTAGAACGTCAAATATTTAATAGATGTGAACAAAGCTTAAGTTAAATTACAATTTATAAAGCACATTCGAATTAATATGAAAATTTACATAATTAAATGTTACTCACCATGAGATATTTAGATATTTTCGCCTAAAGGGGAAGCAGGTTGTACTGAATTGCAAGTCAGGTAGGCCCTAATAAGGGTGAAGTAAAACCCTTGATCCGCTATTTTTTACTGGTACAATTGCAATAGGACATGCTTTGTGTTTGGTGGGCAATTATGGAATATTGTCCCCGTCGATGGTTTCCCTTAAATGAATTAATTGTAATCCGGTAAACAATATTTGGTCGTCTTTACTTCATCAAAATTTGGTTAAAATCATTTCAATCGTTTAAAGACTTCAAATATATTTACAATTTCCCCCACTGTAAATTGTTACAACAAACCAACACTTATTATAATGGAATTCAGTTAATTATAAAATTTATATACTGAAATACAACACAATTTTAGTATCTGTCTTCATATATAATTTACAATTCATCGACATTATTATTATGGTTTAGCCACAGTTATTTTACACTACACATTTAATTAAAGTACTCGTACATTTTTATCATGTAAATAAATATTCCACTTAAATTATAACGACAAATTAATAAAGATATTAAGTTTCTTGTCGTGTTTTTTTGTTCTAAACATGCAAATTTCAATTTAAAAAATTATGTAGTTGTTGATCTAAAAGTAATTATTATAAAATGACAAAATGAGCTCTTTGATTTACTGAGCACTATGGGCTGGGTTAGCATAAGTTTTTTTTTTATAGAACTTTCAAACTTCTTTTTTACCGTCTGTACAATTGCTTCATTTATGCATTAAGTTGTTGTCATCGAAGCTTCTTTCAGCATTATACTGATGTTATTGAAAAACGTACTTTTTAACATTAAAAAAAGGTGAACATAACCAAAGAAGTTCTAAATTACAATCTGTGGTTGCCAACTTAAGGGCTAAATAAACCACACAAATGGCTTGGCAAACACACACTTTAGCTTACTATTTCCCAGAGCCTATATAAATGCTCCCCGGAGTTAAAGTTTAAGCACAATAGAATTCATACACACATAGAAAAATGCATCTTCATATTGATGATACCCTAACATCGGAATTGTGACATCAATGCTATTTATTACAAATGGCATAAATTAGGCAAAAAGTGACATTAATCCAATGACAAACGTCATCATAAAATATCGTCATATTTTATTCGTCATTTATGCTATGACTACAGTGACATCAATTTGGTGCCACAGTTTGTGTATTATTGACATAATTTTCATGTTCATGTTTAAACAGCAAAAATTCCCATATGCTATTTGTCTAAATTATTTAGTTAAAAACATTAAATTTTCAAAGTAGAGCGATCACGAAAACCATATCGCGCATGCTGCTGGTCTTTTATAATTGAGAGTTGTTCTGTAAACAAAGGGCCTAATGAGTCATTTCTCCGATGTTACTGAGTCATCGCCGATGTGTCATCAGATTGATGACACCACTTAAATTTTTGACCCATATGAAAATTTGGCCAAGTTATGTTAAGGCTAACGTAGCAATGATGAAAAGTTTCATGGGGTCAAAAACGAAAAAACTTGTCATAGTAATGATGTCAAAATACATCAGCGTTGTGACGCCTTTTCTATCAGTGTAGTGCTCAGATAAAAAAGACAAATTTAGTTTTATCGAAAAAAGGTTGTGCCATATATTCCCCTAGTCCTTGTAAATAAAAAATCCTTTTTTTATTTTATACATACAAATGCTCTACCAAAACGTGGATCTTGGTGTGACAATGAACACAAAAAATTAACTAGGAAGCTAAAATTTGACATAAACACTTTCGTTCTTATGCCAAAAAAAAAAGTTCAAGTTCGCACAAGTTAAACAATACATTAACCCCCGTATTTATAAACGATTATTAAATTAAACAAACGTTTTTTAAGGCAAATTTTCATACAAAATTAGTTTTGTAAACCTTTATTTAATGTTAAAATTTTTTATAAATACGGGCGTAAGCCCATACACTTTTGCTAGGCTTAATGTTTTGGTTAACTTATGTGAACTTTAACTTTTTTTGCCTAAGACAGTTTATTAAGACAAAGTCTATTCGATGTTGAAAACAGATTTAATCCCAGAAAATCAACGTTAATTCCTTAAATTTGTACCCCTTGTTGACTTTTTTATTTAACACTGTGAAAAAATTAAAATTTTAAAAATACATATTTTTATTAATAATCCCCTGGTTATGATTGAATTAGTAAACAAATATGAAACTTTTAATAAAGTTTTCTCCATCAACATCTTTATTATTTTTTGGCACTTTTGCATTACCAGACTGATGCTGGGAACACAACTGGGACGAACGACGAATTTTTGGCCGCAAATATTGGTTGCCAAAAATAAAACATATTTGTGTATAAGAAAGTACTTACACGTAATAATTGCGTCGGCCAAAATTCATCAACGCGGCGAACTGTGGAATAGATTTATTTCTATGTCTTAAGCTCCCCATCCATTATACAATATTATTGTATATGTTATTCGCCATATTATTTCCATTTTTCCCTATACCATGCAATGCAATTGTTGTAGTATTGCCACCACCGTTTACATGAATTCGCCTTGCTTTAAGCAATATAACATTGTACAACGTTGCCAACATATTTCCCAGTATATTGCATTTTTTTCGTTGTGCAATTACCCAGCAAAAACTTGGTAATGACTTGCAATTACTAAACAACTTACTTTTTAATCACTACTTCATACCATCTGCATTACATTGAAGTAGTTTAGTAATGGCTGACATATAATCTGATACATAAGGACTTGCTTAAGAGTCAATTAACGAATTTTATAATTGATAATGCGTCCATAAAATATGAAAAATTAAAATACTTAATTGTTTTGATATGTATTTTAAAATAAAAAATTTTAATAAAAACTACACTACCCAATCAACCAAACGATATCACATACTATAACGATTTAGTCTAGGTGATAAAAATTCCAATATGTATATAATGTCGATCTTGTATCATAAACTATAGATTAAACCCATCCTAATAATATAATTTTTCCATGAAAATATCATGTCGTTTTTGCAGTCATATCGTTTCCTGGTTTATTGGGAACAAATATGTCCTTAACTCAGCGTAGTCCAATTTTGCATTAGAAAGTTAATTTAATTGATAACACAATTTGTTAGACAAATTCAGTTTTGTTGATACCAATGTGAAGTACCTATTTGTAAGCGGATAATAACTTATTTAACCCCCTATGTGTAAGCGAGGGTGGTAAGTACTTGCCTCCAATGATATCACCGTGTTAAAATTCCAATGTATAAGAAGTGAAGGGTAGTTTTATTAGCTCATTACTTTGCAATGTAAGTTTGGGATAGAATCAAAGTCTTTTGATTGTTGCCAATATATTGTGCCACCTTCGAATATCACATACACATTGGCGATATAATTGTACAATACGAATAATTGAACAATTATATTGCTAGTGTATGGGCCGCTTAACGCCGTTGAACGACGAATCAGTAGTTTTCAAGTGTTTTAGTAAATAAAATTACTGTTTACATTAATAAAACTGTGCTAGTTGCAAAATTAGACAAGCCGGGCACATGGCGTTTTAGCATAATTCGGGTACGCTGAATCCAATGGTGCCCACCGTTTAATGGAATTCTTAAATTTGGCCCCTGCAGCGCCTAGGATGCCCCTAGATGGGTCAAATTATTGAACTAAACTTAAATTTATATGTTGTTTTAACTTAATAGCTGTAAACCAGTGCACCATATATTATATGTAGTGCAAACAAATAATAAATGTTGTCAAACTCATATGGTTTGTATTGGTAGTTTAAACGCCCACTTCTATGCGTTAAGATATGGTTTTAATGTCTACTGACTTATAGATTTACTGATTTAAACACATTTTAAACCAAAAAGAGAGTTGACGAATTTACATAGCGAATATTTACTAAAAAAAATTCGTCATGTTAAGCGAAATTCGTCGTCCGCCCCAGTTGTGTTCTTAGCATGAAACCTTCAAAAATAATGTCTTTTTGAACTGAAAATTCCAAGACAACTTGATTTAAACATTTCTGTGCTAAATGAACAAAAAAAAAAAAAAAAAAAAAACGAATAGTATAAAAAATGTGTTAACAACTAATTAACACTGTAAAGTGAATGACCCATAATCATAGTCAAAAATAAAGTCGACTTTTTTTAAAGTACACTTTAAAACAATGGTGTTCACATGCATTTAAAGCCGGTTTTAGTTTAAAGTGTGCTTTATTTTGACTATGAGTAGGGGCCAATATGTTTAAAATAAACTGTAAACAAAATTATACTTGAACAAGTTTGTTAAAAAAATACTTGCCATCAGTTTCAAAAAGGAACAACTGCGATCTAATTTGAATCTTTATATTAAATGTTACACTTGGTACTCGATTGACGGGTATGTTAAGGACAAACTGTAAACGTTTATAATGAATGTTTCGGTGCCGACTACCATAAATAAGCGAGGAGGGTATCAAGTAATAATCGCAATTTTAGTATAAAACTCGACTTAGAAAAGTTTTATGAATCCGCCTTGCAACATTCCCCCTTCTACTACTCCATTTAAAGTTTGTGACAAAGCTGTTGTTGTCTAAAGTTTGACTTAATTTACTAGATCCATAAGTTTTTGGTCTATGGACGCCCCTTATAGAAATAGTTAAAAATCGGATCTTTACTTATCTTTAGAGTTGGTCTGACCATTTATACCCTGTTAATGGATCGGCACTGGCTGCTATAGAGTTCTTCTTTCACAGTGGGCTCTGACACTTCTCGCACTCGCTAAAGCATTTTTCTGCCCGTTTGGAAAGTTCTAGAAGTGGCCATCTTCCAATTTGTCATTCAAGTTTTATGCTAAAGGTTATCATATTTTTATCCAACCGTTTATTTTCTTAGGTGGTTTCGGTAAATATTTTTCATTGAGGGTAAACAGATGAATAATCCGCCATACCCAGTCCTGATAGTTGAGCATCCAGACAAGGAGCAGACGCCTGCCATCAGGCATTACATAGATTTAAGTATATGTTTTTTTGTCCGCGGGTGATATTTTATTTCCCACTAACCATGTTTATCTAACGGGCATCCCTCTTTTCGCTGCCTGAGGACGCGTCCGAAGGAAGACATGCAACTCAACACGGACTTTCTTTTAAAAGTATCTATTTATTCAATTAAAAAAAGCAAGATATATTTTGATATACCTAAACATAATAAAAACTTTTATTTCGAAAATTTTTGTTAACAAATATCAAATATACGGCCTGTCCCATTCTGGTACTCTTGCTACTCTTCTTTGATACAAAAACAATCTAAATAGACTCTTCCAATGAATCGATAGTTATTTTTAACTCTTAAACAAATAATCGTAACAAAAAAAAAATATGTCAATAATTAATTAATCACTTTATTTTTATTTTCCATTAACGATGTCTTAATAAATATTAAACTACAATATTTTAGTGACTCACTCACCCCTTTCCTTTCAGATTCCAAAAAAACTCTTGAATAAAAAAAATCCATTGTAATTCATTATTATTGCGTGACATTTGAACAAAATTTTTAAAAGTATTTTTCCATAAAATACAATTTTTTTATTGGTTTGGATTGAGTTTTTGTTTTTATGATGAAAAATTATTCTGATTAAATTGAAAAACGTGACATTTTTAAAGACATTTCATATTATGGGAACCAACCAGCACTGAATGAGTTTTATAGACAACGAAATATTTATCAATAAAAAATAAATTTATAAAAAATATTGAAGCCAATAAATTAGGCAGGCTAGAAAATAGATAAATGCCTTAACTACAAAACTTTGGCGGAACAGTTAAGTTTTGCTTAAAATGTTCTTTAATGAAATAATAAAAACAATCATATTTCGCCGGAAAAATCCGAGTTCAGACTACATTAAACTAAGTTTAAACTTAATCCACATCTTAAAAACCCGGCCTAAAAGTTATTAAAAATTTCGTCGGCTTAGAGTGTAACCTGCTAAATCCACTTTTTAAGTATATTGAGATTTTAATGCCGTATGGTCGACAAAGATATGCCTCGTCGACCAGCAGGTAGTTTTTCTTCAATTTGAGTCCTGAAGTGAGTAAAATCAACAATATTTTTTGGTTTGCCTCTTAAGCAGCAAATAGGAAAATTAAAAGTTTTTTGTCTCTCCTGTAAAATTTGTTAAAAGGGAGTTAGCAGGTTTACACTCTAAGCCGACGATTTACTTTTAGAAATTGATTTGTTTTTTATTTAAGCTAATAGGGCCTAAGGTTAATAAATGTAAATAAAAAGCAATTTTTTATTACAGTTTTCCCGACGTTTCGTCGATTTTTTGTCGACTTTTTCAAGGGAGCGTAATATGAGCTTTTCACATTAAGTTAAATTTCTTCTATTACATGTAACATTAAACATAAAACATAAATTTAAAGTTAAACACATATTACAACCAAATATCACTGTAACGATTTAGAAATTGCAACTTTATAATTTGCGCTAATATTGTTAGAAATGTTTTTCAAAAGAATTTAACACTTCTAAATTCAAAGAAAAAATCAATTATTCTATTTCACTAATTAATTTCCCCAACCAAAAAGTGTTTTTGTGCCCTTTTTCCCTTTATCAAGCTTGTAATTATTACTGTTTTTCCACTGTCACTGTTAATTTACCGAAACTTGATTTGTATACATTTTACTGACAAAACATTTCATTTAATAATTTCGTTTATTGATTTTTTTTTTTTTTTTTTTTTTTTTTTTTTTTTGAATATAAATAAGTGGAAATAAATGTGAAAAAGGGAAAAGTTGGAAAGAAAAACAAGAAAACAATCTGGGCTTTAATTTAACAAAAGAAATTGAAACGTTAGAAAAGAATCTAGTGATATCACGGAAATGTACAGGAATTCAACTTAAGGAACAGTGGTTGCATGCGCTAATAAATAAGATTAAAAAAACTTTAAAACTGTTGAAAAGCAAAAATCTTAAAAGAGCAAAAATAAAACTTACCCTGTAGGATGTGTCAACAGTGAAACTTTACTCATTTGCTTTTGACTTTATCCCCATTACTAGTGACCAACTGTAGACCAGGCAATGCTTTGTTTTGTAGAAATTAAGCATGTGCTTGTCATTGAAACTCCACCAATGGCCATTCAACTATTGATTACAAAAAATTTCCAAAAAAATAATTCTCTTGTTTTCTCAAATGCAGACATGTGTAGACATTGTTGACAGGGACACCAAAAATAGTCGACAAAAATGGCAAGAAACTTGATTCCAGGTCTGCAGGGTACAGAACATTATAATTGTATAAATATGAAATTCAAATACAAGAGGAAGATTGAAATCGGTTGTGAAAAATTTGGATAATAAACCATTATTTTCCCTTTTATTCCCATACAACCATAGGTGTGTAAGTGTGTGTAAGTGCTGGGGGGCTACTGCGTATTTCGATTCGAAAGAAATAATGTACGAGTTCGAACAATTTGTACTGTGTATTACGATTTTCGCAATGGTTCGAAACGATGACAGAGGTTGTATTTTTTAAAAAATGGGAAATTTAATGAACACTTTTTGTGCGTAATAGAGAGTTTCTGTTAAGAAAGGGATTTTTTGTTTGCAATAAAGTATGAAAAACGTCCGTTTATTCGAAACAAATATTAAGAAAATCGTAATACACAGTACAAATTGTTCGAATTAGTAAATGATTTCTTTCGAATCGAAATACGCGGTAATCCCCCTGGTTCAGACAAGTCAGAGGCCTAATTACGTCATTCGATATCGATCCAAATTCCCATATCAATTGTAATATAGTTTCAATCGATATCGAATGCGAATGTAATTTGGCACCAGGTTAAGCTGAATAGGCTTTCTTTAACGCAGAATAAAATAAAAATTGATTTCAATTAAAAAATTTGTGATATTAATTAAAAAAATTAATTTAATTTGCACCAGTAAGCAAATTAACAGAATCAATTAAATATTTTTTTGATATTAACAAAATTTTTTGCAGTAATTTTGTTGATATAAGTAAACGTTTAATTTACTTGATTAAATTTTTATTAAAACTGATTTTCTTTCTGATTAATTGGCGAGAATTTTTTTTCTCTGTGCGTGTACGTTCATATGCAATCAGTTTGTATCGCCAATTTTTTTTTTTTGTTTTTTACCTTAAACTTAAACTTCTCTAGCATATTACGAATACAATACTCTCTTAACTTAATGCGTTGCTTTGAACAAATAAATTTTATGTTAAAAAATATTTGATCACAGAGATAAGTAGAGGGGAAAAACTATAAACATTTTAACGTAATTTTTCGCAGCGAATAGATGTAAAACAAAATACTCCATTGTTTGTTTGGAAAGTGAGAAAAAAGTGTGTCTGTAACTCATATTGAAAACTATCAAAAGAGATAACAACGTTACGTTATACATGCCATAATATTTCACTCGAAGCCGATGTGAAATTGCATACGTTGAGAACGCCAGTCACACATAATGTTGACATTTCCTTTTAACATATTTTCCCAATAAAGCCCATTGTGCTTTTGTCTATTATAATCATCATTCCAATGTTGCAATGACATTGCATAAAAACTCATAAATTTGTTCTATTTAAAGTTACCACCACAAATAACGTGAAATTACTTTTTACAAAATAGAGTTTTATTTTTTCATTAAAAAAAAAAAATTACACAAAAATTGCATGATTGATTAACATTTGAAAATGTTAATTTTGTTATATAAAAATAGATAAAATATGGAAAAAGCTAGATATTGAAATAGAAGCATTCTTTTGCGTTCTAAAGAAATGAAACCATTAAAATTATAATAATTTGAATAATCAAAGAATTGCTGAATTTCCGGTAAAACAGTTAAAAGAAAATGTTTACGTACACTGGAGAATTTTGTAAATATTAAAAAAATAATGGGTGAATATTTCAACACAATTGAATCACTAAGTGCAGAAAGGGAACTACTGGCATTTATTTCATGTGAGTATTGCTTAGAAACCAGTGTAAAAAGTGTCAACTTAGACATTTTCAAATTCAAATCAGTTCTCCCCTCTAGAACATTTAACTTGTATTTATTATTACACTGCGGTCATTTTACGGCCTGGAACTTTGATGCAAATTTTTACTAATTTAAGGTCGCTGATTTCAAATCAAATCTCCATTTTTCTCTTTCAGGTCGACTTTTCGTATTTCATGATAATCATGTCAAAAGAAGTTTAATACTTGTTCATCTGCAGGCAAGTCTATGTTGTCTGTTTTTTTTTTAATCCGCACAGGATAACTTTAATTAACTTCAAAAAGGAAAAACAATTTAGGGTGGTGTTTAGATTATCAAAAAAAGGCATTAAATGAAATTAAAAGCCGTGTTATTTTATCAAGGGAATATGTATCAGTTCACACACCCACTATTGCGATGGACAAAATCAATGAAATCGAACTTTAAGATTTAATTCATCTTGTTCGCCAGATTTAGCTTCTTTGGACTATTTTCTATTTTCAAAAATGTTTCGGCGGTAAAAGATTTGCCAATAATAAAGTAAACAAGCTTTTTGAAATACGAAGCAAACAATTTCAAACAAACTAAAAAATTTTTTAAAAATTTCAACCTTTTGTTTGTTTTTATTTGGTTTAATTAACATTACGAAATAAACAATGAATATTTAATACAATAGTCAAACAAAAATATTAGTCAGGTTTGTATTGATTTATTGCTTTAAAAAAAAGTTTAGCACGTGTTTTGGCTTTAAAATTGGCACCAAGTTTCTAAAAAAAACAGTCCATAATTCAGGGTAAAATTAATGAACGGCGTGGCAGTGAAACCTTGAAAATGGCAAAAAAAAATGATACAAATGCTGCGAAAATATGACAAACAAACAATTGTTTAAATAGGATGATTAACCTACAGCCAGATACAAACATTTATGGCCCTTTTCTCATTACATGATTATCTTTTTTGCCAACGAAAAACTGCACATTAAAGAAATTAGATTTTCTCAATGTCTCATTTGCTTCTATCCTGTCGCAAAACTAACCGGCACTCATCTGCCAATTATTTATTTTCCTTTTATTTGCCGTACAGATAAATTCAATCAGCTGACTCCCAACTTTTACATGTATTTTGAGAGGTGTTGCCAACTGAAAACAATGTTTTTTGTCGGTATATTGAGAAACCCAAAATTGTTAACAGACAGTTTATCGGTCTAATAAATTTATGTTGACATTAAGTAACAGACAGTTTGTCGGTACATTGAGAAAATGGTCATTAGGCTAATAGTGCGTGCATTAAATGTAAAGAAAGTTAATCAAATGTAGGGAAAAAGTTCGTCAAAAAAAATTTACACATAAAACCTACATGTAGAGCTTTTAAGTGAATTCTGGCAATACTGGTACAGCTAAATAATTTTTTACAAGTTGAGAAAATAAAAAAACTTGTTTATAATAAAGAGCACATAAAGATTTTTATGAATAGTAGACTATCTGGCAATATCTCCCATTTCGTATTTTTAAAAAAGCCGAACACAAATTAAAACTTTATTAAAAACAATCTTGTAGATTTAAGTATGTTCTTATGCAAATAGCGGCAAAAAAAATTTGCGCGTGCGCCATAAAAAAAACACCCACAGTTCAGTCAAAAACAGTTAAAAAATAGTATAATCTTAATTCAATACTATTTTCAAATTTTTTTTACTGGATTTTTTCAATTTATCAACTGTTTAATCAGTTAATAAATCGAAAAAAAAAACAAAATACAAATTTTAATTAAGTGAAGTGGGTTTTGAAACCAGGGCTAACGTTTAAAACTTGCACGTCAGTTTGTATATAATTGTATTCACATCACAATAGTAAAGAGGGTATTATGTGTTTGTGCACAGAAAAAAATATCTTAAGAAAATTTTTAACAACACAGTTTGTTAAAAATAAAATTTTAGGTCAACAAACTTTTTGTTTGATTCAAAGAAAACATTTATCAAATTTACACTTTGCAAAATAGCACTCAATAAAACATATTTAATAATGAAAAAATTAAATATTTCTTCATATTCAATAAAAAAAATATTCAAATCAAAGTAAAGACAGTATTTTAACAACTCTTGTCCATTTTTAAATAGCTCATAATTCTCATTTGTTTAACAGTTTTATTTGAATAATATATTTAGTTTTGCCAAAGTCTTAGGAAAAGTTTTCTTGATGATCTGGCCTAAGCAACCAGTGAAATGCGCATAGGAACTTACTTATCCCCACATTATAAATTTTAGTGTTTTTATAAAAATATAAAAATTGAAAATTTATGACATCATCATTAATTAATAAAAAAAAAAGATTCGATTAATATTTTGTTTGATTTATTCAACATTTTCAACAATATATTTTAACAAATCAAGTAAACATTTTGTTGAAAAAAAATATTTTGGGCAACAATTTTTTTTATTGACTCAATAAATTTGGTTGTTGACTAAAAATTTTACAATTATACATACAAACTTTTTTATCAATACCGCAAAAACCGTCATCGCAGAAAATTCAAAAATTTTTGTAATCAAATATGCGATTTTCGTATTCAAATATGAAAATTATTTTTTTCTGTGTGTTGATGCTTGTAACACATTAAAATATTCGGTTCGGTATACCTAAAAGTATACCGAACGACTCAAAAATAACTTTCTGAATCGATCTAACCACGTCCGGCCGGCAGGCTTTCTGGCTGGCTGTCCATGTAATTCTTGTGTGTAAAGTACAAGCTGCAATTTTGGAAACAATTTGATTAAATTGGATACATAGATTCTAATTGGCACATCGATTAAGCCTATTGAAAATGGCGAGAATCTGTCCATAATTTTACATCATCTTTCGAACCCAAACATAATACAGGGCCCAAATCATCGCACACGTGTTCGAATGAACTTTCGTATCGAATAAAACTTCGTGACGTATCAAAAACGAGATTGCGGCATTCGAAAGCTTTCGAGTCGAAATTAGTTTAAAAAATGTAATAGATTTTTATGCGTGTATTCTAAATAGGTGACTTCGGTTTATTTATGGCTTTTTTTTTATAACGGCGGCTCTTGCCAAAAGCAACGCAAAAATTGCAAAAATTCGGAAAACTATTGAAATTCGAAAAAATTTTACAAATTCAGAAAATTTGCAATAATAGCGAAAATTCACGAAAATACTATTTATTAAAATCGTTCGCAAACATGACTAAAATTTGCGAAAAATTGCAAAACTGAATATTATTATTTTTTTTCTTCTTGCTGAAAAAAGTTCAATACAGTAGAATCTCACAAATTAGAACCACTGAAATGTTTCTGGACATTTTTTTTAAAGAAAATGATAAAATTTTAATGAAATAGTGATAGATAATGAATAGTTGTGTAAGCTTTTTTAAACTCAAAATAGTTTTTATTTAATAACATTAAATTAATTGAACATATTAAATTCATAGAAAACATTTTTTTTTTTATATTTCACAATTTGACCTTCAGTTATCAACTGATCCAAATTTGTACAAACATATCAAATTTCATACGCAAATGACCGAATTGTACACTCTACCAATAACTTGGTTATTCCCCGTTTTATTGTTATTTTCATGAGCGAAAAAAATTATTTGTAGTGAGAATACAAAAAAAAATCCAAAAATAAAAACCCCTGTTCTAATTTTCGAGCGTTTAATTTGGTTTTTCGCCTTTTAAGTTCAAAATCATAAAAAAAAATTTACCTAGTAGAAATAAAAACAAAAAAAAAAACACTTCCAGAAATTAGAACTACAGGTTCTAATTTCAGAGAGTCCAATACATTGAAATGACCGGTTCTAATTTCTAGACGGTTCGAATTTGTGACGGTTCGAATTTATGAGATTCTACTGTACTTACATTTTTAGCTACTTGTTGAAGAAATTTAATAATTATTCCCAAAAAGTGTGTTAACTGTTTGTAAAAAACCAATTAAATGTTTTTACGAAAGTTCTTAACCTATCGAATGACATTTCGAGTGAAGGCATTCGATCGACTACTCGTTATCGAATGACATACATAATCTCAAATTTCGATAGAAGTTTTTTGATAACGAATGGGACGATTTCCAAAAGTAAAATTTCGATCAAAGTCACTCGATCACGACTGCGACCATCGGGGCCCTGTTTTTATCAAACTCAACAATAGATGAAAACATTAAATTCCGTTCGGTTTTTTTTAATCCACAAACTTCATTGTGTTCGGTTCGGCTCATTAACGTTTGTCCCTTTTGGCTGGTAAAAAAAAACCAAACATTTTTTACAAAAACAAAATACAAATAGGAAAAAAAAAAACAAAAAGCCAGCAAAATTATTTTACACAAACAAATTATATACACAATACACACACAAGCTGTTTTGTTTGTTCATTTCTTTATCAAAGTAAAAAAGAAACATTATAGAACATTAAAATATTAGTTTGTTTACAGTATCACTACAATTGCTCTGTTCTTTAACGAAGAACAGAACAATATATAATGTTCGGCTCTTTCTTTAAAATAGTTACGAACTATACAATCACTAAAAAGATAAATATATATCGTTCTTGGGTGTGTGAGCCGAACGCTTAATAATGTACTGTTTATTTTCGAACATTGTTTCTCATACTATTGATAAACTGAAATTTATTATTGATGGGTTAAGCTATTCCTATGCGCATTTTATTGGCTGCTTAGGCCAGATCATCAGGAAACTTGATCCAAAGTTTTTAGAAAAACTAAAGATAATATACAAATGAAAGTGTTAATCGAATAAGAATTATAAACACCAGTTTTTAACAATATCAAAGCGTAAACAAAAGCAACAACAATAAACAGTCAGTTTATCTTTTCTTACAGTCCCGACTATAATTGGTTGAATTTTTGTCAACTCTAAATGTAGTTTTAAATGGGTAAAGAAAAAACAAAAATTAAAACAAATTACTTTATTTTATTTTGCCAGTTCAGTTTTATTTACACTGCCATATGCATATTAGTGCATATGGTTGTTTCACTTTTGTTGTATTCCGCCCTCTGTATACAGAAGAACTCTCAATTATAAAATACCAGCAGCATGCCCGATTTGAAAGTTTGATGTATTTAACTGAGTAATTTAAAAAAAAATAGAATATGGGAATTTTTGATTTTTATTTTACTTTTCAAACATTTTACATTTTGACACAAAATGTGACATCGAATTGATGTCACTGTAGTCATAGAATTGATGACGCATAAAATATGACAACATTTTATGATAACGTTGGGTCACTTGTTGCCTCATTGGTCCCATTTGTAATAACAATGATGTCAAAATTCTGATGTTAGTGATGTTCTAGAGATGCCCAGTTGTCCAGAACGTGTTCGCGTTGAAGTTGCTGGATATTATTAAACACTGTCTCGTACACGATCAATGTTCACTTGGTTCTGTACTATTCTCGGTCTTCCTGATCTTGTTAAGTCTGACACTGCACCTTGTTGTCGGAACCGTGCAATTAAACGATTAATTGCGGCTGGCTAGGTGAATTTCTTGTATTGAAATAATTTCGATATGCTCGTTGCGTCAGTAAAACTGAATGCCCATTGGAAAAGTGAAATTCTACCACTTTGGTTCGTTGCTCGGTCGTTAAATTGCATTGTAGTGTAACACGGTTCGATGAATAAAATCTAAAAAAAACAATAAAAAATAATAATTAACAAAAGAGTTATAAAATTTTGACACGCAGGCGTGACTTTTAGCCCACCCTGTATAACCCCCTTCGTAAAATGACTAAAAGGCAAACAAATCTCATATACATACATATATGTATGAAGATATCTAAATAATATACGGCACAAAGAACTTTGACATGAATCTTAACTTCCTAACATTTTGTTCTGGCGGGTCCATGATTGTACGTGGATCCTATATCGAGCACACTCTCGAAAAAAATGTTTTTAATACTATGGTTTGGGGTATCGTATGGTTGGGCTTGACCGACTATACTTTCTTACTTGTTTAAAAATGATTTTTTAAACGCTAGATTGTTTAACCTTCAAATTATAAAAAAAACGCAAATTATTTTTTTTTTTTTCAAAATTAAAAGACAAATTTGTTTGTTGATTTTGCTTTATTATTTATTAAAACTTTTTTGTTCAGATTAGACAAAAATTAAATACAATGAAAGTGTAAATACAGACTAATTATGTGAAGTTTTTTTTAAAGCAAACTTAGATAAAATTTGATACTTGATGTTGTTGTGGTTTTTTCTACGAAAATATTTGTTTAATTTAATAAACAATCCTTTATGAAATATGTACATATAAATACCAATTATGCGAAGTTGTTTTTAAAAGCAAACTAAGTTATTTTTTTATATATTAAATGTTATTGTGGTTTTTTCTACAAACAAATTTCTTTAATTAAATAAACATTTCTTAAAGAAGATTAAAACTGTCGATTTTAAAATCAACCAAAATTAAAATTTGGTATTTAATATTTGTTTAATTAAATAATAATTGTTTAATAAAACAAACAATCCTGTGATTAGACCAACATTTTATGAAATAAATTATAATACTAATAATATGAAGTTCTTAAATGCAGACTAAGCTAAAATGTGATGCTATTGTGTTTTATTATACGAAAATATTTATTTAATTTAAAAACATTTGTTTATATGGATGCAATATTTTACTCCTTTATTTGTTTGCCTTTAGCTATATGTACATATAAGTATTTTTAAAATTTTAACAAAATTTATAAAGCCCTTTTTTCTACCCTCCAACAGTGTGTAATGAGTTTGTTTCAAGTGTCTCGCTTCTTAAAGGGTACTTTACACTATCAAGCAAGTGTTATGTAAATTGAGGAAAATACAACCCTGTCATGAGAAGTTGTTATTGTTTTTTGAAAATTTTCAAAAAAACTTTTGATAAAATCTAAAATCTATCTAATAAGAAGTGACACAAGTGTTATTGTGAAGTTTTGTGTTTATTATATTTTTTTAATTGTTTACATACCCCCTGAAGATGGTTAGCGATGTTAACCGAAATATTGGGAAAATAATAATAAAAATATAAAAAAACGAAAATATCACGAATTTTTATTTTTTATTTTATTAATTTACGTGGACCTGCAGCCAAACAAAACAACAAATAATTTATATATATCGGAAAAAGGTCAACTATAAAAACATACATAAAATTAAAGACCCTTATATATTTTTAAGTAGATTTATCTTATTCAGCCCACTTCCCAACGATGTAAATTAACCTTTAAAAAGATACGCCATTTTCGAGCATTTCGATTACAAATACCAGGAAAACCGTAAATATGCACTTGCATGTTTTTTCTTGTGCGACCAATAAAGGCAGTAATAAAATATTTATCCGTCTTGTGTTTTTTTATGAATTCTAGCATCGGTTTATGTATGCATATTTTACCCTTTGCAGCACTATTTTGCATATTTTTCTAAAAAGACTATTTTTCCAGCATTTTTTTTTTTACTTTAAATATCATAGTAATTTTACTTTTTTGTTAAATGTTAACAAGTGCTTTTACTGCAAAACGAAAAAATGTTTGCACTTCTGGTTAACGACGGAAAGCTTTCTGTTCTGAATAGCTGTTTACCTAACGTCTTGCTTTATTTTCGCCATCTACATTTCGTTTTCTCTCTTCGATTGTAAGCCGAAGCAAGTTGTCATTAAAGATACATAAATGTTATTTTAAACTTTAACATTTTACGTAAGCAAAATTAAAAAAAAAAAAAAAACAATTTATATACGTTTCTGCTGATATGTGTAATACATAGAAATCCAGACCCATCCCTTTGCATACCGGATTACTCAGTTTTACATTTTAAATCGCTGTCCATCCGTCTGGCTGGTTGTCTGTCCATATAAACCTTGTGCTTAAAGCACAGGTTACAATATTGAAGTTCATTTTATATGAAATTTGGTAGAAACGTTTTCATTGTCATAAAAACGAAGCCTATGTAAATGGTGAGAATCGGTCTATAATTCCACATAGTCCCGATACAAACTATCAATGTACATACACTCAAGAGAAAAATCAATCCATCCGCACTAAAATCAGTCCGAAGCGGTATTAAAAGTACGGTGAGTACGGATGTTCTTGAATCAAGAACAAAAATATTGATTTAAGTACGGATTTTCAATCGCGAAATACTTAACTTATCCACATACAATCCTGAATTCATACTTGAAATAATCCGAAAATGAGATTGATTTAAGTAAAACTAAGATTGAATTAATCTTATAATGCGCTTGACTTAAGAATTATAAAGTTGATTTAATCCTGAATTCGTACTTGAAATAAACCAAAAGTGAAATTAGAAGCAGAATTTTATTATGATTGATTTACTTACCCGATATGGTTTTTACTTTAAAAACTTAATGTACAAACATATATAACTGAAAATATAAACTTAATGAGAATCAAGAAATCTCAATTTTACTTTTTAAACATAAAAATAATCGGGCATGTTCTAGAAATTGAAATCGAACGAGATTTTAAGTTGAAATTATATAAAATGGAATATTTGTAGGAACTTTCAGTACAGGGTCGTTTATAAAATTTCAAATCCACTTCATTTCAATTTCTAGAACATGCCCGAACATGCCCTTCGAGATTGATTTTCGAAAGTAGTCCCATTTAGGATTGTTCTAAGTATGTTTTAGTGTAATTCGTACTTAAATTATTAAGTACGACTCGTACTGTATTGCTCTTATACAAATATCACTCGTGATCATGGCTTTAAATTCCATAAGTTCCTTTTAAATAATTTAATACAATTTTGCGGCCGTTCCTTAAATCACTCTTAGACAAAAAATCTCATTTACCCTGCAGCCACACGTTCAATAAATCACCTTTGAGTTGTTTACACAAACTGCTTGTCAAAAATGATTTCAATTGACATCCGTGGCACAGGCTGCACTAAAATTTATAGTTAATATTAATCTAAAAATGCCCCCGACGAGGAAATTACTCAAAATGTTATTCATATTATTATTGTCAGTTATTATTTTGTTAAAAACCGCAAAAATGTTTAAAAACTAATTTCGATATAGAAGTAAAATTTGTTATAGCATTTTATAGTTTCAAAGTCATTTTCGCAGTCTTCTGAAAATATGAGACTTAAATTAAATTATGGACCGATTTTTACAAAATTGCATGGCCATGTGAAGCTAAACACTTTATCTGCTACGAACTTAGGCGTATTTAAATAATTTCCTAGAGTTGAAATCATATGGGGAATATGGTAAAGTATGAACCGATTCTCATGACATTTTCCACATTCTACTACAAAAACAATATTCGTTGCGATTTTAGGCGTACTTAACTGTTTTCCGAAAGTAGGCTTTATATAAGGGGTATGGTAAATTATGGACGACTGATCTTCACAAAATTTTACAGTGTGGTGTCAAGGTCCTATAGGACCTTGACGTACCAAATTTAACTACAGTAGCATTTTTTCTTACGGTTTAAGGCGTGCTAAACTCTTTTCCTAGAGTAGGCTTTATATGGGGCCCTGGGTAAATAATAGACCGATCTGCACGAAATTTAAAAGTGTAATTATTAGTTCTTTAAAATTGTGACGTACCTAATTTTATTACAATAGCATCATTTGTTACGGCTTTAGGCGTACTGAACTGTTTTCCGGGAGTAGGCTTTATATGGGGCCCTTGGTAAATCATGGACCGATCTGCACGAAATAAACAATATGATTGTAAGTCATATAGAACGAACTCGTGCCAAATCTTATGTCAATCCGTGCATTATACCACCATTTATGTTAGGTTTTGTAGCAAAATTATCAATTTTTTAGAGTGGTGGTTCTACATTTGAACTCATAAGTCTTATACTACTGAAACGATTTTGGTGGATTTCAATCACAAACTGCTTAGGATAACTAGACGCAATTTAACAAAAACATTGATTGTTCTTTTCTTTTGGGTTTTTCCGAAAGTAAGCGTGTTTTCAACAGACGGACAGACGGACGGACAGACAGATAAACATTACTAAATCGAATTAGAATTGCTCAAGGAGCCAAAATATATATATACTGTATGGGGTCTGAGATGAATTATAAAAAAGTTTCACATTGAATGACAAAATGGAATTTCATCCAAATCGGGCACGCCCACGGCTCACCCCTCATGCAATCCAAAAGAATTTTTTCACATACAATTTTTTCAATTCAAGAAAAAGTCTTGAAATTTGGTGCATGCACTTTAAGACTTTCTTATGGTGTTATCTTTTCTACCAAAAAAATGTGACATTTTATTAAAAAAAATGCAATTTGGTGTTCGTTTCTTAAAAATGCTTTGCTCTCTAAAAGGGTGGGTTGTTTAACTCTAAAAAATTAAGCCTAACTAATGGCATAAGGCATTGCACCTTCCGCCCCGTAAAAATTGACAGTGTTGATAATGCCCTGTAAAAGCCAAACGAAGTTGGGAAAAAATCGCCTCTAATCAAGACGGTAAAAATGTTAAATTTAAATAGTTATTTTTTCTATTATTTTATAGTAAAAAACATAAAAAGCATTACATTGTTAATGGAAGGTTGTCAGTTATATAAAATATAAGTGTATTCGGTGTTATAAAATTGTTCTGTATTTCTCGCATCGTAAAATTTCTTACATGAAGTGTGAAACAAAAAATTCCATCGTTTCTCGATTTATGAGATAAAAGTGTTTCTGTATTTGAATGCGAAAACAGACACAACAAATTCTGTTTATACTGGAATATTTCCAGTAATTAAGTGTCAAATAAAAGCGAAACGTCAACAAAAGAAATAAGTATAATTAAAACTGGGCTGCCAGATTTGACGAGTTATCGTCATCTTGACGATTTTTTGTTCCGATATTAACAAAGTGGCGTTTTGATGATTTTTTCTAAAAGCAAAAACAAAACCCAAAATATTTTATAATTTCGTTGTTACTTTCTATAGAAATTCATCTTGAATTTTAAAATTTCAAACACTTCTATTTTGTGGCGTTGATAATTGAAAAAAAAAAAAAATAATATGAATGTCTGTAGAAAGCAACAACAAATTTATAAAATATTTTTGATTTTATTTTTGCTTTTAATGGAATTGTTGGCGTTGCGTTTTACACTATAAGCCCCTTAGTCTTCGAAATAAGATAATTGTAAATATTTTTATGTTTGTTTATTAGAAAAAAAGATATCTTTAGAAACAAGGCTGCTTAAATTTTTATATTTATCCCTATTGTGAAAATTGTCCTCGAAATTGTTTGTTTCTTCCCTAAAAAATGTATCGGCAAAAGCAAAATTTCGAGGGAAAGTAATGGACCGACTTGGCTTATTTTGAACATTTAATACTTCTTATATACATATACAAAATATGATTGATATTTGATATTCTTATCTTGTATGTACACTTTTGTGCCAAAACCATTATTCCGGCAAGAAAGAAATTTGTTTGTCTCCCAGTAAAAACTTTTTCAAAATGGATAGCTTCTTTCAATCGTTATTAAGTAGCTTTCTTCTATAAGAACTTCGATAACTACTTTTTTCTGGATGTATTAAGATAAAAAAATGACTTACTTTTGAATTTGTTCTTTTTGGCACAACCCTTGTAAAATTCATTAGTTTTTTAGTAGAATTGTATGTAGTGCTTTTATGTGTTTCTGATTACTTAACATATTATTTTGTAGGCGAAGATTTTACTGGGTCTTTAACCCGTTTATTTATGAACCGATTTTTTTAATTTTAACTACAAGGTATTCTACTAAGTCTATTTCAGGTAAAAAAGAAAAAGATTATAGGAATAGGTAAATTAAAGATTTATATCTCAATTATTAAATAATAATTATTAAATACCCATGAACTTTAACTATGTTTTTGTTTGATTATTTTTTAATAAAAGTCGAAACAAATTTGTTAAAAATTGATTTTAAATTGCACGATTTTTAAAACAAAACAGACGATCTTTTTTATTTTTTCTCAGGAAATTGACGATTTTGACACAAATTTATCTGGCAGCACTGATTAAAACCAAAACAAGAAAAGGCTAACAAAAATTTTAACTAACAAAATATAACAATTGTTTTTTGTTTATTTTCATCATATAAATTATGCATTTATGATTTATATTCCTTCTATTTTTTTATTTATTTAAAAAAAATAGTATATAAACATATTTTAAATTCAAAATATCTACATTTTGTTTTTCTCGCCACCAATTTCAAATGTGTCTTATTTTGACAGTTCTTGAAAGAAACTTTTCGCAAAATATTGTTATAGAAACACTTTTTCTCGCATCCTTCCAATAATTGCTGGAAAATTATTTAAATGACAGATAATTCTCGCAAAAAAAAGATACAGAAACACTTGTGTGAGAAAAACCATTTTTTGTTTCATTTCACACTATTTTTGTTGCAATTCACATGTTTCATGCGAAGAGTTTTACGATGTGAGATATACAGAAACGGGCTACTGGCAAAGGTAATCTCTTGTTAACAAATTTTATGAAAAACAAACTAAAGAAAATTTTAAAACATTTTAAGACAAAAAGTTAAAGATATGGATATTACCGTTGCCATTTTTATAGTTTGAAGAACAAATTTTTTTGTCAACTGTTAAAAATAGGGCATTCCACTATTTCATAACTTGTGTTTTGTTCCCGTCAAATAAGAATTTGCATTATTACAGGGTGGGCAAGACATTTTATACATGCACCTTTTAACAAGGTGGAATTAAGAGGAAAAGATTTTACTTTGAATTTTTGTCGGCAAAGAGTGTAGAAAAGCATACAGGGTAAATAAGCTTTCAACTTCACATGTTAAAGTTTATGTCTGTTCCAAACATGATTTTCCAAAATTTTATTACGATCGATTCACATTTGGTTCTAGTTCTCAACAAAAAAATAATGATGAAAATCCAGTCGGAACTATTTTTTCCAAAACCTTATTAGTTAAACGAAATAATTTCTTTATTTACTTGTAAATTTTCTTTGAATTTTATTTTTCACTTGGGCGGGATATTGGAACATGGTGCGAAATTACTGCGTTCAATATCGATCGAAATTTCCACTTAAATTATATGGTAGTTTTGTTTAATATCGAATGCCATAATTTGGCCCCAGGAGTACATTGACATTTTTTTTTTTTTTTTATTTAATTTTATATTAGTTTGTTTTTTTTTTTTTTTTTTTTTTTTTTTTTGTTTCGCGTGCACTTAACGACTTAATACCATTAATAATTCTATGTAATTTTGTAGTTTTATACGCGTGTTTTTTATTTCCATATAGACGTGTGGCTTTTAAAGAAATTAAATAAAAATACTTTGTAACAATAAACGAAAAACACATATTGACTTAAGTTAACTATTTATTTATTATCTAAATTATCCTACAAATTTAGTGTTGAATGTTCTATCGAGATTTTTAAATATTAATGGAGAAAATAATTTAATTAAAATTGAAAAAATACTCAAATTAAATAATATTTTGTAGGTTTCAGAAATGTTCAATAAGATATTGAAATACACTCTCCTACATCCGCCTAACACAGACAAAATTCTCGCCAATTTTTTTTTGCAATTAAACGATTAATCAAAAATAAAATGTTTATTTACATCAACATTATTAGGCCTTATTAGCTAATAAAGCAAAATAAACTGAAAATCGGTTTTAATAAAAAATTTAATCAAGTGAAATAAATGTTTACTTATATCAACAACATTACTGCAGAAAATGTTGTTGATATCAAAAAATATTTAATTGATTCTATTAATTTGTTTACTGGTGCAAATTTGATTATTTTTTAAATTAATATCACAAGTTTTTAAATTAAAAACTAGTTTTATTTTTTTCTCTGTTATGCTTTATTCTATTTAGACGTTTTTAAAACGCCTCCCCAAACGATTTCAGGCAGCTTTAAGTAGTCGTCCGTTTTTCGATGTTTGCGCGTTCGCAAATTAAACGCGCAAACCTTGCCGATTTTTTTCTGGTTGTTTTCGTCTGAAAACAATTAAAAACAATTATTTTTTCAATTCAGTTATCTTAACGAAATTTTACCTGCTTTCTATTTAAAATGATCTCATATCTAAAATTTCTTAAAATTATTATAATGATTCTGTAAGTCAATGATTTTAATTTAAACGTTGCGTGTTAAATTTGTAAATAATTTAAGGCTTTTTTGTATTTCATTCAAATATTATAAATTTTGTTTAAAATTGTTTTTTTTTTTGCAATTTTAAATAAACAATATTTTGGTTCAACATTTAGCCTGAGGGCTCTTCATAAAATTGTAATTAACATATTGGCTTGGCATTTTTAGATATTTTGCAAATAAATCATTTTAAAACATAAAAGAAATCATAAGACTATGCGGCATACGCAAAGAAGTGACTAAAATTTTTTTTATTGACTGATTAATTTATTGTCCATCAATAATAAGTTAATTTATTGCAAATTTGTTGTTTCCAAATTTTTAAGTATAATAACTTTAAATATAGAAATATGTCTGAATGTGTGCATTTGAAACAATATTTTTCTTTATTGCAATATGTGTTAGCGACATTTTTCTCTAACGAAACATGTCTCAGCAAGATTTATTTATGTATATAGAAATCTTTTTCAGCAAGATTGTTTTATATAGAAATATTATAATTTTAAAAATAAATCTTAGAAATATTTTTGTTCATAGACTTATTTCTAAGCGTCATTTTCGTTTAAAGAAATATGTCTCAGTGACATTTTTTTATATAGAAATATGTCCCAGTGACATTTTTCTATATAGAAATATAGAAATGTGTCTTAGTGACATTTCTCTATATAGAAATGTGTCTTAGTGACGATTTACTATATAGAAATGTGTCTTAGTGACATTTTTCAATATAGAAATGTGTCTCAGTGACATTTTTCCATTGAGAAATGGTTCTCAGTGACATTTTTCTATAGAGAAATGTGTCTCAGTGACATTTTTCTATAGAGAAATGTGTCTCAGTGACATTTTTCTATAGAGAAATGTGTCTCAGTGACATTTTTCTATAGAGAAATGTGTCTCAGTAATATTTTTATACAGGGTGTCCGCCGGGAAGGTATACTATATATATGTACGGCGGCGTCGGTGGTCTTGTGGAAGAAGCTCTTGTGTCAACTGAATCCTTAATGGAAACACCCTGTATATAGAAATGTAATTTGGTACATACATTCTAATTGTCACAAGGACGAAGCTTTTACAATGGCCGATATTTTTTCTATATAGAACTACGTGTGTTTGATAGTTTTCTATATAAAATGTATATCGAACCATATTGGGTTCACACTATAAATGTTTCTTTTTTTCAGAAAGTTTAAGTTTTTTCTTCTCTCGCCTCTCATTAATAAACGCAAAATTTCTGAAAAAAAAACTTTCATAGTGTGAACTTAGACTAAGCAGGACAATATCTGACCGATAGTTTTCTACATAAAACTATATCTGATCATAGTTTTCTATATACATACATATGTAGTAACTCACCTAACTTATATTTTTTTTATCATCCCTCCTTTAAATTGCTTAAAAGTTCTAAGAATTGTATTGCTTTTAGTCTGACGGTTCCGGTGATCTTTTGGTTTTTCTCCATTTTTATCAAGCCCATCAGTATGACGTCAATTACAAGAATGTAAATGCTTTTTTTTTACTTTATTTACTTTTACACAAAAAATGCAAGCTAAAAATCCATTAAGTCCATGTACATGTTTGATTTTATTTATAAAATAATATTTTCTTTTACAAAAGTATTAAGCAAACTCACAAGTGTACGAACATGTTATCCATTAAATATCTTTTTTTTTCAACAATCAAAAATTATTTTTTAAATTAAAAAAAATAAATATATTTAAGATATCGCTTTAATTGATCACCCGACAAAAGTTGTGTGGTTTTTTTTTAAACATTTTTAAGCATTTAATTTTCCTGTTATCATTTTATCGCCCCTCATCAGTGATGACTGGTAATTAATGGTGTTTTCTTTTCTACAAAAAAAATACCACATTTTAAAAGGTGCATTTATAAAATGTCTTGCCTTACATGTAATAATGCAATTTTTTATTTGACGAGAACAAAACACAAAACTGGATCGCCCTTTTTTTAACAGCTGACAAAAAGTTTGTTCTTCAATATATAAAAAAATATGTACATAAATCAAAAAGGATGTTCTTCAAAATATAAAAAAATACACATAAACCCAAATTTGTTAATATATTTATATTAAATTATTAAATAAATGAACAAAATGAATGACCAAATTCCAATTTCTTTAGTTTGTTTTTCATAAAATATGTAAACAAGAAAATACCTTTGCCAGATTGCGAATTTATTAACACCAAGTTTTTACGATTTTTTGATTTGACGTTTTTTTTCAAAAACAATTTTTTAACACCGAATCCATTTAAATTGTATGTCACTGACAACCTACCATTAATAATGTTATGCTTTCTTTTGTTTTTACTATAAAATAATAGACAAAATTACTATTAAAACTTAAAAATTTTACTGTCCTGATTAGAGGCGTTTTTTTTCCAACTTCGTCTGGTAACTTCATATATAAACAGAAGCCATCTTTTTACAGGGCATTATCAACACTCTCGATTTATACGGGGCGTAAAGTGCAATGCAATAAAACACGCTGCCCTCTTAAAGAGCAAAGTATTTTTAAGAAACGAACACCAAATTGCATTTTTTTAAATAAAATGTGACATTTTTTGTAGAAAAGAAAACACCATAATTAAATAAGTTTAACCATTTTTTTCATTTTGCTCATATATATTTTTTTTTTCCTTTATTTTTGTAATACATTTTACATTTTAATAAATTTTATTAATATTTACCCAAAAAAGGTAAATAGTAATAAAAATATACAATACTTAATAATTAAACTATATAAATAAAAAAAAATTAACAGTAAAGAAACAACAACGACTGAGAAATAGACAGTCTGACTAGTTAACAAGTCGCTTCAGTTCAGTTCGCTTCAGATTAATTGTGTTTAGCAGTCAGTCATGCCTCATGCTCGTCGTTAACATCATCATTATCATTTATGACGACAGCAATTTATTGTTTGCTATTTTTTTTTATTGTCAATATTGAAAGACCATTGAAAAATATATCACACTTTCCGTGTCACAGCGACTTGGTCTTGTGATAGACGTCGACGTTACGTTGCTTTATGGAATTTTATATTTTAATTATGAGATTTTTAGTTACTTAAACGATTATAAAATCTAATAAACTTTTGTTTTTTAAATTAACAAGTATCTTTTGTAGATGTCATTTGAGTAATTTAAGATATTTTATAAAATATTTTAAAAGAACTAAGAAATTTGGATATCAGCTAAGCAATACAACTGAAAGCCAGAAAAATGTTAATCCAACAAAAATGTGGAAAATTGTAAAGAGTTAAAGTTTGCTTTTAGAAAATTTAAAAATATTTAAAAATTTTAATTTCTTCTAAAAATAACAAGATTTTAAGCAAATAAGAATGTTGTATTCGGCAATGCCGAGTTTTTTGATAACCTCCAACGACCGCTAGGATATTTCAGGAGTGGGCTTTATATCGGACCTGTGGTAAATTATGAACCGATTTTCACGAAATTCGACAGTATGATTGTAAGTCATATAAAACTGTGACAGACCAAAATTTGTTACAAAAGTATTATTCGTTATCAAAGCTATTTTTGGGAATACAAAATTTATTATAAATAAGATTTCTGTATGACGTGCTTAATTCCCATTTTTTTATATTTGATAAATACACTGACATTTATTGTTGAGTGAAAGCTAGCTTCTATGCGCATTTCACTGGTTGCTTAGTCTGAGTTCATACGGCTCTTTCTTTATTGAAAAGATTCTTCCTTTTTCTTCTTTGAACATGAATTGGTGTTCAAATGATTCATGTCATGTCGACGCCATGTTTTTTATTTTGTATAGTCGTGCGTATGAAAACAATAACAAAATTAAACAACGAATGAAAAAGCAAAACGTAAAGACAGTACAGGCATGTGTGTACTCGTTTCTTTTCCCCTCGCCCCTCTCGCCTATAAAGTAGCAATCTTTTCAATAAAGAAAGAGCCGTATGAACTCAGACTTAGGCCAGATCGTCAGGAAACCTTTTCCAAAGATTTTAGAAAAGCTAAACTTATTATGCAAATAAAACCTTAAAGCGAATAAGAATTATAAACACTCAAAGTCTTACTTGTAACAATATCAAAACTTAAACAAAACACCAACAATAAATAGTTGGGGGCTTCACAAGGTATCATAAGGTCATAAGTCTTAAAATAATAACATGAAAAAATACGACTGTTGTGGACAACCCCTCAAAATTCGAACTAACATAAACAAACGCCGCGATACAGAGTCTTCTAATTTAGCCTCTATTTTCACCCCTCACTCTCAGAATCGACCTAACTTTTGCTAACCTAAATTTGTTCCACAGTGTATTTTAAAACCATTGTAAAATGTTTGAACATTATGACAATATAACATGATGGCACTCCTTGTGAATACCCGAAGTGAGCTTATCTTTTCTTACATTCCCCTACAATTGGTTACGATTTTACGAGTACTAACCCGGTTTTCGAGAGTGGTCTTTATATGGGTCACCACGATTCTGGAAATCGAAAAACGCAAAACGCAAGAATTTGGTAGTTGTGTTTAATACACAGAAAAAAATTTTTGCGCCAGTAAAAGAATTAATCAAAACTAAAATCAGTTTTAATTAAATATTTAATCAGGTGAATTAAACTTTTAATCAAGTGAATTAAACTTTTAATTGAAATATTGTCAATTAAACATTTAATACACTTGATTAAAAGTTTAAATCACCTGAATAAATATTTAATTAAAACTGATTTTATTTTTGATTAATTCTTTTACTGGCGCAAAAATATTTTTCTGTGTACACTTTTAATCTAAATTTAATAATTTTTTTTATAAAATGCTGTTTAATAGAGAAATATTTGTTGTAATATTCTTTTGTTACAGAAATCTTATTAAAAAACGACGTTTAAATTGCTTGCGTTTTGCGTTTAATGCATGATAACTGGCAAAAAGTGGGCGGGATAATAGAAGTGAGCGTTGCACAAAATTTATATCTTTGTATCTGGAGAACGGTTGAAGGAAAATTGTCCAAATTTGGTACACATAGCTTTGTCAATACGCAAAATCCGTCAAAAAAGTGGGTGTAATACGATACCTGAGCGTGGCACCTCCCAAACAAATTCAAAATAGATGAGTAACAGTAAAACTTAAAAAATTTAGTACTAATAGCTTCCATCCATATTACTAAATAATGTTAACACGTACATTTCTTTAGAGAATAACTGTTATTTTTGTCCAAAAAATACAAATAAAAAAATAAATGTTATTTTTAATCGAAAAAATATAAATCAAAATTTTTAGATCAATGTATTTTATCAAAGAAAAGTTCATAAGGACCAATTTGGTATACTTGAATCAGTTTTCCGACATTTACTTCTATATGCTTTTTTTTGTTTGAAAATTTCAAAATAACTGGTTTTTTCGGTCCCTGGTTGTTTGTGTTAATAATTTTATGTATGAATTAATAAAAATTAAACTAAACAAAATTTTATAATTTTGTTACCTATAAAAAGTTGGTTTATTATTTGTAAACCAAAAGAGAGAAAAGCGACAGACTTAAGAATCACTCATCTGAGAAATAAAGCTTTCTTAAGACTATTTACAATGATATATAGTTAATATTGGGCAACTAAAGGCAGCGAAAGTGGCGTTATTTATTCGTTAACGTCAGTAAAGCAGCCTTCAGCTACTTTACCCACGTATTAAGTTTTATTGCTATACGAAAATAAATAGCAAAGTTATTGGGTTTTAAACAAAATCTCCCCCTGTGCAAAGTCTTGGTAAAAACTAATCTAAATTATTCGAGAATATCCAAAGAAACAAAGTGAAAATGTCTAAAAGATATTTTTTTAAAAAGAACTATTTTTAACAAACGTTTTTCTATATACATAGACCTACGACTGACCGACATTTTATTAAAAATGTTCCAACGACTCTACTTAAATATCTAGGGCCTAATTATGGCAGTCGTGATCGAGTACTTTCTCCATTCAAAATCAATTTTATTTCTAATTCTTTCTGTCGATACTAAACGAATCAAAATTATTTTTTCAGTATTGTGAAACTCAAATTAATGCTTTACAATACTGAAAAAATAATTCCGATTCGTTTAGTATTGACTGAAATAATTTGATTGCTTTCGAATCGACTGCCAGAATTAGGCCCCTGACCATTTTTAATAGTTTTCTTAATATCTATAATTTAAGCTATTTCCATTAAATAATTTAAGTTTTTCTTATTTACTTGAGAATAATACCTTTAAAACCACATGGGTTTTTTCTGTTCATATATCAGTAAAAAAAAGCCCCCAATTTGTACGTGTGACAGTAATGAGACTAAACATATCAAAAAAAAAGCTGACTGACTGAAAATTAAGCCATTTTGTCAAAGAACTAAAGAATCCAACAAATAAGGAATTAAAAAGTGATTGAATTAATAACATTCGATTAATATTTCATACGACTCCCTTTATGACGTCAAATGGGGAAAAAACATTTCAACTAATTAAATATGAAGTTAACCAGCAGAAATGGAATGAATAAGTTCATTTTTAGATGCGTAATAAATTGAATGTTTTATGAAAACTTTGGACCTGAATGTTTTCTATATGAAAAAAATGACCTTTTATCTAGATTTTTTTTTATCGTAAAAAACATTTACATATGTGGAATAATATTATGTTTAAAAATGAAACCGAAAGTGTGGCGTGTAATCACGTACGCATGTTTATATTTTCCATTACAGGGATGGCACGTGGGCAACAGATGACACAGTTTTTTTTTTTTTTTTTTTTTTTTTTTTTTTTTTTTTTTTCTTTTGTAAGAACGAAATTGTTTTATAGATACACATGTAAACAAATTTTCTATTATGAAAACATGTATTTATATATGTAAATGTATTTTGTAGATAAATTGATAACGTAAGAGATAATTTTATTAGTTTTTATTCTTTTCTCTCCAAAAAAATTGCGATTTTATTTTACAGGAAAATTTTTCCTGTATTTACGACTTGGCTTGTTTGTCGATGTCGCACGAATATTTCATTCGATTAAATTTTAGAATTAAAATTTTTTTTTAATGTAAAAATACAAAAGAATTTTTTTTTTTTCGATGTCGACAAATTAAATGCCTTTTAGATAAAACAAAAAATCTCATAGTCATCTTCAAGATTTGCAATTTTTGTTGCTGCAATTTTTTTTAAATTCTGCTTTGAAATTGCACTAGTGTCCAGATTGTGAAATTCTAGCGTTGCAATTTTAAAATATAAAAAGGAGAAGAGGAAAGACAAAATGAAAACACAGAATTTCATAATCTAGACACATTGCAATTTCAAGCAGAATTTAAAAAAAAATTGCAGCAACAAAAATTAATAGTGGATAGTTGATACTCGTACCTAGATAATCTATTTTTATTCTGCATTTCGATTTCGTTCCCGCATTCAGCTACGCATCTATCGAACAACAAAAAACGAAATGTATATATAAATCATAGTTGGGGCTAGTGCACTAAATGTTGATTTTAATCAGCAGTGCACTATCATTAAATAAAACTGCAAAAAAATTAGTTTGTACTCCTTTTTACCAGCGTTAGTGATGACTGTTATTTTTTTAACTACCACTAAAAAAATTTGCAAATTTTTTCACTATCACTAAACGCAGATTGAATGCAAAAATCTGCACTCAATTCAAATGTGCAAAATTTGAACTTGCAATCAAAAAAGCTGCATACAAATATTGTCTCACTAAAATTTTAAAAAAATGTAACTTTGTTTGTGCATAATTTTTGATTTTTTTTTTTTTGAGGATATGCATAAGCAAAGAACAATAACGGTATAATTATTGGCTTTAATCATGAAAAAAACTTGTTTTGATTTTAAATTTAGTGCAACATTTTTAGTTGCACTCAAATGAGTGAAGAAAAAAAAAGTTGCAATAATAGTTCTTTAAATAAAACAATTTTTTTTTTTTGAGTGCAAAATTTTTTAACATCACTATCACTCATGCTTAGTGAGGCTACAAATTTTCAATTCATCACTCAACATCAACAAAATGGTTGCAATATTTTTGCACTATCACTAAGTGTGAGTTGAAACTGAAAAATGAGTGCACTTCCCCCATCTATGATATAAAACGACAAAGGCAAAACAGTTAGAAACACTTTCCTCCTCTGTTTGTCAACTGATTTGAACAAAAAAAAAAACACACTATTTGAAAATCTGAGGGGATAAAAAAAAAGTAAAAACCGGTTAATTCGGTAGCTTCATATCTTCAAAACTAAAAAAAATACAAACAAATTATATTCTTATCGTCCACATTCAAAATAAGTGGACAGGTATTTGGTACTTTTTCTAAATTCGGCTCTCTTGGGACTTCTTTACTTTTTTTCGACAGTTCTGAGAAAAATAGCTTTAAAATTACTTTAAAGGCCCAACCAGAATGTGAATAACGTGACTTATGTGTAAAGCCATATTGAACTTAAGGAAACTTTATGTTAAGTTTTATAAAACTGTCATTTGCTTAAGCAAGGTGCGAAACTTATCGCTCATTCCGTACGGAATCAATGTTTTTTTTATTTTCTTTTTGTTATTTTAAATGCATTTGAGAAGCTTTTTGTTTTCTTTTTGACAATAGCTTAAGTTTGTTTATGCACATTCTGGTTGGGCCTTTACTCTCCCTCTCCTTGCAAGTTACTGCTAGCAAAGTAAATGAACTAGGGATGCCAAACGGGAAATCCCGAATCCCGAAATCCCGGGATTTTTCGGGACTGACAAATCCCGAATCCCGGGATTTATTTTTATGAATCCCGGGATTTTTCAATTTAACAACTTTTGTGTATCAAAAGTTTTTATATGTATAAAAAAATTCGTTTAATTGAATTTTTATACTTTCTAATTATTCATTGTTTTATGGTCGTTTTCTAATTACGCGATTATCCTTTTCCCAACGAAAAACTGCACATTAAAGAAATTTGGTTTTCTCAATGTCTTATTTGTTTTCTATTCTGTCGCAAAGCTAACCAGCACTCATCTGCCAATTACACTATGCCACAAAAAAATGAACCTCAGAAATGAGATATTGTCTAAGCTAAATTGGTGCTGCTGAACACAGTTGTTTAACAAATAGAAACTGGGAATTATCTCCTTTCGTTTAAGGTATTTCGAAAAATCTCGAGAACAGTTTAACTGAATTGTACAAGATTTAACATTTTGAATAGATATCTCTCCCCGTGTGGGTCGGATAAAGATTTACTGAGCTACAGGACTTTAAAGTTGAAAAAAATGTGATTTTTTTAATTTTTTCCAAATTCACATTTTTAATTCGCTCCAGTAATGAAAGAAAAAAATAAAATTTTTTTTTTTAACATGTATCTTAAATAATATTTTGTTTTAAACGTAGTAAGCGTAAAATTTTTATCGTCGCACAAAAAATTAAGAAATAACGACATAAAAATTTGTATATAAAATGAATTGTTTTGTTAAGTTTTCTTTTTTATTATAAAAAAATATACATATTTTAACTTTTGTTTATAAGAAAAAGTTGTAAAAGAATTGTTCTGTTAATTTTTCTTTTTTAAAAATTCAAAAATAAATAAAATTTAGTTAATTTAAAAAATTTTTCTTATAATTGTTTTGTTAAGTTTTCTTTTTTAAAAATTGAGACATAAATAAATAAAGTGTTGTTGTTTTTTAAAAAAAATTTGTATATTAAAGAAACAAATTGATCCCGAACAATCCCGAAATCCCGGAAAATCCCGGGATCCCGAAAATCCCGAATTTCCAAAATCCCGAATCCCGGGATTTGTTAAAATCGATCCCGTTTGGCATCCCTAAAATGAACAGACCTAATATAAAACTTTTATTTTTCTTTTATAATTCAAATAAACAAAAAAAACAAAAATAATAATTAAAATAAATGTAAACAATTTAATTTTCGGTCACAAGTCTTATTTTGACAAGTGTCTGTCTGCAAAGTGTCTGCGTGTGATTGTTTTTATTATTGTCTGTGAATGACAGCATTGACATTGTCATATGACTCGTGTCATAAGTTTAAATATTGAATATTTGCTCATTCTTCTTAAGAAAAACTGAATAAAAGTCAATTAAGTTCTTTTACAAAGATACATTTTCAGAGCGATCAAAATAACGGTTGTTAAGGGGGCTGGGTTGAATGGTGGGTTGGTTGATGGGTTTGTCGGTTGGTTGCTTAATCTCTTTTCTTTATCGCTTCGTACTTGGCTAAAATGAATTCTTGATACAGTTTTGTTGTTCATTTCAGTTTATTAAAACAAATTTCTTGATTGCATTCTATTTACCTAATGAAACCAGATGTTACCACTCTAATCTGGAAAGAAGTGATTAAAGTCTGTTTAAGAGCTCTGCTATGTTGTTTGCTTTAAACTGAATCTATTGTTTTAATGGGGCTACAAAGTGATGGTACACATCCATATTGTTTAGCTATCTTGAGGGAGGGGGGAAGGGAAAAACTTAAAGGTGTTATCTACGGGAATTTTTTAGTATCGTTATGAACGTAAATATAATGTTAATTGTTTTGTTTTTTGTTGCTGTTTTTTTTTTCTTAAGAAAACAAGTGAAAAATAACACTTGTAAATAAATACAATTCGCAAGACAACACAGATACAGTTAATTTGCAAAAGTAATTAAGCTAATTTATGGATACAAAAATGAGTTCTTTAGATTGTTTTAAATTTACATTAAAGTCATATTTATTAGCAAAGGAATACTGAATAGTTATGTGTGTCAAGGTTATTAGGGGATACCTTTTGTTGTTGACGTTAATAGATTGGAATGAAGTAATATCATACAAATCCAAATAAAAAAGTTGATAAGTGTAAAGCTAATAGCCTTTTTACACTTGTCAACATCTAAAGTCTAGCATCAATTTGCGAATTCGTTTAAAATTTCCCATAAGAAATACAGCGAGATAAAAATCAACATCTTAACAAGATGTTCTAATCTCTTTGTATTCCATTCTACACCTTTCGATTATTTAAGTGTCATCACTAGAAAAGTGGCAATAAATTCCATTATTATTGTGACATCACTGGCATTAACGCGTGGTGTGGACTCCAACTTAATTGTGAGGCGAACTTTTTTCCCAAATGTGTTGGCGCTGTTTCATTGTTTTGTCACTTTCCTTCAAATTTCTCAAGTAAAACGTTTAAATTTAAAATTCCCAAATTATTGCAATTACACAAAGAACATTTCTGTTTTTTGAAGTTTAATCTGTCATGCATTTTATAAGTGTACATGTGTATGTACTATGTAATTACCTCCATAAAAATTTCATTTATAAATGTTCAATTATAACTGAAGCATTTCGTTAAATGACATTGTTTCATTAAGTCGCTAAATTCCGCAGAAAAAATTAACAGGTGTATTTCCTGGCAACAACTCCCACACTCAAGCACTCCCACAATGGAATCCTGCTGTGCAGTCAGAGCTTCACAGTTTCTTAAAAATATGTAATTGAAATGAAAATAATGATTAATATAAATAAAATTTTATTTATATTGATAATTGTAAGAGAAAGGGGTTTTTATTTCTGTTTTACTACCAACACGTTTCTAGACAGAGATACACTACACGTAACGTGGCATTGAACTTTTCAAAATTAATTTGCTATAAAACGAATAATTGACAAAAAAAAAAAAAAAAAAACGACATGACAAGGATGGACGGCTGACTAAAGTTCTTATAATAAAAAAAAGAAATGTGATTTAATTTTGTTTATTCTTGCACATTAAATACAAAATATCACAAGTTTTAACATCAATAAACTGCCCAAAAAAGGCAACAAGACATTGAATTTTTTTACACAAAACACATGTGCAAGTTTTTTAAGTCAGATTATGAAAATATTTTGGGGAATAAGTGAAGTACACAGAATAATTTTTTTTACAATTTTATTTAAATCCAAAGTAAATTTAAAACAAAGTTTGAATTGTAATCTTAAAATTCAGAAAAAAAAAATTTAAAAACCTCCTCGAAAAAATTCTCTATAGTTCCCAAGCGCGGAAAATTGTTCAAAAAGATTCAAAAAATTAGACCATTAATTCTACAATCAAATCGTCAGAACTCCAAAAACAAATTTTTTAAAAAGTAAAGAAAATATTGAAAAACGAGAGCTTTGTGAATTGAAATTTGACTCAAAAATTTCATTTGGGATCTACATATTTTAATTAAAAATTAAGATCAGAATAAAAAAAATCGGAAAACTACCAACTTAAAAAGCACATTGAAAACATGTCCGAAATAAATAATCATTATATGGTTAATTAAGCAAAATTATGGGTAATTTAGACCAAATTGTATTTATTTTAACCATAATATGTTTACCTACAGACATTAGCATTGATAAAATCCAACCATATTGCTCATCTCGAAACGAGATGGCTGAGCGATTTGATATCAGAATTGTATGGGTGATAGGGCACAGAGATACACTCGGAAGCATAGAGTGGATAAGCTTGTTAGTTTAACTATCGATTTTGCTTATGACAGATGGGCCGCGTATACTGCATGGAAAAAAAGTGCGCCGTACAACCTCTAATATAAAGTATTTTTGCAAGGAGGTTTCGAAAAAATTTTGAATTTTATCAAGCCGCCGCCATATTTGTATATTTGAAGTTGAGATTCTTAAATTTGGCCCAAGGAGCGCGTAGGATGCTCCTAGACGGATCAAATGTATGACCAACCCCGCTTTATTTTTCATCTTCATCATTTGTTTCAAACAAACCTACTCGCTATCTTCATTCCTCAAGGGGGCTGCCATATGAAATTTCTATACAGACAAGAAATATATTGAAGAAAAAACCCCATAACCGCCTAGGAGTCGCCCCTAGAGGGATGTTAGACCTCACATAGAAAAAATTTTGCACCCGCATTAATCAAAAATAAAATCAGTTTTAATTAAAAATTTAATCAAGTGATTTAACGTTTAGTCAAGTGAATTAAACTTTTAAGCAAGTGTATTAAACGTTTAATTGACAATATTAATTTGCACCAGTAAACAAATTAATAATTTCAATTAAACGTTTAATTCACTTGATTAAACCTTTATTCACTTGATTAAATTTTTATAAAAATTGATTTTTTTTTTTTTGATTAGTGCTTTTACTGGTGCAAAATTTTTTTCTGTGCAATTAGTTTTTTGTCCTTAACATTTTCTCGAAACATCCTTGCCCTTTATCACCACTCCTTAGGGGGGCTCCCATACAAATATGCCGGCTTATGAAATTCTTAACTTTAATTGAAATTTTTCATCTTTTGTGAATACAATCAAAAAAATCTGTCTATTATAATCATTTATGGCTTGCACTGCCTCTGAAGAAATCCCAGACCGACTGTTCTGCAGGAAGTATAGAAATCTTTTTTAGCAAAACTATAATGATTTTTTGCGAGCTCTAATTTTCGAATTAAATTGAAAAATGTTTCTGATGTATATAATTATCGAATTACTTCCTTAGCAAAAGTTTAAATGATTCTTGAGAGCTTGAAATTTCTGACATTTGGTTAATACGAACAGAGATCTGGTGGATCAATGACCCCTAAGGGCCTTCTCGAGACAAAAACCTTGATATATCATACTTTAAGATAGGACTGTAAATGCCTAAAGCCTTTATTATACGGAATGTAAAAAGCCACAATCGTATGTGGTTCTGACGTAATTTTGTCGTCATCACACATCACGTACTTGCTATTGTGGCTTTGTAGTGACGTCAAAATTACGTCAGGACCACATGCGCATGTGACTTTTTTACATTCCGTGTACTGTAGGCTTAAGATATAACAAAAAAAACCTCCTTCCAAAAATACTTTATGTTGGAGAAGGGGACACAATTTTTTGCTGAGGCACGGTCTAGTAAGCACACACAGTGTCTGGGAGCCGGATAATATGATTACTGCGCAGTTACAGTAAAGAAAATGAACGGTAACACCTTCACTGTCCTGCATTGGCGAGAAGGCGGCTGGCGGAATTGGGATCCTCCACCTTGTACAGATGATATAATTAAAATTGAAAGCATTTCAAACTTCAAACTTCTGCTCTTAAATTACTATTTTTCAATAAATGTATGGCACGTTGTTTTCTTCAAATATTTGTCTTATGTGACTGTTGTTCCTTTATTGTTTATATGATTTTAAATTGAGTGACGCAAAATTATTTAAAAAAAAAAATTTACACATTTTTGTTCTTATTTTCAGTATGATGTTGTAAAATATTTAAATGATGAGACACGAGTTGTGTTATTTAAAATAAAATTAAATAAAATTAAAAAAAAAAATATATATATACAACAATCAGTAAAATGATTGAAATGAGACTACAAACAAGCTTAAGAGGTCCCGTCCATCCATGTGTTATAGATTGAAATTTATTGTAGAACTTATGTGACAAATAATTTAAACAAATTGTTTTAAATTTTATGTTGACGATGACGAAGAGTTCTTTTAGATTATTTCCTTATTAAATACGTCTCTATTTAGTGACTTAATGATCTTTGGGGGACATGAATTTTAAAAGGTTAATTTAGTAACTCAACCTTGATGAATTAATTTACTATGAATAAAAAAAATGAATGCAGAATTTTTTAAATAGAATACTTTCTATTTTGTTTTTGGTGTGATGTAGTCTACTTTACGGTGGTTTTCTTAGTTTTATTAAGGTTTACCCAACTCTATAGTAGTGTACCTACACTGCTCTCTCTCTATCCTCCTTCCCATAATCTATTTTCCTAGTTCCAACACAATGCAATGCATTAGAAGGGGCATCCCCTGAGTGCTGGTCCTAACAGAAATAAACAAATATGAAAACGCCCTGCCGGAAACAATTGGCTTTTCTTTACTATGGTCAAAACCATAAAAGATTCGGCCAAGGCGAATATAACGCTTTTACTTCATTAATTTTACAATTGGCCTTCGTACATTTTATTTTCAAGAATATAGAAAATCTTGAAATAATTACAATTCCTTTTAATGTATTTGTAAATCTATAATTTAACTAATAAGACATGTTTGCAATTACAAAAATTTTTTTTACTTTGTATCAATAATAATAACTAAATCAAAATTATTAATTTCAGCTTTTTTTATAATAAAAAAAACCTAAACATTTAGTCATCTTTCTTATTGTAATTAAATAAATTTTAAGCAAATTTTAAATAAATAATACTCAGATCAAAACAAAAAAAATTAGCATCATGGAGCAACCACAATTTGACACTCAATGACAGGCACTTTTTTTGAAATTAGTTGTCATGCTCAATGTCTTAATTAGTCTAATTAATGCCTAACGTTTTAATAATTCTAAAGTAAATAACGTTAGGTTTTTTTATAACTTTTAAAACTTTTCTGCTTATCAGGGACCGTAAATAGCAGTTATCCAGAAAATGCAAACTCAAAAAACTCTTCATGTTACAGAATCTATGGTGATCTTAAAAAACCCAAACATGTACCAGGTTTGCTCGAAGCAACAACAGATGAACAATAAAAAAAAACCACAGGGCTTTTTATTGCTGTTTTGTAATAGGAACTGTCAAACTTTGTTTAGGTTATTATCTAGTATGTGTGTGTGTATAAACAACAATTGATAGTTTTTATTACAAAACCAGAATAAAAAGCAAAAACAAATAATCAGCTGGCGCTTCAAGCGCACCTTGTAGATGATTATACCATGGAAAAAATTATCTCAACTCTACAGTAAAGAGTTCTTTTTAAACCAAGGCGAATTGACTAGACAACAACACTGCTTCTGTGGTCGGGTTGTCAAAAATATTGCTAGTAAAAACAATTGGTTTGTTTACATAAAAAACTAGTTTGCATACATACTTTGACAAGTCGACCACCGAAAAAAACACCATATGTTAACTTGACCCCACCTATTGTGAATTCGACTTGTTTTTAACGTTAAAATAAAAGGTCGAATTCAACTCTTTAAAAAAAGTTGAATTAAAATAAAACTTTTTTTTAAAAATTTAATATATATTTAAGTTGTCATTTCGGTTGTATTTTCTACCTTATTGAACTAAGATAGTATATACATTAGGGGTATAACTTATTCCCAGTTTTTGCAAATATTAAAATGGCCCAAGCATAGTCGAATAGTCTATTGAAAACTATTAAAAAAATGATATTAGTTTTTAGCGGTTTTCAAAAAATGTCACCCAAAAAACGCGGTAAAGTTAAAAAATAATTTTTTTTTATATTTTTATTTGTAGTTATACATTCAGCCCAGAACTTTAGCAAAACAGCACGCACATTAAATTTGGAATTTAATAATTAAGAAACTTTTTATAATTTTTTTCATTTATTAATAAAATATTTAAAATTTTTTTTATTAAATTTTTTTTCTTAGGGATTTTAGAAAATCGGTTTTTTTGGGTGAGGTTTTTATTTTCAAACGACCCAAACAAATTGTATTCGTAAATAACACAATATTCGCTATCGCGTAGTGCAAGGGCCAAATTTTGGTTATACCCCTAATAAACATACATACATTCATATGTAACAAATATTTATATACTCAACAAACACGAAGTCAAACCTTTGATATGAAATGACTTTATCATTTGACATCAAACACAATTTTCAAACATTTTTCAATTGTTTGATTTAACATTTAAATTCAAATTGATAATGATATTAAAATAAACATTTGATATCTAATGTTTTATCAATTTGATGTCAAATGCTTGTCAAATACTAAATTCAAATCTGAAATAAACTTGGCAACACTAAAGCGAAAAATAAATGTAAGCATTAAAAATGGCGATTAAAGTCAAATTTTTTACTTTGTGATTGCATGTGTTTTACTATTAAAAATAAATTTTAATATAAAGTGAACAGTTTATTTTTGTGAAAAATAAAAACTATTTGTGAGTTATAACAATGATTAAGAATAGGAAAAAAGGAAAATAAATCCGGAAAGTGAAGAAAGTTTGTTGAACGATCGCGGTGCTACAAGTCTCAAAATAAAAGGGAGCCAATTTCGTCTTTGCAAGAATTAGAGGACGGAAAGAACATGATTTCATCTTTTAGTTATGTTGCCGAATGCTTATCTCACAGTTTATTTAAATAAATAATGAATTTAAATTAAAAAAATAAAATATTTTTATTTATGTTCCACATTGTATTATAATCACCATTTGAAAAACATTTGATAATTACGTTTGAAAGCATGTTGAAAATTAAGGCATTTTTCAATTTGAAAATAATTAGCCCTTTTTGTTGAGAACGCTATGATTTTCAAATGATTTTCAAATCATTTTCAAACGTTTGTCGTTTGAGAAAACGTTTGATTTCAAATCATTTCCAACTTGAAATTAAAGCTCCGTGTTTGTTGGGTATATACATATATATAAATGTATATACACGGAGAAAACTGTTGTGCATTATTTATGCACAAGCTGTTCATAACTATAAAATGATTAGGTACATTTTTGAATATGCAACTTTGCGCATAAATTATGCCTAATAATCATAAATTCTGCACAATCTATTGAAATTGTGCATAAGTTATACACAAAAAATGTGCACAGTTTGTGAACATTGTTCATAGCTTAATTATTTGAAAATTAAACACAATTGATCATAATATATGAACATTGTGCATGAATGACTATTATTAACACTTTTTGTTCATGAGTTATGCCTACTTGTGCATGGATTTTGCCCAACATTTTGATATGTGTGTATCTTGTTCATAAGTTGTGCGCATTTATGCATAGATTATGAACAATATTATGTTTCTTGTGTCAAGAGCGCCGGTTGTGTTTAGAAGCGACAGTAGTTGAAGTGAATTGAAGTGAATATTATTTAGAAATATATAATAGTGCAAATCAAGAAAACCAGAGGTAAGTATTGAGTTATTATCAAATATTTATCACAGAACAAAGATAACTGATACAGCCAATTGTTTTTCTGACTGGGTAGTTGCTTGACGAACTATTTATGGAGTTCTGCTTCAGCTGATTTTGTTTACTTTTTGTTTGTGTTTTGCAGAAAAACTTCCATTGAAGTGCTAAATATGGAAATCTTCGCAGGTGAACTAAGAAGTGAATATATGATTCCTACAAATTTAGAAGGTATTAATTTATATTTTAATTTAATTTTCTGTTATTTCTGTATACTTTTTGTATATTTGTTATGCACGGGTTGGCTTTTTTAATACATTTCTGTTTATTTTTTTCCTTTTAATTCAGATTTGTCAGCCGGTGACATTGTCACTGTAGATGTAGACTCTGAATTTTTCAATCTATTAAATAAATATGGACTAGAAGAGTATTATTTGTCTTTAATAAATGCCAAAATAAATAAATAAATTAAGCACTAGACTATGTTTTATGATAAGAATTTTATAGAAATGTAAAAAAAATTAATTATTTTATAAATTATATAAAATAAACATGTTAATACTGAAGTATAAGATTTATTTTATTTTAATATGTGTATATATAATATTAGTTATAAAGCGCTTGTACTTTGAAATAAAGACATTTGAAAATAAAATGAAGTTTTGTTTTGAGGTGTAAAATGTTTCCTACTTGTTCACAATCTATAAAAATGTTGTTCATAACCTATGCACAGTTGTTCATAGTCTTTTCCCAGTTGTTCACAATCTATGAAAATGTTGTTCATAACCTATGCACAGTTGTTCATAGTCTTTTCCCAGTTGTTCACAATCTATGAAAATGTTGTTCATAACCTATGCACAGTTGTTCATAGTCTTTTCCCAGTTGTTCACAATCTATGAAAATGTTGTTCATAACCTATGCACAGTTGTTCATAAAACATGCTCATAGTGCTGAACTTAAGTTGTGAACAAGTGTGCATAGATTATGAACAACTGTTCTTGGTCGTTTTTCGTGAACAATTTGTGCATAAATTGTGCCCATAGCGCATAATTTCTGCACACAATTCTCTCCGTGTATCTATCTATGTATAAATCGGCAAAGGCACAACAGTTAGGAACACTTTACACCTCTGTTTGTCAACTGATTTGGACAAAAATACACCATTTGAAAGGTACTTACTTACGGAAGTGCACAATATATATATATTATTAATATCTAAGGGATAAAAAAGGTAAAAACGGGTTAATTCGGTAACCTCATATCTTCTGATACTTTTTACAATTCGGGCCTTTTGGGATTTCTTTGTCACCCCATTCATCTATCTTTTGAACCAATAAACATAGAAATAAAGATTATACCAAAATCGTTAAAAATATAAGTACAAAACAAATATAAATTTGGTACTTTTTCGAAATTCAAACGTTTAATTAATGAAAATTGTACCTTTTTTGATACTTTTTTCAAAATCTTTTTCTCTATGTATGCACATATTTGTATTCAATTATGGGCTATACTTAAATAGAGAGAAAAAAGTACCAAAAAGGGGAAATTAAATGCCTTTCCTTTAGTTCTGTGGTAGTTTTAGAATTTTCTATAAAATTGAGTTTAAAAACAAAAAATTATTATAGTCCTGACTGCATTAGAACCTATAACATGAAAACTGTTGGTACTTTTTTGTTCTACAAATGGTACTTTTTGAATTTGCGTTAATATTGGGACTAGAGACATAAAATTAAACATGCATGGCTCAGAGTGAATATCAATCTGTAAGGAGAGAATGCACGTCTTTTTCGTTATAAAACTGGTACTTTCCTTGATTCTCGTTAATATTAGATCTAGAAACATAAAATTAAATTAAAAAGAATCTGTAAGATGGATATTTTTGGTACTTTTTCGTTTTTTAAGTAGTACTTTTTGAATTTTTATTTAAACTGAACCTAGAAACATAAAATTTAACATTCAGAGCCCAGAGAGATTGAGAATCTTTAAGAAGAGGCTTTGGTACTTTTTTTTATTCTTAATTGGTAGTTTCTGATTATTTCATACTGTTGAAGTTATGAAACTAAATTAAACATTCACGGGCTTTAGTGGAAGATAATAAATGGACCGATGGTTGGTCCCTCGACAAATCAATCCACTTAGACGAAAAAAACAAATGCTCAAAACTTTTAGTTTATATATAGGCAGTTCCAGCAAAAAGTCTACTTTTTGTATGGTAACATACAAAATAGCATACAATTTTATATGCATAATTTACTTTTTTATATATTGGTGTAAAAAGCAACAAGCTCTACTTTTGGTAACAGAAGGGATAACATTCCAACAACATGGTCCTAATGTACAAGCTTATTTGCATTCTGGCGTTGCATTACAAAAAGTAGACTTTTCGCTGGAAATGCCCATATATATGTTCCTTTAAAAGAGCAAAGATTATTAAATTTAATAACTTGGAAAATAAATCTATATAAGACCAAAGCTTACTTAAAAAAGGTTTTATACAAAAAGTCTTGCCCTATTGGCATGTTTTCTTCGTATTTGCGAAAGTAATTATGGTCGAATTTCGACTTCTAGGCAAACACTAGTGTATATAAATAAATTTATATGGTTGTGAACGTAAGTTCTTCAAAGTCCCTAAATAAGCTTCAGACAAGGATGTTCAAAATTGTATTTCTATTACATCTAGTTCGATGAATTTTGCTATTGAAATTCAGCAAGATCGGTCTGCAAATCTTTGAGACACGAGCAAAAACTGATTTAATCATACTTAAGGCGAATTTATGCATTCAGTGGCGGCACACTTGTGATGTCAACCTTAACCTCACTTGGCCAAAGTGTCATCAGGGTCAAAATTAAATTATGTCATCAATGGGATGACACATCGGCATCACAGAAATTACGAACATGTCATCAGTGCGATGACGCAATAACATCGGAGAAAGGACACATTAGCATCAATTTAATGACAGTTTGTCATTAAGTCAAAGTCATTGGAATTGACTTAAGTCAAAATGAGAGAATATTATTATTTACTTACCCGTTGCATATGGGTAATTCCAAAGTGTTGAACGTGACAGTCGTACGCATCAAAAATGCAATAACATTTTAAACAACAAATATTTTTACGTTCTTTTAACCCTTAAATTATAGCACTAAGAAAACACTATTATCTATGCTAAAGATTATGGGGGGCGCGATTCTAGGTCAAAGATAATGGCAAAAGAAGTAGCGGTTCGAACGTGAAAAAAATAGAAGTAGTTTTTGTGGCCATGTATAAAAAGGCGTAATTCAACGAAACCTGGCACAATTTTTTTGTCAAACTACTTTCAGAATTTTACGTAGCAATGTAACATAAAAATGTCTTTGGTTTGGTTCCTAAATCTTCTGTATTTTTTTTTTTTTTTGCTAAAGCCAAAATCTGGTTCGATACGTGACATTTCGAACGTGAAATTTGTTCCATAATAATTTAACTGAATAATGATTAATAGAAAATAAAAATTTACCGTTAATTCGAATAACATATTTCTCTTCAAACTCTTCCTTAGATTACAGACCATGTAAGAAAAATTTTTTGGCATAATTTTTATCAAATATCACTCACCTCTTTTAAGGAAGATAATATTAAGGAAAACTTACAATAAAACATTCTCACAAATAAGAAATTACGTTTGCACAACTTTGCAGTCTGATTGTTCATCTAAGCAAACAAATTTATGGGTGAATTTATAAAACTAGTAAAATCTAAATATTTCTCTATAATAATATCGTAAAATAATCAGATTTTAATAACTTTTAAATTTTCGGTCACGGTGGACCTTTTGACGGAAATGCCCATATGTCTGTTTCACGTTTGTTGAATTACAGCAGAACTCTCAAAAATAAGACACCAGCACCATGCCTCATGTGGGTTTCGTAATCATTCTACTTTAAAAATTTCATGTATTTAACTAAATAATTTAAAAAAATAGAATATAGCAATTTTTGCTGCTTATAATACATTGTAATCATGAAAATAATTTTAATAATATACAAAATGTGGCATCGAATTGAGTGACATCAATCGTCATAAAATAGATGACACGTAAAAAATTATAAAATTGTACGAAGACGTTAGTCATTGGATTGATGTTACTTTTTGCATCATTGATGCCATTTGTAGTTACATTGATGTCACAATTCTGATGTTAGGGCATCATCAATATGAAGATGCATATCTCTATCAGTTCAGTACTATAACAAGTATAACAAAAAAGAGCAACATTGTATTTTTATTGTTGCTTTAATAGGTCGATACAACAAAAACACAAGCCACTTTTGACATTTCTCTATATAAGTAAAAAAAAAAAAAAGTAGCTCAGCTATGTTTTCAACGCCACCTAAAAAGGATAAATAAGATATGGCAATGGCAATTAAAACACTTTTACTTGTTTTTCGTCTCTTTTAATTAGCATGAGAGGTTGTAAAATGTCATATTCATTAATTTCACGTGTTTTAAAATAAACTAATAAAGAGTTTTAACTACTAACAAAAAAAAAATATTAATAAAATTAACTTTATAAATACCGCCTTAATAAAATGTACCATAATTTTTAGTTTAATATATCGAGATGGCAACAGATTGTTATTTTTCTCCAACATTAACTTATAAAAACAGAACAAGTGTTTGCAGGGCTTCCAGATATTCTTAATTTGAAGAATTTTTATTACTACAAAGAATACGTTTCAAATTTTTGTTGATTGAATTTTATTTATTTCGCTTGTGCAAACTACTATCGTTTTATTTTTTTTTTTTTTTTTTTTATTAAAAACAAAGGTTAATGATGCTTACACAAGGGAATAAAATTGAACTTTTTTGTGCAATTTTTTACTAATTTGAGGACGCTGATTTTAAATCTCATTTTTCTCTATCAGCTCGCATTTTAAAGTTTACAATTAAAAGTTCGAAAAATCCTTACCTTTTCTTCATTACTCCATTTTCCAAATTTAGTTTTTTTTTAAAGATGAAACTGTTAGCTTTCAAAAACAACCAAATTTTTGAAAATCACCAAAAAAAAAAAATTTATTTATTAAAATCATTACTCCATTTTCCAAATTTAGTTTTTTTTAAAAATGAAACTGTTAGCTTTCAAAAACAACCAAATTTTTAAAAATCAACAAAAAAAAAAAAAAAATTATGGAAATCGCGGTTTTATCAGTTCTTGAATATTTTTAAAGCACGAAAATTTTATTATTTTTTTTTAATTGTCCTTTTTTCAAAACTTTCAAAAAAACGATGTAAGCACGGCTTAAAGATAATATCGTAAACGATTTTTGGTTAAAAGAATATGGTGAACCGTTTTCAAGTCATTCCAATATATGAAGCAGAAGTGCCTTAATTTTGGACATAACAATATATCTCAAAAAGTCGAGTTGATAGGGAAAAATGGAGATTTGGTTTGAAATCCCCGACCTCAAATAAGTAAAAATTTGCAATAAAGTTCCAGGCCGCTAAATTACTGTTCCCCAGTGTTATCAAAGTCAAAATCTGCTGCTTTGTTGTCCAAATTTAAATCTTTGTACACTATATACATAATGGGTGATTTTCTAGCTATTATCTTTTTGGCAACACTGGTTTAAACAGCTGACGCACGTTTCGTGTTTTGTTTCACTGTCAAACATCTTCAGTTTGGTCTATAATTTAACCATGAATCGTCTTACAAACGAACAACGCTTGCAAATTATTGAATTTTATTATCAAAATGCGATCCACTTTTTTATCGAAAAATTGTGTTCAGCGACGAAGCTCATTTTTGGCTCAATGGGTACGTTAATAAGCAGAATTGTCGATTTTTGAGTGAAGATCAGCCAGAAGCATTGCAAGAGTTACCAATGCATCCAGAAAAAGTCACAGTTTGGTGCGGTTTATGGGCTGGTGGCATCATTGGACCGTACTTCTTCAAAGATGATGGGAATCGGAACGTAACTGTGAATGGTGAGCGCTACAGTGAGATGATATCCAACTTTTTTTGCCCAAAATGCAAGAGCTTGACTTGCATGATATGTGGTTTCCACAAGACGGTGCCACATGCCACACAGCACGCTTAACAATGGACTTATGGAGAGGCGAGTTCGGTGAACATTTTATTTCACGTTCGGGACCGGTCGATTGGCCGCCTAGATCGTACGATTTAACGCCTTTAGACTATTTTTTGTGGGGCTATGTTAAAGCTCATGTCTATACACACATGCCCGCTTCAGTTGACGCATTGGAAGACAACATTGAAGCATTTATTCATGAGATACCGGCCGAAATGTTGGAAAGAGTATGCCAAAATTGGACTAAGCGGATGGACCATTGGAGGCGCAGTCACGGTCAACATTTGCATGAAATAATCTTCAAACATTAAATTATATGGACCGTACTATCGATTCAAATAAAGATTTCATGCATTTTTCTGAATTTTATGTGTTTTTTTTTAAACTTTCCTATAGCTCTTAAAAAATCATCCAATACTTGCATTGACAAGACCAACCTTTAAATGTCTTGATTTAACATGATATATTTTACATACTTATGAATATGATTTTCTTATGTAATTATTTTTATAAGAAATAAATCCATTCAGTGAAATAAGCAATCAAATTTAAATAAACGTCAAATCCCCAAGCCATTCAAAATATCGCTAACATAGTCGCCAAATCAAATTTTGTATCCCTTTTTCCCAAAGAAAATCTCCAATTTGGCGATAAATGCTCTAAACTGAGAACACTGACTGTTTGTTTACTTTAAACACGGGTTTAACTCGAATTTTACCGGTGTTTTATTAATGTCCTTTCTCTCTCTCGCACTCTTTTATATATACACAACTCAAGCTCCCACACACACCATATTGGTTTTGTTTTGCTTTTGCGTGCTTTTGTAGCCACTTCAAAAACATATTGTATTTGTTTGTGTGTGTGTGTGTGCTTGTTTTTTCTAGCCGAATGCACAATCACCCGGCTTATTTATGTTTTCTTAACCCTGCAAATATGTACGTGGTTGTTGTTTTGTAGTAGAATTTTGTTTACATTTGATTTGATTCTCTCATTTTTTTTTTCGTTATAACTATTTTTTTGTTGTCACGTCATAAAAATAAATACATTCTACATATTGTATTTTGCTTTTTAATTTCTATACTGTAATCATTTTTTTTTTTTATTTAATATCGAGTGTATTAAAAAAAAGTTAATGACAGTGGTATGAAGTTTGCTAAATTTGTTTACTGCCAATTTCACGTTGTCGTAAGCATGGTAGAATAAGTACAAGGTATAGTCATTAGAAATTTTGTTCTCAATTTCAAAACCCATTAAACGTCAAACAAACAAAAATTTGTGAAAAAAAAAAATTAAAACAAGGAACAAAATTGAAACAGGAACAAATTTCTAAGAATTTGTTTTTGTTTTATTTTGTTTTGAAACCGCATCTAGCCCTGCTCAATGCAATCCATAGTTAAAAAAAAAAACAACAAAAAAATCATGGATCATGGTGCGGTAACGATCGCCGTTGTCTGTAAAGTGAGCTTCGGCTTTATTTTTAAAGAAAAAAGATCCAATGATGCACTAAACGACCCATTTTCTGGATGTTGTAGGGTCTGTTATGAATTGGTCTCACTCCATACGCGGCCATATTTTGCTTATTAACAAACACGTAAAGCCAAAAATCAAGAATTCGTCGATAAGTTGCGCAAATCGATGAAGGATTTTCAAAGTAAATTTGGATAAATTGGTAGCGTTGATCAAGCGTGAATGTATTTGTAATCATAAATGTCAAAAAGTCATCGCAGTATGACAGTTCGTTTGACAGATAAACCCATCGTATGTTCTATCGGGCTAAAACACACCCTTTATAAAGAAGAGATTTTTTTTCCAGTAACCTCTTAGGATGAACTCTATAAAATTTGGGTATTTTTTTTTTTAGTAAATAGTTACAATTACTCTTCTTCTTGCTTTTCTCTTTCAAAAAAGATGAGTTGGTCTAAAATGTATTTTGTAATAGACTTTGTCAGTTATTGCCCGTCTTCATTGTTAATCTTCAAACTGCATTTGTATCCATACAGTGTTTTAAATGCCTTCCCTCTTTCTTCGTCCTCTGAATAATAAACTAACAAAAGCGGATCGCGTTTTCTAGTTGTCAAAAACTGTCATGCTCATACACTTTGCATGAAGCATCCCGAAATTATGCGGCATCAGCGCATTGCAATTGGAAAATTCGATTTTGACAGCGCGTTAAATAGTGAAGTTGACCGCTTTTGTTAATTAACAATGACAATTTAGCTATTTTTGGTCAATCTAGCGGTTTTATCTCCATTTTTTATTTCTACTTTGTGGGTTTTATTAAACAAGAAAGTTAACACTACTGTTCGTGACACAACGCTGACGCTCTTGTTTAGGTACCAGCGTAAAAGCATAGCGGAAGAAAACTTTCCGGCTTCCGCTCCTGTTTAGGTACGGTTGTTACAAAACCGCACGTGCATTGAACAATGTACCCTTTTCCATTCGGCTTCCCCATTTTATCATCAAATTTAAAAGTTTTACATCAACTATTTCATTATATGGCCGGGCACTTACTGCACAGACAAAACGAAAAACCAACTTCAATTAACGTATTTGTTAGAAATTTGTAATACTAATTAAATTCTTTACTGATTTTCCGCCTGTAAACAAATTGATCATATCAATTAACGCATTTGTAAGTTTGAGCTTTTCTTGCTGTAAAAGAGGCTATATAAAACGTAAACACAAATCAAAATATTTTTTTCAATCAACACAGTTAATTGAAACAATTAAAAAATTGTTTGAGAATTTAAAATATTTTGAAGTTTGTGTGTATGTTTTCATATTATAATTTTTGTTTTCAATTAAGGCAAATTAATTGGAACAATTAAAAAAAATTGTTTAAAACAGCATTATAGAATTAATTGGAAAAATTTTGGTGAAATTTTTTTCTGTGTGCTGCGAAATGTTTAGCGTAATTTCCCATTTTTACCACTGTCCAATACCAATTCTAAATCGAAGTGGACACATTGATGATTGATGAATAAAATACCAAAAACAAAATAAAACACACACGGTGTACTAATAATTAAAACAATATCGTATTATTGTTTACAAAACTGTTAAGAGCAACTAAATATTCATGTATGTGTGCAAAAAAAAAGTGATCAACACATACATGAGTTGGACTTTTTTAGGTAACGACGGCAGGCTTGTATTATGTTTCTGTGTTATCTTTTATTATTGATGGTATCTTTATTTAATTATCAGTAGATTTTAGGAGAACTACCATAAAGAGAAGAATATTAACAATAAACACCTTGTTGTTCTTTCAACCACTACACACTAATTTTTGCTCATTTCTTTAAGTTGTTTTGTCTTTTATTATTCATGTAGAGGGTTGAGGAATAAAATTTTGTTGTTTTTGGTTTTTTATTTGTTTGTTTTTATTTCTTTGACTTTTCAATACAGTTTTTTTGCATATATTTTGCCTTGATGCGGAGAAAATAAATTTATTTGTGTTTAAGATTTTGCACAGTGAGCAAGTAGATAAAATTGAAAAAAAAAAACATTTTTTTTAATTAGTTTTAATTAAATTAAAGAAAACAATTATTAAAATAAGATAAAAAATAAAATTATAGTTACAACAATTAATAAAAAAAAAGAAAATTTTAACTATGAAAATAATAAATGAAAATTAGTAGTAAAAACTAATTCTAAATTTATAAAAATATAAAAAAGTGCTAACAAAATTGAAAGAAATTAAAATAGAAAAACCAAATTTAAACCAAAGATTAAATTTAAAAAAATGCTGCTGGTAATTAAAAACTGAAATTATTTCTTTTAACAAAATACCTACTACTAAAACAAATCTAAAACTCTTGAAATGCTTTTCTCATCTTACATAAAAACTTAAATTAATATTCTAGAATTGTTTAACAAAAAAAAAGATAAAAACTAACAATCATTTTCAATTGATATAAATTAAATTCAATTAACAATTTTAATATTTGCATAACGAAAAGAAAACTTAGCAAAAAAATTAAACTTTAACTTTCTCATTAACATGAACTTGAAATTATTAAACCAAAGAAATTTAAAAATAATATTTACAAAATCCTTAAAAATTAAACCCAAAAAATACATGAAATTTAAAACACTTTAAGGAAAAGAAAAAAAAAATATACAAATCTAACCAAATTACTAACTCACTAATGGCACCCCGGATATTCACCTTTTTTTTGGTATGCCCTTTATTTATTTAAGTTTATTTTAAATTAATAAATAATTTTTATGCTCTAATATTCTTAATATTCCTTTAAACATACATACAAATTCGTTATTGGCAATTTAAAATTTAGAAATTCTCTGAAGTAGTTTTGTCACGTACTACAAATAACATGGATTTCGATAATTATTGCTTAAAAGTAAATTGCCGATAAGTTGCTAGAAACAACAAAAAGATAAAACGTTAAAAAAATTCTAAATGAGTTTTAATTGATAAAAATTTTTTAAAAGCAATTTACCTTAAAATAACATTTAGTTTCTTTTATTTTCAACAAAATTTTGTTTTAAACCCACACACCACAATTGTGGGGAGGGTATGCGTTTGTGCTGATGTTTGTAACACCTTAAAATATTGTTCCTAGACTCACCTTTTAGTATATCGATCGACTAAGAAGCCATTTTTAATCGATTTAACGTTGTCCGTCCGTCTGTCTGGTTGTCTGTCCATGTAAACTTGTGCACAAAGTAAAGTTCGCAATTATGAAGATTATTGAATGGAATTTGGTACATATGCTCAAATTGTCACAAGGACGAAGCCTATAAAAAATTGTGAGATTAGGTTCATAATTTCACATAGCCCCATATAAATTGATTCTTCTTTCCGGAATAAAGTCTTTGTTATGTTGGTGTTTTAAGATTAAATTTGCTCCAAAAATAACTTGTTACTATATATACAAATTTAGCAAATTTGATATAAAATTATGGCGTCGATGATCTGTCATTTTGCGCTGATAGGATCAGCATTAAAAAAAAAAACCTTAAAACCCCCTTCCTAAAATTACTTAAAGACAAAAGAAGTAAAACTAACTATATTCGGCTTTGCCGAATCTTTGATACCACCCTGTGAGTAGGAATACATCAGTAGTGGGATTCTGTAACTTTTAACAATAACAACAGTTGTTATAATTGTCAACCTGTTTTGTTGTTTGCACTAACGATTATGTGTTTCTGAAAATTGTTGTTACCACATAAATAACGTTAAGTGGCAAAATAACGAAAAACACAAAGAGAAATAAAAAAAAAACAAATAAAATTATTAAAACTGAACAGAATTTTTATTTGTTTTTGTTTTTTTTTAAGAAGATAAGCAAAACATTTTACTATTAAATTAAATGCAAATTATTAAATTGCCATTTTCAAGTTATATTATTTCTTTAAACTTAATTTTTTTATTTTTTCGACATTTAACAATAAATAGACAACACTAAAAAAGTTGTCGTTTACTTAACACAAACAGCTGTTGTTTAAAATGTTACAGAATAGAAAAATCGTTTATTTGCTTGTTAAATTTTTTAACAATGACAACTATTGTTAAATTTAATTACAGAATCGCACTACAGGAGTAAACTTTATATAGTTATTTAGCCTTATTACGGTTGTCGTTGTCGTCAAAGACTGTATCGTTTTTTGTAGCAGATTAATGAACACAGGTTGGGTGTTACTTTAATCTATTACAACCAAAACGCAGGGCTGCCAGCTTCTTTTTTCCTTGTCCCCAAAAAATAAAAATAAAATCCCCAAACTAAAAGACAAAACCTTAAAAAGTTAATATATTTTTTTTTTTCTGACCAAATTTTAAATCTTGTTATTTAAAAATTTAAAATTTTTTTAGTAAGAAACATTTTAATAAGAAATCCCCAAATAAAAATTTTGATTAAAACAAAATTATTTTATTTTGTTTGTAGCGACTGGTTTCGGCATGTTTTTTTTTTAAACATTTTTATGCGATTCCAGTGTTTAGCCATTCTAAAAATCAACAATAAAAATACATATATCCTTCATTTATTAAATACTTCGATGCATTATAAGTACTTACCAATAGCCCAGCATTCTTTTTCCCAAACTTTATTATATTGTCTTTCATATATCGTCACCTAAAACACAAAAGGACCTATCTAACATTTTGAAAATTTCACAGTAGAAGCAAAAACTATTTAAAATGATAAATTAATAAATCGCCTTAAACTGTTTAAAATTAGTTTACATATTTTCCTATTTCTCTTGAAAAACCTTCCAGTCGTTTTTACAATTGACAATGTTGCATATTATGCAAACTATCAGTTAGGCTTTTTAGCGTTTACCATATAATCTTTTGTAGATAGGGCCTTTTGTTTTTTGATAATAAAATCGTAAATTTTAGTCGAAAGACATTTTTTGTGGACATTTGTGTTGATGCAATACATCAGAATCAATAAAAACATTGGTTTTAAATTTTTTGTTAGTTTGGGCCTTTTGCGTTTCAGGCAACGATTTACTTATTTTTTGGGAAAAACATATTTGCTTGAAAATTGTCTTAAAAAAAAATCAAAAATTATATGTGTTGGCAACGATTTTAGATCTTTTTTTAAATTCTTTCTTTTTAAAACATTCACTCAAAAATAATAACATAAATTATCAAGTACCTTTTAAACACTTACCTTACTCTTAGTTGTTGATAAGAGTAAGGTAAAAGTTTTGCTACTTTTTTCATATGTTATATACGAAACAAAGAAAAAAAAGCGTAAATAATAAAAGAATGGAAAATTATATTAAAAATGTATAAAATCCCCAAAATATCCCCAATTTTTTTTTTTAAATCTCCAAAAAATCCAAAATCCCCAAATGACTTTCTTCGTCCTTTTTACCCGCATGAAATCCCCAACTTTGGTGATAAATCCCCATGTCTGGCAGCCCTGCCAAAACGCACAAATAGTTTTTAGAGAATTATCTTAATATTTTTTTGAACTATAGAAAGATCTCTGACAGTTATGCGTGAAACAAAATATCGGACCAATGCTCGCCACGGCCCTCTATCCGAGGGTTCAAATTTTCAGTTACTCTGAGACATAATCCTTTAGCTCTTGAATTGTTCTTGGCTTATTGACGTATACTTTTTCTTTTAAATATCCCCAAAGAAAGAAGTCCAACGGTGTCAAATCACATGATCGTGGCGGCCAATTAACATCTCTACGACGCGAAATAACACGGCCACTAAACTTCTCTCGATAAACAGCCATTGTTTCGTTGGCTGTGTGGCAAGTGGCACAATCCTATTTGAATCACTTATCGTCCAAGTCCATATCCTCAATTTCTGGCCACATTAAGTCTGTTATCATCTCCATATAGCGAACACCATTCGCGGTAACTGCTTGGCCGACCTCATTTTCAACGAACAGCAATGTTTTCCGCAGAACAAACTGAACATGCACACGTGTTTTCACATTTCCTACAGACCCGGTTTGCTGAAATTTGCAGACAATTCTTCCGATTGTGGATATATTTGGTCAATTATGCTAGCCAAAAAAATCACTAAGTGCACGAAATGCATTTTGATTTGAACGCCCGTTTTCGTAAAAGGCATCAGCAACTTCAACGCGCTGCACAATTGTGTACCTGAAAGAACTTGACGATAAGGTGTGACTCACAATTAACATCGTGCATTATGCAATTAAAGCAATTTTCAGTAGATGATTTTGTAGTAGTTCCTAGTATTATGAAACTAAGAGAGACAACATTTTACTACAGTAGCAAAATTCATTATGGCCTTAGGCGTACTAAAGTGTTTTCCGAGAGTGGGCTTTATATGGGGCCAAGTAGGACAGAGTAAATATATACGCATATATAGTTTATGGGGTCTCAGTTGAATATTGAAAAATTTTCACACGGAATGGCAAACTTTGTATTTCCTCATTCACCACTAGCTGAGCGGTGGAGGGTAAAATATATCTCATAAAGCTGTAGATATCTAGATTATTCTCTTATATGAATGCTTACCTCGTAAGATAATTATAGGGCCAAAAAAGGGAAAGCTTTTGAAAATTTGTCTCTAAATACTGCGATGTAGAGTATGAAATGGTCGGCTTAGATTTCCCCGGGGTATGTGTTGCGCCTCTTAGGGATTGTAATTAAAACACCTGGAGGAGTCCATTCCTTTTGTTCTTACATATTCTGTGATATATTCGTCATTACCGTATATTGACCGTCATAGAGAAACCGTCGAGAGGCATCGAGCTATTTTTTAACAATGAAATGGTTGCTTGCTAGAGGTGCATGACAGTTCTGTTGTGCTGAAATGCTCTCCTCGGACGTTAAAAATCTATGGGTGTAAACAGGTATAGTCAGCCTGATTCCTGCTAAATTTGAAATTATAGAAATCGGAAAGTCTTCGGATTTCTTGCGACCGAAGGTTTTAGCAAAGTCCTTAATTTCTGATGCTAAGGGCGTCACACTGAAAGAATTTTCTTCGCAATACCAATGAATTTTGACATTAATCCCATGAAAAATCGCATTAAAAAGGAACCTATGCAGCGCTTCGTTGGATCAATAAAACCTGTTTCATTAAAATGCATTTAATGAAGCATTACATTAGATCTATGAATATTATTCATTTGATCAATACTTTCAATAAAGTAAAAAAAATTTTTTCTTATATTATTTTTTTTATTTTTTGTTTGTTTTTTTATTTAATTTTTTTTATTTTATTTTATTTTTTTTTCTGTCTCTGGCGGGAATCGATCGCGCTACCTCGATGCTGATGGACTAGCTCACTACCAGCTAGCCTACCGGGGACATTTTAATTGTCATAATGAAAATTAAAATTTGTGAAGGCAATTATTGAAATATGTTGCTTTTATAAAAAAATTTTTGATTTCATAAATTTAATGGCATATTACATTAGATGTATTAAATAATTAAATATTACATTTTTTAATTAACAATTAAACATTTTTTTAAGGAAACAATAATTTTGTATTAATTTATGAATATAGTTATGTTAGTATATTGTCTTTTATGTTCCCAATTAAAATTCTTTGTTTAACTTGGACAAATTTAAGTTTTCATATATCCAATGAAAATGTTTAACGTAATTACGAAATCCAATGAAGCGATTTAAGCGAAAAGACTTCATTATAACTAGGAAATTCCATTTAGACAATGAAAATTTTCATTTAACCAATGAAAATTTTTTTATGAAAATGATTCATTAAATATATGAAGCATTTTTCTTTCAGTGCAGTAGCCCCAGATACTTCGGTATCGAACTGACTGTTGGCTGAAGTCCCATAGGGCACGCTCTCTTGAGAGCAGGTGTCCTTGTGCTTGCGATAAGTGAGATGTACACTTGTGTCGTAGTCAAAATTGGTGGTGATTTGCGTTGGTGGATGTTGGTTGGGATGTGGTAGATGTGGATCACATGATGTAGTGATAACTGGTCCGGTTCTCTCTCACTCACGGGTTAATTATCGCTATGAATTTTGTGAAGTTGCGAAAAGTCGAGAGACCGGTGGAGTTGGAAGTTGATTTGCGTTGGTGGATGTTGGTTGATATGAAATAGTTGTTGATCAGATGGAGTAGTTATGTGTGACCCGGTAGGCTAGCTGGTAGTGAGCTAGTCTATCAGCGCCGGGGTTGCGGGTTCGATTCCCGTCAGAGACACTGGTTTCTTTCCTGCAGACAAGCGAAGAGCTTCGCGGGATTAGCTTAGGCAAAGGGCCACTGTGACTATGGATTTTGTGCAGTAGCGAAAAGTTGAGAGACCGGTTTAGTGAAGCTGGTGGTGGTAAAGATCTTTGTTGGTTGGTAAAGTGGAGGGTCGCAGGGCTAGGTAAGACTAGCTGTGAGCTAGATTTCGAAAGCTGGCTAAGGTTTAGGTTTTGGATGAGAGTGCGTTGGTTAATGTGTGGCACATGGAGCGACGAATTCAAAACAGATATAATAATGTCAAAACTATAACTGAAACGCAAAAGTTTCATTGCTTCATACCAAATATTTCTGATATGTCAATTAATGTAAAGCGGTACTCTTCGTCTGCCGACGTGCTAAATTTAAAGTTACTTTAATTTTATAATGATGCCAAGACAATTGAAATTTTTAATAAATATTGTAATTAAGTATAAGCAGCAAAATAAGAAAGATTTTTTCTTCATAAATGTATTTTTAACTGTAAAATAATTTTTAAAATGTATTTTTAACAAGGTGGTCTCTTAAATGCTCTTCTCCTGTCCAAACAAGGAGTCGGGGCCCATTTTTTTATTACTGATTCTTAAAGCAAAAATTATGAGGAATCCAAAAAAAAAAAATTAGCCGGAAAATTTAGGAGCTTCTGTGGAATATCGGAAAATTTAATTTTCATGGGAAAATTTAAAGGTAAATTTCTAAGAAAAATTAGGAAAATTTTATTTTTCAATTAAAGCCTGATTCAATACCTTTCCAACGAGCTATCACTCGTTGCGATCGCTTTAGTAGTTTTTTTTAAACAACTTTCAATGAGGTCCCTTATGAAGAATTCTTCAATTTTGTCACATGACAGTGGTGTACACCACCACTAAACCAGTCACTATAAAAAAAAAAAAAAAAATATGTAGGTACATTATTTTTTGCTGGGCAATCGATTGAGACTATTTATTTTAAAATCGGAGAGGGGTCGTCCAAAAATTTGCCAATTTTGATCGTTTTCATATGGAATTGCTCTATAATTTTTTATTAATTGTCCATAAAAATGTTTATTTACCAATTCTAAAATTTTTTCCACAACTCAACAAATAACGAAATGTTCACTAATAGTTATATATTTATTTGTTTAAAATCGCAAAAAAAAAAAAAAAAAATTAGGGTGTTAATTAGTTTTATTTTAACTTTTCAATTTGCTTAAATATTTTGAAATTTAATAACAAAACTAAATTGTCTTAATTTAGGAAAGTATTTATTTTTATTATTTTTATTTAAAAAAATAAATTACGTCTTTTTAGAATTCAAATAAACGGTAAGTCAAGTCGAAAGTTTAAAATCTTCGCAGCAGGTAGCTAATAATGTTTTTCTATATGATTCAATTTATAATAGAGACCCATTATTTATTATCAACCAACCGTTTTTATGGCTGCTTAAAAGACGGCTTAAAGTAATTTTGAAAATAATAAAAATTATTGTTTTAAATTTTGAACAATTGCTTTTGTTTCAATATTTATCTAGTCATGCTGACTAATTTAGTTAAAGCCTAAAGAGAATTATGGGAGAACACAATAAATAAATAAATACATGTTTTATTTAATAATGAAAAGATGAGAAGGCAAAATGTTAATTGAAGAAAAGTGGAAAACATTTTTAAATTATAACCCAGCAAACTAGTTGGAGACACATTTGTTGGCCACGGGGAATTTATGCAGCATGTTTTAAGGGGTCTATACACGATCAAAATGTTTAACAAGCATTTTAATAGTACGAGTAAAAAATTTGTTAGTATGTGTGACACTGACGTTGTAGGATGGACAATTAAATCCATTGTGCGTGTCCTGAAAATATTTTCAAATGATAAAGGGACCATATATGTATTCTAAAAATTATGAAAAACTCCCAATAGCTTAGAGTCAGGGCTGAAAGGGTTATAAATTGTGGCCCCTATTACACTCAGTTGAGTTGTAATTAAGACAACTGGTTGCGATCAGTTGTAATTTTTGTATTGTTTTTGTTCACAGCAATATAGCAAAGTGGTAAACCATAGTACAAAAATTAAGAAATTGAGTTGTGAACCGTAATAGGGGGGGCCTGTATTCAAAAGTTAACTCAATATTTAAGGATTACCTTCATCTCTTATTAATTGTTTAAGTATTTGTTGGGCTTTTTTGGATTTTATCAATTTGTTTAATGCCAATACAAACATAAATTTGTCTAGACGTTAAGACTTCAAAACAAATTTAAAAAAAATTATCAAGATTAATAAAAAAACCCAAACTGATAAATAAAGTATGTATTTATTAAAATTTTTTTAACTTAAATTTTTAGTTATAACCTTAAGGAAATAGTTTATTATAAGTTTTTTTTTATACGATGATAACAGACTAAGACCTGAATAGTAACAAATGATTTCAAAATAATTTTTAAAATATAAAATTATGCATTATAAATCAAGAAAAACGACATCATTTTCAATATCCGTTTTTTAATAAATGAAATTATGGCAACACTTGCATCATCTTAAATATCATGGTCACATAAAAGGTACCGTTACGATTTAATAGCATAAACAATTTTAGCTTAAGCGCCAACCTTCATACAAAATTGCTTTTTGAAATATAACAAAAAAAAAAAAAACCTTCTTCTGAAAAATTGTGTTTTTGTCGCTTAAGCAATTTTTTTCGGGAAGTGTTCCACATTATGGTTGGGCCTTAAGAAATTAACCTCTCATAGAAATAGGTTCATATTTAGTAAGGGTTTACGTTTTAGGTTCTTAGACAAATGTTTCTTAAAACATTTGTTAGGGATCCGTTTTTTTTTTACAATCCTCAACAAAATATATACGGCCAATTGTACGGGAATGTAAGAAAAGATATACTCACTGTTTATTGTTGCTGTTTTGTCTAAGCTTTGATATTGTTGCAAATAAAACTTAAGTGCTTGTGATTCTCATTCGCTTTACAATTTTATTTGTATAATATCTTTAGCTCTTCCAAAGTCTTTGGGAAAAGGTTTCCTAATGATCTGAACAATAAATTTCAGTGCATTTTTCAATGAATACTTTTTTTAATCTTGCCCAAGTTTAAATTCCTTTGAGGAAGTATACACTTCAAGCAATTGTAAACAAATATTATTGATAATTTATAAATTCTAGTTCATTTGATTAGATTTATTAGTTAGTATATTGATTGGAGAGGTTCTTATTATTAAAGTTATCAAACAACATAATCTTCGTGTGGTTTTTAATTATTGAAACATGTTTGTATTCTGTTATTTCCCAACAAATCATATCGACTATTTTACCACTTAAAGATAATAAATAAGAACAGGTTGTTGAGTAATTAGACTTTTTTTTGTATAAACTGATTATTTGTTGGCAGTAAATATTAAAAAATTAGAGTGAAAATCGTTAAATTTTGAACTTTGTTTCGTTAAATGTTTAAAGTTGTGTTTAGAATAAAAAAAAAATGGTTAAGTTTGTGGGAAAAAAAATTTTCATAATTAATATTAATCATACGCTCTGTGGAACAATTTGAATTATTTTTCTGGCTGACATGAAACGCAAAAGGAGAATCAGATGTTTAGCGAAGTAGTTTAGATGGAAATTTTCTTGGTTGTTTTCAAATAATTCGTTGTAATTGCAACTGATTGAAAATCAGACCTGTCGCGAAAATTGAATTTTCGCGTTAACAGAACCCAAGATGTTATTGAAAAATGATGTCTTATTATTAAAATAAGAATTGATTTTTATGAATATTTTTATATTTTTAATATTTTTTAAGAAATTAGAGGTTTTTTTAAATCGCAGCTGAATTATTTAGCTCATAAAATGCTGTTGTCGGCTTGTCATTTTCAAAAGACCGATGCTTACTTACATCCACTTTAATTGGTTTTTTTTTCATAAGCACTATCGTATTAATCCTTCGCTTCAGTATTTGACAATATCATTTGCTCCGTACCAATTTGAGCTACAAGGAAACCAATAGTTGAAAGATCTTTGTTTTCTTCCCGAATTAAATTTTGTAAAATTATTAAGGGCATATTGTCCTCTTCCCTCCATTCCGTGATTTTTCGATATTTGTGCTAACTACTGAAAAGGCGCAGTGCAATTGGGAGGCAGATTCATTGCAGCAATCAAATCGTCATCACTTTGTAGCTCCTCACTTCGGTGAAACGGTGCGTTATCCAAAAGCAGAACAGCTTTTTTGCGGCAGACCTAAAAACTATTTACATACGAAGAATTAGGTTTTACCAAATGTAAAAAGTTAATTAACGTGGGGAACAAATTCGCAATGGAACCAGTCCTTGAAAATAAATGATGTCATGCACTCGCACTTGAACAGGGTAAACAAGTAAATCGCTTTTTACAAAGTTTTCTTCCGGGAGCCGTTTTCTCATTATATGTGAGAAGAGTGTGATTTGGAATTATCCGATATTATATTATAGTGCCTGCGACAGCACTATCAACATAATGAGCATAATGAGCATTGGTTAATTAGCACAACTTAATTTTTTGGGGGAAAGGGGGTGTAAGCCCGAACAAATTAAGGTTTTGTTCCTTGCTTATTAATCAACGATCCATATTTTTGTTTAAAATTCTAAAAAAGATGATTAATTCCTTTAAAAATCGCTTAAGCAAAGGAATAGTAAATAATCAATATTTATCATACGCACTGGATAACAACTTTATTTTAATTAATTATCAGGCTTAAATGTTTTGCTAAAGAAAGTCAAAGCTGCTTTACACTATCACTTAAGTCTTACGTATTTTGAATAAAATACAATCCTGTCGTGCTAAGTTGTTATTGTTTTTTCAAAATTTTCAAACAATAATTAGACCAGGGAAGCATTTTCGTAAAATACTTAATACTTTGTGGGCTAGTGTATAACGGCCTTAATTAATAATTCTTATGGTTTTATGATCTCTTTTGTAAGGGAAACTTTGGAAGCCCGACTTTTCATCTTTATAATCTGTACAGGATCTATTGATTTCTTCTAAAGATATTTTCAATTGAAAATGACTCCAAATAGCTTTTATTAAATCACCAGTTCTTTATACTTCTAGTGGCTTTTTTTTTTTTTGTCTTTTTTCCAAATCTAGTCGAACTCATGTCTTGTAATCTTGAATTTTTTTTTAATTTCATTTGTATTTTCAAGTGTTGGTTTTTTTCTTCTTTGTAATCATTTCAGTTAAATTTTTTCTGCGGTTTAAATTCCAACTGATAATAAATTTAAGGGAACGTTAAATGTCTACTAAAGTTGGCTTGTTGCTTAGCAAACAAAAACAAAAAAATTAATTATAACTGGAAACAAAAACTAGAATTAGATGCAAAAATAATTGATAATTGTGTAAAATTTCCTATTGGAACTTTCGATTTATTTAAATATTTTTAATACTTTTCGAATGGAGGCTTAAAACGCAACGTTTAATAGCAGCAAGTAAACGTAGACTTTCGTAAGTCAATGTGAAATTAAGCAATTTTGTTTAAGCTCAATTAAAAGATTAAATAAATTAAATTATTAGATCTTTATTAAATTCGCTTTAAGTAGAAATTATTAAAAAGTATTATAAATATATATTTAAAATTCAAATTTTACCTCTTATGTGGAAATTTTTTATAATTGTTACAAATTTTTAAGTATCTCCCGCAGTTTTTAAATTTTCTAAAAAAAAATTCAATCACCTGGCAGAATGGATGGAAAAATAAACCAAACTTTTCATTCAAATTGATTCGTTGTTAAAAATATACGCCATATGATTTTTATTTGTTTAATTAATTTCAGCATAAAACATACGTATGAATGATTAATATTAATTGAAAAGTTAATTGAAGCGTATGATTTATTTTAGATTTCTATTCTTTGTAAGAAAAAAGTTAGAAAGATAAATTAAAAAAAAAAAATTTCAATAAATTTCATTTAGCTTAAAGCAAAAGAAATAGGAAAGAAAAAAAATTTTGTCTCAAGACGAATTTTAGAATTATAATACATATACGGGAAAACTGACCAAAAATTTAAAAAGAATAAGGCTTAAAATTAAATAGATCAGAGGGTTAACGGAAATTTCGATTCGATAGAAACAATTTACGATTTCGAATAATGTGTACTATGTATAACCGTTTTCGTTCTATTTGTTTCGAAGAAAAGGAAATTGTTTATACTTTATCGACGAAAAACAAAATTCGTTTTAAAACAGCAACTCTCTATTACGAACAATAACTTTTCATCAAATTTCCCATTCCGTTTATAAATACAAGTCTGCCATCGTTTTGAACGAGTACGAAAATCGTAATACACAGTACAAATTGTTCGAACTCGTTAAATATTATTTTCAAATTTGAAAATTTTGAAAAAAATATTTTTCAAAAATTTCTAAGTAAATTTGAACACTTTCTAAGTCTTCTGACTTTTAAAATTTCTAATGGACTACATACAACTTTTTTAAATTTAAGTGAAAAATAGTTTTTATTTAATTAAATAAAAAAAAAACATAAAATATTTTTATAACTAATAAATGCATATATATTTATATATATATATATATATTTTAAAATTTAACTAATAAAGTTTTTCTCTTTCTCTGTCTCTCTCTCTCTGTTTTTAGTGCGGCATGCGCCATCCTAATACTGGACTAAGCGAAGACGACCTAAGTCGTCTTACTGGTTCTTCATCTTCGTCAGCATCTTGTCGTAATAATAATAATTGTAATACATTATCCTCCTCATCGTCTTCGTCATCATCATCCTCCTCCTCCTCGGCCACGTCGTCACCATCGGCCTCAACTTCTGGTGCTAATATACCAGATGTCTGCAAAAAACAACAAGAACAACAACATATCAAAAAGAAACATGAAACAAAATCTCCTTCAAAACATCATCATCATCATCAACAACAACAACAACAACAGCAACATAATGCATCATCATTACCAGAACAATTAGAAAATAACAAAAATACACAAACACGTTTCAACTCCACATATCTGCCCGAGATCATAAATCCTTTAGAATGGCAAAAATCACGTAAACGCAAAGAACGTCTCGACAGCAGTTCATCCACAACACAGGATCGTAAATTGCAGCGTTCGAATAGCGAGGAACTCTTGCCTCAGGACAACGATGGCAAATTACAAAGCAATAATAATGTAACCTCCACACCGGCCGACTTGGGTGTGAATGCTTTGAAATCTCTAAGAAATGCCGATAATATTAGAAGAGTTTCCTCAGAAGATTTTAAGCGTACACCGTATGAGGTGTATGAACAGGAATTAAAAGAAAGCGACAATGGTTCGGGCTCCAAGGGCGGTTCGGATGAAAATGATGGCAGTTTGGCCAATCGGCAAGCTCAACGCTGTCAGGCCTGGACAGTGGGAGTGCCCATTAAGGATATGACTAGAAGGTCACGTTATGAAACTAGTCCAGCCCGATCCCAGCGCCACTCACCAATCAGGGTGTGCTTTAGCAGCAATGGCAAGCATCGCGACAATAGCGACGACAGTGAGTGTGAAAATGAACGACGCCGCAGCAGTGAACGTTTCTGTAAGTCTCGTGCTCCACCGGGACGAAAGGCTTCGGGTGTTACCAAGAAATCGACCAATTCCTCAAATGCCATCAGATACTTGCCCACAAAGTTAAACGATGAAAATGTCTATAAATATGACTTGTCAACGTTAAAAAACGAAAGACGTGGCTTTATAAGCAAAAAATCTTCCTCGGCCTCAACAGCGGCGGCAAATACATGTGAGAAAAATAATACCAACGATTTGAATGACAATAATTTGATTGATTTTAACAATTCGGCAACCAAACCTTTGGCCAAAAATATATCACCAACCGCCTCCTCAAACGGCTCCATAGATGATGCCAATATTAACAGCACTCAACAACAACTACAACAACAACAACAAAAGACATCAGCCAATAGCAGCAAGAACAGCAGTCAAAATAGTCTCCACAAACTTCCGCTAACCACCTCAGCTCAAGAAGCACTGCCATGGGATCGCTCAGTACCCGAAGATCAGACTCCCGTTCTTAGTAGGCGTTATGCAACCGTACGCCCTCATTTGGTCGATTCCATTGATACGGCTGCTAAACTATCAAAAGTCAAACCATTTGCCCAGCCCTATCACAAACAACACCAGACTGCTGCCCAAATGTTGGCCAACGATCTGGATGATGACGACTCTATGGAATCCACGTTCAGGGCTTTCACCTCTTTGGAGAATATGAAGACACGCGAGCTCATGCAACAGGTTATACCGAATGTTATGTCCTTCCAATCACCCGAGGAACGTATGAAACAGATCAATAAACGTGTTACTGCTTTGAAAAGGAAATTAATGCAATTAGAAGATTCCTATGAAGTGCGTTGTGGTTATAAACCTTCGCAGGCGGATCGTTTAAATGACAAATATATGAAACATATTTTATCGGAATTGAGTAAATTGCGCAAAGAGCGTCATGAACTTAAGGCAGATCCAATGGCCGCTTTAGGCTTAAAAGTCAGCGGTGGTTTGGATGCTGATCAGAAATTAATGAAAATGAAAGGAAGCTTATCGGAAATTGAACAGGTGAGTTAATGTTTATAAGTAGATGTTAAGTGTAAAACTACCTTTTCGAATGTTTTCTTTTTTATAAGACTGTCCAATTACGAGATATACATGCAAATAATATCTCAGAATAGTATTTTCACTTTGTTAAAAGCATAGACTAAATATCAGCTATTTATACTTACGGAACTTATCGTTATTAATTGTTATAAAATATGTTCTTTTTAAACACTGCTTCAATAAGTCCCAATTCTTACGATGGCAAGTCTTATGATCAGCTTGCTACTTTATAAGCGAAAGAGACGAGGGGAAAAAACGAGTACGCAGAAAATCAAAAGAATTTTTAATTTCGTCAAATTCTCATTTACCCATACGTGTAAGTTTTTTGTATCACTAACACAATTACAAAAATGTGAGTTTGATAAAACAGCTTGATTCGACACCCTGTAGGAAGTCAAATACATTTTTAAGTAACTTCAAACTGGTTTTTTTATAACCACATCTAGTTGATTAAGTGACTTTTTTCCTTGTCGACGACTAATTATTTTAACATAGGCATGTTATAGGCTGTAGTCAATTGGTTATCTCTGCATGACTTTTTAAGTCACTACTGATTACTTATCTTTCAACCAATTTGTAGTTAATCAATAGTATAGTCGGCTTATAATAAATTATTTAAATTTTAAATAATTTTTGTCAAAAAAATATATGTATGTACATATAAACATGCATATGTATGTATATATAAATTTATATAGAAATAAATATTTAAGAAAATTTTGCATCAAATTGCTTTTAATGATAATGTATAATAGTGCTGAAATAAATACGCTACACAATTGCTAGTAGATAAACAGATTTGTATTGCTTTAATTTTTAATTATTTTAATATGTCTGTATATATTTTTTTTTCATTTGACTTCATGGCATTCTTGTTTTACTTATTTTGCTTTTATTTGTGTTTTTCGTGTGCCTCTATGCAATATGTTTGGTTGATATCTGCATGAGATTTAAACCAATTTATAATCATTTGAAAAATAGTTAATTTATAGTTAGTCTTTTTTGCTACTGACTGTTTTATTTACTACAGGGTATTTTATCGAATTTTAAACTTTCAAATTCAATTATTTTTTGTAAAATTGGGATATTTTTTCAAATTTCATCAGTTTTTTTAAAATTATTTTTAAGAAAATGTTAATTTTTTACTTTAACGAATCTATGACGTATTTTTTTTTTTTTTAAGATAAACAATTTAACGATTTTCTACCATTTTGATGTGACAACTCTAAATACATATTTGTTTAAATTATTACAGTGATGGAAAATTTAATACTATTGTACTATTTTATTTAAAAATACCACGGTACCCCTTCGTCAGTTTTAGTAGCTTTTTCTTGTTATGCTTTCTTGTATGAAATCCAACGCGTTGCAATTTTTTTAACGTCGACAACATGTCAATAACATACAGGACAACCACAAAATTTGTACATGGTTTCGATAATAGTATTAAGTTGGCGCCAAAAATTATTATTCTTAAAATTTTGTGATATTCTAGGGTTATTAATCGAAAATAATAACCCTGATATTCATAAAAAAAAATTTTGGATTTATTAAAGGTTTATTAAACAATTTTTCATAGAAAGTTCGTTTCATAAACCTTTTATCAACTGTGGATCCCATATCACAGATTCGTATTCAAGAATCGGTCGATCTTAAGTGGTAAACAGTTGCTTGGTAACATAAGGATCTAAAAACTATTAAGACCACCTTTTAATAAAGTCCAAGACAGCAATTGCTTTGTTAGCTGTTAATATGACGTGATTTATGAAGTCCAACTTCCTTTCAAAATTAACTCCCTAAAGGTGCATGTAGATGACATGTTTTTTACATCTGACTTGTCAACTTTTCAAGTCAATTGTAATTGTGCACGTCTGTCAATATTGCTGTTTTACAGAAGATTTATAATATCCGGTCACAAACGTACATGTAATTTGCTTCTGACATTGTCTCTGTTTTTTTTCGCATAGTCATTGCAGAAACCAAAGTGGTTCTCGGTATCAAAATAGCGTGCTGCCGCCACGAAAATTTTTATTTGCGCCGTAAAATAGTTTAGCCATCTTAACATTTTTTTCTTTTAATTCAAAAATACCAATTTAGGATTTTATAGTGAAACTGTATATATATATTTACATTAATTCTATTTAATGGTTAGATGATCATACATATCTCGGTATTGTAAAATATTAACTTCAGCCGGCTAATAATTTCGTCAATAGTGGACGCCGCCGCCGGTTTCTTCCCGGCTTAGTTTTCTAATGTCAGATGGTTATCTGAAAAAATAGAGCACGCTTTAATTGAAATTTTATCAGATGACTTTGCATCTGACTTTTACAGAAGCAAAGTAACAAAGGTAACACACGACATGTATGTATTTTGCAGTGGGAAATTTGACATGTCAGATGACAAAAACATGTCGTGTACATGCTGCTTAATCGTTGATGGAATCAACCGGATCAAGGATAGAAGCATTCATAGGCCATTATTTTGAAAAGTTCTAGAAAAAATCATTTGCTTACAATTTTTTTTTTGTCAAGTAATTAATATCATTCTGAAGAAGTACCTTTTAAATTTGTCATATTAAAATGAATGAACATTTTAATTTTATGTATTTTTGTTTGACTTATTTTTTAACGAAAACTATGTTTTATAAAAAGTACCAAAGTATTAAATAAAGCACTCTTTTGCTTGGTGGTGTGTATCATCTCAGTTTTTTAATATTCCATCACTGATTATTATATTTTTAATGTAGTCGGCTTCTCGCATTATATTAAATGTATGAGAATTTTCTGTTGTTGTTTAAATTTATTAATGAATGTTTTTATTTTACGCAGTTGGCTATGAGTTATAAATATGCATATTTGTATGTATGTACATATGTTTATCATAGAAATACACATATATGAACATATTTATCTAATAGTACTCTTATGTATTAACATAGGTCTGTCTATCTGTCTGTATGTGTGTATTTATAAAGAGTCTTGTTTTTGTTTACATTTTAAAATAACAGTTATATTGTTGGCTGATTCAGAGACATGTGACATTTCTTTTACTCTTAAATATCTTCATTCATATGTATGGTAAATAAGCATGTATGTACGTATGTATGTATGCATATACATATATAAGTACTAGCGAGAAAAAGAAGAAGTAAAGAGGCCTTCTAAAAGGCAGACATAAGGCCTCCCAGCCATATTCTAACTAAATTTTCAATTAACACGGCGTCTCGTTAGATATCAACCCCTTGTCTTCTTGCATTTACTACTTTTAAGGCTTCTAGAAGGCCTTCTTAAAATAATTAAGTCTTATTTTGGCATAATTGCTATGGCTAATAATGTGAAGTGATTAAATCAATAACTATTGAGTATTTTTTGTAAATTTCAAAAGTAAATCCTATACGTTGTCACATACAAAACCTCCAAGAAAACGATTTTGACAGTCCTTATCTTATAGACCAACATAAATCAGCCCGTCAAACGTTTCTTATCTGTTTAAAATTCTCATTCTCGTACAACATGAATGAAGGAAGCTCAACTAAGGCGGCGTCAATGTTTTGCACTTGGGAAATCCAATTTTGACAGCGCGTTAAGTAGTCAAGTTGGCTGCTAAAAAAACTGCTAAAAAACAATAAAGCCAGTTATTCACTATCCTATTCAGTAGTACGATTTGTCAAAAAAAAAATAAAGTTTGATAGTGTGACCTAAAAATTAAATGGAGTGACAGATTTTTTTGACAAGTCTGTCCCAATTGCAAATGTTTATTAAATTTTTTTATAAAATGATATTTTCTATGCGAGTTGCATTTTCTTGTTAAGTAACTAAGTCAGATTTTGCAGAAATTTGTTTAATGTCGAAAGAATTCTGACAGAATTTTGTGTGAATAAGTTGTACAATTGTGTTGGATAGTGAATCCTGTACCCATGTTCTGTAACTTTAGTGAGAACTTCTCGCATCGCAAAGATGTGAATAAAAATATTCCATCGTTTCTCGAAAAGTGAGATAAAGCTGTGTTTATAACTCATGTCGAAAACTATCAAAAGAGATTACGTCGTTACGTTATAAATGTCACAACATTGCACTCGAAGCCGTTGTGACATTGCAGACGTAGTGAACGCCAGTCACCCATATCGTTGACGGCGCATAGTGGGAAATTTTACGAGAAGGCGGTCAAAATTCCATAACTTTTGACTGGATCGGTATTTTTTTATGCGATTTTTTTTGTTCGATAGGTGCGATGTTAGGCTTTCATTTGCGCTATAAAACGTAAAATTCGACTGATAGGAGCAAAAGTTATGGGGAGTTCAAAATGCATTTTTATTTTTTTGTTGAGTTTCGGTGTAAAAGTTGAATATTTCATATATGATTTTTTTATAATTTATCATTATTTCTCTTGTATTTTACAACTGATCCTTATTTTTTATTGTCGAACTTAGATCCTGTCAGAAAATGCCAATATTTGGCCCCTGTACATTTTTTAGTCGCAATATTCACAGGGGCCAAAGGTTGGCTTTTTTGGGACGAGACGAGTTGTTATAAGGATAAAACTGAAAAGGAATATTTTGAAAAATTCCCAAATAGCATTCTGGCTATCGATAACATTTTAGGTAATTCAACTTTTATTTTTGGTTTGAGATGTATGTGTATTTTATTTTTATATATTAATACAAATATATACTTAAATCAAAAACAAATTATAATCTATAAACAATTTTTAATTAAACAATATTAGTAAAAATTTCTTCTAAATAGCTTAGGGTTTCATTTTCCAGAAGTTGTTTAGCTTCTTCGATTGAGGTTGATTTCCATTTTTGTCGAATATGGATATATGGATCTGATGTGCACAACAAAATAGTTATAAGATCTTCATTAGTACAACATCTGGACATTTTTCTTGTGTTTTGCTCGCGGAAGAATCTGTAGTCTTTGTTCCTTTTTTCTTGCGCTTCTTCAGATAGATCTCCAATTGGTAGCATATTGTGTTGAACTATTTGTTCCCCATGGTATAAAATTTTATGAACTGTGGTTGGCATATGTCTCCAAGAGTATTTTTTGTTATAAAGAAATGCTGTTTCATTTGCATACTGGCCAAATTTTTTTGCATTTATCTTTCTGCTACATGATATAATTTGTAAAATGATCTGGAATCGTCTTATTAATTTAAAATGTACTCCTGTGATAGATGCTGCAGTTTCTGGATCGGAAAAAAATCTCCTAGCAGTGTTTCCATCATTTGAATTTCCTTCTCCTTGTTTTGGCTGATCAATTATAAGGCCTAGGTGAAGGCATTTTTCTTGAATTTGTTTTTTTGTTTGCCTTCTTTTTTCCACATTTTCTTTGTGTTTTCTCACTGTTTCGCCTAACGGGCCAAATTCCAAATCATAACCCAATTTAAGAATATGCTCCATAAAACGAATTCTGGTATGAAGAGGGGACATTCCAAATTCGTATGCTTCATTGAAACTATTGTCTTGTGATGGGGGTTGGCTTAATTGACTTGATGTCTTTTGGCATATGGTACAGCTTCACTAAGACTTTGTTTCGGTTAATGGTTGTGCAACTTTTCCATCGATCATTGTAAGGAACATTTAAAAATTAATTTCAATGCATTGGTCATCAAATTTAAATATTGCCGGTTGAAGTTCTTTAATTTGATCTTTTATTTTTCGAACTTCTTCAGTTAAGACATCTTTAGTTTCCTTTTTGTAAACAAACTTTATTGGTCTGCAATACTTGGTTGAAGAGGGAATTTCATTTTTCCATACATCCATTTCTGTAACTCTACTGGTTGACGGCTCTAAGCCAATTTAAGTTTTTCTTAAACGTAATGGAACTAAAGATACCATGAATAAGTTAGCATCAAATAAGTTTTCTGAATTACATTGCTTGTATTGTTTCTGACCAGAGCTTCCATCACATCCCCATTTAGAAAATAAAGTGATGCTGCAATTTTTAAGTTTTTTTAAACAGTCAGCATCAAGTGTATTTAATAATCGTTCTGCAGTGTGTTCGAGAAGAGCCTGCAATTTTACTTCTGCTGAACTTGAAGTTACACTAATAGCCGTTTGTGGAGGTAAGCACTCTTTGACAGAAACTAAATCTCGATATGCTGGAAAGATTCCACAATTTTTTTCATTGGTTCGCTTTCGCAGTTCTGTATACTGATTTTTTGTCAGTTTTAAATCCAAAAATAGTGCAAATGCTTCTTCTGGAGTAAATTTCATTTCTTCAGTTGGTGTAGGCATACTTTTTAAAATCCTCTTTGTGGGTTTAGGGCTCCTTCCACTATTTTTTTTAATTATTGCAATTTTTGTTTTCTTATTTTGCGTTGGTTGAATTTGATGCAGAAATGAATCCTTTATCATACTTTTCACGTAATATATAACTACGTGCTAGTTTTTTTACCATTTACCTGCTCTTCCATTTTTTTAAATTAAGTTGCAATTTTCAGGTAATTAAACTATGTAGTTTATGTTGCGGCTATTTACTAATGTTTAACCTTTAACTTACTCAGAAATCTAACGTGTTAGTCTATTTATGTCGCCTATTCGTTTTGCAGCATCCGTTCACCCACAATAAGTTCATAACAATGGCAATACCTTTACCATCTCCAAATTAATTGATAACCTGACGTGCTAGATAATTTATGTGGCCTGAACTGCTTTATTTGTCGAAAATTCTTTAAGATTCACCTTCTTTAATTTCAGTAATGTTTCCTTGCAGGACTTATTTTTTGAACCGAATATCTTACCTTGGGTCACAGAAATTGCTGTAGTTCGCAAGGCCGTATCCAGATGTGTGTACAATGGGGTATAGAAATTTAGGTTAGATTCTGGACTACAAGAGAGTATAGATTTTTTTTTGACGCTCAGGACTTATGCTCTATAAAGTAGGAAATTTCCGGGAAATTTTGACATTAAAAAAAAAAAAAATTAAATAGTTCTAGAGGTCGCAGAGTTTAATGCTTAAAACCACGTATAGCTAATAAAATAAACTAATACACAAAACTTATTCTGTCAAAAAATCTTAAAAAACAAAAAAGTTATAAGCATTTCAACTTCAAAAATTGACTCAGAAATTCAAAACTATAACCAAATATTGAGAAAGTCCATTTCGGACCACCCTGTTCTCAATGAAATAGTTAAAATAGGGTTGAAATTTTTTGGCTCCCGAGGTTCACTAGTATTTACTTTCACATGAATAAAAAAATTTTAAAATCGGAGAACATAAAAAAAAATAATTTTGGCCGCCTTCTCAAAATATGAACCAGTGTGCGGCGATCAAAATTTACTAAAATTTAAATATTTTTAACAACGGCGGCGAAAAAACAACCGTCGGCTATACCAAATAATGTAAAGTGCGACTTTAATGTTTGTTGTTTGCAAACGAGCTTTGAAAACATTCGTATATTTTATAAAAATGTTAAAAGAAAAATAATTAAACAAAGAAAAAATATGCCAAGAACAAAATATAATTATTATTATTCTTTGCATTTTTAATTGTTTTTTAATGTGTTAAAATGTTTTCTCGCCCCATTTTTATTCGTGACTTTATTGACAGTTCAAAGCGGGAACTTTTCTCACAACAATGTTACAGACACACTTTTTCTCTTTTGCATTTATTTGGCTCTTGAAAACGATAAGGTAAGGAAATTATACACCTTTGAATGGTTAAAAAAATTGGCTCTTGTTGGACCTTTCCCTTTCGCTTGTGTGTTTTCACCACAAAATTTCAAAAGTTAGCATAAAATCGATAGCGAAACATGGGTATTATGTCTAATGAAAATTGTCTCCGATTTGCTTTTTATATGGCTAAAAATATGTAACAATTTAATATTTTGTAACCATTAGTCCATAAAAACCACTTTTATTAATGACTTTAATTCGGCCAAAATGGTTGGAAACAAATAATTTTTATACGACTTCAAATTATCTTTCTAAAATTTAACGATCAGTCCGAAACTTACCAAAAGTCCAGTATGAAGATCACTCCCGAAAAGCACTTAAATTTCCTCGTTGAACATCATGATATTAACACGAAAGTTTGGTGCAGTTTAATTCTAAATGAATAGATTTAAGTTCTCTTAATTTTTTGATAAACGGTTGAATGGACAAAATTGTGTCTTATTGGATCAAAGTGCCTACTTAAGCTCGGCTTCTGAAAATCACTTTCTCTATCAAAATCCAACTTTCATAATAATTTTTAAAGACCACAGTTTCCATAAAAGACCCACATTAACTGCTTATTTTATTAAAAAAAAAAAAAAAACTTCATAAAAAACTTAAAATTTATTTTCAATTCATATCACATTATACTTTGCCCCAAAAATTCCAACTTTGTGGTCCCTCAATTTGATTTGTATTACAGTGAATGATTGATACGAGTCTTATGTTTGAAAATGAATTATTTTTGTTTTAAAATTTATTGATTAATATTGTTATCAATTCTAATTAAGATAAGACAAAAGGGGTATTAATTCCTTTTCGAGTACATGTGTGTGTATACATTTTTTCGTATCATCAATACAATTTATTTACTACGAGTATTTCGAAACAGAAGAAAGAAACTTAAAAAGATTTATTGTCTTTAATTTCAGTACCAAAATTGCCTTGACCAAATTTGTTAACACAATTTTTTTTTACGTAATTTAACTTTAACTGACTTTTTCAGGTTTGGGTTATAACTCTTTTTTACTGCTTAATTGTTTGACTGTCATATCAGGGAATAATTTTTTGTCAATGCACTCATAAACTTTATTTAACCTTCACCGAATATATATATATATACGTTTTTCATTCCGTTTGTTATTTCTACAAAATATATCTTAGACCCCAGAAAGTATATATATTTTGGGTTCTTATGAGGAGCAAAGTTAATTCAACGATGTCCGTCTGTCCGTGTGTCCGTTGAAATGGGTTTTCCGAAGACCCCAGATATGATAAGGACTTAGTGTTTATATGTTTATGTCACATATAGTCTGGAATTGTTTTCTATTGAAATTCAGTATGATCGGTCCTCATTGTACACAAAAAATTGGCAAGAGCCAAAGTTTCCAAATTGGGTTCAAACATATTGGTTATCAATACACCTTCATCCAATAAAATTTGGGCGCGATTGGATAAGTGTATGTGGCACTTTCCATACAAAGACATTAAAACTGTATGTCTGGAGAAAAATCCCCTGTTGTTTTATTTACATCTAGAGAACAGCAAATTAAGTACTACCATCTTGTTTATCAATACACAACATTCGACAAAATGTAAGCGTGGCACAACGCTGTTTTATTTATATCTAAAGAACGGTATTTATATAACTTGTTATTATCGGACCATGGTGAAGAGTGTATAAGATTCGGCATAGCCGAATATAGCACTCATACTTGTTTTTGGTTAGTTTTAAAAGTTTTATAAGTAACGAACTTTTTTCATACTTTCAAAAAGAAGTAACAATTTCATTTATAGTGATATATAATTTTTTATTAATCCTTTTTTATTTTGGTGCTTAAAATTGGTTGACATTTACAAAATAAACGAAGATCGTTTCTGGCACAAGATTGGCGACAATGTTACAGATTATCGAAATGATAAAAAAAAAGTTAAGAATTCTTATACACATAAACTTTTTCTTAATTGTATACCACTGTGTCGGCTTTAATACTATTGAGAGTTTTGTTACTAAAAATGTTTTACAATTTCATTTTTAATGATTTTTTTTTTTGTTTTAAATTTATGTAACCGGAAATGAAATTATAAATAAAAAAAAAATTGTAATAACACTTTAGTTTAGCATTGTTGCACATTTTTGTAAACAACAAGACAAAAATATAAACAATTTACGTTTGAAGGAATTCTTTTGAAAAACAACAAGAAGATTTTTGGGATAGTTTGCAACAAAAACTACAAAAAAAAAAAAAAAATTACAATTATTTATTGGCAAAAACACAGACAAAAGTACATACAAACAAATGTGTTAACAATTATTATAAATCTACAACGTATGGGCCGCTTTTGTGCCTTTACTATTAAAGGGCCAAACGCAACCTTAAATAGGGATATAATGGATTAAATTGTGCTAGAAAAATAATGGCCGGTTCAACGATTTTTAAAGAAGACTTCGTTCGCTTAACTTGCATGTAAAACAAAAACAATATTCTTTAATTTGTTTTTGTTTTAAAAGTCTTCATTCGGAAATAGATGAACAGGCAGTAATTGTCACAAATTTCAACTAATAATCTCTTAATACGGCAAAAACTTGAACTTGCCAGAAATTACCAAAATAAAAAGAAAATAATTTTAAGGGTTAATTTCATAAATTTTCACACTTTGTGCTAAAATGTCTTGGGAACGCCGATTTTTGGTAGTAACGTATATGTAAAAAATCACATGTTAATTTAAGGAAACTTTGGGATCAATGTCTAAAGTGAGCCCACCTACAAGAATTGCGATAATAAGTCAATCCCCTTTAAACGAAATAAAGCTCTAGACATAACATTTATTGATACACTCACAATATTCTGTACGTAAAATTAACTGAAATTGTAATATAAAATAAATGAAAGTTCAATTAAAAACCGGTCTACCTATTTTTCATTTATTTTTAACAAAAAGTTCATTTAATTTTTACTGTCAAAAATTCAACACCATATTCCGTAAAATCAAATAAATATTCAGTTATTTTGTAAAATTTTACTGTCAAAAATTCAACACCATATTCAGTAAAAACGATTAAATATTCAGTTATTTATTAAAATTTTACTGTCAAAAAATTGACCCCATATTCAGTAAAAACAATTAAATATTCAGTTATTTTATTAAATTTGCGTTTACTCCACAAAAGAGCCGAATTTCTAAAAAATACCAGACAGCCACCTGTCCGCTTGTTTTTCTTATAAACAAACCCAGTTACACACGTTTGTTTTACTTTTGTTGTACTGACCACGTTGTTTACAGAAGAACTCTCAATTATAAGACACCAGCAGCATGACCGATATGGCTTCGCAATTATTTTACTTTTAAAATTTGATGTATTTAACTAAATTATTTTAACAAATAGAAAATGGGAATTGGTTACACAAAACAAGCAATTCATTTTTTATAGATAAGTAAAAATTAATTTTTGGTAGTAAAATTATATAAAATAACTGAATATTTAATTGTTTTTACTGAATATGGTGTTGAATTTTTTACAGTAAAATTTTATAAAATAACTGCATATTTATTTGTTTTTACGGAATATGTAGTTAATTTTTTGACAATTAATTTATATAAGATAACTGAATATTGATTTGTTTTTACGGAATTCGCGGTTGAATTTTTGACAGTAAAAATTAAATGAACTTTTCGTTGCTTTAAATTACATTTTTATTTACTTTAACATAAAGAAGAATTTTACTCAATCAACGGACAATATTAACTGCAACTGAAAATCCGTATTAATATGCACTTAGTTTTTTGAATAACTGTTAGAATCAGTTAAAAATAAATTTGCTTGGAATTTTAAATGTTTATTTATTTAAAAATTACTGAATGGAATATTTCTTAAATAAACTACTGTCCGTTACTGTAATAATATTGTGAGTGTAAAAACATTAGTTTTTTATTTAAGAAGGGTATCAATTCCTACTTTTCTCTTTTAGCTCTTGACAATTTTATATTATTATCAAGCAATGTTCAGGTGTATACGAAAATCAATAACATTATCTCCAGCTTTAAGCCGATTTTTATTGGTCATAACTCTAATAAACATGCAAAGTCAAGTTCTTCTAAGCCTAATAAATTCAATTCAAGTTCTTGTTAGGATATAACCTTAACCGTTTCCTCCAAAATCGTTACAGCCGAATATATGTGTTTTTAAAAATTAAGATTTTACTTAGCAAAGGCACTTTAACCCATTACCAACCTTTATAAACCGGAAAAAAATCTACTTTTTTAACAAAACTATTAACAATTTAACAGAAAAAAATTGCATAAGTTTAGAAAACTAAAACACAGTAAACAATTTCATTAATCATCTTGAAACACAATATTATCAAATAAATAAAATAAATAAGTAAATATCTACTTGTAAACAAAAACTCAAGGTCTTTTGTGTTTATGCCCACACTACAGTAATGGAGAGGGTATTATGCGTTTGAGCTGAATTTTGTAACACTTTAAAAAATATTGGACCTATTTAATGAAATTCTGTACAAAGGTTTTAATTGTTACAAGGACCAAGCCTATCGAAAATAGTTAGAATCGGGTCATAATTTCGCATGGTTTCTTGCGGAATAGAGTCCTTGTGACCATAAAAAATCTTATTATGTTGATACTTTGATTAAATGTGGTCCAAGGTTATATTATTGCAGTCTAAATTACCTTACAATTTTTTATTGGAATACGTCCATATTTGACCTAACCCTACGTTGCCACATGCAAGTAATTACTTGCAAGTAGTGCATACGTATTATCAACGAAAAATCGAGCAAACAGCGGATGGGCTGAAAGTACAAAAATTGTGTGAATGTTAGAGAAAAAGTTTGAGTGTATTGAGTTTTTCGAACTTGCACTTGCATGTGGAAACGGGGGATAAATCCGTTACAAATACTACTCCCGAAAATAGCTTTTAATGGCATAACTTCCTTGTAAATGTTGGTATTGATATAAAAATTCGCTACTATGTCATGACAAAATGTTGGGCTGGTAGGTCCAAAATAACTTTAAGGCAAAGAAATCTCAGAAATTGTAGTGGGGAATGTTAGAAGAGATAAACTCACTGTTTATTGTTGATGTTTTTTGTTTAAACTTTGATATTGTTACAAGTAGAGCTTTTGCTTATGATTCTTATACGCTTAACAGTCTTATTTGGTTTAATATCTTTAGTTTTTCTAAAATCTTTATGGATGAAGTTTCCTGATGATCCTGATGATCTGGCAACCAGTGAAATGCGCATAGGAATAGCTTACCCCATCAACAATAAATTTCAAGTGTTTTTATCCAGAATAAAAACTGGGAATTAAGCACGAATAACAAAATCTTTTAAATTAAAGACGAAGATATTTAAAAAGTATTCCGCAGAAAAAACTTTAGCGTGAATCTTAACCTCATAACACAATTTTGTTCTTGCGAGTCCATCATTGCCAGTAGGTCCCTTTTAAAAAAAATTTGTTAACCCTTAAATGCCTGAAGTTTCAAATTTGATACCGGACTTTAAGTTGAATTGTGCAATTGCAATCATTCAATTTTTTAATTTAATTTACAACTTTAAAGATTTTTTAATATTATCAAAATAAAAAAATATTAATAGTATCAAAATTGATACTTGCTTTATTTGTGCAATTAAATGTATAAAAAATTAATATAATTTTCTTTTTCATTATCCCTATTATCTGATGAAAAAATGCACACATTGATATTTTTTAAAATAAAATTTGGAAATCAGTCATTTAAGGGTTAAATACTGTGGTTTAGAGCATCATATGACCGGGCTTGACCGACTAAACTTTCTTACTTATGTTTTTTTTTAATATTATAATAAAGCACACAAGTCTTAACAAATAACAGTTTTTTTTTTAAATGTTAAAAGATTTGAAATAAACGGCAAATATGAGAGAAGTTGAAAAATAAATTGGTTTATTTTTTTTTGTAAAAAAAATTTTTTTATTATTTAAAAAGGTGTTTACTAAAAATAAATTATAATTTTTTTTATATAAATATGTTAAGATAATACCTGTAAATATTCCTTAATAAAATGTTTTGTTTTGGCCATTTGTTAATTGAAAATAATTTGGCAAAGATTCAATGCAATCTATTCTATACAGTAGTTCATTTTAAAATACAAAAATACATAAAATTATCATAAATGTTTTTTTTTTTTTTTTTTTTTTGTTGGCATTTTGATGTTTCAAAAAAATATTTATGATTTTAATCATCTCTGACGATGTTTAAAAAAATTTTCGTTTAGGCGTATTTTTAAATGTTTTGAAGAAATATCACGTCTGTACTAAATCAAAGTGAAATAAAATGTCGCATCGATTATCAGTTAAGTTCTTTGGAGCAGTATTTTACCGTGGAGATTAAATGAACACGGCACGCGATAACGAATGAAGATTAGTAGTTCGGTTAGTTGCTTGCTTTGAAAACCGCATGCAAAATCAGAATTCATTAAAGCTTTGAAAGAATTTAAATTATTTAGAGATATAAAAGGTTTTTTTTAAAGCGTTGAACTTAAAATTGTCAGCTCTTTCGTCTGTGATAGATTATTGAACAGTTCTCGGTTATTTTGAGGTCATTAGAGTTCAAATAAGACTGCTTCGACACCACATTTTCCTTAATATTAAACATAAAAATTTATCGTAGAAAGCCGTCTTGAAGTAAAATCTATTTAACTTTGATAGCGTTATTTTCTTTTGCACTCAAACTTGCATTAAATTTCATACATTTTGTGAACAGAAAATGAAAAACCAACAAAAATAAAAATGAAAAACTTTAATGACCTGTTCGTCGATAACGAATGAAAACTTCGTTCGCTTAACTAACATGTAAAACAAAAACAATATTTTATGATTTGTTTTTGTTTTTAATGTAAATTAAGCAAACGAAGTCTTCATTCGTTATCGACGAACAGCCTGTAAAATGAGAGAGAATTTGAAGTTTTATTAAACCCCTTTCAGACTCGGCAAGTTAATTGAACAAGTCAGTTTTTCATTTTTTTTTGAACGTGCTTTTATGTTCACACTCTGCAATTCAGTTGCACAATTTTCAATTTTCCCACTCTTAAAAAGGTTGGGCTTTACAATAGCAACTAACACAAGATGTCTAAGTGGCCACCGGAATGGTTACATGGCTTCAATCTTTATCGTCATACCAAATTAATTTGTTTTTTTTCAACTTTTTAGCGATAGTAGTATTTGTAAACAAACTTTTTTTGACTGGCAATTCTGGTAATGCCTGTTGACTCATCACCAGTGGTTTAACAAAAAGGAATTCAATGTCACAATGCAAACACTTCGTGCACATACTTTAATTCAGCATATTTTTCTTATTTCTTTAAAATTTACTTCAATTCATTTGAAAAAAAAATTTGTTTACAATACCAAATCAGGTATGTGATCAAAGTCGTTTTAAAAAACTAAACGATTTAGAATCGTTAGTGCTGGTTTACACGCTTCAAGTTTTAGCCGTCAAGTCTCGAATTTTTAGGGAAAAAAGGGAAAGGAGTAGTATCGTTTTTCATGTCTTAAAAAATTGATTTATAATCCATTTTCCATTTATTTTCTTTAAATTCGTATTAAAAATGTAAGTTGAACTGTATTTTGAATAAAAATTTAAGACTGATTCAGAAATGGATTTTAAAAACGCTCGTAATTCATCAGAACTTTTAAAAACTATCGATTTTAAATCGTTTGATTTTCATCACATACGTGCCTGATTATGTATTTGCTTAAATTGTTTTTAAAACCAAACTAATCAAAAATGTTTATATGACTAGACTTTTGGACACGTGACTATCAAGCACAAACATATTCCCATTATTAAATTTATTTAAATTCTTTAATATCATCAACAAAATATTTGTTAAAAATAAATTATGATAAATTGTTTGCAAAAAATTTGCTTAAAAATTATGATACACATTAATGTTGACCTGAAAATAATTCTGCTCTTTTGAATAACTTTGAGTGACAGGTACACTTATAAAGTATAGCAATTTTTCAATATGGTTTAGGTTAAGAAAAAAAACTCAAAACAACGTCACGTTTTCTTAAGACATTAATTTTCAATGTTTTATAACAAAAATAGAAAATTTTTAACAAATTTTAATAAAATTGTAATATTTAAATTTTAATATTTCTTTCAAAGTTTTTCTTAAAACAAAAAATATAATTATCTTGCTATAAAAAATGTATTCAGCTTAACGCTTTTAAGAAAACCATTTTAGTTTTTATAAAGTTGAAAAACCACAGAAATAATTTCTTTTGCTTAGCTAACAAAACTTAAATTTAGCTGCAATTTTTTGAAAAAGCTCAGCACAAATTTGAAATATAATTTGTATTAAGAAAAAAATAGCTCGACCAAATATGGCATTAAGTTACCAGGATTTTTCTTAAAATAATGCTTAATTTAACTTAAAATATATTAAGCTGTTAAAAACTATTATCAGCTAGACCATCTTTTTTTTTAACCAAAATAACATATTTCTTTCCAAATATGTAGTACGATATACATATAAAAATATTATAAATTCAGTTGCTTAATATTAAATTCAGCGTAAATATTTATACAGAAAATTTAAGTTTTTGTTGAATAGCTTATTTATTTTATTAAATTTAAAAAACACAAAATAATTAAAGATAATTTTAAAACACAAACAAGTTTTCAGCAAAGAAAAAGATAAATCAAAAGACTAGAAATCAATTCAGCTGTAATTTTGTTTTCATAGCAAACAAGTTAAACACAAAAGATAGTCCCAAAATAAATTTAAAATATATTCAGCTGCAAGAAATTGTATTCAGCTACCGAATTTTAAATTAAGTAGTGTTATCTCATTTCAAAAAACCATGTCTTTTTTATATTCATCGCTAAATCTGTAATTCAGCAAAAATTCAAGTATTAAAAAATTTAATTGAAATTATTAAAATTTGGATTAAGAAATTATTAAAATTTGGATTAATTATTTTATTAATATTTTCAATGACCGAAAGCTTGATTCAGCAATTTTTTAACATTTTTTTTTTTAATATTTTATGTTTTCCGCAATTTCAGTAATGAATTTTTAATTTCCGAAAAGCTATAATTCCAAAAATACAAGTTAAACTGCAAAAATAGAATCTGGGAATTATTTCTTTTCATAAGTTACTTTATTATATTCAACATTTTCAACTGAAATTTAGCTCATAGAAAAAATTCGAAAAATAAAAAATGTTGAATATAAAACTGAAAAAATTATAAAAAAAATTTAAATATCTATATATTCAGCTAGGTTAGGTTATGTTCAATTGGCAGCCGTAATTAAGAACAGTTTACGTGGATCCGTTAATAAGTTCCTGCTGTGTTCCCATATATGTACATATATATATATTCAGCAAACAAAAAACAAATTCAGCAACTACAATTTTGACAAAATTAATTTAATATTGTTTTTTTTAACTAAATAAATTTTTAAATTTCATATTTTTTCTCTTTTCCAGAGTCTTACTGAAAAACGTGAGGACTCCAGTCGTTCCGACACCTTGGAAGAACTTACCGCCGATCAATTGGTTCAAGAAAAGACTGCTGTCCAACATGGACTTCTCTATTTCGAGTCGTTGTACGGAAGACCTTCAACAAAAGATGAACGTGACGCAGCGCGTCCCCTGTACGATCGCTATCGTCAACTAAAACGCATGGTTTCGCGCAGTGTCACCCTAACCGGCTCTTGTTTAGCGGGAGCACCCGAACTACCCACAATTTTAGAGCATGAGGCAATGGTGTTTGAATCAACCCCTTTGCAATATTCATCCACCAACAGTACTGAAACCACAAATTCACCCACAACCGATTCCCAACAACAGGCCAACGCCACAGCCAGTTCCGATGAGTCGTCTACCACTACAACAACCGCTAATACAGCGACAGCGGCTAACAGCCAACCCTCTCAACAGGAAAATATCAGTTTCCTAAGCATTGAACAGTTGTGGGAAAATTTGGATAAGACTCGGGAGGAAAAGAAGCTGCTAAAGCGTATAATACGCGAATATGAGACTGTATTTGAGGAACAAAATGGTCGCAAAATGCTAAAGAGTGACCGTAAAACGATCGAGGAAACTTATGCTCAGTACAAGGAGAAAAAAGCTAAAACTCGCCTCTTGCAGGCTTTAATAAAAAAGCAAATATCACGTTGAAGGATTTAATTGAAGTAATTAGCATATAGATATTTACATAAATATGTATATGTGTAGTATAGAGTAAAACAGTAGCACACTTTGTTAAAATGGTTGAGCAAAAAGCTTAATATAACAGCTTATTGTTAAATGAAAAGAGCAAAGCTAAACAAAAAGCTTATTGTAGTTTGGTTACAAACCTAAAAATGATTTGGTTTTGAGATAGGATAAGATAAGCAAAAGCTCTGGAATTTGCTTTTGTATAAGACAAAATATGACAGTTTTTTTTTATACATGTTAAGAAAGAAAGAAAAAAAAACGACAACAAAATTACACTCCCTTTATAATTTACAAGCAACTCTTATGCATAACACAGTTTGATTTAAGAAAATTTTGTTGGAAATCTCTTTCTCTGTAGGAAATAACAACAAATAGTTGGGTTCTAAACCTAAATTTCATAAAACTTTTTTTAAAAAAGTTTTAAGGAATATTTTTTGTTTTATCTTTATCTTTTTTCTTTTTTTTTGCATTATTATAATTCTTTAAGAAATATTAATGTTTTTATTATATACAGCAACTATATATTGTTATTATTTATTAATATTCATTAATTTAATGCATAATTTGTTTCATTTTGAATTTTTTTTTTATATTTTCTTCATATTTTCATTCATAAGCTTTTATAATATTTTATTATTGGGTTGTTAATTAGTCTAGACATGCCATTAATAGTTTTAATAATGAAAATACAATACAAGAATAAAAAAACAAAAATTATTTTTAAACAAATTTTTAAAATTTATTTTGTAAAAACATTCGTTAAGAAAAGTTGGAAAAAACAGCAGTAATAAAAGCAGCATATTTTGTAATCAAAACTTTTTTTTAAATATTAATTAAACTTTTTTATTAGAGTTTATTAAACGAAATTTTTGTAAACGATTTGTTTTATACTATTTTAATAAAATTTTAAATTATATAAACAATTCTAAAAATATTTATAGAAATTAAAAAAAAAACAAACTTTTTATACAAAAATTTTGAATATTTTATAAAAATCTTAAATTTTTTATTTAAAAAAGGGGAATTTCATAAAATTCAAGGCATAAAAAGCAATTATTTAAAATCTGCTACAGGTTGTTTAAGGCTTTATTTAATATAAAATTTAAATATTCTTTTATTACACAAATCTGGTGCAAAACAAAAGCAATAAAATATTAATGTATGTGCATGTGTATAATTCAGCAAAAGAAAATTACTGTTAAAACCAATTCGTTTTGGAACTAATATTTAATTTCAAATACATATATGTATGTTCCCGAAGTTCCTATAAGGAAAATAGGGCCCCAATTCAATTTCCAAATAACTTGAATTATTTAATCTTTAAAAAATTTAATTCAGTCACAAAGTTATAATAACTCAACAACTTCTTCTTCTTGATATTCACATGTTTTTTGTTTTAAATTTCAATGGATTTAGATTTTTTTGTAAAATTCAGCTGTGTATCTTAAAATACAATAAACAATCATTTAAAAAGCAAGAAATATTCTGCTCGTTTTTAGTAAATCATAGAAGTGTTTGAAGGTTAATTCCAAAAAAAAAACATTAATTTAATCGAATTTTAGAAATTAAAACAAATATTTTGTCTTCAATGGAAAATGAATTCAGCTAGCGAAATTTAATTCAGCGACATATTTCTTATAATTTAAAAAAAAAATTTTTTTTTTTTTAATCAAGTAATAATATTCAAATTTATTTAGCTATAAAATATATTTAGATTTAAAATTTGTATAGCAAAATATCAAGAAAGGTATATTAAATATAACTTTTAAAGGAAATTTTGTTGCTATTCCGCCAGTAAAAATTTGTCTTAGCCTAAGGAGTTTCCAAAAGAATACATATGAAATACAAAATTTGTTCAAGCATTAAGTTTTCAAATTAAAATTTAATTCATCAAGAAATAAAAACTTATTTTCTTTAGATAATTTAAAAATTGTATTTGTATTACAGTATTCCCTTAACAAAGCCTAATTCAGCTGTAAGTCTTTTTTATAATGCACAGACAGCTATTGACACTTAACTACATACTAAGTTTATTTTCTTAAGAAAATATTATATTTTGTTGAATTGAAGACAAGAGATTTACTTCCATAAATTTTCCAATCAAAAATTAAATTCAGATTCGGGTTTTTTTTACCAGTTTCTATGAATTTTTTTATAAGCTCAGCAGTTTTAAGTAATAAAAAATAATTTAACTATGAAACTTTTTTATATTCGAAAGATTTTTAAAGAATATATACTATTTTTTTATTGTAATTTTTGATATTCTTTAATTAGGCTCGAGTTCATCAAATTTAATTTTCATTAAATTATTTTATTGTTGAACGTTATTCAGCTGTAAGTTGGTTTTTAATAGCAAAAAGATTTCTTCCAAAAATTAAAATTTCTAAACTTTTTTCTAAATTCAGCTACGAAAATTGATATTCAGCTGTAAGGTATTTTTTAAAAGCAAAAATATTCTTCTAAAAATTTTGTTTTTTAAACTTTTTTCTTAATTCAGCTACGAAAATTGATGTTCAGATGCAAGGTCTTTAAAGTAAAACACAGACAATTGAGTTCAAAATTTCAATGCTATTGAATTCAGCTGAAGGTTTTTCTTTTTGTTAAAAAAATTACACAAAATGCAAACATAAGTAAATTAATTGCTTAAATTCAGCTATGAATAAGGGTTTTTTAGCTGTTAGACTTTTAAAGTAAACAGAGGATTTCGTTAAAAATTTTCTAACAAAACTAAAATTTGTTGTTTTTAGGCGCTTAAAATTGAATTCAGCTAAAGATTTTTTGGAAATTTGAGATTAAAAATTTCATTAAAATACAATTCAGCTATAATAAAAATGTTCTTAAAATAAACTTTTATTTATTTTAATAAATTTAAAATGGAAAAACTGTTATTCAGCTGTAAAGCTCAATACATATTAAAATACAATTCAGCTGTAAAAGATACACAAAATACGTATACATATATATAAATTTATTTATTAAATTCTGCTATAAATATATTTTAGCGTATGATTTCGTTACAAATTCCTTACATAACTAAATTTCGTTGTTTTTGGGTGTTTAAAAATCAATTCAGCTAAAAGATTTTTTTTTGAAAATTTTAAATTCAAAATTTCAATAAAATTCAATTCAATCGTAACTTTTTTTTCATTCTTAATAAAAAAAATTTATTTTTATAAATTCAGCTTTGGAAAAAATTTATTCAGCTGTAAGACTTAAAGTAAAACATGCTACTTCATTAAAAATTAATTAGAAACCTAAAATTCGTTGTTTAAGGTGCTTAAAATTGAATTAATCAAAAACATTTTTTTTTTTGGAATTTTAAACTAAAAGTTTTATTAAACTTCAATTAGCCGTAATTTATTTTTATAAATGCAGCTATGAAAAATTATTATTCAGCTGTAAGACTTAAAGGTAAACAAACATACGACTTCATTGCAAATTACTTTTTCGCTGTTTGAAGTGCTTAAAATTGAATTCAATTAAATTTAATTTTTTTTTTAATTTAAAATTTTCGCTTTAAATGTTTTCCAAGAAGAAAATTTTCGAATATTTTCTATTTTGCTGAAAAATTTTTTTATCTGCAACTTTTTAACTTTAGCAAATTAATTTAATTGCTTTTGAAATCCCTTTTCCATATGCAAAAGACTTAAACTCTCTTATTTAACCCTTGAAATTTATATTTTATTTAATTAATTAAATTATTTTTATTTGTTTAACATTGTCTCTATTATCAATGTGTAATTAAATTATATATTGAACTGTGATAGTCTATAGTTTTTTTTTTATTGTTTTTTGCTTTGTTCAGTTTTATTATCATTTAAATTTTTTTACTTTGTTCAACTTGATTAAATATTTTTTTGTCTTTATTGTCGCTAAATCATTTTAAATATCTTATAGAAAAAAATTAATTATTTTTAGTTTTTTTCTAACTTAAGAGAATATTATTTTTTATTATTACAAATAATAAATTGTTGTTGATTCCTTATTAATTTTTTTATATGAACTAAAGCTATATACATACATACTTATATATTATATATAAATTTATATCATATTATATATAAACAAATATATAAATTAACTAAATATTTGTTTACTAAAAAATTATACTTTATTATAAAAAAAAAAAAAAAAATTAAATGAAATAAAATAAAATAAAAGTTAAATAAATCATTATTAAATGAAACGAAATTAATTTATATTAAAACAACATGACACCACAACAATAATCTTTATTGAAAAATAAAACATTAAAAAAAAAGAAATATATTTAACAAATTACCATAGATTTTCATTAGACATTTAAACCACATTTAAGGAAACAATAAATCCCCTAAAATAAAAAAAAAAATGTATCTTTAAAATTATAAACAAAATATTTAAATATCATTTCATAACCAACAAATATTTTTAAATCATAATTACAAAATATTATTCACAAAACATTAAGGGCTTTCACAGTTTTATTTAACATAACTTTTGACCCTTTTTCTAAGCCTAAAAGCAGGCCTTAATAAAATTAATTTAATTTCTATACACTGAAATGAAACTGTGCCTCCTTTGTTTTTATTCTAATTACATTAATTACCATTATTATTAATTAATTCATTAAACATTTATATTGTTATTACATACTTAATTATAATAAAAAAAAAATACTTTACATACATACATACATATAAACATTTTTGAGAAAAAAACCATAACAAATATATTTAAAAATTGTTTAAAAGATTATTAAACAAAAAGCAAAAACTGTGGTCTTTTTATTTCTTTTATGATTTGTTAAAACTTTATTTGGCTGACTTAAATTTAATAAAGGCCTGGGGTCAGATTCTGGCAGTCGTGATCGAGTAATTTCTCCATTCGAAAGCAATTTAATGACCCCTATTCTGCGTTTCGATTCGGATCGAAATTTTCTCCGTTTTTGGCAACTTTGGTATTCTGTGCCCATATTCTGTAACTCCCGCGTTGAAAAACTTTTCGATTGAAATGTGAGAACTGAAACAAAAATACCATAAATTGAAACAAACATGTTTTTCTCACTAAACTGTTACTGTATCATTTTTGGTGTGTAATAGCTGTAACATAAGGAAATTACTCGCTAAAAATGTTTCAGTAACAGTTAAGTGAGAAAAACATGTTTGTTTCAACTTATGGTATTTTTGTTTCATTTCTCACATTTCAATCGAAAAGTTTCTCAACGCGGGAGTTACAGAATATGGGCAAAAAACACCAAAGTTGCCAAAAACGGAGAAAATTTCGATCCGAATTGAAACGCAGAATAGGGGTGAATATCTAATTATTTCAGTCAATTTTGAACGAATTGGAATTATTTTTTCGTTATTGTAAAGCATTTATTTAAGTTTCACAATACTGAAAAAATAATTCCGTTTCGTTTAGTATTGACTGAAATAAAATTGCTTTCGAATCGAGAAAGTACTCGATCACGAATGCCAGAATTAAGCCCCTGTTCGGAATTGCTGAATCTGATGCAGATATAAATGTGATTAGATTATAATGCTCATGAAAATCAGAAAATAAATGTGTATTCATCCATGCGTTGCGAATAATTTTTTTTTTTTTTTTTGTCCGGAGAATCATTTTTTTACTGAGAGTGTTCTGCTTAACGATTGACCAATTTCGGAAAATTTTCCAGAAAAACAAAGCTACCATATGGTTAACAGACGTAAATAATTTTACAAAATGGCAGCACAACTAGCAAAAATTTTGTTTAAGAAAATGGACGAAAAAAGGAAAGTGATTTCATTATTTTTAATAATATTTATTTGTTTTATTTAATTATTCATCCAAGAAACAATTGTTATAATATGAATGTAAAAACACTATACATATGATGTGGCAGCTCAATTCAATTTTTATGCACAAATTGAAAAAAGTGGCATCTTAGTTCTGAATAAGAGTCTAAACACAATGTAACGATAATTTATTGCGGTGCGGTTTTTCATACGATTTTGAAGTAAAAAACCGCAGTGCGGAACGGCATAAAATTAAGATCTATTTTATTTTCATTGCGGAGTTTTTTTTTTTCTCTCAACAAGTCGAATTTAGTTCGCCTTGTCTCTCAATTTTTTAAACTCGTTCTCTTTCTGATGTTGCCATAGTTTTTGAATAATTGACTATGTTCGCAACATTACTGAAAACAAGCAACATGATAAAAATGTATGCACATATAAATTAATAAAAATTTAAACAAAAAATTACAACTATTTCCGTCGCCGTCTTCCGTTGTATTATGTTTATTTTTCTCTCCGGCAACGAGAAATCGCACCGCACCGCAAACATTGTGTTTGGATCGGCAACCTATACTATTACATTTTGAGATTGTGTGCGTTGTATGAATTTTACATATGTTGTTGCTAATGTTGTTAAATTCCCTTTAATGTGTGTGCACACGTACGTAATATATGAGTATTAAAGAGATAAAAACGAGAAAAGAGAAAACGCGGCGCCCTGATTTTGCCGATCGCAGGTTTAGACTCTAAAGCTCGATTCACCCATGCGTTCCGAACAAAATTTTTGTCCGGACAAAATTTTTTTTATATTGAGTTTGACGTTTTACTTTTGAGAGAGAGAGCAAAGATTTTGTTCGGCACGTTTTTTCTTGAATTGGTTTAATTTTAATTCTTGTGCCGAACAAAATGAACTGAGATGCCACTTTTTTTCAATTTGTACATTAAAGTTGAATTGAGCTGCCACATATTACATTTTTCGTTTTGTGCTGAATAATTAAAAAAAAAAAATTAAACAAAAGATGGATGTTAAAGAAAATATTGCCCTGAAACTAATTGAAGAAATAAAAAAACCAGGAAGAGAATGTATTTATGATATGGGCAATCGTTCATATAAAAATACTTACCTTAAACAAAATATATGGACGGAAATAGAAAAATCTATTGGAATTGGTCCTAAGTAAATTTTATATGGTAAATTTTAATCACCCCTATCGTGAATAATTTTTCCCCTTTTCACATATTTGCGATCATGAACAGCTCCCATGATAAAATGTAATTCAAAGGAGAATAATAACGTAAAAAAATGTTCACGGGAATAAATTCCCCTTATCGTGAAAAGTTTTTTCCCTCGTAATTTGTTCACATTTCCCTTAGATTTTCTCACTTTATTTTTGCTAGGGAATAGAACATGTATGTTTGTAGTTCCTCCTATAAATCGAATATCGAATAGATCCGTTAATAAGGCACAAACCGATATATTGGTCAACAAAATGGAAAACAACAGGTTGATTGCCGCCGGATTTGTGAAAGACGTGGTGGCAGAATTTTGGAAAATATTTTACTACATAAAATTTAAAAAGTGCAAAAAACTAACGTTGTTATCAACCTATCGCTCCAATACTAATTAATTAGATTTATTATTTTAACTTTCCTTTAAAATATTTACGTGTATATTTTTAAACAAAAATTTCAATGATTTTTAATTCTTTCTAATTTTCTTCTTTTTTACATTCACTGGAACAGATAGCATGAAAAATTTTTCACATGAGATTCACGATTGCTTTATTCCCTTCGAGGGGAATGAAAATTTCATGGGAACAAAAATTCCACTTGTTATTCACGATAGGGGTGAATATTTTTTTAACATAATGTTTACCAATTATTGTAGAAAGTGAATGTCAAATATTATGGAAAAGTCTGCGAAGACGCTACAAAGCAGCTTTACCTTAATGTTAAGGACAACTTTTCTGCCGGCGTAATATGCTCTGGTTTACGAATACATAGGTAAACCAAGCAAATCAGGCCCTAAAATTGCAAGGATTTCATTGTCAGGAACAAGTGTGTGGAAAACACCGTTTGTTCTTCTTTTCTGTAATAGTAAATGGGTTTTATGCAATTCAATTAAAAATAATAAAATTAATTTTCTTCTTTCGTCCATTTTCTTTAACACACTTTTATAAAAAAAACTAATAGTTTGCTAACTGTGCTGCCACTTTGTATAATCGTTTACATCTGTAAGCCATATGGTAGCTTTGTTTGTCCGGACAAATTTTCCGAGATGGGTGAATCGTTCTGCAGAACACTCTCTGTAAAAAAATTATTGTCCGGTCAAAAATATTGTTCGGAACGCATGGGTGAATCGACCTTAAGAAGTTGAATTAAAACAATTCAAGAGAAAACTTGCCGAACAAAATAATTTCTCTCTCTCTCTCTCTCTCTAAAAAGCAAGACGTCAAACTCAATATAAAAAAATTTTCTCCGGACAAAAATATTGTTTGGAACGCATGGGTGAATCGAGCTAAAGCATCGGCTGTCTAAAGGCTCAGTTAGGTGGGAGTAAAACTCAAATTATACATGACATAACCATAATGCCACAGCCGTAACGGCAAATTTGGAAACCAAAATTAAATTGGTTTGTATGGTATTTTTATATCATTTTGGTAATACAGTGGTGATGGTAATACAGTTTTGCAATGGTTATGTCTAGGGATGCAACATTGTTCTGAAAAACATCGATGTTTAAAGATATCGATGTTTCCACGATAAGCATCGATGTTAAAAAACATCGGTAAAAAACACGATATATCGATGTTTAACATCGATGTTTAAAACTACTTTGCAATAAAACTTACAGACTGCTTAAATTCTTCTTTGCTACTGAAAATCTTAAGGCCCAACTATAATAAACATAAGCTTCTGTCAAAAAATTAACAAAAAGCCTGTCAAATGCATTTAAAAACACAAAAGGAAAGTGCGATCAGTTTCGCACTTTGCTTAAGCAAATGACATTCATAAAATTTAACAAAAAGTTTACTTAAGTACAATATGGTTTGACAAATATGATTTTCAGTCTTCAAAATTATTTTAACATTTCTTAAGTATATAAAATGGGGATTCCTCTAATACATACATATACAGGGGTGTGCTTTAAATCGAAAACGTAAAACGCAATTTTTATAATTTTTGTTGTAAAATTCTGTTTAATAGAGAAATATTTGTATAATATTTGTCATAAAATTCTTATATTACATAAATCTTATTAAAAACCGACATTTAAAATTCTTGCGTTTTACGTTTCCGATTTCCAGCACACCCCTGTATCCTTTGAAAACACTTTTTTATGTTTTTAAATAAAAGGTTTAATTGAAAAATAAAAATTGAAAATGGTAAAAATATTATAAAAAATATTATATTAATAAAAATATTAAATGGACGATGTCGATGTTTTTTAGTTTTAACGACGATGTATCTATCGCCGATGTATCGTAAATCAAAACATCGATGTTAACATCGATGTTTATGAACGATACATCGATGTTTTCTAAACATCGATGTATCGTTTGCATCCCTAGTTATGTCACGTCTAATTGGACCTAAACAGTGACTTAATTTTACCGTAAAAAAGTTATACCAATCTATTTCATACAGATTGAAACATAACATCTTACTGTTAACTATAATCGTTCTAATTGCTTTACATACAACAAAATGAAGCAGCTGATTTGGAACGTTAATGCTACTACCGGCTAACTAAAGGCCCAACTATAATATGCTTAAGTTGGCTTAAGCAAATGGGCGAATACTTTTTGTTAAATTTTATGAATCTGTCATTTGCTTAAGCAAGGTGCGAAACAAATCGCACTTTCCGTACGAAATCAAATGTTTTTTGGTTTTGTTTTTGTGTTTTTAAATGCATTTGAAAAGATTTTTGTTATTTTTTGACAGGAGCTTAAGCATATTATAGTTGGGCCTTAAGCCTTTACTGCGCGGTTTGGTTATATTTTTGAAAACAATATTCATCAGCATCTTTGTGACGCATCATCTGCTTTCGTTATGTATTTTCGAACAGCTGATATTTGCAGTGATGCCAGATTCTAAGTTATAAAATAAACGAAAGTTTTTTGAAACACTGAATTATAAGTACAGTGGAGGTAGCAAATTGAGCGAATGATACTCTCTTTTTTCGCAAATCATCACTTTATTTTAATAAAATTTTCAAACAAAAACACGTCAAGCGGCTTAACTTTCCTGTTTTACAAGTTTTGACATTTAATTACTGCCAATCTACGCGACCTTAAGTTTTTGTTGCCAGTGTTGCTTCGATTTCAAAAAATCTTGCTAAACTAAAAGAGAGTGGCCAATTCTCCTTTTATTCCATGTAGTTTACCTATTGAAATTGCATTCGAATCGCAAAAGGGAGTAGCCCTCTGGACTAAATAATGCATGTTTCGAGAATCACGTAGTAATTGTGTTTTTAAACCTAAAATCTGGGCAAGGGATATTCAAAAAAAAAAAAGTTTTAAAGGCTGATTTTTTACCCATTGTGAAGAGGTTCAGATTGCTGGCCGTAATTTCTACACACAGAAAAAAATACCTATGTAAAATTAACATGGAAAAATGTTGATTGAGAATCATAGTAAATTTCTGCAAAAGTATGCCCTTTATTTAAATTTATCATTATTTTATATAAATTTTAAATGTAAAATATTAAAATAATCTTAAATCACGTTTATTTAATATTATTCACTATTAAAAAAATAAAAAAAAAAATATTAAAATATAAATAAATATGGATTCAATATTGAATCCATAAAAACCTGGTTTATATTTAAATCAAAAGTTGATCATGTTAAATTAACATGCATACATACTTAATTTGTACATTTTTTTATTTTCATTGTTAAAATATGTTATAAAAAGAAGACAATTCCCGTATTCTTTTAATAAAAATTATTTAGTTAAATAGTACATCAAGTTTTCAAAGTAGAATGCTGACGAAAACCATATCGGGCGATTCTGCTGATGCTTCTGTTAACAAAGAGGAATACAAAATAAGTGAAACATGTGTTACAGGGGTAAGTGCTTTAAATTATTCTTAAGTATTATTACACTCAAGCCAATTTAATTCTACACGAAATTTACGTTGTTTCAACTTGAAATAACTTTCATTCAAAGTGATTCGGATTGTTATTTCAATATAAATTCCATTTTGCTCTAACTTTACTGCAATGTTAAATTAATATGAATTGTAGTTATTTTAAAAGCAAAAAATGTTGTTCGCAAGTTATAGTAAAATCGGGTTGAATTAACATGAAAAACGTATAAAGCAAAATCACCACCGAAAAATTTTAAATCAACCTTATTTTCTACGTTTTTAACTTGATTTTTTTCTGTGTGTAGGTGCTGTTGACAATTAACAGAAGCTGCCACATTTCAGCAGTACAAATTAGATAGCTGCAGCTCATAAGTAATCTCGACTGTGTAGTTCTGCAGGATCATACACTTAAATTGTGTTCCCAGCAGCGTAATCAGCCTGATTGGCTTGTGGAGTATCTGCAATATTTGCACCTAAAACATTTCAAAGCAGTACTGCACTAAAACTCTGAATTCCGGAACTTTTTATATAAAGAACATATAGTATTTCTATAGTCTTTTGTGGAATGCACTACCGGTTATAATCGTTAAATTTGGTTAAGCCAGATCATATGATACCCTTCATAATTCTGGTAGTTTTGTTAGTGGGCCTCATATCTTGCTCCCATAACGAAGCTTTTAACAGTGGATGTAATATATCTGTGGTCATATTTAGGAGTAGCTTAAACTTAATTAAGTTAACAATTTAATAATGTGTAAAATCTTTTATATATGGAAACAATTTTTTTAACATTTACTTTTAGCCTCTATTGAAGTTGTTGCTTAAACGATAATATAATTACAAACTTTAAGCAAAAAAAATCCTCTAATAAAACTTCAACAAAACTCAAATAACTTGAAACTACAATATTCGACATGAGCTACTTTTCCAAATTAGCACCGATATATTTCTCCAAATTTGATAAAGTTATTAGCATTTACATAGTCTTACTCATTTGTGCTCTACTTAGGAAAAGTGATTTCAATGTGCCTCGTCCTTGGACCTAAAGAATCATGTTTGTTCAATTTCATCAAACTATCTTCATCACTAGCTACTTGCCTATTCCGGATGATCATTTAATAGGGACTAAGTCAAAACCATACAACGATTTTTCCCCAATTTAAATAGGCTCTGTACTTAGGCAAATTTAATCATATAATTTTTAAAATTGCGATTTGTAACTCTAACAAAACTTTTAGTGCTGGTTCACACTCCCAAGTCTTAACCGTCAAGGCTTGAGTTTTTGTGGAAAGAGAAAAAATAAATAACATTCTTTTGTCTCTTCTCTCCTTTAAACTCCAGACTGGACGGCTAAAACTTAAAGAGTTTGAACCAGCACTTACATAAACACACAGAAGGAATTGCACCAGTCGTATAAGGACGTAATTCTCAGTTCTAACGTAATTCTTAATTTAAAAAACTGTGTTCGCGACCAATTTTTTTGACGTTACAAACACCAGCACAAAAGCTTAATTAATCCTTTTGATTTATGGTGATGAAGAGTAAAATAATTACGGGGTTAACGTTCCAAATAGTTGAGCAGGCAGTTTAATAAAGTATTAAAACAAATTTAAATAAATAAATAGATTCACATTATGACGTCTGCAAAAAGCGATTCAAAAGTTCTGATTATTTTATAAAGTTTTTTTGTTAAGTCTGCTAAAAAAAACAAAATTAAATACGCATACGATTTTTTTAAGGACCTTTATAAGAAAAAATTTAAACAAAGTTTAATAATAATGTCAAAATTGTACATTTGTGTTAAAACTTTTTAGTGACACTGTATCTTGAATTTATTTTTCGACTTGCTTTTAATTATGTTTTTTTTTTTTCCTGAAGGAATAAGCATGACTTTGATAGCTTAAAATAGGAACTGTTCGGTAACGTATCACTGCGCTTCATTGATACGCAAAGCGTTCGTAAAAACATTATCTGGCATCGCTGCAAATGTCAGCTGTTCGAAAATACATAACAATACAAAAGCAGATGATGCGCAAACAAATCTAAAGACCCAACCATAATATGCATAGCCTTGCTTAACCCCCCGTTTCCACATGCAAGTGCAAGTTCGAAAAACTCAATACACTCACACTTTTTCACTAACATTCACACAATTTTTGTACTTTCAGCCAATCGGCTGTTTCCTCGATTTTTCGTTGATAATACGTATACACTACTTGCAAGTAATTACTTGCATGTGGAAACGTAGGGTAACCTACTGTCAAAAATTAACAAAAAGTCTCCCAAATGTATTTAAAAGAGCAAAAATAAAATTAACAAACATTTGATTCCGTACGGAATGTGCGATCAGTTTCGCACATTGCTTAAGCAAATGACAGTTTCATTAAACTTAACAAAAAGTTTCTTAAGTGCAATATGGTTTGCCTCATATGATTTACATGTATTCGTACATTTCCTTAAGCCAACTAAAGCACATTATGGTTGGGCCTCAACCCCCGCCGTTTCCACATGCTAGTGCAAGTTCGAAAAACTCAATACCCTCATGCTATGTTCATACGACGATATAAACCACTCGTTTCGCTCTCTGAAACTATGTAGATTGCCAAACATGCTGTTCATAAGATTCATTCTTGTTTCATTTTGACATTTTTTTTTGTATGTTGTTAGTGTGATATTATTAAAATTGATAAAACAAATTAATTAAAAGTTAAAAATATATTATTTAATACTTTTATTAATAGTATTATTTTATAATTATGTATCACTTTATTTAATTAAACATTAATTTTTATTTTGTTTTTTTCTTTGTTTTGATTTTTTTTTTGAGAGCTAGTTCAGATAAACTAACGATAATTGTTATCAAAATTGGAGACGATAGTACATTTTTCCTGTTTCGCAGCATGTTTCAAAATGCAACGACCTGTTTCTTTCTCAAAATTTTGCATGGCCAAAGCATGTAGTTTCAATCATGTTTGGGGCGCGAAACAGGAATGGGAGAACGAAACAAGAATATTGCTGTTCGTGTGAACATGGTATCACACTTTTTCACTAACATTCACACAATTTTTGTACTTTCAGCCAATCGGCTGTTTCTTCGAATTTTCGTTGATTATTCGTATACACTACTTGCATGTAATTTCTTGCATGTGGAAACGTATGGTTAAACACGCATTACAAAAATGGGTGAAGCAATATAACCAAACTGCGCAGCAAACCATCATTAGAATCAGCTGCTTTGCATAAGTGTCGCAAACTAATCACAGATGCGCATTATGTGCATCGCAGTGATGCATTCCCAAATATGACATGTTTACCCAACAGGCCTTTCTACAATCTTCGCTTAAAAAAAATCCAAGTCATGACTTTTCTCCAAGCAAAAAAGTCCTAAGGGTTGGTTTACACTATGAAAGTTCTCTTTTAGAAAGTCTGAGTTTATTGGGAGAGGGGAGAGAATAATAGAATATTCTCTTCCCTCTCACCAGTAAACTCAGTTTTTCTAAAAGAAAACTTTCACAGTGTGAACTCAGGCTAATTGAAATCCAGTCTTAATGACCATTGTGAATAATTTTTATATAAAACAAAACCCAGCCAACAATTTTTAAGTCTTATTTATTGCCTAAAATTATTTGTTTGAAAAGCTAAAGGAAAATAGCAAAGAAAAATATATTATTAATGTTAAACTTAATATTTGACTGATACAAATGTTTAAATTTTATTATAAACAAATCAACAAAAAATAAAAACAATTAAATAATCATAAAAAAAATTTATGTCATAATTAAGTACATGTTTTTTTTACTCTTTCTCATTAAAAATAAAACAAATAAATTTATACGTGTTATATTTTTTCATATTGATGGTAGATTTTAAAATTAAAAAAAAAAAAATGTATTAATTGAAAAACAAAAAAAAAAAAAAATATTTTTAAGCATTAAATTAAATAAAAAAAAAAACAAATCAATAAAATAAAAGTTAACTGAAATTATTTTGCATATAAAAAATGTTAACAAAGCGACAAAAATTTAACTTAACAAAACAACAAATATTAACATGAAAACCATATTAAGGAATACAATAAAAGACTTTTGAATAAAAAAAAAAAACAACAAATTAATAAAATATTAGAACAAAGAAAAAAAATTTATTACAAAATGTATTTGTATTATACAAAAGAAAAAAAAAACCGGAAATTAACAAAATATTTAGTATGAAATACAATAAATAAATAAGCAAATGAATAGTATTGATAAATTAAATCTATATTGATTAAAGCAAAAAATAAAAATTAAACAACAAATATTTTTTTCTAATATCCCCACAAAGAAATTAAAAAAAAATCCAAAAACCACAAAACAAAATGAAGCATCTTGGTAATTGATCCAAGATTGTTTCATGTACGTTTGAAATACTTTCAACAATAAAGAATATCAATGTTAAAAAATGAACTTTCAAAAAGAAAATAAATTTGTTTTTTATTTGCAAACAGAAAAATTAAAGCATTATTCGCAGGTACTGTATAATTAAAACTTTTCTATTAAATTCTATAGCATCTTATAACGTCTTAAGATACGTTAAGTTGGAGAAATAATCTTAAAAGAGTAACCAGATCATTAAAGAAATATAAACGAAGAAATTTACAAATTCAAAACTCTGCGGAGAAGACATGAAATAGCTTTTAAATTAAAAAAAAAATTAATTGAAATGATAGTAGAAAAATTTAATTTTAAACTTTGTTAAAATTTTTTCACTCTTAACTATTTTCACTAATCGTTCTCACTCCATTTAATAGGTATGGGGGATTTCATGACAAGTGACCCAATTTTTAAATCGATGTCTTCCGATTTGGAAGAAATTTGCACCAAGGTTAGTCTTATTGGATAGTAGCTTTGATACAAATTGTCAACAAGATCGGTCAAAAAGTTTCTGAGTTAGAGGGGGTCAAAGTTTGACATTTTGGCCATACAGGTGTTCTTTCTCATCCATGTAACTTATTACCTATTGGTGTTAGCAAAATTTGTCCCAAGTAGCTCAGATAGCTATTTGATCAATCTTCTGAAACATTAACATTTAACAGCTAACATTTAAAACAAAAACAAATTTTGAAATTTTGTTAAAACGAGTGACTTTTGCACTCGCGTTCTAAAAACAGCACATTAATAATGGAATACTTGTTATACGCCCGATAAAATCCTACCTTTAGCTAACGGGAAGTTGTGAAAATGGGGGTTAGTGTATCGGTTAACCAACGTAAACTTTAACTTTTTTAGCATTACTTGGCAGCCACACGATTAAGTTTCGCCTTTCAATTCCTTTTAATTTGCAATACATTTTCCCTTTTTTTACAAGGTTTTTTTACCTTTCCATTTGTTTGGCAATTTTACGTTTAATTTAACAGCTGATTACAAGTTTGTCATTATAAACTGTTTTCTTGATGACATCTTAAGAGTAATTTGCTTAAAAAATGGGTACAGCCTTCGTCACAGCTTTCAACTTATGTAAATTTTGACAAACAGTATATGTAAAAGACTATCAAGAAAAACTTGATCGTGTGTCGGCAGGGTCAGACAAAATATAATTAAAATTAATGGCGATTTCTATTCTGAGAAAAAAATGCTACAGTATATGAATGTAACACTTTTTCATGCTACCTATAATCACTCGAAGTGTTACATGTTGTACAACTTCAATCGAACAGAATTAGCTGCCTTTATTTACAACTATTACACTTTTATTATTAATGTAGTTCATTAGCGATTTTTAAAACTATTCGACTATTTACTGCACACTTACTTTACGGTTTGGAAACAGACATTGACATCACTTATTGCTTGAACAAATTTAAAACGATAATAAATACATAGAATTTTCCACCAAAATAAAAAAACGATTTAATTCAAAATTGAGTATGACGTCAAAGAATATTTAGATGTAGAATTCTTTTGACAAGACTTTTAAAATATTATGACAAACAAAATTAAATATTGGTTGTACAAACAAAGTAGTAAGTACCAAAGTTGTAAAACAGGGCAGTATGAACCCTTAAGTAAAAGTAAGGGTAAAACATGTAACATGTTTTGCATGTTTTTCATCAACATTTTCACAAAAGAACTTGAAAATTTTTCCCACGAACACAAAATGTAGAACATGTAACATTATTGCAACATTTTTCTCAGAAAATAAATCGCCATAAAATACCTATGGGAAACGTGTAAACACAATATTATCCTAGCCATCCACATTTGGATTTTCATGGGTATTAAACATTTTAAGTTTTAATATAAACAATATTTTATTAATCGTGGCTATTGCGGAAAACAATGACCCTATGTTTCTTGTAGAGATTTTAGGAATAACTATATATGTATGTATCAGTAATGTTATATACTTTTTTAAAAAGTCCTTACACAGCTCGAAAAAATCCCTATTTTTCCGTACGCGTTAAAAAATGGCCCCTACAAAAATCCCTACAACCTTAAAAATGATAATATATCAATTCAAATAAAATCATTTTTTTAAATGTATATAAAATTTATTTTGGTGATCAACCATATACATATCTATATATGTATGTATATAAAAATGAAAAATGTTTGTGTGTTTGTTTGTTGGCTTATAGACTACTAAGCTAATGAACCGATTTTCCTGAAATTTTTACAGTAATATCACGTGAGCCCTAAACATAAAATAGGCTACTTACTTTTTCGATAGGGGCAGGCGAATTTATTCCCCCCATAGGATGCCAATATTTAATATCACATATTTTAAGAGCCTCTGCACGCATTTTGTTGAACTTTTGGTAGAAGGATCTTCTAAGCTCCAAAATTGAAATAATATAGCAGCGGGGGAAGTGGTACCTCCCATAAAACGCCAATGTTTAATATCGCATATCTAAAGAACTGTTGTAGTAAGAATGTTCAAACTTTGTAGAAGTTGCACTTATCATATACTACACTTTAAAAAATAAATATAAAGCTGGTAGGCGCAGGGGGGGAAATACCTCCCATTGGATGCATATATTAAATATCTCTCAACTGAAATGCTATTAAAGGGAGAGTCTTCAAACATGGTTAAAGCAGTTTAGCGAAGCGCACCGGGTTAAGCTAGTTTTTTTATATAAAAATCACCTAAATGAGTTCTCAGATCACTTTTGATGATTAAAAATTGATTTATCACTTGAACGATTGAAAAATGATTTAAATAAAATTCTTTGCCAAAGAAATAAAAAGATTGGCTAAAATAGAAGCCTAAAAATTATTGTCAATTAATGAAAATAAATGAAATTGCGAATGGCTTCTTCTTTTCTTTCCGAGAACCCGATAACTTTTGTTTGGTTAAAAATAAAAATTGCTCGAATAATCAGAAGCCATATTGGCGCATGCTTTTATCGGAGAAAATGTTAAACATGACGATTGAAAAATTATTTAAAATATAATCACAAACTATTTAATTTACGAAAAAAAAACAAAAACAAAAAAATTAATAACAATAACAAACAAATTAACAAAAAAAATAAGACAAAAAATACTCACCAACAATTTTAAAAACTACGATTTTATCACAACGATTTAACTATGTCCGTCTGTCCGTTGAAATGGATTTTCCGAAGACCCCATATATTATGGGGGCCAGGTTATTATACATTTATGTCACATATGGTCCGGAATTGCATGCTATTGAAATTCAGCAAGATCGGCTCACAAATGGCTGAGATATGAGTAAAAAACCACGACTGCCTCAAATTTTTCCCTTTTAAGGTCCAATAAAAAGCGACATTACCATACCAACACTGTATTACCAAAACGACATAAGCATACCATACAAAATAATATGATATGCCGCTCAAATAAAGAAACAAACTCATAGTCTCAATATATTTTAATTTAACGCTATTTCAGTAATAGCATACCATACAAACCAATTAAATTTTGGCTTCTACGGTCATACAGTGGCTATGGTAACACAGTGTTGGTAATGTGGTTTTTTTGTTGTTTTTTTATACCCTTCACTACAAGTGGTGGATTTTATTTGTAATGTGTTTAATTTTACGCACATTAATGCATGTACATGATATGCCGCTCAAATAAAGAAACAAACTCATAGACTCAATAAATTTGAATTTAACGCTTCTTCAGTAAAAGCATTCGTAGCCGAGTTGTTAAGTTCTCTTCTGAGACTTAAGATATTGCCAGTTCGAATCCCAAAAAGAATTTTTTTTTTCATATTTTTTATTTAATTTTTTTATGTTCTAAAAAACGATTTTAAGATTACAAAACGAATTTCAAACATCAACTTTGGCAAAAGAGGAAACGGGCTTAGGTACATATATAAATTGTTTGTTTTTTTATATTCTTCGGCATGGCGAAATGAAAAGTTGGTGTGGCGCAATTAATATTTATTTATACCTATCTAAAGAACGTTATTTATGTATATAACTTTTTGTTCTTATCTCATCATGGTGAGGGGTATATAAGATTCGGCATAGCCGAATATAGCACTCTTACTTGTTTTCATTTGTTATTCTTTACACTGTCACCTTTTTCACAAAGTCTTGCGATTTCTTGAAAAGTTGCTTTCCATTTCTTTTAAGTCAAGGTAATTTTTTCTGGTTCATGAAAAATAAACAATACTAGATTTTAATCTTTCTTCTTCTTTTCTATTTCTTTTTGAAGAATTGACATGAAACTTAATTTCAGTGCAAAGTTTAACCAATAAAAAAAAGATTTGTTTAACTTTTTTGGTAAATTTTTCATTTAACGAAGAAAATCAAATTGAAATAAAAAGTATTAGATAAAAAATATTTGGCTTATTGCAACGGGTGACGACCTAGTAGTTAGTGAGTGAATGAAGGTTCGAGGGACTGTTTTTCCGCTCAAATCAGTGAAGACTTGGATTTTGTGAAGAATCAAATAGCAGCGCTACCGAGGCTGAACTTTTGGAAGAATTTTAGGGTGATGCTTCGGCTTTGACGGGGATTAAAATTGTGAGGCTCTTGGATGGAGGGCGGTAGTTCTTGGTAGTAGAAGTGATGAAGAACTGTTTTAAATATGATTGGTGAAGTTGTGGTTTTTGGAAAGAGGCAAAAAGTTGTGGTACAGGTGATGAAGAGTGTAGTGCGTTTATAGGGAAAAAGTTGCAAAGAACCAAAAGTTGAGGTACCGGTGGTGAAGTGGAGTGCGCGGGGGGAAGTAGTGGGACTTGGATTTGGGAGTAATGAAGAGTCGAGAGCCGATGATGTAGAAGAAGATGTCTCATGAGATGTGTTTTTCACAGAACGATGCCCTTTCACAGGGAGAGCTGTTCTTACTCTTACTCTGTTCTGGAATCATGTGGTGGCTGTGGCCTAAATCCAAAAACGTAAAAGTTTGAATTCTGGGGACGGATCATCTCTAGGTGCTGCTGCTATTCAACAGATAGGTAGCGGAGGTTACATAGCTCCAGCTCCTAAGCAAGTGGCTAGAGTATAATTCTGCCGTATTATACACTCAAACTGTAACCTGAGCGTGCTGGTTGCGCTCACACTCAAGGGCGAATGGTTAATTAAAAGCTTGAGACCCAAGTGGATAAGATCCACCGTCACCGCAAGGTAGGAAGCCATGTAAATCTTTTTCACATTCGTACAATAAATCTGTCTTGCATTTTATTTAACTTAAAAATTGTCAAAATTATGCAGCATTATTTTTTACAAATTTTAAGATTAAAATACAAATTAAGATTTAAGTTCAATTTAATTAATTGGAAAACGAAAAAAGATACAGAAACTCAATACAATATTGTATTAACTAATTTCATTCATGTCTGTGAATTTATAGCCTTTGTTTGTAAATCTGCAAATGTGTGTACACCAGTGTTGCCAGTGAAATTTCAAGAAAGATTTATATTAGTCTGCTTTCACACGTTTCATCTTTTGATGCTCAACTCCTATGTTTTTAGGTGAGGGAAGAAAGAAGAAAGGGGGCTAGTACGGAGATGCCTGTACTCGGTCAGTACGCTTTGTGTTTTTATTCGTTGCTATATGCACAACGATGGCTGCTTGTAATTTTTTCTTTTCTTTTTCCTTTGATTTGCTGTTATTAAAATTATTGTTGTTTTGAACCGTAAAAAGTTGAAACCCGTTGCTGCGTGTGATTGTATTGGAATCTTTAAAAGGGAATTGAAAAGAAGTTGAGCATCAAAAGATGAAACGTGTAAATTCAGACTTAGTTTCCAAAAAGATACACTTTTTCCCAAAAAGATACGTTTTGAAAGAAAATCCAGTTTTAACGATTAACATTTATTAACATAACATTTTTATTTCATAATTAAATGAATATTGTAAAGAAAATGATTTCGTATAAATTCATTTTTAAATTTATTTTTTTTTTTTTTTTTTTTTTTTAATTTCCTAAGCTAATCCCGCGAAGCTCTATGCTTGTCTGCAGGAAAGAAACCAGATTCTCTGGCGGGAATCGAACCCGCAACCTCGGCGCTGATAGACTAGCTCGCTACCAGCTAGCCTACCGAGTCATAACTATTAGGAACATATGTAATTTTTTAAAATACAGTGAGCAAACTTTAAAATTAATTATATGAAATTATCTTTGGATGTTATCAAAACAAATTCATTTTATAAAAAATTAATATACGAGTTAAGGCGTTTATACTAAGGCGATTATATCAACGTTCATATACATTTCCTGAAAATAAAAAAGATGTTCATATTTCCTTAGAACAACTTCGCACTACTAGAAATCATCTATTTATCGTATGATGCAACCCCTTGTTGTTTTTTTCACCATTATTAAAGCTGCTATCAAGGCGAATTCACTAGAAGTTGGGGTCAAGTCAACATATGGTGTTTGTTTTCGGTGGTCGACTTGTCAAAGTGTGTATGCAAAATAATTTTTTATGTTAACTAACCTTTTTTACAAGCAATATTTTTAAAAATCCGACCACAGAAGCAGTGTTGTTGTAGAGTTGACCTCACCTTTTAGTCAATGCGCCTTGGCTGCTATTGTATTAGTATTGAGTCGGTTACGATGATCAGTCTTAATATGTTTTAGTTGGCTAAAAATTCTCGAATGTTTTGTTTCTGTACATTTTGCGTAAAGATTCAAAAGATACGAAAAATGTCAGGATTATACATGATACCTGAAGTAGTCAAAAGATACGTAAAATGTATCTTTCGTATCCTAACGGCAACACTGGTGTACACATCTGTTTTGCTGTAGACAAACTAATACATAATAAAGTTCATGCCAAAAATTGCCACATGTATATATTTCTATTTGCTACATGTATCAATATCTATTCAGGCAAAAATGTATGCTAAAAAATAGACCATTAACCAATAGATGGTGCCACATATTTTTTATACACACAAGATTATGTTTAACTACACCTTTTCCAGTTGTAATTTGGAAAGCGTCAATTGTTACTCAGAATATAATCAAAATACAACGAAATATATATGAATATATACCAATATATTTAGCTCTTTAGTGAATTTTTTTTTTGTTATAATAGCATTTTTATGCATAAATAGTTAATAAGATTTCTTTGTTTTCTGAATTACAATTGACGATTTCTGACTCTCAATTGACGCTTTCTGAATTATAATTGACGCTTTCTGAATTACAACAGACTAATCTGAATTACAATTGACGCTTTCTGAATTACAATTGACGCTTTCTGAATTACAATTGGAAAAGGTGTAGAAGAGTCTAATGGCGATTTCTATTCTGAGAAAAAAATGCTACAGCATATGCATGTAACACTTTTTCATGTTACCTATAATCACTCGAAGTGTTACATGTTGTACAACTTCAATCGGACAGAATTAGCTGCCTTTATTTACAACTATTACACTTTTATTATTAATGTAGTTCATTAGCGATTTTTTAAACTATTCGACTATTTGCTGCACACTTACTTTACGGTTTGGAAACAGACATTGACATCACTTATTGCTTGAACAAATTTAAAACGATAATAAATACATAGAATTTTCCACCAAAATAAAAAAAAGATTTTATTCAAAATGGAATATGCCGTCGAAGAATATTTAGATGTAGAATTCTTTTGACAAAACTTTTAAAATATTATTACAAACAAAATAAAATATTGGTTGTACAAACAAAGTAGTAAGTACCAAAGTTGTAAAACAGGGCAGTATGAACCCTTAAGTAAAAGTAAGGGTAAAACATGTAACATGTTTTGCATGTTTTTCATCAACATTTTCACAAAAGAACTTGAAAATTTTTCCCACAGTTGTATTTTTTGTACAAACGAACACAAAATGTAGAACATGTAACATTAATGCAACATTTTTCTCAGAAAAGAAATCGCCATAAGAGTATTTGAATATCCTGTAACACACAGCAGGGGGTCGATTCTGGTTCTGTGAAACTTTGAAATGAAAACTTTTTTCACATTTTCATAGAGTTTCTGATTCTCGTTTAGTGAAAAAATGATAAATAAATTCGAATGTTTTCATATGAGAAGAACAAATGGAATGAAACAAATTGTTTTCACATTTTCACAGTAATGTGATTCCTGTTCTGTGTAACAGTGCAAAGAAGTGTCACGAACTTTTCATTTATGTCATATTTTTACACTTTCATTTTAACGGTGAAAAATAATTTTAAATAAATTATTTAGAGGAAAATATGGGCATTGCGAACGATAAATAATTATTTAAACAAATAAAAATAATAATCTTCTAAAAAGATACATATTTACAGATTTTTAACTTAATATATTCACACAAAATGCCAATTTTTGATAAAATACAGAACATTACTGACGAAAAACGTTCATATAGTTTTCTTACCTTGGCTCATCCCGATTTTCTTGCGATAATTCAATTAAAACCTATACTCGTAACATTATTTGGATTAATTATATTTTTTGTGTATTTGTATAATTTTACACTTGATTAAATGACAAAGTAGATGTGTAATTATCATCGGCGGTGAAGAATTTAGGATTAGCGACGGCTTAAAGTTAATTTAGAGCCGCTTATTATATTTTTATGTTTTATAATAACATATTAATAAATTAACCTTTGTTTGTCCTTTTATTTGTTAATGATTTAACCATTTTTGGGCTTATGGTCGTATTTTAAAGCTTTTATTTAACTTGCAATGTATGTTTGTTTGGGTGAAACCTTGAAACTCAATTTGAAGCAGATATCTTCAATTGATTGAGCTGAAATTTTGTACACACGTTTAGTTTTGATGACAATGCATTGTTAACTATGTGACGTCATTCTATATCCAACATAGCGGCACAGCCAAGATGGCGGTCTAGCTATTTTTAATGCACTCCTATAATATGGGTATCAAATGAAAAGTCTTGCTAAGAATAACCCGAAAAATCAAATTCCGTCACACCAAATCCAATATGGTGGACTTCTGAAGCTGGAAACTAATTGTTTTTAATACATTCCAACAATATGGGAATCAAATGAAAAGACTTAATGAAAATACAAATGCGAGTTTGAAATCAATTTGAAGAAAAAAGGTATTATTTTAATGCGCTAAAAAGAAAAAATAAATTAAGAGTAAAAAACCTTTTTAAAAAAATTTTTTATTTAAATGCGCTAAAACAAAAGAAATTTACTTTTACTTAAAATTTTTACTAGCAACTAATAGAGTCACAGATTTGAAATTTTTGTTGCAGAAATTCTTGATATTATTGTTGAGATGAGTAGCCCTCCAAAATTTTCTCACCCCTCTCACCAATAAACTCAAGAATTGCTGCAACAAAAATTGCAAGTCTGAACAGGCACTATGAAATAAAAGCTTGTCAATTGGCATTACACAATTTACAAGAAATAAAAACTTGCCGCAATATTTACTTGTGTAGAAAAACAAGTAAATTAAATAATTTGATGTCATTGATTTTAACTGTTAAAAAATAAATTAAAAATAAAAAACCTTTTTAAAAAGCAAGCTTTAATTTAAATACCCTTAAATGAAATTTTCACTTTAAGTCAATACCAACATTATTTTCGTAGATCTCATTTTTATGCCAAAATTATTATGTTACTCAAGGTTTACTGCAATAAATATTTTGGGGAAATCGTGCGGGCAAGATGTTTGCCCAAAAAACTCATTTGCCAATTCATTGATTAATCAATATTACATTTTATTGACCGCTCTTGTTTTTTGAATTAAATTTTTTTTTCAGTCGAAGAATTGCGTTTAATGTAACATTTTTTCCTTTACTATTTTTTTTGCGCACTTGGACAGGACATTGGCGCCAACCTCTTTCAGATTCGCAAAAAATTAAGGAGTTTTCGGTTCACTCATTATTTATTTTAAGTTAAAAATATTTCCATGTATGTATGAATATAAAAATATAAAAAACAATTATTTTACTGAAAAAATTTATATTGTATAAAACAAGAGGAGTCATAAAAATGTGTTATTTCCCAGCAAAAACTTTACTTACAATCCTACTTTTAATGACTTCAAGAATTCATTACTTTGTAGCTTTATTCGCCACTTTTTGGATAATTAGTTATATATTAAATAATTACTTTATTATTATATCTTAAATATACAGAAAAATTTATATTTTCATTATGACAATAAAAATGTCATTATAGTCATAAAACATAGTTTTTTAATGCAAAAACTACACTGCCCCGGTAAACTAGCTGGTAGAGAGCTAGTCTGTCCAGAGACAGAAAAAAATAAAATAAAGTAAAATAGAATAAGAAAAAATAAAAATAAAAATAAAATAATTGAAAAAAAAAACAAAAAAAAAAAAAATTTAAAAAAAAAAAAAAAATCTTTACTTTATTGACTTTGTGTAACTATATATTTTTATAAAAATTTTAAGTATAAATTATAATGGATTACTTTTGGGACATCTCGAACAAAAATAAGTACTTCTTCTAGTAGAAAAATAAGTAGTCTGTTCGTCAAGTTCTCATTATTTTTCTGCTTATTTTGTAAGCAAAGTTTTTGCTGGGTTTCTTTCTTCAAATAAACTCGAAGAACACAACGCACAATAACAATTTTAATTTGCCACCTACAAAAGTGAACACACAATTAAACATACATATGTGTATATAAAGTTAAAAATATTTTAGCAAAAATAAATACATGTGGCTCAATCAGTTAAAAACTCGTTTGCGGCTTAGCGCCGGTTCAAAAATCCTAAGCTTCGTCATCTGCATTTGACTTTTAAATTTTATTAATATAGTTACAAAAGTTTCACGGCTACAACGGAATGAAACACTTTTTCATTAAAAGAACGGGAATCGCAATTTGTGTAAATGTGAAGTGATAATGTGAAAAGTGCGTATGAAAACGAAAATGAAAGTTTTTTTTTTATTTCACAGTTTCACAGAACCAGAATCGACCCCCAGATGTTAGTTGAAAAAACAAAAAGATGTGTGTTGTTTTTGAAAGTATTTCTTGAATTCCATTTTTTTTTGACACTGCTCACATAAACACACACATTCATAAAAAATTGTTCTGTCGTACAAATATTTATTGTTGTTAGTATGAATTGGATGTGTCAGAAGCTAAAAGGCCTAAGTCCACTTTTCGAAAATTTCTCAATTTTGTTATCTTACTATCTAATGAGTTGTGAACTCTTTGAAAGTTCTTTAGTTCTTTTATAATTTAAATATTTTCCATTGAAAAAATATGAAAAATCGGTATAGGGTTTGAATCTTATATGATTTTTTTCAGTAGCTACCAGTCAGAGAAAAGGAAAATATACATAACAAAATTAGGACATTTTATATAGCTTCGCGTGCTTGGCAACTTCCTTTTTGTTGCATCTTAAATTTTGGAAATCAATTTTTCAAACAAAACTCATTTACTCTACTTTTTATTTTATGGAGTTAGGCCTTTTAGCCTCTGACACATTCAATTGCAAGTATGTGTTATATTTTTTCTGTTTAAACGGGACATCAAGGCCATGTTGGGGGTTCTTAAGGACATGTTTAACTTTAAATTTCTGTGTGTGTAGTTTCTTAGTTTGCTTTGATTTCCTTATGAGAACACATCTATAATAACACGTATAGAGCTATCCTTGAGAAAGCTCGATATAAATCGCAAGAAATCACTTCCCACACCAAAAGCAATAAGCTTTGAAACGAGTGCACCTTGCTACACCCGATCAAACACTTTATAAATATCTAGAGTAACTTCTTTGCTTTTACCAAATTGGTGAATAGAACGACTCCAACGTTCCGAAAGAAACACTTACAGGTCTCCCGTATAACGACTTCTATCAAGTGTTGATTGATCATGCTCTCCATGACCTTCAAGAGCGTAAAGCAAATTGCTATTGGATGATAGTTTTCAGGGTTTGAAGCCTCACCCGTTTTTGGAATTGGCTGGACGTTGACGACTCTACAACAAGAAGGAAAAACTTCTACCAGGTGCAATTAGCTAAATAATATAGCCAAAGGCCGAGACAACCGCTTAAAATTAACTAGGCTTTAAAAAAAGGCTCTAAAGGAATAACTCACTCTGTGAAATAGAAACAATTTGGATAGATTAACATGAGCACCTCCCTTATGGTCTTTCCACTGGCTGACAAACAATGCGTGCACTAGCCGTCCCTGTGTATAAGCGCCACCATCACGCACAGGTAACAACTTTGAGTGTATAGTCCGGCAGTCTTATACACTCGCCTCTTATTTAGGAGCTGAAGCTTTTCCGCTAATTTAGAAATAGCCAGCAACATATGTTGAATAGCAATAGCACCAAGAGAGATCCGCCCACAGGCCGGACTTTCCAACAAGTGGTAAAAAATCAACCCTCGAAGTAGGCTTTTAAGGATCTTCCTTCTCTCGACTTTGGGTACAAACCACCTTGTGATCCTTGAAAAAATTGTTTCGTAAGAAAAGTAAAACTTTTGAAACAATTATTTTGAAAGACAAAAATCAAACGTTTGTCTATCATTTGACTTGCTAAGCAAGTCAAAACTTTTTTTTTTTGCTTTATTACAGAATATTTTGTTCTCAGATATTGTGCGGTGGTAATTGTGGAAACTTTTGTGTCTTGTAGAAAACTAAAAACAAAATTTAGGTTAAGGATGCGATGCTATTTAGGTTTGTAAGTGCTATTGTGGAATAATTGTCTAGGAAGTATTTAAAAACAATTGAATAATTGAGACACACAACGGATGGCTGATATATTGGTTTGAATAAATTTAATATTTTTTATAAAAAAAGAGACCTTAAGCTTAATTAAATAATAATAATAATAATACAAATTTTGTAAAGGTGAATAAGAGCCAATTTATGGTAAATAAAAATTGAAAAAAAAAATTCTCAACAAAGGTCGTCGACCGATTAATCATATTAAAGATGGCAACATTTAAGGCCATGTCAGATAAAACTTTTGCTTCGCGTTGCGTTAGAGATTCGCTTTGACATCTAAGATGAAATATTCATACTTATACGAAACATGTCACATAAAGAACTTTAAACGCAAAGCGAAGCAAACAGTTGGGCAACTCTCATCTTTTTGCGCGCTTTGACAATCTGCTAGTATAATTTTTTTTATTTGGTTTCTTTTTAACACACAATGTGTGAGTGTTGTCAAAGTTTTTATTGTGACATACACCTTTTGCGTTACGCTTTTTTGTCAAAGTTAGATGTGTCACGCAAAGCGATGAAGTGTTATCTGACATGGCCTTTAAGGAGTCCGCTTTAAGCTTGCGATTAAAGTCTGTTTTTATTTTTTACCTTAAACAAACAAGTTAGAAGTAGTGCTGGGATACTATCGATATTTATCGATAGTTCAGATTTCACTATCGATATAATATCGGTATATCTATAGTGAAATCTATCGACTTAATGTTTCTACTTAAGTGCATATGAAAACTTAAACTAGCTTTTTATAAGGCTACAGTTCGCTGTTTTAATGACTTTATTGAACGTATGAGACGTATGTATGTACGCACGTTATTTTAGATGACAGTTTTTAAAAATTGTGATGCTGATAAGCACCTTTCTGAAGGAACCAAAGTAACATGGACTATAAGATATTTTATTGCAACTTTAGATAATGTTCTTATTTGATTTGATTCTCAACCCAAAAGGTAATCAATTTTCCTCTAATGGTCGTTCATTGTTTTATTCTATGCTCGCAATTGCAATTGCATTTTTATTTGATTTTTTACAACATCATAAAACTATCTGACATTTTAGTCCCTATGTAAACATATAAAAATTTCGGCATAAAGGACTTAAGTTAGTAGTAAAAAAATCACAGCTAAGCAATCCATACCACCTGTCATTCTTGTTGTTTGTATTCATTGCTATAATTCTGCGCAAATTAATAATAGCAAGTAAAAACTTGCTATTATTTATTATTTTTTGCGGCAAAAAACTGTGTGTGTATAGCTGCTGTAACATGTAGCTGTATTTTAAATAAGAATAATATCGATATTGATATTTTTCCTATCGATATTTTCGATAATTTAAGACTATCGATAGTATCGATAGTTTCCCAGCACTAGTTAAAAGGCTATTTGAGGATGGCTCGATTTGCTATCTTTTGCTTTTTTCTACCGCCATGTTTAAGAATATATTTCTAATCGATTTGTGTATGAATCAAAGTTAATGTTTTAAATTTTTTATATATATTTGTCCATAGCCCACCGCTTTTATTGTCTTGTCTTTATTGAAAAAAATTTCCAGGAATAGACTCCTGTTCTTTTTTTTCTATGCTAAATAAAGCCCTAAAAAATTCCAAAATATAAATTTTTTTTGCAAGGCGGAATTTACACGATGATTTTAAAGGCATGTCTTTTAGATATGTTTTTTTTTATTTGTAGAGAAGAACTTTTTTTGTTTACAAATGACCTAATAAAACTGATCCCTTTTATAAGTACAAAAAATCAGCTCTGCAAAAAAATTTTAAAACAACAACAAAAAGAGACATGTCCCAAAAGTCATCATGCTAATGTAAAAAGATTTTGGTAGCAGCTTGAAAGGAAATGAAATTAAGGACATGTTTTAAAAATCATCGTATACATGCCGCCTAATTAAGAAATTGTTTTTATACCAATTTTGTTTATTTTTTAAGCTTAAATCTCAAAGTCATTGCTGATCAACCGAAATAATGTAAAATTGTCGACAATTTACAGAAAAACTGTATCTGTAAATTTTTTGTGAGAAAAGTTCCCTCTTTGAACTGTCAAATATACTAAAAAAAAAAAAAACGCTGCGAGATAAAAATTTAAAAATAAAAAATATATTCAAAATGCAATGAATAACAACACGGAAAAGTTTAGAATTTTGTTCTAGAATAATTTTTTCCTTGTTAAATAGTTTTGCTTTTATAGTTGTAGAAAAATATGTGAATTTTCTTAAAGCTATTCAGTTAACATTATTTGATATATCTGACGCAGCGTTACCGTTATGCGACTAAAGTCGCATTTTTGCCCCTTTTTTAATGCCGTGCCACTTTTTTGACCCCTTTGTTTTAAATCCCCTTTTGTATCATTTTGTAGGTTTTTGTGCCCCTTTTGCCCCTTTTTGAACCAAATTTTTTATACTGGCAATCAATGAAGGCGCTGATCCTGCCAATGTTCTGCATATAAAAGAAAATGTTAATATATATATCGGCCACGAAGCCGAGCTAGAAATATGTACTAACATATTGTAGAAATTAAAAACAACATTTTATTTTTTTACCAAAAGCTATGTAAAGAAATTTTATCAAGAATTAATATTTGCGATAAGAGGTTGAGTTTATTAAAGGTTTTAGATCCATTATTTATCAAGTCAGCTGAAGACATAAATTACTTTGAAATTGTTTCCGTTTTTACTGATATAATTACTAACCCAGAGGATTTCGTAAAAGACATCAAACTTTTAGAAAACAGATCAAACGATAAAAGCTATGAAGCAATTTTTAAAATATCTAAGCCTGAAACATTTTGGTACGAAATTGGCCATTTAAAAAACTGTTTGGGTGACAATTTATATCCAAACTTGTATAAATTTGCTTCGTATGTTTTTACTTTACCACATAGTAGTGCATCCGCTGAGCGGATTTTCTCTAAGTTAGCATTATTAAAAAATAAATTGACAAATAGACTGAAAGTAGATACCTGTCAGTCCATGTTATCCGCTTTAAATTTGTATCAAAATAACTTGGAAGATTGGATTCCAAGTGATGAATTGATTAATAAATATAAATTCACGTTTTCAAAAAATTAGATATTTAATAATTGAAGAAACAACATAACACTGCATTGTATAAAAAAAATTGATCTGTACCTGATATTAAATATATGCTTTTCCTCGAGGTTTTTTCGTAACTTAATTTTTTTTTAACAAATAGAATCTGGGAATTTATTCCTCATGGTGAGTTACATTTATTATATAAATTTTTCATATTATTCGAATGTGTATTCTATGTCAAATACAATCCTCAAAAGCTTTTATACTTTAATAGCCTCATTCCTTCAATATTTCACAGGAATATTTTCTATGCACTATCAGAATTTTTGTTTTGTATATTTCTGTTACGAAGCTTACCTTAGCTATCCTTTGGTTAGCAATGAAGTAAATTGTAAAGAAAATTTATACAACTATTAGATACCAGCAGAATGTAATGCATTTTCTGGCCCGCTACGGCCTTCGTCAGCATTCTTTGTATCTTATAACTGGATAGTGCCTATTGTAAATTTTATGTATTTAACTTAATTATTTTAACAAATAGAATCTGGGAATTTATTCCTCATGGTAAGTTACATTTATTATATAAATTTTTCATATTATTCGAATGTGTATTCTATGTCAAATACAATCCTCAAAAGCTTTTATACTTTAATAGCCTCATTCCTTCAATATTTCACAGGAATATTTTCTATGCACTATCAGAATTTTTGTTTTGTATATTTCTGTTACGAAGCTTACCTTAGCTATCCTTTGGTTAGCAATGAAGTAAATTGTAAAGAAAATTTATACAACTATTAGATACCAGCAGAATGTAATGCATTTTCTGGCCCGCTACGGCCTTCGTCAGCATTCTTTGTATCTTATAACTGGATAGTGCCTATTGTAAATTTTATGTATTTAACTTAATTATTTTAACAAATAGAATCTGGGAATTTATTCCTCATGGTAAGTTACATTTATTATATAAATTTTTCATATTATTCGAATGTGTATTCTATGTCAAATACAATCCTCAAAAGCTTTTATACTTTAATAGCCTCATTCCTTCAATATTTCACAGGAATATTTTCTATGCACTATCAGAATTTTTGTTTTGTATATTTCTGTTACGAAGCTTACCTTAGCTATCCTTTGGTTAGCAATGAAGTAAATTGTAAAGAAAATTTATACAACTATTAGATACCAGCAGAATGTAATGCATTTTCTGGCCCGCTACGGCCTTCGTCAGCATTCTTTGTATCTTATAACTGGATAGTGCCTATTGTAAATTTTATGTATTTAACTTAATTATTTTAACAAATAGAATCTGGGAATTTATTCCTCATGGTAAGTTACATTTATTATATAAATTTTTCATATTATTCGAATGTGTATTCTATGTCAAATACAATCCTCAAAAGCTTTTATACTTTAATAGCCTCATTCCTTCAATATTTCACAGGAATATTTTCTATGCACTATCAGAATTTTTGTTTTGTATATTTCTGTTACGAAGCTTACCTTAGCTATCCTTTGGTTAGCAATGAAGTAAATTGTAAAGAAAATTTATACAACTATTAGATACCAGCAGAATGTAATGCATTTTCTGGCCCGCTACGGCCTTCGTCAGCATTCTTTGTATCTTATAACTGGATAGTGCCTATTGTAAATTTTATGTATTTAACTTAATTATTTTAACAAATAGAATCTGGGAATTTATTCCTCATGGTGAGTTACATTTATTATATAAATTTTTCATATTATTCGAATGTGTATTCTATGTCAAATACAATCCTCAAAAGCTTTTATACTTTAATAGCCTCATTCCTTCAATATTTCACAGGAATATTTTCTATGCACTATCAGAATTTTTGTTTTGTATATTTCTGTTACGAAGCTTACCTTAGCTATCCTTTGGTTAGCAATGAAGTAAATTGTAAAGAAAATTTATACAACTATTAGATACCAGCAGAATGTAATGCATTTTCTGGCCCGCTACGGCCTTCGTCAGCATTCTTTGTATCTTATAACTGGATAGTGCCTATTGTAAATTTTATGTATTTAACTTAATTATTTTAACAAATAGAATCTGGGAATTTATTCCTCATGGTAAGTTACATTTATTATATAAATTTTTCATATTATTCGAATGTGTATTCTATGTCAAATACAATCCTCAAAAGCTTTTATACTTTAATAGCCTCATTCCTTCAATATTTCACAGGAATATTTTCTATGCACTATCAGAATTTTTGTTTTGTATATTTCTGTTACGAAGCTTACCTTAGCTATCCTTTGGTTAGCAATGAAGTAAATTGTAAAGAAAATTTATACAACTATTAGATACCAGCAGAATGTAATGCATTTTCTGGCCCGCTACGGCCTTCGTCAGCATTCTTTGTATCTTATAACTGGATAGTGCCTATTGTAAATTTTATGTATTTAACTTAATTATTTTAACAAATAGAATCTGGGAATTTATTCCTCATGGTGAGTTACATTTATTATATAAATTTTTCATATTATTCGAATGTGTATTCTATGTCAAATACAATCCTCAAAAGCTTTTATACTTTAATAGCCTCATTCCTTCAATATTTCACAGGAATATTTTCTATGCACTATCAGAATTTTTGTTTTGTATATTTCTGTTACGAAGCTTACCTTAGCTATCCTTTGGTTAGCAATGAAGTAAATTGTAAAGAAAATTTATACAACTATTAGATACCAGCAGAATGTAATGCATTTTCTGGCCCGCTACGGCCTTCGTCAGCATTCTTTGTATCTTATAACTGGATAGTGCCTATTGTAAATTTTATGTATTTAACTTAATTATTTTAACAAATAGAATCTGGGAATTTATTCCTCATGGTGAGTTACATTTATTATATAAATTTTTCATATTATTCGAATGTGTATTCTATGTCAAATACAATCCTCAAAAGCTTTTATACTTTAATAGCCTCATTCCTTCAATATTTCACAGGAATATTTTCTATGCACTATCAGAATTTTTGTTTTGTATATTTCTGTTACGAAGCTTACCTTAGCTATCCTTTGGTTAGCAATGAAGTAAATTGTAAAGAAAATTTATACAACTATTAGATACCAGCAGAATGTAATGCATTTTCTGGCCCGCTACGGCCTTCGTCAGCATTCTTTGTATCTTATAACTGGATAGTGCCTATTGTAAATTTTATGTATTTAACTTAATTATTTTAACAAATAGAATCTGGGAATTTATTCCTCATGGTGAGTTACATTTATTATATAAATTTTTCATATTATTCGAATGTGTATTCTATGTCAAATACAATCCTCAAAAGCTTTTATACTTTAATAGCCTCATTCCTTCAATATTTCACAGGAATATTTTCTATGCACTATCAGAATTTTTGTTTTGTATATTTCTGTTACGAAGCTTACCTTAGCTATCCTTTGATTAGCAATGAAGTAAATTGTAAAGAAAATTTATACAACTATTAGATACCAGCAGAATGTAATGCATTTTCTGGCCCGCTACGGCCTTCGTCAGCATTCTTTGTATCTTATAACTGGATAGTGCCTATTGTAAATTTTATGTATTTAACTTAATTATTTTAACAAATAGAATCTGGGAATTTATTCCTCATGGTGAGTTACATTTATTATATAAATTTTTCATAAATTTATATAATAAATTTTCTTTACAATTTACTTCATTGCTAACCAAAGGATAGCTAAGGTAAGCTTCGTAACAGAAATATACAAAACAAAAATTCTGATAGTGCATAGAAAATATTCCTGTGAAATATTGAAGGAATGAGGCTATTAAAGTATAAAAGCTTTTGAGGATTGTATTTGACATAGAATACACATTCGAATAATATGAAAAATTTATATAATAAATGTAACTTACCATGAGGAATAAATTCCCAGATTCTATTTGTTAAAATAATTAAGTTAAATACATAAAATTTACAATAGGCACTATCCAGTTATAAGATACAAAGAATGCTGACGAAGGCCGTAGCGGGCCAGAAAATGCATTACATTCTGCTGGTATCTAATAGTTGTATAAATTTTCTTTACAATTTACTTCATTGCTAACCAAAGGATAGCTAAGGTAAGCTTCGTAACAGAAATATACAAAACAAAAATTCTGATAGTGCATAGAAAATATTCCTGTGAAATATTGAAGGAATGAGGCTATTAAAGTATAAAAGCTTTTGAGGATTGTATTTGACATAGAATACACATTCGAATAATATGAAAAATTTATTTAATTTTTTTTTTTGATAAAAAAGTAAAATAATCCAAGTGCCAAATATTTATGTACATATACTTATATATCGTTAGCTAAAATGCAAAAGGGCGTAACTAACAAAAAATTCAAAATCGTGTTTTTGTTTGGTTATTATGAATGCCATTGAACTACATGTCTTGACAAAATTTTACACTTCTGCGATCAAAAATTACGCTTTAATTAACAAAAAACAAAGGGACGTAATTTCGAGAGTGTTTATTTTATAAATGCAAAATTACGTAATAACCCATTTTTATTTCTAACAAATTATAATGAAATGAGCTCCTTTTAAAATTGTTTGAAGAATTCCATGAACGACTTAGCAATGCATGTTTTTTGGATGTTTATAGTTTTCATTTTATAACGTTTTTTGCTTCTCCTGTAAAATTATATTTTTGTTTGTTGCGCCTTTTTTGCATTTTAGCTAACGATATATACATATCTCTATCTATTTAAATGTAAAGTGTTTTTTTATCAAATCATATTATGAATTATTTTTTTTTTTTTTGTAAGTAATTAAAATAAAAATTTTATGAAACAGTTCATAAACGTTTACTTGCAAACAAGAAATGTATTTCCACGATATATATATATGTGATTTTATTATATGGGTTAATTCCAATAGTAGTGTACATGAGGATTTTTTTTTTTTTTTTTAAGGTTGAGGAATTCATTCTCTGAAATTGTTTACTTGCATTAAGATTTGTGCAGATTGCGAAATTACTTTTAGTTTCTTTAAAAAAAATTTGTTTTGCTTTTTTATTGCATTTTGGTGAAATATTTTCCGGAATGTCACTTTTTACAAAAATTTACAAAACTAAGAAATTAATGCAAAAATGTTAGAACAAAGCCTACTATCGCATTCATTCACTTATTATTTACCAGCTTTGGATGTTTTTCTTAAAAAAAACGGGTTAGTAATAGCAAAAAGTTATTTTTCGAAGAGATTCCAATTATTTTTTTTTCCTTTTATAATTCAAGAATTAAAAAAAAGTAATTTTTTTACAAAAATTTGTTTTTGTGCAGCTTACATTTAAAGTAACAAATTTGCTTCAAACAATTTGGAAGAAATTGTTGTATTTTGCTGGAAACTTGAAAAAATAAAAAGTGACAGTACGGAATTTTTTGTGACAGTAAAGAAAATCCAATTTAAATTTCAAGTGTAACGAAAACTTAAACATTTATTCATTATTTTGTTTTTGGTTACTGTTTGTTTTTTTCTTTTTTATAAAAACGAAACAAAAAATAAGAGTAATCCAATTATATTAACAAAAAATGCATGAACAAATCTATTCATCAGAATCTGTGAATATTTCATAAAAAATTGATTCCCGATTGGTTTTTTTTCTATTTGTTTTTTTTAAGCGGTTAATTTTACTACAGTATTGAAATCAATCAGAATTTTCGAGAAATAAGCTTTTAAAATAAAAAAAACCTTTTTACTTAAAAGTGACAGTAAAGAAATTTGTGATATTTTTTTTTGTTTTTTTCTTCTAAAAAGTTATTTCACGGAAAATAAAAACAAGAAAAAGTGATCAAAACTTCGTAATATATTAATATACATTTTTATTTATTTTATTTTTTACGATTTTTTATTAAATAACTGTGTGACAGTACGGAAATTTTTAGCTGTACTTACCATCGTGTGATTATAAATTCACTTGAAAACACCAAATAATTGATTTTATTATTTTATTTTTTATCTTAATCAATTTATCACTTCTTGCACTTTTTAATAGCCATGCACATAAAGCAAACGAAACAGCTCAAGTAATGATTATGACTTAATTAAAAAAAATGTGACATTACGGAAAAAACGCAGAGACAAAGTAAAATTAGAACGTCAAAATGACATTGATAACATTTTTCAGGTAAAACCAGGAAAAAGCAATAAAAATAAATACAATCATTGAAAAACAGTTGAATTTTTTATTATTGTTCTATTGTTTTCAACTCTTTTTCCATGTTGCTTAATGAATAACATGTGTGGAGACAGGTATATTTGTATGTAATAGGCATGATATACAGTTAAAGCACCATTTGGACAATTTTGCAGAAAGGTTTACAATAATAACAACTACTTTTGTTTGTTGCTAATTATTTTAGAGCTTACTTGCCGTTTTTGTTTTTTTATTTTCTTTTACATGAAAGAAATAAAAAGCTTGAGACGAAAAAAAAGCATTGTGTTTGGAATTAACCCATATACAATGTATTTTTTATAAATATTAAGTTTATTTTTTGTTTAGTTTTTGATGAAAATAATTTAATAAATACATGTTTGTTTTTTTTTTTTGAAAATTTTCCTGTTTTTAAAGTTGCCCCTTTTTTTCTCAGAATTCCCCTTTTTGTGACACTTTTTTTTTTGAAAATCCCCTTTTTGTGCCCCTTTTTGAAAATTTTGAACGGTAACGCTGACCTGACGGTTTTAATTTCGCCGCCGACATTGAAAAATTTTGGTCGCCGTCAACGATATTTGTGATAAGCGTTCTCAAGGTCCACAAATACACATCGGCTTCGAGATGAATATTATGACATTTCTTACGCTACGACGTAATCTCTTTTAATAGTTTAAGACATGAGTCTCACTTTTCGAGAAACGATGGAATATTTTGTTTCACATCTTTTCGATACGAGAACTTCTTACCAAAGTTACAGAACATGGATACAGATAAGCAAAAAAAAGTTTGATGATGATAATTTGGATGTTACTCTATAACAAATTTTGTCAAGCTTTAGAAAACTGAGCAAAATTATTGGGAGCCGCTTAAGCACCAACTACAAAACGTATACAGGCAGCAGGATTCATCCAACAGCAAGCAAATTGGGTACCTCACGGTTTGTAGCCCAGAGACGTTAAAGGGCAACTTTACATGTCCAAAATGCCATGAAATAAATTTTAACTGGCATCAAAAAATAGTTCCATTACGGAAACCCGTGGTTCACGAAATCGTATTATAAGCCAGGCTAAGCAGGCAAATTAACGCAAAAGCCGAATATCCGTGATGTCAAGTTAATGCTCTGTATTTTGTGGGATAATAAGTGTGTAAAGCTACTGACATCGAGCCGGTTATCACAAAGGGCCTGCACAAAACACGATTTCTCAATTTTTTTTTTCAAATTTATTAATTCTTTCAAATATTTCTATGTAGTAATACAAAGTAATTAAGTCGTTTTAAGCCTGCATTGGCCGGAAAGCGCTTGTAACATTTGACCAGACACAAAGCCTTAATACTACATAATGACGACAATAATTAGTATTGTGATTATTTTTGTTGAAAAAAACTTTTGCTTCGCGTTGCGTTAGTGATTCAGTTTGGCATCTAAGATGAAATATACATTCTACTACGAAACATGTCACATAAAGTACTTTTAACGCAGAGCAAAGCGAAAAGTTAGGCAACTCGTATCTTTTTGCGCGCTTTGACAATCTGCTTGTATAATTTTTTTATTTATTTTCTTTAACACACAATGCGTGAGCGTTGTCAAAGTTTTTATTGCGCATACACCTTTTGCTTGACGCTTTTCTGCCCAAGTAAGAAATGTCTCGCAAAGCGAAGAAGCTGTATCTGACACGGCCTTAAGGAAGAACATGTAAATCAATTATGTAAATCAATTAAGGTTGTAATAATCCTAATGATAAAGTTGCTGATAGTTAACCTGAACAATAGCTATCATAAACGATAAAGTGACCAATAAGTTTTTTCCATTATTACAACTGTCCGATAAAATAAAAAATGTAATTTATATACTGTGGCAACATTGCAGTATATACCGACTACTTTTGGTTGTTTAAAATACGTAGTGGCAACGACTACGACTTCATAAAACTGTCATTGAAGTTACCATACACTCGTAAATCTGCTCTGAGTGGAGAAGCAGCTCGCGCTTTTTGTCATTATTTCTTAAGGACAAACAGGTCGTTCTTGTTTGTCTGCTTTTCGTGCGTTTTGCGTTGTCACCCCGCATTGGTTAGTGGTTCGGCGTCGTATAACTGTACCGAGTTACAGTTTTTGCGGTTTCTACATTAACCATTTGCAATCGTTTTTAACCTCAATGTTTTTATGTGTTGTCTGGTGGAGAACCAAAATTAACTCAATGTGACTGGTGGAGAACCATATATAACTCAGACGTTTTACTAGTGGAGTACCAAGGAAATAACTCAGACGTTTACTGGTGGAGACCAAAATACTCTGGAGCGGATTCGGGAAGCTCTCGCCTTCCTATACGAAGGTTTAGGTCGAACGAGGTTTTGTGGTTGAAGCTCCAAAAATTGTGTGATACCCTGGCATTATAACTTAAATAGTTCGCCAACAATTTTTAGTTTTAAGCAAAATCAAAAAAAAAAAAGAAGTTACCATATCTTCAGCAGAAAATATGGCATCTTCAAGTTCTTAAAGTTCACTTGGCCCTAAAATAGATAATCATTCAAAGCAAATTTCGATCTACCAAATATAAAATACAATTTGGTATAAAGATTGATGTTTGACTATTGACTGCCAGCAGTCGTCAGTGGCTATGATTGTTAAACGGCAAAACCCTCTGAAGAGATTGAGTGGTTGCAATTGAAACATGTAAGGGTAACCTGTCCGTGAAAGCCTGGGTTCGAGCCCCGCTGCGGTCAAGAATAAAAAATTATCAATAAATTTTAATTAATTTCATGTTGTAAAATTCCTTTTTTCATAAAAATAATTAAATGAAAATTAAATTTGATGAACTTTAGCCTAATTAAAAATATCAAAATAATGACAACGCTCGATCTCATGTTGTGAGATCAGGATCATCGCATACGATACCGAACAAAATTTATCGAAATTTTTTATTTTCATATAATAACACTCGATATCGAATGAAATGTATCATAATTTGAGAAGATAGCATTCGATATCGACTTACCAAGGACACTACATCTCTCGCGAAAAATACGATAGTTTACTCGATACGAAAGTTTACTTGATATCGAATGTGGTGTTTAGACCCCAGTTAAAAACTATTTAAAAAATGGGGGATGAGAAGCTTTGCCTCACTCATGTTATAGTCCAGTCCTTACCGAGTACGATTACCATTTGCTACCCATATTTTACGATCGATGAAGAACGCTGTCACTGGAATACGCTTAACTTCAGAACAGGGTATCCGAAATAGACTTAATTCGTTTTAACCTAAAAAATTAGCTGAAATTATTTTTTTTATGAAATTTCCGTGGTGCCGGTACGATAAAAAAAACCTAGAAGCGTCGCCAAAAAAAAAAAAAAATTATATAGTACCAATGTTTCACAATTAACGCTTAAATTATTATACTTTAAAAATGTTCAAAATTGTCACAACTATGTCAATATGTATGTATGTATGTATGTTGATAATGGGCTGATGCATTCATAATATTAAAAGCTATTCTAATTGAATTTCCTATCCCCTAATTAAGTCCAATGAATAATTTGCAACAAAATTCTAAGTACTTTAAAAATGTCACATAATTATTTTTTGGAATCCAGTTTGAAATTTTTAAATTAATTTTGTGAAGAGTAAAAAAGGAAACTTTGCAGACAACTAAAAACTCATGGTGAAACATGAGTAGTTGAAGGTAAATTGAAAAATTAAATTAATTTTTTTTAAAATTTGTAATATGTGAGTTAATTATTTGGTCGCATAAAATATCATTTTATACCACAAAGTTTGGAGCGAAAGCCGCATGTACATTTTACCACAACAGCCATGATGCCACAAAAATATTTGCAAGGCAAAATAAATAAATCGTGTTAAAATATACACATACAGATAAACTAATATACTTTTACAAATAATAACGCAACCATTTTTTTTTAAATTTACATCCAGAGACATAAGCACACGCACACTCAAACAGCCATAAACTTATTTATATTTGCCTGTTCACTTGCAGCCAGCTTCAGAGTGACACACCATTTGGAACCGGATAATTAAAATGCAAAACAAAACCCCTAAACACTTGGTGTGTAAAGTTAAACGTGACAAGGATAATCGTATTTTAAGGCTTAACTCACTCTCTAATGCAGTTGACATGTACATACACGCACATGCAAGCATGTGTATGCTTGTGTATGTGTGTGCATGCCCTGCAAGCGTTTTAACGATTTTTGGAAAATGGAAGCGAATATGCGTTTGGTTAGGTAAAATAGGATGGCTGGTGCGAAGTCACTCTTAATGGTTGCGCTGGCTATGCCATGTCGGTCGAATGAATGCAAAAGCTCCAGCAAAAAGACGTTGGATGACAACTACCTCGGAAATTTCAGACGGGGAAGACCTTGACTCCGGTAGAAGGATAAAGTGAAAGAAGCTATGCAAATCCTTGGTATAATGCACTGGAGAAATCACCCCAAAGACTAAAGTGCTTGGAAATCATTCACACATAACTATTAACCAGGCAGGTGTGCAGAAGATTTAATTAAGCATCTATCATATTGCCTTGTTTAATTGTGGATCTTTATCCCTGGGTGACAAACAATGCGTTCACCAACTGCTACTTAGTGTGAGAGCAACCAGCACACTCAGCTAGCAATTCCGGCAAGATTATATACCTTCTAAATAATCAGTATTCAACATTGTATTTAAATGTTACCAGTAATAAGTTTTAAGCTAGGAAACTAGCTTATCCTCCAACAATCAATTTATTTATATTTATAAATGAAATTGGAAGTTGAGCACAATAAACAAAATCTTATTATTGAAAAATTATGTATTCCCAAAAATTACTTTGATAATTTTATTGCATACAATTATATAAGTAAATTATTATTCAGGCTCAAGTTCATTAAAATATTTACGTAGTCCTCATCCGTATTATGAAACATTTGCTGCAAAAATTTTTTTCAATTCTCTTTTGAAACTGCATTCGTGTCCATAAAATAAAAATTTTGTTTTACAGCATTGAGTCAGTTTCTATGCCTTTTTTGTCAATACTAAACTGTTTTCTGGGAGAAGGGTTTATATGGGGCCTAGGGTAAATTATGGACCGATCTCCATGAAATCTCACAGTGTCATTTTTAGTGTTAGAAAACTGTGACGTGCAACATTTTGTTATGATAGCATTAATAATTACGGTTTTAGGCGTACTAAACTGTTTTCCGGGAGTAGGGTTTATATGGGGCCTAGGTTAAATTATGGACCGATCTTTATAAAATTTCACAGTTTGATTTCCAGTTGAATTAAACGAACATTTCGTGCATTATTCTATCATTTATGTTAGTTTTTGTAACAAAATTATCAATTTTTTAAGGTGGTGGTTCCACATTTTGATTCATGGCTCTGATCCTACTGAACCGATTTGGCTGGATTTCAATCCCAAACTGCTACAAGCAATTTTACACCCAGTTTTTTTATTTCTTTTGAGTTTTTCGAAAGTGAGCGAAAGTGAACAGACGGACAGACAGACGGACATGGCTAAATCGACTTAGAATTACTCCAGGAGCCAGAATATACATATATACTTTATGGGGTCTGAGGTGAATAATAAAAAAAGTTTCACACGGAATAACAAACTTAGTATACCCTCTTCACAACTTGTTGTGACAAACTTAGTATACCCTCTTCACAACTTGTTGTGGTGGAGGGTATAAAACGTTTCGTTAAAATTGTTTAAATCTTTTCACAACAAACTTTGAAAACAAGAAAAATATTCATATATGGTAACAATGCCACTAATTCGATTAATGCCAATTTTCGCAAGTGCACAAAAAAATAATTAAACAACCAATTTTGACTAAATATTAAAAAAAAAAATGAGAATCAGCTAGAAATTGAGCCATCGATCAGCCGAGTAATTTCAATTAGATAACCTGTCTACTCTGGTTTTGACTTACGATAACCGGTACAATGGTACCCCCTTGAATGGTATCGCTTTGGCGGTTTAAAAAAACGTTGCAAAAAACAGATCGAAAGCCAGAGAGGACAGAGTTTAGTGAGTAATTTTATTTTTTAAATTGTTTAAATATTTTACTAAATATTTGTATTTAAATGTATATATTTAGATAATAAAACCACCTGCAGGGGAACTGGGTTCAAATTTGAAAAGTCCTCGTTTTTATTATTGATCTATTCCAGGTTGTAGCTACAACACCCCTGATATACTTGCTTGTTCTATTTTAACAATGTTAACCAGCAAAAAATAACAACAAACACAATTGCACTTGACATTTACATATTTCTAGCGCTATCATCTATAGGACTTTACATATTAAAGGGTTCTAGAGATTTTGGTTTAAATGTGAGCCAACTAAGTGTTTATTTCTTAATAGTTCGACACTTCTTTCAATCACTTCTTAGTGACAATTTAAAAAACTCCTTAGAGTGATTTGGACAAGTTTAATTCGTATCCCAAAAGACGATGCTTCCACGTTGAACTAGCCTTGCAGGCGAAAGATTAGAATTAAAATAGTTTGATAATATCTTTGGCGATCATTTGGATGAATAAATAACTCTTTTTTCAACTTTCGCGAAAGCAAATGCCTGCAGGGCATAAACGTTTGCGAATCAACTCTTATTTACATGTTGCTAATACTAAACCTAGAAAAGTTAATATTCAGATGATAGTCACAGTGTGTAGTTTGCAATAGTAAAAGGATATAAAAGAAAACAAAAACAAAAACTAAACACGTATGAAGGTTTCGTCTCCCCAGCACTACCATATGATACCCAATACCACTTGCTTGTACAGGGTGGCCAAAATAAAACCAACCAATGTCGTCGTTGGTGGCCTTGGGTAGGTAAAAGTTTTTGCGCAGTTGGAATTTTGTTATGGCTGTATCTTAAGATCCAACTTGAAAATTCCCTGTATTGTTGTTCTGGGGCCTAATTCTGGCATTCGTGGTCGAGTACTACCTCGATTCGAAAGCAATTTTATTTCAGTCAATACTGAACGAATCGAAATAATTTTTTCAGTATTGTGAAACTCAAATGAATGCTTTACAACAACGAAAAAATAATTCCAATTCGTTCAGTATTGACTAAAATAATTAGATATTAAATTGCTTGCGAATCGAGAAAGTTTTCGGTCACGAATGCCAGAATCTGGCCCCTGGAAACGCGCAATTGGCCGAAATGACGAAGAGTTGAGATATATGGATCATTTTCAACACTCTGCCGGTCAATTAATGAACCCCGTTCTTTAAAACGGCATACTTAATTCCTTATCATAAAGGCTGTGAAAGCTAGTCCGGAATTTAAATATTAACGCTGAGTTATAACATTTGATAGTGGACACAGAAAGAAAAATTCAATAATTTTAAAGCGTTGTTGTTAAGTTAGTTATATTTTATAAATCTCCCAGAATACAGTTATAGCCCTAGAGGGAAGCGAACTGACACCAAAACGTGATAGGTCTTTGGTAGTATTATTTCAATACAATGTATTATTATTTCAATAAAACAAGTCCTAGAATTAAATTCAAGAACCAAATTTTACAAAGTCCCAAAAAATGTGTCACACCACCGGTGAAGACTGTACTGTACATGATTGGTTCTCCTTTCACTGGTCATGAGTTCTTTCTTTTTGTACCTGTTCAATTTTCACAACTCCCAGGACCAGTCCGTTGGACCAATTGACAAAAATTTCCCGCTGGCAAAAAGTCAAAACCAATTATGTATGTTACAAAATAAAAAAGTTACACGTGTTTAACATTGAATGGTTTTTTTTGGGTCACCCTGTATAAACAGAATGATGAAGTGTGCGTTGTTATCATACAACAGAGCTGGAATTGCAGAGGAAATTAGATAACTTCGGGTCATAAGCAAGTGGTTACTGTATAGTTTGGAATGAATTAAATTTGTGTTTTTAAAAATTTTCTCTAAAGCAGAAGGTTTTTCTATTACAAAACCATACCAGCACTCATGTTTTATTTTATACCCAGTTGGCCACGTCTTTAAGACAACTTTAACGACGGGTACAAGAAACAGTTAGTCGTAGAAGATCTACTGAGGACAGCTCAATACAAATCGTCGACAAAATTTTCATAAAAAGCCGGCAATATCACACAAGACGAGATAAGCGACAAAGTCTTGGATAATTTCGTCGACGTCTATTTACAAGACAATCAGCCTTTTTACGGTTGTCGTTATCGTTAAGCACTAAGTCGTTTTTTGTAGTAGATTAAAGAACACAGGTTGTGTGCTACTTTAATCTATTGCAAAAAACGACACAGTCGTTTTCCAATAACCCATAGAATGATACGCAATTTCAATATAATAATATTATGAACAATTGTGATTTAGTTGAACTGTTAATTTTCAATTTCAATATTTTTAGTTAGGCTTGAGTTCATCAAATTTAATTTTCATTAAATTATTTTAACTGAAGGAAGGAATTTTACAGCATGAAATTTTTTTATTTAAATTTATTGATAATTTTCTTGGCTGAGCTGGGGCTCGAACCTGGGTTGAATTACCATGTTTCAAAAATCACCACATTCTTTCATTAGAATTCTTTGAGTTCTAACATCTGCACCACTGCGGTGCCTGCCAGCCAACAGTCAAACCTCAATCTATAACCAGTGGTACTGGTGGTTCGAAATTTGCTGTAATTATCATTTCCAATTTTTATATTACATGTTGCTTCCTTTCCTCTGTTTTTTCGTATTCTTTCTGTCAAGACTTTGTTTTGAAAACCTGAATACATTTGTATATTATGTTTCTTGTTCACTTTCGTCGACATTTTTTTCGTACAACTTCAAGTACAAATTTAAACATTAGAGCTTATGCCATAGCTATTTTAAGAACAATTGTGATTTAGTTTAACTGTTAATTTTCAATTTCAATATTTTTAGTTAGGGTTGAGTTCATCAAATTTAATATTCATTAAATTATTTTTACTGAAGGAAGGAATTTTACAACATGATTTTTTTTTTATTAAAATATTATATTATTAAAAACGATAACGCTAAGCAATCTCTTTTTCCAATTATTTTTTTCCAATTAGAAAACAAACATTTGAAAAAAAACGCCAAAAATTATTCAAACATAGAAAATTTAAAAATGATGGTATCGAAAACAATATCATAATTTAATGTTAAAACGATATTATATTTAGTCCGTAAGAACTACTAGTTAGTCCGTTAAAACTATCGATATCGTTACAATATCCTTTGGTTTACTGGGTTACGACAACAACAACCTCTATAAGGCTGAATATCTTCTTCTTTATCAACAACGACTCCATGAAGACAATTAATTTTTCAGATTTGAAAGCACAGCTGGGCTACTTTTTTTCTTACTTAGAGAGAGGAATGTCAAAAATTGCTAATTTTTTGACATATCGACCAACTTTTTTTGATGTTGTACTTGTTGTAGCATCGCCCGCACCGTTTACATGAATTCGCCTTGTTATCCATTTTCCAGCCCAGCCCGCGAATGCCTTCAACAGCATGTTTTTGGTTTTACTGGCTTGTGCTAATTCGTAAATTGTATGTATGTATTATGTGGCCCCTACACGTTGCGACTTGTTGGACAATTTCATCAAGTTGTACAACCAATTGTTACGTGGCTGGTATTCAGTTGCAAATTATAAATGTACCGACAATATCGAGAATTAATTTTAAGTCAGATACTGAAAGTTTAGCACAAAATTATAGGCATTTAGTTTATAAAAATATAAACGGAAGTTAAAAATTTATTTATAATGTAATAGATTAGTTTTTGAATTGGAAAACCTTTTTTTGTATTTAATTGAAAATTGTTTTTTGATTTTTTGTTATATTTATTTAATTTGTTAAAAATTGTTAATTTTGTCAAAAATTCAAGAAAAACCCTAAAGAAGGCACACAACGGAGTGCCGAAATATTGGTTTAATAAATTTAATATATTTTTAATATAAAAAAAGACCTCAAGCTTAATTAAATAATAATAATAAATTAACAAAAAAAAAAAAAAAGAATGTGAGAATTTTAAGCAAACCAAACCAAGTAATTTAGAACATTCAACTAAGAAGAAAATTTTATCGTAAATAGCTCTTAATATAAGTCAACGTCGCTAATACTGTCCCACATAGAGTTTGATAAATGCCAACTTATTAGACATCGTCCCTTATACTGACCCATAAAGAGTTTGATAAAAAAACAACTTATAAGAAAATGTCGCGCAAACTGTCGACAGTCTAGTTGTCTTCAAAAAAGACTAAACGATGGAAATCAAGTACACTGAAAGAATTATGCTTCATAAATCTAATGAATCAATTTCATTAAATTTTTTTCTTTAATCCAATGAAAAATTTCATTACGGGAATGAAATTTTACAGAAATAATGAAGCAATTTCATTACCACTACGAAATTGAGTTTCGTAATTTGGTAAAATTTTTCATTAAATTAATGAAAACTTAATATCTCTTTCAAAAGAAAAATTCAACTAATTGTTATACATTATTTCAATAGGTTTTTTTAAGATTGAAATGAACTATTAATTAATGTATTCAAATATTTTTCAGTTAATGAAAAAAGTGTAACTTCATATTTTCCATGAAAAATGTCACTTAATGAATGAAAACAAGATAAAGTTCTCTAACTTCAAAATACTTATAACTAGAAAATATTTTCTTCCTATAACTGCTGTAAAAACGTATTTTTAATTCCATTTTAAGCGATAGACATGAAAATATATGAAGAAAATTGTAAGTTTTAATGTTGTATAACATCAATGAAAAAATTCATAACGATAACGAAACACTGAATTTAGCTAAATGTTAGTAATAGGTTCAAAAACATACAACGAGAAAGAAAAAACAAGAGCAAACGATTCTCACATTCTTTTTTCTTTAATTGTTAATTTAAATACACAAGATTTACGTAGTAGTACAAGGCAGCAAAATGGAAAAAAGCAAGATGAAGTTCGTCCCGGGCTAAAAAATGAATTAAATGCAAATTACTTTAAAGCTTATACAAGTAGAACATAACATGATATAATAGAAATATATAAACAAAATAAAATTAATATAACTTGATGATTTGAAACAGGAAAAAAAATAAAATTCACAACAACTCAAAACGCACATTGAAATGGCTGAAATAAATAAACATAAATATATATATGGTCATAAAAATTACCAAATTAAATCAGCAATGTAATGAATTTCTATCATTAAACAAATTAAAATTTGTATCGATTTAATGAAACATTTCATTAACGGTGGGCTAATGTAACATTCTTCATTAATCCAATAAAACTTTACATAGGTTGAATATTAATGTCATTTCATTGGATTAATGTCCAAATCCGTTGGATCTGTGAAGAAAATTCTTTCAGTGTACATCAGTGCATACATCATTTGTGACGATGTCGTCAACGGCAATCTGGCCAACTGGGTAGTTAAGCTTCTCTTTCATTCTGGTTTGTCCTGTCCTCTAAGCCGAACAATGATGGCAATAAATTAAAATGAAACAATTGTAAAATTTGAAACGTTCTGTTTACCCTTGTAAAAGCTACCACCCCACCACATGATCAAATAAACTTTAAAAAAATTATAAAGTCTATTTGTATGATGGATGTTGAATGCTTTATTGTTGTCCTTTTTTTTGGGGTGATGTCAATTGTGTGTGCCTGTGTGTGTGTATATGTATGTTTATTTATTTATTTCTTTTTTGTTGTATTTGCATGATGAATCGTTGCCAGAATTATTATTTATGCTAAACACGAATAACGTTGATACGTATGCGTTTGCAACTGTAGTAACGGAGGACAATAGACACGTCGATCTGTATAAAAATATTTATGTGTGTGTGTTGTGCATTTGTGCATGGATGTTTTATAAAGTGTTACAGGCTGCTAGTCATGCAATTAGGAAAGGATGTAGGTGGAATAGCAAAGTACATGTATGAAAAATGTGTGTGTTAAATCAAATATTTATATATCGTGGTTGGAAAGGTAAAAGGACTTTGTAAACATATCCTACAGAATAATCAAAGTAACGTTTAGAGTGAACTCAAGAGTCATTTATTTTCTTCCTATATGGTTAATTTATCTACATATGTCCTTTTGCATTTAAGTTAACCATATGTTTGGGAGTAAAAGTTGTACGAAATGTCATCTAAAGCACAGATTGAATACTAATGTAATCTAATTTTTCTTTTATTTACCTTTTCTGTGAAGAAAAAAGGATTGTTAAAACACTAAATCCAGCAAGAAAATAAAGTTAATAGCATAAAAGGTTTTTTTTTTTTGTTATTTAAACCTAAATTAATGTTTGAAAAAAATTGTAAAAAGTAAAAAGGAATTAGTTGATTTGGCCAAAATCTTATGTAACCATAACCGCAACGACATCATAATCCTTATTCTTGTAGGCCTTGTAAAATATGGGCTAAATAAATTATTCGGATGAAGTTTTTAAATTTAAGTATTGTGCAAAATTAAATTTGATACCGAATTAAGTTATTAGTTCTTATGGCCAATTTTGGACTTCGTAATTAAAAAAATATGTATTAAGTTAGTTTTAAATTAAAATTAAATTAAAAATTAAATTAAATTTTGTTTATCTGTCAAAACAGCAAAAAAAATTTTAATTGGAAAAAATTATTTTTTCGCCTTATTGAAATTCATAAGGCTCAGTTAGCCGGGAGAAACAGTAACTTAACCTTACCGTAAAAAAGTAAGACCAATCTATTTCTTATAGATTGAGACGTAACATCTTACTGCTAACTATAATCGTTCTAATTGCGTTACATACAACAAAATGAAGCAGCTGATTTGCAACGTTACTGTTACTCCTGGCTAACTGAGCCTTTAAGCAAGAATTTATTACCTCACTTTTTCCACTTTCCACCATCACCCACTCACACGATTTCTTTGCATTTTTCTCAATGGCATTTAAAGTCAAATGAAAAATTTTTAATCTTTTGTCACTTGTAATTTAAATTAAATTTGTATTGTTACAAAGTAACAATGCAAGACAATCAGCATTTATATTTCATAAATTCATTTCAATGAACAGCAGAAACCCAGACAGCCAAGCAGCCAACTATCCAGCCATGCACGTGTCATGGATGGGTTAATTGCCGTTTACACCATGTAATCGTTGCTACAGACATACAGATACATTTACCAGATTCGCAAACATCCGTAGGCATTTATATTATAAAGATACTATCACACAGATACTGTTTAATATGCAGTTTTAAGTCTTTTCTCATGTGTGTAAATGTTAAAAATATGTCGTTTTATTTTACTTAAATAAACGCAGAAAATTATTTCAGCCACAGAATATTTTCTCATCCAGCCATTTAAACAAATTTAAGCAGAAAATAAATACCAGAATATATTAATTTTCTAAAGGCCAATAACGACCGATATTTTGTAAGACAAATTTTGCAAGTGAATCAAAGACTTTTAAGATTCTTAAAATTTATCACTTTGACATAATTGTTTATTTGTTTTTAATATAATTAAGGTCAGTTTGTTTTATTAAACAAGAAAAGTAGATCTACAACTTTCTTTTCGAGCCTACAAATATGCTACACTATTTTACATACGAAACAGGGATGGAAAATGACTTTTCTGTTTTTTTTATCAAGATTCGAAACAACGTGTACCTTTTTTATACTCTTCAGCACAGACATATAAGCAGCGCTGCCAGAAGTAAGATTTTACCTTATTTTTTAAGATTTTTTAACCGAAAAAAGATTTTAAGATTTTTTCCCCAAAAACAAGACTTTTTGTTGTGTCAAGACGAAGGTTCAATTAAAAAAACCTTCTTTGTTCACATTTGAAAATTTAAAACTTAATAATGCATATTTGCGGTTTACTGAAACAAAAATATCTTAAAAAGCAACCTTTTTCTTTTGCAAAACAGAAAATATTGCAAGTTAGACTAAGGTTCGCAAAAATTAAATAATAGCAAAGACATTTAATGGAAACATTTTTAATCCGAAAAGGTAATTTTAAGTGCATCGAAATACATATTGATATGTTTTATTTAAAGTTAATTTTCTATTTTTTAAATAAGATGGTTGAAGATATTGTGGTAAGATACTAATTTGTGGCGACTACAAATAAAAAAAGTGTATGGGATTATAGAACATGGGAAAAAAGACAAAAAAATAATATGCAAAATCTTGGCACACCCGTTTGAATCCTTTAATTATTTTTTCGTCTTATTTTTTTGATTTTCTGTCAACCTTTATATTTTGTTTCTTATTTAGAACTGCGTCCGTACACTACATTTTTTACTAGTTTTTTTATTAAACTTTTATTTTTCAAATATTCTTTGTTCATGGTTAAAAAGTCAACAAAAATTAATTTATTGTTGTTACAATTTAGCAGTTGGTTGACAAAAATTAAAAGCTCGTCTGGTTAGGATGAACTATTTTGTAAAATATGCAACGTTGTTTTTATTATTTATATTTATTATTTTCCAAAAATAAGATTTTTTCTTCAAAAATAAGATTTTTTTTTGTTGAAATTAAGATTTTTTGCTGAAAATTTCTGGCAGCCCTGCATATAAGTTTGCCAGTCCGTTTCTAATTTCTACATTTTTTTACGTTACTGCGCTTTCAATAACGTTTTTGCTTTATTTCCTTTATAATGAACCTCTAGAGTTCTTCAATGAGATAATGGTAAAAAAGAACGGCTGTAAGATGTAGTAAATTAATTTTTAGTTTCAGTAATTGCTATATTATTTTACATTAAAATCCCAAATACGTAAACAGCGACTTCGAAAATCCCGAATTAAAAAATTCCGAATCGGTTACCAAAGCTTGTATGCAGACGGTCTTCGGCGGCGCTAGGATTTTCTCCTCTTTTGTAAACAAACACCGGCTGCGCCAATTAAAGATTCCAAGTCCGGCATTGAGCCTTCGGCCGGGCTTGCCGAGAAGCTTAAGTTAGCGATTCTGGATTTTGAAATTCGGGATTTTTAGTTTCGGGTATATGACCCCAATCCAAATAAGTATGTATGTGTGTATGTTTAAAACTTTTTTTGTAAAAATTATTTTAAAAAAATTGGAAAATAAAATTGTTCGTTGTTGTTCTAAAACACAGCCTGATTTATTTATTTTATTTTTTATTTATTTTATTTTATTTATTATTATTAGTTACACAGTGCAACAAGAACGAGTCTTTTTAAAGCACTGTACATAAATATAACGCTATTCACAAAAGTAACATATGGGGGATTTCATGTCAAGTGACCCAATTTTGAAATCGATGTCTTCCGATTTGGATGAAATTTGCACCAAGGTTAGTCCTATTGGATAGTAGTTTCGACACAAATTTTCAACAAGATCGGTCTAAAAGTTTCTGAGTTAGTGGGGGTCAAAATTTGACATTTTGGCCATACAGGTGTTCTTTCTTATCCATGTAACTTATTACCTATTGGTGTTAGCAAAATTTGTCCCAAGTAGCTTCGATAGCTATTTGATCCATCTTTTGAAAAAAATTTTTTTTGTTTTTTTTAAAAATTTTTTTTATTTTTTTTTTTTAAATTTAAAACTTTTTTTTATTTTTTTTTTTAGCGGGTATGTTTTTTTTTTTTTTTTTTTTGTTCAAAAGAAAGCTTATGTCTTTTCCTTTAAGGTAGTTTTGGTCGCTTTTTGGGATGCGAGTGGCTTATGTATAAAAAAAAATAATTTCTAACTCTAGACAAGGGTTTTTCAATTTTTAGCATATGCAGTGTTCTTTCTCATCCATTTAACTTATTACCTATTAGTGTTAGCAGAATTTGTCCCAAGTAGCTTCGATAGCTATTTGATCAATATTCTGAAAAATTTTTTTTTTGTTTTTTTAAAACTTTTTTTTTTAAACTTAAAATTTTTTTTTTAAATGTAAATTTTTTTTTTTATATTTTTTTTTATCCGGAATGTTTTTTTTTTTTTTTTTTTTTGTTCAAAAGAAAGCTTATGTCTTACCCTTTAAGGTAGTTTTGGTCGCTTTTTGGGATGCGAGTGGCTTATGTATAAAAAAAATTATTTCTAACTCTAGACGAGGGTTTTTAAATTTTTAGCATATGCACTATTTTGAATTTTTTCCTATTTGTGTTTAAGTGTTTCTAAAGCCTTAAAAATAAAACGTTTGCAAAGAAACTAGACAAATTAACCTTTCCGACGGTATGTTACAAACCCAATTATTATTTTATACCTTCGATACTATAATGCCCACAATATGTTAATCCCAGGAATAAAATCACTTTTTTCTGTAGAAATGTTGACAAATAATTCTTTTTTTAATTTTTCCTACATAAATTTTATTAAATTATTTATCTTTATCTTTTTATTATTATTATTAGAAATTATTATTATTATATATTAATTTAATTATTATTACAAATTAATAAAAAGAATTTAATTTGTCAACATTTCTACAGAAAAAAAGTGATTTTATTCCTGGGATTAACATATTGTGGGCATTATAGTATCGAAGGTATAAAATAATAATTGGGTTTGTAACATACCGTCGGAAAGGTTAATTTGTCTAGTTTCTTTGCAAACGTTTTATTTTTAAGGCTTTAGAAACACTTAAACACAAATAGGAAAAAATTCAAAATAGTGCATATGCTAAAAATTTAAAAACCCTCGTCTAGAGTTAGAAATAATTTTTTTTATACATAAGCCACTCGCATCCCAAAAAGCGACCAAAACTACCTTAAAGGGTAAGACATAAGCTTTCTTTTGAACAAAAAAAAAAAAAAAAAAAAACATTCCGGATAAAAAAAAATATAAAAAAAAAAATTTTACATTTAAAAAAAAAATTAAAATTAAAAAAAAAAAGTTTTAAAAAAACAAAAAAAAAATTTTCAGAATATTGATCAAATAGCTATCGAAGCTACTTGGGACAAATTCTGCTAACACTAATAGGTAATAAGTTAAATGGATGAGAAAGAACACTGCATATGCTAAAAATTGAAAAACCCTTGTCTAGAGTTAGAAATTATTTTTTTTTATACATAAGCCGCTCGCATCCCAAAAAGGGACCAAAACTACCTTAAAGGAAAAGACATAAGCTTTCTTTTGAACAAAAAAAAAAAAAAAAAAAACATACCCGCTAAAAAAAAAAATAAAAAAAAGTTTTAAATTTAAAAAAAAAAAATAAAAAAAATTTTTAAAAAAAACAAAAAAAATTTTTTTCAAAAGATGGATCAAATAGCTATCGAAGCTACTTGGGACAAATTTTGCTAACACCAATAGGTAATAAGTTACATGGATAAGAAAGAACACCTGTATGGCCAAAATGTCAAATTTTGACCCCCACTAACTCAGAAACTTTTAGACCGATCTTGTTGAAAATTTGTGTCTAAACTACTATCCAATAGGACTAACCTTGGTGCAAATTTCATCCAAATCGGAAGACATCGATTTCAAAATTGGGTCACTTGACATGAAATCCCCCATATATAAAAAAGTTTGATTAATACAATAGATTACAATACAATACGGCAAAAAATAGTATGCAGCAAATATATAAATAATTTTATTTTATTAAACAATTCTTTAGTGATTTAATGAAAATACTAAATACATATACATATTAAAAAAAGAGAAAAAAGTATTAATTTTCATTTAAAGAAGTTAACTTAAATGCCTAAATACTTCGCGTTTAAAGTGCTGAGCATTGCTGATTGTTTGAATATTGTTAGGTAATTGGTTCCAAAGCTGGATGGAGTTTATAAAAAAATGTCTTTCAGATATTTGACTACGATATCGAATACTGTTAATCTTTTTTCCTCTATTTGATCTGGAGAAGATAATTCGATTATATAAATAGCCTGGTTGTTTTGTGTAAATAGTTTTATGTAAGAATATTAGGCAGCGGCATTTCAACAGGTTATCAAAAGATATGTTATATAACTGCTTTGCAAAACGGGAAATTCTTGAGAATCGTGTTAGACCAAAAACGTATCTGGCGATATTATTGAAAGTTACATTTAGTTTTTTCTTACTTGCCGAATCACAGCTTGCGAATAGTTCACACCCATACATTAGTGTTGGTATTAGGTATGTCTTTGCCAATAACATACGGATTTCAAAGGGAGTGTAATATTGAGTCATCCACAGATTGCGCAACATAGAAAACGTTCTACCGCAAATTACATTTATGTGATTAGACCAGTCAAGTTTAGAATTAAATATAACACCAAGATTTTTAGCTGACTCCACTATTTCTATACTTGAGTTGTTAATCTGAATTGGTGGCACAGATGTGGGGATTAGTTTGCTCTTACCAATAACCATAGCCTTAGTTTTTCTAGCGTTTAGGCAAAGACCATTCCTTGAAGCCCATGTGTTAATCCTGTCTAGATCTTGGTTAAGCTTACTGATGCATTCTGTGGTATCGGATGGATGACAACTGATATACAGTTGTACATCATCCGCATACATTTGTATTCTACAGTGTTTAAGTTGAGACGGTAAATCATTAGAGTATATGGAATATAAAAGTGGACCAAGTATAGAACCCTGTGGTACACCTCTCGACACTAAGCAACTGTTTGATTTGTTATTACCATAGTAGACAGCCTGGTATCTATCATGTAAGTATGAGGATATTAATTTGACCGCAGTTGGCGAAAATTTGCACATATGTTTAAGTTTAAGGCAAAGAATGGAGTGTTCCACAGTGTCAAACGCCTTTGAGTGATCCAGTAAAACTAGAAAAGATATTCTATTATCGTCAACATTAATTCTTAATTCCTCAGAGACCTCTAATAAAGCAGAAACACAACTATGCTTTGGTCTAAAACCAGATTGTTTATCAGTAAGCAAGGAGCTATCTTGTAGGTATTTACTTATCTGTGAATGAATTAAGCGTTCAAAGACTTTTGACAAGTATGGTAAGATTGCAATTGGCCGATATTCATGATTAGGTTTTGGTATGGGAATAATTTTAGCATGTTTCCACATGTAAGGGAATGTGGATGTTGTTAAAATTGTGTTGAAGAGATGAGTTATATGAGGCAGAATGTATGGTAAAATTAGTTTTATGAATTTTGGGTGAACTCCGTCATGACCAGCAGATTCGGATTTAATACTCAAAATAGATTCAAGAACATCTTCCTGTGTAGCAGTTTTAAATTCAAAGCCGTTTAACATTTGATTTTCAGAATTGTTCCTGTCATTATGTGCGCTATGGTGGGCGTAAGTTTCCGTGTAAAAACTAGTATTAGGAGTTGGCATTGGTATATTTATAAATAATTGATTGAGTTGATTGACATCTATACATTCTTTGGCATCATTATTTTCTTGGCTTATAACTCCCATGTTGCGAATTGATTTCCACTTCTTTTTTGAACAAACTGCGGATTTAAAATGTTTTTCATAAAATTTTGACTTTGAAATCTTTACTAGCGTGTTTACTCTGTTTCTCAAGGACTTGAAAGTTTCATGCAGCTCTGTAGTTTTAAACCTTTTCCATCTTGCATAAGAATGATTTCGTTTATTGATTAACAGTTTTATTTCATTTGAAAACCAAGGGTGCTCATTTCGAATACGTTTGGTTTTGATTATGATGTATTTGTTATATAAAAGATCCATGTTGTTGTGAAGAAAATTGACTTGATCATCTACACTTGTCATATAAAATATTCGATTCCATTGGATTGTGGACAACTCGTTGGTCAGTGACTGATAGTCCAAATTTTTAAAGTCTCTATAATAAATCGTTTGGTTTTGAATTTCAGTGTGAAAATCATAAACAAGAAAAATAAGGTCGTGCTTGGAAAATAGCGAAGCCGAGAGTTGATCATACAACAGTAACCGAGACATATTATTTACAAAACAAAGGTCCAGAAGTGTGTTGCTAGTTCTTGTGAAGTGCGTTGGCAAAGAGTGGTTGACTAAATTTAGTCCAATAGCACTCATATCGTCACTTAGTCTGCGATCTTCTAATATATTAACGTTGAAGTCACCAACTAGAATGACATCAGTGTAACCCATAGTTATCGTCGGTATGCTTTCCAACCACCTTTTCATTTTAATACGATTATTTGGTCTATAAATAGTTCCGATTAGTAGCTTCTGATTTCTGCTGGATATTTCCAAAAACAAGTGTTCTACGCTATTATTGTTTTCAATTTCATCATTAATTTCTTCAGTATTAACATCATCATCTTGTTCGATATTTGTATTATTAATTATAACGCTTTTAACTTTACATTGTATGGAAGATTTTATATAAATGGCAACACCACCAGCATGTGTGTTTCTATCTGCACGAAATATCTTATATCCACGTAGATTGTAAACGTTGTCTTGAATATCTTTTAAGCACCAAGTTTCTGAGATACATACTACATCAATATTAGAATCTTCGAATATTAAACGGAACTCGTTCATTTTATTATTAAGGCTTTGCGCGTTCAAATGGCAAATTTTAAGTCCAGACATTCTTTTTGATAAGATTCTGATCATATTAAAATTAGCTTTTGATATTTTCACTTTTATGAAACGCCTCAAAATTGACCTCTTTTTCTCTTTTACATAAATGTTACTTTAAAACAAATCGATCCCAATACAAAACAAAAAAAATTTGCAGCAGTCGCCCCCAAGAATGAAAGATATATCAAAAAAGTTTCTGGAACTTTAAAATTTTTTTTACCACGCATAAAAATTTTCCCGTTTAAAATTTTCATTGACATATCTTACCTTACTGAATACCTATTGTAAAACAAGAAATGCAAAATTTATTAACAGCATCTAAGTTTGTAGTTGTAGATCTTCCTCTGATGAATCGATGTTGATTGATTAATAACGGGTGGTTAAATTTTAAGAGCCGATGTTGAATGTGAACCACACCTTAACGTTAAGTTTTTTTCTGCATTTCATTTGACATTTCTCAATTCCAGACTAACTCAATTTGAACCATGGAAAGATACACAATGGAGCAACGCGTTAAAGTTATTCAGGCTTATTATGAAAATGGGCGTTTAAATCAAAATGCATATCGTGCACTTCGTGATTTTTTCGGTCAATTAAATGTGCAAATGTGCGTACAATCGGAAAAATCGGGCAAAAATTTGAGCATACCGGGTCTGTAGGAGATGTGAAAACACCAATGCATGCTCGTACAGCTCGTACTGCAGAAAATATTGCTGCTGATCGCGATAGTGTGGCTGAAGAGCCGTCCACTCAACTCGTTGTCGTGCTAAACAATTGCACCTCTTACGCTCGTCGTTGATGAACATTATGCATAAAGACTTGCATTTACACGCTTAAAAGGTGCAATTGACTCACGAACTAAAGCCTCTTGACCATTCCAAGCGTCGTCAAAGCTCAGAATGGTGGCAAGAAATGGCAACAGTGAATGATCAATTTTCGAAGAAAACCATCTTCAGTGATGAGGCACATTTTCACCTCAGTGGATTCGTCAATAAGCAGAATTGCCGCATTTGGGCGAATGATAATCCAAGAGTGATTGTCGAAAAACCAATGCACCCACAAAGAATGACTGTTTGGTGAGGTTTATAAGCGCCATCATCGGTCCGTTTTTTTTCCAAAATGAGGTCGGTCAGGCAGTTACTGTGAATGGTGTTCGCTATCGTGATATCATAACGAACTTTTTATAACCCGACTTGGAAGATATGGATGTGGACGATATGTGGTTTCAACAGGACGGTGCCACTTGCCACACAGCTAACGAAACAATTACTCTTTTGCGCGACCAATTCAATAACCGTGTTATCTCACGTGGTGGCGATGTCAATTGGCCGGCAAGATCATGTGATTTGACACCGTTGAACTTCTTTCTTTGGGGTTATTTGAAAGAAAATGTGTACGTCGACAAGCCAGCAACAATTCAAGAGCTTAAGGATGAGATAATTCGGCCCATTACCGGCATACATTCTCAATTATGCCTCAGCGTCATCGAACAGATCGACAGAAAGCAAAAAATACTAAGTTTTGTGGAATTTATTTTCAAAAAGCATGAAAAACAAATAATTTTTCCAACATTTTGCTTCATAAGCACCACAAAAATTTTCTAAATCAATTTTTGAAAAAATTTTAATTGTTGTCTCTAGCAATAATTTGGCCTTTACAGATTTAAAAAATATCAATTAGTCGACGCGTTATAGTCAAAAAACCATATAAACAATATGCTGAAAATCGGCATTTGACTGCAAAGGTTGAAGGTCGATTAAAAAAAATTCGAACTAACATAAACAAACGCCGCCATACGGGTCTTCTAATTTAGACTCTAATTTCACCCCTGACTCTCAGAATCGACGTAACTTTTGCTAACCTGAAATTGTTCCACAGTGTAATTAGTGTTTTATTCAAAATCAACATCGGCCCTTAAAATTTAACCACCCTTTATATGACGAATTAACTGGAAAATAGTTATTCAAACAATTTATCAAAATATTTTTCGGCATTGGATTTTATTATACACATAAACTTTATTATAGAATTATTCGAGGACCCTGCATACATTTACTATTATTAACACTATTTAAAATATCTTGTCGATTATGTTAGAAAGTTCTATAAAACAAATTGAGGCTGAAGCTTTGCAATGTTTCGACTACACTATTTTCTCTGTATTCTTATTAGAAAATCTTTTAATTTATCGACATAATAGATGCATAACTTGTTATCGATAAAATTTTACGAAAAACTGTTTCACTCTAAACACAATTTATGCCAGTATTCACAAAAATATTTTAAATTTAATAGAGGTTAACAAAACAAAATTTCTATGAAAATTTTCTTTAATAAACGTTTGTTAAATTAATAACAGTTTATGAATACAGGGGTTATAGTGATTACTTTTAATAACACTAGCCAACAAGGTTATGGATTGGAGTAACCAAATATCTTTCGAATCTGTAATTGGTTTTTCTTTATCATGTCAGGTTTTCGAGAAACAAAAATATACATATTTTTAAATCCAATTATACATTTTTTTAATTGCAATACAAAACAATTCGGCATAAATGTTTATAACATATAAAATAATAAAAAAAAAAATCAATAGATATAAAATGTTTATACAAATAATTAAGGATGCGACTTCTTTTTCATTTTTGTGAAATTGTACAGTAACTCTCCTAGAAATGTTCTTTCGCGCATCGCTTCTCAAGTTTAAAGGTGCATTTACAAGGGGGGAAAATTATAAAATTATAAAAGCATCGAAATGCGTACGAAATTATCGTTCTAATTCACAAGAAATGTAGGAATCAAATTAACAAATTTTGAGATATATTTTAAAACGAGCTAATTGTTTCTTAAAATATACAATTATTTACTTCTATATGAGGTTTTGTCTTCGTAGGATCCCTATAACCTATTCGGAGGTGTGATCAAAAAACAATAATTTTTTCAACGGCAGTTTCAAAACTCCATTTTCAAATTTTTAAAAATTTTGTTTAACAAATTTCCGAATTTTTTGACCATTTCAGTGGGCTTTATTGAGTTTCTGACTGCAAAACTAAAATAATGTAAATATGCATATTTTAATGATTCTGATGTTGCATATGCTTTTTTCCAACCAAATATTCACCACACACAACGCAAAAATAGCTTGAATCAGTAACACACGATCTCCCTTACATGATTAAACGCTAGTATTATGAAGATTGAGAATAAATGTGGGCGTCTGTCAAATAAATAATTGTGAAATTGTAGTGTCAGTATTGACTGTTTTACCGTATTGCCAGCATGCGATAAAAATGAACAAGGCGCGCAGTTTTTAGTGTAATTACACTGTGCATGAAATTGACACTTTTTTTTCGTGACAAGCCGGGCACATGGCGTTTTAACATAATTCGGGGACGCTGAATCCAGTGGTGCCCGCGGTTTTTTCAGATTGGCTCTGGTTTTTGAGATATACCGTTATTTCGAAAATGGAGGAGGTTGCTCAACATATATTCGCGTAACTCAAAAACGGTTTAGTTTATTGAAATTACTAAAAAACCGAAATTCCGCAATAAAATTTCATTTCAGAAAAGTAAAACTCTTTTTCTAATATTAGTAGTCGTTATTGAAACATAATTTTTTTTTGAAAAAAAAATTAATTTTTTTATCAAAATTTCGAAATTTTTGTTTTTTAAAAATTCATAAAAAATTAAAAAATGCAGCTAGGCTTCTAATTTTTTGCAGACTTATAAAAAACGAAGCTACAAACAAAATAAGCCATAAATGATTAAAATCTTGATTTTATTCACAAAAGTCGACAAATTTTTCATTAATTTAAGAATTTCCCTTAGGGGGCTCCCATACAAATATTGCGTTTTATGAAATTCTTAAATTAATTAAAATTTGTCGACTTTTGTGAATAAAATCAAAAGTTGCAAACAGATTTTAATCATTTATGGCTTGTTTTGTTTGTAGCTTCGTTTTTTATAAGTCTGCAAAAAATTACAAGCCTAGCTGCATTTTTAAATTTTGTATGAATTTTTAAAAAACAAAAATTTCGAAATTTTGATAAAAAAATTAATTTTTTTTTCAAAAAAAAATTATGTTTCAATAACGACTACTAATATTAGAAAAAGAGTTTTACTTTTCTGAAATGAAATTTTATTGCGGAATTTCGGTTTTTTTTAGTAATTTCAATAAACTAAACCGTTTTTGAGTTACGCGAATATATGTTGTGCAACCTCCTCCATTTTCGAAATAACGGTATATCTCGAAAACCAGAGCCAATCTGAAAAAACCGCGGGCACCACTGGATTCAGCGTCCCCGAATTATGTTAAAACGCCATGTGCCCGGCTTGTCAGTTTTTTCAACTAGCATAGTGTTATCATTAAACTCACCTCAAAATGGTATTGATTCGCTCACTACACATTGTTGTATAGTAAAAGAGTTGTACTTGGTGTAGTTTATGCTTTGGCAGCACCTTTTTATGCTTTGCAATCTTTTTGATTGTGAATTTTACGTGGACAAAGTAACGGTTATAAAATTCTTTCAGCAAGTGCAATTTGTGTTTTAGTAAGAAGTATAACTTTGTGATTTTCGAAATTAAGTGCTAACCAAAATTAATTTTATATAGAATAACATTTATTTTCAAAGAAATTTACCTGGTCGTAAGCGAAAATATTGTTTTTTTTCATTTAATTTGCCTATTTTAGAATGTTGTAAAACTGCAACACTATGCAGTTAGTTGTAAGTGTAGAATGTTGTAAAACTGCAACACTATGCATTTAGTATGACGAAATTTCTTCACATTTTATTAAATTTTTTTGATGCGGTTCTTGAATTCCAAAGAAATTGAATATATTTAAATAAAATATGTGATGGAGAAATATCTGAGGATGAGTCAGAGCTAGAAGATGAGGTTTTTTCTGTTAACCGAGAGACACTAGACACTAACGTTCAAGATTTAGAGGCCAATATTGAGGCTGATATAAACGATTTTGATGATGACCCACTGGCTTTTGACGAAACTCAGGCGGTGGACCCCAGCCGCAACAAATCAAGACACATTTCCAAGTACAAGTCGACAAGCTTCAATGAAGGGACTTGTTAGGAAGACAGAAGACTTTGTTTTGAGCGCTGATAAAACTAAGTTTCTTGGCGATAGTACTTATCCTATAGAGGCAAAAAAATAGTCCTTACACATTTTGTTCAAATTTTTTCACACCAGAAATTATACAAAAAGTTGTAGAAGAATCTAATCTCTATTCTGTCCAAATAAACGTAATAACACCTTTGAATTTGACCGAATCTGAGCTCAGAAAGTTCTTATCTATAATGATATATATATGCCCGTTATAAAATATCCAAATGCATAGTGTTGCAGATTTGCAACATACGATTTTTTAATAAATTTTACTATAAATATTAGAAAAATAAAACTTTTTTTATACATTCGGAAGCAAAATTCTATACTATTTTTTTTTCAGTACATTTGAAAAATTCATGCATTAAAGGGTTAATTGTTTTTATTAACGATGAAAACTAGCAAACTGATTACACCCCTTCCATTAGGTGTTCTACAGTCAATATTTTATAAATCTTGAAAATTGTCATTAATCTTAAGCTTTCGGTTTTGTTAATTTCTGACTATCGACATTAACTTAATGTTAAATATTTGAGTGTTTAAAGAAATATGAAAGTTATACAAATTGTACCACTTGCAGAACTATTTAAAGCCTAGTTAGTTTAAAAAAATGTAAATTATTTTGATTTGAAAGGCATATTGTAAGTAAAATTTATGTTTTAAAATTTTTTTTTTTAATGCAAATTTAAGGAGAAAATATAAAAAATAAGTCCACTATTGTTTAAACTTCAGTTTTTTTTTTAACAAAAAAAAAAATATATATGAAATTAATCTTCATTAAATATGAACATAAACTCACTGAAATTAATGAAAAATGAATGCGAATGTGAGAAAACCCACCGACTAAAAACGCAAAAAAAACCAGGCAGGTAAAAGCAACAATAACGATGATTAATCTCTTTCTATCGCCAACAGTTGAAAGGATAAACGTGTATGTATGTAAACTTGTACATGTTTGTTTATTTCGTGATTGTAAAAAAACTGCAAAGTCCTGGCTCAACTCGTACGTATATTGAAATACCGTTATAATACACATATAATACATATCGTCACCTTAAATTTGAAATTAACTTTTTTATTGATTTTTGTTTCTTTTATTAAACTACATGTTTCCAAACAATTTTAGACCCCTTCGATCAAAAATGGCGGCTTTATTAAAGAAATTCAAACACAGAAAAAATTATTTTTCCAATTCAAACAAAAAATTTGTAGAATCAAAACATTTTTTGTCTGAAATCGGTCCTACAAACAAATTTGCATATTCAAACAATTTATTTGCATTTCGTTTATTGAAAAAAAACCCTGATTTTTTCAAACAAATAATTTAACTGAAAATCATACAAATTTCAAACAAATAATTTTGCTGAATCAGACAAAAAAGTTTTTGCACAAGCAATGACGCGCACACAAGCAAGCACTGTTGAAGTAGTTGAAGGCAGAGCAGAGAGGCGCGGCTGGCTTTGAGACACATTTTTTTGTCTTGTTTATGCACACAATGTTTTTCTTCTTCACTCACTGTTTCTGTATCCTTTCCTTGGCAGCAGACCGACTCGACATGTTTTTCGTCATCATTTTATTTTTGTATTTGATGTAGGTACCTATTTAACTTAACATTTTTAAAAAATTGAAAACGGGATTTTGTTTTTCATTCTTTTTTACCAACTTTGAAACCAACCAAAAATTTATTTTGTTTTTTCTAATGTTGTTGTTGTTTAAAAAGTGTAAAAGGTTTTTTTACCTAATATGTATTGTTTTTGTCTTTTTTTTACTAAAAACCTCGCCAAGCTATTTTATCATCTTTCTTATTGTTGTACTTCTTTAAAGCGTCCAAAAATAGACTGTATGTGTTTTTTGTTGTTGTTTTTATATTTTACATAAAGAAGTGTTGCTTACGATCAAATAAAATAAATGCAAAAAACGACAACATTAAAGAGCGTTAAATATTTCATACAAAATTATGAAAACTTGAAACCAGTAACGCGTTTATTAAATTTTTGAATAGTTGTCAACATTTCTGTTGGTTAAACTAAAAATCAAACAAAAATATTAATTGAATCAGTAAAAAATTTTGTAGAAATTAAAAAAAATTTCAAACAAGCGTTTGTTTGAAAATAATTCAGCAATAATTTTTTCTGTGAAACGACAAGTTGTTGTTATTGATTTTGTAAAATTGTTTGCTTTTCCTGTAAACTAATAAAAAGTGTTGATACTTATTTTGTATTTTAGGTGACGATATGCAACAACAAATGAATATAAACCAACATATAAAGAGTGTTTTTTGAGGTCGATAGAACTTGAAATTGTAAAAATAATACAAAAAATTTAATATTTATCAAAAAAGATAGTTCACTGTATGACATAAACATTTGAAAACAATTTCAAGCATATGGACTGCGGCTGTTCTTGGCAAAACGTATTCTGGACGTCCAATTTTGGGCAACATTTTCGAAAATTTCTGGCCGTACGACACGAATAACACGAACAATGTTGGCTTGGAAGTCGTCAATTGTTGCTGGCTTATCAGCATAAGCCAGTGACTTCACGGGATACAATTGAGTTATTTGAAGTCATACAAGGAGGTCAATTGACAGGTCGGTCCCTTTCTCGAAATCTACTTAACGATTAGTTTTTATTTCAATAAGTCGATCGTTGTGGTAGCACAGCGTCATTCTGTTGAAACCACGTCTGGACCGGCTCAATGTCACCCTTAGTTTTAAACAAAAACTCATTAATAATGGTGCCGTAAAGCGAGAACCGTCTTCATTTTTAAAAAAGGGCCAAGGCTTCCCTCCAGCGTGCAAAACGCACCTAACGGTGCATTGTTTTAAGTGTAATGGAGTCTGGAGACCTAAATTATAATCGGTAAAGCCCAAGCACCATAGCATTTACAGCCGAATTTTCGAGATTTTACCCTATTTGGAAATGATGGTCAGTCATGAGCTTACAAAAACCAAGTTAGGTTAAGAGGTTAAAATGCATATAAAAGTTATTTGTGCCAAATATTATCTAGATATTAACCTCCATATGAGATTTTTGTCTTAAAGGGATTTTACAGACGGTCGCTAAATTGTTAATTTGCAGTAAAATATTTTTGGGACGAATTTAATCTAATAACCAGCATAGATGGTTTACATAGAGTGTAATTTGGAGGATGTTTTTATTGGGAATATGTACAGTTATAGACCTATTCCCACACATAGACTTCGTTCTTAGTACAATTATAATGTATTTACCAAATTCGATCAAATTATCTGCAAGATTGCAACTTGTACTAATGCGAACTAAATTAACATGGACAGGCAACCAGCCAGACGTGCGGATGGTTATCGTTAGGTCACTTTAAAAAGTAATTCTAAACCGATCGGTATACTAAGGGATTGGTCCAGATTTATATGTATGACACACAGCGCCATAAACAAATATTATTGATTTTTGCTTATATATAAAATTCTAAAGGTTAAAATAACTTCAAAAGATTTTGTTATTCGTGCTTAATTCCCTTATACGCTTAACAGTTTTATTTGGTTTAATATCTTTAGTTTTTCCAAAATCTTTATGGATGAAGTTTCCTGATGATCTGGCCTAAGCAACCAGTGAAATGCGCATAGGAATAGCTTATCCCATCAACAATAAATTTCAAGTGTTTTTATCAATGATAAAAATTGGGAATTAAGCACGAATAACAAAATCTTTTGAAATTAAAATTTTGTATTCCCAACATTGAAATTACTTTTTGATAATAAACAGGCAAGTGCACCGCCTAAAAAAAAACACTTAATTGACAACATCTTTTGTAAGTTGTTGTTTGTTTTTATTTTGTTTTTCTTAACCTACTTACAACTACAGTTAATGTTGAGAGAATTTCAACTAATTGTAGTGGGGAATGTAAGATGAGATAAACCCACTGTTTATTGTTGATGTGTTTTGTTTAAACTTTGATATTGTTACAAGTAGAACTGTTGCTATAAGTCTTATACGCTTAACAGTTTTATTTGGTTTAATATCTTTAGTTTTTCCAAAATCTTTATGGATGAAGTTTCCTGATGATCTGGCCTAAGCAACCAGTGAAATGCGCATAGGAATAGCTTATCCCATCAACAATAAATTTCAAGTGTTTTTATCAATGATAAAAATTGGGAATTAAGCACGAATAACAAAATCTTTTGAAATTAAAATTTTGTATTCCCAACATTGAAATTACTTTTTGATAATAAACAGGCAAGTGCACCGCCTAAAAAAAAACACTTAATTGACAACATCTTTTGTAAGTTGTTGTTTGTTTTTATTTTGTTTTTCTTAACCTACTTACAACTACAGTTAATGTTGAGAGAATTTCAACTAATTGTAGTGGGGAATGTAAGATGAGATAAACCCACTGTTTATTGTTGATGTGTTTTGTTTAAACTTTGATATTGTTACAAGTAGAACTGTTGCTATAAGTCTTATACGCTTAACAGTTTTATTTGGTTTAATATCTTTAGTTTTTCCACAATTTTTATGGATGAAGTTTCCTGATGATCTGGCCTAAGCAACCAGTGAAATGCGCATAGGAATAGCTTATCCCATCAACAATAAATTTCAAGTGTTTTTATCAATGATAAAAATTGGGAATTAAGCACGAATAACAAAATCTTTTGAAATTAAAATTTTGTATTCCCAACATTGAAATTACTTTTTGATAATAAACAGGCAAGTGCACCGCCTAAAAAAAAACACTTAATTGACAACATCTTTTGTAAGTTGTTGTTTGTTTTTATTTTGTTTTTCTTAACCTACTTACAACTACAGTTAATGTTGAGAGAATTTCAACTAATTGTAGTGGGGAATGTAAGATGAGATAAACCCACTGTTTATTGTTGATGTGTTTTGTTTAAACTTTGATATTGTTACAAGTAGAACTGTTGCTATAAGTCTTATACGCTTAACAGTTTTATTTGGTTTAATATCTTTAGTTTTTCCAAAATCTTTATGGATGAAGTTTCCTGATGATCTGGCCTAAGCAACCAGTGAAATGCGCATAGGAATAGCTTATCCCATCAACAATAAATTTCAAGTGTTTTTATCAATGATAAAAATTGGGAATTAAGCACGAATAACAAAATCTTTTGAAATTAAAATTTTGTATTCCCAACATTGAAATTACTTTTTGATAATAAACAGGCAAGTGCACCGCCTAAAAAAAAACACTTAATTGACAACATCTTTTGTAAGTTGTTGTTTGTTTTTATTTTGTTTTTCTTAACCTACTTACAACTACAGTTAATGTTGAGAGAATTTCAACTAATTGTAGTGGGGAATGTAAGATGAGATAAACCCACTGTTTATTGTTGATGTGTTTTGTTTAAACTTTGATATTGTTACAAGTAGAACTGTTGCTATAAGTCTTATACGCTTAACAGTTTTATTTGGTTTAATATCTTTAGTTTTTCCAAAATCTTTATGGATGAAGTTTCCTGATGATCTGGCCTAAGCAACCAGTGAAATGCGCATAGGAATAGCTTATCCCATCAACAATAAATTTCAAGTGTTTTTATCAATGATAAAAACTGGGAATTAAGCACGAATAACAAAATCTTTTGAAATTAAAATTTTGTATTCCCAACATTGAAATTACTTTTTGGTTAAAATAACATTTATCAAAAGTATCAAAAAAAAATTAATTAATTTCATGTTGTAAAATTCCTTTCTTTATAAAAAATAATTTAATAAAAATTTAATTTGATGAACTTTAACCTAATTAAAATATCAAAATTTGGATTAAAAACCATAAACAGTTCAACAAAATAACCACAATACTAATTAATAACATTTATCTTTAATGACATCCTGCCTTTGTCTTACAATTTTCGAGTAAAAATTAAATGTACATAGATGGCGAAATTGAAGCAACACTTTGGGTATACAGATAGATATTTAAAACAGCAAAGCCAAAATTTCGCAAAAAAAAATTTTTTTATTTGATGCAAAATCTCTAAAAAGATTAAAAAAATTAAATGTAAAATATGCGCTAAAAACTTAAAAATACTGCTTTTTAACTAAATTATGCAAAAAAATGCTGCAAACGATCAAATATGCAAAAATATGCACTAACAAATCGATGCCAAATTTCATAAATAGCTCTAAAACCGATTAATATATTGTTTCTGCCTTCATTGGTCGCACAAAGAAAAACATGCAATTGCATATTTAAGGTTTCCCTGCTTATTATAAATATCAAAAAGTGAGGCAGTAAGAGAGTTCGTTTGACAGCTTAACATTTCGCAAGTTCTATCAAGCTTGAAAAACACCCTTTATTACATACCTAGTTGTAATCATGATTCCATGTGTAAGTTGTTGTTGTTTGACGTATAGTGGGAGACTTTAAAAAGCTTTTTGGTAAAAAAGTTAGTTTTTGCACATTTTGAAGAATTCTCAAAAGTCATATTTCGCCATTTACGAGTCAATTTCTTAACAAAAGGTATGTGATGGAAAACGATTTTGAAAACAAATCGTTTTAAAATTGATAATCAGGTCTGTCACAGAAATCAATTCCAATCGAAAGTGATTTCGTTTTATGTAAAGCAAGATACGGAATCACTTTCACTTTCGATGGGAATTGATTTCTGTGATAGGCCTGAATGTCGTCTTCAGTATTCGCAGCAATTGATTTCTAATACAATTTCCTCTTTTTTCCTGTATATATTCTCTTAAAATTTATAATATTTTTTTGTTAATTTAACTGTTTTTTGAACAAAAAATTAAGACAGAAATGGATTTTAAAATCGGTCGAAATTCTTCACAACCGCTAAAAACGATCGTTTTGAAAACCATCGATTTTCATCACATACCTGATTATTTTTCCACATATTTATAAGTTTTTTTATTGTGCATATAAAAACTTGCCCTGGTTAATACAACATTTTAAACTAAAATGCTCTGTTCTAATTTATTGTTGGTAAAAATTTTTAATAAAGGACTAAAATTTATATTTAAATAAAAAAAAAAAACAAGTCATATGAATACCCTTCTAAACCCTCCACCACTAGTTTTGAATGAGGGTACAATAAATTTGTGATTCCGTGTGAATCTTGTTAAATATTCATCTAAGACCCCATAAGGTATGTATATATCAAATAAATAAAGTAAATAGTCAGGCTCGAGGTCTGTGTTAAAATATTTTATTTTATTTATTTATTCAATATTTCGCCTACCATCGGTAAGCATCTTCAGGAACATAAAACAATGAGTAACAATAATTAAAAATTAGAACTTTAAAGTTGCACATTTAATATTGCACTCTAAATGTGCAACTTAGTTTTGTGCCGATCGGTTAATTATATATTATAGGCCCGATATAGACCCCACTCTTGGAAAACACTTTAGTATGCCTAAGACAATAACATATAATGCTATTGTAACTACACTCTTACTTGATGTCTTGAATTTATTTCAATAATTTTTTTTAAATTTTAATAAAGAAAAAAGGAAAGAATAAATGTATGTACATAAAAACATTACAAATGTCTGTTAATCGGTAACATGTCATAACGTCCAGTAACATAATGTACATGGACATTATGACACTTTTTCGTGTTACCTCACTTTAAAATGTGGCTCAAAGTCCACTTTAGTAAGCGAAGTCGGTGTTTGTTATATCATAGAGAAGAAAATCCTTGCTTCCGGCCGTAGGTCTGCAAAGCACTGCCCTGATGGATATTATGACCTTTTCAAAAATGTGCCAATGTCCATGGACATTATTACATGCCACCTGTAAATCTATATCATCAACACTTGTATCCGTTTTGTTGTGAAAACTGCCAACTTTGGCTCAGTAGAAAAAAAACGCTAAATCTCTCACAAAAATGCTAGAAAAGCAAGCATTCTACTATGGCTGCAGTAAACAGCTGTGATATTGATTTACATGAGCACATACACGATGGCCTAATCTCATGGTGGATATCAGCCACGTGGTGAGTTATATATGCATTTACCAAGTGCCCCCGCCTATGAGATAATTATGTGTCATACACTGGTTGCAATTTGAAGGTATGAACGGCTAAATCATACCCTCACCCTTGTTTAGGAGCCGAAGCTATCTAACCTCTACTGCCAATCTGGTGCAAGGCAGTTTCCGTTCTGATATACAGAGAACCTTAGAATAATTTAAACATCGCAGCAGGAGCCCACTCTACGTGGGCTTCCATACGAATTGTGGCACCCCGTTTTTACCCGTGATGTGGCTAAAACTACAGCCATCTTGTGTTTTCCGAAAGTATTTCTTCAAAAAAGAACAAGATCATCTACCGAGTCTACCGGATTCAGGAAGCATTTCACCAATAGTCAGACCGGTTTGGAACCCCGGCCTACTAAATCCCGAGGCACCATCAGTTAAATAAACTTCGGTCTCCTTGGAATCATTAGACCCCAGGGAACCATGTCATTTCGGAAGTAAGCCGCATCCTGGTAATGCATACAACTTATATGTTCATAGATTTTTAATGTCCGAGAAAGAATATCGACAAAAACAGTAAATTGCCATGCTTCTCCACCACGCTACCATATCTATGTTCCGAAGAACTCAATGGAGGTGCGCCTTTAAAACGGAAAAGATTAATATTTCAATGGAAGTACGACTATAAAACGGAAGAGATAAATCTTCAAATCTCTCTACGGCTAATATATGATACGTAAACTGTTGCCATTTATTCATTGATTGGTGAAATTTGAATCCTTGCGGATCCCAGGATTGTACTCAACCTGATTTTCCCCGGAGGACAAAACACCAAAAGCTGAAATATCCATTCGATGATCCGTACAACCTCCGGGGGAGGCTGCAGTAAACAATCCAATCGAGTTAAACCAAGTTTTTAAAAACGAACGGGGCTCTAGTGTACTTAACTATTGGAACTATTTTATTTCCACTCCACTGTATTTTTTGTGATCTTTAATATTTTTTAAACTGTTTTTTCTATTTAAAGGCATATGAGGATGAAATATATTAAATAAAAAAACCTGTGTTGTTTTAAATTTATGATATGATTTAAAAAGTGTTTAAAAATAAAGTTTAAATAGATCAGCTTAAATAACAAAAAAAAACAGCCTCCAAAATATGCTTTACAATGTTTACAAACATAAAGCCTGAAAGTAGATTAAAATTAATGCACAAAACTTGTACTATTATACCAATATAAATACCCAATTTTTTTTAGCAAGTAAAATCTTTACCTAAAAATTTTTAAATAAATAAAAAATAATAATAAAAATAAAAAATCTTTTTCTGGCAAGTTTCTTTAAACGCCATTATTAAAATTAAGATATTTTTTTATAAGTAATTTTTCCCAACAAATCTAATTTTCCCTTAAACGTTTTCACTTAACAAAAAACAAGATTTCTAATAAACCAAAACAAAGACTTCATGCTGATTTTTAACGTCCCATAAATGCCTTTTAATCTTAATTACATTTTTAAACTTCTTGTTAATAATTATGTTTTTATCTAGAAAATTTTTAAAGTTAATTTCTGTGGCCTTGTAAATTTTTTATTAAACTGTTTTAAAACACAAACACCAACACATCTACATTTATAACACATTTAGACACCTTGAAAATAAATTTCTTTGAAAGTGCACAAAACACACGCAGCCACACGAACACACATAAATCTGCAAACACGTTTAAGACTAATGGAAGGCAATTTGTATCTGTAAGAACCACAATGGCAAGCTAAACACACTCTTAAACTAACGAAAATTTATAGAGAAAACGAAAAACCGTTTTTCGTCTTCTTAACATAAGTGAGATGCTTGGGGGATGCGGAGACGGACAGACAGACATAAAGATTTGTTTGCATTTACATTAATAGATGTATTTTAATTGTACATGTATGTTAGTATGATAACTTATTTTCTACACATTAGTTATAGATAGTGTCTGTGAGATACAAAGATAAATGTTTTTAAAACCTTTTCTAACTTCAGCGTTTATGGAGAGACCTTGAACTTTTGTGTGTGTGTTTTTTTTTTTTTCTTCTTAAGTTAAAAGACTTTAAAGGAAAGTTTTTTTTTAGTAGAATATTTTTAAGGTATTTTAAAGGCCTACGTCGGTTTATCGGGTTAAATAGTCGGTTTAAGTTTATTTCCACGAAACAATTTACGCAGGAAGTGTTTTTATTTTGACTCCTTTTACTCCTCTGAGGAGCACAGGGGGGCTAATGTGAAAGTGAAGCGTAAAAAATTTCAGATTTGTATACATAGCCATTCCTTTCCAACTGTCAACCTCACCCTCTATTCATTCGAGACTTAGTGCCCTCTGTCCCGCTAACGAAGCTTTGACGACCGATTGGGGGCGGTATAACCCTGAAAGGAGCGCGGATTAAATACCTGCATCACTCCCACATACCTGGTGTCAAAGTTGGCATCTCCAACACCAGAAAAAACCCTGATTAACGAAACCGCTACTAAAAGAAAGTGTGACGGTGCTCAGATTTAACAGAAATACTTTCTGTGCACATAATAAAAATTTGACATTAAAAATAAACTAAACTGCTTTATTGAACTCGTTGTAAACAAAATATTGGTGGCTATTTAAAAGATAATGGACAATTTTTCTCTTACCGTGCCACTCCTTTCACCAATCCCGCCCACAAAGCGTGCGTACTTTGCCAAGTATATACATATTGCGATTACCTGAGCAAAGCTTGACGGCCAGAAATGTTCACTTTATCATAATATTGAGTTCATAGAATAGTTAATGTCATAAGAAAAGCCTTTGCTCAGCACTCTTAATCGATGTTTCGCAAGCTTTTGATAAAGTCTGACATTAAGGCTTATTACATAAATTGAAGCAAAACTTACCAGCAAACACACACAAGCTGTTATAAAACTACTTAGTTGGTCGTCAATTTATTATTAAAGAAGGCAAATTCAGGCCAATTGGCACTGGAGCCCCTCAAGGCAGCATCCTCTGGGCCCACTGTTTTACTTAATTTATACTTCGGACATGCCAACAAACAACTACACCCAAACTTCAACATTTGCAGACGATACTTTCAGAATCATATATTTCAACTAGAAATATGGTTAAAACAATGGAGGATAAAGGTCAATGAGCAAAAATGCGTACATATAACATTCACCTTGCTTCGGGAATCATGCCCCAGTATTGAGATCAATGATCAAATAATACCCCAAAATTCGCATGCAAAATATCTCGTATACATTAAGATCGCCGCACACTGGTTCATATTTTGAGAAGGCGGCCAAAATTATTTTTTTTTTTGTTCTCCGATTTTAAAATTTGTTTATTCATGTGAAAGTAAATACTAGTGAACCTCGGGAGCCAAAAATTTTCAACCCTATTTCAACTATTTCATTGAGAACAGGGTGGTCCGAAATGGACTTTCTCAATATTTGGTTATAGTTTTAAATTTCTGAGTCAATTTGTGAAGTTGAAATGTTCATAACTTTTTTGTTTTTTAAGATTTTTTGACAGAATAAGTTTTGTGTATTAGTTTATTTTATTAGCTAAACGTGGTTTAAAGCATTAAACTCTGCGACCTCTGGAACTATTTAATTTTTTTTTTTTTTTATGTCAAAATTTCCCGGAAATTTCCTATTTTATAGAGCATAAGTCCTGAGCGTCAAAATGCGTCAAAAAAAAATCTATACTCTCTTGTAGTCCAGAATCTAACCTACATTTCTATACCCCATTGTACACACATCTGGATACGGCCTTGCGAACTACAGCAATTTCTGTGACCCAAGGTAAGATATTCGGTTCAAAAAATAAGTCCTGCAAGGAAACATTACTGAAATTAAAGAAGGTGAATCTTAAAGAATTTTCGACAAATATAGCAGTTCAGGCCACATAAATTATCTAGCACGTCAGGTTATCAATTAATTTGGAGAAGGTAAAGGTATTGCCATTGTTATGAACTTATTGTGGGTGAACGGATGCTGCAAAACGAATAGGCGACATAAATAGACTAACACGTTAGATTTCTGAGTAAGTTAAAAGGTTAAACATTAGTAAATAGCCGCAACATAAACTACATAGTTTAATTACCTGAAAATTGCAACTTAATTTAAAATATGAAAGAGCAGGTAAATGGTAAAAAACTAGCACGCAGTTATATTTTACGTGAAAATTACCTACATGTTACCTGTTAATTTATTGCCGGTATGTTATCCTTTTAAAAAGTGTGAAAACAGGGGTTTTTATGTTTCAAAGAAGTAGTAACAAAAGATCATTTAAAAAAAACTTCTATCCAGAGTATAAAAGTGCATGCATTCATAATTTTACCTTAATTATTGTTTAAACAATGGCTAAGTTCAGTTATTAAGTTCTCGCAGATATATATTTTCAACAGAAAGATGAAAAAGATTTTGTGTTACACATAATGAATAATCCATTCTTTAAATTATGCAACGAACAAGAAATCAAAATTCATAAGATAAAAATTAAAAATTTTTCATTAACATTAAGAAAACGGTACCTTAAATGTTCTAGAAACAAGAAAACGTTTTACTTACGCAACGAAAAATGGCTAACAAATTATCTGATTTTTAAGAAGCTGTCAATAACCGCTAAGGAAACTGGAAAAGTGGGTCGGCCCGCAAAACAAATTGACAATTGCAGTAAAAGATCACGAAGACGCAAGCTTGCAAATATCAATGAAGAAATTTCTCATAGTATGATAAAGGATTCATTTCTGCATCAAATTCAACCAACGCAAAATAAGAAATCAAAAATTGCAATAATTGAAAAAATAGTGGAAGCTAGCCCTAAACGCACAAAGAGGATTTTAAAAAGTATGCCTACACCAACTGAAGAAATGAAATTTACTCCAGAAGAAGCATTTGCACTATTTTTGGATTTAAAACTGACAAAAAATCAGTATACAGAACTGCGAAAGCGAACCAATGAAAAAAATTGTGGAATCTTTCTAGGATATCGAGATTTAGTTTTTGTCAAAAAAGAGTGCTTACCTTCACAAACGGCTATTAGTGTAACTTCGCAGAAGTAAAATTGCAGGCTCTTCTCGAACACACTGCAGAACGATTATTAAATACACTTGATGCTGACTGTTTAAAAAAACTTAAAAATTGCAGCATCACTTTATTTTCTAAATGGGGATGTGATGGAAGCTCTGGTCAGAAACAATACAAGCAATGTAATTCAGAAAACTCATCTGATGGTAACAAGAAGCTAAACAACTTCTGGAAAATGAAACCCAAAGCTATTTAGAAGAAATGTTTACTAATATTGTTTAATTTAAAATAGTTTATAGATTATAATTTGTTTTTGATTTAAGTATACATTTGTATTAATATATAAAAATAAAATACACATACATCTCAAACCAAGAATAAAAGTTGAATTACCTAAAATGTTATCGATAGCCAAGAATGCTATTTGGGCATTTTTCAAAATATTCCTTTTCAGTTGTATCCTTATAACAACTCGTCTTTCCCAAAAAAGCCAACCTTTGGCCCCTGTGAATATTGGGACTAAAAAATTTACAGGGGCCAAATATTGGCATTTTCTGACAGGATCTAAGTTCGACAATAAAAAATAAGTATCAGTTGTAAAATACAAGAGAAATAATGATAAATTATAAAATAATCATATTTGAAATATTAAACTTTTACACCGAAACTCAACAAAAAAATGAAAATGCATTTTGAACTCCCCATAACTTTTTGTCCCATCAGTCGAATTTTACGTTTTATAGCGCAAATTAAAGCCTAACATCGCACCTATCGAGCAAAAATCGCATAAAAAAATACCGATCCAGTCAAAAGTTATGGAATTTTGACCGCCTTCTCGTAAAATTTCCCACTGTGCGCCGTTCAACGTGGAAAAGCCATTGTCCCAAATCGGTTTGGACCATAATAATAAAACAGGACTTAAAATCATTATTATTGTTTCTTGAAGTACAAAAAATAGCTAACATAGCATTTCTATAACATTACTTGAACTGTTGTATTTCAAAAAACATACTTGTTGAAATGTTAGGTTTAAACCGTTGCACAGTGCGGCCGATTGCCAAAAAGCTGGCCAAAACTCGAAAAAAAGTGTCTAGATAAGATTTTTTAGCATCCAGTTGGCTAGAGGGATACTATAAGAAGTAAAAATTGCTAAAAGTAACGTCCTATATCCCAAAATCTTTCCTTATTTTCGGTTGGAGTTTGGACTTTTTTTCAAGCGCAATATTGGTGCAAAGAAAATCTAATAAAACCAAATGGAATGTACGTGAGAAGGTTAGTTAAATACGTAAAAAATTTTGTAAATGTCAGTTCTTTGACAGACAATTTTTAGCAGCACAATCATTAGGGTACTTTTTCGTTTTTTTCCAATAAAATTTCAGTTTTCAAAAAAAATTACAGTAAAACGCTGTCAAATGATGTCTTGCTGGTTACTTGGAAAAGTATTAACTATCGATTAAGCCAAAATTCAGCTGCCACCTCCTGCCCCCTGAACTGTTATGGGTTGTTTTCTAGAGTTGCTTTGCCAAAACCTCCCAGTCTAAAAATTAAATTTTATTGAAATTGCCGTACTTCAAAAACTTCAGAAATATTTGCCATGCCTTAAACAACAATTATCAATAATAATGTTGCCCTAAAAGTTATTAACAAACTGTTTAAACAAAATATTATTCAATAATTTTTGCGATGAGCTATTATCTTTCTTAAACAAATCGAATTCGTTAATTTTTAAGAAAACTCATGAATTTTTTCAGAATTTTCTCTCAACTTTAAAAATAATCATATTTTAAGGTTGCAGTATGTCCACTACTGGTGATTTACCAAGGTTACAATTATTCCAAGTAATAAAAGATATTTTGAAGGATGATATCAACGTGACTTATGAAAGGATTGAAAAATGTTGGTCTGAAAACCAAAATGCGACTTATTATTTATCAGAAAACGAGAAAAAAAAGATTTGGTGTATAAGATAAAAACAAGATGGGATTCAAGTAAGAAAAAATTATGATTGGTTGAGTAAGACTGTTCAGTTAAAAAAAGATGAAAAAAAGCAAGGCTCTGACATATGTGAGGTTGGCCCGTTTGGGGTTTAAATGCCCTGGGTGACGCCATTTTGTATTTTCCGTTTCGAATTTTATAATTCTGACAGAAAATTCGTAATCAGCGACCCCAAACCCCTCAAAAACGATATGTTACTTGATTATGATAAATAATACATGATATTATACCCCTGGGAGGTCGATTAGGGGTGAAGGGGGTGAATTTCCGCACATTTGACATAAAATTTGTAATCAGCGACTCCAAAAACCCCCAAAATTCAATTTTGGAGTGAATTACTTGAATTTTCGAATTTTGGCCAGCTTTTTGGCAATCGGCCGCACTGTGCGTTGCTACAAAGATGCATATTGTAATTTATTGTATAATGAATCATTAGGTTAGAAGATACTTAAATACTGTTGGTTTAAAACACTTCTTTTCCGACCGTTGAATTGTAAACTAAATAAAATTTTTATATTAAAATCTGGAATTGTAATTTTAACTATTGACGCTTGAAAGTTTACGCTCTAAAATGTCAATCTTAATTTACATATGTACAAAAAATAATTTAATTTATAATTTGAATTGTAACCTACAAACCAAAGGTGAGCATAAGCCCGCAACCCAAAATGAATCTTTAATTTCTCTTATTTATTTGGTTTCCTTTTTTACCAAATACTCAACCCGAAATCTTAACATAGAATCAAATAGAAGCGTGATTACAGAAGTTTGCGTGGTTGCCCTTGACCCCACACGTTTATCTCCAACTATCTACCCACAAGCAACCAGCTTAATCTCTCTTCCGTACATCAGCCAATCAAACTTCTTCAGCCATATAGAGGTAAAATTAACTCAAATGAAACTAAAAGCCATTCAATTGGAAGAAATTCTGTCCTAACATGCAGTCTACAACTGACATTAAATGCTTAACATTAACACTAATATGATGTTAGTGTTAAGTATAGACTCATCATGTTAGAAGTTTTCTCATGTTATTACACGGTTGTTAATGCTGCAAATGTTTTAACAACGCTTTTATAAAATCAAGTTATAACATCAAGTCATGTCAGTTGTAGACGGGCAGTTAGTCTCGATTGCAAGCTTCTACTTTACAACTCTATCCATGCCTATTTGGTGATACAAATAAAACAAGATAACGCATTCAGCTTTAAAAAATAAATGTTTCTGCGCATCTACGTCACATCAGCCTATAAGTACAGCTTAAATATAGAAACACAAGCAAACAAACATGTGTATAAAATTCTGATGTGACGTCATATTAAACAGCTATATTTTGTAAACATGCGCAATGCGTAATCTTGTTTTTATCATTCTTGGTGCTACGGTATTCAACTATGAGGCACTGCTTCGGCCTCTAATATCAAAAAAATTCATAGACGCCAAAATAAACTTTTTCGAATTATCACAGCCGCTCCATGGTACGTTAAAAACTCAAAAATCCATTAGGATCTCAATGTACCAATAATGTGCGATCAACCGGGTATACAAAAACAATAATTTGGGAGAGGCATTTAATGAAGTTTGCATTTCTCACTTTTATCCGGTTTTTAGGCTAAATGCTCGTTAGTGCGACGTATCATTGATATGACTAAAATAAATATGTATTATGTATACGTTACGGTATTCTCCAAATTTTTATTTTTATTTTTGGATAAATACAAATTCGTATTATCTTTTAATTTGGGTGAAGCTTATATTAAATGTTTTTTATTTTAATTTTACAATTTAAGTTTTCTTCTACCCTAGTACTCTGTTCGAACTTGCGAAAAATGTTGAGCAACATTACCTGCGTTCGTTTACCCCAAAATTTGTACTGGATTTTACTGAAATGCGTTCGCGTACATTAAAATAAAACATACAATTTTCATGTAACTCACCTTCTGGATTTTACTGGGATTTTACTGGAAAAGTAAACGAACGCACATATTGATTATTTCACACGAAAATTGTTTCATGTATCAATATTGTCTATCCAATTTTTGCACTTTTCTACATTTTTCTTTTTGAAACGCTTGTTATAAAACTAGAGTTTTTTTTTCCCGGACTTTTTCGATTCCCGAGAAAGCGGGACATTTTTTTAAATTTTCCGGGATCCCGCACCATATAAATAATACAAAGTAAATTTTGTTATTAATTAATGAAAAAAACTTTTATAAAAAAAACGTAAGGGAATTTGTTTACAAAGAAAGTAAAAGAAATGGTTCAATACTAAAAAATAAATTGAAGATTGAAATAGGATCTTGAATTATTATCACCTCACGCCTTTATTCCCTATTATTATGCTTTTATTCAGTATTATTATGCTCTGGATACAAGATAAAAAGATAACATAAAAATAACAATTTAATTCATAGAACAATAATAAAAACAAAATAAAAATTAAAGTACTCAAGATCAAAAAGTTAATTAATAAAATAGATAAAATATTTTAAAGAAATATATTACATTTTTTAACGGCTTAGGAAATAACTTTCTGACACACTCAAAGCGCTTAGTAAGTCGTCAAAAAATATATTCCTGATTTTATTTACTAATTATCATGTTTCCGAAAATTTTGTTCATTTTTTACCGAGGTTGGACAAATAGTTAAAAGTTGTAGCATGCTTCGGATTCACAATCAGAAGCAATTTTTTCTTTTTTATAAACAACGTCTATATCAGTCAAATGTATGTCAAGGTTGATGCAAAAATAGCATCAACCGGACTGCTTCTTACAAACCTTTTCATTTCAATAGGTCCAGTTGTAATCTTTAGGACAATGTGTTTTTCAAGTTGTATGTTGTTGTATCTTACACGAGTTTCCAAAATGTTATTTTATTTCGGTTGCCCCGCACTTCCCGGGAATATAAACCAACTCAAATTGAAATTAAAAATTTGTGTTTATCACCTATTAAACATATCGCTCCTTCATTGCATCATAGTCATATATCAAAATTTGAAGTAACTTTAGCAAAGTTTTCCTTCATACCTTCTCGTATTATATCTCAAACTGAACCGAAGTTATAGCAAAATATATCTTTAAATCGGTACATTTTGAAAACTTTAATCGCATTTTGTCAAGATCGTTTGTTTTTGTAGATATGACTATGTTGCAATAAAGGAGCGATATGTTTAGGTATCTCCTATTTTTAAGACTTGTTCATGGACAACGAAACTTTACTGCCTGCATCTTATTTTGAATTAATGTACTTAATTAACTCTTCACTTCACTAAATGTAATAATTATCAACTGTTGCACTGCCCATTCTGCTTTTAGTAGATTTATTGCATTAGGAGACATTGATTTACGTATGTACTCACTTCTTGTAATTGATCTAATCCACAATCCATCCACAGCTGCTAGTTTTTAGAGAATAGAAAACTAAATTTCAAAGTATAAATAGCTATTTTCTGAAATTGTGAGGAATTTTTTATTTCCCGGGATCCCGCAAGAAAAATCCCGGGAAAACGGGAAATAAAATAATTGAAATTCCCGGGAATTCCCGGGACGGGAAATCCTGGGAAAACCCCCTATATAAACCCCACCTCACATATGCAAAATAAAAATTACAAAAATGATTAGCTGTTTCTTAAAATTATAAAATGAGCTGCACTTGTTTCGCACGGAATAAAAAAAGAGTACAACTCTACACACAGAAAAAAATACCAATGTAAAATTAACATGGAAAAATGTTGATTTAGAATCATAGTAAATTTCTGCAAAAGTATGCCATTTATATAAATTTATCATTATTTCATATTAATTTTAAATAAAATAACCTTTAATATTATTCACTGTTAAAATAAAAAAATAATTTTAAAATATTAATAAATATGGATTCAATATTGAATCCATAAAACTCTGTTTTATATTAAAATCAAAATTTTATCTTGTTAAATTAACATGCATACATACTTAAGTATGTACATTTTTTTATTTTCATTTTTAAAATATGTTATAAGAAGAAGACAATTCCCGTATTCTTTTAATTAAAATTATTTAGTTAATTAGTACATTAAGTTTTCAAAGTAGAATGATGACGAAAACCATATCGGACGATTCTGCTGATGCTTCTGTTAACAAAGAAGAATACAAAATAAGTGAAACATGCGTTACAGGGGTAAGTGTTTTGAATTATTCTTAAATAAATGCATATGTTGTATCTGAAGCTTCTGTCTTCACACTGTTGTAACACACGCAAACCAATATGATTCTACATGAAATTCACGTTATTTCAACCTGAAATAACTTTCATTAAACGTGATTTGGATTGTTATTTCAATATAAATTACATTTTGCTCTAACTTTACTACCACCGAAAAATTTTAAATCAACCTTGTTTTCTACGTTTTTAACTTGATTTTTTTCTGTGTGTATCAACATTTTTTCGTTTGTATTTCGCAGAAATTTTTTTTATATTGATTTTTAAAACATTTCGCAAGCAATACTGAACAGAGTACCAGGCTTTAGGATGAAATAATTAATTTTATTTATTTTTAAATTTAAATTTTAAATGGGTATATTTCTGCACAGACACAAAAAAAAAAGACATACATAAAAAAAAATTTTTTCAGTAGAAGCAAAACTATGTTTTAAAGTTAAAATTAAAGGCATTAAACCAACCCTTTCATTAACAAAAAGTAGACAAAATACCAAAATATTTTTACAGCGGGGGGAGTTGTAAATGGACGATTTTTTCCAGAAATTTAAAAAAAAATAAAAATTTGGAGTTAATGCCCTCATTATGATCTAGTTCGATAAGTGCTTATTTTTTAATAACTTTCACAGATTTATTTTAAAGAAGGCAATTAAATAAATCTTGTGAGCAAAAACATTCACACGTCCTTATAATTCCCTTTACTATTTTTTACACCTTTTAATTTTGTTCTATATATTTACAAATATATTTTGTTTGTACTGAAAGAATTTTCTTCGCAATACCAATGAATTTTAACATTAATGCCATGAAAAATTGCATTAAAAAGGAACCTATGCAACGCTTCGTTGGATCAATAAAACCTGTTTCATTAAAATGTATTTAATGAAGCATTACATTAGATCTACGAATATTATTCATTGGATGAATACTTCCAATAAAGTAAAAATTTTTTTTCTCAATTTATTTTATTTTTTTTTTTATTTATTTTTGTTTTTTTATTTTATTTTTCTTTCTGTCTCTGGCGGGAATCGATCGCGCTACCTCGATGCTGATAGACTAGCTCACTACCAGCTAGCCGCAGTGTAGTTTTTGTATAAAAAACTATGTTTTTTACTCAATTAAAAGCGTAAATATGAGATTAAATTGTCCATAACAAAAATAACAACGTTGATTGAAAGTGGATTGAAAGTTTTTGTTTCATTACTATAATGACATTTTTATTGTCATAATGAAAATTTAAATTTATGAAGGCAATTATTGAAATATGAAATATGCTTTTATAAAAAAATTTTTGATTTCATAAATTTAATGGCATATTACATTAGATGTATGAAATAATTAAATCTTACATTTTTTAATTAACAATTAAACATTTTTTTACAGAAACTATAATTTTGTATTAATTTATGAATATAGTTATGTTTGTATATTGTTTTTTTATGTTCCCAATTAAAATTTTTTGTTTAACTTGGACAAACTTAAGTTTTCATATATCCAATGAAAATTTTTAACGTAATTACGAAATCCAATGAAGCGATTTTAACGAAAATACTTCATTATAACTAGGAAATTCTATTTAGACAGTGAAAATTTTTATTTAACCAATTTTTTTATGAAAATGATTCATTAAATATATGAAGCATTTTTCTTTCAGTGTGGTTTTTATTTCATTTTCATTATGGCCTTTCCTACATTTGTAAACCAACTACGCTGAAACGATTGTTGTAGGTAAAATTTATAAAAAGCTTAAAAAAAGTCATAGGAATAGGGTATTTTAAAAGCGGGAACGCCTTATCGGCTAAAGATTTGTGTACTGGAAATCAACTATGAACTTTTGGTAAAAATGGGACTTAAAGTTGACCAATGATTTTAAAAAGGGCACTACGTTATACCTCTTCCATCTTCTGGTAGCCGGTTTGTATAAGACAACCGACCTCTAGTGCTCCAAAAGGTGCAGATTTTGATATGAAAATGAAAAAATAATCGCTTCGAAAACAGAACCCATGTTCTGTAACTTTGGTGAGAACTTCTCGCATCGAAAAGATGTGAAATAAAATATTCCACCGTTTCTCGAAAAGTGAGAAAAAAGTGTGTCTGTAAGTCATATCGAAACTATCAAGGGTCAATTGGGTACAATACAACAATCAATTGCATGTTTTTTTTATCGGGAATTCGCGATTTAGAGGAGAACTTCCTGCCGACAAAAAAGGGTTTTTTTAATCTTATAAAACATGTAATTTTAATTTTTTTTATTTATTAAAAAAGGTTTCTACATGCGATAAACACCAAAATTAACGAGAAGTGCTCGTTGATATGCGTCTTGTAATTGATTTACCTTGTTATAAATTAAATCGTTTGTAGCCTATTATTAAAATTGTTCGCTTTAAATCCCTTTTTGTATCCGTTTTGATCTCGCATTTTTGTTTAAACGCTTCAAAATATACAATTTTTTAAGTCCCAAGAGCCAGAAACTGTACTTGGACTTTTAGCAGGTTTTGGTTATAGGCTTTTTCTATTTAACTGCCTGTTCATCTCATTCTGATCGAAAACTTCGTTCGCTAAACTTACATGTAAATCAAAAACAAATATTTTATAATTTGCTTTTGGTTCAAATGTAAGTTAAGTGAACGAAGCTTTCGTTCGGTAAAAGATGAACATGCAGTTACTCAGTAATTTTAACAAATCGAATTTGGGAATTTTTGCTTCTTATTTTACTTTCTAAACACGAAAATGATGTATGTTTTTGACTTGTAATGTTGTTGTTGTTGTTGTTTCGGCACAAAACAAGCAAACCGTTTGTTACCTCCTTTTATAGTGCTGTAGTTGATGTTGCTACAACAAACTTTTACAAACACAATACAAAAATTGTGTTTTTAAATACTGAAGTGTAGGTTGTCAAATTGTCGAGCATTACCGACTACATTTTCTTACTTGTCTTCAATCTTGTTAGAGCGAATACCTGTTGTGTAGTGTTACCCGTATTATACAGGTGTTACCTGTAAACCATATTTTCCATCCCCAAAGGTATACATACACTGTATTCCATTTGAAAATTTGTTTAAATAAAAAGTAATTTATTTCTGTATACAAAATATTAGCACAAAAGAATCATAAAGTGTAATAAAGTGTTTTGTTCTGATTTAACTTTTTTGTGCAAAAAAAGTCTTTGTTTTGCACTTTTTGCTCTTGTTTTCGTTATTAGGCAAAATATGTTTTTGCCTCGTAATGGTTTTTTGCCAAACTGAGACGACTGGCTGTTGTTCTTCTTTAATGTTTCTTAACATTTATTTTTCATTTTTGCCTTTTTAATTATCCAAGAGTATGAAATCAAAATTTTTGTTAGGCAAGAGAAGGCACAATCGTTTAGTGTTCATTTTATATAGTTAATCATAATCTTGTGCTCATCCTTAGGCTACTTATATTACTGTTGTGGTAACAACCAATTGACACGTTCTTGAAGTTGTTTATGGTTTTTCACTGTGGAACTTTTTTACGGAAAGCTGTGATCAGCAAGTATATAAGAAGATGTGTTGCCTGTTTTAATAACACAGTTATAACATACGTCTTTTGTCTATATATTGCACACATTAAGTTTAAATTACGAGTACTTTTATACTCTATATACTCCTTGTACTGAGTTATAAAGTTAAGGTGAGATTATATGTAAAATTTGGTGTTACAATGTAATGAGTTTAATAAAATAGTTACCTAAAAGCATGTCGTTTTCTAATACGATGACTTGCATTCCGATCATTAAATTAAGATTTAAAAAATTATATATCAAAAAATTGCCAAAGTATTAAGCCTATCCTATTTTTCTACTAACTGTCGAATCTATTCTATATTTTTATTTTTATTCTACAAGCGCTTGTTCAGCTTAGATCACACCTTTAATCGTTCTTCATCGGCACACATTTCTCCAAATTGCACAAATAATTTTTGAGCGGTCACATAATCGTCGCACTATGTGAAGACGCATATTTGCTAATCCAAAAACGAGAAAATTATCGATACAATATGGTCACACTTCCTTGCCTTATTTTATTATAAGCAGACATAATTTAAATATTTTTAAAAAGGATTTCGTATAAAAAATAAATTTTAATAAAATTTCCTACATAAGTAATTTAAAAAGAAAACAGTAAATTTTACTAAAATTTCCTATAAAAAATTAATTTTAGCAAAAAATTTTACAACTAGTAATTTTAACAAAATTTCTTATTAAAAGTAAATTTTTACCGAAAATTCCTAAAAAAAAAGTAAAATTTAACAAAATTTCCTATAAAAAATTAAGTTTCAGCAAAATATTCTATAAAAAGTAAATTTTGTCAAAATATCCTATAAATAGTAAATTTTAGCAAAATTTTCTATCAAAAGTAAATTTTAACAAAATCTCCTATAAAAAGTAAGTTTCAGCAAAATTTCCTATAAAAAGTACATTTTGGCAAAATTCCTATTAAAAGTAAATTTTTACCAAAAAATTTCCTATAAAAAGTAAATTTTATCAAAATATCTTATAAAAAGTAAATTTTGGCAAAATATCCTGTAAATAGTAAATTTTAGCAATATTTCCTATAAAAAGGAAATTTTAACAGAATTTCCTCTAAAAAAAATTTCCCATAAAAAGAAAATTTTGGCAAAATTTCCTATAAATACTAAATTTTAGCAAAATTTCCTATAAAAAGTAAATTTTTGCAAAAATTTTTTTAAATAGGAAATTTTCCTCTAAATAAATTTTAGCAAAATTTCCTGTAAAAAGTAAATTTTAGCAAAATTTCCTGTAAAAAGTAAATTTTAGCAAAATTTCCTTTAAAAAGTAAATTTAAGCAAAATTTCCTATAAAAAGTAAGTTTTAGCATAATTTTCTATAAAAAGTAAATTTTGGCAAAATTTCCTATAAATACTAAACTTTAACAAAATTTCCTATAAAAAGTACATTTTTGCAAAATTTTTTTTAAATAGGAAATTTTCCTCTATATAAGTTTTAGCAAAATTTCCTTTAAAAAGTAAATTTACCAAAATTTCCTTTAAAAAGTAAATTTTAGCAAAATTTCCTTTAAAAAGTAAATTTTAGCAAAATTTCCTATAAAAAGTAAGTTTTAGCATAACTTTCTATAAAAAGTAAATTTTGGCAAAATTTCCTATAAATACTAAACTTTAACAAAATTTCCTATAAAAAGTACATTTTTGCAAAATTTTTTTTAAATAGGAAATTTTCCTCTATATAAGTTTTAGCAAAATTTCCTTTAAAAAGTAAATTTACCAAAATTTCCTTTAAAAAGTAAATTTTAGCAAAATTTCCTTTAAAAAGTAAATTTTAGCAAAATTTCCTATAAAAAGTAAGTTTTAGCATAATTTTCTATAAAAAGTAAATTTTGGCAAAATTTCCTATAAATACTAAACTTTAACAAAATTTCCTATAAAAAGTACATTTTTCCAAAATTTCCTTTAAATAGCTAATTTTAGCAATATTTCCTAAAAATGGTAAATTTTAATAAATTGTAAAATTTATCAAAAATCCTTATAAATAGTTTTCACGTTAATGTTTTAATTTGTTTAGCAAACAGATTTTGCTTATATCGGCGCTGATTGTCTGTCCTCTTTGATCGGCGCACAAGTGTCCGATAAAAGTCGGCGCCTTTGTAAGATGTTGATTGATTAACATTGTACTAAATAAGGTTAAAATTATCGGCACATCAGGGTTGCTTTTATTGGCTAAACTTAGCACGATTTCGGCGCAGATTGTGCAACGAAAATTTATACATTGCGCCGGTAGTGTGATATTAGCTTTAAATATTAATAATCTTAAGAAACACAATACAACATATTTTTTGCATAATGTGTGATCGTAATCATATTAAAAGCTTTTAAGATATGAGTTCATATGATTGTGTGCATATTTTGCAAAATGTGTTATAAAATAATAAGGGTACTGTGTTATTAGTGTTTTTCATACGGGATTTCCCGGGACGAAAATCCCGGGATCCCACACATTTTTCGGGAAAAAAAATCCAGGGAAATTTGTGCGGGAATTCCCGGGATTTTTTTATTTAATTATAGCAACTTAACTGCTTATATAATTGTAAATAAGTTGTGTCATGAAATAGATCTTAGTCGCAAAACAGGTCTTAAGTCAAAAAAACGCATTTTGAGTTTTTGATTGGGTTTAATTAATGTTTTTCTCTTTTGTTTGGTTTAAATCCCTTTAGTATAGCACAACTACTTCTAATCGTTATCATCCGCTTTTAGGAAAAAAGTCAACTAAATATTTTTGAATTTAACATTTTTGCCGAACGCCAAAAAGATATCAATTCATATCCGATAAGTAAGGCAATGTTTCTGAAATTTCGAAAGAAGAAGAGTAAAAATGTACACAATTTTTAATTGGTTTAAAGACTCAAATTCATTTTATAAAAACGAAAAAAAGTTATTTCCACTTGCTTTAAAAAAATTTAATGATTTTATATGCAGAGCAGCTGCATATAAGATTTTTCGGATTAGATTCTGTAAGAGATGATGAGAAAAGTTATTAATGAAGAAAACGCTTATTCGATTCGAAGAAAATAATTTATTTTTAAAAAGTTTTGAAGGAAGTTCTAAGAAAACACGAAGTGTCTAGAGGTTATATAATGTTCTTTCGACTATAAAGGCAAACACCCGTTGAGAGTAAACGTGTTTTCTCATTGAAATCTTCTTGATACAACTTAGACATAGGCTTTCAAACAACTCTGTTAATGCTTGTAATAATTTGTAAAAATAATTAAACTTTTTTTGTTTTATATAAATGCTGTTGGCTTTGAATTAATTCTGTGGCAATAAGTGCATAAAGGCTCAGTTAGCCGGGAGTAACAGTAACAGTAACCTTACCGTAAAAAAGTAAGACCAATCTATTTCTTACAGATTGAGACGTAAAATCTTACTTAACTTTAATCGTTCTAATTGCTTTACATACAACAAAATGAATCAGCTGATTTGCAACGTTACTGTTACTCCCGGCTAACTGAGCCTTAATTCTATTTGTTTAGTTTTATAGGAGAACAATTGAAAACTTTAAAGGTGGCTTTTGGAAACTTACTCCGAAGTTAATATACTGCCTGGTTAACGACTTCGAACGTTAACGTTCGCATAGATATTTATATTTTAAACAAAAACAAAACTCTAAAATTTGTTTTTGTTTTAAATGTAATTTTCTATGCGAACGTTAACGTTCGAAATCGATTAACAGGCTGTTAATCACCAGTTCTCTGCGGTTATAGTTTTTTAAGTTTTTATTCCTAAGCATTCCCAATGTCTCAAGTCGGTAGTTTTTATTATTCCAAATGTTATTGCACATTTAAAAACGATAACCAAAAAGTCATGAAGATCTTAAGGTGCCATTACGACTTTTTCATTTTTGCCACAGAAATAAAAGAGCTTAATTCATTTATAAACTGATTTAATTGATACCAGGAAATGTTATTTGTCCAAATAAGTTAAATTAAATAATATTTTGCATCAATTTGTATTGAGTGGGAATTCCCGGGAAATTGAAAAATAGATCCCGCTTTCCCGGGAAATGAAAAAGTCCGGGAAAAGAAAAACTCTATGTGTTATAGAATGATTGAAAAAATGGTTAAGGGTTTAATGATTGTTTAAGCTCGCTATACATATCGCTCATAAAATTAAATTTTTTAAGTTACTTAAGCAAAAGTCTTCAAAAGTTATACCAAATTTATATGTAAAACAAAAATCAGCATTATACCTCAAACTGAACCGAAGTTATAGCAAAATATATTTTATAAAATCTGTATATAAAGGTACATTTTGAAAACATTAATCGCTTTATGCCAAGTTTGATTTTTTTTTTTTTGAGATATGGCTTTGTTGCAATAAAGGAGCGATATGTAATCTCGATATCTGAATAAATTTGATTCTTAATAGACCACAAAAAAAAGTATTTTATATAAATTGTTGGCACTCTTTAGATCGTTAATTTCATGATAAAGACAAGAGCTCGTAGCCTTCCATCGTACTTTACATCTGGGATGGAAATCATGGTACAACTCGTTCTTTTTCGCTACATCTAAGACTTTGCTGTTGCCGTGCAACTACTGCGATTTATTTGATAAAATATAAATGCAAAAGCATTTTTATTTAGAAATACTATCTGGCACCAGGGGAGTCAGCAGTCTTTAAAACCTTACCCACGACAGCAGTTGGAAAAGTCACTGTAGGCCGCAATAGGAGGTGCTCATATAAATCTTTCGCATCATCATACCGATCATATATGTAGGCAGAAACTGTGGTGAGAGGTTTTAAAAATAGAGGTGACTCAAAACATTGTATGCTGGGTATATTTGCCTATTTAAATACCATCATAAACACATATCTTTACACATTCATATGTATGTAACCACAGTGGCAACTAATAAACGTATGTAAATATGACAATGGAACCAAGAGAAAATATTAAGTACACACTCGAAGTTATTACAGATTTTGTTTTTTTTTTTTTTTAACTTGTAAGGGAAAATGCATTAGTCAAGGAATTTTTCATAAAACTATTAACGTTAAGTAAAATTATATCTGTTGGTTTCACTAAAGAAAACTATTTTAAATCAAACAAAAAAATTTTTGTTTATGAAATTACACGAATGCTGGAATGTCCTACTTAAATAATAAATTGCAATTTTGCATACGACAATTTTGTAAATTTTTAATTAACATTTTTATAGAATAAACAAAAAAGTAAAAAAAATAAAAAAAAAACATGACAGACGAATAGACAGACTAAAGAAAAGTACATGGAAATGCTTTTAGAGAAAAATGTCAACATTCCAGTAAATAAGAACCAGGCATAAAATGCAAGTATAAATATAGGACAAGAGTTTCCTTTTTCTTCTTCTTTCTCTTTAATTTTGCATAACGGCAGTATGGAAAATGCATCAATTTAATGGATTATTAGGGAAAGCACTTAAGTGCAGAACATCATAATTGAATTAATCAGGTGTCACGTACACATGTTGAAATTTATATAGAAATTTGTTTGAAATAAGATTTAAAAATGTTTAAAGAGTAAATTTTTTCAAATTTATCTGCTAGTTTCAACGATATGGAGTAGCATATACAGTAGATAACGGATATAAGAACATCTCATATAAGAAAAAAAACGCTTTAAGAAAGTATTTCAAAAGCACCGTGTCCTTTTCCATATGGTTCAATATAAAAAGTATTCTGATATAAGAAAACTTTTCATAAGAAAAAACTGATACAAGAAATATTTTGTTAAGCACCGATATTAAAAATGCCGGATAGAAGAGGTAATCGTTGCAAAAAAAATATTTTTATTTCCTGGTTAATTGATGCTGCCGGTTAATCGAATTACGGATAATCAATGCCTGACTGTAAACAAAAAAATAGATGCAACTAAAAATCATCGTATGAACGCAAAAGATTTTTGGAAGTTGCTTAAAGGAAATGAAGAAAAAACGACGTAGAATAGTATAAACTTTTATTAGAAATAAATTGTTTAAAAGAGTAAAAACTTGTATCAGAAAAAAATTTCTTAGAAGAAATAATTTTTTCAAAGAAAATATATATGTATATGCATACATATAAACATACATATGTATTTAAAATACAAAACAATAATAACCCTGAAGGAAACCTGGGTGCAAGTGTCTCCAAGTCACCAGTTATGTCGACTATTTCGGTGACATTGTCAACGAAGTGTCTACACTACACTACATTTGCCACTATATTTGGCCTTAACACGAACAAAATTGTATCAATAATAACTGAAAAGTACAATTTCTATAAAGGTTGAAGAAATAATAAAAAAAGATTGTTATAATTTAGTATTCGTACTAAAAGTGTAGACTACATTTACTAAAATGTACTAGTGATTCTCTGGTTCCAATGTCTACATATGTTCCCAAAGGAACTACCTAGCCAATAGTACCAACGTCAGTAGTAGATTTCCAATGACACGCACATGTTAAATGTCTATAGTAAATAACATTGTCTGGGGTATAATAAGTCACTGGTACTGGTGACTGTGTCAATAGTGAATCAGTACAGATTCAATAGTGACATTTTCTGCAGGGAAATAAATCGAATTGTGCTAATGTGTGTAACTCATAAAAATATTGGCTATAAACCCATAATTACTTTTTTAACCGATGTACGTACAAAGTACAAAATTTCTAAGATAATATTATAAAATTTGTTGATAACATTTTAGCTGTTCCAAGCCTGTTAAAAATGATGGAATCGGTTTATACAGGCCTGTTTTGAAAACGAATTTAACTCAAATTACATGTGCCTTTTAAAATCACACGTGATTTGAAATTATGCGATTTTCAGAACAGACCCGATAAGTTCAATATAAATCTTCCTACCAAATTTTATTCAAATCGGTTCTTATTTGATCATAGCTTTCACAAAAATTAACTCCTGAAAATACATAGCTTTTAAGTCTATAGCTTTCTTATAAATGTATTGGTATATAATGGTAGTGATTAACAAGTTGGACACGAGAACTTTTGTAAAAGCTACACTCTAATGGTAAAAATGTATGCGTTTATGCTTAAAATTAACCATAGACCCCATAAAAACCGCCTTCATACAACCACTTGAAGACGAAAAAATCTCATATATGTAGATGTAGATGCCTAAATAATATTCGCTACAAAGAACACTTGTATACAGTGCACTCGGGAAAACGTCAACTAATTAAAACCGCGGGCGTTGACGTTTAACAAATTGTTGACGTTTTCGAATGTAAAATTTTTAAGTAAAAAACATATGGATAATGTGCTTTTTAACGTTTTTATTGATTATAAACTAAAAAAGTCATTCAGCCTGACTAGAACCATAGAAGACAACTAGAACCAAAAGAATACATTTTAAATGAGATCATATTTTTAATTTTGCATGCACACATATGCATTTAAAAAAATCGTATCTTGCTAATTGTTGACTTTGTTACACCATATTGCTTCGCAAAAGCTACCGTACTTGTACCCTTTTCTAATAAGTCCAAAATATTTGCCTTTTCTTGTAATTAAAACAATTTCGGTTGTTTTGAGCTCATTTTGGTAAAATGATACTTACGAGAACAGAAAAGCAACTGAACATAAATTAAAAGACAATACATTCATACAGTTGTTAGTTCTTTTCTACTCTACTTATAAGGGGAATCCCCAATTTCTGAAATTATTTCATAAAATAAGTGTGTGTGTGTGTACAAAAGTGTGTATTTTAACTGCTGCTAAATTCAAAATTTTGTTTTATTCAGAGTTGACGTTTTAGAGCTTTGCGGTTGGGTTGACGTTTTAGAGTAGGCAATGTAAAAAAATGAGGGTTGACGTTTTGGGATGTTGACGTAAACGAGCGTTGACGTTTTCCCGAGTGCACTGTAAATCTTACATAATTTCATTTTGTTAGGTCCATGATTGCCCAAAAGGATATTCTCTCTAAAGTTTGCCTGCCATATGGTATCACACAAAGCAACCATTTATAACAAAACATTCTTAAACCAAAATACGGGTAGAGAAATCGCCTTGATAGTATAAGGCCAAGTGTACTTTCTTACTAATATCTAAATAAAATATTGATAATTTGTAAGACAAATTACACATTTTAACTAATAACTTCTAAAAGGAATTTATTGTATTTATTTTATATGTGGCAGCGCTATTTTAAACTAACTTCAAATAATTCCGATAAACTTCAAAAAAAATATTGTGAGAGAGAAGTGGAACTACCTTGTGTATTTGTATCATGGTATGGGCAGTCATAGACCCGGCAAAGTAAAATTATGTTTTGAGGTTGAGATTGATAAAGGAGTTGCTTGTGCTAAATATTATCTAGATATTAACAAATCTTTTTTATTTAATACATAATTTTTCATTAATAAGATTTTTTCTTGTTGTGCTAAATTCCCAATTTTTATTCTTGATAAATACACTGAAATTTATTGATGGAGGATAACCTCCATGAAATTTATTGATGGAGGAAACCTTTTCCCAAAAACTTAAGAAATGCTAAAGATAGTATGCAAATAAAACTACAGAGTGAATGAGAATTACAAACACTAAAAAGAGAGATTATCTTTTTATACATTCCCCACTACAATTGCTTGGATATTCTCCCAACATAATTTGTAGTTTAAAAAAAAAAACTAAATTAAAGATAGGTCTATATCTATACCATATACATATAAAGCCCATTCTCAAAAATCAGCTTAATTAGCCTTAAAGCCTAACCATAATATGCATAGCCTTGCTTAGCCTACTGTCAAAATTTAACAAAAAGTCTCTCAAATGTATTTAAAAAACAAAATAAAACACCATTTGATTCCTTACGGAATGTGCGATTAGATTCGCACTTAGCAAAAAGTTTCCTTAAGTTCAATATGGTTTGCCTCATATAATTAACATGTATTCGAACATTTGCTTAAGCCAACTTAAGCACATTATGGTTGGGCCTTTAGTCTGCAACATATTTTAATATTGTGGTAAATTTTAGTTGGATAAAACAACTTAAGACACGGGTCCCTCATAGATTTACTAAACTTTTAAAAAGTTTTTTTTTTCAAAATTTCCCGGAAATCCCGCAATTAATTCCTGAGAAAGCGGGAATTGAAAACTATTGAAAATCCCGAAAATTTCCGGGACAGGAAATCCCGGGAACAAACTCTAGTTGTTAGTAAATGCTTAAGGCGTACTAAAGAGTTTTCCGAGAGTGGGCTTTATATAAGGTCTCTGGTAAATTATAGACCGATCTTCACAAAAGTTGGCAAAGTGATTTCAAGTCATGTAACCCTACGACAGATCAAAATTTATTATAATAGCATTATTCGTTACGGATTCACTGTGGACCAATCTTGACGCAATTTAACAGTGTGATTCAAAGTCATATAAAATTTATTATGTTTTACATTTATTACACTGAAAGAATTTTCTTCGCAATACTAATGAATTTTGACATTAATCCCATGAACAATTGCATTAAAAAGGAACCTATGCAGCGCTTCGTTGGATCAATAAAACCTGTTTCATTTAAATCAGGAACCCGAAATAACTGTTATTATTTTTTAAATATCCAATAGGTTATGGAAAAAATAACTAAAAAAAAATTGGTCCTGTAATAATAATTATAAATTACCCAGAAAATTATAGTTCTGCCATAAACATTATGAAAGATTATTATTTATTTTTTGGTCTTTGATAACCGTCATGAAAGATTATTAATTTTTTTGGTTTTTGGTAACCATTATGAAAGATTTTTATTCTTATTGGTCTTCTATAACCATTATAAAAGATTTTTATTTTTTCTGTCTTCTATAACAGTTCGCAAATCTTAAGATATTTTTATAAAATTTCGCACACTGACTTATATTTGCACGAGGACGAACTTTTTTTTAATAATTTTGGTAAGGATCCGCAAATTTTTTGATATCTTTCTCATATTTGTAAATAGAAACCAATTATGCCACACAATCATGGTGCTGAGTTTAAATAAAATCGCTCCAGTTTTAGGCATATTTTCCCGATTTTTTTTTAAATACAAGAAATTTCGCACTAAAATTGTATTTATATACCATTGAGTAGTCAGTGCTGCTGGTGTAGTAGCTAAGATGTGGACTCTGAAACCAATAGGACCCGGATTCGATTCCTGGCTCGAGCGACCAAAAAAACATTTTTCAAAAAAGAAATAATAATTTCTTAACATCCTCAACTATCGGTTGGCTTGAGCGAACTAATGAAAGTAATTTCAAATGCAAATATTGCTAGTAATACAAATGTTAATAAAAATGATAATTTAATGAAGCTCTTTTTAGGAATGACTTTTATGAAACTGTTTCATAGATTCTATAAAATGCTTCATTATCTGACGATTTATTGTTTCTGTAAAGAGTTTCATTAATTCTATGAAGCTTTTCATAAACAGTGACTGTAACGAAACCTGTTTCATAGATTTTATTAGGAGTGTCATTGGCTGAACTCCAACGAATATTTTCATAAAACTTGTGTGAAATTCGATATGGAAGACCGAAAAAAATAAAAATCTTTTGTAATGGTTACGGAAGACCAAAAAAAATTAAAATCTTTTGTAATGGTTATGGAAGCCCATAAAAAACAAAAAAAAACTATAACGGTTATCAAAGACCAAAAAAATATTGGTTATTTGTAACAATTATTCAGAGATCAGGTTTTAAAAATTCGTGATAAGTTATTATTTCAAGATTTTTTCAAATATTGGTTATAACTGTTATGTCCCTGATTTAAATATATTTACATTAGATCTTTGAATATTATTCATTGGATGAATACTTTCAATAAAGTAAAAATTTTTTTTCTTATATTATTTTTTTTATTTATTTTTGTTTTTGTATTTAATTTTTTTTATTTTATTTTATTTTTTTTCTGTCTCTGGCGGGAATCGATCGCGCTACCTCGGTGCTGATAGACTAGCTCACTACCAGCTAGCCTACCGGGGCAGTGTAGTTTTTGGATAAAAAACGATGTTTTTTACTCAATTAAAAGCGTAAATATGAGATTAAATTGTCCATAACAACAATAACAACGTTGATTGAAAGTTTTTGTTTCATTACTATAATGACATTTTTATTGTCATAATGAAAATTTAAGTTTATGAAGGCAATTATTGAAATATGTTGCTTTTATAAAAAAATTTTTGATTTCATAAATTTAATGGCATATAACATAAGATGTATGAAATAATTAAATCTTACTTTTTATAATTAACAATTAAAAATTTTTTTAGGGAAACTATAACTTTGTATTAATTAATGAATATATGTAGTTATGTTAGTATATTGTTTTTTTATGTTCCCAATTAAAATTTTTTGTTTAACTTGGACAAACTTAAGTTTTCATATATCCAATGAAAATTTTTAACGTAATTACGAAATCCAATGAAGCGATTTTAACGAAAAGACTTCATTATAACTATGAAATTCCATTTAGACAATGAAAATTTTCATTTAACCAATGAAAATTTTTTTATGAAAATGATTCATTAAATATATGAAGCATTTTTCTTTCAGTGTACAATAACAATATTCGATACGGTTTAAGACGTACCAATGTGGTTTTTGAACGTGGGCTTTATATGGGGCCTATAGTAAGTTATGGATCGGTCCATAATTTTACGAAACTTGACAGTGTGATTTCTATTCATATATAACGAATTTGTGCAAAATCATATATCAATATGCGCATTCCGCCACTATAAATGTTAGATTTTGTAACAAAATTATCAATTTTTTAGGGTGCATGTTCCACATATGAATTCATTACTCTTATCCTACGAAACCGATTTTGCTGTATTTCAATCCCAAACTGCTTACGATAACAAGAAACACATGGACATGGCTAACTCTACTTAAAATTACGCAAGGACCCAGAATATAATATATACTTTATGGGGTCTTAGATGAATGTAAAAGAAGTTTTACACGGAATGACAAACTTAGTATGTACAAACATATATATCTTGTTGTGGAGGGTCTTAAAGTCTTATTTGTTCATACAGTTGTTTTGACTTAACTGCCTTTTGTTAACGTGCACTTTTAACTTAACTGCATAAAATTGATCATTTTTGGATCTATTCTTTTTAATTCCATACAAACTCCTTTTTTAAGTGCACTTTCTATACCTGCACATTAAAGATAAATGCACAAAATTTTTGACATTTTAAAATTATTTTCATAAAAAATTTAAGTTAGCTGCACTTTGACTTAACTGCCCAAAATACATATTTTCTGGAATTATTCTTTAAAATCCTTATATACGTGCCTTTTTGTATACCTGCATATTTTTCATATTTTTGGGCAGCTTTAAAATAATTTTATACATAACATCAAAGTTAGCTGCACACATGAAAAAATATGGTGGCCACTTTTTCACATAAATATCCAATTTCAGCTGTTTATAAAAATATATGTAAATCGCAATTACATACATATTTTGTTTTTTTCCATAAATTGTTATGTTCTTTGTGTATTCTCATTGTTTTTCTTAATGTTCCTTTTATATTATATATAAATAGATACATACATGTATAAAACTATCTATTATTTGAAATAATATTTTAATAAAATATAGGTACATTTATGTATTAATAAAATAATTTTTTTATTCTACTTTTAAATCAAACACTTTACTTTAGCTGCACTTTTGTGCAGTTAACCACAATTGTGTACCTGTACATCAAGGCAGGTAAATGCATTTAAGATACCGGCATTTTTGATTTACATGCATAAAAAATCGTGCAAAGGAGATTGTGCACCTAAGTCAAAATTACTGTATTATGTTAACCCATAACAGGGATACCATATGTGGTGATTTTCCGCCAAACGTCGCGTTTTTATAACTGGTTTGGCGTCTTAATTTTCGATTTTGCGTCATGGCGACTTATAAAATAGTTGGCGATTTTGTTGGTTATTTTTGATGAGCAATGAATTTGTTATAAGCATCGTAAGATATTTAACTTTCGTTATTTGGAAAGATTATTTTAATGATTAATTAATGATTATTTGATTAATGTTTATAGCTATTGGGATACGGCAGGTGTGTACCATTTTAAAGAAATTGCTGTGACAGCATTTATATGCCAGTTATTCCAACTGCTAATTCCTGTGTTGAAAGAGTATTTTTTTCATGAACTTTTTTACGAGTTATAATTTATATATATGAATATAAGTCGCACTTTTGTACCTTTGCACGATATATTGAATAAATTTCGTTCAGGCCTATTGCAATGCGGTGTGCATATAAGTCCCGCACCACCAAACTTGCGTTCGCTTGGAACACTCGTTGGTGGTGTCATTAAATCTTCACTGGCTATATGTAAAAGAAGCTCGTATTTTTCCTTTTGTATTTTTCACCATGAAGGTATAAAAATTTAAATATGTTCTGTGGTGCCGTTCAGACGCAAAGTTGATAATTCAGAGTTCAGTAATAATATGAAATAAATTAAGTTATGATAGTTTGTTATTTTCAATTCAATTCATATTGAAGATTTTTTTCTATTAAATTTTAAATATGTATTGTATTCGGCGAATATTATCGCAGCTTTTCGGATTCGTATTCGCGAATATTGAAAATTGATATTCGTAGTTGTATCACTAGTATGTACATACAGTACTTTTCGCTTATAGTCCACTACTATAGTTGCACAACTTTTGTGGACTATAAGCGAATTTGGACTATAACCGAATTTTTTTATAAGCCATTTTATGGACAATAAGTGAATCCTAGTATAATCCACATTTTGGACTATATAAAAATTATTTTCTTCAAAAAAAAACTCTCTTTTTAAACAAAATAAAAGTTTATTCAAAACAAACAAATAATTAAGTAATAGTTAAAACAAAAAATTATAAATTAATTCAAATGCTTTCAAAGCTTTTAATAAAAACAAAAAGGTAAATATGTAATTTAATGCTTCATAAGCTTAAATTATGAGATCATTTTAATTCTTTGAATGTAAAAATCCAACGCAACATAAGTATTAATTTCATAGACTCTGCTATAAATTGGGAAATGTTAAACGTTTTTAAAAAAATTCTGTTATTTTAGTTTGTTTTTTTTTTTTAAAGAAGTTTTTACAATAAATAATTCTATTTTTTCAATATCCATGTTTTGCTCAATTTTGTTGTCAAGACAAAATTGTCTTATAATTTCAACGGAATCTAAAACTTCTTTTACCAAAATTTGACATTTATTAAAGTTGCCAGAAAGGTAAATAAAAAACTTGTTGCCAGTTTGTTAAAAAATATCTAAAAAACAGAGTGGACTATAACCTAATTTTTTTGCATAAAGTATTAGATATGCCTGCAAAGAAAATGTGGCTTATAAACGAAAATGAACTACAAGCGAAGTGGACCTTAGAACAAATAATTTACATGAAATTCGAAAAAACCTGCAAATGAATATGACAGTGTTGGCTTATATCCGTTTTTGGACTTTAAGCGGAATGGACTATAAGCGAAAAGTACTGTATTTAAATATATATTTTTATTTAACTACAATTTATTTGTAACCCGTTAGTGGTGAATTGTTCTGTTTTGTTATGTATTATAAATATTTTTTAATGTTTTTAAAAAATGTATTTTTAGTTTGCCGATTTTTTTATATAAAAGTGCCAATAATACTGTTTTTTTTAAATATGCCGAACATCTGGCACCGCCACTGCAAACAGAAATTTTCGTTCTCTTGTTTCTTTCTATCTTAAGTTAATTTAAGCATGCAAACACACACACAATATACTGTGTACCAGTGATGGAAAATTGAGATAGTACTGACCTCCAAGTAGAAGAGTACTTTATTCAACATTTTGCACTTTTTATTGCAAAATATATTTAAGTTAAGCATGCAAACACACACACAATATACTGTGTACCAGTGATAGAAAATTGAGATAGTACTGACCACCCAGTAACAGAGTACTTTATACAACATTTTGGAACTTTTTGCAAAATATATGCAAAATATATTAAAAAAAATACATAAAACTAAAAATTAAATTCATTTTAATATAAATATTTAAATGCACATGTATAAATATGTACATATTTACTTATCATTTTATATAAGTTACACACATTTCTATGTCTACTGCCCGTAATTTCTACAAATAGATATCTAGCTGTGTATAGATATCTATTGTGAAACGAATTTTTTTACAATTTTAACACGTATTTCTTACCTTCTGGTTAACCTGTAGTGTATTTTACACCATCGATTGTTGACAGTTAATTCAGAAACTTTATAAAACTACAAATGTGGCCATATTTTAAAAGAAAACTTAAAGGAAAAAACACGTAGGCAAAATTAACGTTGAAATTACCAAAACAGTTTTACCGGATATGTAAAGATAACTGTTAGGTACGAACACGACCATGTGATTTTGGTTTTTGCAATTGAAGTGCTTTTTTGCAAAAAATTCAACCCAATTATGAAAAAAAAATCCCCTTTCTCCCATTCAAATTAAATTGTCAAAATGGGAAAAGGGAAAAACTCTTGGGGAATTTTTATTTATAACTGGGTTAAATATCTCGTACCCGAACTAAAGGGTAAACTTCCTTTAAATTTTAAATTGCTGTTAAGGTATCGCTATTTAGTTTTGATAATATTTAAAAATAAATAAAACGAAGCATGGATAATTCGTCTTTAACAAATAAAATAGTAATATCCCTAAAGAATCTAATTTTGCAAAAGTGGAAAAAATATGGTAAGAACTGATGAAATTTGGATTGAAATGTACAATTTTAAAAATTCTTTCCCCCAAACAATCCTTTTTAAAAGCTAGCAAACTTTATTATTCGTAAACTTTCTTTTTCTTATTCAAATGAAGAAGTCGAAAGAACTTTTGGACAAATTTATTATTGCATAGAAAATGCGGTATAAAACAAGAAAAGCAATGCTATATTTCTAAGCAAGGAAGCATTACAAGAAAAGAGTACATAAACTGAGGTACTGATACCGTGGTATTTTGAAAATAAAAAAGTACTGAAAATAGTACAATAGTATTAAATTTTCCATCACTGTGTACCAAAGTATATAAAAATACTTTCCTGTGTACCAGCTTGAATACTTTTTTTTATACTTTTGTTAGTATCTATTCGGTGTCCATGAACTAAGTGTTGTGTATAGCAGGCAGTTGTTTTAGTACTTTGTTTTTCTTTTTTTTTGCTTCTAAAGTATTTCCAATACCTTGTACACACAAACTTGAGTATTTAAAAAGTGTGTATTCGTACTTTTTAACAAGAAGTAAAAGTTGTGTTTTTAACAATTTGTGAACGATAACATGGAATCTGACGATGTAACTAAACTGTTTTGATTGAGAACAATACTTGTGGATATTTAAATGTTTTAAATTTCTGTTTTCTAGTTATTAACAAATCATAATAGAAGTCATGAAATCGGCCAAAGAATTCTAAGTGGCGAATTATTAGTATGCCAAAAAACTTCCAAATGCAAAGTATGGCAAGTCTTTTCCAAAATTACGAACCAAGATGGCACTGAACTTACGGAATATGCGTATTGCAAGGGTTGTAAAAAGGTTTTTAAAACCTTTAAACAATCAACTTCTAATTTACTCAAACATAAATGTTATGTTTTAAAATTCAAGAATCAAGATAGTTCAGTTTCAGAAATGGATTTTGAAAAGCCCACAATTCCAATTGCTGTTGTCGAAAATTCCGTCAATAATTTGTGCAAACTTTTTACCAAATGTATTATTAACGATTGCCGGTCATATAAGCTAATAGAAAATAAAGGCCTTAAGTTAGTCTATCGAGAGTTTTTAAGACTTGGATCAAAATTTGGATGCGACATGGATATTGATAGATTTTTACCGAAAGCGCAATGGATTGTTAAAAATGTGAACAATATATACGAGGAATATTTTCAAACGGTTAAAGCAGAAGTGAGTGCGATAAAAAAAAATGGCTTAAGCTTGACTGCTAATATATCGACTGATAACTTCTCGAAGCAGACCTATTTAGCATTAACGATACATTATTTGAGAGCTGGTGTATTAAAATATCGTCTGTTGGGATTTAGGCCAATGGATTGCGAAAAACAAAGCAGTAAGTACCTATTTTTGTTTACGAAAGAAGCATAATGGCCCTATAATTAGAACTTGGCGTTAGTTAGAGATCCAATTTAATCGAACGTAAAAATTATAGTTTTTTTTTTTATTTAATTTTTTTGGGTGCGTTCGAGCACTTTTACAGTAAGATGCAGTAAACAAGATGTATTGACTACAGGTGACCTTACCAGCCCTGCTTATAATTTTTTTAGCTTTATAATAGTTCGATGTCAAAATTTAGTTGCGGTTTTTGAAATTGTACCTTCAATGATTTTACAAAAAAAAAAGTTGCTTGAGGTTATTGTAGGAGTTGTATTTGTTGTAGTGAACAGGGGCCTAATTCTGGCAGTCGTGATCGAGTAATTTCTCGATTCGAAAGCAATTTTATTTCAATCGATACTGAACGAATCGAAATTATTTTTTTTTATTGTGAAACTCAAATTATGGTATAAACACAAGTGGGACGAACGACGAACTTCGCATAGTACGACGAATTCGTCGGCAAGAATTCGTTGCGTAAATTCGCCAAACAAGACACAATAAGTGCGTGAATTTCAGGTATTAATGAAACATGAATTTTTTTTTAATTTATAAAAATAAATACCTTGGACGCTAGATATTTTTTGTGTTCTGCATTTCGATTTAGCAAACTCAAATTAGTTTTTGGTTTTGTTTCGAATTTTGCAATTTTTCGCGAATTTCAGCCATGTTCGCGATTTGTTCCTGTAAGTTGTCTGATTCTTTACAGCTTTAACGATTTATAATAAAAAGTAGACTTTGCTATCATGCCGCTGTTAGCAAATTTTTGCGAATTTCCTAATTTAACGAATTTTTAATGAATTTTTGACATTCCTAATAGTCAAAGGGACCTTTAATCAATTTTATGAGTTCTTTGAAAAAAGAAAAATTTTCGCGAATTTTCGCTATTTTTTCATAACAATTTTTAACGAATTTTTGACTTTCCTAATAGTCAAAGGGACCTTTAATCAATTTTATGAGTTGTTTGAAAAATGAAAAATTTTCGCGAATTTTCGCTATTTTTGCAAACTTTTAAATGTTATCGGATATTTTGATATTTTTAACTGATTTAGCGATTTCAAATAAATTTTTGTGTTTGTTTCAAATTTTGCAATTTTTCGCGAATTTTAGCCATGTTCGCGATATAAGCGATTTTTATCTATAAGGGTTGTGATTCTTTACAACTTTAACGATTTTAAAACAAATATATAATACATAAATATTACGGGGCTGTTAGCAAATTTTTGCGAATTTCCGCCAATTTAGCAATTTTTACCGAATTTTTGCCATTCCTTATAGTTTGAGTGACTTTTAATTAATTTTATGGCTTGTTTGAAATATTAATAATTTTCGCGAATTTGCGCCATTTTTGCAAATTGTAGCCAAGTTTGCAATAGAACCCTGTGATTATCTACAGCTTTCACGATTTAGCTGCGGTTAGCTGTCCCCGTCCCAATTTATTCGTCGTTTGTATGCGTAAGAAATAGAAATAAACCTATCGCAGTGTTCGTTACGCTGCACAGTGGCGCCATTTGAGTTTTTTCGTTGCGAAAATCATATCTTTTGAACAGAAGAAGATAATTGAACAGTTTAAACAGCATATGATAGATAACTGTTCAGCCTATTAAATGAGCGTTTGGAAAGGGTGCTACGCTTTGTAGGGGCCTACTTATGGGTTATCAAAGTCAAAACTAGTAGAAAAATCAATTTTATGGTAACTAAAAAAAAATTATTTTTACATTTTTAGATTGTTTTTATTTTTTTTCTTTAGGGTTTTATGTTTTAAATTATTACCCAACAAATTAAAAAAAAAATTATTTTTTTTCTTAAATTTTTTTTTTCAATTTTCTGTAAAATATTCATCACAATTCGTAAGAGAAGGAAGGTATATCTAAAAGACTAACCATTTCTAAACTATAATTATTTTCTAACTGTATTCGTGACTTCACATGCCGCAGGGAAGAAATAAGTGGATCGGAAGATGCTGCCAACATGTTGAAGAGGTCCTCATTTTGCCTTACCCTTGATGCTTTAAATGTGTTCTGCAATCTATATTTTTTATAAAATTTGTTAAGAGACTCCTGTGCTTCTTCAGAAAGCTCTCCAATTGGCAAAAACTGGTACTCAATTATATCTTTGCCATGAGCCAATATTTTATGGACGGTCGGGGTCAACTTCTTCTGTGAATACATTTCTGCTAAAAGAGATGGATGCAGTTTTCGGCGCATATTCTCCATATTTTGTAGAATTGACATTTTCTTTGCAGTTTAAAACATCCAAGATCGTTCCCAATCTTTTCACGATTTGATTGTCAATTCCAGTGATTCTTGTTACTGCCTCATCATTTTCAAAAAATCTCCTAGAAGTGTTTCCATCGTTTGAGTTACCGTATCCGTGCTTGCGACAGTCTACTGTCCAATATATCCAGGATGGTGTCTTCATTAAGCCAGTCCTCGTATTTGGAGTTGAAGTTCTGAATGGTTCGATTAGATTTCACCCATTTTGCCTTAATATTTGCATATATCAGATACAAATTATTTTTTATAATTTCGCTTCTCTCAATATTTCCGTGTAAGCTATCAAGTTCTTCTAAAGCAGCTTCCGTGAAAAAATTTGGTGTGGTTGACTTTCTAAACAGTTCAAATAATTTAAAATTGTTCAACGCCATGTTTTCAGTACTTAAATTGTTTAATGGTTTCAGTAATTGTTGAGTCAACTTTCACTCGTAGACTAATCCAGGCATTATGCTTATTTTGCAATATATAGGCTTATGCTACCATGCCTAAAAACTTACCTGTTCCCTGCATACATATGGATTTAGGCTGAATAATGCATTTTCATATTATGCACGTGTCCAAATAAGATTTGTGCCTACCTGTAGGGACCATAAGTCAATATTGTTCTTGACCATTTGTACGCCAAAGTATTGTTTAAGTGAGGTACGTACCTGCTAATTTCAATGAGTAGTTTTTTTCAAACTATTAGATCAAACTACTGTCAGTCAAAACATATAAGGGATGGACGCCATACAATTTCTGCAACCATGTCTTTTTAACCTTTTTTACCTCGAGAAGCCAAACGGGCACGTACGGGCAGATAAAATTTTTGAATTATGTAAAGAAATAATCAATGAACAGGTTTTGCAAATATGGCAAATATAGAAAAATATAGATTTTTTTTATTTTCCGTCAAAGTTGAAAAATAGTGAAAAAACGGATAGTTTTTAAATAGTGATTTACCAGGAGAAACACAAAGCAAACAGTTAATTTTTTTTTATCATTATACATTTAATAAATACATCAATCAATACAAACAAAAAATAAGGCGATTCGTTACCTATTTTTCGTGATATTACACCTGAAATCGCAAAAAATTTACTAAACCGAAAGTCGGTCAACTTTGAACGGCTATATCTTCTAAACTAAAAATGTGATATTATTAAGAGTGGCAGATTTGAAATCGTTGAAAAGTTTCCTATAACATGGGTTTATTCAAAACTTCGTCGGCGCTCATGAAAATTTTGATTTTTGCAACCTCGTTTGCTCTACGGGCGCTACTGTGCGCTGGACGAATTTCGGTATACGCAATGATTGTGTGTATTTTCATACATACCAATGTGTTCTATTTCTGACGACAAATTATTCGCAACGAAAATTCGTCCCAGTTGTGTTTTTAGCATTAATGCTTTACAACCCTGAAAAATAATTCCGATTCGTTTAGTAATGACTGAAATAATTAATTGCTTTTGAATCGAGAAAGTATTCGACAAGGCGAATTCTTGTAAACGGTGGTGTCGATACTACAACAAGTAACAACACCAAAAACACAACAATGTTTTTTTTTGTTACTTTCGTTGATCCATATGTCAAAATCACAAGAAACTTTTGACATTACTCTCTCTAATTAAGAAAAAAAGTAGCACAGCTGTGTTTTTAACACCACCTGAAAAATGAATTCGCCTTGGTACTCAATCACGACTGCCAGAATCAGGCCCCAGATTCTATTTGTATATTTTTTCTTTAAAATAATAATATTTTATTTTTAAGGAACTGTGGGGATTCTTGGAGATAAGAAAATACCTATTTTAGGAATTTTTGAAGATAAAAAATTGCAAATTAGGGAAAAGCAATAAAATAAAACTGGGAAACAGGTCTGACAGGTAATTTTTTCCTCCCCAATTAAAAAAAAAAAATTCCCCAAAAATCATCCGATAAAAGAAAAAAATCCTCAAAATAAGCCCCTGTAAAAAATATGTACATACACCATTTTTAACGGATAAGTTAAATATTTATTTGAGTTTTACTTGTACTAAGTTCTACAAGAGATAATTTTTATCGTAAGAATATATATATATACATATATATGTATATACAATATATACAGTCCAACTTCCATATAATGAATCTGCATGGAACGATAAAAAAAACATAATTTTTAAGAAACTTCATTATACAGAATACATTTTATTTGCACTTTTGTTAAAAAAAAAAACAAGCAGTTCTAATAGTTTGGAATACACTCCCAGGTGCAGCGGTTATCCATTTGATCATTGCTTTATTAATTTCCCTAAAATTGCTAAATTGCTTGCATTCTACTTTTTAAGAATTAAGTTTGCTTTAGCCAACTGTAAATGTAATGTAATGCAATGTAACATACCGTTACGTACTGTATTTTCTGTAATTGCACGGAATGAATGGTTTACTAAATCACCGGAAATTTTACATGATCTCGTCCAAGCCAAAAATTACTTATTCTATTCTTAAAACAAAATATTTCTTTATTTAAGAAAATTTTACTTAAAACGAACGAAATATAGAAAAAATATTTAGATTATGGATTTTCTTGTTTATGAAACGAAATTGATTACTTTAAAAAATAAACTTCTTTACGTGTGTTAATAAATATCTAACAATTTTGAGTCTTTTGAATAAAAAATTTTACTGCACAAATCAATTTGAAAAATGCTCGCATTTCTTGATCAAGTAATAACTGGCACATAATTGGTCTAAGGCATTATTTATTACTGGGCTAGTCCTAAAAAATTTTAAAATTTGACAGAAACTAAAAAAGTGATTTCTTCGCCTTGTTTTCACTATTCAACTTTTCAATCGACTTTTCTTTACCCAATCGTCCCCAAACTTCATATTAAATGTTTTTACATACAAAGGAACCAAATTAGCCCATTCATTTACTTGAGAGTTCACTTTAATTTTTGGAACCCCCTAATATACATGAACTTGTCTAGGAAAATACAAATTTTAGACTCATATAGGTACATAATCGAATTATTGGCAGATTAGCTACAAACTTTTCAGCTATTTTTTACACATTCGCTACTCCCTTCTTTAAGAAGGGAGAAATGAAGTTGTTCGGTTTTATTAATTTCTATTTTCAGTGACCGTTCTTACTCCCTTCTTTGGGAAGGGATGGAAGTTGATATTAAAGGCAGTGTATTAGAGCTTGTTCCCAATGACAACCTGTGTAAAAAAATAAATAAGTATGGAATGCGCGAGAAGGGCTTGTGACTTCGAAATAAGGCCTTCTATTAGGCCTCTTTACTCATTATAGGTACCGATGGGAATTCTTAATAAATATCTATAAAAGCAAGTATAAATACATATTTAAAGTACAAATCGTTTATTTTCTACTTTCTGGTGGTAAATACTAGGTACGTAGTGGTATAGGTATATGTACATATTTATTTGCCTGTTAATATTGTATAATGCAGGCAGCTACAGTACCTATTGTACACGATATATTAAAAGCAAGAGAAAAAAACAAAAGCAGTTGCCAACAGAGACTTTAGTTCTCTTGTTCCGTACTCTCTTATATACTCAAGCATGCAAACACACACGCACAATATACTGTGTACCAGTTTGATTATTTTTAAGGTGGTTAGTATCTATTCGGTAGTCGGGAAGTAAGCGTTAAATACAGCAAGCAGTTGTTTTCGTACTTTGCTATTTTTTTTATGTATTTGCTTTCAAAGTATTGTAAAATACTATAAATGTGCATACAAATTTTAGTATTTATGTATGTATTGTGTATTTGTATGTACTTTTAAACAAGAAATAAAAGTTGTGTTATTTTTAATAATTTGGACAATTTGTGAAACATGGAACCAGAAGATGTAACTAAATTGTGTTGATTGCGAACAATGCTTGTAAGATATTTTAATGTCTAATATTTTTGATATTCTAGGGACTCACAAATAGTTATGAAGTCGGTCAAAGAATTCTAAGAGGCGAATTATTGGTGTTTTCCAAAATGGGCAAAAGCAAAGTATGGCAAGTCTTTGATAAAATAATGAATCGAGACGGCACTGAACTTACAGAATATGCGTTTTGCAAGGGTTGCAAAAAAGTTTTTAAAACCCCTAAACTATCAACTGCTAATCTACTTAAGCATAAATGTTATGTTTTAAAATTCGTATATCTTAATGATAGTTCAGTTTCAGAGACGGAGGTCGAAAAGCCCACAACTGCAGTAACTTTTCTCGTCAGTAATTTATGCAAACTTTTAACTAAATGGATAATAAACGACTGCCGGCCATATGAGCTGATAAAAAATAACGACCTTAAGTTAGTTTGTTTAGAGCTTCTAAGACTTGGATCAAAATTTGGTTCTCACATGGACATTGATAGATTATTACCGAAAACGCAATGGATTGTCCAAAATGTAATAAATATCTACGAAAAATGTTTTCAAGCGGTTAAAGCGGAAATAGCTGCGATAAAAGAAAATGGTTTTAGCTTGACTGTTAATATATGGACTGATAACTTTACGAAGCAAAGCTATTTAGCATTGACGATACATTATTTGAGAGCTGGTGTATTAAAATATCGTCTGTTAGGCTTTAGAGCAATGGATGGCGAAAAACATAGCAGTAAGTATTTTTGTTTACAAAAAAAAGCATAACGGCCCTATAGTTAGAACTTGGCGTTAATTAAAGGTAAAATTTTATGGCGAACTTATCTTTAATGTAGAACGAGTAAGCAGGCTAACATTAAATTGTTTTAAATTATTATTATTGTAGGACATTTCGGGAAGAGTGAATGAAATATATTCGATGGTTAGAAAAGGGTTTGTAAAGCAAAATTTGTACTCCATGCAAAATATCAATAACTTTCTTATATTAAAACACATGCTTTACAGAAATATTCCCATATATTTTAAGAGTTGTAACAGAAATTCTATTCCACCTAATTAAAACAAGAGAACGACTGGACTACACGGTCGTACAGTTTTCAATTTGATACAAACAAAAGATTTATTGAAGTCACCACATTCGTGTTGCGTTAATTTTAAAATAACAGAAAATTTATTGTTTAAAATTATTTTATAAATACCTTTTTATACCCTTCACCACAGGTGGAAAAGTGTATATATAAGTTTGTCATTCCGTTTGTAATTTCTACAATATTGATCTTAGACCCTATAAAGTATATATATTCTGGGTCCTTATGAGGAGAGAAGTTGATTTAATATCCGTCCGTCCGTACGTCTTACGTTTGATATGTGTTTTCCGGAGACTCCAGACATGATAGCGGCTAGGTTGTTTTACATTTATGTCACATATAGTCCACCATTTCTTGCTATTGAAATTCATTCAGATCGGTCCAACAATGGCTGAGATATGACCAAAAAACCACGATTGCCTCTAATTTTTCCAAAAAAAATCCCTTGTGGTTGTTGTATTTTTATTACTTTTTTCTGTATATCTGGAGAACGGCAAGAGCCAAAGTTTTCAAATTAAGTACAAACATTTAGGTTATAAATACACACCATCCCACAAAATGTGGGCGGGATTGGAGAAGTGGGCGTGGTACCTCCCATACAAAAAGTATTAAAAATTGTATAAAAACCTTAATTTTTTGACTGTAAAATGACCTATGGTTACGCTTTATAGATCGGAAATTTTTAATAGAAAATATTTTCTAAAAAACTTGGGAAAATCGGTTCAGATACGAAAAAGTTATGACCAAAATATTAATTTTTTTTTGAAAAATACCCATTTTCGGGAACCATAGATCTTCCCGAGTCCAAGTTTTATAACCTAAATAACACGTCGGTAAATAAATCTGTCAACTCGGTTAAGAAATAGCAGAGTTATGACTAAAATACTGAAATCCCAAAAATTACTCTTTTTTATAATTAAGTTTGTTTTTTATACCCTTCACCGAAGGTCCTACACCCTATAAAGTAGCATAATTCCCAATATGATTTTCGTTATCACCCTTCTTTATTATTTCATATATTTAACGAAATAATTTTAACAAATAGAAACTATTAATTTTTGTGTTTTTTTTACTACTTAAAAACTCGCCAAAAGAGATAAATCTACGGTATGATAACAGTGCCTTTACAAAAAGAAAACAAACAAAAAACTGTGTTGAGTTGTAATGATATTTAAACAGCGTTTCTTCATGGTTCAGTTGTCTAGGGGGTGTGTTAAGTTAGAACCTGTGAGTTCCCTAGTTCGAATCTTGGTTTTTTTAAATGAAATTTTTTTTTAATATTTTTATGTTCTAAAAACTTTTTAAATTTCATTTATAATGAAGTTTTAAGTATTGTAAATATGTATGTATATGTAAAAATTATTTGGTTGCTCTGTATTCTGCTCGCACAATGGTGAAGGGTATATAAGATTCGACACAGCCGAATATAGCACTCTTACTTGTTAATATGTAACATCACTAGAACTGTAATGACTATGTAAATTTATTTATGCATGAAATACATATTTATTTATTATTTATTATATACGTTTTTGTTAAGTTTCGTTCTAAATAAATATTAACAAATAAGAAATTATAGTCGGCCAAGCCCGACCATATGATACCCTACACCACAGTATTTAAACACACATCATGCTTATGTGTCCATATAAATATGGATTTATGTATGTTTATAAACTTCATTAAAATCGGTTTGAAAGTTTGTGAGAGGCAGAAATTGCCCCCTACCTCACCATGTGGTCCTATTTTTGAAAAACTGTATAGCTTATGTGTCCATATAGATATGGATCTATTAATGTTTTAAATTTCATTAAAATCGGTTTGAGAGGCAATAGGACCACGAGGGGAGATAGGGGCAATTATCTCCCCTCGTGGTCCTATTTTTTTAAAAAATGCATACATTTTGTGTCCATATAAATATGGTTCTATCTATGTAGTACATACATACATATATGATACATATTTAATTTTATTTTATTAACAAACCAACAAGAACTTTCAAACAAATAAAAAAGCTACCACAACAGCTGTTTTCGCAGTTGTCAAGTAAGAACAATCGTGTGACTGTGCTGCGGCAATTGTTGTAACCATTTCGCTTTGTACCAACTAGCGGCAATTAAATTTGTTTAAAACAGGGCAATCGTGTGATTTCAGAATATTTTATTGGTCCAATTTCATTATTGTGCGTCAATAAAGCACAATAAAAATTGTGTCATATTGGTGCATTTGCGGCAATCGTGTGATCCCAGCTTTACACACATCAGCACAAATGCATAATAGCCTCTCCACTATTGTGGTGTGGGTATAAAAACTAACCGAAACTCTTGTGGATATATGTGATTTTGCCTCTCTTTCTAACTAATAAATTCCACTCGACTACGGAACATATATCTGTACTGCTTACTCAGCTGCTTTTAATTAGTCAATGATAACCTATATAATAGTTAACGCTAACTAGTAAGTCATAACGTAAATATTGGTTAGCACTAACTAGTTATTCATAACGCAAATATCGGTTAGTACTAACCTTTATAAAATAATAAATTTTTTTCTTTTTAAATTAAATTAAATAGTCAGGAAATTAGACTTCAGAAAAGTAAATACCACGTACCATTATTTTTGTGGAAGCTCTATAACGTTCCACTTCTTGCATGGATCTGGAAATGGAGGTAAACGTACGTGTGACTAATTAATTAATTGTAGATCTCGAAAAGACATTTTATTTTGTTAAAAACTTGTGTCCAAAAAATCAAAGACATACTTGAAAAGTCATCAGGATTTTTAATAATATTATTTCTTCCTTTATTACCACCACCAAATCTAAAACAATTATCCTGGCCAAAGCCACCACCCGAATGACCGCTAGCTGTTGAACGAACACTTTTTTCATAACGACTGCTTCGCACATGATCTCTGATGAATTTACCAACACGTCCTATGAAGCCGCCATCAGTACGCCCTCCTTTACCACTAGCATTCTGATTACAGCTTTTTGGCGGTGTCACTTTTTTTTATAGAAATTTTTTATCTCACCACTTTCGTTACGAATTATATACATAATTGATTTAATTGATTTTTTTCTTTAATAAATAAATATTAAATTTAAGAAATTCACAAATTTTTACACGCGTGACGCGTATGACAAAAATATATTAATATATTGTCATTATTTGGGAAATGTTAGTTGTACCATTCTAACATATATGTTAGAGTGGAACAACTAATGTAAAATTGCTGCAAGTGTGTTAGTAATTTTTTTAGTTTTGGTTATGCATATCTTGTAGGGAAGTATCTTTCTTCAATTCCCTTTTAAAACTGCCCGTTTGTTTCACTCAGAGTGTGTGATCAGTGATGGGATCTGAAAATTTTCATTTTGTGCCAAAATGTAACGGAAATGGCCCAAATTGACGGAAAATCCATTTATTTTAGAAATAAAACTCTGAAAGTTTAGTTTAAATTTGGCTTTTTGAATGGATATTTATTATATTTTATAATTAATAGATGCTTTTAAGGTAAAAATGGTTTTAACACTTTCATTTTTAAATGTTATAAGAAGTTTTAACAATTCATTAAGATTATGTGCTGTTTTCACAACACAAGTAGTTGAACGTGTAGTAAAATTTATAGAAAAAGCACACAGTTTTTGGAGTGCACATTAGTTTAAAAAAATTTAAAATTCGGTAAAAGCCGCCATTTTTTTCTTTGTTTTCTAAAATGCCTCCCTAAGCCAATATCAATCTCGTTCGAAAGTCGGAAAGCTACGCGCAATTTCAGGTTAAATATTCAATATTCCTGCAAAACTCCCCATATTGCTTGGCAGTTCACTTTCATAACACTGTTTTAGTCGATTTTTTAAGAATTGTGTTTTATTACTATAGCATACTTTGGAAGACTACAGATATATTGAAAAGTAAATAATTATTGGATATGGGCATTTCCATGTCATTACAGATGGATGTCTGTAAATTACAGTGTAAAAGCGGACATTTTTCAAAGCAGCGTTGACTTTGAAAATTTTTAAAGAAGGATTTCCAAAAATAAATTGTATTTTTAAAGTAAAATTATCTACCAGTAGGGTACCCAAATTCGGAAAAGTACACCGAGTAAGCTCATACGCTGAAATGCCATAACTAAATATACCTAACTTTCATGTTTAATAAAACCCAAATAATAGAAATAAAAAATAGATATAAAACCTCTATATTCACCTTAAAACCGCTAAATTGTCGTTATTTATTAACAATAGGGGCAAACTTTACTATTAAACGCGCTATCAAAATCACTTTTTTTTAATTACAAATCGTTGACGCCACGCTATTTCAATGATACAGACAAATTTTACGGGCATGATAACTTTTGACAGATAGTAAACGCTTTCCGCTCTTATTGCTGTTGGTTATTATAATGTCAAAAAGTAGCATGAACTTATTTCAAAAAACATACAAAGAGGGCCTCTAAAAAAGCTTAAATTGCCACAATAGGGTACGCTGACTACATCTTTACTTTAAACCTCCGCCTTACATATGTTTAGGGTTACACAAACATACCTCCCAGACAAGCCATCGCCAAAGCATTTTTTTATAAGTTCTTGAAATTAAGATATATATTTCTTAAATTATTAAAAATATTTTTTATAAATCCAAAAAAATAAATTTGTTCTGAATCGCTAAAATTCACCAAAAATGTATTTAATGAAACATTACATTATATCTATGAATATTATTCATTGGATGAATAAATATATTTTTATTAGATTCAATGATTTTATTTCATACTATTCATGAAAATATTCATTAATTTGATGATAAATATACAAGATTTTAATGACACAATTTCATTATCAATAATATTTTGTATCACTATTTTAATGAAGACTTTGAATTTTTTTTTTATTAATTCCCTAAGCTAATCCCGCGAAGGTTTACGCTTGTCTGCAGGAACCAGAGTCTCTGGCGGGAATCGATCCCGCAACCCCGGCGCTGATAGACTAGCTCACTACCAGCTAGCCTACCGGGGCAGTGTAGTTTTTAAATAAAGAAACTATTTTTTTTGCCACTACTCAATTAAGAGCGTAAATATTAGATTAAATTGTCCATAACAACAATAACAACGTTGAGAGAACAAGTTTTTTCGTATACATCATTTGGTTGACAACAGTTTAAAATAAGGGTGGGTTTTTTTATGCGAGAACATTTGTTTGTTCATTACTTTTAACATACTATTTGTAGGTAGGTATGTACATATTAAAGAAAACTAAAAACATACATATTTATGAATTGAAACTTTTTGTTTCATTATTATAATGACATTTTTCATTGTCATAAAGAAAATTTAAATTTATGAAGGCATGCTTTTTCGAAATATTTATATACTTTTAATTATTGAGACTATAGAGTTATTTGAATGTTAAAAATAATTTTTTTTTTAATTATTGAATTATGTTGCTTTTATAAAAAAATTTTGATTTCATAAATTAAATGGCATATTACATTAGATGTATGAAATAATTATATCTTACATTTTTTAATTAACAATTAAACATTTTTTTAAGTAAACTATAATTTTGTATTAATTTATGAATATAGTTATGTTTGGATATTGTTTTTATATTTTCCCAATTAAATATTTTTTGTTTAACTTGGACAAACTTAAGTTTTCATATATCCAATGAAAATTTTTAACGTACAAATTACGAAATCCAATGAAGCGATTTTAACGAAAATACTTCATTATAACTATGAAATTCCATTTAGACAATGAACATTGTCATTTAACCAATGAAAATTTTTTTATGAAAATGATTCATTAAATATATGAAGCATTTTTCTTCCAGTGTATTTTTATATAAAAACCGTTAGCACTAGTACCCCTTGTTCTAGTTATTGTACAATTAACTCTTAATTTCCTGCAGGGTCATTTTACGTATATATGTATGTAAATACTTATCATCAAATACTGAGAATTTGTAAGGGTTAAAAATCTATTCTGAGCCGATTTTATTATTTCAAGTAGCCTTCTTAATAATACCTACATACTATGTTTATTTGCTCTTCTTTTTTTCTTAATCTAAACAAAAAAAAAATTATTTTTCTATTACTAGGTCAAAATATTTCCGCTACTGTTCAACAAATTTTACACGACTTTGATTGCCAACTTTCCAGTTCAATTATAATAGTTACCGATGGTAGCAGTGAAACTACTGAAGCCTTTCAAAATTGTCAAAATATACCATGTATAACCCAGTTGCTCAATAGTGCTATACAAAATTCACTAGAGGAAGTTCCCGAGGTTGCACAACTTATAAGTTCATGTATAAAATTAGTCAATTTTATAAAGAAAAAACCTCTTGATAACTCTTTAAGTGAGTTATTGCCAAACTATTGTCCTAGTCGTTGGAATACAATGTACAAAATGTTAAGTGCTATAGAAAATAACTGGACTGAAATCGAAACAACTCTTCGAAATGAAAATGAAACGGAACAAATGTCATCAATCGATATAACATATTTAAAAGCTTTAACAAAAACTCTTCAGCCATTTGAAGATGCCATAGAAACTCTTGAGGAAGACAATAATCCTACGTTACATTTGGTTATAGCTTATTTGCATGAGCTTAAGAAGTCATGTGATATAAATGAATTTCAAAATGATGATTTTGATTTCGTAGAAGGTTTAAAAGAACATTTACGTTTCAATTTGGAAAAAATAGCTGATGAAAACGTTACAAATCTTCATAAACTAGCCCTTTTCCTTTTTCCCCCAACCAACAAACTCCTGCAATTTAACAACAAGGAAAAACAATGTATCGAATCCGAGTGCATACGTTTAATGAAATTGTTTAATACTGAAATAAAACCGTTTGTTAAGCAAGAACCTGACTCTCAAACCAAACCGAAATGTAAACGTATAAAATTACTATCAGATTTTGTAGAATCTAAAACTAGTCAAGATCTCGATGAACTTATTGCCCAGGAAATACAATATTATAAAAACACTCGCGTTGTGAATAGCGCAGACTTTGATGTTTTCAGCTGGTGGGAAATACAGAAAGATAACTTTCCGCTGCTTTACAAATTAGGCTGTACCGTAGTGTCGACACCAGCATCTTGTGCTGCTTCGAGAAAAATTTTTGCGTCTGCCGGTAATTTGCTGTGGGAAAAATCTGAGCAGGCCTCTAAAGAGACAAATGTAGAACAAATTATGTTCATTAACACAAATGGTGAAAGTGCTGAACTTGATAGTCATTTTTCAGCTTAGAAAAATGTTAAAAATTAATTTTATAAATAAGCTGTAAATATTAAAATTAGTTGTAAAAATAAAAAAGTAAAGTAGCTTTTAAGTGTGACTATAAGTAAAGTAAAATGACTTTAATGATCTTTGTACATAAATAAAAATAAATTTTAAAATATACGAATAGATTCCAAAGATTTTTTTTTTTTTTTTTAGAAATGAATCATATCCAGGCAGTAATTTCATAAATGAAATTAATACCTATTGCTTAGGAATTTTTTTTTATTTTAAATATTTACTTTTGGGGTTAATTTACGAAATTCGATATCGAGCGAAATTCTGATTAAATTTTATTGTAATTTTGGTTTATATCGAATGCCATAATTTGAAATTTTTTACTTAACTTCACTTTTTGGCATTTGCTGAGCGTAATCTTTTATGGAATATATTCAGAAGGAAAATTATAATAGCCCTTTAAAATGTATTTTTTTTTAGTACAGCTTATGAAACGTAAGTTTAAGATTAACAACAACTAAATTGACGAGACAAACAGCCCAATCATAAATACAAATTTTCCGGGAGTTTTCGCCCTTCTTCCATTTTTTCTATGTAAATTTCAATTGTAAAAATCAAAAAAGGAATTAAACTCCCGGGGAATTTGTTTTCATAATTGGGCTGAAAGCGATTGCTTATAAACTAACACAGAGATTTAAAAGAAATCCTGTTCAGCTAAAACAGACGTGCCTGAACCAGCATCAAGTTGAGCAAAAAAACACAATCTCAGTTATAGAGCTGCAATATTTAGAGGAATTTATGGCAGTATTGTAATCAATTGCTACAGCTTTCGTTGTTATTATTAAAAACTTCTGCCTACCTTCATGTCAGTAAGTACCAGTAAGCACTAGAATTGGATAATTTTTTTCTGTCAAACAGGGCAACTGGTTTTTTAACCTAATTTGGAATACGCTGAATCCAGTGGCGACTTTATTGTGTAACTGGGTTATATCTTTTTTAAGGTTAGCTCTTGTTTTCGAGATATACTATTCTATTGAAAATGGAGTAGGCTGCACAACATATATTCGCTTAACTCAAAAAATTTTGAATTTGTGTTTAAAACGGCATGCCGCGACATGTGAATAAAGTGTCTACAGTTTTTTTATTTGCTTTGATGAGAATGAAGTTCCTATTTGCCGCCAAAGCACTATTATTCGTCAACGGAATAATTGTTTTTATTAATATAGCATTTTTTCATTTGTGCTACAATAAATATGCAGTACATTAATCATTTAAATAGTAGATAAGAAACTCCATTTTTTATATTTTATGTTTCATTAACGACGTCTTTTTTAGAAAAGTATCAAAAGTGTAGACTAGAATTACTAAAATGCACTAGTGAGTCTCTGGTGACAATGTCTACATATGGTCCCAAAAGAACCACCTACTCAGTAGTGACAACGTCAGTAGTAGATTTCCAATGACACGCACATGGTAAATGTCTATAGTAAAAAAGCATTGTCGGGGGTATAATAAGTCACTAGTACTGGTGACAGTGTCAGTAGTGAATCAATACTGATTCACTAGTGACATTTCCTGCAGGGTATTGACACAAACAAAAACACACTTACACACAAATACATATTTTTTTTAAGTTTTAACTATAATTGTTATAAAAAGGAAAATGAAATCAATTTAAAAACCGTGAAAGAGAAATCATACAAGCTCCATCGACAACAGATCTGAGGTCGCCGGAACGAGTATATTGGTGAGTCAAATAAATAAGATAATTTAAATATATTTTTCTTTTTTGTACGATAAAAAGGTACAGGTGCATCGATTTGAAATTTTAATAATTTTATTCTTTTATTTTGTTCATAATCGCAATATAAATTAATAAAATACACTTTGTTAAGGGATGAATTGATTATGATTTCAAATATAAATGTACCATAAATTGTGTTAAAATTTAAAAAAAAAACAAAAAAAAAAAAAGAAAACAAGTTAGAGTGCTATATTCGGCTGTGCCGAATCTTTGATACCCTCCACCGACAGTTCGAATGTTTAAGGAGTAATATCGGTATGATGTCTTTTTATTATTATTATCTTAAACTGTGACGATTTGTTATTAATTATGGTTTTAGGAGACTAAACTGTTTTCCGGGAGTAGGGCATATATGGGGCCTAGGGTAAATTATGTACCGATCTTCACGAAATTTTACAGTGTCATTTCTAGTCGAATAAAACGGACTTGTGCAAAATATTATGTCATTTCGTGCATTTTTGCATCATTTATGTTAGTTTTTATAAAAAAATTATCAAGTTTTTGAAGGTGGTGGTTCCACATTTTGATTCATAGCTCTGGTCCTACTGAACCGATTTTGCTGAAATTCAATCCCAAACTGCTTAGGATAACTACAAGCAATTTGACACCTAGTTTGTTTATTTCTTTTGAGTTTTTCGAAAGTGAGCGTGTTTTCAACAGACGGACAGACAGACGGACATGGCTAAATCGACTTAGAATTACTCAAGCAGACAGAATATATATACTTTATGGGGTCTGAGATGAATAATAAAAAAGTTTCACACGGAATGACAAACTTAGTATACCCTCTTCACAACTAATTGTGGTGGAGGGTATAAAAAAACTACATTAATAAACAGTCACTTGACTCAAATTATTTTGTTCTATTTTGTTTAACAATTGATTTTTTTTTTATAATTGTTAATTTTTTTTTTTTATATTAATTACAAAAATTAAAAAAACATTTTTCTTCATATAGGTATAAAATAAATACTATGTAAATAGAACATGCCTTTGTAAATATTTTTTTTTTATCATTTCACGAAACATTTAGCTACCGGAAGTTAGGATTTTAGTGGGCTATTCAGGACATTATAATGAGTAGCATAGGACTTGGGCGGGTACAATGAAAGGAAATAAGCAACATCTCACATTTTCCTTTTTATAAAACTTTCCTTTACATTTCAACAAATTAAAATTTGTATCTATAGTATTGAAAGCTACCTAAATTTTTATTTCATTGTGACGAGGTGTTCGTATTCGGAAGAATTAAAAGAATCACCCCAATTTCCGTAGAGCTTAGCCGGCATTATAGGTAGCGTATGTTCTGCTGAATATGAATTTTAATACAAGAATCGTTACAAGCACTGTTAAAAGCGAAAAACAATTTTCTTGAAGATTTTTATTATCTTCATCAGCCATTTGAACATACATACATACTTTCAAATACTGACCATACATATTAATGCCTCAAATTTCATACATAAAAATACTAGAATATAAGTAATATTTTTTCTTCTTATTGAATATAACGAATTTTTAAACAAATTCAAAGCTCATCAAAAATAGCGAACAAAATCGCCAACTATTTTTTTAAATCGCCATGTCGCCAAATCAAAAATTAGGTCGCCAAACAAGTTTGAAAATCGCCACGTTTGGCGAGAAATCGCCACATCTGACAATCCTGCTTAATACACATTTCAAACTTGTTTTATTATGAATACAGCAGTAAATATTTAAAGTATGTCTTTGCATACGGTATACCAAAAAGGCACAAACACATAAAGTAATCCATTGTATACAACGTACTTAAAATTTAAGCAAAAAAAAAATTTCAAACATGAATATTGTACATGTAGTAATTACTGAGTTAACTCATTCTATGAATAAAAATTTTGTTTCTTATTTGCTTTTATCTCTCTCTTTCTCTCTTCTCTTTGTACCTATCTCACTTTGTTACGAGAGTGGTGCAATAAAATCAGGTAAATTAGCTCGTACTTTAAAACAAAACGTAGCTCTAATAAAATATCTTAAAAGCTGTAATTAATGCTATGTTCATAATTGGGTTTTTAAACGCGTTTCAGCAAAATGTTGATTAAGTTAAATAAAGCCGTTCACATTACATTTGAGATGATTAATATGACAGCTGATTAAGAAAAAAAACACAACAAACAAATTTACATTTCTTTAAAGTCTTAAAAATTGATAAAAAAAAAAATACTTTAATAAAGTTATCAAAAGATTATTTTAATTATTTTAATGATAAAATTGTAAAAATTTATTAACTATTTAAGGAAAAAAATAAAAACATTAAGCAGAAATCGTCGTCTGTTGTAGACGTTCAGGTTGGACGATTCTACATTATACTCAGTTTGAAGTATGTTCAGTGGACTATATGTGATTAATGAAGTGATTTAGTTGTAATCATGTCAATTTAAAGTGATTAACAAATCACTTCAATGTATGGGTAATCATCTCGATTTTGATGTGATTAGAGCTTAATCACGTTCGAGTTGCTTAAACTCGGTTAAGAACCCACGTGTGAACATAGTATGTATTACATAAGGTTTATAATTTACATGTTCACTTGTTGGCACGTAACGTAAATTTTTCCCTTCATTTTCAATAATAAATTTGTGTATTTTTTATTTTTTGTATTATTTATTTACTATTATAATTTATATTGCTTAAAATTTGAATTAATTTTTGACGCCACAAAAACAGCTGATCACAGAACATCAGCAAATCGTTCTTAATCAAAAATGTCAAATGCACTCTACACAGAGAAATAACAGATGATATTGTTTGGGAGGGTTCAGACAAAATGTACAAATTGAACAGGTGAAAAAGTGGCAATCCACATGACAAATACATATAATGTGAACATAGCTTAAATATACATATCGCGCTTGTTCAACAGTAGTGTATTAGTTCAAAATTTTTATTTTTCACTTTTTGGAAAAAAAACGACACGCAATATTCATTTCTAACTGCTGTAAAAATATCGTAGCAAAATACTTTTTGGCAATGAAACGGTTGGTTTAAAAATTAAATGTTTATTCTGAGTAATATTTTCTGTTAAATAAAATGGATTGCCGTATTTAGTTTTAAAAACTATAGCTTCAAAATTCCTAAATCAACATCTTATAAAGAAGAAATACATGGGAAATTATAATATAACTCAATGAAAACTGATAAACTACTTAAGTCATTTTGAGGAGGGAATTTTATATGGGACCGGTATCGGCCAAAAATGGCTAATCGGCCAATACTCGGTGTTCAACATTAGTTTGTCCGATTTTTGCCATTACATATATGCAAATGTTACAAAACCATGCAATAATAATAAACTACAAACTTTTTTCCGAATTCGGCTGTCGAAAATTTTATTGTTTCTAAAACAAGTAAACAACAAGCTAGCAATATCAGAAAGACAAAAAGAGGGAAACATATTAAAGCTTCTATATGGAAAAAGCACGACTCAATTCCTTACATTGAAGTGGAAGAAAATAATTTAAATATTCTACTAAAGGAATAACGTATTTATGTAAATGAGCCCTTAAGTACACGAAGCATTGATATACTTAAGTATTGGAAAACAAGTCCATTTAACAAGTTATAGAAAGTATTAATAAAATATCTGTCAGCACCACCAACTAGTGTTGCCAGCGAGCAATTGTTTAGTATAGACGGCCAGTTTTATTCCAATCGGTTAAGTAATCTTAAAGGTATCAATGCAGAAAAATTAATGCTCTGTTATTACAGCATAAAACTAACTGATCTACCTAAATAAGGGGGTTAAGCGTTTTTTTAAACATGATCATTCTATTGCCAATAATATTTTCCAGCCCGGTGATGTTTAATTAGATTTTTTTTATGCGAAAACTGTATGAAAATTAGAGGTTTTGACTTAAAAAATGCTTGCCGCTCTTATGTAGGCAGCTCAGGTATGAATACTAATAAATATCGCACTTGATCATGAAGAGGATATTAACTCAAAATTAATATACCTACACACACATATGTAGTATATGCTAGGTGTTCTTTTTACACGATTTTTTACATGGCATCCTCTAAAACGTACTTACCGTGTAAGAACAGGATTCGGTGTATTTTCATAGTGATAAAAAGGGTGTTTTTTTAGAGTGTCACAACTTTGAATTGGCATCACTGCTTTATTTGAGCACAGCTGAAAGTAGCTTTTTGTTTAGTTTTTTTTGAAATTTCATTATAAATTGACTTACACCAGAGCAACGCGTGCAAATTGTTGGAATTTTTAATCAAAATAATTGTTCTTTTTGTCCAACTCATCGTGTACTTCTTCCATTTTATGGCGTGTGTACATAATCGTCCTTCAGAGCGGCTAATTCGTAGAACAATAGATCGTTTGTGTCCTTCCACTTTATGGAAGATTTTATGAAAGGATCTTGGCTTGCTTAAAAGCTTTCAAAATTCAACTTGTGCAGGAATCAAAGCCAAACGACCATCGTATGCGCCGCCAATTGGGCGAATGGGCTGAAGCACAAAATGTTATTTATTTGGAGTTTCCATTTAAAATTTTATTTTCCGTTGAAGTCTATTTTTGGTTGAATGGGTACGTAAATAATTGTCGCATTTGGAGTGAGGAGAATCCACAAGCTTTTGTCGAAACACCATTAAATCCACCGAAAATTACTGTTTGGTCCGCTTTATGGGCTGGCGGAGTCATTGGCTCATATGTCTTCAAAAACGATTATGGTCAGAGTGGGAAAATTTGCGCCTTCTACACGCAATCCGTAGCGGCCACATGAAAAAAATCGTATTTAAACATTAATTTCATAAAATTTTCTTTCCAATAAAACCCGTTTTATTGATATTAAAATATATTTCCTTGTTTTATTATGATTCAAACTTGTGTCACTCTATAAAAAACACCCTTTTTATTTATGTACCTGGTAGATATTGTATCATGCATACAACTACTGCACCTACAGTACACGATACAATAAAAGCAAGTAAATAAAACAAAAGCAGCTGCCAACAGAGACTTTAGTTCTCTTGTTTCTTGTTCTCCTATATACTTAGCAATGAAAACACACACGTACAATACACTGTGTACCAGTTTGAATATTTTTAAGGTGTTTAGTATCTATTCGGTGTTCGGCAAGTAAGCGTGGAATATAGAAAGCAGTTTTTTTGCGTAGCTTGTTTTTTATTTGCTTTCAAAGTATTTGCAGTATACATATGTGTGTACATATAGATTTGAGTATATATGTGTATGCATACATCCATACTTAAGTATTTATGACGTATTTGTACTTTTTAACAAGAAGAAATAGCTGTGTTGTTTTTAATAATTTAAACAACAAACGATAATATGGAACCTGAAAATGTTAATGTAAATAAATTATTTTAATTGCGAAATATACTTGTAAGATATTTAAATGTTTAAAATTTATGTTATTCTAGTCATTAGCAAATTTAAACAGTACTGAAATCACTCGAAGAATTCAATGTGGCGAGTTTGTGTTATGCCAAAAAGTTGCCAGAAGCAGAGTATGGGAAGTGTTTACAAAAATAATTAATCGAGATGGCATTGAACTCGCAGATTATGTGTATTGCAAGGGTTGCGAAAAAGTTTTCAGAACACCTAAGCAAGCAACTTCTAATCTAGTAAAACATAAATGTTTTACTTCAAAATTCTTAAATAATGATAGTTCAACGTCAGAGATCGAAGTTGAAAAGCCCACAATATCAGTAACTGTTGTCGAAAATTCTGTCACTAATTTGTGCAAACTTTTAACCAAATGGATTATAAACGATTGCCGGCCATATGAGCTGATAGAAAATAAAGGCCTAAAGTTAGTTTTTCAAGAGTTTGTAAGTCTAGGATCAAAATATGGTTGTGATATGGATATTGATAGATTATTACCGAAAACGCAGTGGATTGTGCAAAATGTGATGAATATTTATGAGCAATGTTTTCTAGCGGTTAAAGCTGAAATAGCTGAAATAAAAGAAAATGGTTTCAGCTTGACTGCTAATATATGGACTGATAGCTTCTCGAAGCAAAGCTATTTAGCATTAACAATACATTATCTGAAAGCTGGCGTATTGAAATATCGTCTGTTAGGATTTAGGGCACTGGATGGCAAAAAACATAGCAGTAAGTATTTTTATTATAAAAAAATAAGAACCATGACTCTATAATAAGTACTGGGCGTTACTTAAAGAACTTCATCAGACGTACATGTACTTAGCAATGTTGGATACTGAAACGAATTTCGGTATCGATATAAATTTTTTTTATTTCGGTATCGGTATTTCATTTATATTGGTATACCGGTGTAGTAACTTTTATGAACTTTAATGAACCAAACAAAAAAAAAAACAAAAAATGGTAAAAAAATATATACATATACATACATACATATGTACATACTAAAGATCTGCACGAGTGTATCAGTAAGTATTGTTAAAAAAGATACGCCATATATTTATCTGTTACTATTGATATCAGCGTTGCCAGTGAAATTTCGAGAACGATACATTTTAGTTTCCAAAAAGGATACCCTTTTTCCCAAAAAGATACGTTTTGAAAAAAATTTTAAAATCCATTTTTAACGTTTGACATTTATTTACATACCATTTTTATATCATATTAAAATGAATATTGTAAAGAAAATGATTTCGTATAAATTCATTTTTTATTTATTTAAGTCATAAATATTAGGTACATATGTAATTTTTAAAAATACAGTAAGCAGACTTTAAAATTTATTATATGTAATTATCTTTGAATGTTATCTAAACAAATTCATTTTTGTAAAAATTAATATACGAGTTAAGGCGATTATAGCAACGTTCATACAAATTTCCTGAAAATAAAAAATATGTTCATATTTCCTCATAACAACTTCGCACTACTAGTAATCATCGATTTAGGTGGATCGTATGTTGCAACCCCTTAATGTTTTCTTTCACCATTATTAAAGCTGATATCAAGGCGAATTCACTAGAAGGTGGGGTCAAGTCAACATAGTGTTTTTTTTTCGGTGGTCGACTTGTCAAAGTGTGTATGCAAAAAATTTTTTATGTAAACTAACCTTTTTTACAAGCAATATTTTTAAAAATCCGACCACAGAAGCAGTGTTGTTGTAGAGTTGACCCACCTTCCAGTCAATGCGCCTTGGCTGCTATTGTATTAGTATTAAGTCGGTTACGATGATCAGTCTTAATAAGTTTTAGTTGGCTAAAAATTTTCGAATGTTTTGTTTCTGTACATTTTGCGTACAGATTCAAAAGATACGAAAAATGTCAGGATTATACCAGAAGTAGTCAAAAGATACGAAAAATGTATCTTTCGTATCCTAACGGCAACACTGACTGATATAAATTAGAGAATGAGTGTAACTTTATCTTAAAAACAAAAACAGTTGCTTATGGTTTTGGATTGAGTATGTCATAAAATTTTTTTTTTTTTTTTTGCTTACAAATATCTGTTGTCACCATAAGTATTTCTACAATATCTGTGGTTATCTGTTGTATATTAAAATTTTGTTAGCGAGTTGATGAAAATAATAGAGTTTATAGCCAATTTACACTACAACGAAATCTAGTACTTACGAGATTTCGAGCCAAATCTAGTGGTTTTTGACTAGATTTCCCATACAAAACAAAATCTACTTTGTGACTAGATTTCGACGAAATCTACTCAAAATCTAGTAGTACTTAGTTTTGCAACTATGGTTTTTTCCATATAGCACTATAAAATACTTCCCTGCATAAGAAAAATATGACATTTTAATTAAAAACAAAACAAAAACTGTTGAAAAAAATAAAAAAAAAAAAAAATTTAGAATTTGTAAAAAATAAAAAAAGGACAAATAATTGGTAAAAAAGTGATGTTGATTATAAACTAAAGATAATGAAAATTTTTTAATGTCTATTTCTTTTTGTGTTTGTATGTGTTACACAAAAATATTTTAGTCCTTGATTTGTTATAAAAACAAAATCTCGCTAATGTCAAAACGGTATAATGTAAACGCACTAGATTTTGATGAAGATTTCAAATGAAATCTACTAGATTTCGTTGTAATGTAAATGCCCTATTATAAAAACTTGCATATGTCTCAACCAGGGGTGCCAGATGGTTTTGGTAATAAATCGGCATATTTTCAAAAACAGATCGGAAATTAAATTAAAAAAATCGGCAAATTCAAATAATTACATATTTTAAACACAATAAAACGTATTAAAAAATGACAAAAATAACAAAGCAAAACAATTAACCATTACCTAATGCTTTAAAAAAATCAATAAAAATAAACGTTTTATAAATTAATTTTAGTTAATAAAAAAAATACCTATATGAATATTTTGTACTTAAGGGTAAAAGCAGGGACCGTAAATAAGAGTTATCCATAAATTTTTAGCTTAAAAACTCTCCATATTAGAGTCGACGGAGACCTATACTGTCATATACTCAAAGGTTCGTCCTAAAGTTCTCTTTAAGAATCTATGGTGATCTAGAAAAAACGATCTCAACTTCACAGCTAAAAATAATTTTTCATCGAAAAAATAAAAGTTCGGATGAACTCTTAAAAAGAGACTTTTATTTTGCAGTCATAAAATATCCGGCCTTCAATAAAACTCTCCTCGCCGTCAACAAATAAAACTATTTTGAGGATTTTTATTTTACGTCTAAGATAACACTCATTTTGTTTTTCTTCTTTTTTTTAATGACGATTAGATAACACTGCTTTACAAATTGTAGTGATCTGACCAGCGACAAGGGTGTCAATGTACAAAAAATAAGTTTAATTAAATGTTACAAACACAAAGTAGGTACACCTTTCAGAATTTTTTTTCCAATTATTTTTATCTACATGGCACTTGAACGAAGAAAACCCACCCTTTTAAATGCATCAAAGTATTTTTTACAAAAACAAAAATACCGAACATTTAAAAAATTTTTGCCTTCCAAAAAAAAAAAAAAAAAACGATAAGCACATTTTTACGACCAGCTTTGTTATATTTTACAAAAACAAGTATGTACATGTGTTCAGTTCTTCAGTGTTGCCAAAACTTGATGACCAAAAATGGCTAAATTTACGGAAAAAAATGGCTAAAAAATGGCTAAAAATGTGCTAAAAAATGGCTAAAAGCTTTTTTAAATAAAAACACATTAAAATTCAATAACAAAACAAAAATATTTAATTTAAAGTTATTTACGATGAAATTGTAAGTTAAGATCAATTTATTAAATAAGAATAAACGTAAATTAATATTTTGATAAATATTTAAAAAATTAAATCATCGATAAAATCGATGTCATTATTGTTCATCTCATAGGAATCACTCGTGCCGTGCCTATTAGTTTTAAATAACTTGAAGGAAAATCATAATCACGACAACATTAACCCAACCTTTTGAGTCCAGATCTACAATAAACAACAAGTAAAAAAGTATAGTCGGTCAACCCCGACTAGAAGATACACTACACCACATTATAACCTATGTACCAAATTTTATTAATTTATCAGCAAATTTGCGACCTGCACTTTGCGCACAAGGTGTACATGGACAGCCAGCCGGACAAACATCGTTAATTCGACTCTGAAAGTGATTCTGAGCCAATCCGTATACGTAAAGGTTGGCTAAGTATCAATTTTTTAAGGTGTTACAAACATCATCATAAACGCACAGTACGCTCTCCACTATTGTCGTGTTGGTAAAAACATTTTATTGTTACGGTAGAAATATTTACCTAATTAAAAAAAATCGAATTAACGGTTGTTAAATGTAACCTATTTCTTAAATTACTTTTAACGATGTTTACTTGGCTAAATACCCTCTCTACTTCAGCATTAGACCATGAAAGTGAGAGTGCATCTCTTTATTGAAAACAGCGTTATTTGTGTTGATCCATTTATAAATTTAACATTGGAATACTGTCCCTTTATTTTGAAAGATGTTTCATGATTTTAATTTATAGCGATTTTCCATATTTGTAAAAGTTGTGATTTAAATTAAGGGCGTTTGAATTGTTAAAAATGTTTGTTTTACTTTTATAAATTTTTATAATAAAATAAAAGTTATTCTTTTAAAAGAAAAACGACAAAAAAAATTTTATGGCTAAACAATTTGAAAAATGGCTAATGGCTAAACTCATTTTTTAATGGCTAAACAGGGTGGAAAATGGCTAAATCTAGCCACTGGTCCGATGTAATGCAAGCATGGACCATGTCATTGTTAAAAAGTGTTTGTAGTGAGACGACATGTCTTCGTTTTTTAACGACGTGCTTTCGTTTTTAAACGATTTCAAAACTAATCCTCTTGAGTATACCATGGAGTAGTTTGAAAACTACTCCTTTGTAGTCCAAAGCTGGGTTATATGGTCCTGCCCTAGGACATCGTAATGTTAAATATACCATGTTTTTCCATACATTTGGGTTACTTTTGGACTAGTCCTAGTCCCTTGTGGGCTTCTCTTTACACGCGTGTTTGGACTAGTCCTATTATTTGCAGGGATATGTATGTGTTTGAGGGTCGGCTCTTTTTCGTTGAAAAATAATTGAAAAAACCGGCATCGTACAATAAGTAACTTATTGTATTCCATCAGTATCCACCAGGGTTGATAAAGTTGGTACAATTGTACTTTTCTTGGCACGATTCAAAAGTAAAAAAGTACGCTGGTACCCCCGTGACTCATTTGGTACTACAGTAGTTTTCGGTTAATTGAGCCCCGCTTAATTGAGTTTCCCGTTTTATTGCACTAAAAACCATGGAACGAAATCATTCAGTAAAACAGTCTATGTAAAAATACCCGTTTAGTTGAGTTCCGTTTAATTGCGTCACCCGCTTAATTATTTCGCAAAATAAGACCACTTTGCGAAAAACAAAAGCAAATGTTTCGGTTAATTGTTTCCCTCTACTTAATATGTTTTTGCTCCACAAAAATCAAGAAAGTCATGTTTCATGTTTCAGTTTTATAAATAAATGTTATATAAAATAAATAAAGAAATGAGTTACATTTTCTATCTACACATGGGTGTTTCGCTTTATTGCACATCTTGCTCAATTAAGCGATTTTCGTTTTAATTGCGTCGGCGACTCAATTAACCGAGTACTGCTTAATTGAGTTCCCGTTTAATTGCGTCAAAAGTCGTGCATTTTTAGAAACTCAATTAAGCGGAAATAACTGTATTTCCAAATTTTTCAAACCTACTTATTTATAATTGATATAAAATGGCAACTCGTTTTTACTGTCCAATAAATATAAGCGGAGTTTAGTGTTTGGTGAAAATGGTCTTGCGAAAATGCAAAATTTCTTAACTTTTTTATGAAATCTAATGGAATCTCTGTTTTTTATTGTTGGATTTAACAACACAGCTATGATATTTTGTATTAGCTCTTTTGGAAGACCATTTGCACCAAGCACTGAACTCCACTATGGTGAATAGATTTTTGCACTTGCTCATTGAAGGATTGCTTATGCCACATTCTAAATTTAGTATCGGCAGCAGCACTTAAGCTTGCATTTTCTGATGATATTGACAAATTTATAAAAGATATAGGTAAGCACTTCTCAATTCAAGATTATTTTGGAACGAACTTATAATATTTTCAAATATTCGTCAACAAGATGTCTGTCACGTCAAAAAGTAATCAACAGAATTTTGGAACAGTGGGAGCCCACACCGTTATTATTTTATTCCGAATTAGTTTGAAGGAGATTTTACAAGCTCTTAATAAAATTTTATAGTATTCGGACTTTCTACTTCTTTCCTGTCCTTAATTAAATTTTATAATATTCGGACTTTCTACTTCTTTCCTGTTTCTGCAGTACATATAAAAAATTATAAACACAATAGTTTTGGAAATGTAATCCGAAGATGACCTATGGTTTCTTTGGCAAAGTTTCTTGGAATGACTTATAGAACAAGAATCTTGATGTGCTTTCGAAGCGAAAAATTATAATGTATTATTTGCTGTCTATACTCTGACACTTTTTGTGCGACTTTTTTAAAATCGTCTAATTTTGCAACTTTTTCCAACTTTTTGCCCCTTTTTTGTAAGTGAAATACTTTTTTTACACTGCATAATTTCACATATTTTCCCTTAAAAATATCAATTTTGTTTTAAGCATTCCCCGTGATATGTAACTTCATTCGATTGATCAGGTGATTATTTTGTATCCAGAAAATTTCAACTGCTGAACTGTACTGTATATGCCTTGTTTTGTATCGTGTTCATTGAATTTCCATGCCAATGTAGGATGATCGGCATTATTATTTAAAGCGTTTTCAGACCAACTTTTTACAGCTATTGATCTCATATTTTTATTTATAAATATTATTAATGACACAGGCTCTTATTAACGAATTTAAGTTGTTGGAAAGCAAATCCAATGATAAATCATACAATTACATTTTTAAAATTACAGATGCTAACCATTTTTGGCATATAGTAGGAAGCTTAAAAATTGCTTTTAATAACCCATTTTACCTTAATTTAGACAAATAAGCAGCGCATGTATTAACTCTACCGCACAACAGTGCGTGTGCTGACAATTTTTTTTCAAAATTAGAATTAATGAAAAATAACTTAACCACCAACAGGTTAAAAGTAGAAACTTGTGAGTCCTTGCTATCAAGTCTAAATTTTCTAGATACTGAAATAGAAGGTTCGATGCCAAGTAATGAACTTGTGCGAAAATACAAAAAAAAGTTAAACAACATAAAACGTAGAGTTTATACAAATATTAAAGTATATACAAACACATTATTAAAAATCAATCAAATGTAAAATTATACACAAAAGTGTATTTAAACACATTTTTAACGAATTATTTTTCAGCTATTTATATCGTTTAAATTGTGAATTCCTTTTTTTTATTTACTATCGTTTACCAATACCCACCCGGGTGTTACTGCATGTCTATAAGCGATGAGAACATGTTATCGTAATACAACTTTTTTCGGTTTTTTTTAAGTTTTCGTCATACCAATTTTTTCAGTTTTTTAACGAAAACAATTTGTTCTATAAGTAAACATTTCTTTTAACTGAAGCAAATTTAAGAGAGATATTAATGAAATAAAACCGAAATTATCACCGGGGTGGTAATTAAATTAAATTAATTAAAATGTTAAAAAAAAGTGTGAGACTTAAATTTGAAAAAACGACTTTTTTGTGCGACTTTTTGTTTTAAAAACGATTTTTTGTGCGACTTTTTCAAAATTCTCAACGGTAACCCTGCAAATCATATCAATATCCACTCATATCAGAAACACAAGAGTACTCATCCATACGCATCCACTTTAGAAAACACACAGAAACTTGTACAAACAGATATATCTGTGCAGGTCTTTAATACATACATACATACATATATATATGTATATTCAATTAAAAATATTATCACCACAAATAACAATAAAAACTTAAATCAGAAAGTCGCCAAACAAACTTGTCAAATGCTTGTTATGCTGGCAAATTCTTTGATTTACCATTCGTCATCGTCGGTGTCACACATAGAATCATATTTTCAATAGTACAACAACAATGTTTGATGAGTATTTTGATAAGTATATTTGGCCTTTCAGAAAACTGATGGAATGTCTTTATAGTTGAACTTTTGTTTATCAAACTGTCAAACATAACACCAAAAAAATTCTTATAAATGTTGTTGCCGAACTTATGTTACATTCTATGATTTTATCATAATGGTTAATAAATCAATAAATGTTTACACGTTGGTTTAGTTGAACTAAACTTAAATTTTAATGTTATTTAAACTTAACAGCTGTAAATCAGTGCCCCATTCTCAAATTCATATGGTTTGTATTTGTAGTTTACACCCCAATTTTATGCGTTTAGAGATGGTTTAAATGTTTACTGAATTATAGATTTGCTGGTTTAAACACATTTTAAACCAAAAAGAGAGCTTAACTTGCACTGATTTATTAGCCCAAAGTAATAAAACTATAACAGTGTTGCAACCACAGAGCGTCAAGTTAACAAACATATTTATTAGTACAAGTGTTGAAACGTTTAATTTTTTTCTATTTGAAAAATTATATTATTTTTTAATACCGAAACGATTGTACCGGTATTAAGGGAAACGGTATTCGTATACCGGTATTTTATGCAAAAATCCAATTTCGGTATCAATACCGGTATTCAATTTTAACGGAATTGATAGCGGTATCGGTTGCCAACCTTAATACTTAGGTAAAAAAAGTATTTCTATCAGCCATGTCACAGAGTACAATTCCTTTCGGAATCGAAGAAAACATATTTGTTTATTGATAGAAAGTGTATTTTGACAGTTTTTTGGCCTTTCAGATACAGAAAACTCCCATTCCGTTCATGAAAACAAAAATGGTTTCATTCCAAAAGATTTGTTCGTCATTTTCTGAAGCTCCAAAATACGGAATGAATTACGTTTCTGAACGGAATCGCTGTATATTACAACCAGCGTTGCCGTTGAAAATTTTCCAAAAAATACATCACAAAATGGTTATTTTATACAGAGCACCGAAACATTCCTGAGTAATTTCGCTGCTTATTTGCAATTATAAATATGAAAACTAAAAACCATTTTACGTTCAAGATTTTTCTGCAAAATTATGAGTTCTTTTTCGCTGTTGAGCAGTGCTACTATATTTTTTTTCAAACAATTTCTAAAAAAAAAACAAACTGTTTGTACTAAATTTGTAAACTGTAGCCGTTGCCTTTCTCTATATATACAGAATTCTAGCCACTCCCACTTCTTCAAGCCTGTCCATTTTTGAACGATACTGTGCATTGATAACTATTCTGTTGTGCCACTCCTACCTATCTAATTTCGCCCACTTTTTGACTGTTGTTGCGTATTGATAACCAGTCTATTTGTTCCAAATTTGTAAACCTTTGCTGTTATTGAACTTTAGAAAAAAAGAATTCTTACTGATTTTTATACCCACACCACAATAGTGGAGGGGTGCTGATGTTTTTAACACCTTAAAAATTGGTTCTAGACGCCCCCTAAGCAGGGTTAAAAACTGCAGACGAAACCAAAAACTGTTGAAGAAAAACGAAAATTTGGGTATAACTTTTCGCTTTTTGAGTTGTTTTGACAGCGACTGTTTACATTTAATGAATCAGAAGTAAAAGCAAAATTTTTTTGGCCAATTACAAATGAAGAAGTGCAAGAAATTACAGTTTTTCAACTTTGACTGCAGTTTTTTAAACGCTGCCTCCAAAGCCCATTGAACATGTCTGCGCAAGAAGCCTGATGATCATTGTTTTTATTCTTTTGAGCTGTCAAAAGTTGTTTACATTTTGCTTATATGTGCATGTTTGTTTACATTTATTGTTTTTCCCACACAAAAAGTTTGTTTACGTTTATGGTATGCCACACTTACACGTTTTTTCCTTTTGCTTTGTATATGTGGTAGTCAGTTTTTGAAAGCTTAAATTTTACACAAACAAAATACATGTCGTTTTTTGTTTTTGTACAAGTAAGCAGACCTAATAGATGGGCCTTGGCTGCCTCTAAGTATTCCGATTGACTCAGAATCACATTCTGAGAAAGAATTTCAAAAGAATATTCACCAAATTAACTCTCTTTTTTGCTTAATCTATACAAAAAAATTTTATTTTTTCTATTTTTAGGTAAAAATATTTCCGCTACTGTTCAACAAATTTTACACGACTTTGATTGTCAACTTTCCAGTTCAATTATAATAGTTACCGATGGTAACAGTGAAACTACTGAAGCCTTTCAAAACTGCCAAAATTTACCATGTATAACCCAGTTACTCAATAATGCTATACAAAATTCACTAGAGGAAGTTCCCGAGGTTGCACAACTTATAAGTTCATGTATAAAATTAGTCAATTTTATAAAGAAAAAACCTCTTTATAACTCTTTAAGTGAGTTATTGCCAAACTATATTCCTAGTCGTTGGAATACAATGTACAAAATGTTAAGTGCTATAGAAAATAACTGGACTGAAATTGAAACAACTCTTCGAAATGAAAATGAAACGGAACAAATGTCTTCAATCGATAAAAATTTTTTAAAAGCTTTAACAAAAACTCTTCAGCCATTTGAAGATGCCATAGAAACTCTAGAGGAAGACAATAATCCAACGTTACATTTGGTTGTGGCGTATTTGCATGAGCTAAAGAAGTCGTGTGATATAAATGAATTTAAAAATGAGGATTTTGATTTCGAAGAAAGTTTTAAAGAAAATTTACGTTTTAATTTGGAAAAAATAGCCGATGAAAACATTACAAATCTTCATAAACTAGCCCTTTTCCTTTTTCCCCCAACCAACAAACTCCTGCAATTTAACAACAAGGAAAAACAATGTATCGAATCCGAGTGCATACGTTTAATGAAATTGTTTAATACTGAAATAAAACCGTTTGTTAAGCAAGAACCTGAATCTCAAAACCAACCGACATGTAAACGGATAAAATTACTATCAGATTTTGTAGAATCTAAAACTAGTCAAGATCTCGATGAACTTATTGCCCAGGAAATACAATATTATAAAAACACTCGCGTTGTGAATAGCGCAGACTTTGATGTTTTCAGCTGGTGGGAAATACAAAAGGATAATTTTCCACTGCTTTACAAATTAGGCTGTACTGTAGTGTCGACACCAGCATCTTGTGCTGCTTCGAGAAAAATTTTTTCGTCTGCTGGTAATTTACTATGGGAAAAATCCACTCAGGCCTCTAAAGCGACGAATGTAGAACAAATTATGTTTATCAACACAAATGCTGAAAGTGATGAACTTGAAAGTCATTTTATAGTTTAGAAAACTATTGGCTTTAAAAGTTTTAAAAATTTGTTTTATGAATAAGCTGTAAATATTAAAATTATTTGTTAAAAATAAAAGTAAATTAGCTTTTAAGTGTGACTACAAGTAAAATAAAAGAACTTAAAGGACCTAAATAAATATATTTTTCAAAATATATAAATGGATTCCAACAATTTTTTAATTTTTAAAATATGAAACAACCTAATCATATCCACACATTTTTTCCTCAGCTTACAAGATGCGTCTTACCTAGAATGCATTAAGCATTCTTAAAAAAGGACTTATACAAGGCGAATCCAGCATGTGGTCTCCGAACGCCATCTGATTCGATATTAAATTAAATGAATAAAATTTTATTAGAAAAAATTAGTACTTGAGTAAATAAACATTCTTTTAAAAAAAAAAACTTGTCAATGTAGCTCCAAATTATTGCTTCACTTTCGGGCACTTAGATTTTAAAAGAGTCATTACAACTTTGGATTTTTTGAAACTTTTCACGCACATTCCATCCTCTAGGCCTCTATCCGCTATGCTTCTTCAAATAATTTCCTCTAGAGAAACGCATGAACTATTTTGTTAAAAAATACGGGCGTGTTCTAGAAATAGAAATGAAGTGGATTTCAAATCTAGCAAATTTTAAAAACGACCCTGTAATGCAAGTTCCTAAAAAGATTCCATTTTATCTACTTCATTCTTTAAGTATCTATTATTTTTGCAAGAACAACACTTATTACAACGAAAAACTACGGTCAGTTTGTAAAAAATTATATTTAAATTATCGTTCGATTTCAATTTCACTTCGATTTCGATTTCTAGAACATACCCGATAAATGTATGTATATAAGTCTTTGAGTTAACATTGGTATACCTTTGTCGTTTTTTCTTTTGTGAAATAAATTATTTAATTGTGTTGAAAAAATTTAAATAAAAATTGGCTAAAAATCTATTTATTTCATCACGTTCAGCGGCACGAAAAAAAAAATTGGAATTAAAAACAAAAAAAAAAACAAAATTAAAATTTTAGGGGGCTGAGGCCGGTGGTCCCCCTGGATCCAACGCCCCATTAGTGGATTGTGTAGGTACTCAAATAAAAGGTAATTGTACAAGAAAAACGAAAATAATAAAATTTAGGGCGGGCGGGACTTTTGGGGCCCTCTGGGTCAAAAAAAAGAGCCCTTATCCACTCATATGTATGTGTAGGTACCTACTCAAATTAAAGGTAAATTGTTCACGATTTTAAATATTTTGTTTTATTTTGTATTTTTTAATGTTTTATGCTCGTTTAAAAAAAAAAAAATTTCATTTTTTTGTAACTAATACATAGTCTATTTCCGAAGTGCTAAAGAATTCTTTTCTGCGTAGCCGGCCTTTGGCCGGGCGCAAGGATTTTCTCCTCTATGTGAAATTTATGTATTTTTTATGTTTTTAATAAATCTAAATAAAATAAAAATTAAAAAAATGTGTTTTGGTACAATTATGTTCAAAAAAGTACAATTTTTGATGCATTTGCCATCCCTGTTTCGGAGCCTGTAGAATTCAGGACTATTAAAAGACTCATTTTTATGAACAATTTAGGAGCACATTCCTAGAAGACTCTTATTTATGAGGGTTTTCTGAGGGGCAACGGTAGTTTGTTTTCTTATTCTTAATAATTTCAATATTTTGCGTTTGTCTGTCATTATTGTGATCATTTTGCGCTGTTCGGTTGTGATTTTGATAAGTACCAGTATATGCGCTGAAAAAATGCTTATTATTCATTTATTTTATTTATTTTTTAACCTTTTCACTAATGTTTTTTGTGTACTTTATGTGTGAATAGTTGACTAAACATTGTCCTTATAAATCTTTTCATTAGACAAAACTATCCATTTGAAGCCTTTGTTAAAAGAAAATTAGGTGGTTTTGTTCGTTGAAATTGGTTTAAAATGATTATTATTTCCATGCACAAAACATATACAGTACTTTTCGCTTATAGTCCACTACTATAGTTGCACAACTTTTGTGGACTATAAGGGAATTTGGACTATAACCGATTTTTTTTTATAAGCCATTTTATGGATAATAATTGAAACCTAGTATAATCCACATTTTGGACTATATAAATATTATTTTCTTCAATAAATCCACTCTTTTTAAACCAAAGAAAAGTTTATTTAAAACATAACCAAATATTGATTTATTTTAAATAAATAGTTAAAACAAAAATCTTTTTAATTAATTAATTCAAATGCTTTAAAAGATTTCAATATAAACAAATGCGTATGAGATTCATTTTAATTCTTTGGATGACGAAATCAAACACAACATAAATATCAATTTCATAGGATTTTTACATGGGGTCTCCACCTGACAGTTTTTTGTTATACCAAACGTCAAATTCTATATAAAAAAACTCTTTTATTTTTATTAGCGTTTTTTATGAAGTTGGACGTTTATTTAACAAAAAATTGTCAGACGAACACACCATGTCATGAAATATAAATTGCGAAATTTGGCATTTATAATACAGTAGACGCTCAGAAATTCGAACTCTCAGAATCAACTTGATGTTGTTAGAGTTTAAAACTCAGTTTTTTTGGTGTTTGTATTACACATACTAAATAAAGTCAAATGAACTGAATTGTTATTTTTTATATTTCGTTAAGTTTTTTATAGTTTTTATGTTAAATAAACTAAAATTAAAAAAAAGTATAGTTTTGTATATCTTTATGGTCAAATTTATCTAAATTTTTGTAAAAAAAACCTTCCAGAAATTCGAATAATTCGGAAACTCGAATCGCCCTAAAAACAAAGTGGATCGAATTTCCGAGCGTGTGCTGTAATTGCCAGAAAGGTAAATTAAAACATGTTGCCAGTTGATTAAAAATATATAAAAAACAGAGTGGACTATAAGCGAACATTTTTGCATGAAGAATTATATACGCATGCTAAGAAAATGTGGCTTTTAAACGAAAATGGACTACAAGCGAAATGGACCTTAGAACAAATAATTTGTATGAATTTCGAAAAAATCTGCATGTGAGTATGTCAGTTTTGGCTTATATCCGTTTTTGGCCTTTAAGCGGAATGGACTATAAGCGAAAAGTACTGTATTAATAAAACTTTTCCCTTAAAAAAAAATGAATACCCTAATTTCAAGAAAAAGAAACACTCCTATATCACTCTTTTTTGGCTCCGAAATCCCTCTTTTATGACTCTTTTAAGAGGTTTTTATGGTTGATTTGTGAGCAAAAAGGCTCACAATTTTCCATACAAATCGTTAAATTTAGGAGTCCTAAAACGCTCATATTCAGTACAAAATTTTTTGACGGTTTCATAGGAAAACACGCTCATTTCTGAGGGTTTTAGGAGCTTTTTTCTGAGCGTTTTGCTTATAAAAAAGAGTCCTAAAAGACTCTTTTAGGACTCATATTGTTTGCTGGGGAGTATCATATCTGCTTATATCTGTTTCGCAAAAGCAGATACTAGTGGATACTTATGTAATACAATAAGTTACTTATTGTACGATACCGTTATTTTCAATGAAAGAGAGCGTGAATGTATTTCGAGCGAAAAAAAGCCAAACAAAAAAATTTACAAAAACAAAACACACAGGCTGCTCGTTCTGTGGTCGTACAAATTGCTAAGCAACAACTACACTACTAGTTTCTTATTATACCTACGACGCAAATACAAATTAGTATTAGTTGTAGTAGGACACAAGGCGAATTTACACAAGGTAAACTCATCTCGTCAGCCGTTCATCAGCTGTATCCACGGCGAATTAAAAAAACACTGAAACGTCAAAATATTGTTTTGATTCTGTACTGAAATTTGACAACAAGAGGGAAAATTTCATAAACAAAATACATGGGGCTTTTTGTAGTTGTAGAGTTGCACTTACCTTGTGTAAATTCGCCTTGGTAGGACATAAATACCTTTTTATAAGAATAAAGACAGTAAGGATATTCACAAATTTGCTAAAATACCTATTATGAATCTCAGAAAAATTTTGTCTTATAGGTATTTTATATTAAAAATTTATATGTGCTTAATTACAATTTCAATCATTGGTTATCTGTAATTATTTATTTATTCACAAAATATATACATATAAAAAAAAATTATGGTTTTATATTTATTTTTATTATTTTTTTGTGACGTTTGCAATAATTTATCATATTTTAACAGAGCTACACTCAAAAGAAAAATCAATCCATCCGAACTCAAATCAATCCGAAGCGGTATTAATATAACGGTGAGTACGGATTTTATGGAGTCAAGTATAGAAAGATTGATTCAAGTACGGATTAACAATCGAAAAATACTTAAATTATCCATATTCAATCTTGATTTCGTACTTGAAATAATCCGAAAATGAGATTAATTTAAGTTAAACTAAGATTGAATCAAGCTCATTTTGCGATTATAAAGTTTATTTTTTTTTAATTCGTGCTTTAAAAAACCAAAAAATAAATTATAATGATTGATTAACTTACCCGAATTACACCTTACATAATGATAAAACACTAAGATCATGCCCGATATGGTTTTTACTTTAAAAATCTTATGTACATTTTTAACTTTTAATATAAACTTAAAGAGAAGCAGGAGCTAAAATTAGCTTTTTATCCCTTCGTGGTACACATGAGTCTGGCCAGACCTTTTTTCAATGTGTATAGAAAATCAAAACATGCGTAAGCCGGAGGGTTAAACAGAACCAAAAGTTTAATCTTTTTTTAACTTGATTTAAGAATTTTTTACTTATTTCAAGAAATCCCGGCATTGATTTTCGAAAGTAATCCCATTTAGGGTTGTTTTGAGTACTTTTTGGTGTTATTCGTACTTGAATTCTTGAGTACGACTCGTACTTAAAGTAATCATAAAAAAACTTTATTTATCCCGTGAGTTTTTCTTAATATATTAAGAAAAACTTATTACTTAAGAACACTTTGAAAGTTGGTTAAATATAAACAATGATTTTAAAAGTAACTATCGTTTTATTAATTCAGGTAAACCTTTAGATTTTTCATGTAACAAAAATAATTCAGTGTTTTAAACTTAAGTATACTAGGTATTACATACTATAAAAAAAAATTGTATTCCTTGAAGGCCAAAGAAAATAAAAATAAGAATTTAATTCAAATAAATAAATAAATAGGTATTCATAAAATTTTTTTTTTATTATTTTTAAAATTTTTAGTAGGCATAAAAAGCTCTCCAAGATCAGTTCCATATATTGATTTTACGCGTCGCTCAACAACTTTTAGTTTTTTCATATTACATAATAACGGGCACGTTCGTAAATGCATCACTGCGCTGCATTAGTGATTCCAAATGTTTATATAAATCTGTGGTTTTCATGGGTAACCGCGTATGTCTATTTCTTCCGATTTTGAGATGTTGATGCCAAATTGCCTAATTTTAAACGCCCTTTACATGTTTCTAAAAATTTTTGAAAAAAGATGGATCAATACCGATTTTTTAACGTAATAACAAAGTTCAAAAAGTGCAATACCTAGCCCATAGTTTGATCTAGAATGTTTTTTCGGCTCTACTGAAAAATTTTATTTAAAGACATACGCGGTTGCCCATGAAAACCACAGAAATATCAGTGAAGTAGATGTGGACCAAAAAATTGTCAAATACTACACAAAAATAATACACAATAAAACAGATTATACCTACCTACCTATTAATAATTTCTTTTATCGGCATTAAAAAAAGTTTGCTTTTCTGATGCAGCGCAGTGATGCATTTACGAACATGCCCAGTATGAGGAACAATTTTTTTGTGTGTGCTGCTTTTTGCTAAAGCAAACATTTTTGAAAATTTTAGTAACGGTATGTATTTGTTTTTTTTTCTCTGATGCTCTTTTTTGTTTTTTGTTTAAAAGACATGTAGACAAAAATTATTGTAAAAAATTACTAAAACAACTGAACACATGTATGTATGTATTTTGTTTTTGTTAAAAAAATGTTGGGTCTTTTACAAACCAAAAATGTGTTATTTGCAAACATTAAAGAAAAAGTATGCTACATTTTATGTGGAAATAACCTACATACATAAAAGCAAATGTGACTTTGTGCAAATGTGTTTGTCTAACAGTCATTTTCGATTTTCCTTTTTTTTTAATTAATTACTTTATTGGCAACACTGCATCATCTCCTAAAAAGTCATGATCACATAAGGTACCATTACGCTTTTATAGCAAGAACAATTTTATTCAGAGACCCTAACAGTTATAAGAGAAACGACAAAAAATCATATACATACATATAACCATTAATATTGATGAATTATAGGTAAAGGTTAAAAATAACAATTATAATTTAATATGTATACATATATATTTTATTCTGGTTGTCGTAACCAATCAAAGCAAAAAATATTTTTTTGGTTATAAATAACCATTTTAACAAATAATAAATAATACCTAGGTATAATAATATAATATTAATTTGAATAAAATAAATTGGAATAATAGTGAATTAAACTTCCAAAAGAAGAAATGAAATTTGAAAGACATTATCGTAAATTATTTGAAACTGATATACATATAGTGAATTTAAAGAAGAATTAAATAAATTTAACAAATAATGTACAATGAATAGCTGGGCGATTCTATTCTGACGGGTGCAACATTAAGACGCTTTAAACGTCTTTTACTAATAGAATGAAACACATTTGCAATTTAGTTATTTCTAGAAGGGGTAACATTTTTTTATATGCTATTGTTATCTATATACAAGAATTTATATGACACGATCAAATAGCAACGAGAGAGCTTTAAAGTGCATAACGGGTGCAACCAAATTGGCCCACTTTCATAAGATCATACTACAAAAACACAAAACTCTGTTCATTTTTAAACTTTTATTGTATTATTCTTTTTTATTGTGAAAGATGAGATATCAGACGATGATTATCAAATCAAACATCTTAGAGAAATATAATCCAATAATAAGAAATTTGCTCTTTAAGCCATGACGGGTGCAACATGCAATGAATTTTCTGTTCGCGCCAAATCTATGAATCTTAATGATTCGAAGTGCACAACAAATTTATATTTAAGCTAACGTCTAAAATAATTATATTATTTTGAAATATTGATATTTTACTTAAAATTGGCATCAAAAAAGTGTCAAATAGTGTGATTTGAAAATTTATGTTAAAAGTGGTCTAGAATAGAATCGCCCAGCTATGATATACATAAAAACATATGCACAGAAAATAATACCTCAAGAAAAATTTTAACAACACAGTTTGTTAAAAAAATTACTTTTTTAAAGGTTATTTGGAACCAAAACAATATAAAATGGTTTTAACAAAAAAAATATATTTTTTATTTTAATTGGCTACGACAACCAATATAAAATATAAGTTACGATAATGCTTAAAAATAACCAAATGAAAATAAAAGGAATTTTGCAGTATCCTTAAAAAAACAATAACCATTATTTGGTCCCTGATTTTATCGTGAGCGACAAATTCAATACAAAATTTATATGAATTAAAAAAAGCTCTCTCCTGTAAAATTGAATTTGGTGATTACGTTATTTTCGCGGTTAAGGATCGAATAATAAAAAAGTTTCACACGGAATGACAAACTAAGTATAAGTTAACACAATACAAATTTGAATTATGAAATAAAACAATTCTTGTTAATTTTGTTTATATTCATTTATTGCTTGTGACCTAATTGATTATTTTAATAACATTGTATTTCTTCTTATGCTGACATTACGTCTTTATGTTTATGCTAATTTTTATTATTTGTTATCTTTCCCAATACTATGTGCCCCAAATAATTTTGTAAACTAAAAATAAGATTTTAATAAGAATTTTAAGTGCTGACGCTATGTTAATAATTATTTCAACATTGTTCTATGTATCGATTATTTCTTTGTTTCTGTTTATTGATTATGATATTGATTTGATTATAAATAAAAAGTTTTGGCTTACGAACGACAGTCGTAGTCAAGTACTCGAAAACTAAACATAAAATTGTTTAACTGGCGCCCAACTCGGTTAAAGCTCTCAAGTAGTGCTGTAGAACCTAAACGAATTAAAATCAGTGCTCTAAATAAGTGAAAAAGTGTTAAGCTCCTAAAGGAAAAAAACACAACACGCGTATAAGTGTAAACTGTAGAACCGTAGTAAAAATTGAACCGGAGAAATTCTAATTTACCAGCGTGAATAAATAGATAATTAACTAAAATAGAAACTAAGAAAAACTAAACAGTCTTAAATAAAATTTTTTTTTTAATCAAAAGTGAACAGTTTCAAATAAGAAAATTTTAAAAAAAATATAAATGTTCAAAAAAAAAAAAACTAAAAAATTGTTTTTTAAAAAAAAAAAATTAAAAGTGAACAGTTTTAAAAAAAATTTTTTCTACTAAATAATTAACAGTTTCTAAGAAATATAAAGTTATAAAACGAAAAGAGACAATCAAATAAATATTAAGAACCTTAAGTGTGCAGTGAAAACACCAATAAACTAAGAACTGAATTTAAAAATAAAAAAAAGAAGAAACTATTAAGGAAAATTGCAAATCTTGAAAGAAACTAAAATTAAACAACAAGCTAAGCAACAATAGAAGCAATAACGACAACAAGTCAACAAAAATATCCACATCAACCCAACCAACAACAAAACAACAAGATGATGCAGCAGATAATTATTTTAATGTAAGAATATAATATTATAATATAATTTTATTTTAAAGTTACCTTTAAATACTTTAGTTTTAACGAAACTTCTAATATTAAGAGAAAAGGAAAAAGATTTAACTAAAATAAAAAAAATAATAGTCTTGTAATTTGACAAAGTTTTTCTTTCAATAATGGCAAATCAAAATAATTTAATTAGACCACCAGTTTTAAATAATAATCCTCCACTTCCACCGCAAAATCAAAATGCTCTAAATGAAGACAGTATAGCTAAAATTGTGCGTAGAATACTTCTAGAAGAACGAGCATTAGGAGAAATAGAATCTAGATTAGTTGATCAGGGGATAGACCGTAATAATGACTTAACAGACTTAGACAAAATTCCAGATGTTGTACGTTCCCTTAGAGAATTTTCAGGCAATAAAACTGAGTTTAGTTCATGGAAAAAAAGTACAGAAAGAATATTGAGAATTTACGAACCACTTAAAGGCACAGCCAAGTATTTTGGAATATTGAATGTGGTCCGGAACAAAATTATTGGCGATGCCGATATCGCTCTAGAAAGTTACAATACTCCTTTGAATTGGGAAAGTATCATTAAGTGCCTTACTGTCCACTATGCAGATCAAAGAGACTTAGGTACCCTGGAATATCAATTAATTTCCATGATCCAAGGTAACAGTTCAGTGCAAGAATTTTATCAACGAATTTACAGTCATTTATCTTTAATTTTAAATAAAATTGCATGCCTAAATGAAAGTGAAGATGCTATTTATTTGCTCACAAAAAATTATAGAAATAAAGCACTTGACACATTTGTCAGAGGCCTAAGAGGTGATCTTCCCAGATTGTTAGGAATAAGGGAGCCTAAAGACTTGCATGAAGCGTTACATTTGTGTTTGAAGTTGGATAACCAACAATTTAGGACACAGCAGGCCAACAGCACAAATAAAACCCCATCTCATAATTCTCACCGAAAATTTAACAATAGTTACCCGAACCAAATATTATATCCACAATTGACACATATTCCTCAGCCTTCGTTCCCATATGCAAATCAGCCAAGATTTAATACGTATCCACGTAACACTCACGGACAGCAATATCATAACCCATACGGACAAAATTATATTAGACATAATACTTACCCACAACCACAGAATTTACAACCATCCAATTTACCACCACAAAGACCCAATCAACCAAAGCCTCCAGTTCCAATGGATGTTGACCCTTCCATGCATTCCAGAAAAGTGAACTATATTAATCGCCCTCTACCAGATAACAGATTTGTAGGTCTAAGACCATTGCCTCAGTCAGCACAGTTTAACCAACCACGCAAAATTCAGCGAATTAACCATATTGAACATGGTCAGTGTGATCCTATACCTGAAACTAACATTGAGACAGATGTAGGTGAACCTCAACCAGACGATGAGGAAACACAAGATTTGACGGACTATCTAAATGAACATTTTAATAATTCTAACGAAAACGAATATACCGAATTTTCGGATATTCATTTTTTAGATTAAACGATTCTACGTTACCCTATTTTCAGTGTAAAGCCGGCAATGGTAAAGTATTTAGATTTCTAGTTGACACAGGGTCAAATAAAAATTATATTCAACCAAAATTAGTTAAAACCCCTATTCCTAATGAAAACATTTTTCAAGCAAACTCCGTTGGTGGAAGAGTCACAATTACCCATCATACATTAATTAATTTATTCGGAGTACGATCTGAAAATCTAAAGTTTTTTATATTGCCCTCACTGAAATCGTTTCATGGCATTCTAGGTAACGACAGTCTAAAAAAGTTAAACGCAATTATTCACACTTCTCAAAATTATATGATAATAAATAATTCTATAAAAGTTCACATAAAAAACAACAATCAGAATCAGTAAATAACTTGAACATACGAACAGACCACCTAACTGAAGAACAGACAGTGAAATTAATAAGACTATGTGAGACATACTCCACACTCTTTTCGGAGCCAGACGAAAAGTTAACATTCACTACAACAGTCAAAGCAGAAATTAGGACATCGACTGACGACCCAATCTACACAAAAAGTTACCCATATCCTGTATCAATGAAGGACGAAGTTGAAAAGCAAATTAATGAATTACTTAGTCACGGGATAATAAGGCCATCCAGGTCCCCATACAATTCTCCCGTATTGGTAGTGCCGAAAAAAATGGATGCTTCCAATGAAAAAAAATATAGAATGGTCATAGACTATAGGAAGCTAAATACTGTAACTATTCCTGACAGATATCCTATACCGCAAATAAATGAGGTACTTGCCCAACTTGGTAAAAATAAGTGGTTCTCAGTATTAGATTTGAAAAGCGGGTTCCACCAAATTCCGCTTAGGGAAAAAGATATCGAAAAAACGGCATTTTCCGTTAATAACGGGAAGTATGAATTCGTTCGATTGCCATTTGGATTGAAAAATGCCCCGGCAGTATTTCAACGAGCATTGGACGATATGTTGAGAGACCACATTGGCAAAATCTGTTTTGTCTATATAGATGACATTATAGTTTTTGGCCAAGATGAAGATTCCCATCTAAAAAATATAGAAACCATTTTTTACACTTTACAAGAAGCAAATATGAAAGTGCAACTAAATAAATGTGATTTCTTAAAGAAAGAAGTTGAATATCTTGGTTTTATCATTTCAACGAATGGTATAAGAACAAACCCGGAAAAAGTTAACGCTATTAAAGAAATTCCACCTCCAAGAACGATCAAAGAGCTCAGGTCATTTCTGGGACTCTCGGGGTTTTACAGACGCTTTATAAAAGACTACGCCAAATTGGCAAAACCCCTAACCGTCCTTTTGAGGGGTGAGGAGGGACGAATGTCAAAGAGAGATTCATCTAAGATCCTGGTTAACTTAAACGATGAGGCCCTTGAAGCTTTAAAAAAAATAAAAAACTCACTTTGTTCTGAAGAAGTAATGCTTTCATTCCCAAATTTTGAAAAAGAATTTCTTTTAACAACCGACGCATCAAACTATGCGCTTGGTGCCGTGCTGGAACAGGACGGAAAACCCATCACCTTCATATCAAGAACACTGAACAATGCCGAAGAGCACTACGCAACAAACGAAAAAGAAATGCTTGCAATAGTGTGGGCCCTTAAACCATTGAGAAATTATCTGTATGGGCCAGTAGCAATAAAAATCTTTACTGACCACCAGCCATTAACATATGCTCTGGGAAATAAGAACACAAACAGCAAACTAAAAAGATGGAAAGCCATCCTAGAAGAGTACAATTATGAGATCAAGTACAAACCTGGCAGTAGTAATATTGTGGCCGACGCTTTGTCAAGGCCTCCACAAGTGGTCGAAGTGAATTCATTGACTGCTACACAGCATAGTCATGAAAGCTCTTCTCAAGACTTAATTCAGTTTACAGATTCTCCATTAAATGTGTTCAAGAACCAAATTATAATCTCGACAGGTGATTTACCCTCTTACAGCTTTGAAATAATATTTCCTACATACCATAGACATACAATAGTAGAAAAAGAATTTGATATTGAAAAACTAGTAAGGATTTTAAAATCTCACTTGAACCCTTCAGTAACTAACGTTATCATGACCGAAGACCAAATTCTAGGTAAGATACAAGAGCTCTGGTCATCCCATTTTACTAAATTTCGGACGAAATACACGAGGACTATGGTTAAAGATTTGACATCAGATACTGAACAAGAGACTGAAATCATAAATGAACATAAACGAGCACACAGAAACCCAAAAGAAAATAAACTTCAATTACTTAGAAAATTTTATTTCCCTCACATGCATGCAAAAATAAAGAAAATAGTAAAGCAGTGTAAAATTTGTTGCGAAAATAAATATGATCGTCACCCAAATAACATAGTTTTAGAGAAAACACCTATTCCACAATACCCAGGACAATACGTACACTTAGACATTTACCATACAAACAATAGGGTTATTCTGACTGCAATAGATAAGTTTTCTAAGTATGCTCAGGCCAGGATAGTAAAGTCAAGAGCAACCGAGGACATAAAATATCCTTTACAGGAGTTACTAACGTCATTTGGTACTCCTGAAAATGTAGTTATAGATAATGAAAAGTCCCTTAACTCGGCCTCTGTAACATTTATGTTGGAAAACCAATTGGGTATCAAAATTTATAAAACGCCACCCTACACTAGCTCTATAAATGGTCAAGTCGAACGTTTTCATTCCACATTAACGGAAATTATGAGATGCACTAATGCAGAAAACGTCCATAATTCATTTGAAGATCTCTTGACCAACTGTCTAAATAAATACAATAACTCGGTTCATTCGACAATAAATAAGAAACCTATTGAAGTATTTTTGGTAGGAACGCGGACCCTACATCCTTAAAACAGGACAGACTAAAAATCATGCAGAGTTTGACAGACAAACAGGCGAAAGACTTAGGATATCACAATAAAAAGAAAACTGAAAGGAAAACTTATATGGTCGGTGACATGATTTTTGTAAGAAATAATAAAAGAATAGGAAACAAACTTACGCCAAGATATAAAATTGAAATAGTAAAAGAGGACAGAGGAGGAACAATTTTAACGACTTCTAATCGCCTGGTTCATAAAAATTTAATAAAAAATTAAAATTATTTTGCAGATTATCTCTTAACTCTTTGAGCCACACTTTTATATATGCAACTTAATAACTAAAATAGGCGCAATTTTGCATTATTTAAAGTTTATTTAATATAAAAATGTTGATGATTTTAATAAATTAGGTGGTTAATTTTCTAACCACCATGACAGTTGGCATAAAAATTTATTTTTGGTGAAAATCTGAAAAAACATGTTTTATTTGTTCGGATGAATAGAGGAACTCTACAGGTGCTGTATTACTATGCAGTACGCACTAGATTTAATTTTTTTTAACAAAGCAAACACGCTGTTGTTGTTTTTTTTTTAAATTGTGGAAATCCTGGCTTAAAAAAAGCCTACACATTTAAAAAAATAAATAAATGATAAATTTTAGAATTTATGGTCCAAACTTTCGCATAAATTTATAATCGATGATCTTAAAAAATACAATTTTTAAGCTCTTGAAAAGGTGGTTAGATAACTAACCACCAAACCTGAAAGAGTTAAATTATTGACAGCAGAAGTACAGATACTAGACTACTCAAACGCACAAATTGTAACAGTTGAAACTGGAATGGTTAAGGTGATAACCGGCGATTTCAAACTTATCCACGTAATAGACCTCGACTCCTATGAAAAGGCAATTGAACAACTGGACACTGTAATAAGACAGGACATAGGGAAAGAGAATAGCAATTACCCATATTTTTTACATCAAATACAAGAATTACATGCGTTGATTATTGAATTAAAACCCAGACGCGAAACTAGATCAATTAATGCGTTGGGAAGTGTATGGAAATGGGTAGCAGGCTCGCCCGACCACGATGATTTTCAGATTGTTACTGATAGCATGAACAGACTTTTGGAAAACAACGACAGGCAGATTATTATAAATAGGTCTATAGAAACAAGAATTCAAGAGATAACAAATATAACTAATAGTATAATAAATAACATAGGGTCAAATGATGCTTTTGAGCAGAAAATCGTTAGAGACGTCGAGAGGAAGCTAGATATAATTAAGGAAGAACTTACCAATCTTGGTTACTCTATACAGTGGGCAAAATCTGGAATTATAAACTCTTTTGTACTGTCAGAATATGAACTGAACATCACTAGGAAGCATTTCAATGAGCAAAATATGCCTTACGTAGATCTGATTGAAGCCCTAGAGTTCGGTGAAGTTAAGATTGGAATAAATAAATCTACAATCCTTTATATTGTCGATTTGCCAATAACTGAAAGAGAAATTTGTAAAAGTCTATTTGTTAAACCCGTAAAAAGAACTAACGTATCAGTTAAAATCAATAATGAAAATTTCGTACTGTGCAAAAACTCTCTCCTCGAGGTGAAATCGGCATGTAGAAAATTTAATGATCTGGCTGTTTGCAAAGAAGAGAACCTGAAAGAAATCACCCAATTGAGCTGTCTACCAAGTTTATTAAATGGTATGCCATCAACTTGTTCAACATCTAATAATCAGCATTTATCCGTGGTGAGTGAACTATCACCAGGCTTACTGCTTTTGAACGGTTATAATGGGACACTGCAGATTGAAAATGAGAAAGTAAAATTGCATGGTACCTATCTTATTAAATTTTACAATGTTACTATTACTATTGGGAAAAGATCATACTCCAATAAACAAATCACTATGATGAAACCCTTACCAGCTATGATCAATACACCTAACCTGATCACCAATTATGAAGAAATGTTGTCCTTGGAAATGTTAAAAGATCTCCACATCGAAAATGTCGCTGAAATTGAAAGACTGGTCAGCAATTATAAAACCGCCTTAGCTACCAGCATTGGCCTACCAGGAGCTTTGGTGATATTAGCAATAATTGTACTGATTCTGCATTTTACAAAAAGAAGAGCTAGTTTCAAGCTAAAAGTTCAAAGCCAATCGGAGCATACTATCGAAACTCCAGTCTCTCATAACAATTACCCATCCAACGTGGACGCTGGAATTTAAAGGGGGAAGAGTTAACACAATACAAATTTGAATTATGAAATAAAACAATTCTTGTTAATTTTGTTTATATTCATTTATTGCTTGTGACCTAATTGATTATTTTAATAACATTGTATTTCTTCTTATGCTGACATTACGTCTTTATGTTTATGCTAATTTTTATTATTTGTTATCTTTCCCAATACTATGTGCCCCAAATAATTTTGTAAACTAAAAATAAGATTTTAATAAGAATTTTAAGTGCTGACGCTATGTTAATAATTATTTCAACATTGTTCTATGTATCGATTATTTCTTTGTTTCTGTTTATTGATTATGATATTGATTTGATTATAAATAAAAAGTTTTGGCTTACGAACGACAGTCGTAGTCAAGTACTCGAAAACTAAACATAAAATTGTTTAACTTATACCCAGCTAGTTGCGGCAGAGGGTATAGAAAACAAAAACCCAAGAAAAACCAGACATTTCACAAACACACACTGTGTGTTCATGCTGTGGCAGTACAAATTGTCGAGCAACAACAACAACACAAGCGAGAATCATTGTGATCAGGCCTGCCATATTTAACGATTTATCGGCATTTGGACGATTTTTGCCTCTAAATTATCAAAGTGCCTATTTTTTGAGAAAAACTTACAATACAGTAATTTTTGGTTTATTTTATATAAATTATTAATTTTGGGTAACTTAGGGAAAAAATGGTTATACATATATATTCCATATTTGCAGTATTTTTATGGTATGTCTAACACAACAAACACATTTTGAAAAATATATAAGGGACTTAAAGCACAAGGGGAATCGATCTAAAGAAATTCAAACGTCCGGCTGGCTGGCTATGTAAACCAGGGTTTAAAATGCTATCGCCATATTAGCAAAAGCAGCCAAATTTTGTAATTTTCTTAATTAAAAAAAATCAAAATTGAAAAGTTCTACTGCTAAAATAGCCCACACTTTTCAAAAGCAGCTGCAACTTGCTTTTTTAACAATGGCAAAAAATTTTTTTATTTAAACAAGCTCAAAAAGCAACGGCAATCACTTTTATGTTGTAGGAAAAAGAATGAAACAAACAGCTTCTGTCTGTTAGCCGCCAAATCAAAAACCAATGTATGCTAATAGACGCAAAATCGGAGATAATAGCAGCACAAAAGGTTGCTAAAAGTCACACTATTGCTGAGAAATAATTTACGACGACAAGTGATATTTTTGATGCCAGACAAACACAACAAGATTTTTTTTTTTTTTTCTATACAATGTAGGAATCAAATAAACGTCACAATTTGTGTGTTTTACCTTTTCCAAGCGGAAACGGTATTTGTATGGAAAGTAAAACAAATTTTTGTACAAGCTGTCAGTATTTTATCGTTGTAATCTGTAATCGTCGCCTGCTTTTTTTATTGAACCGGCTTTTTGTTATTACCAGTCAGAGAAGATTTTTTTTTCTTTGAGCTTTAATTTTTTTTTGTTTTGTCTTTTTTAACTTGCTCTTCTTTTAGGAAAAAGGAAAAAAGCAAAAGGCGAAATAATCATATTTAAATTTTGCTATAAATAAATATAAATAAATAAATAATTTTTTCCAAAAGATATTTGTAACCAAAAAATTACTTAGGTTATCCATAACCAAAAAAATAAATTTTACTTTAATTGATTACCACAACCAAAATAAAATATATATATAACGATAATGGTTAAAGGTTCGCAATTGAAAATTGAGTTTATCCAAACTTACTACTACTTTTATACTTAAAACCTACTTTTATTTTTTCGTTGAAAAATAATTTTTAACTGTGGAGTTAAGATCGTTTATTCTAGATCACCATAGGTTCTTAAAGAGACGAACCTATTGGTATAAGACAGTATATGTCTCCGCTGACTCTAATATGAAGAGTTTTCAAGATAAAATTATATGGATCACTCTTATTAACGGTACCTGCCATTTACCCTTAAGTAAAATATATTCATATAAAGGGTGTCTGGTGGCAAAATTATATTTTTAATGCGATTATTTCAAAAAGTAATAAACGGTGCGGAGGGAGGTTGGCGCCGTTGGAATTATGGATTGGGAGGATTTGTTAGTCACAGTAGTCGAGTGAGCATCGCGCGTTCGCTTAGGAGACATTTTTTAAGGGCAATGATTCTTACGTAATTGCTCGTCGACAATTTTGTTCAAAGTTCATTTTCACTTAAATAGCCACGTCAACAAACAAATCTACCATTACTGGTCTCCAAGAACCTCCAACCCTCGATTGAAACATCAAATACCTTTACATGAGAAAATTGGGTCATTTTTTTTTAAATTCTCGAAAAACAAGGCTCCGTTTTGAACAGTGTGTTCAAGTCGACAAATGACATGTGGATGACATATTCTTTAAAAAATAAAATCCATTTCCATTGCATTTCCATTTAACCGTTCAATGCTTTTAATAAAACTTTGTGTCAATTATTACATTTTTTATTTAAGTTTGAAATTATAAATCTGCTATCAGATACCCCGGAATTTTTTTAATTAAATAAAATTTATAAAACATTTATTTTTATTTATTTTTTTTAAAGCATTTGGTAATGGTTAATTGTTTTGCTTTGTTGTTTTTGTCATTAAAAAAATGTTTTATTGTGTTTTAAACAGTTATTTTAATTTGCCGTTTTATCATAATTTGATTTCCGATTTGTTTTTGAAAATATGCCGATTTGTTACTAAAACCATCTGGCACCCCTGGTTGAGATCTTATACAAGTTTTTATAAACTCTCTTATTTTCATCAACTCGCCAACAATATTTTAGCATACAAAAGAAAACCACAGATATTGTAGAAATACTTATGGTGACAACAGATATTTGTAAGCAAAAAAAAAATTTTATGACACACTCAATCCAAAACCATAAGCATCTGTTTTTGTTTTTAAGATATGGTGAGTGGGCAAAAGCAAAACCATACAATATCAGTTACACTAATTCTCTCATTTATATTAGTAGTAACAGATAAATATCTGGTGTATCTGTTTTAACAATACTTACTGATACACTCGTGCAGGTCTTTAATACATACCTATTTGCAATCGTGAGCAAATTTTTTTTGCTTTTTTTATTCTGATCGGTTGGCATATTTTTTTCGTACTTTGTGTTTAAAGTATTTTTTGACGCAAGCTGGGATATAATTTCTATTTTTGTTGTAATGTTGTATTTGTTGCCGTAACGATGCCACCTGTTTATTCCATCATGCCAGTAACATTAGCATGCTCATGCATAATTTACTTGGGCCCTCGGTCTTCACTTTTTTAAAACACATACAGCCTGTTCATCGATTTCGAACGTTAACGTTCGCATAGAAAATTACATTTAAAAGAAAAACAAATTTTCGAACGTTGACGTTCAGAATCGTTAAACTGGTAGATAAATTTGTCGTTTAATGTGTAGTTTATAGAACACGAGCACCTTACTCGTCCGTTCAACTTACTTTTAAAACAAAAACAAATTTCGAAATTTTGTTTTTGTTTTAAATGTAAGTTGAACGGACGAGTAAGGCGCTCGTGTTCTATAAACTACACATAAGTGACATTCAGTGGCAAGGATGATAAAGTTAGACAATTGTACTTTTTTCAGTACTTTTAGCATTGAAAAAGTACTGAAGAACATCAATGACATGTTTAGTACAATTTAAAAATTTCAAACATTCAACATTGAAGTATTTTGTTCTACGGTTGGAGAATTGAAACATAAAATAAATAAACTTTTGTATCCAGATATCAGTAAAATTGACAAAGGTATATCATCTATACCATAGTCGTCGGTGAATGTGAAACATAGCAAAGAAATCTACGTTATGTTAATACTGTATCGAATTTATTTCAGACAAAATATTAACTACAGTCTAAGAAATCTTGTTGCTATAGTTTTAAATAAACAAAAAACTTATCCTTACTTTAATTTAGACCTAAGCTTTTTTATATGTATATTCTTTTTTATCAAGTTTTATGTCATAAACTTAAAAAAATTATATGTTAGATACGCCTTTTCTAAATTAAAGCAACGTTATGTAGAAATTTATCCTACATCAATCGGACTTTGATCTCCTTGAAAAATAATAAATGATTATTTTGTTCCTTATGTACCTATGTCCAAATTACGGTATTTTAATTGTATTATTATTTCAAATCGAATGCCGTAATTTGACCCCTGGTTTTTGTAAGATTTTTGATGAATGTATGTATACTTAGTATGAACTGTATGAATACTTTTATATGGGATTCAAACGAAGACTTCTTAAGTTGACTTTTTGAAGTCCAGTCATTCGCGGTGTAAGTGCTTTTAGCAGGATTAAAAATCCAAAAGCAACTTACTTTCTTTAACAATATCTTTTGGACTTTTTGCTCTGTTAAACATATTTTATCCTGTTCCACCATCATCTTTAAAAAATTGCCAAATTAATATTTCATGTATAAATGTATGGCAAAAGTTAATTTAAATGTATGTAAGCTCCTTTTAGGAGACAAAGGAACCAATATACATACATATGGGGGATTTCATGTCAACTGACCCAATTTTGAAATCGATGTCTTTCGATTTGAATGAAATTTGCACCAAGGTTAGTCCTTAGTTTAGACACAAATTTTCAACAAGATCGGTCAAAAAGTTTCTGAGATAGAGGTGGTCAAAATTTGACATTTTGGCCATACAGGTGTTCTTTCTCATCCATGTTACTTATTACCTATTGGTGTTAGAAAAAAGTTTTAATTAAAAAAAAAAAAAATATTTTTGAAAAAACAAAAAAAAAATTTTCAAAAGATTGATCAAATAGCTATCGAAGCTACTTGGGAAAAATTTTGCTAACACCAATAGGTAATAAGTTACATGGATCAGAAAGAACACCTGTATGACCAAAATGTCAAACTTAGACCCCCTCTATCTCAGAAACTTTTTGACCGATCTTGTTTGTGCCTAAACTTCTATCCAAAAGGACTAACCTTGGTGCAAATTTCATTCAAATCGGAAGACATCGATTTAAAAATTGGGTCACTTGACATGAAATCCCCCATATATGTATATAATAGTACAACTATAAAAAAATTCATTTGGGTACAATAAGGGTCTAAAACGTACAATTTGTTATCTAATTAAGTACAATTTTGAAAATATCATTTATCATCCCTGTTCAGTGGCATTCATGAATATCTCTACTACACATACAACTACTGTACCTATTGTACTCGATTAATGCGAGTAAAATCAAATAACAGAGAGTATATTAGTTCTTTCGTTTTTTTGCTCCCTAATATACAAACATATTTGTACGTAAAAACATGCAACTACACACGCACACTGTACTGTATACTAGTTTGTATACATTTAAGGTGGTTAGTATCTATTCGGTATCCGAGAAGTAAACGTCGAATACAATACAAACGCTTATTTCAATCGATTGTTGTATTTGCTTCCAACGTAATCCAACATACCTACATACATACAAACTCGTGTATTCTTGTCGTTACTGTACTGTGCTTATTTGAAAAATGATTATATGTTTTAAAAAGTTTTGTTGTTTTTATTGGGTATTAATAATTTGAGAAAACATGGAAGATGTAATTAAATTGTCTTGATTGTAAATAATAATGGTAAGATAATAAAATTTAATTAATCTCTATTTTTAGTCATTGTCAAGCTCGAATATATACGAAATCACCAAAAAAGTTCAAACTGGCGAATATCAGTTAAGCTCTCATTACCCGATAAATTGCCGAAGCAAAGTGTGGACAATATTCTCCAAAATAACTAATCAAGAAGGCAAAGAAGTTTCAGGATACGTATATTGCAGGGAATGCGACAAAGCTTTTAAATTCACTTCCGCTTCGACTTCTAATCTAGCAAAACATAAATGTTATTTTACAAAATTCGTATATAATGGAAGTGCAGTTTCAGAGATTGAGGTTGCAAAGCCCACAATTGACATATCTGTTAATGAAACCTCCCCTAATAATTTGTGCAAAATTTTGACTAAATGGATTATAAAAGATTGCCGGCCATTTGAACTGATAGAAAATGAAGGCCTTAAGGCAGTTTTCCATGAGTTTCTAAGACTAGGTTCAAAATTTGGTTGTGACATGCCCATTGATAGATTATTACCAAAAACGCAAGCCATTGTGGAATATGTAATAAATATCTACGAACAGTGTTTTCAAACGGTTAAAGCAGAAATAGATGCAATTAAAGAAAATGGCTTTGGCCTGACCACCAGTATATGGACTGATAACTTCTCTAAGCAAAGCTTTTTAGCATTAACGATACATTACCTAAAAATTGGTGTTTTAAAATTTCGTCTACTGGGATTTAGAGCAATCAATGGTGAAAACTGTAGCAGTAAGTATTTATTGAATATAGAAAACATATATAGTTAGTCAATTCACAAAGTGCTCTAAGCTGCTAATATTAAAATACAGTAGACTCGCGGTAACGTGAACTATTAAGCGTGTTCACGTTTGCGAAGTTGTTCATGTTTACGAAGGTGTAATTTTTTACATCTTAAAAATAAAAAAGACATATATTTAACTTAAATTCATATATTTTTTTTATTAATTCATATTCATTAATTCATATTCGTATTTGTTTTGTTAAGAAAAACAATTTACATTAAAATTATTTAAAAAAATGGGTTATCTTTTTTTGGATTTTCTTTTTTTGCAAAAAGCTGAACACCGCTAGTCACGCTTGATCTTTTTTTTATTTTTTCTATTACATCCACTTTTTCCTTTAAAGTTAAAAAATTTTTTAGTTTTTGCGACATTTTTCACGACACACTTTATATCAAACTAAAAACAAACTAAGCAAATCAACAGCTCGCGTTACATAAAATGCCAGAATATATTCATAAGCAATCATTTACGGGGATTCCCAGTTTTTAAAGAAGTAGTGATTGCTTAAAAATGTTCAAAAGAAAACAACTTTTTCTATGTTCCATGAATTTTACATTTGTTCACGTTATAGGGCTTTCTTACTGTGTTCACGCTACAGAGTAGTCAGTGTAAAAAAAATTATGTTCATGCTAGCCGGTGTTCACGTAAGGCGGTGTTTTTGTTATCGCGAGTCTACTGTACTATTTTAGTAAGGCGACTAGATTTTGAAAATAAAAATAGAGAATATAATGAAAAAAAGTAAAAAAAAATTTGGACTTCAAGATTTTTTACATATTTTACAGACAAATTTACATTCACATATTTTTATATACATATATGTAAAGTAAATTAAAAAAATAACATATGTACATATGTACAAATTTACATTTACTTATGAATAAGTAAAATAAGTTAAAAAATAACGATACTTAAAAATTCATTGCTCATTCAATATTTCATTCTGCAAGTGTATGAGAGCTCAATAGAAGTATGAACAGAACAAGCATGGCACGACATTTTCCATATAATTTGACAGAAAAAACTGGTGTCCGCTGTAAAATATTGATCATGCTTTTAACAATAAAGATGACAAAGATGACAGATTATGAAAAAAGATGACCAAAGAGGACACAAATTTTATAGATGACAGCCAGTTAAAATAGATGATAGTCCTCTAAAAAAGAGTACGTATTAGAGTTGTCAATTATTCGCCTTTCAGCTTTGTTCGAATATTTCAAATAATTGTTTTTTGTTCGTTCGATCAAACGATTAAATCTGAAAAATTATTCGATTAATCGACGAGAATAACGAATAAAAAAATTATTTTTAAAAAAATATTATATATTTTTTTTATAAGATACATCCGTCTATTAATTTACAACTATGGAAAATCTTCCATTTTCCTTTAGTTTTTTCTCAAATCCGTTGATGCGTACAACTTTTCATCTTAATTCCATATCGTTGTATTACGTAAAGGAATTGTAAAATCCTTAATTCTTAAATAATCCGATACAACTTTGGATTTTCGAAAGGCGCTTGCAGACCTTCTATCTTCAGCCAAACTTCTGCGTACATTTTCTTCTTTAGAACAACCGCTGTCTCTCTAAATGTATTTTTCTACTGGAACAAGTTAAGCATTTTTTGACGTCGTTGGATTCGCCGTTTTCAATGGTAACTTGGGTTCTTAAACGCGTTTAAGCAACTCGAACGTGATTAAGCTCTAAGCACATAAAAATCGAGATGATTAACCGTATATGGAAGTGATTTGTTCAAATTGTTCAAATTGACATGATTACAACTAAATCACATCATTAATCAAATCGAATCAATCGGTCACCATGAACGTACCCTTCACGTGTACAACTTACGACGATTTCTTCTTAATGTTTTTATTTTTCCTTAAATAATTTATAAATTTTGACAATTCCATCATAAATACATATGTATGTTTAAAATAATTTTCTAATAACTTTATTAAAGTGTTTTTATCCATTTTTAATACTTTAAAGAAATATAATTTGTTTGTTGTGTTTTTTTTTTAATCATCTCAAATGAAATGTGAACGGCTCTGATTAACTTAATCAACATTTTGCTCAAACGCGTTTAAAAACCCAAGTGTGAACATAGCATTACGCAAATGTCAAAGATATACATACATACCTATATACATAATTTAAAAAATATATACATATGTGTAATACAATAACAGCTTTTTGTACTTTCATAATATGATTTCATTATTTTTTAGCTTTTTGTTTATTTCTAAGTTTTTCACCCGAGAGTAAAAGATCCCATTTCTTGAAAATTGTTTGATTTTAAAAGAAAACAGCTGTTGCAATTGTTTGTCAAAGATTTGTTTAATAAGAGCATATAATACATTTTTGAAATACTATGAATACTCAACACGGTTTTTGCTTACTAAACATTGAGATTAATTACAATCAGGGCTATATCTACAATTTTTTTTTTTACCTTTCCTACGATTTGTATAAAATCGCTAGAAACGTATGAGAAAAAATCAAATTCTAAGCTATTATTTCTTTTTATGCCCAATATTCAGGAAAGGAATTAAATCTAAATTAAGTTAATTTTCATAAAAACTTAAATCATATTTAAATACAGATTGATTTTTTGAGTTTTATTTTAAGTCTTATTTAAATAAGATCAAAGTATGGTAGCACTACTAAATACAAAAAAAAAAAAATATCATAAAAAACTATAATTATTTACAAGGTGGTCTCAAAAAACAGCTGATTGTTATTGCTTTGCCTCTTGTTGTTGTATTGTCGTGATATCGAGACCACCTTGCTAAAATATTACAATAGAGACTTAAGTTGAAATTAAGTGTACCACATCGGTGAATTAAGTTTGATTTAAGTATTTAGTGAAGAAGAGAATTTTGTATTTAAAACGATTTTAAACATAAATGTGTTTTAATATCAATCCTGAAAATTGGTCATTAGTCTTTTATTATTAGTTTATGTTTTAATAAAAAAAAATTGTTCGATTAATCGACATAATTTAATCGATTTATTCGTTATTCAAAAATCGCCATTTTTAAATTTTTCGAACAAGAGTTTGTTTTTGTTTGATCGGTTAATCGAATTTTTCTTAATCGGTTGACGTATGGTCACCTTAATTTTAGGGTAAAAAGCACTGTTGTGAACAGCCTATCGTATTACACAAGGGGACAAGGTTCTTGTTGATTTCGAACTGAATGTTGTTTTTAATGTAACTTGGGAATCCAAATCTGCACTTAGTTATGTCCAAAATTAAGGCACTTCCGCTACATACGTATATTGGAATAACTTGAAAACGGTTCAATTATTCAGTTACTTCTTTCAAATGCTTAAATTGGTTTTTACTGGGCGAAGTATTTTCAGAGATATTGAAGTTTTGAAAAAAAAGAACAATCAAAGAAAAAAAATTTTGTTCATTAAAAATTCATAAAATATTAAAATTATGTACAGTTTTTGTTTAAAAATATTTAGTTAAACATATTTAGAATAAAAAGAGCTTTATTTTATTGTAATCGGTGCACAACTTTTGATTTTAACAATGTATTGAAAAAACTGAATTGATAAAAATTGCGACTTCCATACAAAAATAACATTTTTTAATATGTGTGTGTTTGCTTTTGTTCTATTTATGGACGTTTTTTTTTTCCTTCACTTAAAAATTGGGTACCTTCACTTAATTGTGAAAAAAGCGAAACGCGTTCAACCATGATCTATGTATGCCTCATTTTGCTCATAGGTTATATTATAATTATCATTACATCGGACCAGTCCATGGAGTAGTCCATTTTATCAAAATGGATCAGGTGGTCCAATGTTACTTGCAGGGATATTTTTAAAGAAGAAATTGTGTTTGTTTGTATCTTGTAGGCTCATAAGCCACGGGACTTGGTCCAGTGTGTATTTATTCTTATTAATTCTAATAACTTATAATGCATTCTGTTTCAAATATTGATTTTGGTTGTATTCATTACAGAAAAAGCCTAGTGCAACAGAAGCAACGCTAGTTGTTACAAAAAGCATATTTTAAACTATTTTAACAAGTTCTTGAAAAAGTTTTAAACCGCAAAAAAGACTAAAATTTGTACCCACATCTTGACCAAATCGGTCTTGTCATTGCAAAAATGAAATTTATAATAATTTATTATCCCTAAAAATCCACAGCAAAAAAAGTGTATCCCCAAATACAAAAAAGTCCCCAATTAAGGGACAAATTCCCAATACTGGGAACACTGGATATAAATGAGAGAATGAGTGTAACTGATATTGTATGGTTTTGCGATGGCATACGCAAACGTTGTTTTTTGGAATATTACATAAACTTTTTTTGCTCACAAATATGTTCTGTTATAAATTATAACTTATAATTATAACTTATAACTTATAATCAAGGCACATTGAAATGTGCCTTCGTTGTTGGTTTGAAACTTCTTTTTTTTAATGTCTTTAATATCAAATATCAAAAATTGTTTTGCTTTTAAAGAAAATTTTTAATTTCTTTATGATCAAGTGCGATATGTACATATGTATGTTATGAACATAAAAAAAAAATAAATTAATATTAATTTCATGCATTTAATTATGTAGATTGAAATCAAACTTAAAAAGTGTACAATTACGGTGTGCTAGTTAAAAAAACAAACAAGGGGGTACCCGGCGGGAAACCCTAATCGAACACGCTGAATCCAGTGGTTCCAACTGTTTTTTAGGTTAGCTCCTGTTTTCAAAATTTGAAAATGGAGGAGGTTGCTTAACATACAGTGTGCGTCAAAATAAAGAGTAAAGGTGGTTTTTCAATACAAAAAGTGTTATGTTACTGAGATACCTAAATAAGAGCGGCAAGCGTCTGTTTTATGTCAAAACTTTTCTACGAAACAAACCTTTAGAACGCGAATTCTTATTTGATAGATCGCGCGGTCGTTTTATTTTATTGAAAATGTATTGGCAACAGAATTTTCATGTTTAAAAAAACGCTTGCCGCTCTTGTTTAGGTAGCTCAGTTTTTTGTTAAACATTTTAAATTTTTACTCTGCCAAATTTGATCAGACTTCAAGCTTGCTGTCATCTGCAAAAAATACGTTGCTCTAAAACTTGATTTAAGCAAGTTGGACAAAAAAAATGTGATAAAATGTAGAAATATATACATAAGTATATAGTGATGCGTGATATGGGTGGTTGTTGTATGTACTACCTCCTAAAACAGCTAGATCAAGCTAATAGTCGTTCGATATCCATCTATCTTAACATCTGGGAGCAAGGACCGGAAAATGTGTTTCTTACAAAAATATTTATAATACAAGTTTAAAAAACTTTACATTTTACAGAAAATAAAAAATTTCAAAAATAGTATGGAAAAAAAGCCGTAAAAAAAAAATAAAGTTTTTAAAAAAAAAGTTTTCTAAAAAACTTTTGTATAAAAAAAATTCAATTTGCTTCTAAATAAAAAATTTCTGAAAACAAAATAAATATATTTAAGCATTGTCATAAAAATTTCATTCTATAAAACAAATTTATGCTAGAACGACGAACGACCAATTATCGCAACGAATATTCGTCACCAGAAATAGAATACATTGGTGAATATTGCACACTTTGAAACAAACACCAAAATTTATTTGAAATCGCTAAATGGGTAAAAAAAAACAAACTGTCGGAAAATAACAAAAAAAAAAATTTTCCAAAAATCGCGAAAATTTTTAATATAATTATATAATATAATATAATATAATATAATAATATAAAGCCATAAAATTTATTAAAAGTCTCTTAAACGTTAAGGAATGACAAAAATTCGGTAAAAATTGCTAAATTAGCGGATATTCGCAAAAATTTGCTAACAGCGGCATGATAGCAAGGTCAACTTTTTGTTATAAGTCGTAAAAGCTGTAAAGAATGAGAATAATTACAGGAAAAAATCGTTTTTATCGCGAAAATGGCTGGATTTCGCGAAAAATTTGGAAAATATTTTATTGCTTAAACTCAACACTTCATTAATTGATAAAATGTTACCATAGTTATTATAAACTATAGTAATATTTTAGATAAATTGTAAGGAACATTTATATATATCAGAACCGCCATCATTGGTTTTTTTTATAAACTACATTTTTTTTAAATATTTTCTAAAAAAAAAGCGTTTTAAGAAATATTTTTCAACAAAAAAAATTAATTAAATAATTTTTATCAAAAAGTAATTTCAATCTTTGGGAATACAAAATTTTAACTTCAAAAGATTTTGTTATTCGTGCTCAACTCCCGCATAGGAATAGCTTATCCCATCAACAATAAATTTCAAGTGTTTTTATCAATAATAAAAACTGGGAGTTGAGCACGAATAACAAAATCTTTTGAAGTTAAATAATTTTTTTTTTTACAAAAACAGTTTTTACTTTTTTTTTAAACTAAAAATGTTGTTTTCAAAAAACTTTTTTTCTTTTTTCGTTTCTATTTAAACACAGAAAAAATATTCCTTTTTTCACACACCAAAATTTTTTATTAAAAAAATTAAATTTAATTTTTGTGCGGTTTTTGTGCGATTTAATGTTCATTTATCAAAAATTGTTACAAATGTTTAACTATTGTTACAAGTAAATGAACACAGCTTAACAAAACAAGATAATCCGTTACCTATTAAAAATGCACGTGTGCATCGTTACGTTACGCATGATTCACGTGTGACACGATAACATTACGTCACGTGGCCACCTCTAAATATTTTTTTTGCCCAAAAATATCAAACGGCAACATAATTACTTTACACACAACAAATTTTTCTTTCACTTTCAGGCCAAAATATTTCCACTACAGTTCAACAGATTTTAGAAGATTTTGATTGTCAACTTTTAAGTAAATTCATAATAGTAACCGATGGTGGCGATAAAACTACTGAAACCTTTAAAAATTGTCAAAATTTACCATGTATAACACAGTTACTCAATAATGCTATACAAGATTCACTAGATAATGTTCCAGAGGTTGCACAACTTATAAGTTCATGTATAAAACTAGCCAATTGTATAAAGAAAAAACCGCTTGATAACCCTTCTAGTGAGTTACTGCCAACTTATTGTCCAAGTCGTTGGAATACAATGTACAAAATGTTAAGTGCTATAGAAAATAACTGGACTGAAATTGAAACAACTCTTCGAAATGAAAATGAAACGGAACAAATGTCTTCAATCGATAAAAATTTTTTAAAAGCTTTAACAAAAACTCTTCAGCCATTTGAAGATGCTATAGAAACTCTTGAAGAAGACAATAAGCCTACGTTACATTTGGTTATAGCGTATTTGCATGAGCTAAAGAAGTCATGTGATATAAATGAAATTAAAAATGAGAATTTTGATTTCGTAGAAAGTTTTAAAGAACATCTACGTTTCAATTTGGAAAAAATATCCGATGAAAACATTACAATTCTTCATAAATTAGCACTTTTCCTGTATCCTCCCACCAACAAACTGCTGCAATTTGACAACAAGGAAAAGCAATATATCGAGTCAGAGTGTATACGTCTAATGAAATCGTTTAAAATTGAAATACAGCCGATTGTTCAATCAGAACCTGATTCTCTAACCCAACCTGAATGTAAACATTTAAAATTATTTACAGATTTTGTAGAATCTGAAACAAATCAAGATCCTAACGAACTCCTTGTCCAGGAAATACAATTTTATAAAACCACTCGAGTTGTAAACAGCGCAGACTTTGATGTTTTTAGCTGGTGGGATATACAGAAGGATAATTTTCCACTGCTTTATAAATTAGTCTGTACCGTATTGTCAACACCGGCTTCGTGTGCTGCTTCAAGAAAAATTTTTTCGCCTGCCTATAATTTGCTAAGCGAGAAGTCCGATCAGGCCTCTAGAGAGACGGAAATTGAACAAATTATGTTCATAAACACAAACAGCGAAAGTAATGAACTTGATAGTAATTTTTTTGTTTAGAAAATTGTTTTCTCTTTAATTTTTACGGCCTTATGCCAAAAATTAATCTGAGCTTGAAGTGTTCGTTAAAACCGGTTTTCCATGCAAATTTTTTTTTACGAAGACTTCATGTTCCGATAAATTTTTTTTTTTTTCATATATTTTGAATCAGCTGGAAATATCAATATAATCTGTTAAAAATAAGAGTGGATTAGCTTTTAAATGTTACTATGTACTTATAAGTAAAATAAAAGGACTTAAAGAGCCTCAATAAAAATATATACAATATATTTTAAAATATCCGAACGGATTCAAGCAATTTTTTTTATTTTTTAAATATGATATTCATAGATATTCACAATTTTTTTTTTCAGTGCGCAAGCGATATTTAAGCAAAGAGAATACGCATGAATTTTATTTGATTTTGAAAATAAATTTAAGATTATAATCAATTCTTTAGAAAACGGATAAATGATTGCAATTATCCTTACTTTAGTATTTATAATGGATATTTGTAACCAAAAAAATTTATTATTTGTTATAATGGTTATATCATCAGGCTTCTTGCACAGACCTGTTCAATGGGCCTTGAGTAGGCTTGCCAGATATGAAATCCAAAAAAACAGTACATCGGGAAAAAAACGGCAGTACATTAATGTAAAAAGAAGTACAATTTTTTTTATTTTATTAACTTAAAATTCAGTACATCAAAAACAATTTTGAGTTCTTTTATTCCTGTTTCAATATAAATTCCCAAGCGAAAATTTTAAATTTATTTTGAAAAACAGGCAGTTAATGTAGCTATAAACAAAAAATATAAAATTCAATGCATAGCAAAGAGCACAAAATAAGAAATCTTTTTTTTTAATATAAAACCCCATATTCATAAAAAATAAAACAGGTTTATAAGAGGTTTATGAAACGAATTTACTATGAAAATTTGTTAAATAAACCTTTTCAAAACCTGTTTTATTTTTAACGAATAAGGCCATAAGTATTTAATATACTTATGCAGTGACATCTTTAAATTTGTCAGATGTTTCAAATTAAATGTTTAAAATAACAACGCTTTGTTTATTTTTATAAAAATATTAATATTAATTTTCAATTTAATGTTACGTGTTTGTTAAACAATTTAATTATTCTAATTTTACAATTTAATAATTCTAATTTAAGAATTAAATTAATGTAAATTTAAAAAATTACAAATATTTATCACTTTTTTTGTTCTTCGTTAACAATGCCATTTTTTATTTATTTAAAATAAGTTTTTATTATTAATTCACTTCGCTCTTTTCTCCAAAAAGAAAATTTTTTTCAGTTGTTGGAATGAGGAAGTGAAAATACAAATAAAAAATACGAAACAGTTTTGGGACAACAAGTAAGCTTTTTCGGCTCGATGGTTTTTTTTTAATCTTTTAACTGCAGGCGACATTGAGTTGGTACATGACGCAGCATTTCAAACCATTTCAAATCGCAAAACTTAAACATTTCTTTCAGGTTTGCAGTGTTTTTAGTTCGAAAATTTGCCGAAATTTGGTTTTTTGCACTTTTAATACAATATGCACAAAACATGTTTTATTTTGTGCAAAAAAAGTACAAAATGAAGTACAAAAGCTAAAAAAAAGTACAATTGCGTACTTCTTTAATGGTTATGCAGTAAGCAGTACAAATGGTAAAAAAAAGTACGCGTACTTCTGAAAACAGTACGTCTGGCAAGCCTAGCCTTGAGTAGCATTCTGCTACATATGTATACAACTACATACTGTACCTACTGTACACGATTAATACGAGCAAAAAATAAAACAACAGAGAGTTTAGCTCGTTTATTGCTCCCTTATATACTTATTTGTATATTGAGACATGCAACTACACACGCACACTGTATTGTATTCCAGTTTGTATACATTAAAGGTGGTTAGTATCTATTCGGTGTCCGAGTAGTAAGTTTTAAATACACTGAGCGGTTTTTCTGTCGATTGTTGTATTTGCTTCAAACGTAATCCAACATACATTAATACAAACTCGAGTATTCATGTAGTGACTGACTGTACTTTGCTTATTAAATAACGATTATTTTTTAACGAGTAGAAAAAGTTGTGTTGTTTTTATTGGGTGTCAATTATTTGAGAAAATATGGAAGAAGTAAATAAGTTGTCTTAATTGTAAATAATGATGGTAAGATAATTAAGTTCTATTTTATAGTCATGGTGCAGCTTGAATGTTCATGAAATCAGCCAAAAAGTTCAAAGTGGCGAATATCAGTTAAGTCGTAAGTACCGGAGACATGGAAGCAAAGTGTGGTCAATATTCTCCAAAATAATTAATCAAGAAGGCAATGAGGTTTCAGGATACGTATATTGTAAGGAATGCACAAAAGTTTTAAAATACACGACGCTTTCAACTTCTAATCTAGTAAAACATAAATGTTATTTTACAAAATTCCTAAATTCCTTTAGTAGAGGTCCAGTTGTGGTTGAAAAGCACACAACTGAAGTACCTGTTAATGAAAATTTCCCTAATAATTTGGCCAAAATTTTGACTAAATGGATTATAAAAGATTGCCGGCCATATGAACTGATAGAAAATGAAGGCCTTAAGGCAGTTTTTCAAGAGTTTGTAAGACTAGGATCAAAATTTGGTTGTGACATGGACATTGATAGATTATTACCAAAAACTCAAGCCATTGTGGAATATGTAATAAATATCTACGAACAATGTTTTCAAACGGTTAAAGCAGAAATAGATGCAATTAAAGAAAATGGCTTTGGCTTGACCACCAGTATATGGACTGATAACTTCTCGAAGCAAAGCTATTTAGCATTAACGATACATTACATAAAAATTGGTGTTTTAAACTTGCGTCTGCTGGGATTTAAAGCAATCAATGGTGAAACCTGTAGCAGTGAGTATTTATTGAATATAGGAAACATACTAACTTAGCCAATTCACAAAGCGCTCTAAATTGCGAAGTAAAGGGTGTTTTTTATAGAGTGACAAAAGTTTAAATCATAATAAAGCAAGGAAATATATTTTTTATCAATAAAACAGGCTTTATTGGAAAGAAAATTTTAAATATGATTTCTGACATGTGGCCGCCAGGGCTGGCGCGTAGAAGGCGCAATCTGGAACACCTATTGTCAACAACTTTTCACATTCTGACCATCATCGTTTTTGAAGACATATATGCCAATAACTCCGCCAGCCCATAAAGCGCACCAAACAGTAATTTTCTGTGCATGTAATGGTGTTTCGACAAAAGCTTGTGGCTTCTCCTCACTTCAAATGCGACAATTCTCCTTATTTACGTACCAATTCAATCAGAAATGGGCTTCATGGGAAAATAAAATTTTGAATGAAAATTCAAAATCAATATCATTTTGTGCTTCAGCCCATTCGCCGAAATATTTTGATTAAAAATTTCAATAATTTGCACGCGCTGCTTTGGTGTAAGTCGATTTATAATGCAATTTTAAAGCAAACTTAACAAAAATCAACTATCAGCCGTTAAATGGGTGCTCAAATATAGCAGTGGTGCCACCTCAAAGTTGTGACACTCTAAAAAAACACTCTTTATTAAATTTATATTTTAGGGTAAATAGCACTGTTGTGAACTCGATTCAAAAGCAATTTGATATCTAATTATTTCAGTAAATACTGAACGAATCAGAATTTTTTTTACAGTGTTGTAAAGTATTAATTTCTGTTTCACAATACTGAAAAAATAATTTCGATTCGTTCAGTATCGACTGAAAGAATTAGAAATAAAATTGCTTTCAAATCGAGGAAGTACTCGATCACGACTGCCCCTGTTCTTAAAAACACTTTCACACAAGTCACGTGATTTCAAATAACATGTGCCTTTTAAAATCACACGTGTGATATTTTGTTTTTCCGTTTTTTGTGTGTTTCGGTGTGATTTTCCACTGCCAAAAGTACACTGCGAAACACAAAAAAAAAATACACAGGAAGAAAAACACTCGGGATAAATTAATCTTTTTATACTTACTTTAATCACTAGTCGTACTTAAAAATTCAAGTACGAATAACACTTAAACGTACTTAAATCAATCTCATTTTCTAATTATTTTAAGTACGAATTCGGATTAAAACAATTTTATAATTTTTGAATCAAGCGCATTTTGAGATTGATTCAATCTTAGTTTTACTTAAATCAATCTCATTTTCGGATAATTTCAAGTACGAAATCGGGATTGAATATGGATAATTTAGGTATTTTGCGATTGAAAATCCGTACTTGAATCAATCTAACCGTACTATTAATACCGCTTCGAATTGGTTTGAGTACGGATGAATTGATTATTCTTTTGAGTGTATGACTATCAGAACACCACAAAATTAGACGTGTGATTTTAAAAGTACGTGATTTTCCGAACAGACCCGATAAACATATTTTTTATATAACGTGAATAAATTAAAGAAAAATATAACTTAAAATTTAAAAATACCAGTTAAAAAATATCGGACTGGAAAAACAAATTTAAAATCACAATTGTGATTTAAGGGTGTTTTGAAAACCACAAATGTTTTAACTTGGCTTAAAATGGTGGAATAATATAAGCAAGTAATTTTAAATCGGCTGACCGGCTTAAAACCTTTGTCCACAACAGCTTTCTTGTGATTTCAAAGCACTTTTACAAAAAGTGATTTTCAGAACATGCCTGATAATATTTTAATATTAAAAATTTACCAAAATTATAATAACAGGCATAGAATTATAGCAAAAACAACCAATACGACACAATAGAACACTTTGTGAATTGCATACCTTTTTTTAAATTATAAAGTTTTTTGATATTGTAAATAACAAGTGAAATTTTTGTTCCTATAAAATTTTTATTCACCTCGAAAAAGTTTTCGCGCTATCGGTCTTTAGTGAATATAAAAAAAGTAGAAAGATTAAAAAAAAACTAATTTTTGTTCAAAAATATGCACGTAAATAATATTTTAAAGAAAAGTTAAAAAAACACCAAGCAAAATATTTAGTATTGCAGTGATAGTTTGATTGCAACATTAGTTTATTGCACTATTTTTACTTTTATGTAGTAAAATAATTTCCAAAATTCTGCCACCACGTCTTTCGAAAGCTCGGGCCTGTTCGGAAATGCATTACTGTGCTGATTTGATTTGATCACGTTCGTAAAAACAACAGCCAAACGCATGAACGAAAAAAGAAAAATAAATTGTATGTTTAACCTGGGCCAAATTACGGCATTCGATGTCGATCAAAATTTCCATTTACGTTGTATTGTTATATCGTTTGATATCGAATGCCATAATTTGGCACATACATGTTATTGGCACTAAGGAAGTGTTGTTAATGTCAGGGCGAATTCACCTACAGGTGGTATGTAGTACTACCACAACAATATACTTAAAATCAGTTTTTTCAAAACTATTTGCTTAAATTTTTTACGAAATCTTGAAATGATATGTATGAAATTTCAAATAAAAAATACAAGATACTAGCTGAACCCGGCAATACAAACGGTTTTAAAATTATCTTATTTTTGTTTAATAAATATGTTTTATGAATTTCAGCCAAATCGTACCATAAATTAAATATCGCGAAAACAAAAAAAAAACCTTTCGGGATTAAACTTAAGAGAAACCTGGTTCCAGACTAAACTGATTTATTGTTCAAGTTTGGTGCCAATCGGTCCTTGAGTTTTAGTAACACGTTTTTATTTAATATGTATGTATAATGATAAAAAAGTAATTTTCGAAGCCAAAAATAATGCTCCATGTATGCTATCATTCGCGCGGGTTTTTGTTCTATTCTAAAAATATATGCAAAAATGTGAGAAGTTGTCGTTTTCCTTTCTAAATATGTTGCAAAAATAAATGGCAAATTTGTTCCATTTCTTACCCCAAGTTATAATTGGGTGTGAGATAATACCCTTTTTTGCATCTGCGTTAAGTACGTTTTTATGCAAGCAAGTATTTTTGTATTAACTTTTTCTCTTGTTTGCGTACAGTTTTTGTTGTATTGTGATTTTTGGTTATATTGTGATGGATATAAAAACTTTTTGTTTTTCGTTCGTTATAGTTTTGTTTAATAATTATCTTTTTTGGCACAAAATTTTTGTTAACGCTTATTAAAATTCAAAAAAAATTTAATGTTGAAAATTGGTGAATATCGCTTATTAGTACACACTTTGCATTCAATATTAACACGCTTAATACACATTAGTGTTGAGTGTAAAACGTAGCTATATTTTGTTCCATTGCAATTTATAAAAATGTATCACTTTGAAAGGGTGCGTGGAACCTAATAAATATATTACATAATTACAATGCATTGTTATTTTTTAGAAAAGAAAACCCCATAAGCCATTGTTCCAATTCATTTCAAAATTTATACTATGATTATTCCTCACGACTAGGCCGACTGAGATATTGCAAAAAATAAATTTTTTTTGTTCTAAAATGTAATTCTTTTTAATCCAGTTTTATGTCTCAAACCTAAAAAACTTTTATATGTACATTAGAGCGACGAAAAAAAAGTGATTTTGTTACCCCTCTGAAAATGAAGCTTGATATGTTTTGAGCTGGACCATTTTTCAAAAAGGTATTTTTTTCAGTTTTTCCAATTTTTGTGTAATTTACTCCAATACGACATAACAAAAATTTTATTTAACTAAATACATATTTTTGTTTCGGGTTTTCATACAAATTTTACGTATGTGGAAATAATGCTCTGCTTTTCAAATTGAATCTGTTTTAAAATAATGTTAATGTATTTAGTTAAATATCTCAATTAGTAGGTCGCGAGGGGTCAAGTTTTATATACCATTGAATTCTGCTTCAAAAGCTCTTTTCGATGATACAAAATTTTATTTATGTCGCCTTGGAGCAAAGTACAAAAAAATATCGAAAAACTGAAAAAATACTTTTTTTAAAAATGGTCCAGCTCACGGTTGGTCAACGCTAGAACCAAAATATTTTGGGAATCATCATAAAACATATCAAGCTTCATTTTCAGAGGGGTATCAATATCACTTTTTTCAGCTCCATACAAGTTGAGTCGGTCTAACGTACATATGTATATTAGATTCAATTTACTTTTTTCTAACTAATATTTAAAATAATCACTGTAACGCGTGATTTACGCTTTACTCGACAATATCACTCCACTTAAATATCAAATTACTTAACAAACAAACACTTTTTCTTTCGCTTTCAGGCCAAAATATTTCCTCTACAGTTCAACAGATTTTAGAAGATTTTGATTGTCAACTATCCAGTAAATTCATAATTGTAACCGATAGTGGCAGTAAAACTACTGAAGCTTTTCAAAATTGTCAAACCTTACCATGTATAACCCAGTTACTCAATAATGAAATACAAAATTCAATAGCGGAAGTTCCCGAGGTTGCACTACTCATAAGAAAATGTGTAAAATTAGTGAATTTTATAAAGAAAAAAGCTTTTGATAGTCCTTTACGTCCCTTAATGCCAAACTATTGTCCCAGTCGTTGGAATACAATGTACAAAATGTTAAGTTTTATAGAAAATAACTGGACTCAAATCGAAACAACTCTTCGAAATGAAAATGAAGCGGCACAAATTTCATCGATCAATAAAACACATTTGAAGGCTTTAATAAAAACTCTTCAGCCATTTGCAGATGCCATAGACACCTTAGAGGAGGGCAAAGGTCCTACGCTACATTTAGTAATATTGTATTTGCATGAGCTTAGGAAGTCATGTGATGCAAATAAAGGCCAAAATAAGGATTTCGATTGTTTAGAGGGTTTGAAGAAAAATTTACGATTCTCTTTGGGAAAAATATCCGATGAAAACATTACAATTCTTCATAAATTAGCACTTTTCCTTTATCCTCCCACCAACAAACTGCTGCAATTTGACAACAAGGAAAAGCAATATATCGAGTCAGAGTGTATACGTCTAATGAAATCGTTTAAAACTGAAATGCAGCCGAATGTTCAACCAGAACCTGAGTCTCTAACCCAACCTGAATGTAAACGTGTAAAATTATTTTCAGATTTTGTAGAATCTGAAACAAATCAAGATCCTAATGAACTCATGGTCCAGGAAATACAATTTTATAAAAACACTCGCGTTGTGAACCGCGCAGACTTTGATGTTTTTAGATGGTGGCAAATACAGAAGGATAATTTCCCACTGCTTTATAAATTAGTCTGTACTGTACTGTCAACACCGGCATCTTGTGCTGCTTTGAGAAAAGTCTTTTCGTCTGCCGGTAATTTGCTAAGCGAAAAACCCAAACAAGCCTCTAGAGAGGCGAAAGTAGAACAAATTATGTTCATAAACACAAATAGTGAAATCGACGAACTTGATAGTAATTTTTCAGTTTAGAAAAATGTTTGCTCTAAAAGTTTTGAAAATTGATGTATGAATAAGCTGGAAATATCAAAATTATTTGTGTAAGATAAAAGTTAATTAGCTTTTAAGTGTAATCATAAGTTAAATTGTTAAAGGCCTTAAAGGACCTAAATATATTTCAAAATATACGAATGGATTCTAAATAATTTGTTAAACAATGTTTACGTTTAAATAAATAACTTATGTATAAATGACAAGTAAAGGATGTTTCTTATAGAGTGACACAAGTTTTAATTATAACAAAACAAGGAAATATATTTTTTATATTAATGAAACGGGCTTTATTGGAAAGAAAATTTGATGAAATTTATGTTTAAATATGATTTCCTCCATGTGGCTGCCACGGTTGGCGTGTAGAAGGCGCAATCTGGAACAACAATTTTCAACGACTCTTTGCAGCATTTGCGGCCGCCTTTCGCTTATAACTCTTCAAATGTTGATTTTTAGGTGTTTAATTGTTTGTGTTTTATCGACGTCACATATCTTAACATAACCCCAAAGAAAATAATCCAATGGGGTTAAATCATACGATCTTGGTGGCCAATTAATTAAGCCATTACGTGAAATTATTTTTTCATCAAAAGTAAATCAATTGTTGCGCCCGCTGTGTGGCATGTGGCTCCGTCCTGTTGGAACCACATATCAGCAAGATTAATGCCACGTAATTGAGGTACGAACAAATTTCGAATCATGTTCCTATACCGTTCATCATTGACAGTAACATTCTGATCATCATCGCTTTTGACTCCGCCAACCCATAAAGTGCACCAAACAGTAATTTTCTGTGGATGTAATGATGTTTCGACAAAAGCTTGTGAATTCTCCTCACTCCAAATGCGACAATTCTGCTTGTTTACGTACCCATTCGACCAGAAATGTGATTCTTCGGAAAATAAAATTTGGAACGGAAAATGCCCTTGTGGCGCTGAGGCCCACGCGTTGCATGCTGTTATTGAAGACGAATGAGCCAATTTATAAGAATTTGGAGCTTGTTCAATCGATTTAAGCCATCCTTATAATCAACAATAAAAATACATACATATATCCGTCATTTATTTACCACTTCGATGCATCATAACTACTAACCAATAGCTTAGCATTGTTTCCCCAATCTTTATTATATTGTTTTTCATATGTATTTACTTATTTTTGGGAATGACATACTACATATTTGCTTCAAAATTGTCTTAAAAAAAATCAAAAATGTTATGTGTTGTCAACGGTTTTAGGTTCTATTTTTAAATTCTTTTTTTTAACACTCACTCAAGAAAAATAACAAGTGTATAAAGTACCTTTTACACACTTAGCAAAAATGGTAATCTTAATTAAGACCCTTTACATTATATAAAAGTAAGATAAAAGTTTTGCAAATTTTTTTAATATTTTATATACGAAACAAAGAAAAATAAGCGTAAATAATAAAAAAGTGTAAAATCCTCAAAAAATCACCGAAATTTTTTTTAACCCCCCAAAAAAACCCCAATCCCCCCCAAATGGCTTTCTGTGTCCTTTTTGCTCACATGAAATCCCCAACTTTGGGGATACATCTCCAAGTCTGACAGCCCCGGGTAAGGTACCATTTTCTCACAACGAGAGTATCATTTATGATTGAAAAATGAGCTCACATACGGGTATTTTAATCTTGAAGCTGATTCCTAAATAAGATTTCTGTATGACGGGCTAAGTTCCCAATTTTTCATATTTGATAAATACACTGAGATTTATTGTTGAGGAAAAGCTAGCTTCTATGCGCATTTCACTGGTTGCTTAGGCCAGCTCATCAGGAAACCTTTTCCAAAAATTCTAGAAAAGCCAAAAATATTATACAAATAAAACCCTAAAGCGAATAAGTCTTACTTGTATAAATATCAAAGCTTAAACAAAACACCAACAATAAACAGTGAGTTTATCTTTTCTTACATTCCCCGACAATTGGTTAGCTTTTTTCCGACTCGAATTGTAGTTGTAAGTGGGTAAAAAAAAGAAAAAACAAAATTAAAAAACAAATTGCTTTATTTTAATGTCTTCGTAAGAAAACAACAAAAAAACCAATTTGCCAGTTCAGTTTTTTTTTGCACGGCCACATTATCAATATTATATTATCAAAGTTATTTTTGGGAATACAAAATTTATTATTAATAAGATTTCTGTATGACGTGCTAAGTTCCCAATTTTACATATTTGATAAATACACTCAGATTTATTTTTGAGGGTCGGAAAAAAGCCAACCAATTGTAGCGGAATAGGGGGGTAAATATGATTTCTGCCATGTGGTCGCCACGGCTGGCGCGTAGAAGGCGCAATCCGGAACACCAATTTTCAACAACTTTTCGCATTCTGACCATCATCATTTTTGATGACATATGGGCCAATGACTCCGCCAGCCCATAAAGCGCACCAAACAGTAATTTTCTGTGGATGTAATGGTGTTTCGACAAAAGCTTGTGAATTCTCCTCACTCCAAATGCGAAAATTCTGTTTATTTACGTACCCATTCAATCAGAAATAGGCTTCATCGGAAAATAAAATTTTGAATGGAAATTCGAAATCAATATCAATTTGTGCTGTTGTTAAATCGGTGCTCCAATAAAGCAGTGATGCCAACTCAAAGTTGTGACACTCTAAAAAAACACCCTTTATATCTATTTACATACCCATATAACCCATGAATCAAGGAAACAAGATTGCGCAGGTCCGTTATTTTTGTGTGTGACGAAGAAATAGAATTTGTGTATGCGCATAATCTATGATGACGTAGATGCGCAGTAGAAATTTTTTTGTACGGCTGAGTGCGCAATCTTGTTTTTTTTTTGATTCATGCATATAACCTAGTAAACAGCCTTTCGTGAGCAACCCAAGTATTTTTTTTTGTATACCCTAATATGTTTATAATAATAAGTGTTGCCATCCATTTTTTTTTTGTCGTAACCATTGACCAATTATCTTTGCGAATCCTTAAATTTGCGTTAAAATAGCATAAACTTGTTTTTGTATATTGATGCATATTTTGGTAAAAATTCATATTTTTCCATATTTTGGTTTTAAGTGCATATTTTTGACATTTTTGAGTGATTTATTTTTTAAATTTCCGTCTTCAGTAGCCATCAAATGATGTTAGGAACTTTTTTTAATTTCCTAAACTAATCCCGCGAAGCTCTATGCTTGTCTGCAGGAAAAAAATAGAGTCTCTGGCGGGAATCGAACCCGCAACCTCGGCGCTAATAGACTAGCTCGCTACAAGCTAGCCTTCCGGGGCACTCAAAATGATGTTCTAAAGAGCTTTCAAGAAAGATAGTTAGAAACGCTGTTAAAGCAAGAGAAAAATATCTAACGTTATTAGTCTATAATTAACACTAGTGTAAGTGTTAATGTTAAGCATTTCATGTCAGTTGTAGAGTGCTTGTTTTAACCAGTGTTGTCACCAACGAAATGGTAAATTACACATGGATCATGCCAAAATTACACATGAAAATACAAATTACAAATGCTATCTTTTATTTGCTACACATGAAAAAAAAATTACACATGATATGTGTAATTTCACATGAGGTTAGCAAGACGGTTTGTGCTCATAAATAACTAAAAAAATAATGTATTATTTTCGAAATAATAACAATGCATTCATTGGAATCGAGATGGTAATTTTATCAGAAAAAATTATGCATTGATTACCACGTACGTACCTACAAACTATATTCCCACATTTGCAGAACAGGGAATGTATTGTTTCTGTTCGTGACTATTATTCGTGTTTTTTTTACATATTTTCTTAATAAAAATTCGTATTTTCTGCTGCCTTTATGTCGTATACAAATTTTTATCATAAGGTATGCATTATTTAATTCATTCGCTGGATCCATTAAAATAATTTATTACAATCCTAGGACATGTTCCGTGTTAAGAATAATGTGTGTATTCTGAAATCAATTATTGTACAAGATATGTATTACATTCTCGATTCCTATTGATTACATGTTCCCGCTGGGATGTACCACGGATAGAAATCATGGTACAATTGAACTTATTTGCTATATTCTGGACCTTGTCGGTACCGTGGTACTACCGCGGCTTGCATGAAACAATTTAAAATCTCAAAGTTTCGCAATATGAAAACATTAATTCTTTCTTGTTCTCTTTAATTTTTGTCCGTTTTTGCTTCTTTTTGTTTTTGTTGCAACTTGGTTGTAATAGGTATTTTGTTATGTACCTATTTATTTATGTAATATTTATTTTTATTTTGTGTACTTGTGAATTTTTATACACATTTCGGTTAACTTTTGTTTTTAATAAATATAAAAAAATGGTACCGCCATGGTGTTAAAAGTAGTACATTTTGATTTCATAATTGGTACAAAATCATGAAAGCCATTTTCATCCCTGGTATGTACAGTGCCGGTCAAAAAAATAGCAACAATAGCCTATTATATGTTCATTCTAGTGAAAACTAATTTATTGTTCTAATTATTTTAAATTAAGTATGCAATACTGTTCTAATATGTATATTCTCTCTGAGCGTCTTTATTTTTTCCAAAAAATGTTACCGGTTCTTTTCAAATGATCGAAATTATAAAAAAAAACTCTACATCAGTGCAGTCATTAAAATAGCACCGAATAACAAAAATTCTTTAAAAAATATTAATAGTGATTTAATAGTTGAAATAAATGGATCAAATACTAAAGGTAAAAAAAAATAATAAATATAATTCATCGAATATTACATTATTGATTTTCATAGAAATGGGACGTGGTAAGCATTGTACACCTGCAAAACGTGCTTTCATAAAAAATATGGTTTCTGTGCATGAATCATATTCTGAAATAAGAAACTTAATTGGGTGATCCAATAAAATGATTGTGAATGCAATAAAATTTACTAAAAAGTCGGAAACACGTGGTTGCAAGAAAGTTTTACCACCATAAATGGTTAAGCGTTTGGTCAGACAATGCAAGAAGAGCCCGTTTATGCCAGCTACAGAGCTAAAAAAGGAGCTAAGTGTGACCGCAAGTGTTGAAACTATTCGCCGGAGGTTGCGAGACAACAACTTGAATGCCTGTAGTCTCCGAAAAGTGCCCCTGCTCTCACGTAAGCATGTTGCAAAACGTTTGCAAAAGTGGAGCCTGTTATTTGGACAGATGAATCCAAGGTTGTTTTATTTGGAGGTAAAGGATCGCGTTCTTACGTCAAAAGACCCCCTTACGCTGAATTCAATCCAAAATTCAAAACGAAAACCGTTAAACATGGTGGTTCAAGCATTATGGTATGGCGGTGCTTTTCCTACTATGGAGTAGGACCCATATATTGAATCAGAACAGTCATGGATAAGAAACTATACGTTAATATCCTACAGGAAGTAAAGCTACCATATTGTGACGGCTCAAAATTCCCTATTCCTACTTGTTCAAAAACACTGCTACCTATATAACCGGCCGTGCTCAGGGAATGGGGTGGAATCTTTGTTTACAACAAAGTAGGTTAAAGCCAGATCCATAAAATTAAATTTAGGTAGCAAAATACCCTCTAATATTGACCACTTATAAAACGAACAAACAAAAAAAAAAATAATAATTTATAAATAAAAATAATATAATAATATGGTGAAGTTTAGGTAAGAGAGTTAAATGATGGTCTACACTCTCGAGGTCATTACCCACCCAACCATGCTATCTTTTAATGTTTAACTTGGTGGCCACACGATCAAGTTTTGCCTTTCAATTCCATTCAATTTACTCAACTCTCTCATTTTTTTACTAACACACTCACACTTTTTAAATTGACCACGAGATGGCTTTCAATTTCACCTTTCCATTTGTTTGACAATTTACTTTCAATTTAACAGCTGAGTACATGTTTGTCTTTATAAATTGTTTTTTTTTATGGCATCTTGAAAGTAAATTGAGTGCCACCTACGTCACAGCTCTCAATTTTTGTAAATTTTGACAAGCAGTATATGTAAAAGACTATCAAGAACAACTTGATCGTGTGGCCGCAGGGTAAGATAGCCCAAATTTTACACTTCCTATAATAATCTAAATTTTTCGTGGAATAAAATCAAAATTTAAGAGTCCATTATATGAAGTTACATTTATTTAAGAAGAAAATTTGCAAATATGTGTAAATTTAAACATTTAAAAAAAAAAAATGATCTTTCTTTGAAGTAATTATAAATTTATAACCAATTTATTAATTATCGTCTAATTAACTAAGTGAATAATAAAAAAAAAAAATTAATTTATAAGGATAAAGAATTAATCATGGAAAAAAAAATTGAAATATGACATTTTCCACACATTAAATTATAATCGTTAAAGGTTAAAAGAATTTAAAAAAAAAATTACAAAACTAAATATATATGTATATATATTTTCTTTAAGTGTATTAGTTTAAATTATACGCTTTACGTATTATTGAATATCAAGTGTGTGTGAAAATTTTAGAATACAAATAAAAGAATTATTAAAACTCATAATGTTTGACTCACCATTTAAAAATCCATCGATGACATAAGGCCTTGTGTCCTCTGGAATTTGGTATAATTTGATTTTAAAACAATTTATATTCTAAATTTTCACTTAGTATATGGCAGGTGTCTTGTTTTGTTGATGAATGACGTTAAAATTTAGACAATTAATATAAACAATTTAGAAAAAAAAATCATTGATAAATTAAATTAGATAATTCAGATAATATAAAAAAAAAATTAGTTTTACTTTAAATTACTTAACTGATTTTTAGTGGAAAAAATCTCAGTGTAGATCAATATTACCAATTTAGTTTCAATTTTCAAAGTTTCTTCTTTAAAATTTGAAATCTTGAATATTATATATATTTCTTCAGCAAGTAATTTAAAATGTTGATTTTAGTTGTATGCGATTTTCTAATTTAACATCGTCCATGTGTTTTAATTAATATTTGAGAAATAGGTCTTCATAATCTGCGTTTTGGAGCAATATTTAGCGGAAATTTTATGTTGGTTACATGGATTCCAATATGGTTCGCAATTTGATGACCCCAAAGAAACGGACAACGTATTTAGAATATAATCCTTTATTAAAATTAATCCAGCCCTTTGTATAATATCTCTTCGGCAAACAGATATAAAATTATCCGTAACTCGATAAACCTTCCAGTGAGGAAAGGATGTATTTCGTTTTGACCTCCGGGAAAGTAATTATATATTTCTTATATTTTAAAAAAAAATATTACAAAACGGACTTTTAAACTAAAGCGACTCTTCTCTTCAATAATTTTTCCCTTTTTTTTTCAAAAACAAAAATTTTTTTTTTGACTTACGTTTCAAATATTTCTATTTTAAAATTCAATATTTTTTTTTTTTTTTTATAAAAAAAACATAAAGTATAAATTCATGTGCACAGTATTGAAGTATTAATAGCACGACCTCACAATATGTTTATAAGGAAATGACGCTTCGTTGGGTGTTTCAGCAAGACAATGACCCGAAGCATACCAGCAAACTTGCCTTAAAGTGGTTTTAGGACAATAAAATAAACGTCATGAAATGGCCAGCTCAGTCCCCAGGTCTTAATTCAATCGAGAAATTATGGACAGATATAAAGAATACAACCAACAAGTTACAAAGCCCTTTGGGTGGCAGTTCAGCAAATCTGGAACAGAATTTGAGAGGTGCCAAAATCTAGTGAAATCGATGCAAAAACGTTGTGCAGAGGTTATTATCAATAATGGGCACGCAACAAAATATTAATTTCAATATGAGAAGACATCATAACAAACAGAATTCAAAATTTCTAATTTATTTTTAGTTTAAGTATTAATTTTTAATAGAATAAGAGCTGTAGTGCTATTTTTTTGAATGAGTGTTTTTTGAGTTGTTTTAAAAAAGTTAAAAATTTTATATCAAATAAAAAACCAAATCAATTGCTTTTTATTAAATATTGTTTGGAAGTCCTGTAAGTATCTTATGACAAGTATTCAATGAAATCAGTTTGGGCTATTTACAAATATCTAACGAAGAACTTTTTTCTATATCCTGGTGCTATTTTTTTGGTAGCAGCTGTATGTACTAAATGTGTGCACAAGACGCTTAAAAGTGTACAGTATTGCATTTTTTTGTATCGCGAACAGTGATTGTAGTGGTTATTCTAATTTAGTGTGAAGTAAATAAAGAGAACAAAGAAACAACAAAGCAGCGTTGCCAGAAGATTTGAAAGGAAAATCTCCATTTGGCGAAAAAAATCTTATTTTGAAAAGACAAATCTTCAATTTTTTTTAACAAGGGAAAAAAATTTAAAAAATGAGAACAGCTAAATCGAGTTGTTTTGTGGCAAAAAATGCTGCTGAGAAAACTAATATTTTCTATTGAAAACGATTTTAATGCTTCTTGTTCAACGTCTTCACTCTGTAAAGTTTTTGCAGAAATGAATATGTAGCTTAAGAGTTAGACGCCACAAAAAGTTTGACAAATATCCAACATTTCTACCAAATATTAAAGTTTTAATGTTTCTACAAAGATGCTTCAAATTTATGTCCAAACAGCAAACACCCCTATTAACAACACAAAATATTTGTACAAATGTAAAATGTTGACATGTTTGGCAAGGAATTTGTGTGGTTTATTTTGCCCTTAACAAAGCACCTTTGGGGTTAAAAAATTTCATTGGTATTCAAAGCATTTTAAGTACAGCCTGAGTTTTTAAAGAGTTTTGTACCAGATGCATCTTGGAAGTTGTTAACCTTTGTCCAAAATTGCATTCATTTTAGCTGAACGTAATTTGTCGAAATAATTATTTAAATCAAATTGTAGCAGCGAGATCTGAAGTTGCGGTGGGAACGTTAAATCAAAAGCATAAAGGCTCAGTTAGCCGGGAGTAACATTAATTTAACCTAACCGTAAAAAAGTAAGACCAATCTATTTCTTACAGATTAACTGCCTGTTTTTAGAAAACGTAAACAAGTGAGTGAAAAATATTGAAAGCAACAATAAAAAACGAAAATTTGTTTTTGTTTTCAATATAATTTCTCACTCACTCACTTGTTTACGTTTTCTAAAAACAGGCAGTTAGACGTTGCATCTTACCGCTAACTATAATCGTTCTAATTGCTTTACACACAACAAAATGAAGCAGCTGATTTGTAACGTTACTGTTAATCGTTTGCTGGCTGGCAAATAATTTTCATACAAGGTCTTTACTGCAACCAATACTGACGTCGGCTTTTATAAAAAATTAGTTAATAATTTATGGATCCCATATACAGCCCACACCTGTTATATTGGGTGTCAAAGCATCGGCACAGCCGACAATAGTACTCGTAATTGATAAAACTAGAAAATTTTTGTTCTTAAAAATTTTTAAATAAATTCAAGATATATGAATTTTGACGATTTTTCCCTCAATCTAACGATTTTCTGCCAATTTTATCTGGCAACTATGAATGTACCTACTGTACCTGATACATAAGTACAAAGAAAGCGGATGAAATAAAACAACAACAGAGAGTTTTTTTAATGCTCCCTTATATATTAAAACACATGCAAACACACTCGCACACTGTAGTGTATAACAGTTTGAATACGTTTGGTTAGTATATATTCGGTGTCCGAGAAGTAAGCGTTGAATACAGTAGGCAGTTTTGGTGGATTGTTGTTGAATTTGCAACATACTTACATACAAACTCGAGTATTTTTGAAGTGATTGTACTGTGCACACTTCTAAACCGATTATTTAATATTTTGTGACAAGAAATTGTATTAATTTTAGAGGTTATTAACAATTTAAAACAACATGGATCCTGAAGATGTAATTAAATTATATTGATTTTAAATAATGATGGTAATATAATTAAATTCTATTTTGTAGTCAATGACAAACTTGAGTAGTCATGAAATCGGTCTAAAAATTCAAAGTGGCGAATTTACGTTATGCGAGAAAATTGCCAAAAGCAGAGTGTGGACAGTCTTTGTCAAAGTACTGAATGGAGAAGGAATTGAAATTCCAGAACATGTATATTGCAAGTGTTGCGCAAAAGTTTTCAAATTCAAAAAAAGTTCAACGTCTAATCTAGTAAGACATAGATGTTATATTTTAAAATTCGATACTACCAGGAGTCCAGCTTCAGAGATCGAATTTGAAGAGTCAAAAATCAATAATACTGGGAGTCCAGTTTCAGAGATAGAGGTCGAAAAGCCCTTAATTGCAGCAACTGGTTTTGAAAACTCCAGTAATTTGTCCAAACTTTTGACTAAATGTATAATAAAGAATGGTTGGCCACATGAGATGGTAGAAAATGAAGATCTTAAATCTGTTTTTCAAGAGTTTGTAAGACTCGGATCAAAATTTGGTTGTAGTATGGATATGGATAGATTATTACCAAAACCGCAAGCGATTTTGCAAAGTGTACGGAATATCTATGAGGAATGTTATCAAACGGTTAAAGCCGAAATAGCTGCAATAAAAGAAATTGGTTTTGGCTTGACTGCCAATATATGCACTGATAAATTCTCAAAGCAAAGCTATTTAGCATTAACAATACATTATTTGAAAAGTGGTGTATTAAAATTTTCTCTCTTGGGATTTAGGACAATTGATAACGAAAAATGTAGCAGTAAGTATTTGTTCGAAAGGGGCTTAACTATGGATGGTAGTGAACATAACAAAATGTATATATCTCTCGATTTCAGGCAAAAACATTTCCACTTCAATTCAGACGACCTTAGAAGATTTTGATTGTCAACTTTCGAGCAAATTCATAATAGTAACCGGTAGTGGCAATAAAACTTCGGAAGCCTTTCAAAATCTTCCATGCATAACCCAGCTACTCAAAAATGCTATACAAAACTCAATAGAGGAGGTTCCCGAGGTTGCACAGCTTATAAGATCATGTGTAAAGTTAGTAAACTTTATAAGGGAAAAAGCTTTTGAAAACTCTTTAAGTGACTTATTGCCGAACTATTGTCCTAGTCGTTGGAATACAATGTACAAAATGTTAAGTGCTATAGAAAATAACTGGACTGAAATCGAAACAACTCTTCGAAATGAAAATGAAACCGCACCGTTTTCATCGATCAACAAAGCCCATTTAAAGGCTTTAACCAAAACTCTTCAGCCATTTGAAGATGCCATAGACATCCTTGAGGATTCAAAAAGTCCTACGTTACATTTAGTTATATTGTATTTGCATGAGCTTAAGAAGTCATGTAATACAAATGAAGGCCAAAGTAAGAATTTCGATTTTATAGAGAGTTTGAAAAAGAATTTACGATGCTGGTTGGAAAAAATATCCGATGAAAACATTACAGTTCTTCATAAATTAGCACTTTTCCTTTATCCTCCCACCAACAAACTGTTGCAATTTGACAACAAGGAAAAGCAATTTATCGAGTCAGAGTGTATGCATCTAATGAAATCGTTTAAAACTCACATAAAGCCCATTGTTAAACGAGAATCTGATTCTCTAACCCAACCAACATGTAAACGCAAAAAATTATTTTCAGATTTCATAGAATCTGAAACAAGTCAAGATCCTAATGAACTCATTGCGCAGGAAGTGCAATATTATAAAAGCACTCGCGTTGTGAATAGTGAAGACTTCGATGTTTTTAGCTGGTGGGAAATGCAAAAGGATAATTATCCACTGCTTTATAAACTAGGCTGTACCGTATTGTCAACACCGGCATCTTGTGCTGCTTCGAGAGAAGTTTTTGCGTCTGCCGGTATTTTGCTATGCGAAAAATTCGATAAGGCCTCAAACGAGTCGGAAGTAGAACAAATTATGTTTATAAAAACAAATGCCGAACATAATAAACTTGAAAATTATTTTTCAGTTTGTAATAATAGTATTAATTTGTAAGTTGTAAATATTAAAGTACATATGTATGTATAAATTATTTGTTGAAAAAAAAAAAACTTAATTTACTCTAAAGTGTGACTGTTGAAATAAACTAAAATTTATGCTATAAACACATTCGAGACAGCAGGCTACCGACTTCAATATGTCAAAAATAGAATACATGTGTGTTTATGAAAATGATTATTTTCACGACGACACGGATACATGGCTGCAGGTTGTTGTCTGTGCTTATTTTGTCGTTGTAGTCAAATTAAACTAATTTCTATTTTTCTCCACTACAAAATAGAAAAAGTGTTGCTAATATTAAAAAATATTTAAAAAATAAGTGCTTAAAAAAATTTTTCTTTTTTTTATGTTAACAGAAAAGAATCGGCTTGAAACAAGAATATTAACCCGGCTTAACACCAAATTGATATTTATATAAGTTTTTAGTATCCTTGAAAGAAGTTCTATAGGAAGATGTTTTTCGCGCCAACGCTCCTAGTTTAGGAGTTAACTGTAGATCGTAAAAGTTGCAAAATAGCAATAATTATTTAACCTTTAGATATTTGCTTAATAAAGTTTTTTTGTATTGCGGGTTTTCGGCCTTGCGGAACACTTATTAATTATGCACATATTACAATAATTAAATATGTAACAAGTACATAAATTATTACCACATACATATATATTTTTACTCAAAATTATAAATAAATTGAGAAATAAATATTATATTGTGTTTAATTCGACCTTTAAAATTTATAAATAAAAAGCTTAGTAAATTTAAAGTTTTATAGGATGGAGTAACTAAAAATATGGTATGTATATTAAAGCTTGAAGTGTTCTTCCCTAAACATATTTGCTTGTATTCATAAAAATTTTTTAAGTTTAATAAAGGCTTAAGGAACAAATTAACTATGAAAATTAACCTTAATAAACGTTTGTCAAATTTAATAATCGTTTATGAATACGGGGGATTATATATTTTTGAAATTGGCTCTTAACGGGCTAATAAATCGGAATTTTTAAAAAGTGTACGTTCGTAAATGCAGTTGTTGGGTATCACTTGCGCAGAAGTATAGTTTAATGTTCGTAAAGCATAACTTGTAAGAACCTTGGCATCACTCTCATATGTGAAAAGTTTTTAATGCAGTGATGCCGCAGCTCTGCAGCAAATTTTGGCAATTATTGCTTCAGTTAATTATCTGAAGAAATAATTTTTGACAAAAAAGAAGTCGTTTAATTTTTATTTTGCGATGCTTTTTCTTGTCGTTTATAAGAAAACTGTCACTATAGTTAGTATAGTTTTTATGCATTTACGCACGTACCCAACGTGTTCTGAAACTTATACGATCTATACCTCGTGCGTTGATGGAATAATTTTTTATTTTTTTTGTATTTTAAAAGAAATTTATATGTATTATATGTTAAAATTATATTGTTTTTTAGTTCCAAAAACAACAAAATTAAAATATTTTTAATGTTTTATAATAAATTTATTTGTTTTTACGTTTTAAAATGTATTATAAATAAGTATTTATATATTTATAATCTTAAATTAAGTTTGTATACGAGTCTGCAATTATGCATGTTGCTTCATTTTATAAAAGTAAAAAAAAAAAATAAAAAATGATAGTGGCACCACTGAAATATAAATACATAAAACAAAAAACAGCTGTTTATAATTTTTCAATTGTAGCTGTCGTCCTCAAAATAATTCAGTAGCTGACTACACGACTATAATTCCACCCAGCAGCATTTGTAGTTGTGTGTTCGTGTATCCTGCTGTGGTGAATGTGTTTAATGCATTAATGTTAGAATTACTTACTGATCTTAGCACTCATATTCGAATCTTTTCTAATACATATTTGCTTTAAATCGCATTAAGATAAAAAAACACATACATACATATGTATGTAAAAATATTTATTTTGTTATCTGCACTACAAATTCTTAGCGTATAGCTTTTTTACATACAGCATTTAACAAAAGTTTGTGAAGGCACTTACTTATTAAAATGCTCAACGCGAGCCGCAACATGCTGCGGTCGTTGCTAAAATTGTTTGTTTGTTAATTTCTTTATCAATATAAAACAAGTTAGAGTGCTATATTCGGCTGTGCCGAATCTTTGATACCTTCCACCGACAGTTCGAATATTTCTGGAGTGGGATCTATATGATATCTATATATTATTAATTTATATTTATAAAAACGAACGTCAGCATTAAAATGGGTTTCGGTTTAGATCTCCATTAAATTATTGACCGACAGTGATGGAAAATTCAGTACTATGGTACTATTTTCAGTACTTTTTCCTTTCAAAAATACCAAATGCATGTTAAATAAAATAAAGCGATTATTGTAAAATAATAATAATATTAGTAAAATAGTAAAAGTATTACATAATATATTTTGAATACAAGTTGGTTTTTTTTATTCGACCTTTTTTTATTTTTTAATGGAATCTAAAAGAAATAAATACTCAAGCTCGAGGTCATAGGTTTTTTAAATGTTTTTTATTTATTTAAATATATCCAACATTTCCATATTCCTTGAATATCATCATCAGGGATAGTTAAATTTTTAATAAAAAAAAAACACAAAAATTCTTATTGGCTATGTAGTGTTTACTACCATCGTCCTGATTGTGCTCTTTTTTCTTTTTTTTTTAATTATTTTTATTTATTAAAATATATCCAATATTTCGATACTCCTTGAGTATTATCATCAGGGATAGTCTAAAAAGAACAATATAAGTTTAAAAAAAACATCAATACAAACACAAAAATCACACATATTCAAACAGTAATATGAATAATAACAACAAGAACTTACTAAATTTTTAATAAAAAAATCGCAAAAAATTCTTATTCGCTCTGTAGTGTTTACTACCATCGTCATGATTGTACTAAAATTGAATATTGCTTGGTCTCAAAGTATAATTACAAAAGTACATGCAACCAAGGCGAATTTATTACAGGTGGTCTTAAAAGCCCTGCTGATATTAGCTAAAATCACTGTTGGATGTCAAAATGTTGTTTATTCTCTTTTATTATCTTTGTTTCTGTTTTGTTTTATTTCTTTTTTTGACATTGTACAATGATTTTACAAAAACAAATTGCTTGTGGTTTTTGTACGAGTTGTACTTGTTGTAGTACCGAGATTACCTGGGATGAATTCGCCTTGCATGCAACTCTACAACAAAACAACAATACAAAAACCCACAATTTTGTTTGTGTGAAATATCGTTAACTTGTCCAAAACAAATTAATACATACACATCAGGGATGATAAGGTCTGTACAATTGTACATTTTTCAGTTCTATTAGACCCCTTTCAGACTCGGCAAGCTACTTGCCGAGTACAACAAAGTGTGTACAAAATTTTTTTTCCTTACCCCGACCTTACCGCTGACGTCTACAAAGCAAGAGTTGCGCAAGAGACTTGCGCAAGTAACTTGCCGAGTGTGAGGGGTCTAAGCATTCCAAAATAACTTAAAAACTACAAGTTTAGTAAAATTTGGAAATTTAAAAAATGAAATGAATGAATTAATGTTTCCAGATATCGAAGAATCCCCAAACGTCAGATGTTTTCATATCAATATATGGGCAAATCCTGCGTGACGAACGCTACATTCGTACGCGTTCTCTGATTGATATATAAACCTTTGTTGGCATTTCAAAAGAGATAGCTTCAACTTATGTATAGTATTTAGTTGCGTTAATATGTACTTACGAATGGCATATGTCATAATTTCTTAGCAAGTATTTGTTGCGAAATAATCTATCACAAAGTTTTGTGACGCACGCTACAAAAAGTGGAAGTAACTTCAAAGTTTGAAGTGTGTTTTCCTAATTTTGAGCGAATTTTGCATCATAAGGTATACAAAATCGAATTCCTAAAAGAAAGATGACTATAAGAGAATTCTCAATGCACTTATTCGCAGTCAAAAACTGTTGTGATTTTCTGACAAAAGCCGTGAACCCTTTGTGACGCACGCTACATAACGCACGCTACAGTTATTCCAGTAGTATTTTATTGTTAAATTTTATTTATTTTAACAAAACAAATTATATTTTTATGAATTGCATTTCTTAAACTAATTTCTTAACTAATGAATATCAATTTTTTTTTCAACGAAATTTATATTTTGATGAGTCTGCTGTAAGTGCTATTTTAAGCACAAAAATCTCCTAAAATAATGCTAAATTTACGTATAACATTAATAAATCAGGGGTGGGGTAGTATTTGGTACAAATAATTGTATTAATGATCATCAAAATACATATTTTTTAATATAAAAATGAAATTATACATCTAATCTTATATTCCATCAAAAAAAATTCATTTGAAAAATTTTTGGTTGGTGGACTGTTTCTGGGATTTGCCCATATGCTAAAAACAAAGCGAATAAATCGACTTTATGTAAATACTTTTTAGCTTCATTTTCCTAAAATATGGTACAAGGGCGTTTAGCGGGATACTAAATCCAAAAAAAATTTACTTTCTAAGATAATATCTTTTGGACTTGCTATTCGGTTGAATGTATTTTTCCCTATTCCACTATCAACTCTAAAATAACAAGTTAAATAATAAAGTGCAATTGATTATTAATACATGTACGACGATTTTTTGTTATTTTAATAACAAATATAGTAAAAAATATTTTTTTTGGATTTTAGTTCAATTAGGGTCGAAAAGGTTTAATTAAATTAAATTTAACTTTTACGTTTAGGGGGATTTTTTCATTTTAATTAATTTAATATCTCTAATGTTCTTTTCTCGTGGTTCTCTCATACACATCAGTGATTCCATTAGGATACGAAAGATACATTTTTCGTATCTCTTGATGACTTCAGGTATCATGTATAATCCTGACATTTGTACGCAAAATGAAATAAAATACTAGAGAATTTTTAGCCAACTGAAACTTATTAAGACATCGTAACCAACTCAAAGCTCATGCACTAGCAGCTTTAACAATGGTGAAAGAAAACATTAAGGATCTAGTAGAGCGATGTTGTTCTAAGGAAATATGAACACCTTTTTTTATTTTCAGGAAATTTATATGAACTTTTTGATATAATGACTTTTTTATGATTTATGACTTAAATATATATAAACATGAATTTATATGATGTCATTTTCTTTACAATATTCATTAAATATGAAATAAAAATGTTATGTTAAACGTTAAAAATGGATTTTTATTTTTTTTTTTTTTTGTCAAAATGTATCTTTTGGGAAATATTGTATCTTTCTGGAAACCAAAATGCATCTTTCTCGTTATTTCACTGGCAGCACTGATACACATACACCAGTGATGGGAATTGTGGCACAATCTTCAAATTTTAGTACTATTGGATACTGCCTGGCACTGTGTTACAGTTAGAGTTGTCAACCGATTAAGAATAATTCAATTAATCGATCAAACAAAACCAATTTCTTGTTCGAACAATTTTAAAATAGTGATTTTCGAATTACGAATAAATCGATTAATTAATGACGATTAAGCGAACAATTTTTTTTTATTAAATAAGAAATTTAATATGTTTTTAGTGATTTTATAAAGGGTAGTCCAACTAAAACGCAAGATGTTAATTGTAAATAAAACATAAATTTTCAGAGATTTATCTTAATATTTTTTATTATTATAGAAGGCTGACTTCATTGGCGAAGAAGTAAGGTCCGATGACGCCATCAGCGCATAAACGAACTGGGCGAGCATGCACAGGTGTTTTCCCATTTCCTACAGACCCGGTTTGCTGAAATTTGCGCACAATTCTCCCGATTGTGGACAGATTTGGTCGATTATGCTGACCAATAAAATCTCGAAGTGCACGAAATGCGTTTTGATTTGAACGCCCTTTGTTGTAAAATGCTTTAACAATTTCCATGGTTGAATTTGTCAAATACTGAAACAAAGAAATGTCGAACTAAGTTGGGCAAATAACTTGACGTTAAGGTGTGACTCACAATTAACATCTTGCATTATGGTTGGCCACCCTTTTCAAAATGTAGGAACATTAAATAAAATATTATAGCCACAGCCCCGATTGTAATTAATCTCAATGTTTAGTAAGCAAACACCGTGTTAAGTACTCATTCAAAAGTACATTTTATGTTCTTATTTTACCAATTTTAACAACCAATTGTATCAGCTGTTTTTCTTCTTAAATCAAACGTTAAAAAATTTCAACTTAGAAATTAACAATAATTTAAAAAAATAAAGAATTGATGTATAATAATGATATCAAGAAAGTAGAAAATTTTGTTATTTTGTTATATATTTTTTTAAAATTATATATGTATATCTTTGTCATTTGGGTAAGTTTCACAATATAACCATTGAAAACGATGCTTCTACTGATAAAACAACGACATCAAAAAATGCCGAACTTGGTCCAATGGAAAAATACAAAAAGAGAGACAACGATTTTTCTATAGAAGAACTTGTATGCAGAAGTTTGGCTGAAGAGGGTAAGTCTGCAAACGCTTTTCGAAAATCCAAAGTAATATCGAACAATATGGAGTTAAGATGAAAAGTTTTACACATGAAAAAGTTGAGAAGATTAATCGAATTAATCGAATAATTTTTAGATTTAATCGTTTGATCGATCGCACAAAAACAGTTATTTGAATTATTCGAACGAAGTTGAAAGGCGAATAATTGACAACTCTAGTTACAGTGCTCCTAGTTGGCATATTTTCTGCTAGATTTAGCAGATTGAGTTGGGAAATTACATATTTTTTTTTTTTTTTTTTTTTTTTTTAAATATGCTTACTGCTGTTTAACATATTTCCTTGTCCAAAAGCAGATTCTTAGCATATTTTTACTTTTTAGAAAAGCAGAATTTTTTTTAGCAATTTTTGTTTCAAACAGACCAATTTCACCAATTTATTTAAAAATGAATTTATGTTTAAACTTCGTTTTTCAAGTCAAATAAAAATAACAATTTATGAAAAACTATATGTAAATATGAATTGATAGCTGTGGCCTTTTGATAAAACATCTTAAGTCAAATTTAAAAAGTTGAAAAAAATGCTGTTAATTATACGAATTTTCCTTCAAAAAACATTTTTGTTTACTTTTTTAAAATTTTGTGTTATAAATGAAATTTTTCTTAAATTAGTTTTTTGATTTGGTTTATTGATTTAAAATTTTTTTTGGAAGGTTTTTTTTTGTGTATTCAAAATTTTTTTTATGAAAATAAAAAAAAAACCACTCAAAAATGTCAAAGTATGCATTCAAAACCTAATTATGTAAAAATATGCATTTTCACCAAAATATGAAACAATATGCATATTTTGGTACAAATTTAAAATATTTTTAAAAAATTTAATACATCAACAATTTTATATTTTAATCTTAGCAGATTTTCTTCATTTTAAGATTTAGCAGATTTTTTTTGAAGTTTTGGCCTTTATGGTTAAATAACGATAATTTATACCAAAATTGTTACGCCTTCAATAAAATAGCTTTGAGTAATACTTCTATGTCCTTAAGTATGCTCTTTATAGCCATTATTACAACTCGCCGTTAGTTTAAGGTAGAAGTTTGTCGGACGTATAACAAGTTATTTATTATATCAGCTTAACTTTAACCTACCCGATATTGCTCACTCTAGTTTTAAGTAAATTTGAAATAGTGGAAAACTTTTTATACGTGGGTCAATATCATTCTTTTAACTTTCGGAAAGTTGTAATAATGACCCTTAGAACATTAACTTCATTGTAAAAATAAATCTTTGTATGTGTAATTTTAGTAAGTAAATATGATCAGTTGAATTAAAATTTTTTTGTATAAATAAGCACAAAATATTAATATGTAACTGATAAAAATAAAAAATTAATCAATGGCCAAATTTGATTTTATCTGATATATGCTCTTTATAAGAAGCTACTGGCTTACCATGCTCCATGTATGTATATAAAAATGCAGGTATTTAATTTACATTGTCTTATTGCATTTTCATTAGAACTTAACTTATTCTTGGGTTTATATGTAAATATGTATGGTAATACACACCGTAATTGACACTATTTCGAGTCGCACTTGGTCCGAAGTCGCAAACGTTAATTGCAATCACTGACATACAGTGTCACGATAGTGCACAACAGGGATGATCAATTCAGTTCAATTGTCCTTTTTTAAGTCCTGTTAGCATTTCATAAGTACTCCAATAAATGTCATGCTAAGTACAATTTAAAAATTGCAAACACTTTAACACTGAAACTAATTTTTTCATACCTACCAAAATATGAGAAAAACAAGACAAATAAATCGCCTTTATGTAATTAATTTAATTAAGTCAAATGATATAATACAGTTTAATGAATCTTGCCGCTATAGTTTTAAATACCTTCTGAACATAAAACTGTTACTTCAAAACAACAGCATAAAAATTTAAACTTTTGCTTTTCTGCTGTCAGTAATATAAACACTGCTCTTTGTCTAAATTCCCTATTATTTACTTAATTTTTCTTTTTGTTAATTGCCAAATGTATCATAAAAATTCATAAATGTACGGTGCAAGTGAATTTTAACAGATTTGTTGCTATTCTTATAATAAAACTAGTAAATAATATTTGTTTGCGTTTTAGTACAAAAAGGGTCAAAAAGTACAATTTTGAAAATTTAATTTATCATCCCTAGTACACAATATCTTGAACACAATGCTGGTTTGGGTAGTGTCTATTCGGTGTTCGGAAAACGCACACTGCGTTGTTATCGGTAGAGTTTCATTCGTACATTCATACTACGTACATTCATAGTACAATAAAAAAAAAGTGTTTTCTGCTGTTAAAATGGAAACAAAAGAGGTAATTTATGAAATTATTATTTTACAGTGTAAATAAATAAATAAAATATTTACTAAAAGATGAGCAAATTCTAATATTTTGGGTTTTAAACAAATTTAATATCTTGTGTAGCTGCATTTCACTTTTTGTTTTTAATGTTTTGATATTATAAATCTCAAAAGAGCGATGTGTAAAGCAGAGTACAAAGCCGTTCGGATAAAAATCAGCGGCTAGCCGCCACTTAGTTTAAAAAGATACATAAGTATGAATATTCGCACAGCTGTGAGCATTCAAAATTAACACATGTTTTAGCAAGTACAATAACTAAGTATTCTTAAGCTTTTTCTTAAGTGCAATTTTGTTGACAGCGAAAAATTAAATAATTAATTTTTTAATGAGACTTGCGGTGTCATTTAAATTAAAGGTATGTATTAAATGAAGTAAAATGGGTTTGTGATCTGTGATTGTATGTTTTAGTGCTTAACAGTGGCAAAAGAAAATGTCTTTTGTGAAAGTGTCTTTAGATATAAAATACAATTTTGTATGAAATAAAAGTAGTGTGGTGGAATCGACCGGATGAGGTTCACTGTTTGCATAGTTTGCGTAAATGGGTTGTTATCTATGTCAAGTTCAAATATAGGCTGCAAGTTTTTGCATGTGTGTGAAGATAAATACGTACACCAATACCTCAATTTGCGTGGTTTCATTTTACGTTTTTTCGAAGTTGCGTCGCTGCTGAATTAGTACTAATTTTCACTGTGCGTCGTTAAATTTTTAAAGTTGCGTTGTTTTGGGTTTGGGTCATGAATTTTTTTTTTTTTTTTGGTATTTTCTTTTTTTCTAAAAGATGGCAACTACTTTTATTTCTACATAATTGCGCCATACCGTCAAAACCCGGGGATTCTCTTTCTAACTGAAAATCAACGCAATTTTAATACAGTTTTATTTTCACTTTGTTTTGAAAATTTTAGAGCTCAGTTTCAATTAGTGTGTTGTGCTTTTTTTGTGAAAACTGATTAATATTTATTTTGGTTTTTATAAATTTATTGATTATTACACTTTGTTTTAATTGAATTTGTTTTTTGTATGTATATGTAGTATAATTTTATATTATTTTTGTTTTTAAATGTTTACTTTGTACAATTTTCTAAAAAGTAGTATTTTCGTAACCCTGGAACCTATCTTCGATCTTTACATGGTTTGCTTAAGAAAATCATAATTCCCTCTGCGTCGTTTCAATATGCGTCGCATTTTCTTTAACGTAACCACGACGGTGTATTGGTGTATTTAACTAGCGGAGACATCCACCACAATTTCTTAACAGCAACTATTTGCAGTTAACAGTGCTACTGTAAAGCGGCCAATACACTTGCAATATTATTGTATATGATATCCGCCATATTATTTCCATTTTGTCCTATATTATGCAATAAGTCACACAATGGTTTCATTCATTTAATAAAAAGGTGAACACAACCTATAGGAATAACATAAACAGCATTGTACAATATTGCCAAAACATTTCACTTTCTTTTCGTTGTGCAATAAAAATCAAAAGCCTTTTGATTGTTACCAATATATTGTGCCACCTTCGAATATAACATACATATTGACGATATAATTGTACAATACGTAAAATTTAAAATTTTATGGCAAGTGTATCAGCCGCTTAATAGCATAAAATGTATTTAGGACGATTTTCAGGGAAATGGAAACGGCTGCACATAAGAATAATGTTTTGTTCGGAAATGCATCACTGCGCTGCATCAGAAAAGCAAACTTTTTTAATGACGTTAAAAAATAATTTCATTTTTTTTTTTTATTGTGACTATTATTTTTGTGGAGTATTTGACAATGTTTTGGTCCACATCTACTTCACTGATATATATTTAAGCATTTGAAATCACTGATGCAGCGCAGTGATGCATTTCCAAACAGGCCCTATAGTTCTTTAGAGGATTCTGGAAATCTCAAATAATTATGGAATTTTAGAAATTAAGATTTGAAAAATTTAGTTTTTTACGGAAATTTCTGGCAAGGATTAGTGACCATTCTAACAAAATATGGCATGTTACTAGCAACACACTTTATGGAAATGGTGCTCCAAGGGGTTGTCTCTAGGGCCATATTAGTGGTATATCTGAAATAATTTTGGAGCACCATTTCCATACAGTTGAAAGAAATAAAACTGTTTCACTATTTCAAAAAAAAACTACTTAAAAAAGTTAAACAATAATTACCAGGGAAACCACAAATATGCTCTAAAAAACGCGTTTTATGCGCATTAAATATGCAGTAAAAACTTAAAAATATGCCCTGAAAATCGTTTAAAATATGCCCCAAAAAATTCAAAAATTAATTGCTAATTTGAAAACAAAATATTCCACAATTTAACGACAGTTACATTATATTAAAGCAATTCTAAAAACACAATCAGTAAAGCACACATACCATAGTATTTACCGACGAATTTTCGAGATGATAAGCTATTTGGAAACGATCGGCATACAAAAACAAAGTTATGTTAAGAGGTTAAAATTCATATAAGAGTTATTTATGCCAAATATTATCTAGATATTCACCCCTATCGTGAATAGCAAGTGAAATTTTTGTTCCCATGAAATTTTCATTCCCCTCGAAGGGAAAAAAGCATCGTGAATGTCATGTGAAAAATTTTTCACGCTATCAGTTCCAGTGAATGTTAAAAAGAAGAAAGATTAAAAAAATAAAAAATTTTAAAGAAAAGTTAAAAAAATAAAGCAAAATATTAAGTATTGGAGGGATAGTTGATAGCAACTAGAGTTTTTTTTCCCGGACTTTTTCGATTCCCGGGAAAGCGGCAAATTTTTTTTAAATTTCCCGGGATCCCGGGATCCTGCTCCATATAAATAATACAAAGTAAATTTTGTTATTAATTAATGAAAAAAACTTTTATTAAAAAAAAAACAAAGAAAGTTAAAGAAATGGTTCAATACTAAAAAATTAATTGAAGATTGAAATAGGAACTTTAATTATTATCACCTCACGCCCTTATTCCCTATTATTATGCTTTTATTCAGCATTATTATGATCTGGATACAAGATAAAAAGATAACATTAAGATAACAAGTTAATTCATAAAACAATAATAAAAACAAAGTAAAAATTGAGATACTCAAGATATGAGATCAAAAAGTTAATTAATAAAATAGATAAAATATTTTAAAGAAATATATAACATTTTTTAACGGCTTAGGAAATAACTTTCTGACACACTCAAAGCGCTTAGTAAGTCGTCAAAAAGTATATTCCTGATTTTATTTACTAATTATTATGTTTCCGATTTCGTTCATTTTTTACCGAGGTTGGACAAATAGTTAAAAGTGCATGCTTCGGATTCACAATCAGAAGCAATTTTTTCTTTTTTATAAGCAACATCTATATCAGTCAAATGTATGTCAAGGTTAATGCAATAATAGCATCAACCGGACTGCTTCTTACAAACCCTTTCATTTCAATAGGTCCATTTGTATTCTTTAGGACAATGTGTTTTTCAAATTGTATGTTGTAGTATCTTACACGAGTTTCAAAAATGTTATTTTATTTCGGTTTCCCCGCACTTCACGGGTAATTTGTGTTTATCACCTAATAAACATATCGCTCCTTCATTGCATCATAGTCATATCTCAAAATTTTAAGTAACTTAAGCAAAGTTTTCCTTCATGCCTTCTCGTATTATATCTCCAACTGAACCGAAGTTATAGCAAAAAATATCTTTAAATCGGTACATTTTGAAAACTTTAATCGCAGTTTGCCAAGATCTTTTGTTTTTGTAGATATGACTATGTTGCATTAAAGAAGCGATATGTTAAGGTATCCGTCAACAACCTTTAATCTTATTGTTATTAAAAATTATAACACACTAATGCATGCATATATATATACGCACATACCTACATACATATGTTACTACGTACATACATATGTACTAAATGTATATGCATGTTACAATTGCAACATCGTCTGATTTAAAAACTTCTTTTCTAAATACAATGCTCCACTCAACACCCTCAACCCCGGGCATAATCATTCATCACATTGTATTCATACATACATACCTACATACCTACATGCTACAATGAAAAAATCACCTGACTTCTTTGCAGCTTTTTATTCTAACTTTTACATAAATTCTTTGATATAACAAGATTTTTCTCAACTAAAACTTTACTTATTTGAAAACACAATCAACTTCCTTTTATTTACCACACTTTTTTTAATAACTTTGTAATTTAATAATTCATTTTTTATTTTTCTCATAAAACCAACACTTTAATTTATTGAATATACATACATATGTATGTATAAGTTATTATCGAACTCGGCACTGAAGTATAACACGCACTTATAAGTCATTAAAGGAACTGAATCCCTTAACAACGATTATTAATGTTTTTTTCTAACGAGTTAATAAAACAAAACTGAAAGCAAAGCTAAGAGTAAATTTGGGTTACTCTTTATACAGAAACACTCTTTAAAAGCATGAGATTGTTTTAATAATATATATCCGTTTTACTCTTACATCCGCTTCTTGTTCTTTTACGCAGCATCATGAGGTTTAAACAATGTTATCGTTTTAAAGTTTCTTGCAATAAATAACGGGTTTTATATAAAGGCCTTAATTGCGCCTTTATGTAAAACCCGTTATTTATTTTTTTTTGTAAGGGAAAATAAATACTATACACATTTTAATGATGTTAAATATTTTCTTTTAATTTTAGTTTTTTAAACAAAATTAATTTTAATATTGCAAAATTAAACATTTTTGTTTTCTCTCTTTATTCGGGCATATCAGGGATGGAAACTATGTTTTTTCTAACAACGTTGTCAAACAATAAAATTGCCAGTTCACAAATAAAGACCTTTTTAGCACATTTTACTAACAATATTGTTAGATCTGACCACCGTCTGTACGAAGCTTTTGTGTTGTTTACCACTGAATATATAGACAATAAGGAGAAAGTGCTTGGAGGTAAAGAACATTAAGTGTACTTTTTTTTTAATTGTGAAGTGAGGTGTTTTGTTTTTAATATACATACATATTTACATATATTAAAAAACTGTTAATTTTGCTTAATTTTTTTTATAAAGTCGAATATTGCGAACTTTTTTGTAAATTAAAAATATTTTTATTCAAACATGTCGATGCGCCTTCAGTTTTTACACTTGTAGTTTTCGTTTTAGTGTGAATAATAGATTTTGAAGAGAAAAGCACGGTAAAAAAATTGTAGTAAGCCTTGTATTAATTTTTGGAAATTCCAGACTTTTTGTTCTTCGTGCTAGTGTAAGAGAAATCACGATAGGTAGTGCAAAGCGTGCAAACGATGCAAATGCGTGCAAAAATACACACATTTGCACAACACAACAACAAAATGTACGTATTTGCAATTTGCTCTATTCTACTTCGTTTGCACTAAAAAAAACAATGAGCAAAATTAGTAGTGAATATTTGCTCAGTTGCAAACAAATGTTAACAAAAACGTGTGACATAGAAAGCGCCATATTGTTTTTTAAGGAAACTTATAAATTGAACATTGTCGTGGGTTTTTTATATAAAAATAGTGAATTGAATTTAAATAAATAAAAAAGGAAAAAATTATTTTAATTTGCTTGTGTAGATTTCCAATCATATATCGCTCATTTGTTGCAACGATTCGTAGCGAACATTTCTGCATTGGTAACGTCAAAATTTACTATTTTGAGTTATGAAGACGTTACAGCAAATGAGCGATATATAAACATCTCTACCAAAATCTTTTTCACTAAACGATTTTTAAAAACAAATATGTCAAAGTGAACTTATTTACAAATTTGCACTCTTACATTCCCTAATTCGGCTCTATTTCATCAGCGATATCTTGGAGCACTTCAAAGAGAAAGAAGTTATAAGCTGCTATGCCGTATAAAGATGCGCACAAACATTTCATGTTTAAAAGCTGAATGCGCTATCTTGGTTTCTTTCTATGTGGGTTCACACTATGAAAGTTTTCTTTCAGAAATTCTGGGTTTATTGATGAGAGGCGATGGAATAAAAGCATGTTCTCTTCCCCTCTCATCAATAAACTAAGACTTTCTGAAAGAAATCTTTTATAGTGTGAAACCAGACTATCATAATTGTACTGGGCTTATATTGAAACTCGCTTTTTTTAACAAGAAAAAAAAGTTGTATGGTTTTTATTGGCAAGCAATAATTTGAGAAATAATGAAAGATGAAATTAAATTATTTTTATTGTAAATAATGCTGGTACATAATAATAATAAAATTTAATTTATTCTTTTTTTAGTCATGGCCAAGCTGGAAAGTTTTTGATATCGGCCAAAAAATTCAAAGTGGCGAATATAAGTTAAGTTCTAAGTTCAAGAGAAATTCCAAAAGCCAAGTGTGGTCAATATTCTCCAAAATAGTTGATCAAAAAGGCGATGAAGTTTCAGGATATGTATATTGCAAGAAATGCGCAAAAGTTTTTAAATTCACTAACCTTTCAACGTCTAACCTAGTAAAACATAAATGTTATTTTACAAGATTCATGCATACTAGAAATCCAATTCCAAAGATTGGTGGTGAAAAGCCCACAACTGCAGTATCTGGTAATGAAAAACCACCTATTAATTTATCCAAAATTTTTACTCATTGGATTATAAAAAATTGCCGGCCATATGAACTGGTAGCAAATGAAGGCCTTAAGGCAGTTTTTCAAGAGTTTGTAAGACTTGGAACAAAATGTGGTAGTGACATGGATTTTGATAAATTATTACCGAAATCGCAAGCCATTGTGGAAAATGTAATGGATATATACGAGCAATGTTTTCAAACGGTTAAAGCAGAAATAGTTGAAATTAAAGAAAATGGATTTGGCTTAACCACCAAAATATGGACTGATAGCTTTTCGAAGCAAAGCTATTTAGCTTTAACGATACATTTTTTGCAAATGGGTGAATTAAAATTTTATCTGCTGGGATTTAGGGCATTGGATGGTGAAAACTGCAGCAGTAAGTATTTATTTAAAATTTTTTTAATATCACAAAAGTTAGCAAAGTTCAAATGCAAATCAATGTTACTATTTGTTGCGAAAGTTTGTTTTTTATTTATACTTTTACCAAATGTGTAAAATAAGGCATATTGCCGGTTCATACACGTCAAGTTTAACTCTTCAAGTCTTGTGGTTTTAGGAGAGAAGGGAAAAGAGAATGCTATTTCTCTTCCCCTCACTCTTAAGAACTTAAGACTTAACGAGTCAAACTTGACGTGTGAATCGTGTGAATCGGCACATAGATTTGGTGAATATTATCGGTACACACCGTTATCTAAAATGGAAAATAACGTCCAGGGCTGCCAGAATTGACAATTTATCGTCATTTTGACGATTTTTTGTTCAGAAATTGCCATAGTGCTGATTTGCTGATTTATGGTTAAAACGTGACGATTTTATTCAGTTTCCAAACAAACTCATCACTTTTTTCGACGATAGGCGTGATTATTTAATGCATTTCTTAATGTGTTCAAAATATTAAACCGTTACCGCTGTTTTCTGCCAATGTAGAGAGAATTTTGAGACGTCAATTTTAATAAAGCAACAAGGTAATGTAAAATATACGGATGTGTCGAATCTTATATAACCTTCAAAACTGTACTGAAAATCGTACCAAAACAGTAAATTTAAGTGTGGGAACCGATTCGGCTCTTTTTAACTTTTAATACTACTTATATAGCAAAAAAAAAAAAAAAAAGTGGGACAAATTCGATTCCAAAATATATATATGCGCTTTTGTTTCGAATTCTGGGTGAAAAAACAAAAAAAAAAAACAGATTTTGCAAAAAGTGGCTCTTACAGCGTTATTCGCAGCTGCGCTTAATTTGTCTATAACTCGGCCAATTATGAACCGATGTTGTTAATTTTTACTATCAGTATTCTAAATACTAAAATTATTTCAGGTGCAAAAGTTCAAGTTTATAAGAAGAAATAAAAAAGTTAAGTTTTATAAGTAAAAATTAGATATTTATGGGTAAAAGTGGTCATTTGCTAATAACTCAGCTACTTGTAAAGCGATCTAATTAAGTTTCAATAATATACTATTCCGGGGTAATAAAAAAATATAAGAACATAACTATCATATATGCACGTAGAGAAAAAATATGTTTAAATATGGTCACCTCCAACAAAACTGTTTTTAAAGAAAAATTTAAACATATTTTGTTTAATTTAACCATATTATTGTCACCGACAATCATATTATGGTTAAATTAGTCCTCCATCAAAAAGCCACAACCATATTATGGTTGACTCTAAGCATATTATGGTTAGATGTGACAATAATATGTTTTTAAATTAACATAGTATTTTCCTCTTTTATAAAAACTAACCATGCTATTATAAGTGTTAAACATATTTATGTTATTTTTAACCATTACATGTTTGGAGGCAATCATAATATGGTTGTGGCTTCTTGATGGAGGACTAATTTAACTATAATAAGGTTGTCGGTAACAATAATATGGTTAAATTAAACAAAATATGTTTAAATTTTTCTTTAAAAATAGTTTTGCTAGAGGTGACCATATTTAAACATGTTTTTTCTCTAGGTGTGGGATCTTCGGAAAACCCGTTTCAAACAAAACTTTATAGGGCGCATGATTAATATTGTAGAAGTCACAAACAGAATAATGAACTGATTGTTAGGGTCTGTAAGCTTTTTTACAGACTTGAATGTAATTAAAAAAATAAAACGACCTTTTTATTTTTCTAGCGATCAAACAAACAGTTTTAATAAAAGAATTTAGTAAGTAACATGCAGATCACAACTGACATGAAATGTCTAACATTAACACTAAAATGTGTTAGTGTTAAGTATACCCTTATCATGTTAGAAGTTTTCTCATGTTATAACACGGTTGTTAATGCAAATGTTTTAACAAAGCTTTTGTAACATCAAGTTATAACAGCAAATCATGTCAGTTGTAGACGGCCAATAAAGCAAGAAAGAAAATAAATGCAAATCAATTTAAAAACCGCAGGGTCGGTAACAAAGGATGTATGTTAGTCGATTGGTTGATTATACAACTTCCTAAATAATCTTCATAGATAATCTGACGAGAAATAATAACGAAACTCGTCCTTTTTTTAATTATTACTTTTTAAACATTTTCTGACAAGTTAGTTTTTTAATCTTAGAAAGTTTAACATGCAATTCTTAAGAAAATCTTTAAATGATTATTTCCAGAGTATAAAAACAACAATGTTACATTTTGTCTATCTTTCGTCAAACCATCATCAAAGGATTTTTTTCTCACGGAAAATACTTTTTTTGCCGACAAAAGAATTTTCTCAAGGAAAGAATTTTTCAACTATAAATTGCACTCGACATTGAGTTTAGTTTTGTTGTGGCTGTGCAGCAAGTTTAAGTAATTTATAATTATTATTCAAAAGTAAACATATATTTATTTAAAGACAAATTTTATTAGTATTAGCACTTACCCAACCCTGTTTTCAATAAAAAAAACTTAATTAAACTTTTCCTACTTTCCCTTTAATCACATAAAAGAAACCTAAAAATTTCACTTATCATCTTGTCTTACTGCAATAAAAGCTTTTTCTTCATTTGCTCGCACTATCTGTCTCTTTCACTCTTACACTTGAGTTCAACCAGCAGGTTTTTTAAACTCCCTTTGCTTAATTTCCTTTTCCTATTCTTTTTTTAGTTTCGAGAATTATTCAAAGTGCGTGAACGTCTCAAAAAAATACTGCTTTGATTTCATTAAAAAACCAGTCATTAAAGTGTTAAAAAAAATTACTGATTTTTATAGAAAAATAAAATTAAAACAATAAAATCTAAGCAAAAAGGTTTAATTAATACTTCTTTGTAAAAACAGTAATAAAAAATTTGTTCATGCAAAGCAGAGATAATGACCGCGCAGTCGTCGTTGGTTTTAAGTTGTTAACAAGCGACGCGGTTGTGGGAAGCAGAGAATGAGGTGTCTTGTGTTTAGTATGTATTTGAGGAAATAGAAGGGAAGTCAATAAGCAAAAGCAAAGTGTCTAAGCTAAAAGCAAAATAAGTGAAAGAGAAAAGGGTTTGTTTGGGTTTTGGTTTGTTGGTAATTTAAGAGACCATGAGTTTTAAAGAATGAATATGAAAATATGTCTTGTTTCTGAAAAAAAAAGAAAAATAATAAATACATAATAATAAATTATTAAAGATGGTGAATTACTACAAAATATGGCCTTTTTTAGAAATACATAAGTAGTTATGTAAAAATTTTATAAAATTAAAAGAAAGTTAAAATGAAATTAAAAAATATGTATTTTAAAAAAAATAAGATTAAAGAATGTTTAAAGAAATTTGAAGCAGTTATTAAATAAAATAAATAATTTTTTAAGGTAAGTTTTACAACATCTAAAAGATTAAAAATTAATAGAAAAAAGGAATTTCGCAAAAAAAATTTTATGCTCAAAAATAAAATTCCAAAAAATGTAACACACTTCAGAGTTTTCAAAACTTAAGCTACGGTCACACTTGTGAAATATTTGACGAAAAAAAAACGTGACCAACAAACAAACTAAATAAGCATTTCCAAATATTTATTTTGATTATAATACCAAAACTTACAAAAACAGTGTTTTACTATGTCTAGTAGTATAATTAGCTTATTTTGTGATATTAAGACCATGTTAAATCTCACTAACTACTAACAAAAGTAGTGGTTACGCTTATTTGGTGAAATATTTAATAAGTGTGACCGTAGCTTTAGACTTTATATGGTCTTAACTATGGACCGATCTTCATGAAATTTAGTAGTCTGATTTCAAGTCATTAAAAACTTATTTGCGCAAAATTATATGACAATAGGTGCATGCTGCCCCCAATTTTTGTTGGTTTAACGGAAATATTAACAAATTTTAACACAAATATCAAGTGGGGGTTGTTCTATTTTTGTTTCTATAACTCTTTTTTCTACTAAGGTGCTTACGGTGTATTGTAATTCCGAGCGATGAGATTTTCATGCAGTAAAAAATAAAAAATATGCACTAAAAACTTAACAAATTTCCATAAAAAATCGTTTTTAATTTTACTAAGTAGAAAAATATAAAAAATTCAGTATATTGTTATTCAGATATCTTTAAAAAACTTAAATAACTAATATAGAGCAATTCCATATGAAAGCGATCACCTTTTGGACGACCCCTCTCCGATTTTAAAATAAATAGTCTCAATCGATTGCCCAGCAAAAAATAATGTACCTACATTTTTTTTTTTTTTATTGTGACTGGTTTAGTGGTGGTGTACACCACTGTCATGTGACAAAATTGAAGAATTCTTCATAAGGGACCTCATTGAAAGTTGTTTTAAAAAATAACTACTAACTCCTGTCCAAACAAGGAGTCGGGGCCGATTTTTTTTATTGCTGATTCTTAAAGCAAAAATTATGAGGATATCCAAAAAATAAATTAGCCGGAAAATTTAGGAGCTTCTGTGGAAAATCGGAAAATTTAATTTTCATGGGAAAATTTAAAGGTAAATTTCTAAGAAAAATTAGAAAAATTTTGTTTTTCAATTAAAGTCTGATTCAATACCTTTCCAACGAGCTATCACTCGTTGCGATCGCTTTAGTAGTTATTTTTTAAAACAACTTTCAATGAGGTCCCTTATGAAGAATTCTTCAATTTTGTCACATGACAGTGGTGTACACCACCACTAAACCAGTCACTATAAAAAAAAAAAAAAATGTAGGTACATTATTTTTTGCTGGGCAATCGATTGAGACTATTTATTTTAAAATCGGAGAGGGGTCGTCCAAAAATTTGCCAATTTTGATCGTTTTCATATGGAATTGCTCTATAAGTTTTTGTTTGTTTAAATAAATAAGTACTGCTTTATTAAAAGTAAAATTGAGTCTTGTACTTGAAGAATGCCAATGCATATTAAAAAAAATTTTTTTCAGATCCCACTTTGATTCCAGATCAGAAAATATATGAAATTAATTTTTTTTTTTTTTTAATCCTTAATTTTATTTACATCCCGTTTCGGACTTTTTTTTAATTTGTCGGGCTATTCTTCCTTCTACATTGGCTATTTTTATTTCTGCAATATTAATTAATTTGACTTGAGTAGTAGGTGAACTAAATTCCTCCTAATTACTTAGTTATTGTTTCACCAATACATACGTAATTGGAAAATACAAATGCTAATTGACTTCTGATGTTATCTTAATGTAATATTTCTTTTACTCTTTTAATTGCATAGTCATCGGTATCAACAAGCTCTTCTAACATTCTTATTTTACTCGAAGTTTTTTGAACAGAATTCTGAAGCATCTAGCCAGCAGTGTTTAAAAGCACGCATCACCTAGAAGATTTTTATTTTTTCTTTTGCCACTGCCATTGAATTTTTCAAGATTTTTATCAACAGCAAAAGTTTTGCTTTTTTTTGCAAAAAAGCTAATCCCTATTTTGTTTATTTTTATTTCTTGACAATTGCTTTTCAAAAAGCTAAAAATGATTGTTTCGCCAAGAACCGAGCCTTGCGGTACTCCCCCTGTAACCTTGTACTCCTTTTCACCATCGTCTGTGTCATATAGCAGGATTCTGTCCTTGAGTGAATTAGCGCATCTACAACTTTATTCCACTTGGCTGTATTAAAGGCATTTTTTACGTCCAATGTAACAACAACGCAGTATTTTTTGGTGCCATTTTTCCATTTTTTCCCTTTTATAGTGTTCTTAGCTGTATCAACTACTGTCTTTATAGTATCCATTGTGGATTTACCTTTTCTGAAACCAAACTGAGTTTTGGAAAGGCCGCCCACCATCTCAATACTGGCTTCTAGTCTTCTGCATATAATGCTTTCTAATAGTTTTCCACACATGTCTATCATACAAATGGGTCGATAGGACGATGGATTGTCCAAGGGCTTATTTTCTTTAGGGAGTAATACGAGTCGTTGCCTTTTCCATATTTTTGGAAAAGATCCATGTCGTAGGCAGGCATTAACTATTTGCACAAGATGCCCAAGAAAATGCTTTGCAACATGTTTTAAGATTAGATTTGGTATACCGTCTGGTCCTGAGGATTTTCTGTCATGGAAATTGGAAGCAGCTTGCTGTATCTCAGATGATGTAACTAAGAGAAAATCAAATATTCGATCAGAAAGACCGTGTTCCCATGGGGTTATACCCTGATCTGGAAATAGGTGTTTCACTATTCCCTCTATGGTACCGGATTCCCTAGGTGATGCAGTGAAATGACAGTTTAATTTTTGTGTCACCAGTTTGTAAGCCAATCGAAATGGATTCTTATCAAGTTCGTCGCAAATTTTTAAGAAACTTGCTCTTTTGGTATGACGTATCGCATTTTTGAGTGCTTTTTTCTTGACCCTTAGCTCTTGGTGGTATAAGGTGCTATCCAGAGTGCCTCTTTGCCTTACATAAATTCTTCTCGCATGAATGCATTCCCCACGCAACTGAGCAATCTACTCGTTCCACCAGTACACTGGTGTTTTATTTGGGCCTTGTCTCTTTCTTTTCATAGAGGCATTACATGCATATGTCAATTGGTTTATAAATTGTTTTGCCATGTTTGCGGGTGAACCATTTAAGGTATTGTCTAATATACATATGTTAAATATTTCACAGTCAGAGGTTTTTGTCTTCCAGCTTAATGATGTGCGTTTCTGCATGCTGTTGTTAGGCCGTAAAGCATCGGCAATATCCATAATGATGGCATAGTGATCACTATGCGTGTAAATATCACTGATGGACCAGTTTATTCGATTAGCTATATTTGAGCTTGCAAAAGCTATGTCTATTGTGGAACCTCGACCATTTCTATTAAATGTTTGCTCACTCCCCATGTTCAGGAGTACAACATCAAGTGCACTAAATGATTCCAGAAGAATATTTCCTCTTGTGTTTGTGGTTGGACAACCCCATTCTGTAGCCCAAGCATTAAAGTCTCCTGCTATTATTACCTTGCCCTTGCTTAGCACATCGGACACCAGTCTCATAATGATCATTTGGAAGTCATCATCTGTATATCTAGGCGGTATGTAGCAACTATATATGCATATTCCATTTACTGTTGCACTTGCAAACCCATCTATGAATAAGACATATCCCCTTTACATGGGGTTGTCTTTGGAGGGGTCAAATGACACCATTTTATCAGTCACACATCTATTCTCAATGAACGTATTTAGTCTCAGTTACTTCAATGTTGTTTTATTTCAATACAATGTTGTATTATTTCAATAAAACAAGTCCTAGAACTAAATTCAAGAACCAAATTTTAGAAAGTCCCAAAAAATGTGTCACACCACCAGTAAAGACTGTACTGTAGTTCATTACTTTTCCCACCTTTTTGTTCTTCATAAACCAGTTAAGGGATTGGTTCTTCTTTCACTGGTCATGAGTCCTTTCTTTTTGTACTTGTTCTATTTTCACAAATCCCATGACCAATTGACACAAATTTCCCGCAGGGATATAAATCGATTACGGATGGCTGATCAAATATTTTCATTGTTGTTGCTCTAGCTCTTTTAGTTTGCAAGAAAATCGAATTTAAAATTTTTCATGCAAAATAACCGCAAAAATCGATGTTTCGTAAGAAATGTGACTGATCACAAATTTTTATTGTTTATTGTTTAGTGAATTTCAGAAGCCAGCTAAATATGGGATCTAAGGTAAATTATGGACCGTAAAATAAATATATCTGCTACGGTCTTAGGCGTATTTAATTAATTTACCAGAGTGGGCTTTACATGGGGCCTATGATAAATTATGGACCGATCATAACGAAACGTATAAGGGTTATTTCTAGTCCTTTAAAACTGCGAAGTATTCAATTTTATTCTGATAGCATTATTAATTACGGTTTAAGGCGTACTAAACTGTTTTCCGGGAGTAGGGTTTATATGGGGCCTATGGTAAATTATGGACCGGTCTTTATATACTTACCCTTTATCACGACTTTTTAGGGGGGCGCCCATACAAATATTGCGTTTTTTGCAATTCTTAAATTAATTAAAATTGATCATATTTTGTGAATAAAATCAAAAGTTGTTAACATATTTTAATCATTTATGGCTTGTTTTGTTTGCAACTTATATGTCTGGAAAAAATTAGAAACATAGCTGCATCTTCCAATTTTGTATAAGTTTTTAACAAACAAAAATTTCAAAATGTTGCTAAAATTTTTTTTTTCCAAAAAAAAAAAAAAAAAAAAATATTTCTAAAACGACTGCGCATATTAGAAAAAAGTTTAACTTAGCTTAAAAGAAATTTTATTGCGGAATTTCGGTTTTTTTTTTAGTTATTTCAATAAATTAACCCGTTTTTGAGTTACGCGAATATATGTTGTGCAACCTCCTCCATTTTCGAAATAACGGTATATCTTAATAACAAGAGCTAACCTAAAAAAACGGTTAGCACCATTGGATTCAGTGTACCAGAGTTAGGTTAAAACCCCGGTTTGTCTCAAAAAAAGTGTCAAATTCTAGCACAGTGTAACACTTTCGATTAGGGCTGTAATTCAACAAAAGCATGTTCATATTGGATAGTGTGAATATAAACTGTAATGTTAAAGTAGATTTTTTGACAGTCTTATCATAACACGTTAGATTTCTATGTCACAAAGCATTATGGAATACGTAAGACTTGTGTGATAGTGTAAACTAGCCTTTAACATACAAAAAATTTTTCTTTCAATTTCAGGCCAAAATATTTCCGGTACAGTTCAACAGATTTTAGAAGATTTTGATTGTCAACTTTCCAGTAAATTCATAATAGTAACCGATGGTGGCGATAAAACTTCTGAAGCATTTCAAAATTGCCAAAATTTAGCATGTATAACCCAGTTACTCAATAGTGCTATACAAAATTCGATAGAGGATGTTCCCGAGGTTGCACAACTTATAAGTTCATGTAAAAAATTAGTGAATTTTATAAAGAAAAAACCTCTTGATAACTCTCTAAGAGACTTATTTCCGAACTATTGTCCCAGTCGATGGAATACAACGCACAAAATGTTAAGTGCTATAGAAAATAACTGGACTGAAATCGAAACAATTCTTCGAAATGAAAATGAAGCCGCACCATTTGCATCGCTCAATAAAGCCCATTTAAAGGCTTTAACCAAAACTCTTCAGCCATTCGAAGATGCCATAGACACCCTAGAGGAGGATAAAAGTCCAACGTTACATTTAGTTATATTGTATTTGCATGCGCTTAAGAAGTCATGTGATACAAATGAAGGCCAAAATAATGAGTTCGATTTTATAGAGAGTTTGAAGAAAAGTTTACGAGTCTGCTTGGAAAAAATATCTGATGAAAACATTACAATTCTTCATAAATTAGCACTTTTTCTTTATCCTCCCACCAACAAACTGCTGCAATTTGACAACAAGGAAAAGCAATATATCGAGTCAGAGTGTATACGTCTAATGAAATCGTTTAAAACTGAAACACAGCCGACTGTTCATCCAGAACCTGATTCTCTAACCCAACCGGCCTGTAAACGTAACAAATTATTTTCAGATTTCATAGAATCTGAACCAAATCAAGATCCAAACGAACTCATTGGCCAGGAAATAGAATTTTATAAAAACACTCGCGTTATGAACAGCCCAGACTTTGATGTTTTTAGCTGGTGGGATATACAGAAGGATAATTTCCCACTGCTTTATAAATTAGTCTGCACCGTATTGCCAACACCGGCTTCTTGTGGGGTTTTGAGAACAATTTTTTTGTCTGCCGGCAAATTGCTATGCGAAAAATCCGATCAGGCCTCTAACGAGACGGAAGTTGAACAAATCATGTTTATAAGCACAAATAGCAAAAGTGATGAACTTGACAGATACTTTTCGGCTTAGAAAATTGTATGCTAAAAAAGTTTTACGGCCTTATGCAAAAAATTAATCTGAACTTGAAGTGTTTTTTGAAATCGGTTTTCCATACAGATTTTTTGTTTAAAGAGCACTTCAAGTTCAGATAAATTGTTTTGTAAACGGCCGTTAAACATTAATTTAATGAATAAGCTGGAAATATTCGGGTATGTTCTGTAAATCAAAATAAAGTGGATTTAAAACCGAACAAATTTTGAAAACGAGCCGGTAAAGAAAGTTCATAAAAATATTCCTTTTTACATATCGTTACTTTAATATAGAAAAGCCCTAACTAACGTTTTCCTTACTCTACAGGAGAAGGAAAAAACTTAATAAAAATGATAGTCTTGTAATCGCGATTTTCTTTAAACGCAATTCTTTACTTAATTGCTTAGAGAATGTAATAAAAAACTGCATTTAAAAAAAATCGCGACTACAAGACTATAATTTTTATTAAGTTTTTTCCTTCTCCTGTAAAGTAAGGAAAACGTTAGTTAGGGCTTTTCTATATTAAAGTAACGATATATACTTCATACTTTTGAGTACCAATTATATTTATAAGAACAGCTCTTGAAAACCGGAAAAACCACAGTACTTTTGTCAAAAATTAAAATCAAAATCAGGTTCGATTTCAGGTACACTTCATTTCGATATGTAGAACATGCCCGATTTATACAATTTGTTAAAAAAAAACCTAAATAAAAATATTTTTCAAAATATACGAATAAATTCTAAATGAAACAACCCAATCATATTCACAATGTAGTCGGGACTGTAAGAAAAGATAAGCTCACTGTTTATTGTTGTTGTTTTTGTTTAAGCTTTGATATTGTTACAAGTAAAACTGGGGCTTATAATTCTTATTCGCTTAACAGTTTTAGTTGTATAATATCTTTAAATGAAATGCGCATAGGAATAGCTTATCCCGTCAACAATAAATTGATAAATGAGCGAGTTGTCACTTTTTTCACGTTGGTGTTAAGAAAACGATTGAATAAAGGGCCGAAATCAAGTTTCCTGTCATTTCCTTCTATCATTTTCTTAACACCAACGTGAAAAAAGTGACTACTCGCTCATTCACTTCTTGTAGGGTATTTAAGTCTTTACCCAAAATTGTTATTTACAATAAATCACTAATTTTGATATTTTTAGTTAGTTAACTGAACTTGGTAAAATTGGGGGTAAGATAGAAAAAGTTATTAGCAGAGAAGACAAAAAAAGCAATATTCAATACTTTTACAGCAAAAAGAAATTATAAAAAAAGTTTTTTTTTTTTTTTTTTTTTTTTTCTCAATATTATTTATTGAATCTTCATACATTTAAATATGAACTAACAATAATTAATCAAATCTTAACCTAATACTTTATTTTATGTCCTGCCAGTGCCAGACAAAAATTTTCTTCATCACGGGTTCTGTTCACTTATCGAGGTGTTTGTCGCTCATCTAATTGGATAAGTGCTGCAGTGTCTCTTCTTCTTAAGCGAGTGTGGCCGCTATCATTTAAAGTATTTCGTGCTAGTGGGTTTGGATGCAATTCGAGCCTTTTTAAGTATTTTACTGCATATTTCGTAATCATAGTTTTGACTAATGGAACATTGAGATCCTTGTGAATATTTGAGTTTTTTACATACCAAGGGGCAGCTGTGATTATTCGAAGAATTTTATTTTGGCGTCTTTGAATTTTTTCTATATTAGAGGCCGAGGCAGTGCCCCATAACTGAATACCATAGCACCAGATTGGTTTTAAGATGGAGTTGTAAAGAAGAAGTTTGCAGTCGAGACTAAGGACAGAGTTTCTACCAATAAGCCAATGAATTTGAATGGCTTTTAGTTTCATTTGAGTTAATTTTGCCTCTATATGGCATTTCCACGTTAATCGCCGATCCAGATGTATACCGAGATATTTTACATGCGAATGTTGAGGAATTATTTGATTGTTGATTGTAATATGGGGGCAAGATTCCCGGCGCAAGGTGAATGTTATATGCACGCATTTTTGCTCATTGACCATTATCCTCCATTGTCTTAACCATATTTCTAGTTGAAATATATGATGCTGTAAGTAACGAGATGCTTCATAACGGTTTTCGTGGACGCTTAGAAATGCTGTATCGTCTGCAAATGTTGAAGTTTGGGTGTAGTTGCTTGTTGGCATGTCCGAAGTATAAATTAAATATAATAGAGGGCCCAGGATGCTGCCTTGTGGGACTCCAGCGCCAATGGGCTGAGGTGAACTTAAGAAATTTCCTTCTTTAATAATAAATTGACGACCGACTAAGTAGCTTTCTAGCAGCTTGTGTGTGTTTGCTGGTAAATTTTGCTTCAATTTATGTAATAAGCCTTCATGCCAGACTTTATCAAAAGCTTGCGAAACATCGATGAAGAGTGCTGAGCAGTATTTTTTTTCTTCAAATGCTTTTCTTATGACATTTACTATTCGATGAGTCTGTTCGATTGTGCTGTGTTTTCTTCGAAATCCGAACTGATGGTTTGGAATACATCTATTTTCACTTAAAATCGGTGTTAATTTTGAAACTAATAATTTCTCAAATAGCTTTGACATATTTGATAATAAGCTAATAGGCCTATATGACTCAACTTTTGTATGATCTTTACCTGGCTTTGGTATCATGGTAACTAAGGAAACCTTCCATTTTTGAGGATAGTATTCAAGGCGTAAAATAGCATTAAAAATAAAAAGAATAATTTTCTTTGCTGTGCGAGGTAGCTCTAAAAGCATTTTATTACTGATTTTATCAATACCAGGTGCCTTCTTAGTGTTTAAGTCACAAATAGCCTGTTCGATTTCTCTTATCTCAAATCTGAGGGGAATAGCTGCTCTAGCAGGAACAGGTGGTAACTCGACCGCCGTATCGTGAGATATATTTGGGGTAAATACGTTTTTTAAATGATTAACAAACAGATTTCCCTTTTCGTTATCATTTCTTGCCCAACTTCCGTTCAAGTTTCTTAATGGTGGCTTAGAGACAACTGGTCTTTTTAAATTTTTAGCTGCACGCCATAATGAGTAGTCTGATTGCTGAGTTGCATCAAGTTCCTTAAGATATTTTTGCAGAGAATCCGTTTTCTGTGTCTGTAGTAACTTTCTTAGCCTTCTTGTACACTCTTTTAACAAACTCTTAAGTTGAGGGGATCTGTGCAATTGCCACTCTCTTCGAGCTCTTCTCTTTTCAGACAGGAGACGCTCAACATCTGTGGAATAAATTTTAGTATTTTTAGTTTTTTTTGGGGTAATATTGGAATGTTGTACAGCTAGCTTCAGAAAACTGTCAAAATTAATAATAGCGCGATCTACGTATTCCGGTGTACTAAGCGGAATATTTTCTGTGCAATGGGTGCTGAGATATTTTTTATATTTTAGCCAATTGATTTGTGTAGCTGGCGTCGCTAAGTAACCAGTTGGAGATACAGTTCTATTGGGGTTCATTAAAGTAACAATTGTTGGTGTGTGGTCGGAAGATAATTCTAAGGAAGCTTCAACATAAATCGTTTCTAAGGGGATGTTTTTAACCACGCCAAAATCGATGACATCTGGTATTTTTTGCTGATCAGTAGGCCAATATGTTGGTTGTCCGCTCGCTATCACATTCAAATCCATTTTAGTAATAGTATTAAATAGAACACGACCCTTTGGTGTTATAAGTCGGGACCCCCAGAAGGTATGTTTAGCGTTATAATCGCCAGCGGCCAGGAAACAGGGTCCTAATGATTTAAAATATTTATAATATTGGCCTTCTGATATTGAATATCTAGGTGGGGAGTATAACGATGAGATTACTACGTTTCTATTTAATTCTTCAACGCAAATGTTTGTTGCTTGGAGATAATCTTCACGATGATCACCCATTATGTAGTGTTTGACTCTGGTTTTTATTAAAATGGCAGAACCTCCACAAGCTCTATCTCGAGGGTCCTTTGTATCATATAGTATATATCCATTTATTTTAAACGTATTTTTTGAGGTCAAATGAGTTTCAGAAACCATCATGACATCAATTTGTTTATTTTTAAGAAAGTATTCTAGTTCATTTTTATGTTGGCGGATGCCGTTTGCGTTCCAAAAACAAATTTTTATACAGTTCATGGCTTGTTAAGTACAGCTTGCAATAACATCGATTGCATTCTTAGAATTTCCTGCATCATATTACCCATTGTGTTCGTAAAATTATTAACTGTTTGCACTAATGTTTCCATGGTTTTTTCTAAACGACTTAAATTAGAAACTGGAGTTTCATCATTACTTGGCGAGGCACCTTGCATTGGCTCATGTTTTGATTTTAGGACGTTAGCATAAGAGGTTCTGTTATTACTAGACTGGGGGGCTTGAATTGCATTTGTGATAACTTGATTTGCAACCTGCATTTGAGGGGCATTTGTTTTCGGTCCAACCGTCTGCTTGACGATATTATATACAGGGCATCCTCTATAATTGGCAGTGTGATTACCGCCACAGTTGCTACATTTTTTTACGTTGGGGTCGGTTTTAGACTTATCGCAAGAAACTGTACCGTGTAACTCACCACATACTACGCAAACAGGGGGTAAGTAGCAGTATGCCTTTGTATGGCCAAATTCTTGGCAGTTTAAGCACTGAACAGGTCCATTTTTTTTGTGCGGCTCCTCAATTGCGATTTTTCTGTGTAGAATATATTTTAAACTATAAATGGGATGCGTTTCGTTTTTTTTTAACTTAATGTCGCCGGGCTCTAATTCTACTCGAAATAGTGGTTGTGGATTTTTGTCTCTATTTCTAATATTTACCACGTGTTTAATCTTGAAGCCTTTTTCTTCTAAGAAAGTTTTAATTTCCTCTGGGTCTACGCATGAATCAATTCCCTTGATCACCACCTGGAGACCTTTACTGCTCTTGAGTTGGTATGTATAAAAACTTTTTTTAAGTGCCTCAAATTTGTTAATAATTTTGCGAAAATCATTTTCATGATTCACTTGGATTTTCGTTTCATTTATGCTACCTCGCTTTATTGCGGCTACATAAAACGAATTTTCACCAATCAACGAAATTAAACTCTTTATTAGATCATTTGAGTTATGCTCCCTAAGATATATCGGGGGAGGCTTGGACGATCTTATGACGTTTGGTGCTTCAGACGATTCATCCTCCAGAATTGCAAAGCGATTTTGGGAATTTATTTTGTCAAAAGATGGCACTTTTGATGCCGAAGCAACAGCTGAAGAGGTAGGGCTGCGACCCCGCTTGAGGACTGTTATATACCTGTCCATACCAACTTGGACTTGAGGCTTTTGGCAACTTTTTACAGGGGGGTTTTCCATTGCATTTGAGTTTTGGTTCATGGTATCATTTCCCACTAAATTTATTTTTGACGACGCGGCAATACTTGTTGGCCTGGCAACACTTGTTTCAAGGTCTAGTTTTAGTTTTTTTAATGAGTCACTATCCACCGTTTGTGTAAATAAAGAGGGTGAGAGGGAACGAGTACGAAAGATTGGCTTAGCCGTTAGGTAGTTAATATTGTTTTGTATTGTTTTATTTATTTCAACATTATTTTCGTTGGCATGCACTGTCACATAAGCATTTCTATCATTTAATTTTATTGTTGTTACATTGTTTTTACTCATGCAAGAAATTGTTTTTGTTTTTCACCGTTTTACTGTGCTTTTAATGTTTTTATTATTTATTGTATTTTACAACAACGCCAAAAATAAGAAATTTAAACTAAAATGTTTGTGCACAGAATATGTATACATACACATGTATGAACATTCATACGTACATATGTATATATTTTTGCTTTATTTATCTTTATTTAATTTTCGTTTTAATTGTTCACTTTTATGTTAAATAATTTAAATAAAAAATATCATATATTTTCTAGCGTCCATTCGCTTAGTATTTATATTCCAAAATCAAATTTAATTAATAATAAATTAAAATCGTATGCGGGGTTGAAAATACACGTCCGTTTCACAACAAAGCACAAACTGATAAAAAAAAAAAAAAAAAGTAACAAAAAATTGATAAAACAGCAAAAAAAAGCACGAAAAAATGTTTTATTCTAATTCTTCCACATCATCAAAATTATTACAATATACTATCATGTGGGCTTTTATGTTTTCAAATTTTAATTTTCTACGTCGATCTGTTAAAAGCGTTTTGTATAAAGAGAAGCTTCTTTCTACATCAACGGAGGTTGACGGTGCATATTTAAATTTGAGAATTTAATTAAAGGACAAACTTTTTACATATTCATCTTTTGGAACAGTACCAGACTCTAAAATATATTTTATTTCCAAAAACTGATGATATCCGGGATTTCTTTTTAATATTTTCTCAAATTTCTTTTTATATTGTTGGTCCTCGATCTTGCATAGTCCGTCAAAAACTGCCGATAATAAACCCGCAGCTTGCAATTTTTTTATAGCAACCAAAATGTTTGCAAAATTGTATTTTAGAAATGCAAGTTGAGAACTTAGTTCGGAGTTTTCAAATATTTTTTTGGATTGCACAATTGAATCGGCATCTTGACTGTCAAGTTCTAAAACAACGGCTTTAACTTCTTCAAGATGTTCAGCGTAGTACATTGCCGCTTCTAACCAAGTACCCCAACGAGTTGGGCATGGAGACGGTGGAAGTGCAACATTAGGATTCATTTTTAGAAAGAGTTGTTTTCTTCGCGGTGCCTGTAAAAATTTTGTTTTTGTAACATATATTTTTAACATACAAGAACATAAAAAAACGCAAGAACTTTCAAGTTCTTTTTAATACACTCTTATTCCATTTTATATAATTTTCTTATAGAATTCTGTTTAATAGAGAAATATGTCATAAAATTCTTTTACTAAAAAAATCATACATATTAAAAAAACGACTTTTAAATTCTTGCGTTTTCGATTTCCAGAGCACCTCTGATTATATTTACCTTTAAGAAAATATTTTTAACATTGGAAATCAATTTATTGACATTTTCAAAGTTTGTTCGAATGAATTCAGCTAATCGATGGATACCATGTGCAAAACATGTTAAATGAAGCATTTTCGGATACATTGCCTTTAGAGAAGATATTCCACTTAGCATATATGCAGCTGCATCCGTTACTACAAGTAACACTTTGTTGTATTTTATGCCTAAATACAGAAAATTAATATCAAATCTAAACTCGATTTCTTTTCTACTTTACCATCTGGCCACAATATTTGTAACGAATCATTACAAAATGCTGCAATAGATGCGCCATTTGCCGTTTCAAGTACTTGCATGTTCAATAAATAAGATTTATTGTCTTTCAATTCTTCTAAGACTCCAAAAATAAAATTTGCAACATATCTCTGTTCGCTGTCCGTAGTTTCATCTACAGAAATCCATATATATTTGTCTTTGGCTGCTTGACGCATTTTTTCTATAGATTCCCTATACAATTCTGGTATGTATTTCTGGCGGATGCAAGTTTCAGACGGAACCGACATTTGAGAATATTTCTGAATGAAATTTTTGAAACTGGGAGAACTAACTTTTTTATTGGTAAATTGGATTCTAACAGTGCTTTACAAAGATCCTTTTGAAATGTTGTGGCAGTTGGAGTCACTGGATATTCCGTAATTAGTATCTGTGGATGGTTCTCTTGCTTAGAAGACGCCAATTGGTGTTTCCCACATCTTATATGTTGATCCACATTAGACTTTTTCGAACAATTTATTTTGCAGCAGCATATATTGCAAAAGAGCCAATTTTCTTCAATTTTAAAGACACCTTCATATGTTTTTACCATTTTTAATAATAAATTTCTATTACTTTTCTCTTTCGGCATTTTTTAAACTTTTTTATTTATTTCTATTTTTAACAGCCTACTATGATTTCAGTTGATTGTTTTAAAAATGAAAACAGAGTTGCAAAAAGGTAGTAACGAAGGCGAATTCACTTTTATAGAGGAATTCGCCTTGGTAGTAACATACGAAGTTTTTAATACAAAAATGGGAAGTTTAAACAAAAAAATCCAAAAAAAAGCAACACCATTGTAAAAGAAGCAAAAAAACAGCAGGTTTTATAAAAAACAGCTAAAAAAAGCAAAAAAGCATTTTAGTCTTCTCTGGTTATTAGCTATAAATAACCTGTTAAATAAATACAATGTTATTTTTCCATTGTTTCAAACATTACTATTATTTATGAAATTGTTTTGTTAGGTCATGGCCAAATAAACTACACAAGCGGTTTGATCTATGATATAAAAAACATATGAAGCATGTTTTTACGAAAATCAAATATTTTAAATATTCACAAAAACATCCTGGTTGTAGTTGTTGTCAAGCCGCTTGTGTAGTTTATTTGGACCTTTTAAGTAAGAACTCCTTACTTTTAATTGCAAGTCTGTCTTCTTTTAAATTGAAATTATGTATTTTTATTAAATATCACAAAAATAAAGTAAAAATGCTTGCTTGATATAAAAATTTAATTTTGTAACGAAAAATTAAATTTCGTGTTGCTTTTAAGCAATGGTGTTTGTGAAACATACGGCCATATTCTATTTTATGATATTTTCAATTAAATTTTTTTTAAGACTGCCATAGATTTTCCTGATTATAAAAGTAGTTTCTGGAAGAGATAAGTGGTCCGCAAATAATGCGGTATATAAAAGGAAATATTTTTATTAACTTTAAACACAGGATGGTTTTCAAAATATGATCGATTTCAATTTCACGTGATTTCGATTTCCAGAGCATGTCTGATATAAAGTGTACAAACACACAATAAAATTTAACAAAATGGACAAAAATACTTTTAAACCATTTCAAATTTGTTGTATTTGTTCAAATATATATTTATATAATTTTCTATGCGAACGTAAATATACTTCGTAAATATACTTTGATATAAATATCATCATATATATACTAAGAATATTTCTTCCACAAAAAAAAAAACGTTGACGCTCGAAATCGTTAAACAGGCAGATAATTTTACAGGAGAAGCAAAAAACTTTGTAAAATGGAAACTACAAACATTTTTAACCAGGTTTTTTAATTTTACTTTAAACACCCCGACAAATTTATTTTTAAACCAAAAAATTTTTTTTTTATTACTTTAAGATTTTTGTTAGATACACCTTTTTGACTTCTATTTTCCTGAAACGCAATAATAATTAAATAATTAAATATAGTTTAACATTTGAAACTAAAGGTTTTATTCATTTTTAATTTGAGTTTGTTAATTTAGTTGTATATTTTTATTTAAAATTTTTTTAATATAAAATATTTTATATACACACATTTATGTACATAAATGCATTTTAAAATTATTTTTCAAGTGGAATAAAAATAGTGACAGTCTGCAAATAGTTATTTTTTGAGATCCTGTAGATGTTGCCATTTTCTTAATGAAATTTTTAATTGGGAAGGTGCAACAACTGTGAATCTGTTTCTTATTATTGTGTGGGACAGCTTCTCGCTTGTACTCGTCTGGAATCGTCACCTAACAGAAAAGTTGAAATGCATGAAAAAGCGGTTGCTCATGGAAGACAGCTTCGTAAATTGGAGGCCAGGCACTGTAAGAAGGCAGATAGAAGGAAATGCATCAGTTAAGGTCGCTGTTGAAGGTGGAGCCCAGTCAAGATTGGATAACGGCGCAAAGAAGAGAACCCGCATTGGCCAAGGTTATGAAAGCCAAGAGTATAGGTGGAAGACAAATTTTTAAAAGAAACTGCCCAAAGCGTATGGCAGCCAGGGGCACAAAAAACAGAAGTTGTGCGCCAGTTCCGCGGTCCAATTGTAATGCACTACCCATACCAGAAGATAAGGAGGTATATATATATATGGGCATTTCCCCAGAATGGTCTACCAGGATGAAAAAATAAAATGTTGATAATCATCGTCTTTTATTGTTTATTATTATAAAAAAAGTCTATGTTGTTATAAAAGAATGGCTTCATAGCATGCCGCAGCTGTTTTACTCGAAGAAATTGCACTGGAAACTGGAAAATTTTATATTTTCTTATATTTTCTACTTCTAAACACATTTTTATATGCTTATTTTACATGCAAAAATATGTTATGTTTACACTCTTTCTTCATAATCTTTTCATTACAATCAATTGTAAATTGAGTATTTAGTTGTTTGTTAAGGAAATTTGAAGACATTAATGGGAAACTGAATGGTGATAACAATAAAAAAACATATGGAAAAATCGTACGTTCGCGACCCGTACGTTCGCGACCGGTACATAAGCCAATTAAACAAAAACCAAAAGAGATATTTTTTTTGGTAAATACTGCATGGAGACCTACATTAATACACTTTTAAGATAAATTAATCACTTTTGAATATTCCGTTCCATTACGCAGATTTTTACATTTAACTGCTGTCAGCCAAAGTTGACTTCTATTTTGCGTACGTTCGCGACCACATGCACTAAACATACATCTACCCAAATGCTATCGAATCGCAAGAAAAAATGCTAGGAAAAGTTTTGTTTTCTATATTATTTGTACATCAAAAGCGTACGAACGTACGTTCGCGACCCCAGGAAATGCCCATATATATATGTTATTACTAACGCCAACTATGGTTACATAGTCGAATCACTTAAACTTAAGCTTTTTTATCGGACTTATTGACTGAAAAGATCATGAAGCCCACTATATGTATTTTGATTTTCATAATAAGCCTGAATTACTTTAACGCGTTGCTCGATTGTGTATCTTTCCATGGTTCAAATTGAGTTACATAGTCTGAAATTGAGAAATGTCAAATGAAATGCAGAAAAAAACTTGACGTTTAGATGTGGTTCACATTCAACATCTTCCCTTTAACCACCTGTTATATAACTATAGTTCTAGTAGATATGAATAAGTGTGCATAATTTTGTTTCTATGATGTTTATTTGCCGAGTTACGGGGTGGTTAAGTGTGCTTTTTTCAGCGTTTAAAAAACTTAAGTAAAAGTGAAAAACTGCCATTTCTTCCACTTCTGTATTTGTCATTAGCCAAAGAAAAACGGCTGCTTTTATTTTGGATTCATTAAATGTCAAACCAACTCAAAATTAAAAAAGTTGTATATACATTTTTCGTTTTTTTGTTCGACCGTTTTTGGTTTCGACTGCAGTTTTTTAAACCGTGGTTTTTTTAAATTATTTTTTCGAGCCAAAAATTAATCAAACAAAAAAATTTTTAGTGAAATTTTAGTGATTCTTATAGAAAATCGATTGATCTGCAAAACCGGAAATGAACAATTTAAATCAAAATTGTTCTAACTTAGTCCTAATTTAAGTACAATAATTGTATAAATGTACAAACTTAACTAACCAGCTTATTTCGCTAACTAACCAGCTTATTTCGCTAAAAAGAAAATTAAAAAATAAGGTCAAAGTAAGAAAAATAAGGTTTCCTGATAATCTGGCCTAAGCAACCAGTGAAATGCGCATAGAAACTAGCTTTCCCTCAACAATAAATTTCAGTGTGTTTATCAAAAATAAAAATTTGGAATTAAGCACGTCAAAAAAATCTTATTTATAATAAATTTTGTATTTCCAAAAATAATTTTGAGAAAAATTAAAATTTAAACTCGTTCTTGCCTGTCTTTAACGGTACAACATTGCAATAACCACATGTAGAAGTGTAAAGCAATTTGCATTGCTTTTAAACTAATAGATGTCACTTTTACAGTATAATAAGGACACTATAGGCTAATTTCTGTTAAAAAAAAAATTAGGACTAAGTTAAAAAAATTTTAATTTAAATTAGTCATTTCCGGTTTTGCAGATGAAATTTTTTTTTCAAAATAGTTTTTTTTTTTTTATTTAAAGATCAATCGATTTTCTATAAGAATCACTTAAAATTTTTTTTTTTGTTTAATTAATTTTTGGTTCGAAAAAATAGTTTAAAGAAACATTTTTTTTAAACGACAACACCTTACCAACCCGTAACTCGACAAAAAAAAAATTACTAAAAATTTGTATTTGGGGATTTCTTATTAAAAATTTCCAACTATTTTTGAAAAAAATTTAAAATTTGGTCAGAAAAACAAACAAAAAAAAATATTAACTTTCTAAGGTTTTGTTTTTTAATATGGGAATTTTTGGGGATTTGTTTTAATTTTTTTGGACAAGGAAAAAAGTACCTGGCAGTTTTACAACCCTTTATTAAGCGGTCTTTTAAAAAAAAGCGCTAAGGGAAAAATGTTGGACTGTTAAAAAGCGCTAAATCCAGCGGCAAAGGCGCTTAATCAGCAACTCTGGATAAGCTCCCTGGTTTAACTTTTTTTTTTTTTGTTTTTGTCAATATGTATTTATTTATTGAATCTTCATATGTGACGCGCAAAATAGAAAGGGACCTAAGGGTAAAAACCGGTTTTGTTCAGGAGAGCCATTTTAAAGATTTAAAAACGTGTATCTTTGGTGTACCATCACATCATAAAACGCGCATGTCTCTGGGAGGCAACACTTTTGGGGCATGGGATCGGTCTCATTTGATGCTCAGATGTTGTCCACATCGAAAAAAAAGTGAAAATTGATTTTTTTTACCCTTAGGTCCCTTTATCTATGCGCTATCACATATACTAAACAGGAACTAACAATAACACTGTGATAGTTGCAAAATTAGACAAGCCGGGCACATGGCGTTTTAGCATGATTCGGCTACGCTGAATTCAATGGTGCCCACCGTTTTTTGAGGTTAGCTCTTGTTTTCGAGATATACCGTTATTTCGAAAATGGACGAGGTTGCACAACATATATTCGCGTAATTCAAAAACGGTTTAGTTTATTGAAATTACTAAAAAAACCGAAATTCCGCAATAAAATTTCCTTTAAAAAAAGTAAGTTTTAAAAAAATATTGGAAAATGCAGCTAGGCTTCTAACTTTTTGCAGCCATAAAAAAAACGAAGCTGCAAACAAAACAAGCCATAAATGATTAAAATCTGATTTTGTTCACAAACGTCTAAAAATTTTAATTAATGCTTAATTCCCAGTTTTTTTTCTTGATAAAAACACTTGAAATTTTTTGTTGATGGGATAAGCTATAAGGGGCCGCTAAAACGCCATGTGCCCGGCTTGTCTAAAAAAAGTGTAAATTTCGAGGACAGTGGAAATAATTAAATCTTATCCTAATACTTTGTTTTGTGTCCTGCCAGTGCTAGACAACAAATTTCGTCATCACGGTTTCTGTTCACATATGTAGGTGCTTATCGCTCTTCTGATTGGGTGAGTGATGAAGTGTCTCTTCTTCTTAAGCGAGTGTGGCCGCCATGATTTAAAATATTTTGAGCTAGTGGATTTGGGTGTTGTTCAAGCCTTTTTAAATATCCAACTGCATATTTTGTAATCATAGTTTTTACTAATGGCACATTTAGAGCCTTATGAATGTTTGAGTTTTTAACATACCAGGGAGCGGCTGTGATTATTCGAAAAAGTTTATTTTGGCGCCTTTGAATTTTTCCGATATTAAAGGCCGATAGTTGAATACAGTAGCACCAGATAGGTTTTAAGATAGAGCTGTAAAGTAGAAGCTTGCAATCGAGACTAAGGACAGACTTTCTTCCAATAAGCCAATGAATTTGAATGGCTTCTAGTTTCATTTGAGTTAATTTTCCCTCTATATGACATTTCCACGTTAACCGCCGATCTAGTTGTATACCGAGATATTTTACATGCGAATGTGGAGGTATTATTTGATTTTGATTTTAATAGGGGAGCATAATTCCCGGCGCAGGGTGAATGTTATTTGTACGCATTTTTGCTAATTTACCTTTATCCTCCATTTTTTAACCATATTTCTAGTTGAAATATAAATGATCCCTTAAGTAACGAGATGCTTCATTACGGTTTTCGTTCAAGCTTAGAAACGCTGTATCGTCCGCAAATGTTGAAGTTTGGGTGTAGTTCTTTGTTGGCATGTCCGAAGTATAAATTAAGTATAATAGAGGGCCCAGGATGCTGCCCTGTGAGTTGAACTGAAGAAATTTCCTTATTTAATTATAAATTGACGGCCGAATAAGTAGCTTTCTAACAGCTTATGTGCGTTTACTGGTAAGTTTAGCTTCAATTTATGTAATGAGCCTTTATGTCAGACTTTTTCAAAAGTTTGCGAAACATCGATGAAGAGTGCTGAGCAATATTTTTTTCTACAAAGGCTATTCTTATGACATTAACTATTCGATGAGTTTGTTCAATTGTGCTGTGTTTTCTTCTAAATCCGAATTGGTGTTTGGGAATACAACTTTTTTCATTTAAAATCGGTGTTAATTTTGACACTAATAATTTCTTAAATAGCTTTGATATATTTGATAATAAGCTAATAGTCATATATGACTCAACTTTTGTATGGTCTTTACCTGGTTTTGGTATCATGGTGTTTAACTTAAACAATCAAATCTATTGCAATTCAAAATTTGATGTAATTTGGTAGGTATGTTTAAATTTTTCGTATCTGGTCATATCTTGATCAAACATGTCTTGCTATTGAATAAATGGCATTTATAATAATAAATTTTCCCCTAAAAATACCCAACTAAAAAATAGCTTATCAAAGTTTTTTTGTTGTACAAAATTGTTTATTCGTTAAAGAGATTTTTTTATGATGTGCTTAGTTCCCAATTTTTATTCGTGATAAATACACTGAAATTTAGATCAGCAGGAAACCTTTCCCCTATTTTCTCCAAAAAATACCCTTGGGGGTATTTGTGTTGTTTCAGCTTTATTTTATTCCAACATTGTTCTATTGCAGTTTTGTTCTATTCTTCAATATTTTTTTATCGTAAAGCAAAACAAATGTTTTTAGAAGAATGTATGTATGAATGTGTTTTATAATAAGAGAAAAATGAACACACTATTTTAAATTAATGACATTGCTTGTAAACTATTTTCTTGTGCTTGTGCAGCTCTTTAGGTATGTCTGCGTGTATATACAGTATGTCTAGAAAATATTTTATCATGATAAAAATAGTAGCTTTTTTGTAACTTTGACTAAACATCTTTAGTCAGATTTAAAAAGTTGAAAAAAATATTGTTAACCATACGAATTTTCATTTAAAAAACATTTTTGTTTATGTTTTTAAGATTTTATATTATGTTTATGGGGGATTTCATGTCAAGTGACCCAATTTTTAAATCGATGTCTTCCGATTTGGATGAAATTTGCACCAAGGTTAGTCCTATTTTATAGTAGTCATATTTAATTTAAACAAATATTTTCGAGAAGTCAATTTATATTGGAAACATGGTCAATTAAGGACCCAGAATGTACTAATAAAGTGGCCTCACAAGCACAGCTGTTTGCAGTGATATTCTTCGTGTGTGACGTTGTCGTCATTTTTTTTTTGTTTATTTACTTTTTTTAATAAGGCATTTTGACATTTGCTGTCTCAATTCTAGCAACAAAATGCCTGTTGTTTTTTCTATTGTTTCATTGTTGTAGTACTGAGGTCACTTTGTTAAGGGCAAATTATAATAGTGTTTTCTTCTTTTTTTAAAAAGCTAAACTAGAACAAATTTTGATATTGAAGTGATATTTGTAATAGTGTTTTATAGTTTTAAAGTGGTTTTCAGAAGACTGCTTAATATGAGACCTAAGATAAATGAATGACCGATAAAAACAAAATTGCATGGTATTATTTGTGGACATATGTAAAGCTTAATTGGACCAAATCTACCTAAATCTGCTATGGTTGAAGGACTTTTTAAATAATTTCCCAGTGAGGCATTATATATTATATGGGGAATATGGTAAAATCGACCGATTTTCACGACACTTTCTACCGTGATTTGAAGCCTTATGGAACTACAAAAAACCAAATTATGCAACAAAAACTTTATTCGATGCGGATTTAGGCATACTTAACTGTTTTGCGAGAGTAATCTTTATATGTGGACTATGGTAAACTATGGACCGATCTTTACGAAATTAGACAGTGTGAATTCTAGTCCTATAAAACGTTGACGTATCAAATTGTACTACCACAGCATCATTTGTTACGGTTTTAGGCGTACTAAACTGTTTTCCGAGAGTATGACTAATATGGGTCCTATGGTAAATTATAGACCGATCGTCACGAAGTTTAGCAATATGTATGATTTCTAGTCATATAGAATGCCAAATCCTTTATCAATCCGTGAATTATAATTTTTGTTGGTTTTTGTAGCAAAATTATAATTTTTTAGGGCTCATAACTCTCAGCCTACTGAACCGGTTTTGCTTAATTTCAATTCTAAGCTGCTAAGGATAACTACACCAACATTGTACTTTTCTTTTGAGTTTTTGGAAAGTGAGCGTGTTTTCAAAAGACGGTCACACGGACATGGCTTAATCGAATTAGAATTACTCAAGGATTCAGGTTATAGTTATATACTTTATGGGGTATAAGATGAAAAGTAAAAAAGTTTCACACGAAATGACAAACTTAGTATACCTTCTTCACAACTAGTTGTGGCGGAGGGTATACAAAATGGTAAAAAATAAACCTCCGTATTCACAAACAATTGTTAAATTTGACAAACGTTTATTAAGGACAATTTTCATAGTAAATTTGTTCTTTAAACCTTTATTAAATTTAAAAATTCTTTATGAATACTGGCATGAGTAGCTACTTAAATGTTGTTGTTCTTTTTTAATTTTTACTATGTAAAAACATTATCTGCACATACTGTACGTATAATCAATACATACAATTTTGTTCTACTTCTGTTTTGTTCTGTTTTAGTTCTATACAATTTTCGATTTTTTTTATGACAAACCAAAAGGTTTTGTTGCCACTGAAGTTTTTGTTTTATATTGAAGGAGAAGTAGAGAGACAGTTGTTTATTGGAGAACTAACGGCTTGTAGAACATGCTTTTGCTTTCGTGCAGTTCTCTTACCCATACAACGACTGTACCCACGGCTGCCAGATTTAACGATTTATGTCATAAATTTTACGATTTTTTAAATAAAAAATTACACATAAGTACCTACTAATTCATAGATGTTTTATTTTTATTATTTTGCTTCTTCTATGCTTTTTTTATGCTGTGAAACTTCTTAGATAAATCTAAGTTCAATGGATATTTTGTTTAATTTGGTTCAGAGATATCAATGATTTAATTTTTCACGTACATATTTATTCCTCTTATGAAAAAATCCATCATTCAACATGCAAAATCAGCAAAAGTGGTGGCGGAATGCATGGGTTTGATAAAAGATTTTGCATAGATTCGTTTTATATGACTAGAAAGCATACTTTTATAGGTACATATCTGTATGTATTACTATAGGTCCAATATAAAGCCCACTCTGAAAAATTGTTAAAATACGCCGAAACCCGCAGCAAATGTAGATATTGTGATAAAATTAGATACAAATTAGCTGTATAAGTCCAGCGATAGCACCATGCAATATTGTGATAATCTGTCCATACCATAGATCCCATCTGCGTTCTCAGTTTTGGGGTCTTACCCCAAGTAGGGTTTTTTTGTAATTGGGGGCAAATAATTTGTGAAAATGCCTAGGGGATTTTTTCGGGGAAAAAGTATTTTTTCGCTGGAGATTATTGGAGATAATACATTATTAAAAATGACGTTTGTGTATGGCAAGATCAATTTAATCAAGATATAGGTTCAAAGTTTTTTTTCATACCGAGACGCTGGTGATTCCAAGCCATCTCAAGAGTTTGCTGAAAAAGCTTTAGATATGCTTTCTGTACCAACAAGTAACGCTTGTGTTAAACAAGTCTATTTTTGAATAAATACAACCAAAACCAAAATTCGAAACAGAATTCAGTATAAGTTATTATAAGCTATTCATAGAAAAATACCCTTGACAAATGTGACAAATTTATTTCATCTACTCAATTGCTAACGCTTTTTAATTAGAGTTGTCAAAACCGATTTCCGAAGTATTCGAAAAATAGATTCTTTGCTATTTTTCTGGTTTTTTAAAACCGGTTGTTTAAAAAGGCCGGTTTTCGAAGTACATATTCGAGAAATCTGTTTTTTATGTATTTGAAAAAATTACTTCTACAGAAATATATCTATTATTTTTAATTATTAATTTTTTTTTGTTTTAAAGACTATTACCTTATTTTTTTACATGAATTTCTAGGTATATTTTAGTGATATTTTCATAGACAATAAAATAAATATATATTTGAATAGTAGTTCTACTTGCTTATATCATATTCTTTGAACTATCTTATTACCTTTCCAATAACCTTTATACTACAGTTGAACTTCTATAACTCGAAACTCCATTATCCCGACAAAAAAGTTTGACATAAAGAAACTTCAAGTCAGAGAATTTTGTAATAAATGCACAAAAAAATTAGATTCTTTTGGTATTCATATTATTTAATTCTATTTCGTACAAATACATATGTATGTACATATTTAAAGATTTCATTTAATGAAATATTGTGAACTTTGATAAGTGTTTACATGCAAAATTCAGAATTAAAATTTATCACATTTTATTTAACCAAAGATGAATGTAATATTTGAAATGCTAATAAGTTTTAAATAAAACAAAAATTTAAGATGACTAAAAATTTTTGGGAAAAATTTGACTTGTGGTGCAAATATTTTACTTTGAGTTATAGAAAAATTCAAGATAAAGAAGTTCAAGAGTTCAAGTTATAGAAACAAAATCATGTGAATTGGCCTGTCCACCGCTATTTCCAAGAGATTCCCTTCGACTTTAAGAATTTTCGACTTACAGAAGTTCAACTGTATTTATCATTTTTACTACATTTCGAAATGTCCTTTATTTTCGTTTGAAAAATATGGTCACCGTAGGTACCTATAAGATGAATAGTAAAAAAGTTTTACACGAAATGACAAACCTAGTATGCCCTCTTCACAACTACTTGACGCTTGTTAAATTTAACAAACGTTAATTAAGGACAATTTTCATAGTAAATTTGTTCTTTAAACCTTTATTAAATTTAAAAACTTAAATGTTGTTTTTTTTTAAATTTTTACTATGTAAAAACATTTTCTGAACATACTGTACGTATAATCAATACATACAATTTTGTTCTACTTCAGTTTTGTTCTGTTGTAGTTTTATAAAATTTTCGATTTTTTTTTTTTTGCAAACTAAAAGATTTTGTTGCCACTGAAGTTTTTGTTTTATATTGCAGGAGAAGTAGAGAGACTGTTGTTTATATGAGAACCAATGGCTTGTAGAACATGTTAGTGTTTTTCTGCAGTTCTCTAACCCATACAAGGTTGCCAGATTTAACGATTTATGTACGTAATTAGTACGATTTTTTTAATAAAAAAATTAACTATACACACATACCTACTAATTCATAGATGTTTTATTTTTATTATTTTGCTTCTTCTATGCTTTTTTTGATGCTGTAAAACTTCTTAGAGTAATCTTAGTTCAGTGGATAGTTTGTTTAATTTTGTTCATCGGTGGGTATTAATGGTTTAATTTTACACGTGCACATTTATTCCTCAAATAAAAAAAATTCATCATAATGTAGCGCGTCAGCACCAATTTCGAAATGCAAAATCAGCGTTAAATATTTTCCGATTTTGGTTCATGTGGCCCAGTTTTCTTGCTTGTGAATGAATCGCGGATATTTTAACATATAAATAAACTGCTATTATGCCCATGAAACTTTATCCAGTAATGCCTTTAGTTCTTCATTCTAAAATTTTTGCGGCTTGTTGACGTTTACAATCGTCTAAGCAACCCTGTGTATGTGATATAAAAGAAGCGTGTTTACCATAGACTTCCACAACAGTTTTGTGAACAACTCCAAAAAAAGAACAATATTGGTATCACATTGCTTCTCGTTATCAAAATCAGCTTGGGATTGAAATCCCAAGTTATTATGAGAAATTGTATAATTTTGTAACAAAAGCTTACATAAGTACAAAAATGGTGCCAGAATGCACGGGTTTGATAAAAGATTTTGCACAGATTCGTTTTATATGACTAGAAATTATACTTATATACATATACATACTATGTATGTAAGTAAATATACGCCCACCCTCGGAAAAAACTTTAGTACACCTCAAATCGTAACGAATTATTCTATTGTAGTAAAATGAAGTCTGTCGTAGTTTTTTTTTTGACTTAAAATAATACTGTTCAGTTTCGTGAAGATCGGTCCATATCTTACTATATATATATATATATATTGGTTCCTTTAGTTCCTATAAGGAGCATAGGGCCTCATCTTACTATAGGTCCAATATAAAGCCCACTCTGAAAAATTGTTAACCGGTTTTTTGTTACAAAACCGAAAACCCGATTTTTTCAGAAGTATTCGAAAACCGGTTTTTTAGAATATACGAATATTTGACAACTCTTTGATATTATAATAAATGATGCATAATTAATTTTGTTTTCTCGGCGGTGGGTTCCAAAGATTCGGCACAGCAAAAGTTTATGTACTTTTAAAGGTTTTTTATATTTTTTAATATTCTTAATTAGGCTTAAGTTCATCAAATTTAATTTTCATTAAATTATTTTTATGAAGAAAGGAATTTTACAACATGAAAATTAATTAAAATTCTTGACTGTAGCCGGGCTCGAACCCTCGAAAATCAATTAAAATGGATAATCATTCAAAAAAGCAAATTTCGATCTACCAAAAGCTTCGTACAGACGATGGTCAGATCTTATAACATTGTCATTTTTCTGACAATAGTGCCATTGCCAGAAGCATTAATTTAACACATCTGCCAAATGAAAATAGCGTACAATGCAAGACATTTTTAGTCAATTTTAATGACAACATTCTAAGATCCGACCACCGTCTGTACGAAGCTAAAGGTTAAAATACATTTTGGTTTAAGGATTGATGTTTGACTATTGACGTCAGCAGTCGTCGATGGCTGCGAGTGAGAGACGGCAAATCTCTCTGAGGAGAACGAGTGGTTACGACCGAAACATGTCAGGGTAACCTGCCGGCCAGGGTTTTTTTAAATTAATTTTCATGTTGTAAAATTCCTTTCTTCATAAAAATAATTTAATGAAAATTAAATTTGATGAACTTAAGCCTTATTAATAATATTAAAAAATTTGGATTAAAAACCATAAATAGTTCAACAAAATAAACACTATACAGATGATTTTTTATATAAATAAATAAAATATGCAATTTGACGATTTTTCAAATATTACGATTTTCTGAAGATTTTATCTGGCAACTCTAACTGTTTCTACTGTACACGATACAATAAAACAGAATGAAATAAAACAACATAGAGTTTTATTTAATGCTCTCTTGTATATTAAAACATGCAAACACACTCACACACTGTACTGTATACCAGTTTGAATACTTTTAAGGTGGTTAGTATCTATTCAGTGTCCGAGAAGTAAGCGTTGAATACAGTAGGCAGTTTTGGTCGATTGTTGTTGTATTTGAAACATACTTACATACAAAGGAACAAATTCGAGTATTTATGTAGTGATTGTACGTGTTCATTTGAAAACCGATTATTCAATATTTTTAGCAAAAGCCATTGTGTTAATTTAGAGGGTATTGATAATTCGAATACTTTAAGAAAACATGGATCCTGCAGATGTAATTAAATTATATTGATTTTAAATAATGCTATCAATATTATTTATTTAAATTCTATTTTTTAGTCATCATACTTGCGTAGTTATGAAATCGGCTTAAAAGTTGAAAGTGGCGAATTTACGTTGTGTCAGAAATTTGCAAGAAGCAAAGTGTGGACAATCTTTGCAAAAGTAGTGAATGCAGAAGGAGTCGAAATTCCAGAATATGTATATTGCAGATGTTGCGCAAAAGTTTTCAAACACAATAAACTTACAACTTCTAATCTAGTAAAACATAAATGTTATGCTTCGAAATTCAATACTCCTATGAGTTCAGTTTCAGAGATCGAGGTTGAAGAGCCAAAATTCACTAACTTTGGGAGTCCAGTTTCAGAGATCGAGGTTGAAAAGCCTACAATTGCAGCAACTAGTTTTGAAAACTCCGACAGTAATTTGTCCAAACTTTTGACGAAATGGATAATAAAAAATTGCTGGCCACATGAGATGATAGAAAATGAAGATCTCAAAGCCGTTTTTCAAGAGTTTTTAAGACTCGGATCAAAATTTGGTTGTGACATGGATATTGATACAATATTACCGAAATCGCAAGCGATTTTGCAAAATGTAAAGAATATTTATGAGGAATGTTTTCAAACGGTCAAAGCAGAAATAGCTGCAATTAAAGAAATTGGTTTTGGCTTGACTGCCAATATTTGCACTGATAAATTCTCAAAGCAAAGCTATTTAGCGTTAACAATACATTATTTGAAAAGTGGTGTACTAAAATTTTGTCTGTTGGGATTTAGAAAAATGGATAACGAAAAATGTTGCAGTAAGTATTAAATTGATATTTTTGATAATCAAACATTTGGAGTTTCTTAAGCAAAAGCGCCTCTTCATGCCTTCTCTATATGTTAAAAAAAATCACTGCTTTATCGCAAACTGAACCAAAGTTATAGCAAAATATATTTTACTAAATCAGTAAAAAAGGTACATTTTGAAAACTTTAATCGCATTTTGCCTAGTTTGTTTTTTTTAAGATATAGATAGACTATGTTGCAATAAAGTAGCGATATGTAATTGCAATGAGGCTTAACTACACATGATAATAAACATAAAACTATTTACAATTTCTCGAGCCTCGAGCTCGAAAAAACTATTTATTTTTATTAATAATAAAAAAAGGTCGAAGGAATAAAATTTGATTTACAATTTACATATCTTTCGATTTTAGGCAAAAATCTTTCCGCTACAATTCACACGATTTTAGAAGATTTTGATTGTCAAATTTTCAGTAAATTCATAATAGTAACCGATGGTGGCAGTAAAACTGCCGAAGACCTGCAAAATTGTCAAAATTTACCATGTATAACCCAGTTACTCAATAATGCTATACAAAATTCACTAGAAAATGTTCCAGAGGTTGCACAACTTCTAACATCATGTGTAAAGTTAGTAAACTTTATAAAGGGAAGAGCTTTTGATAACTCTTTAAGTGACTTATTGCCGAACTATTGTCCTAGTCGTTGGAATACAATGTACAAAATGTTAAGTGCTATAGAAAATAACTGGACTGAAATCGAAACAACTCTTCGAAATGAAAATGAAACCGCACCATTTTCATCGATCAACAAACCCCATTTAAAGGCTTTAACCAAAACTCTTCAGCCATTTGAAGATGCAATAGACATCCTTGAGGATTCAAAAAGTCCTACGTTACATTTAGTTATATTGTATTTGCATGAGCTAAAGAAGTCATGTGATACAAATGAAGGCCAAAGTAAGGATTTCGATTTTATAGAGAGTTTGAAGAAAAATTTACGACTCTGTTTGGAAAAAATATCCAATGACAACATTACAGTTCTTCATAAATTAGCACTTTTCCTTTATCCTCCCACAAACAAACTGCTGCAATTTAACAACAAGGAAAAGCAATATATCGAATCAGAGTGTATGCATTTTATGAAATCGTTTAAAACTGAAATAAAGCCGATTGTTAAGCAAGAACCTGTTTCCCCAACCCAACAGTCATCTAAAAGAAAAAAATTATTTTCTGATTTCATAGAATCTGAAACAAGTCAAGATCCTAATGAACTCATTGCCCAGGAAGTACAATATTATAAAAGCACTCGCGTTGTGAATAGTGAAGACTTCGATGTTTTTAGCTGGTGGGAAATGCAAAAGGATAATTATCCACTGCTTTATAAACTAGGCCGTACCGTATTGTCAACACCGGCTTCTTGTGCTGCTTCGAGACAAGTTTTTTTGTCTGCCGGTATTTTACTATGCGAAAAATTAGATCAGGCCTCTAACGAGTCGGAAGTAGAACAAATTATGTTTATAAACACAAATGCCGAACAGAATAAAATTGAAAATTTTTCTTTAGTTTGTAATAATAGTATTAATTTGTAAGCTGTAAATATTAAATATATCAATTATTTGTTAAAAACGAAACTTAATTTACTTTAAAGTGTGACTGTTTAAAATAAACAATTTTAAAAATTCTTTCTAATTTAAATGTTCGAATTACTGATCTTAACAAATCAACTTCACAAAAAAAAAAAAAAAAAAAAACTCAGTAGGTTCCTAAATACTAGGGCTGCCAGTTTTCTTTTTTGAAAAATCGAAACAAATTTCTAAACCATTAATTAAAAACGCAAAATGTTTGAAATATTGAAACAAAAAATTAATTCTACTTCATAGTATTTTCCTGGTTTTTCCCGCTGGGAAGCGGCAAGCGTAATTTTAAACATGAAAGTTATATTTTCAATGCATTTTCAATAAGACAAGCCGACAAAGCGATCGGCCAAATAAGATTTTTAGCAGGGTGGTGCTAAATTCGGGTTCTAAAGGTTTGTTTCGTATAAACTGTATGAAAATGAGAAGTTTTTACATTAAAACAGCCCTTGCCGCTCTTATTTAGGTGGCACACAAGCCGAATGCAACTATAGGTGGTGCTGGAACTTCAACAATCCAATAACAACAGAAACAACATAGGGGTTTTCGCATTGTATTTTTAGGGTTTACGGCTCGAAATGTCAACCATTCTTGGCAAAACACTTACAAATCCTAGCAAATTAGCTCGAACTGTCAAAATCAGATGGCGTTTCGACACCACCTGTAGTTGATTTCGCCTTGGTAGCACAGTTATTTATTTTAAAGAATATTTTATACGAGTTTGATGGCGGCATGAAATAACCCCCCAAAATATAAGCCCCCAAAAAAATAATGAAATAACCCCCCAAAGTGTGGGGCCTTATTTCATATGCAATAAGCCCCCAATTTTGAAAATGAAATAAACTCCCAATGAAATGAAATAACACCCCAAAAAGAAATTAAATAATACCCTAATTTTTAGGGGCTTAGTTCATATGAAATAAGACCCCAAATTCTGGAATGAAATAAGACCCCAATATGTATAATACATTAATTGTACAGTTTTGGTTTAAAGAATAATGCGATAGATAGCATGGTTGAGACTTCGCCCAAGCGCAAGGATTTTCTCCTCTATGATGTGCCAATCATCGGCTTCGATAACTAAAGCCCTTCTGTATAGCCGGCCTTCGGCCGGGCGCAAGGATTTTCTCCTCTACGGTATAACAAACACTGGCTTCGCTAACTAAATCTTCTCTGCATAGACGGCCTTCGGCCGGGCGCAAGGATTTCCTCGCTTTTCTGCATAGGCGGCCTTTGGCCTAGCGCAAGCCTAAATTTAGGAGCTTTACTTAGCGAAGACGGTGTTTGATATACCATAGAGCAGAAAATTCTAGCGGCTATACAGAGAAGCTTTTGCTAACGAAAGCGGTGTTTGTTATATTATAGAGGAGAAAGTCCTTGCGCCAAAAAACGTTTCCGTAATAAATTTAAAAATGAAATAATCCCCAAAAAAATATATTGGGGCTTTATTTCATAATGATTTTTTGGGGAATTATTTCATATGAAATAGTCCCCCAATTAAGAAAATGAAATAACACCCCAAACAAAAAGAAATAACCCCCCAAAAATCTTTGTTATTGTGCTCTGTACAAACTTTTGGGGGGTTATTTCATTATTTTTTGGGGGGTTATATTTTGGGGGGTTATTTCATGCCGCCGAGTTTGATTAGGGTGTTTAATTAATCGGATTTTATTTTTGTTCGATAGAACGATTTATCGATTATTTGCATTTTCAACTTATTCGATTAAACGAATAAAATTTTAAAATTAATCGAATAATTCTAAATTCAGAAATTTTTTAAATTACGAAATTTATTTCGATAATTTTAGAAAAAATCAGTACTTGAGTAAATAGAAATTCTTTTTTAAATAAAACTTGTCATTGTAGCTCCAAATTGTTGCTTCACTTTAGGGCACTTAGATTTTAAAAGAGTCAATATGTATAACTTCGGATTTTTTGAAACTTTTCACGGACAGTCCATTCTCTGCTATGCTTCTGCAAACAATTTCCTCTAGAGAATCGATCGAAGTATCTTGTTTAAAATATTTATTCATTGGACCACTTGTAACCCCTTTGGTTTTGTTGGTGGAGCATCTTCTTCAAGCACTATTTTGTAGTCACTGTGTAAGTAGTAAATTAGTGAAGTTGTTGAAAAACATTTACGTTAATACATTTTTGGACACCTGTTACATTTAGCTTTATTGTATTTATCCTTCATACAATAGTTTTAAACCAAACTCATTCTAAAGAGAGAAATGCATGAACTATTTTGTTAAAAAAAAACGGGCGTGTTCTAGAAATCGAAATGAAGTGGATTTTAATGAAAGGTTTTTCTTTTGTGAAATTAATTTTAGATTGTGTTGAACAAATTTAACAAAAACATAACCAAAATTACTCACTAAACATGACATTTGGTTTGTTTATTCGACTTTGAAACTTTAAAAAAATTATTCATTAAACAGAAATATTATATATTATTATCATTCGATTAATCGGTATAAATTCTTCAATTAATTCTTTAATCGAAATTAGCCATTTATAATTATTCGAACAATTAATCGTCTAAAATTGTTCGACTAATCCAACAAGATTTAGTCGACTGAACACCCTACTTTATAGTCAAAGGAACTTTTTTTAATCTCTAGAAACTTTCAGTTTTCTTAGCACATCCTTCAAAACTTGTAATTCCTTAAAAAAAAAAATTTTTTCTTCGAATAGAATAAGCGTTTTCTTTATTAATAACTTTTTTCATCATCTCTTACAGAATCTAATCCGGAAAATCTTTTATGCAGCTGCTCTGCATATAAAATCATTACATTTTTTTAAGCAAGTGGGAACAACTTTTCGTTTTTATAAAATAAATCTGGGTCCATAAGCAAATTTAAAATTCTGTTCATTTTTACTCTTCTTCTTTCGAAATTTCAGAGCATTAAACATTAAAGCTTGTCTTACCTATCGGATATGAATTGACATCTTTTTGGCGTTTGGCAAAATTGCTTAAATCAAAAACTGTAGTTTTTCGTTATGTTAAATAGGCTTTTTTAGCCGTACCTAAACAAGAGCGGAAATGGCAAAAGTACCAAAGAATAAGAGGGATTTAACCCGCATTCCATTTAAAATACAAACAGCCCATCACTATCTACAACTGTCACGTAACCTCGTAGTGAAAATCTATTTTTTACAGGTTGGCACGTAACAGTTAAGTGACATTAAATTTACATTTATACATTAACGCTCGGCTAACGCAAGGTATATTTATAGCAGGTAGTCTCGGAAAGCCAGCTGTTTATTTTTTATTTGCTTGTTTTGCGATACGAACTGTCAAATGTTGTATAGTAAACAAGTAAACAAGTTTTTTGTCTTTATCTTTTGCCTTTTTTGTTTCTTATCAACCCCTTTGCTGTTTGACAGTTCGTATCACATAACAACAATAAAAAGCCCTGCTGTTTGTTTTATTGTACAATTGTTGTAATCTCGCGGCTACCTGCTATAAATACACCTTAAGGCCCAACTATAATATGCTTAAGTTGGCTTAAGCAAATGGGCGAATACATGTAAATCATATATGTCAAACCATATTGAACTTAAGGAAACTTTTTGTTAAATTTTATGAATCTGTCATTTGCTTAAGCAAGGTGCGAAACAAATCGCACTTTCCGTGCGGAATCAAATGTTTTTTGGTTTTGTTTTTTGTGTTTTTAAATGCATTTGAAAAGATTTTTGTTATTTTTTGACAGGAGCTTAAGCATATTATAGTTGGGCCTTTAGGCTAACGGTGCCCTTAAATTTTTAATGTTTAAAAAGCACATCTATGTATGTTCTTCTGGATTTTCCTTTGTTTTGCGGATCCGTAGAATCAGTGATGATGATAAAATCCTCTCGCGATCTGTATTGGCATGTGGCAGTGATAAATCAAAGATAGCTAATTTCGACTAAAGGGGAAAATAAAATTTTCATTAAAATTTTTCATTTTAGTGACTTTACTTCAACATTTTTTGATGCCCATCCAGGGTACCCAGTTTAATTTTAAGCTTTATCCCCAATTTGCGATTTTTCATCCCCGAAATAGCTATTTTCTTATCCCTAAAAATGCCCACATTTTCTTGAAAATAAAATACATACTATTATGTCAATGGAAAAATATGCACAATCGATTTATTTAAAGTGCATTTGAGATGATTGAATGAATTTGTCACAGCAAGCTGCATTATTTTAAAGTGTGTATTAATTCTTATTAATTCTAATAACTTATAATACATTCTGTTTCAAATATTGACTTTGGTTGTATTCATTACAGAAAAAGCCTAGCGCAACAGTAGCAACGCTAGTTGTTACAAAAAGCATATTTAAAACTATTTTAACAAGTTCTTGAAAAAGTTTTAAACCGCAAAAAAGACTCAAAATTGTACCAGTGTTGCCAGTGAAATTTCGAGAAAGATACATTTTGGTTACCAAAAAGATACACTTTTTCCTAAAAAGATACATATTGAAAAAAATTTAAAAATCCATTTTTATTAACATAATATTTTTTTCATATTTAATGAATTTTGTTAAGAAAATTATGTCATATAAATTCATTTTTATATTTATTTAAGTCATAAATATTAGGTATGTAATTTTAAAAAATACAGTGAACAAACTTTAATATTAATGTAATGTTTGGATGTTATCAAAACAAATTAATTTTTGTAAAAATTAATATACGGCGTTTATACTAAGACGATAATATCAAAAAGTTCGTATAAAGTTCCTGAAAATAAAAAAGTTCCTCAGAAAACCTTCGTACTACTAGATCCTTAATGTTTTCTTTCACCATTTTATTAAGCTGCTATTGTATTAGCATTGAGTCGGTTAGTCTTAATAAGTTTTATTTGGCTAAAAATTATCTAATATTTTATTTCTGTACATTTTGCGTAACGATTCAAAAGATACGAAAAATGTCAGGATTATACATGGTACCTGAAGTCATCAAAAGATACGAAAAATGTATCTTTCGTATCCTAATGGCAACACTGATTTGTACTCACATCTTGACCAAATCGGTCTTGCCATTGCAAAATGGAATTTATAATAATATAGTATCCCCTAAAATCCCCAGCGAAAAAGTTTACCCTCTAAAGTGCTGTCTCACTGAAGAGGTTAAAAAAGGACAAAAAATACCCCTTACAATGAATGTTACCCTAAGTCTATACGAGCAATTTGTATTTGTTAACATAAGCAATAACGTCGGCAGAATGACGTCACAGAAATGTTCTATGCTTAACATTTTTTTCAGAGTGGAGTAAACGTATGTCTAAACACAAAACATGAATTTGTATGTAAATAAATATTTCCATTTTGTTTGGCAACCAATTTATTTTTAATTATTTTTTTATTATTAATTTGTAAATTTTGTATTTAGATTTTATGTTTTAAGTTTAAAATTTTTCCTTTTTTGTAAATGATAATTGATTTTGACAGCTTGTGTTAAAAGATTATTGCTCAGCAATATATTATAACATTTGTTGCTGAACATGTGTTCAAATACATATTTATGCAATCCACACGTTAATATATAGTGTTGGCAATAGAATTTGATAGTTACTACGGCAATAATTGCCAAACAAATTGCTCGTCTAGACTTAGGGTTAGAGGGATAATATATTCTAAGAAAAGAATCGCCATACAATTCTACTGAAGACATCTGAAATAGTCTTTTAGTTCAGAAGTGCATTTAGTACATTTTTTTAACTTGTACCAAACGCCTTTTCAAGAAATTCCAAAGTTTCAATGGCCGAAGTTTCGAAAATCCGTTTTACACACAGTTCACGTTGTTTTGGACTTAGAAGACCCCTAGTAAAACTTGATGCAGAAAATATTCGTGGAACATTTTAATCCTCTAAAGTTCCGTTTTAGTATACTTTTCTGAGGAAGTTAAAAAAAGGACAAAAATTGCCCCTTAAAATGAGTGTTCGTGAAAATCGGTTCATAATTTACCATAGGGAATACACTTTAGTTCGCCTAAAACCGTAACAAATTATGATATTGTAGTAAAATTAAGTCTGTCGTAGTTTCATAAGACTAAAAATAACACTGCCAAGTTTTGTGAGGATCGCTCCATAATTAACCACAGGTCCCATATAAATCCCACTCTAGGATATCGTTTGAATACGCCTAAAACCACAGCAAATGTAGATATTGTGGTCAAATTTTGTCCAATTAAGCTTTATGTGACCGGAAATAACACCATGCAACTTTGCGATCTGATAAAAAGCGGCTTTCTGCAAAGCACTTTAAAACATAAAACGTTACTTATTGAAATTTGGTCGAATTTAGGTTTTTTAATACTAGAAATCTCTCTTACGAATTTTGTGATGATTGATCCATAATTTACGATGGGTCTAATATGAATTTCTCTCCTGAAAAACTGCACGAATAATTTTTTGTTTATTTAAATTTAGTTACGACTAGAAAGAAAAGCATAACACTTTCTGATGGTCGGCCAATAATTCAACATATCATCGGCTTAAATACAAGCTTGCTAACTCCCTTTGAGTAAATTTTACAGGAGAGGCAAAAAACTTTTTATATTTCATATTTGCAGCTTGAAATAAAAACTAAAAATATAGTTGGTTTAACACACTTCAAGATTCAAATTGAAGAAAAACTACATGCTGGTCAACGAGGCGTATCTTTCTCTACCACACGGCATCAAAATCTCGATTTACTTAGAAAGTGAATTTATCAGGTTTGCATATTAAGCCAACGATATGTAGATCTAAACAACCAATTATAAGGCTTTTAAAAAGATTGGTTAATAATTTATAGATCCCATATGCAGCCCACTTTTGAAATATTCTAACTGTCGGTGGAGGGTATCAAAGATTCGGCACAGCACGTTTTAACAGCAAAAGTTTCTGTGCTTCTAAAGATTTACTATGTACATAAAAAAATAAAATATGCAATTAGACTATTTTTTTTTAAATCTTACGATTTTCTGCAAATTTTATCTGGCAACTCTGACTACCTACTGTTCACGATACAATTAAACCGAATGAAATAAAACAACAGAGAGTTTTATTTTATGCAAACACACTCACACGCTGTACTGTATACCAGTTTGAATACTTTTTAGGTGGTTAGTATCTATTCGGTGTCCGAGAAGTAAGCATTTAATACAGTAGACAGTTTTAGTCGATTGTTGTCGTATTTGAAACATATGTACTTGCATACAAGCTCAAGTATTTATGTAGTGATTGTACGTGTTCATTTGAAACGCTATTATTTCATATTTTTTTTAAGTAGAGAGAAATTGTGTTAATTTAAGAGGGAATTGATAATTCGAATAATTAAAGAAAACATGGATCCTAAAGATGTAAGTTAATAATATTGATTAGTAAGATATTATAATTTAATTAAATACTATATTTTAGTCAACGACATCATGCTTGAGTAGTCATGAAATCGGTTTAAAAATTCTGAGTGGCGAATTTACGTTGTGTCAGAAATTCGCCAGAAGCAGAGTGTGGACAATCTTTGCCAAAGTAGTGAATGGAGAAGGAGTCGAAATTCCAGAATATGTATATTGCAAAAGTTGCGCAAAAGTTTTCAGATACAATAAACAGTCAACTTCTAATCTAGTTAAACATAAATGTTATTTCACAAAATTCAATGCTACTAGAAGCCCAGTTGCAGAACTCGAAATTGAAGAGTCAAGATTCACTAACTCTAGGAGTCCAGTTTCAGAGATCGAGGTTGAAAAGCCTACAATTGCAGCAACTGGTTTTGAAAACTCCGACAGTAATTTGTCCAAACTTTTGACGAAATGGATAATAAAAAATTGCTGGCCACATGAGATGATAGCAAATGAAGATCTCAAAGCCGTTTTTCAAGAGTTTTTAAGACTCGGATCAAAATTTGGTTGTGACGTGGATATTGATAGAATATTACCGAAATCGCAAGCGATTTTGCAAAATGTAAAGAATATTTATGAGGAATGTTTTCAAACGGTCAAAGCAGAAATAGCTGCAATAAAAGAAATTGGTTTTGGCTTGACTGCCAATATTTGCACTGATAAATTCTCAAAGCAAAGCTATTTAGCGTTAACAATACATTATTTGAAAAGTGGTGTACTAAAATTTTGTCTGTTGGGATTTAGGGCAATTGATAACGAAAAATGTAGCAGTAAGTATTTGTTTGATATTTTATGTTATTTATGTTTGTTATTGTAATGGGACTTTACTACAGATGGCTATAAACATAAAAAAATATCTTTCGATTTCAGGCAAAAATATTTCCACTTCAATTCAGACGATTTTAGAAGATTTTGATTGTCAACTTTTCAGTAAATTCATAATAGTAACCGATGGTGGCAGTAAAACTACTGAAGCCCTGCAAAATTGTGAAAATTTACCATGTATAACCCAGTTACTCAATAATGCTATACAAAATTCACTAGAAAATGTTCCAGAGGTTGCACAACTTATAACATCATGTGTAAAGTTAGTAAACTTTATAAAGGGAAGAAATTTTGATAACTCTTTAGGAAACTTATTGCCGAACTATTGTCCTAGTCGTTGGAGTACAATGTACAAAATGTTAAGTGCTATAGAAAATAACTGGACTGAAATCGAAACAACTCTTCGAAATGAAAATGAAACCGCACAAATTTCCGCAATCAATAAAACCCATTTAAAGGCTTTAACAAAAACTCTTCAGCCATTTGAAGATGCCATAGACACCCTAGAGGATTCAAAAAGTCCTACGTTACATTTAGTTATATTGTATTTGCATGAGCTAAAGAAGTCATGTGATACAAATGAAGGCCAAAGTAAGGATTTCGATTTTATAGAGAGTTTGAAGAAAAATTTACGACTCTGTTTGGAAAAAATATCCAATGACAACATTACAGTTCTTCATAAATTAGCACTTTTCCTTTATCCTCCCACAAACAAACTGCTGCAATTCAACAACAAGGAAAAGCAATATATCGAATCAGAGTGTATGCATTTTATGAAATCGTTTAAAAATGAAATAAAGCCGATTGTTAAGCAAGAACCTGATTCTCCAACCCAACCGTCATGTAAAAGAAAAAAATTATTTTCTGATTTCATAGAATCTGAAACAAGTCAAGATCCTAATGAACTCATTGCCCAGGAAGTACAATATTATAAAAGCACTCGCGTTGTGAATAGTGAAGACTTCGATGTGTTTAGCTGGTGGGAAATGCAAAAGGATAATTATCCACTGCTTTATAAACTAGGCTGTACCGTATTGTCAACACCGGCTTCTTGTGCTGCTTCGAGACAAGTTTTTTCGTCTGCCGGTATTTTACTATGCGAAAAATTCGATCAGGCCTCTTACGAGTCGGAAGTTGAACAAATTATGTTTATAAACACAAATGCCGAACAGAATAAAATTGAAAATTATTCTTTAGTTTGTAATAATAGTATGAGTTTGTAAGCTGTAAATATTACAAATATAAATTATTTGTTAAAAACAAAACATAATTTACTTTAAAGTGTGGCTGTTAAAATAAACTATGTAATACATACATAGTATGTATGTATATTAAAAACTCTTTCTATTTTAAATGTTTGATTACTTACTGATCTTAGCACTCATATCCGAATATTTTCCTATATTTGCTTTACTCGCATTAACCAGGTACCTAAACACATTCATACCTATGTGTGGATGTGTGAAGATGTGTAAAAATATTTCTTTTGTTGATTTTTCTACATTATGTAGATATGTAGCCAACGGCAATATAGTGAGTGTAGACAATTTGTAATATACAGTATTTCACAAAAGTTTTTGAATGTATTAATTTAATTAAAATGTTTAAGCGAACCGCAAACTTTCGAATTAAAAACACGTGTACAAAAGTACGTCTTTCATTAAGTATATTTTCGCGTTTATATTTGCATTATATGGACAATAATTTACTTGTTTTATAAAAAAATAATTTTCAGGGTGATTAAAAGTCTGGGGATAATTCTGGCAGTCGTGATCGAATATTTTTTTCGATTCGAAAGCAATTTTACTTCTAGTTCTTTTGGTCGATACTGAACACATCAAAATTATTTTTTTATAATTACAAAGCATTTATTTAATTTTTACAACACTGAAAAAATACTTTCGATTCGTTCAGTGTCGACTGAAAGAATTAGAAACAAAATTTCTTTCGAATCGAAAAATTACTCGATCACGACTGCTAGAACTAGCCCGCAGAATTTTACGCCTATACTTCGTTGTAAATAATTTCTATAAAATAAATGTGTTCTTTTTTCAACGATACACTTTTTGATTTCTATTTTGTGTTTGCTTTTTTAAATATTTTCGCCTACTTAAAAGACATTTAAAAATATGGTATATGGGACACAAAACAGGTTTGTATTATTTTAGTTGAATCATGGTAGAATAAGTACAAGGTATAGTCATTAGAAATTTTGTTCTCATTTTCAAAACCCATATAACGTCAAACAAAAGAAAATATGGAAAAAATTAAAACAAGCGTCAGAAATCAAAATAAATTATTTTGACATTAAGTGGGTAAATAATGAAAACTCTCCCTAATGAACATACCTGGTACTTATTATACTATGAGTTGAATCTTAATTTTATAATCCGATGGCTTCAGGTAAAGGGGGCAAGGTGTTTAGTTCAATAAAAAAAGCTGAACAAAACAATTTGTGTGACTAACACTTGCGCAATTCTTGGCTTGTTGATGTCAGCGGTAAGGTCGGGTTAAAGGGAAAAAATTGAGTACAGACTTTGTTGAACTCGGCAAGCAACTTGCGCAACTAAAGCCCAACTATAATATGCTTTAGTTGGCTAAAGCAATTGTGAGAATACATTGGATTTATATGTGTCGACCATACTGAACTTAAGAAAACTTTTTGGTTAGTTTTATGAAACTGGCGTTTGCTTAAGCAAAGTGCGAAACATATCGCACTTTCCGTACGGAATAAAATATTTTTTGATTTTATTTTTGTTTTTTTTTAATGCTTTTGAGAGACTTTTTGTTAATTTTTGACAGTAGCCTAATATATATAAAATATATATATAATATTATAGTTGGGCCTTAACAACAATGCACATACAAGTCTTTAGTAGACAAAAGTTAAAATATTTTCTTAGAAATTTGTGTTATTAGTTTGTCATTTAGCGTGTAAGACCAAGAAATATTCATATGGTACAGAGGTAAATTTTAAGTCGACTAAGCCATGTGGATCTGTTTGTTATAACTCGCTTACTACCAAAAGACTTAATGCAAAATACTCATTTTATTTTATGTTGTTGTATATATTTTTGTTATGTGTTCAAAATTGTATATGTAAGCAAAATCGAATCAACATTAATTAACCTAATACATAAATAGATTGTGGCACCGCACAAAAAAAGTTGACACGCCCAGTTATAAGGGCGGCATATCACAAAAACCAATAAAATAAAAAACTAAGTCTGTGGCAAACCAACGATATTGTCACAAAATTTTAAAAATTTTAGATTTTTTCTTACTGGAAGCTATAAAGCTACTATTTTTATATTATTCCACTACAAAAAAAGCACTTTTATTTGATTTAAATTAAGAGTAATTGAGTTTCGAATTATGTATTAATAATCACACTGTAACATTCTATAACGATATGTGCAAAATTTAACATAAATAATATGCATACCTAAGGCCGGCAATAAACTATACTACTCAGTCGTACGATTTGCCAAAAAAAAATGCTCATAAAGTGTAATAGTGTGGCATAAAAATAAATTGAATGATGGATTTTTTTGACAAATCTGACCGACTTGCAAATGTTTACGAAAATTTTCATAAAATTAAAGATTCTGTGCGATGAGTCATAAAAGTGTGGCATTGACGGCAGATTTTGCAAACGTTATTTTTGTGTCGGATAGAATTCCGTCAGATTTTCGTAAGAATGAATCGTACGATTCGGTAGGAGAGTGAATACCCTGCCTTAAGTGTTTTTTGTAAGATTTTATGAGAAAACAAATTTAAATTGCTTATCTTAATATTTGATACAAACTGTTTTTTGTCTTCTTTGCTACAGCAATATCTTTGTGTATTATAAATTAAAAATATTTTGTAAATTATTCTTGATTGAGGGTATTAAAGATTCGGTACAGCCAATTAAAGCAGTTCTTTTTTATATTATATTTTTATTTGTTTTTAAAACATACCAACTAAATAAATTTTGAAATATGATAAGTTCAAAAACTTTTGTAAGATACTGTTATTAAAAAACATACCCAACCAGTGATGGGACTTGATACTTTTTTTTTGTGCCAAAATTGTAACGAAAACGGGCCAAATTTACTTTCTCCTTTTATTATAGAAATTAAACTTTGAAAATTTAATTTAAATTTTGATTTTTAATAGATAATTACTTTATTTTATAATTAATAGAAATTAATAGATGATTTTAAGGTAAAAATAGTTTTAATACTCAAAATCAGAAAAAGTCGGCTTAAGTTTATAATTCTTATCATAAGATAAGAATTATAAATGTTTAAATTATAAAAAAAAAGTTTTGACATTTCAATAAATCAAATACATACTTGCATATAACAAGTTCTAAGTTACACAAGCTCACAAATTTCTAACCAATGGACCAGAGTATACTTTTCTAAAGGTTTCAGTTGCGCTGAATGCAAATCTTTACTCAGAATTTCTTCATCGCTATATCTTTGCTTCGCGTTAAAAAAAAACTTTTTTGCAGTATGCGAGTTGTTATAACTGTGCGAATTAATCTTTAATTATAAAACCTACGAACTACCCTTATAATAACATTTCCTTCTGTGAGATATCTTAACCTGAAGTTTGAAAATCTTGGTATTTTAAAAAAAAAATTTTTATTATGATTTTTTTTCTTAATTTTCTTTCCAAAGACACATCAGTCTCGAATATGGCGCAAAACAGGGTTTTTTAACCTTAAGAAAACATATCCCTATGCAGATATTTGAGTACAGTTTCGATTTCAGCTGAAAGTACGTTAGCTCCTGAGTCCTGACTTTTTCCAAATTTGCAGGTCTGTGTTATTGCATATCGTAACTTTAATTAAGAACAGGCGTATCTAACATTTTCTTAATTATAGTAACGATATTTATGTATTATATTTATATTTTTTACGTAATATATGGTTTGCTTTTAATTCAGATTTTATGAAATTTCTGAAAAATTAAATCTTTAATCAAGTTAACAATTATCAGGAAAATCGCGACCCCTTGGAGGAAAAACAATACATATATTCGCTTTAGAGCTTTTGATGAATTTTGGCATCGATATTCTAGTGCATATTTTTACGCTTTGCACCATTTTTTGCATATATTAGTCAAAATAACATTTTTAAGTTGGCGTAGGCTTGACCATACTTTTAACTTGTTTATTATATGCCAAATATTATAAAATTATTTAACTGTATGTTTCCCGTTTCCCTGACAATAATCAAACTTAAGCGGCTCATACACCTGCAATATAATTGCTCAATTTTTCGCACAACGAAAAAAAGTGCAATATACTGTGAAATGTGTTGGCAACAATGTATGATGTTGTTTTGTTTTAAAGGTAAAGTTTCTTATTTTATAAGAGTTGCGCCATAATTTAATTGAAAGAATTGAACAATATAGGGCAACATAGAGATAATATGGCGAATAACATATACAATAGTATTGTAAATGGATGGGCCGTTTTAGGTTGAACTTTATTATTTTTATAAACTTATTATTATTTTTCTTAAATGCAAAAGTGCTTATCAACCAAAAAACATATGTGAATCTAAAAAGGGCGAAAATAGAGCGAAGTGGTCCTATTTCCTAGCAACTTTCCATAGTGCCAACAATGACCCAATTGTGCCATAAATCCCATCACTGACTCACACACAATAAAAAACACTCAAGAGCAGTGTTACCAGATTTTTAAATTTACAGCTAAATCTTAAAATAGTGCTCAAATTTTTGTATTATTATTGTTAAAAAATTGTTTACAGTATGAAATTTTATGCGCAAATAAATAAATTTTAGTGACTTATTTCTAACAAAATTGAAATACATGGTAATCTTTATATAATCGGGTAGATTTTGGTAAAACATCAGATATAAATAGCATAGGTAGTTTAGTTTAAACTTTAAATGAGCCGGCCCGTAATCCTCTGCTACAAGCAAACAACAAACGATTTTACTTCAATGCTTTGCTCAGAATGATTCTACAAGAAGATTTTTCAGAATAGGTGGCAAACTACGGCATTCAAATCCATCAAAATTTCCACTAAAACTTGGCCTAATTCTGGCAGTCGGGATCGAATACTTTTACGATTCGAAAGCATTTTTATTTCTAATTCTTTCAGTCGGTACTAAACGAATTTAAATTATTATACCCTCCTCCACAATTAGTTATGAAGAGGGTATACCAAGTGTGTCATTCCTTGTGAAACTTTTTTATTATTCATCTCGACACCATAAAGTATATATATTCTGACTCCTTGAGTAATTCTAAGTCGATTTAGCCATGTCCGTCTGTGGAAAACACGCTCACTTTCGAAAAACTCAAAATAATGAACAAACTTGGTGTCAAATTGCTTATAGTTATCCTAAGCAGTTTGGGATTGAAATCCAGCAAAATCGGTTAAGTAGGATCAGAGCTGTGACTCAAAATGTGAAACCACCACCATTAAAAATTGATAATTTTGTTACAAACTTATATGGTGGAAAAATGCACGGAATAATATAAGATTTTGCAAAAGTTTGTTTTATTCGACTGGAAATAACACTGTAAAATTTCGTGAAGATCGGTCCTAGGGTAAACCCCATATAAACCCTACTCCCGGAAAACAGTTTAGTACGCCTAAAACCGTAATTTATAACGGTAATATACTAATAAAGCTTCACAATTTTATTGGACTAGAAATCACACTAATAAATTCGTGATGATCGGTCCATAATTTACTACAGGCCCCATATAAAGCCCATTCTGGCAAATTAATTTAATATAGCTTAGCAGATATATTTATTGTGGTAAAATTTCTTCCAGCTTAGTTTATGGCCAGAAAAAATGTTATGAATTTTGTGATATACGGTCCATAATGAAATTCACTGTAAACGCTAAAACTAATTTCACCGCTGTTTTGAGATTTATCTTTTAAATACCATGGCTTCAATATAAATTCACCTCCTGAAAATCATTTAAGTTCGGCTTAAACTGTTACGAATTATGATACTTTACTCAAGCTTGTTAAAATTGCTAAAAAAAAAGAATAAAACTTTCTGATTGTCGGTGAATAATTTGAGATATGTCGAAGCCGCAACCAATTTTAATGCTGATGGCTGTTTTTATAAAGATAAATTAATAATAAATAGATATCATACAGATCCTATAGATAGGTCATATAGATATAGATCGGTGGAGGGTATCAAAGATTCGGCACAGCCGAACATAGCACTCTAACTTGTTTTTTATTTGAGTCGTAAAAACTCAAATAAATGCTTTACAAGACTATAATTTCGATTCGTTCAGTACTGACTGAAAGAACTAGAAATAAAGTTGCTTTCGAATCAAAAAAGTAATCGCTCACGACTGCCAAAATATCGAATGAATTTCTAAGTTAAAGAAAAGATTAAGTCTCTTCAGATACTTCGTTAGATTAAGACGAAATTATACTTTCGAATTTTTATACTGGAATCAAAGATTAATTAAATTATAAATTAATAAAATTTATAAAACATATTTTTGGTTAATTTCTTTTTGCGTGCAACTTTTTTTGTGAAAACTAATAATAATTTATAGGAAAAAATTTGGTTTTATTATGCCTGTAGTCATAAAAAAAATTTTAATGTAATAAAGGCTTACAGCATAAATTTTCTATGAAAATCTTCCTTAATAACCGTTTGTTAAATTGCATAAACGTTTATGAATACAAGGGTAAAACTATTTCTACAAATTTTTAAAATAAGGTTAAAACAAAAGCTAAAAACATTTTAAAAAAATGCTGAATAAAATGCTAATTGTAAGTCTTGCAGGTAGCTTAAAATGTTTAATGTTAAATTTAGCTGTAAAAATATCAAAATGGTCACACTGTTAAGAGAGTCAAGAGACGACGAAAGATAAAATATTCAAAATGAGTAAATACCCCCGCAAACAAACGAAGATACCCCCTAAGACAACAGTTTAGCAATATCCCCAAATTGTCATCTAGAAGAAACTTATCAAAGTATTTTCTTTTATAGTTTTTTAAAAAAATTACAAAACATACACAGAAAAAAATTAAATTATTTATTTATATACATCCAATATTTACATTTTATGTATATCAAAAAACATATCTGTGGCATTTTGACAAAAAGTCTTAAGTCGAGATAAGGAAGCAAAAAAGTGACAAGACTCGGTGCAAAAACCATTTTTATCAAATAATAAATTAAACCAAAAATTATAGACGAAATTTTTACGGAGAACTAAGTGCTGTACGCAGAAGGAATTATTTAATAAATCATCAGAAAATATAGCTTGAACCAAAAAAATGTTGCACGATTCTCGTCCAAGTCAAAAATTTCATATTGTAAACATATGTGTGGCTTGGTTTTAGCAAAAAGTTATGACTCAAAGCGAACTAGAATTTACTTAAATACAGCTAAAAAATTTATTTTTCTTAAGTTATTTAATGTGTGGATTATAGAACACGAGCGCCTTACTCGTCCGTTCAACTTACATTTAAAACAAAAACAAAATTTTGAAATTTGTAAAATTTTCGTTCCTTATGGACAATTTCAGCAAATCAATTAAAATATCAATTCATATTTAAATATACATACATAGTTAGTTTTTCATATAATTTTATTTTTATTTGACATACAAAAACCAATTTTAAACATAAATTGATATTTAAATAAATTGGTGAAATCGGCCATTAATATTTTACAACATACGAAGTAAAGCCTGCACTTTTAACATAAAAACATGTAGCATAACTTAGTGTAAGAAAACTTCACATAAAAAAAGGAAACTTTTTATTGACTTGCTTAACTTGTCGATTTAAATAAAAATTAAAGGATTCATACCAAGTTTTCTAAAAAATTTAAAGAAATCCCTAACATTTGTTTCTTAATGCAAGAAATTCGATTCTATTTAAAATTCAGACTAATATTAAATGAGTGCAGCTTAAACTCAGAAATATCTTTCTTTTTTTAATAAATACAAGCTAGTTTTGGAGTGACACTAGTTTTAATCATAATAAAACAAAGAAATATATTTTTAATATCAATGAAGCGGACTTTATTGGAAAGAAAATTGTATGAGATTAATGTTTAAATTAATTTTTCTGCCATGGCTGGCGCGTAGAAGCGCAATCTGGAACTCCAATTTTCAACAACTTTTCGTATTCTGACCATCATCGTTTTTGAAGACATATGGGCCAATGACTCTTCCAGCCCATAAAGCGCACAGTAATTTTATGTGGATTTAATGGTGTTTCGACAAAAGCTTGTGGATTCTATCCGCTCCAAATGCGACAACGTACCCATTCAACCAGAAATGGGCTTCATCGGAAAATAAAATTTTGAATGGAAATTTAAAATCCATATCAATTTGTGCTTCAGCCCATTCGCCGAATTGTTTTGATTACAAATTTCAACAACTTGCAAGCGTTGCTCTGCTGTAAGTCGATTCATAATGAAATTTAAAAGCAAACTAAACAAAAAGCAACTAGCAGCTATTAAATTGGTGCGCAAATAAAGCAGTGGTGCCAACTCAAAGTTGCGACACTCTAAAAAAATACCCTTTATTTCTTGTCTTAAGAAGTTTTTGATCATACCAAAAACGTGAATTTTTTGCTCATAGGAAAATGATTCTTTACTTAAGAAAATTTTAATAAATACAAACAAAATTAGGTAAAAAAAAGAAATAATTTTTAGATTTATGATTTTCTTGTTTTAAGAAATGAAATTGACTTTAGAAAATAAACATCTTTCCGTGTACATGGAGTAAATATAGATAATGTTTGTTTCGATAACAATGTAATTCTTTCTTGTTCTCGTATGTTTCTGTATATTTGCTATTAATACAGGGTGGGCCATGATTCACTAACCATTGCATTTTTGATATAACTTTTATAGTTTTAATCATGGAGAGCTTAAAAAAATTAAATTTAAAAAATAATATCTTTTAGATGCCTGCCACCAGCCTCTTCGCAAGCTGTTGCTCTTTGATGTACCTGGTTTATAACTGAAGCCAAAACTGGTTGGTCAATAATAATAATTTTATTTATTGCGTTGTCTTTTAGTGGTTGCAGTCCTTGCGGTTTATTTTCGTATACACGATCTTTCAAATATCCCCAAAAAAAGAAATCTGGTGGTGTTACGTCGGGTTATTGCGACCACATTTCTTGAGTATTATCAAGTTCAGGAAACAAAAATTTTTCTAACATAGCCCTGTAACGCTCACCATTTGCAGTCAATGCATTGCCACCTTCGTCTTGGAAGAAGTACGGGCCATAGATCTTGTCTGCTGACACTCCGCACCAAACTGTGACTCTAAGTGGATGCAAAGAGCGCTGTTAAATCACTCTTGGGTTTTCAGTGTTCAAGATTCTAAAATTTTGCTTATTTACATTTTAATTTAGATACGCTTCATCGTTTCATTAAAATTTCGAAATTTTCTTTGGGTTTGAATTACTGAATTTTGACTAGCAAAATAAAACTCAACCATTTTTGCTCGTTCCTCAATCTTATACATGGCTACCGAATCTCCCAAACGTTTTTATAACACTAAAATATAAAAGAAGAAAAAAAATACAAAATAATGTATTGTATTACTTTATTTTAACTATAAATAATATCGAGACCTTACCGCAGAAAAAGCTTAAGCGACATAATTTTCAATTTTGGTTTTTTTTATAAATGACTTTAGTGTCAACACTTGCATCATCTCCTAAAATATCATGGTCTCATAAGGTACCGTTACGATTTTATATCAAAAACTATTTTATCTTAAGCGACGTCCTCATACAAAATATTTATCAAATGAAATAAAAAAAAACTTCCTGTAAAATTTTGTTTTTGTCGTTCAAGTTTTTTTGAGGTTATGGCTTCATATTATTTGTAACTTTAATTTTTATTATAAGCAGTTTAATTTAAAATAAAAATCTGTGGTTATATGTAAATTAATATTTTTTAGAAGCGAAATCTTCTTTTTATCATCCTAATGATATTTTGGCGATATCTTCCTATTTTCTTGTAAGTGGTTATCTGGCGATATTGCTAGTTTATATCCTCTAGCAGAATAGCTTTCGTTTTGCTTAGGAGTATTGCCATTGAGCCACGTTTCTTCCCGAAGGAAGTATTTTCGGCAATACGAAATCGATTATTGCCGCAATAATATTTTTCATCCAGGCAATACGTTTGGTATTACATGTAGTGTATTTTTGTGTTTGCTGGGATATGGCTACAGGGGGATGGACATCCCATACAGGGTTGTCAGATGTGGCGATTTCTCGCCAAACGTGGCGATTTTCAAAATTGTTTGGCGACCTAATTTTTGATTTGGCGACTTTTTGGCGATTTAAAAAAATAGTTGGCGATTTTGTTGGCTATTTTTGATGAGCTATGGATTTGTTTTAAAATTTGTTATATTAAATAAGAAAAAAAAAATATTACTTATATTCTAGTATTTTTATGTATGAAATTTGAGGCATTTATATGTATGGTCAGTATTTGAAAGTATGTATGTTCAAATGGCTGATGAAGATAATAAAAATCTTCGAGAAATTTGTTTTTCGTTTTTAAATGTTCATAAACTTTAAATATATTCATGTTTTAACTCCTTAAAACATGAATATATTTAAAGTTTATGAACATTTTTCCATTATATGGATGTGCAAAATTATTATCATAGAAAAATAACGTTGTTCTTAAAGATTTTCATAAATCTTAACGTACCTTTTAATGTTTACGAAACACACTCGCAAAAAATTAGCGTTTGTTGATTGTAAAGAGGGTTTTAATGATGATATTATTACCTGTTACGCCAGGTAAATACCATTAAAAGGAACTTGCTTTAGCTGTACTTTATATACTGGTAATTACAACAAGTATTGCCTGAGTTGAAATTTTGAACTCCACAAAAACTCGACTTTGAAGTAGACTGCATTAGGAACTTCTAGACGCGTTATTACGAGGTTTAAATTAAATGAATGTGAATAGTACATGTTGCACTTATTTTGTACCTTATTGAATAAATGTAATTCTCTCACAATGTATTCCAAAAAAGCAGACAAATAGGGAGTCTTGCCAGTGAAGCGTTTTAGATAACTGCAACTTATATACAAATGTATATCCAACATTTGTTTAATACTAACTCCAAAAATTCTTTTTTTGTTGCTTTAAGTAGACTACTATAAATTATTTTATAGTAAACATTGTACCTGTTTTGTGCTCACTTACTATTTTTACTGTGTGCTTAATAAATATTAAACAAAAGATATACTATGACGACTTTTTTTTAAATTTTTGGCGTATTTTAGCGATACTGAACAAAGTTATTTTTTAGAATTTATAAAAAATATTTTTTATAATTCTAAAAATATGTATTTTATTGTCAAAACTGAAAAAACAATGGCTTTGGCGATTTTTGACATTGAATTTGGCGAAAAAGGTCAAAATCAATTTGACAACCCTGATCCCATAAACGGAATACACCTTAGTATTGCTCTCTCATCTCTCTTTTTCCTAATTTTGGTGTAAATAATTTTGTACATACTGTACATAAAGAATGATAGAAATGTACTATATCATTCCTTCTTGCTGTATATTATGCACGACGATGAGTACAGCAGGCAGTTTTAGTTTGGCTTTCGCAAAATACACGTTGTGTTTTAATACGAGCACAAAACGAACGGTATTTTATTGTGTTAATAAATCAATACTCTGCTGAGAATAATGAATAGCAACGATGTAATTACATATATTAACAGCCTGTTCAACGATTTCGAACGTTAACGTTCGAATAGAAAATTACATTTAAATCAAAAACAAATTTTAGAATTTTGTTTTTAATACATATGCATGTACATTAGCGTGGCCGTTAGTTGTATGGAGAACTTTTTTTTTTTGATTTCTTTTACTCTCCCCCTCCAAATCGGTTCAGTTTTATGTAAAAAAAAATACAAAAAAATTTCGTAGCGATAAGTTGTGTTTTAGGGAGGGCGTCCGCCCCTCAAAGTTTGCCATCAAGCCATTTATTCAAATGTAATTTGTTTGCATATGACTATCTTCTAAAAACAACATTTTACAAGAATATGTTATATGGCAATATTTTAGCTCTTCTAGTCAACAACATAAGCCTCCCAGAAAGTTTTTTGCTAAGACTAATATCTTAGAAAATAATTAAGAAAATAACAACAAAATACCAAACATTTTATATACGTTATATATATATAAAAAGGCGATTTAATGTCAAGTGACACAATTTTGAAATCGATGTCTTCCGATTTGGATGAAATTTACACCAAGGTTAGTCCTATTAGATAGTAGTTTACACACAAATTTTCAACAAGATCGGTTAAAATGTTTCAGAGGTAGAGGGGGTCAAAGTTTGCCATACAGGTGTTCTTTCTCATCCATGTAATTTATTACCTATTGGTGTTAGCAAAATTTGTCCAAAGTAGCTTAGATAGCTATTTAATCAATCTTTTTTAAAAATATTTTTTTGTTTTTTTTAAAAAATTTTTTAATATTTTTTTTTAAATTTAAAACTTTTTTTTTATTTTTTTTAGCCAAGTGTTAAATTTAAAAAAAAAAAATTTTAAAAATTTTTTAAAAAAACAAAAACAATTTTTTTAAAAAGTTTGATCAAAAAGCTATCTAAGCTACTTGGGACAAATTTTGCTTACACCAATAGGTAATAAGTTAGATGGATGAGAAAGAACACCTGTATGGCCAAAATGTCAAACTTTGACCCCCTCTAACTCAGAAACTTTTTGACCGATCTTGTTGAAAATTTGTGTCTAAGCTACTATCTAACAGTACTAAAATTGGTGTAAATTTCATTTAAATCGAAAGACATCTATTTCAAAATTGGGTCACTTGACATTAAATCCCCCTTTTATATATATAAATCGTATATAAAATGTTTGGTATTTTGTTTTCATTTTCTTAATTATTTTCTAAAATATTGATTTTAGCAAAAAACTTTCTTAGAGGCTTATGTTGTTGACTAGAAGAGCTAAAATATTGCCATATATCATATTCTTGTAAAATGTTGTTTTTAGAAAATAGTCATACGCAAACAAATTACATTTGAATAAATGGCTTGATGGCAAACTTTGAGGGACGGACGCCCCCCCTAAAACACAACTTATCGCTACGAAATTTTTTTGTATTTTTTTTTTACATAAAACTGAACCGATTTAGGGGGGGAGAATATAAGAAATCAAAATAAAAAAAATAACGGCCACCCTAATGTACATACATTTAATTTTCTATACGAACGTTGATGTTCGAAATCGTTAAACAGGCAGTAAACTTTTTTTCGACAACATTTTTAAAATAAAAATGTACATACTATATACATACTTATGTACATACTTATATACATATTTCTTGTCCATAGTCGTTTCAGAACTGTAGTAACAAAGAAATTGCTAATCAGATTTCTATGGGCAAATTAGTTTTGCGAGAGGCAAATAACAAAATTCGTGTCTGGACTGTTTTCGCTAAAATTGAAGATCTAAACGGGGTTGAAGTTAGCGGTTACGTCTGTTGCCGTATGTGTAGAAGAGTTTTTACGTTTAGCAAACCCTCATGTTCATCAAATTTAGTAAAACATCGATGCTATACTTTGAAATTTATGAATAAACCTGAATTAAACAAACCAGAGAGTCCAGTTGAAACAGTGGTACTACCAGATGTGCCAAAACTAGAAACTTTCAACATTTTCTTTAACACTGATGATGCCGAAATTGACAGTGAATGTATTTTAATGAGTTTGTTAACTAAGTGTGTAATAAAGAATTCCAGTTTTTATGATCTAATACACGACAGCGATTTCAAGTCAGTTTTAAACGAGTTTGTATCGTATGGAGCAAAATTTGGTAATAACCTAAATGTTGAGCAATTGCTGCCGACTCCAGATGCAGTTGCACAAAATATAAACCAAATATATGGGCAAAGCCTGGGAAGAGTGAAATTAGAAATCGATTTGATTAAAGAAAATGGTTTTAGCTTAGCTGTAAATATTTGTGAAAACAATTTCTTGCGGAAAACTTGTATTGCTTTAACGTTACACTATTTGAAAGATGGAATATTGAGGAGTCGTTTGTTGGGAGTGAGATCAGCGGAAGGAGAAAAATGCACAAGTGAGTATTTTATATATTAACATATCTTTCCTTTATTGCAACATAGTCATATCTCAAAAAAATCAAAAATTTCTAGTTACTTAAGCAAAAGTGTTCCTTGATAGGTTCTTTATATGTAAAAAATTTATATTATATGTATCTCAAACTGAACCGAAAATATAGCAAAATATATTTTATTAAAGCTGTATAAAAAGGTAAATTTTGAAAACTTTATTCGCATTTTGCCAAGTTTGATTTTTTTTATTTTTTATATAGTATGTTGCAATAAAGGAGCGATATGTACATTAATACATACATATGTTTGTATGTAAGTGTTAGAGACTCGACTTAGAATTACTCAAGGACCCAGAATATATGTACATGTATACCTTATGGGGTCTTACCCTACGTTTCCACATGCAAGTAATTATGTACTTGCAAGTAGTGTATACATACGTATTATCAACGAAAATTTGAGGAAACAGCCGATTGGCTAAAAATACAAAACAAGGCAAATTCATACAAGGTGGTTGAAAAGTTTTACAACACTGTAAAATATTTTAACGTTGTGTCAAAAATTCAAGCAAATATTTCATTTTGTTTTCAATTTTAAATTGCGTGTTTTGAAATGTAATAACTTAAAAAAGTTTTAAATTTCATAATTTTAAGCGAAAATTATAGAATTTAGTAAAGATTTCCCAGAACCACTAGAACTATGGCTACGATTTAAATTAATTAACATAATTGTTTCTTTATTTAACTTTTATGAAATCTTTATAAAAAGCTATGTTTATTTTTAAAAATATGTGAACACAGTATTGCCGTGTTTCCGATATCATAAAATTACTTAAAAGAATATTTTGATTAAAATTTTTTTTTTCCTAATGCCTGAAATTTATGTTTATAAAAATGTACCATTAAGATGCGTTGTTGTATAGTTGTGTTCTTTTTTATTTTCAATTTTTTATTAATACACAGAAATTAGCTAAATAAGCTATAAACATAAGTTTTATTTTACTAAGTACTAGTTAGTTGATACATAACATAACAGTAACACTGTTTTTCCATTTGTCATTTTACTTGCATTAAGTGTCAAAAATTTACTTGCAAGCAAATTCTCTTGCAAGTTGAGCTGCAAGTATGACAAATGTGATGGTGTTAGTAAAAAAGTGTGAGTGTATTGAGTTTTTCGAACTTGTACTTGCATGTGGAAACGCCAGGTTACGTAGCAAGATAAGTTCACCTGGTGTAAATTCGCCTTGATACAAAAGTTGTGTGAATGTTTTTCGAACTTGCACTTGCATGTTTTTTTTTTTCAAAATTTTCCTTTTTTTTTTTTAAATTCAACCATATCTCTGAAACTACAAGGCAAATTTAAAAACAATGGAAGTACGGCTTAAAGATAATACTGTTGCAGAGTTTCGGTTTTTTTGTGAAATGAATATGGTGAACCGTTTTCAAGTTATTTCAATATATGTAGTGAAAGTGCCTTAATTTTGGACATAACGGTATATCTTGAAAAGTAGAACGGATAGAGAAAAATGGAGATTAGATTTAAAATCAGCGACCTCAAATTAGTAAAAACTTGCAATCAAATTTAAGACCGCAAAATGTCTGTTCCGCAGTGCCATCGATCAAAAATGTCACCATTTCTGAAAAAAACTTTTATTTTAAATACTTTTTTTTTACAAAAGTGCTAAAATTTGAAAAGAAAATACCAAAATGCCATTTTGTCAGTGAAGTCACAGTAATAATAGAAAAATTTTGATTTTTAGCCCTCTGCATTTCTTTTTGGAAAATTTCAACATCTTCGAAAATGTTAGATGTTAAATGTTGACAAGAGTGAAACGGCTTTAAAAAATGTTCTACGAAAAAAATTATTGTTCGGAACGGAATGGGTAAATCGAGCTTAAATTACTTGATCATAAAAAGGTTATTACCTCAAAATTTGTATTTATTCACTTTTTGGAAAAAAATCGACACGTTATATTCATTATTAACTGCTGTAAAAAGTATCGTAGTATTTTGTCTACTTCTTCGTTATAAAACTGTTTATTTAAAAAATCATCTTGATATGCCTTTCATATTAACTTAAAATTTGATTTGCTTCTATATATGGGCATTTCCCCAGAATGGTCTACCAGGATGAAAAAATAAAATGTTGATAATCATCGTCTTTTATTGTTTATTATTATAAAAAATCTATGTTGTTATAAAAGAATGGTTTCATAGCATATCTCAGCTGTTTTACTTGAGGAAATTGCACAGGAAACTGGAAAATTTTATATTTTCTTATATTTTCTACTTCTAAAGACATTTTTATATATTTATTTTAAATGCAAAAAATATGTTATGTTTACACTCTTTCTACATAATCTCTCCATTACAATCAGTTGTAAAAGGAGTATTAAGTTTTTTTGTTAAGGAAATTTAAGGATATTTATGGGAAAATGCATAGTGATAATAATAAAAAAACATATATGTCAAAGTGTCACGTGCGTAATGTCACGTGCGTAATTTACAATTTATTTTTTTCTTCGCCAACCCATGCATAGTTGCTTTTGAACAAAACATGATTATAAAGGCCCATTACTAACCTTTATAAAAACATTTTTTCCGAAATAAAAACCTCCTACAATTCACTTACTTTCGCACTTTTTCTTACGGTCCTAAAAGGCACTTCTATTTTTGTCACGTGAGTAAGTCAACTTTGATTGCATGGCATTTGGGTACCCAGTGCTCAATTTACCATTATATATACTTTTTAGAAAGAACTCATCACAAACAATGTAACGATTCTAGAATTCATTCTAAAATTCCAATCCACTTCTATTTTTTTATATTCAAACACAATAAAACGCGTACAAATGTCGCGTGCATAACAATTTTTACAATTTTTAAATTTTGTAATGACATGTAATTGAGATTAAGTAAAACCTATAATTGAGACTTCCAGGTCTGTTACTCATGTACATGTACAATATGTAAATCTTTTGTTTACTTTCTTTCAGGCCAAAATATCTGCGAAAACGTTCAGCAGATTTTAAAAGAATTTGACTGCGAATTTTCTAGCAAAATTCTAATGGTAACAAATGCAAACGTGGACTTCTTAGAATCACAAACTCTACCTTGTATTAGCCGCTTACTGAACAATGCACTACAACAATCCATAGAACAAGTTTCCGAAGTGGCAGAACTTATAAATAATTGTATTAAACTGGTGAAGTTTCTAAAAAGAGAAGAAAACGGCATATGGGATAATTTATTGCAAAGCTATTGTTCTAATCGTTGGATATCTATAAGAAAAATGCTGCTTTCAGTTGAAAACAGCTGGAATCAAATTGAAAGATATCTAGAAGATAAAAATGAAGAAGTTCGAATTCGACATATACATATAAGTCATTTAAAAGCTGTAACAAAAACTCTGCAACCATTTGAGGAGGCCATCGAAACTTTAGAGGGCGATAATTATCCTACTTTACATTTGGTTCTGGTATATTTACATGATTTAAAAAAATGCTGTGATTTAAATGAGCATGATTTTGAAGATATATACATTGTAAGTTATTTAAAGAATAATTTACGCGTTCACTTGGAAAAAATAGTTCAAGAAAAACTTACAATTCTACATAAATTGGCTCTGTTTCTTTATCCTCCTACAAATAAACTTTTACAGTTTACAAGCGATGAAAAGCAAAGAATTGAGTTAGAATGTTTGCATTTAATGCATTGCTTTCAAAACGAATTAAATCCTTTAGTGGAACCGCTCATTAAATCAGAACCTAACTATCCTGCAACTCCATCTCCGAAACGGCAAAAACTATTTTCGGATTTTGTCGAACCTGAAGCAATGTATGATCCTAATGATCGTTTTATGCGGGAGCTGCAAATCTATAAATTGACGCTTGTTGAAAATAGCGAAGACTTTGATGTTTTTAGTTGGTGGGAACGGCAAAGTTATAATTTTCCCCTACTCTATAAATTGACATGCATCGTTTTGGCAACGCCGGCCTCTAGTAACGCATCAAAGAGATTTTTTCCAGCTGCTGCCAATTTACTTTGCGAAGAATTTAATGACGAATTAAAAGAACAACGAGTGGAAAAAATTCTGTTTATAAACTTGAATGCGGAACAAACAAAACTTGAAAGTGATTTTTTAAATTAGATACATTCCTTTGTAATTACATGCATATGCATGTGCTTTATGTATGTGTGTATGTTTTTATTTTTAAGCTGTAAACATTAAGGATACTTTAATAAGTGCAATTTTGTTATTGAAGGCCGGTTTTTGTAAAACTAACGAAACATGTTTATTCAAAACTTTGTATGGGACTTGAATTTTTTTATAAACCGTACTTATGAAATAAAACTTGTAGTAACCAAAATTGAGAACATTAATTTTAAATTTTGAGATCTTTCTGGAACCCTTAACAGATAAAAAAGAAACACTTAAGAATGCTAAATTCGGCTTAGCCGAATCTTTTATACCCTTCACGATGGTGTGATAAGAAAAGAAAGTTATATACAGCCCAATTATGAATACAAATTCCCCGGGAGTTTTTTCCCTTTCCCCATTTTTGCAATAAAATTTACATAGGAAAAATGGGAGAAAGGAGAAAACTCCCGGGGAATTTTTATTCATAATTGGGCTAATAAAGTCCGGTCTTTTACCTAATTTTAAACCTTTGGATATTGCCATTCTCCAGGCATACAGAAATTTATAGTGTCTTTGTATGGTGTCGGATGTTGCCGTTTTCCATATGTACAGAAAAAACCAAGTAATAGTGCTTTATTCTGCTTTGACGTCTCTTATATCTGTGCTAGCAGGCAATAAGTCGAAATAGTTTTTGATAAAAGTCACTTTATATTTATGCTTAAAAAAATTAATTGCATTAGAAAAAAAGTAATTCAGAATCAAAGATTCTTAACCCCACAATGCTAATATAAGACAAGTTAGAGTGCTATATTCGGCTGTGCCGAATCTTTGATACCCTCCACCGACAGTTCAATTATTTCAGGAGTGATATCTACATGACAACCATTTAATATTAATTTATCTTTATAAAAACAGACGTCAGCATTAAAATTGGTTACGGTTCAGACCTACATATATTAAATTATTGACCAACAATCAGAAAGTTTTATGCTTTTTTTTAGCAATTTTAACTAGCTTGAGTAAGGTATCATAGTTCGTAACAGATTAAGCCGAACTTAAATGATTTTCAGGAGGGGAATTAATATTGGAGCCATGAAAATCCTAAAATTCTGCAGAGTGATTTCTGGTTTTAAAAACATAAAGTAAAAAGCAGCGGTGAAATTAGTTTTAGGCTGCTAACTATGGGATCTAAGATTTTTTCTGGCCATATGGAAGAAATTTTGCCACAATAAATATATCTACGGTTTTAGGCGTATTCAATTAATTTACCAGAGTGGGCTTTATATGGGGCCTATAGAAAATTATGGACCGATCATCACGAAATTTTGTAGTGCTTTTTCTAGTTTTATAAAACTGTGAAGTATTAAATTTTATTCTGATACCATTATAAATTACGGTTTTAGGCGTACTTAACTGTTTTCCGGAAGTAGGGTTAATATGGGCCCTAGGGTAAATGATGGACCGACCTTCACGAAATTTTATAGTGTGATTTCCAGTCGAATAAAACGAATTTTTGCAAAATCTTGTATCATTCCGTACATGTAAATGGTGATTTATGTTAGTTTTTGTAACTAAATTATCAATTTTTTAAGGTGGTGGTTGCACATTATGATTCATAGCTCTGATCCTACTGAACGGATTTTGCTGGATTTAAATCCCAAACTGCTTTTGGATAACAACAAGCAACTTGGCACCAAGTTTGTTCATTTCTTTTGAGTTTTTCGAGAGTGAGCGTGTTTTCAACAGACGGATATGGCTACATCGACTTAGAATTATTGAAGAAGCCAGAATATTATATACTTTATAGGGTCTTAGATCAATATTGTAGAAATTAAAAACAGAATGACAAACTTATATATAAAAAACAACATCAACAACAACAAGGGATATCTGGAAAAAAATTTGAGGTAATCGTGGTTTTTTGCTCATATTTCAGCCATCTGTGGACCGATCTGGCTGAATTTCAATAGCAAGCAATTCCGGACCATATGTAACATAAATGTGTAATAACCTGGACCCCATCATATATGGGGTCTTCGATAAACCCATTTCAACGGTCAGACGGACAGACGGACATCATTAAATCTCTCCTCATAAGGACCCAGAAAATATATACTTTATAGGGTCTAAGATCAATATTGTAGAAATTACAAACGGAATGACAAACAAATATATACCCTTTTCCACCTGTGGTGAAGAGTATAAAAAAACAACAACAACAAGGGATATTTGGAAAAAAAATTAGAGGCAGTCGTGGTTTTTGCTCATATCTCAGCCATTTGTAATCAGATCCGACTGAATTTCAATAGCATACAATTTCGGACATAAATTTATAACTACCAAGTCCCTATGATATCTGGGGTTTATGGAAAACCCATTTCAATGAACAGACAGACGGACATCGTTAAAACAGCTGCGCTACTTACAGTGTGAAGCATAAATCAAGGTACCTCTTTTGAAATAAAACAATTTTTAAAATTTTTTAAAAACAAGTAAGAAAGTTTGTATTTTTACTCCTATTTTGTAAAATTATTCATATACTACAGTCAGCAAAATTATGCACTCTTATTCTAAGAAACAGCCATAAAATATCCTTTAGTTCCTGGCAACTCCATAAATTTGCACAACAAAAGTCTTGGTACCCTCTAAAGTGATCTATGTTTAAGTATTGGCATCTCAATTATTTTAAACGTTTTTTTCTTTCTAGATTAATAAGGGTACATTTCATATTTCTTGTTGATATCAGTAGCAATAATTGTTTTTTTTATTGAAAACAGTGTTAAATAAAATGACTTGCAAGGAGCTATCGATTGAGGAGCGCCATATTATTATTATTAATCATAGATTGGGAAAATCATACTCTAAAATTGCTCAAATAACTAATAGAAGTAAGTCAACAATTAAATCGCTTTCAAAAAGAAAAAAAGAGTTGAAAATAAGACCAGGTCTGTGCGTCCTCGCAAGCGTATTATCTGAGAAGAAAGAAAAATAGTGTCTTTAATTAGCAATGACCGCTTTAAAAGTGCACCAAAGATTGCTGCCGAGTCGAATGAGTCCATGGACAAAAGTGTTTCCGCGGATACAGTACGCAGACCAATCAAAAGAGCTGGGTACAACGCTCGTACAGCACGCAAAAAGCCCCGTATAAGCAAAGTCAACAGCAAAAAGCAAACAATGCCAACTGAGTTTTGGGATAAGGTTATTTCCTCGGATGAGTTAAAGTACAACATTTTTGGCTCAGACGGACGTGCTTTAGTATGGAGGAAGCAAAATAAGATTCAAGCCCGAAGAATACGCTTATATAGGGATTTTTGCGTGCTGTGCGAGCGTTGTACCCAGATCTTTTGATTGGTCTACGTACTGTATCCGCGGAAAACTATTACATTAATGTTATCAATATTGTAGAAATTGCAAACCAAATGACAAACTTATATATACCCCTCTCCTACTCCTGCGGTGAAGGGTATACACAAAATATGCGATGAACACGAAAGAAGATAAGTATAATACTAAACTACAATGCTCCGCTGCAATAGTTTAAATATTAAAATTAGTAATAGTTCTGTGATATTAGTAAAGGAAGTGGGGGTAATGTGGTATACCTTTTTGTTTTTAGATTGCCAAATTTTTAATTTTTGTCCGATTAAAACATGATTAGCCCATCCACATGCTACATATCGTTGCTGTTTTTACTAACTGACTTTACCCTACGTTTCCACATGCAAGTAATTACTTGCAAGTAGTGTATGCGTATTATCAACGAAAAGTCGAGGAAACAGCCGATTGGCTGAAAGTACAAAAATTGTGTGAATGTTAGTGAAAAAGTGTAAGTGTATTGAGTTTTTCGAACTTGTACTTGCATGTGGAAACTGTAATGCATAAAACCAATTTCATTCGTGTTTTGGCTAGGAAATTACTACATTTAAGACAAAAAACATTAAAAGTGCTCTCCTGTAAAATTTGTTTAATGTTAGTTAGGTCGGCTAGTTAAAACAGCGAGGATATGTTAGGCTTCCACGCAGCCATTTGCGTAATTAACCCACACTTTCAGAGATATTTAAGAAAATATTCCAAATCCCATAAGACACGACTTTAAAAAATGTGGTACACCATATGCTGGTAATATGGTACAGTGAACTACTTTACCAAATCATAGTACATACATGTTTAGGGAATTCACATGGTGGCTTACAGTCATAAGTCGAAAAATCATATTTGAAAAAATTGTACATATGAATGTGAGTAGCATGTTGTATTTTCTAAATCATAAGTCATAAAAACGTCAAATCAACGTCAGAGCAAAAATGAAAAATATTAAAAAATTCCGGCAAGAAGCGAAAAAGATAAAATTTGTACGGTTTTGTGTGAAAAGTTTGCATCTGACATACTAATGGTTGAAACAAGTAAGAATTTAATTGTTTGTTCTTATTTTTTAAATAAAAAAGTTTATTTCTAGGCGATGAAGAAGAGGAAAATGATATTTATGAAAATTTTAGGATAAACATGATCTGCTTGATGTTGAATCGAAGAAGTGTTCATCTGGGATTGCACACAAAACAGACAACCTGAGTTTGTATTGTCGTAAAATATATAATCATTAAAAATACCAACAACATACTTACAACTGTGGTAAAGTTTTAGCACATAGGTACAATAAAAACAACACAATAGTACACCATGTGAATTCCCTAATTATCTCTAAAAGTAGCTGTGTTTTAACTTTATTGCAAAAAAACCAGATAACAAAAACAATTTATGTTAAAACAATAATGTCATTAATGTTTTATTTGGCAGGTAATGTGCTACACTATAACAAACTAGCTGATTTATTGTATACCACTTTAGCCGCACTTGAGGTTAATGCAGATATTTATTAATTTTAAATTGTTAACTACAGCTATAGAGATCCAATTACTTTAGTATTACATTTCAGGTCTTTAAAATTCACCTCAAAAGCAAAAACTTATTTTTTTAACAGCACGCAAAAAAAGTCTACTACACAGCTAATCGAATTTTTCGCCACTGACACTTATTAGAATGACTTACAAAACTAAAACAGATCACAGTTTTCTTAATTTTATGAGAGCAGCAAAATATTTAGATTGGTTTTGTTGGTTTAATAAAAAAGGCACTGTACCACATTACCAGTCTATACCACATTACCCGAACTTACTCTATTAAGTTTGACTTAATAGAGTAAGCTATTAATTCTAGCAAGTAAAACTTGCAAGAGGTCTGTAAACGTCAAGCATGCTTGTTCAGCAGGCGAATTCACTCGTATACGTGTGCTGGACGTAATATTCGCTGTCATGTCGAAATTTTTTGATTTTCCATCCAGCATTGTCGGTGTGACACTTACAGACACATTTTCACTAATACTACCATAGCGCTTGATGAGAAATGCTTGACGTATTCAGACCCCCTTAACCAGTTAAAATTTAACGCACTCTACTTGAATTTTTTTTTTTTTGTGTTAATGAACACTTTCCAGCAACAACTGTTACAAATTCGTGACAATTTTTAGTAATAATTTTGTTAATGTTTTGTTGAATTTATTTTTACAAAGTAAACAAAACAGAACGTTATCAAAACCGCAATTTTTTTTTAAGATTTTGGAACTCACCCTCTATGTTTTTGCGCTGTATTGAATTTATCGATTACACAAGGGAACAAAATTTAACTTTTTTTTGTGTTGATTAAAAGGTTTGATGCAATTTTTTTCATTGATTTGCCATCGCTGTTTTCAAATCTAATCTCCGTTTTCACCATTAGCTCGCATTTTTAAATTGCAGGTACTAATCGTATTTTTGACTTTTTTCCAAAAATTATAACTTTACTCTTTATTGAGCTATTTTAAAACTATGTACCTATTTCTTTTTTTTTTAAGATGTAATTGTTAGCTTTGAAAAACAATCAACGTGAAATTAAAAAAAAAAAACAAAAAAGAAAAAAATTACAAATTTTGTATTTTAAAAAATCATGAAATATCCAAAACGAGAAAAATTTTAAGTCTTATTACTTTCATGTATAGTCACATAACCTTTTAAGATCATACAAATCGATGAACGCGTTAAGTTTTTATGAGCAATTAAGTGAAGGTAGATTATTTTAAAGTGAAGGAAAAAACGTTCATAAATAGAACAGCAGGAAACAAACACGTTATAAAAATGTTATTTTTGTATTGAAATCGCGATTTTTATCCATTAAGTTTTCTCAGTAAATTTTGAAGAAAATCAAAAGTTATGCACCGATTACAATGAAATAAAGCTCATTTGATTCTTAATATTTTTAACTTAATTCTTTTGAACCAAAACTGTGATTTTTGTAGCATTTTTATTTTTTATGAATTTTTTAAGAACAAAAATTAAATTTTTTTTTAATTGTTCTTTTTTCAAAACTTTGACGATATTTCTTTTTAACTGAATATAGTGTATAGTGAGCCGTTTTCAAGTTATTCCAATATATGTAGCGGAAATACCTTAATTTTTGACATAACGGTACATCTTAAAAAGTCGAGCTGATATAAAAAAAAAGTGCAGATTTGGATTTAGCGTCCCAAATTTCCTTAAAAACAACATTCTGTTCTTAATCAATAAAAACCTTGTTCCCTTGTGTTATTTAATTATTTATGTCTGTGTCCTGAAGTTCGTATTTAATATTAAATAATTAAAAAAGTGCAGTGTGTATACATAAATGTAAAACTTAATTCGTAGGTTAAAGTGTAATGCGATAGGTAGATGTTCTAAAATTTATAATTATTGCCACCTATTTGTCGATAGATCCTTATGGAAATAAAAGAAGCCACGAAGAAGTTCGAAAAAATCGAACGAATCGTTAGGCAAAGCAAGTAAAATACCATAAAATGTTTTTTTAATACATATGTAGGTAGAAAGGTAGAAAGGTATGTTAAACAAAAACATATATTTTTCTACAGAAAATTACAATCACTTTTTATAATTGTGGTTGTGTGTTTTTATGACACCACTGCTTCAAACCCAAGGAAAATACATAACGAATACAAAATAACTCTCTGCTTGTTAAGCGAGTATTTACATTAATATTGTCTCTCTTTTCCCAAATAACAGCTTGATATTATCAAGTTGATAACAGCTACACACTTTTTCAAAAACACTATTTTTTATATGTACTAGGTATACACATATGTAGTACGTTACATGTAGACAGTATGAATTTGGTGTTCGACTAGTGCACATAGTGTTTTGAAACGAATGTGAGCAACGGAAAAGTAAAAATGGAAACCAACAAGGTACATTCATATACATACATATATTTTTTGTTTTATTAGATTTATACAAATTAACATTCATAATTTTTTTCAGAGCATAAGACGTTGGAGTAGTAAAGATGTATTTGATGGTATTTCTAGTGGGAAAATTTCTTTAAGTGAATCCAGTAAGAAGAGTCGTATCTGGACTATCTTTGCAAAACTAAACGATGAAAATGGTGTACCAGTTAATAATTTTGTTTGTTGTCGTACTTGTAAAATAGTTTTAACATTTAACAACTCCTCCTGTACTTCAAATTTAGTCAAACACAAGTGTTATAAAACCAAATATAAGTTACAAAATCAAGAAAGCCCAATTTCTATAAAAAAGACTGATGTGCTAAAGCGGGAGTTACAAAAACAAGAAACTCCAGTTTCTATAATAGAGACTGAAGTGCCAAACCTAGAAGAAAGTTCAAATATTCCTAATGAAGACGAATATGTTAAATATTTTGATGGCAATCTGACGAAGTTGATAACAAAATGTGTAATAAAAAATTCGGCCACATATAACTTGTTACAGAGTGATGATTTTAAGACTTTATTTCATGAGTTTATATCCTTTGGAGCAAAATTTGGTACTACTGTAGATGTTGAGAAACTACTGCCGAATCCAATGGCAGTTGTCAAAAATGTTACCGAGATCTATGGACATTGTTTTGAAAAAGTACGGTCAGAAATCGATTTGATTAAAGAAAATGGATTTGGCATATCGATTGGTACATGGGAAAACCAGTTCCTTAGAAAAAACTTTCTAGCATTAACAGTAAATTTTTTTAAAAACGGAACATTAACGTCCAGGTTTTTGGGAATCCGATCAATGGAGGGCGAAAAATTAACAAGTAAGTGTTTTTTTTTTTATTAATGCAAGTAATTTCTAAAAACAGATATCTGATCGTGTTCTGACCTAATAGTTATCGATACCTATCCGGTAAAACTATTTTGGTAATTTCAACGTTTATTTTGCCTAAGTTAAGTTTTCTTTTAAATATGTATATGGCAACATTTGTACTTTTATTAACCTTTTAAATTAAAGATCGAAAATCGATTGCGATAAGTACACTACGCGTTAACAGGTAGGTACGACCAGTGCTCGGAAAAAACAACATTAAATATATTTCCTTAGTGTTCGCCTCGGCAGATTTGTGGAAAACACAAACGCTTACAGTGTTTGTATAGTAAATCATTAAAAAAAACGTTTCTCTGTTTGTGGTCTTCGAAGTTCGAACACAAAAATAATACTGTACATTCATCACACCACATACAGCATTTGTTTGTGTGATCATGTTTGTGCTCATTTACTACTATGACGTACATGCGCCGAAAAATAATGTTTTTTAAATTTAAATGTACCTACTATCTTGTTTTCTTTGTTTCATGGTACTTATCCGACTCAACAAAAAGATTTAATTGCGTTCTGTTTTTTTTTTTTCTTTAACTAAAAACTACGTTGTGTTTGGTTCAGCATATTAATTTTGCGCTCGTTTCAGTTTTTCTTAAGCTGGACACACTCTAGTTATTTGTGTATGTGATTTGTGCGAGCTCGACGTCTTGTTAATTGTTAATAGGGCGTGCGTGCACAAATCACAATTAATTGAACATTTTAAATTTCTTGTGAATTGTTTTTTTTTTAGTGTACAACAAAACATCAAACTGTATGCGGAGTTGTTCAGCATAAACATTTTTTTGTATTCATCTTAATTTTTTTTCTTTTTCTTAATTTATTTTTGTTTGTTTTGTACACAAATAAACTATTAAAAGTGCAAATGCATCATCCGCTTCACAATTCATGTTTTCTTTTTGACGTTTTAGGTTATTGTGATTTGTTCGGCGTGTGTGGAGAAATGAAACGCTAAAGCTTGGTACAGACGGTGGTCAGATCTTACAATGTTGTCATTAAAATTGACTAAAAATGTCTTGCAACTGTGTGAACATAGTACGCTATTTTCATTTGGCAGATGTGTTAAATTAATGCATCTGACAATGAACCATTGTCAAAAAAATGACAACATTGTAAGATCTGACCACCGTTTGTACGAAGCTTATCAAATCACACGCACAAATCACTATTGTGTGGTCAGCTTTTGCATCATTTTGGCTGGTAAAAAACCAAAATTTTTTTTACAAAAAGAAAACAATAAGAAAAAAACAAAAAGCCATCGAAAAAATTTTCACAACCAAAGTAGTGCACAATCAGTGTTGCCATTTGTCAAGTTTTCTTTTTTTTTTTTGCAAGTTTTTTGAAATACAAGAAGATTTTAATTTTATAAAAAGTTTTTTTCAAGTTTTTTTTTTAAATTTTTACTTAAAAATTTGCAGTATATTAAATGAAAATATTAAGCAACAAGTTGTGATGATCCCGAATTTTTTTATATTTTAAAATATAGATTAATTCAATTTTGCCGTTACGTAATCTACAGCAAATGAATAACGTAATTTTTCAAAAATTAATTTTAACAAAAATAATGTAAGAAACAAAAAAACTTTTTGAAGTATTTTAAGAACAACAGAGTTTTTGAAAAAAAAACTATATTGTTCAAACTTTAAGCTTCGTTCACAATCAAGAAAACAATTTCAGTTGGTCATCATAATAGAGCAACAATTTCTTTTGCAACCACACACATTTTGCATTAAGAAACCGTTTGCAAATTTTAGCCACAACAATATTATGCATTTATTATTATTTTTTAAAACATTTTTATGAAATTTTATATTCAAAAATTTTTTGTGTTTTTTTTTTACTAAATTTTGGCACTTTTATAGAAAAAAAGATTTTTTTTGAAAACAAAAAGTTTTTTTTAGAAATAAGAAGTTTTTAAAAAATGTATATATGGCAACGCTGTGCACAATACACACACAAGCTTTTCGTGCTGTGGTCGTTGGTAAAAAGTTTTGTTTGTTCATTCCTTTATAAATGTAAAAAAGGAACAATTTAGAACATTAAAATATAATGTATGTCTACAGAACCACTACAATTGTTTTGTTTTATAACGAAGAACAGAACTATACATATAATGTTCGTTACGTTCTTAAAATTAGTTAGGATCGGTATAAAGGATTGTGTTCGTATACACAAACACAAAAAAAAATTGATCTGGCTTGCTTAAATTGAGATACATATAATAAAATAAATAAGAAATTCATCTCTATGTAATTTGACATCGAACTCAAAGAGTTTTTCGGCATTGGAACAAACCAAACTTCACCTAAATTTTGATAACTTTTTACTTAAAATACGTTTAAATGAAGATTTAGGTAATGTCACGGTTATCGCCATCTGAAAATGAGCAGAGACCGGGCACACCCGTACTTTTGTATCCTAAGAAATATTTGTTTTATTACGCATGCAACCACAAACTGCTAAAGCTAACATCTAAATTCATTTCTTCCAGGTCTAAATATCAACGAAAAAATTGACGAGATCCTTACTGATTTTAATTGTAAACTTTCGAATACATTAATACGTGTTACAAATTTAGAGGTTCTCAAAGCTCAAACTTTGCCTTGTCTAAGCAGTTTACTCAACAATGTATTGGAAAAATCCGTTGAAGAAGTACCTGAGGTTGCACAACTCATCAATGCCTGTATGAAGTTAGTAAACTTTTTACAAAAACAAGACTATACCATTTTTGACACTTTGTTATTGGAAAACTGTTGTTCTAGACGTTGGAACACGATTATAAAAATGCTTTACGCAATTCAAAATAACTGGAGTCAAATTGAAACCAATTTGAGGGATATTAATAAGGAACTACTTATTGAAACTATAGATATAAACTACTTGACGGCTGTAAATCAAACGCTACAGCCGTTTGAAGATGCCATTGAAGCTTTGGAGGATAATAACTGTCCCACCTTACATTTGGTAATTGTGTATTTACATCTACTAAATAAATCATATAGTGTAACTAAACAGAAAACAACTTCAATAGAAAATTTAAGGAAACTTTTCCTAATACACTTGCAAAAAATAGTCACAGAAAACATTACAATTCTACATAAACTGGCTTTATTTCTTTATCCGCCAACGAATAATATGCTGCAATTCAGCACTGAAGAAAAGCTTTGTATCGAGAACGAATGCCTAAGTCTAATGAAACGTTTCAGCCCTTTAGAATCTACAATTAAACAGGAGGCGGATTCTTCCGATGCCCCTGTATCTAAACGAAAAAAATTATTTTCTGATTTTGAGCAATCTGAATTATGTTTTAATCCTAATGATATATTTATGCGAGAGTTGCAAATTTATAAAATGACGCGTGTTAAAAACAGCGAAGATTTTAATGTTTTCAGTTGGTGGGAAGTGCAAAAAAATACTTTTCCTTATCTGTACAAATTAATGTGCAGCGTTTTGTCTACACCAGCAAGTTGTGCTTTGCCACAGCGAATTCTTGCCACTAACGGCTGTTTTTTAAGCGAACCATGTTCTGTATTGATCTCAAATAAGTTGCAACTAGAACACTTGATGTTTATTAAGTTGAATGCTGAGCAGTTGGAAGAAAAGTTTTAACTTTTTAAAGTATATATCTGTACATATTTAATTTATATAAGAATCATATAATTTTAAGTTGGTTGTAAATTTGTATTAATAAAATGTAATAGTTTTATACCTTTTAAAATTTACTTGTTATTTTTTCAAATAAGTTTTTCATGAGTTGGAACTCGTACGTTTAAGATTACAAATTAAAATTCCTGCAATAAATTCCAATTCAGGAGCGAAAAATTAAGATTTTGAAGATACTGAATCCTTTCCAAAAGTACCTACATGCATACGTGAATACTTTTTAAAAAATAAGTACCCACCTACTGAACTCTTCAAGTAATTACTTGAAATTAGTGACTTAAAGAAAGCCTGACCTAATCAAAATGCTTATAAATTTAAAATTTTTAGTTTCTAATACATACCTGTGTATCTTTGCCGGAATAAAAACAAAAGCAACATTTTATTTTAAATCACTAATGCCCCTGGTATAATGAACATACCTGGTAAAGGGTGGTTAAATTGTAAGGGCCGATGTTGAATGTGAACCACACCTAAACGCCAAGTTTTTTCCGAATTTTATTTGACATTTCTCTATTTCAGACACAGAATACTAACAGAACTGAAAAAAGTGACGTGTGAAAAAGGCCCAAATCAGTTGCGAGGGCAGCTTTCGAAGAAAGAGACAAAACGCTTTTTGTGGTGGTGAAGTGGCAATGTGTAAAAACAGGCAGCAACAATCAACACAAATGGCATGATCAAAACAAAAATAACAAAACACAGACCACGTTAAAAAAATGCATTAGTTCAACAAACGTTGTGTTTTGTGCAAAAAAAAATGTATTTAATAATATTTTTTGTTTTATAATGTTATTTATTTACTTGAATATTATTTACTTGTGTTGTGGTAAACTTCAAAGTTAATTTTTACAAAAGCTTGCTAATAAATCTCAACTAAATAAATTTGTGTTCATTGTATTGCGGCATAAAAGATGATGCAAAGAGAAATGAAAAAGGGCAGCTTTCTTAGAAAGAGACAAAAAAAAACGCAAAATCTTCCGTCTCGTGACAGTTCTGTTAGTATTCTGTGATTTCAGACTTATGTGGTTTCAGCAGGACGGTGCCACTTGCCACACAGCTAACGAAACAATGGCTCTTTTGCGCAACAAATTCAATGGCCGTGTTATCGCACGTAATGGCGATGTCAATTGGCCGCCAAGATCATGTGATTTGACACCGTTGGACTTTTTTCTTTGGGGTTATTTGAAAGAAAAGGTGTACGTCGATAAGCCAGCAACAATTCAAGAGCTAAAGGATGAGATAATTCGGCACATTAACGCCATAGAACCTCCATTATGCCTCAGGGTCATCGAAAATTTGGACCATCGGATGGAGGTGTGCCGCCGTGGTCGCGGCGCCCATTTGGCCGATATTTTGTTCCATACATAATTGAGTAATACCAATATATCATAATAAAATAAAATTACAATAATTTCCTAAATAGTTTGTGTTTTATTCAAAATCAACATCGGCCCTTGAAATTTAACCACCCTTACTTATTTTACTATGGTAAGCAGATAGATGTAACTTAACTGTAACGTCTAAAGGCTCAGTTAGCCGGGAGTAACAGTAACGTTGCAAATCAGCTGATTCATTTTGTTGTATGTAAAGCAATTAGAACGATTATAGTTAGCAGTAAGATGTTATGTCTCAATCTGTAAGAAATCGATTGGTCTTACTTTTTAACGGTAAGGTTACTGTTACAGTTACTCCCGGCTAACTGAGCCTTTAGTCTGTAAAAAATGATTTTTCTTACTTTTTTACTGTACGGTTACTAGGGAGATCGAACGGTTAATATTCGGCCGGTTTTAACCGGTTATTTTAATTTTGCTAAAGCGGATACTTTAAAATGTCCATTTTTCGAATATCGAATAAACCAGCTATTTTGGTAAAATAAACCGGTTATTTTAGTAATGTGTAATTTTTATAAGTTTTCCTTGCTTTTGTTGTAAATGAACCCGTAATTTAACTGACTGTTCAACGATTTCGAACGTAAACGTTCATAGAAAATTTATATGAAAAACACTCAGTTTTAAAAATATTTTTCGTATAAAACGGAACGAAAGCAACAAAAAATACATTGTTGTGTTTTTAGTGTTGTTACTTGTATCGACACCACCGTTTACATGAATTCGCCTTGAGCTGTGTTTTCAACGCCACCTGAAAAATGAATTCGCCTTAGTAAATGAGAACAACAATTGAGAGCGTAAAGCAGGGCTGTCAGACTTGGTGATTTATCCCCAAAGTTGGGAATTTCATGCAAGCAAAAATGCCTAAGAAATTAATTTGGGGACTGGCGATTTAATTAAAATAATTGGGGATTTTACACATTTTTGATATATTTTCCCTTCTTTTACTATTTATGCTTATTTTTCATTGTTTCGTATATAAAATATGAAAAAAGTAGCAAAACTTTTATCTTACTCTTATCAACAATATATACGGTGTGAAGGGTCCCAATTAAGATTAACATTTTTGTTAAGTGTGTAAAAGGTACTTAATAAACTTATGTTGTTATTCTTGAGTGAGTATTTAAAAAAAAAAAATCTAAAACCGTTGAAAGCCCATACAATTTTTGATTTTTTAAAAACAATTTTCAAGCAAACTTGTCTTTCCCAAAAATAAGTAAATATGAAAGACAATATAATAAAGTTTGGGAAATATGTATTTTTATTGTTGATTTTAAGGATGGCTAAAACCGATTGAACAAGCTCCAAATTCTTATAAAGTGACTAATTCGTCTTCAAAAACAGCATATTGTTCTGCTTGTAGTTCCTTACTATAATCACATAAAAAGGATTTAAAAAAACATGCCGAAAGCAGTCGCTACAAACAAAATATTTTTTTTTACTAAAATCTTTTATGTGGGGATTTTTGAGGATTTCTTATTAAAATTTTTATTTTTTAAAAACATTTTAAATTTGGTCAGAAAAAAATCGATAAAAATAAATTAACTTTTTAAGGTTATTTTTTTGTAATTTGGGGATTTTTTTTAAATTTTTTGGGACAAGGAAAAAAGTACCTGCCAGCCCTGGCGTAGTGACAATTTTTGACTCAGTACAGCGTTACCGTTGTGATACTTAAGTATCAATTTGACCCTTTTTCGATAGTCTTGATACCCTTTATGACCCTTCGTTTAAATTACACTTTTGTATCAGTTTAAACTATTCTGTGCCACTTTTTTACCCTTTTTTAAAATAGCACTCACATTTTGTTTTTTGTCAACACTGCTGAACAGTAGTGCTTCAGCTTAACAATTTTCGAAATTAGCATTGCTTAAAAATAAACTTTGGAAACGACTCAAAGTAAAAACTTACAATTCCATGCTTTCTTCTCTTAATTTGTTCGAAGCGGAGTTGGAGGAATGGACTTCAAGTGAAGATTTAATAACATAGAATGCACTTTCCTAAAAAGTAGTTATTTTTCGTAAAAAGTTTGTGTCAAAACATTTTTACGACTTCTAAATTAGATTTTCGATATTAAAAAGCACAAAATTAGGGAACATACATATTTGTTATTATGTATTTATATCTATTTTTTTTATTCAATAACTTATGGCGTTTTCTTTTCTACAACATTCCTACACATTATTTAAAAGTGTAGCATGTTTTATTCTAAAAAATTCACCCTTACTAATGGCATAAGTCATTGAACTTTTTGCCCCGTTTAAATCGACAGTTTGATAGTCACTTCGGCTAATATATGGGGCTATGTTTAAAACGTCGACGATAACCTCAAACAGCAACAAAGCTATGGAAAAATTTAAAAATTCGGAAAAGTTTGCAAAAATTAGCGAAAAATTTTTATATCAAGCCATAAAATTGATTAAAAGAGCCTTAAACTAAAAGGAATGGCGATAATTCGGTAAAAATTGCTAAATTAGCTAAATTTCCAAAAATTTGATAAAAGCAGTATGATAGCAAAGCCTTATTTTTATTAAAAATCTTTAAAGCTTTATAGAATTAGGAAAGTTGCAGGAAAAAATCGCTTCTATCGCGAACAATTGCAAAATTGGAAACAAACCCTTAAAGTAATTTGATATCGGCAAAAATGTCGAAAAATAACATTTCAAAATTAGCCTAAATGATGAAGAACAAACTTTTTGTCATATTTTTGTAATAGGAAAAAGCATTCCATAAAAAAGTTGAGTTTTTTGGGCACTTCCTATCTAAAATTAATATTTTTTGTTTGTTTATAAAAAACTTGGACTTATTATTTTTTTTTAAATGGGAAATACTGCTTATAAAGAAAATCCCAATATATTTGCGTATTTTTCGGGTTTAGCCCTTTATTTCGCTTCCTCCATACTAAAGCACGTCCGTCTGAGCCAAAAATGTTGTACTTTGACTCATCCGACTTATCCCAAAACTCAGTTGGCATTGTTTTATATTCATTTGCAAAATCAATTCGCTTTTCTCTGTTGACTTCGCTTATATGGTGCTTTATGCGTGATGTACGATCGTTGTACCCAGCTCTTTTGATTGATCTGCGTACTGTATCCGCGGAAACACTTTTGTCCATGGGCTCTTTCAACTCGGCAGCAATCTTTGGTGCACTTTTAAATGGGCCATTCCTAATTAAAGACACTATTTTTCTTCCTTCTCGGATACTCAATTGGTACTTTTTGATATTTTTTGTATTGAACTTACAAAATTAAATAAACCCACGTGGAAGATAACATATGAACCGGAGGTTTTTTTCTCGCCAAATCGATCCACTAAGATGGAAAAAATAAATGATCGAAACATGTTAATTCATACATATTTACTTAGATGTACTATGTTTTCTTCATATGTACATAAAAATTTATGGTCGAATTTTGACCATTAGGCGAACACTAGTATTTATAATTTTACAAAATAGGAATAAATAACACAAGCTTTCTTACTTGTTTTTAAAAAAATTATTCAAATTTATATTTCAGTTGTATTTTTTATTTTTATAATTCTTATTTTTGAGTTACATTTTTTTTGACACACAACGATTTTATAAAATTTATATTTTTTGCTTGATATATGACGAATATTTCATGATTTTGATATTTTAGTAATTGAATAATTGAAAATATTAAAAATTTGGATTATAAATATGTATAATACCTTTTGAAAATGCATAAGTAAATAAAAAAAAGTGTTGTTTATATAAAAAAAATCCCGAAATTCCGGGATTTCTGAATCCCAGGATTTTCTAAAATCAATCCCGATTGGCATCCCTAGTACATATACATATATTTTTTTATTACTTTTTTATATGTTTTTTCCCGGAAAAATATATATTTTTTGTAAATTGTCATTTTTTGTAAAAGTATTTGGCAACACTGATTCCGTAGTAAAATTTATATAAAAGCACTCAGTATTTTGAGAAGAGTTTTAAGTGTGTGGCTTGTGCAGCCTTTGAGTAGGTAATACATTCATTTTGTAGATACCACAGATGGCAAACTTATAATTTGAAATGTTTTTTTTTATACCCTCCACCACTAGTGGTAAATGATGGTATACTGAGTTTGTCATTTCGTGTGTTTATAATTTTGTTACATAAACTAACATAAATATTTAAGATTTTGCAGAAATTCATTTTATATAACTATATATCACTCTTCTAAATTTCGTAAAGATGGGTCCTTAATTTAGTTTGCCTAAAACCGTAACGAATAATGCTATTGTAACAAAATTTGGTCTAACACATTTTAAAATACTGTTAATCTTGCTTTTAAATAATGAAGCCTTATTTCGGAAATACTTTTTATAAAAGAAGCAGCAGTTTTATTGTACTCACAAGGCAAGACCAATAAAAAGAGAACTATTTAAGCTATGGTCGCACTTATCAAATATTTGACGAAAAAAAAACGGGACCAACAAGCAAAAAAAAATAATTATTTCCTTCAAATCAAATATTTATTTAAATTAAAATACCACATCTTACAAAAAACAATTTTTTGCTATGTCTAGTAGTAAATTAGTTTGTTTTGTGATATTAAGACCACGTTAAATCTCAATAACTATTAACAAAAGAAGGGGTTACGCTTATTTGGTCAAATATTTAATAAGTGTGACCATACCTTTAGTACCGCATATTATGAAAACTTACAATCAAAAAGTTTTGTGCTCACTTTTACTGAATACATATAAAGTTATTTTGTATTAAAAACTCGCCCATTCGAGTTATTATGCCCTCAATTTTTCCACCTAAAATTATTTTTTGTTTTGTTTTTGGCTAAATTGGACAAAATTTCCAAACAAATGTATATTAAAAAGTTTTATTTAAAAAAAGTAAAATTTGTTTTGAGGGTATCAATTGACCGAGGTACATAACAAAAAGTTAAGTGCATCAACACTTCCATCCCCGCGCTGTATACTTTAATCGAAAACAATTTTTACAACGTTCTTTAAAAGTATTTTTCTCATCGTTCTCTCATACTTGAACACACGAACACACATACTCTGTCACGTCACGATCAGCGTTGCCACGACCCAAAAAAATTTGTAGCCAAAATCAACCCAAAAAGTAACCAAAAGCGAAAAAAAATAACCAAAATTATTTTGTGTTATATGCGCCTAAGCCGCTGTGCCGATTTTCATAAAATGTTGACACTATGTTACCGATGGTCTGGAAAAAACAATAGGCTATACAATTTTTCGTGGGCGTGGCATCGCATATACCAAGTTAACACTTATTTTCGTCTATTTGAAAAACTTTTTGAGCTAGAGCTTTCAACCTTTTTTATAAGTTATAAGCTATTACAAGTAGAACTTCTTAAGCTTTCCTGTATCAAAGCGCAAAATTGAGCCTAATTATCTTAAATCGATTTCGGCAAGTGCTCAGCAGAGCATTTTAAATTGAAAACCCTTTGGCAAAAATCAGGGAATTTTTATTAAGCTTATAGTTGCAAGCTATTTGTAAGCAGGTTTATAGCATTTTATAAGTCAAATTTTTCCTAACTCGACTTCAACTTTAATTGCTTGTGAGCACAGATCGTTAGCTGATTGTTAAGCTGAGTGAGCATCGCGCATTCGCTGTGGACTTATTTTTTAAGAGTAATTGCTCGTCGACAATTTTGTTCAAAGTTCGGTATTCGGCGAATACGTGATAAACCGAGTGTAAATTAAATTCGTTGGTGGGCGCAGAGAGTTCGCCTAACTGCTGCGGCTATGAATGCTCCTCGGCCAGGGCCCAGTCGATCTTTAACCACTCCCGAAAACATTGAACTGGTTGAAAGCACTTTACGTGAAAATCCGTGACTTCTAATACGGAAAAGTGCAGCCTCACAGGGACTTCCAAGAGCAATTATTCATGAAATTTTAAAAAGGGATCTGAAGTTCCATCCTTTTAAAATTTAAATCGTTCAAGAACTGAAAAAGTGACTTTGATTTACGCAATAATTTTTGTGAAACGATGTTGGAGCGTTTTCGTACTGTAAATCCCTTTCTTGGAGCGGCGAGGATCATTTTCACTTTAACGGCAACGTCAACAAGCAAAACTGCCGTTACTGGTCGCCAAGAACCCGCAACCCTCGATTGAAGCATCAAAAACCATTGCATTGCCGCAGGGTGTACATTATCCACGCATGAGATAATTGGACCATTTGTTTTTTTTCGAAAATTCTCGAAAAACAAGGCTCCGTTTCGAATAGTGTCTTCAACTCGACGGAAGACATCTGGATGACATACTCTTTATAAAATCAGATCCGCCTTTGCATTCTATCGTTCAATGCTCTAAATAAAACTTTGTGTCAATTATTACCTACGTGTTTTATTTTTGAAAATATAGATCATATTTCTAAATAAAACCGTTTAAAAAAGCGAGCTCTAACCAAGTCATCGTTACCCTTTGCTTGAGAAGTTCAAATTAAGTTTTTACTGAGTATGACAGAATTACTATTACACGAGTACGATGGTATGATGGCATACATAAAAATCAAAAATTTGGAATTATTAGCATATCAAACTGGCATACACGAATTTTTCGCTATTACACGAGTTTGATGGTATGATGGATACCATTCTCGCATACCAAGTATGGGCGTCTAATAGGCGCTTTATATTGTTAAGCTGATAGTTTGTGACAGTTTAATATTCTAGAAAAATCATTTTTAAGTAGATAGAAACAGTATTGGAAGCACCAATACCATAAACATTTCTAAATGTAAAAAAGCGAAGCGTGTAAGCTTGTCCCAAAACCAAAAATTGGTTATTTTTGTATTGAAAAAAAGTAACCAAAATGGAAAAAAAGTACACAAGTACACATTGGAAAAAAAAGTAACCAATTTTGGTTAAAAGTAACCAAAACGGCAACGCTGGTCACGATAGCTCACAATATAGTGAATACAATGCTTATTTAGGTCTGCCCAGAAAAAAACACAAAGTACTCAGTGGTAGTGTCTATTCGGAGTTTGGGAAATACACAGTGTTGTTGATACAGTTTCATTTGTGTCGTACTATATAAATTCATACCTACTCAGGAACAATAAAAGAGAAGAATAGTTTTTTGTGCCGTTAAAATGGAACCAAAAGAGGTAACTTACGAAATTATTATACCTACCGCAGTTTAAATATTTTAAAAAATTACTTGTAATTATTCTAGTATTTTGGGTTTTTAGCAAACTTAATGTTCTGTTTCTGCTTAGTATTTCAATTATTGTTTTTTTATGTTTTGATATTATTAAACTCAAATACTACAGATAATGCTTTGGTTTGCTGCTGCATTTCACTCATTGTGTTTGATGTTTTGTTATAAAACTCAAAAGAGTGAAGTGCAAAGCAGAGAACGAAGTCGTTTGACTAAAAATCGGCGGCTAGCTGCCACCAAAAATTTTTCTCAGACTCGAGCCATTTTAGGCAGTTTAAGTCGGCTGAACATTTGTGCTTGCTCAGAAAGCAGCTAAATTGATTAAACAAGTCGTCGAATTTTAAACTGTGCTGCCAAGATTATTTTTATACAGTTACATTAAAAAGTCTGTATTTTTTTATTAAGAACATTTAAACAAAAAACATACATACCTTTAAAGCAAAAATGGTTGCTTTTCTTTAGAAAAAGTCCTGTTAACATTTTTCCATAAACAAAATTATAACAATAAATAAGTATTGAAATAAAATTTCTGAAGCACAAAAGTTACACAAAATTAAGGTGTCAAGAAAATAATGAAAGTTAAAGTAAATCATCTGATTCTTAAACGGAAAAGGTTTTTTGAGTATCCATTTATTCTTATCTTGATTTCAATAACTAACCAATGTACAGTGACTCCATCGCATAATCGGACAAGTATTTGTCTGAAATGTTTGTGCTCTAAATTAAAAAAATAAATACTTAATACCTATATGTTTTCTTCGCTTTTATTTATATTTTACACTACAATCTTTCAAAGTAGTAAAAAAAAAACAAAAATTTTTCATGATAACGATAAATTTACAAAGAAAACAAAATCAACTAAATTTTTTGCGCTCAACGCAAAATCGGAGAAGCGAAAGCATCATGTTGCTAGAAAAAAGCCATTTTATAGCCCAAAAATAAAAACATGCAAGTCAAATTTGCTAAAGAGAATTTGCTTAAAACAGAAGATTTTTGGAATAAGGTAATTTGGCGTTAAGATATCTTCAAATACATTTCCATTGATAGCTTTCATTTATCACAAGGGCTGTTTACTGCCGAAAGCAAATTTAATATGCATAGTTCAGATGTAAGAGGTATGTGTGGCGTAAACCAAATGTAGAATTTAATGATCAAAATACATAAGCCACTGTGAAGCATGGTGGATGCTCTGTTATGGTTCGGGCTGCATGTTATTGATAGTAAAATGGACAAATTTGGCTACCTCAACATTTTAAAGCAATTGGAAAAGCAAAGTGCCGAGAAATTGGGCATTGCGAACATTTACCAAAACAATGATCCCAAGCACACTTCAGGTGCGGCAAAGCTTTGGTTGATCCATAACTGCCACAAACTTTTAGAAACGCCGGCTCAGAGGCCAGATCTCAATGTAATTGAGCATTTTTGTAAGGAACTAGTTAGAAGAGAATAGCAATAAAAATTTAAAATTTAATCAGCCAAAGGTGGCTTTGCTGGAACCATGAAACTCCATAGAACCTGAAATATACCACAACTTGGTAAAAATCAATTCTAAAACGTTTACAAGCGGTTCTTGAAAACAAAGGCTATGCCACAAAATATTAGTTGTTCTTTTTTTTTGTGGCATTTTAGCAATGTTTTGTTGTTTTTCTTTGTAAATTAACAGTTATCATGAAAAATGTTGTCGTGTTTTTTTATTACTTTGAAATATTGTAGTCTAATTTTTTCTTTCACACGATAGATTCTGGTGTTATCTGACATTTAATTATATACTTATTTATATTTTATTATCTATTCGCTTTCAACTGTATTTCAGTTTATTACAAATATTGTTCCTTTAAGAAATATGTGTAAATAAATAGCTTTTAGTTTATATTTGTCACCACAAGCAAATCATTTGCAAAACAGCTGATGTCAGATGGTTTGTGAGTTCAAATAGAATTTGCTCTTTTTTAAACATCTTACACTGCAAATTCGAGCTGATATTTACGGAAATTTTTATGCTTTTACACGACATATGTGCGCTTTGCTGTGGGAACTTTGACAAGAACCCTTCTAAATACATATCGTCTAAAACTACCTTAAATTTGCATTAATTTTTTTTTAACTTGTCATTTCGTTTCATAGAAAAAACGATTTAGTCGATTTAAAGTCGGTGAAGCCGCCGAAAAATAATATTTGCGCCGCCGCCGATAAAAAGGTTTCGGCTTGGTTCATTTAAAATAATTGTCACCAAGACTGCCAGATACATTTTTTCAACCTCCCCAAAGTTTAAAAAAAAAATTCTACAAAATCTCCCATGTCAAAAAAAATTATTCAAAAAAAAACCCCTTAAACAAGAAAATATTTCTAATTACAAATTATTTATTTTAGCGAATTTATATTTTTGTACTGTGTTTCAGTGGCACAATTGGTGCGTCCCCAGTCTGTATAAACATGTTTGTTTATTAAAAAAGTGAGGTGTAAGTTTGTTCCTCAATCACTCCCAAATGGCTGAACCGATTTTGTAAATGAATCCGATGAATTTTTTAAGGTGTCCCTTTTTCCTTAATCCAAACATTTTTTTCGTACGAATTCCTTTTGATACATGGGCATGTTAAAAAAAGGACATTTTAAAAATCGAGTTTTTAAGTCTGCAAAACTTTTAAAGCTTATTTGGTTTTTGGATGAAACTATCACAAGGGTAATTGATTTGAAACATTTTAACCAAAAAGGGCAATAAGTCTCAAAAATTGTACTTTTGGTTCTATTTTAAACTTTTTTTCCAACTAATTTTGAGATCCTAAATTAGAAATATTTGAATGAATTTCTATAGCTACGTCGACATGTTACATAAAAAGTACATTTTGAAAGTCGACCTTTCAGAGAGTATGGAGGAGAATTTTAGGAATATTTTAATCAACACCATTTAGACTGCAAAAATTTATTTATTTTATGAAAATTTTATAAAGGGACAAAACAGGGTAAAAATTGGTACTTTTGGTACTTTTTGTAAACACGTTTTAACAATTTTGCGTTCCTAAATTTAAAATTTTTTTAATTATAAGTGTTGATCGACCTTTTTTGACTACTCTAAATAGTTTATATATGTAGTTTCCTATATGCAGGCTTTCAAGATCATTAATTTAATGTAAATAAAAAATTATTCATTTCATTCTCAATAAAATCCGACGTTTCTTTCGTTGGTATTCTTTCCAACTTCATCAGGGATTGAGTTTTTATAAAATACATCGTCAGTTTACATCATTTTAAAATGATATCCCAGTATTTTGTAAAGGTGGACAGCACAACACAAAACTTAAAATATTAAAATAAATGTATGTAAATATAAAAATTATCACAAAAATTTGTCCTTTTTTGATCACAGTTATTATTATTACTTTTGCTTGTATAAATTTCTCCTACGTCGGAATGTGACAAAAATCAGCCTTTAAGCGGGTAAAAAGGCGACTTTTGGGTACTTTTTTACTTAAGCCATTTAGACTGCAAAATTTGAAAAGTTTATTGTTTGTTAGCTTAAGCCATCATCAGAGACATACATATATGTATATAAAAAAGTTGAACTGGAATGGGTAGAACAGGGTAAATATTAGTGTTTTTTTTACACACCTCTTCTTATACCCTTCACCGAAGGTAAAAGGGTATACATAAGTTTGTAATTTCGTCTTCAATAATAATCTTAAAGTATATATGTATATTCTGGGTCCTAATGAGGACCGAAGATAATTTAATGATGTCCATCTGTCAGTGTGTTCGTTAAAATGGGGTGTCCGAAGAAACCAGATATGATGGGGACTTGGTAGTAGAATTGCTTGCTATTGAAATTCAGCCTGTTCGGCCCACAAATGCCTGAGATGTGAACAAAAACCACTACTGCCTCTAATTTTTTGTTGTTGTTGTTTTTTATTTTATTTTTATGTATATGTACCTATCTGGAGAACAGCAGGAGCCAAAGTTTCCTAATTCGGTACAATCATATTGGTTGTCAATTCAAAATATCCGACAAAATTTGGGCGGACTGGGACAGGTGGGCGTGCCACAAAGTTGATTTATTTATATATAAAGAACGTTGTTAATAAAACTGTCTGTTAGTATCGTACCATGGTGAAGGGTATATAAGATATACATACATGGTTATAAGAATTAAAAGAAAGATTTGAAGATTTTGTTTTTTTCGTTCTGGAAATTATAAATATAAAATACACACATATACACACATATATGTTTTATAATTACTTTTTAAAATTTTTTTTAAGCAGTTTTTTCCGGAAAAACAGATATTTCTTGGAAATTGTCAGTGTTTGTAAAAAAAGTTTGGCAACACTGATTCCGTAGTAACATTTTTATTAAAAGGCACTCAGTGTTTTGAGTTGAGTTTGTAGTGTGTGGCTTATGCAGCCGTCTAGTACGTAATACATTCATTTTGTTTTGTCATCGTGTAAATACCAGGGATGGCAAACTTGTTATTAAAATGTTTTTTCTATACGCTCCACCACTAGGGTATACATACTGAGTTTGTAATTTGTGTGAAACTTTTTTATTATTCATCTAAAGCTAAAGGTCCACACCACGCGTTACACCCAATATAAAGTCTACTGTCGGAAAACAGTTTAGTATGCCTTAAACTGTAACGAATAATGGTATTGCCATAAAATTGAATCTGTCGCAGCTTAAAAAGACTGTAACCTGGCGTTTACATTTGCCAGTACTGGCATGACAGTAGCAATACATGCAAACTTGTTTACTAATACATGCACACTTTTCCAACTGTCTTGTCTACTGTCTAGCAAATTTTGCAGACAGTAAAATTGGACAGTGATTTGTCATTTTCTAATAGTAATCTGAAGTTTTATTAGCAAAAGAAAAAAAATCGTAAAAAATAAATATATTTTGCTTTGATTTTTTATGTTTTAGCCAAGTGTTATGTTTTTTTTTTACAAAATATAGTTATTTTAGAATGTTTTGAAGTTGGTTTGGTTCATATAAAACACTTTTAGCTGAACTTTAACTGCAACATTCACGTTTGACATATATTTAAAAGTAAACTGTCTTAACTACTGTCTGGACGCCTACGTCACGAAGACAGTTAGCAGTGTTTTTGGCAACTTATATGTATTTTCTTACTGTCTTGCCAGCACTGTCAAATGTAAACGCTATGTTAATCACTCTGTTAAATTATTAAACCCACTCTCGGAAATACTTTTGATAAAAGCAACAGCAGTTTCATTGTACTTACAAGGCAAGACCAATCAAAACAAAACAATTTTGTACTGTATATTATGAAAATTTGCAATTAAAAGGTAATTCGAAAAAAGTTTAATTTTTTTGAGAGTATCAATTAAGTCCGAGGTATCATAATAAGTTAATTGTATCAACACTTCCATCTCCGCGCTATATACTTTAATCAAAAGCAATTTTTATAACGTTATTTTCAAGTTTTTTTCTCATCGTTCTCTCATACTTGAAAACACATACTCTGTTACGTTACAATCAGGGTTACCGTTATTAATTTTTAATAAGTCGCACAAAAGGTCGTTTTTGAAAAATAAAGTCGCACAAAAAAGTCGCTTGAGAAAATAAGAGTTGCACATCTTTTTTTAACGTTTTTTTATTAATAAATAAAAATAAAATTGAAACAAAACAGTCAGTAGCATTTTTTCATTTTCATAACCCTTTTTTAAATTATTAATGTGTTTTTGCTTGTTTTTCCATGCCCCTGAAGATGGATTGTTTTAGTTTACTAAAAGCTGTTTACAAACATTGCAAAAAGGTAGCTCTGACGCCATGTCTTGTTTAAGGTTCCCAGTCTTTCTAATAATATAGTATTATATATAACGAAATATTACGTTTCTTTAAAACACATGCAGCGATGTCAACGTTATCCGTCTCAGATTCCGTGGTTTCCTCTGCCTCTGAACAGGTATTTCTAGCTTCCTTTCCTTTTTTGATTTTCAGATTTTCCTTCGTTTTAACAAGAAATTTTATTTTAAAGAATCAAAAAATATTATTTTTTTAAGTTAGAGCAAACTATTCAATGTTTGTACATAACTGTGGGATTTTAACAAAACATATTAAGTCAAAATAAAATAGCAAAAAGTTAAAAAAATAAACCAAAACTAAAGAAAAATTTCGTTGATAATACGAAATTTTAAAAACGTTAACAAATATGTTTTTTGGAATGAAAATTCGTATGATTAACAACATTTTTTTCCACTTTTTAAATTTGACTTAAGATTTTTAGTCAAAATGCCATTGACTCGGCGGCTAAAAATAATTTTGTAAAATGAGCAATTTTTTATTTTAAAAACTTTTTTTCGACAACTATTCTTTGAAACTTTTTCTGAAAATTTGCGAAAAAATTTCTTATATACATTGTATACACGACAAGGTTGCAAAAAAATAATTGAATTGTTGCCAAATGAACAATAATCTGTGAATTGCTTTTTTTAATATTGACGATCATTGTTTTTTTTGATAAAAATATGTAATAAGAAAATTTACTGCAAATAAAATGTTTCTTGTGAGAAAAGACATATACATAAGTCGGTGATAAAAAAAGTCTCACAAAAAGTCGCAAGCCGTTAAAAAATGTTCAAATTGCGACTTTAGTCGGGCGAACGGTAACTCTGGTCACAATAAAATTTTGTTTTTTTTTTAAAAACCTTTTCTTTAGCTTCACTTCGGAAAATCAAATCTTGTAACGTTAATTTAACTTTGCAGGCATACATATTCCCGATGACAATACACGAATACATGGGCGTAGCCAGGATAAAATCTAGGGGGGGGGGGAACAAGCAAAAAAAAATTTTTCTTTGGTAAAATGCTTTTTTGACCGCCTTTTACTCAATGCCAGGATAAAATCTAGTGGGGGCGGGCAAAATTTTTAAAACCACTTCGGAAAATCAAATCTTGTTAATTTAACCGCCTTATTCTCAATGCAAATGGATGAAACTTTGCAGGCATACATATTCCCGATGATAATATACGAATACATGGGCGTAGCCAGGATAAAATCTAGGGGGGGGGAGGAGGCAAAAATTTTTTGACCGCCTTTTACTCGATGCAAATGGATGAAACTTTGCAGGCATACATATTCCCGATGACAGTACACGAATACATGGGCGTAGCCAGGATAAAATCTAGGGGGGCGGGCAAAATTTTTTAAAAATGTTCTTTTTTAAGAAAAGCGTTTCTTAAAAAAATTTTTTTAAATGTTCTTATTTATTTTTACATTTTTTGTTCGATTTAAAAAAAAAACATTTAAAGAAAAACATAATTACTTCATATCATGTATTGGCAAATGCAAAATTAAAATGCAAAAAGAGCGAACGATGTGTTTACATACACAAAAAACAAAGAGAATAAAACCAACAAATGCAAACCAGTGTTGCCAGTGAAATTTCGAGAAAGATACATTTTAGTTTCCAAAAAGATACATTTTTTCACAAAAAGATACGTTTTGAAAAAAATTTGAAAATCCATTTTTAACGTTTAACATTTATTAACATTACATTTTTATTTCATATTTAGGGTGAGTGTGAAACGGTAGCAAAGTACTCATGGTAGTAATATTTTGACACAGTTGAGGTGAATAAAATTTCACTAGCCCTAAGGGCTAGTATAAATTTTGACATTAGCGTAGAAATTCTTGACAAATTTAATTCACCATAGAACTTTGCTACCGTTTCACACACCATTCAATGAATATTGTAAAGAAAAAATTTCGTATAAATTCATTTTTATATTTATTTAAGTCATAAATATTAGGTACATATGTAATTTTTAAAAAATACAGTAATCAAACTTTTAAATTAATTATATGTAACTATTTTTGGATGTTATCAAAACAAATTCATTTTTGTAAAATTAATATACGAGTTAAGGCGTTTATACTAAGGCGATTAAATTAAAAAGTTCATATAAATTTCCTGAAAATTAAAAAGATTTTCATATTTCCTCAGAACAACTTCGCACTACTAGTAATCATCGATTTAGGTGGATCGTATGTTGCAACTCTTAATGTTTTCTTTCACCATTATTAAAGCTGCTATCAACGCGAATTCAAGGAAGGGTCAAGTCAACATATGGTGTTTTTTTTTGGTGGTCGCCTTGTCAAAGTGTGTATGCAAACTAATTTTTTATGTAAACTAACCTTTTTTTACTAGCAATATTTTTGACAATTCGACCACAGAAGCAGTGTTGTTGTAGAGTTGACCTCACCTTCTAGTCAATGCACCTTGGCTGCTATTGTATTAGTATTGAGTCGGTTACGATGATCAGTCTTAATAAGTTATAGTTGGCTAAAAATTCTCGAACGTTTTGTTTCTGTACATTTTGAGTACAGATTCAAAAGATACGAAAAATGTCAGGATTATACATGGTACCTGAAGTAGTCAAAAGATACGAAAAATGTATCTTTCGTATCCTAACGGCAACACTGATGCAAACGTAAACAAACCAATACAATGCCACATGCGAAGCTTTCAATGTCGTGGTGCCCATACCTGCTTCATATCCAGCTACTGGGAGTCTCATGAAGACCGTCTTTGATCGTCGATGACAGCTTTTTTTAATCGTAGAAGATTCCTCAGGCGACAAAAACTGTAACACGACTGAGATTTTTTCAATCGTTGTGGGAATCGTTTAAGACCTGGGTAAAGATTATCTAACGAGTCTTTCATGTCAAGAATCGTATGAAAATGTTCGCCGTATAATTGTTGAAATTATGATTTATACAGAGAGTCTTTAAAGCTTCATTCGGTTATTTTTGTACTCTAAAAAAATCATTTAAAGATTTTCTTAAGACTTGCTTATTACAGCCGTACCTAAACAAAAGCGGCACGCATTTTCTAGTTTTCGAATAGAGCGGCCTCAACGCTTTGCAATTTGAAAAACCGATTTTGGCAGATCGTTTAATAGTGAAGTTTGCCGCTATTGTTAATTAATAATGGCAATTTAGCGTTGACGCTCTTGGTTAGGCATATCAGCGTAAAAGCTAAGCGAAAGAAAACGTTCCGCCTTCCGCTCTTGTTAAGGTACGGCTGTTCTAAGATTAAAAATCAAACGTGTCAGAAAATTTAATGTTTTATTCAGACTTGGAGACTAAAAAATCGTCACTTTTTAGAAAAAAATCAGCTAATCGGCACTTTGCTAATTTGGGAACAAGAAATCGTCAAATATGGCAGCCCTCGTCGAGAAAGAAACACAAAGTACTCATTGGCAGTGTCTATTCGGTATTCGGGAAATGCACAGTGTTGTTGTTGATACAGTTTTATTTGTTTCAAATCCATATACATAAATTCATACCTACTCAGGTACATTAAAAGAGAAAAAGTTTTTTGTGCTGTTAAAATGGAAACAAAAGAGGTAATTAACGAAATTATTATATTGCAGTTTAAATATTTTCAAAAATTGCTTGTAATAATTTATTCTAATATTTTGGGTTTTAAACAAACATAAAAGTGATGTTTCTGCTAAGTATTTCCCTTATTGTTTTTAATGTTTTGATATCATAAAACTCGAATACAGATAATGCTTTGGTATGATGCTGTTAGGCATTTCACTCATTGTGTTTGAAGTTTTGTAATAAAACTCGAGTGAAAAGCAAAGCAGAGAACCAAGCTGTTTAGCTAAAAAGCGGCGGCTAGCTGCCACCACTAATTTTTCTCAGACTCGAGCCGCAGCCGTTTAAGGCAGTTGTATTCGGCTCAACATTTGAGCCTGCTAAAAAAAAAAGCAGCTGAATTGATTAAACAAGTCGTCGAATTTATAACTGTGCTGCCAAGATTAATTTTAAACAGTTGCATTAAAAAGTCTGCAACATTTAAGCAAAAAACATAACTTTATAGCAAAGATGGTTGTATTTTTTTAGTAAATAGTCCCGTTTCCTTTTTGCTGTTAACAAAATTATAACAATAAATATCTAGGGAAATAAAACTTCTGAAGCACAAAAATGACACAAAACTATAGTGTCAAGAAAACTGTGAAATTGAATAATCTGATTCTTAAACGGAAGAGGTATTTCGAATATCCATTTATTCTTATCTAGATTTTCCTTGATTATCAGAAATTGCAAATATTTATTTTGGTATTCCGGCCATTGCGCAAGTTTCATTTTTAGGTTTGCGTTCAAACGAAAAAAGAAGCATTCTGCAGTCGTGTACAGTCAAAACACAACTCTATTGTTTACATGTTAACTACAAAATAGTTCACAAAAATTATTAATAATTCATTTGAAGAACTTACTAATAGCCATACCTAAATAAGAGCGGAAAGCGTTTTCTAGCTGTCAAAAGTTCTCATGCCCATACAATTTGTATGTAGCATTTTCAATTGAAAACCCCGATTTTGATAGCGCGTTTAATAGTGAAGCGGGTTTTATTAAACAAGAAAGTTAACACTACTCTTCGTGACTAAACGTTGACTCTTTTATTTAAGTATGGTATTTCAACGCAAGAACTTAGCGGAAGAAAATTCCGCCTTTCGCTCTTATTTAGCTATGGGTGTAATGTATTTACAAAAACGTAAATTATCTAAAAAAACATACTATATGAAATGTATATATGAAATTGCTAAAGGTACTTTTAGACGATATGTTTTTTGCTGTGACTTTTTCATGTGAAAAATCCATATGTAATTGCACTTGTCTGCCAAAATTGACAAATGTGCTTTATTTATCTAAAAATAATATAAACATAAAAATGCAAAATAAAATATTTAAATAAAATGTTCACAAGGAAGTTCTTGAAGAACATAGGCTTCAACGAATTCTCTCCATGAATTTCTGTTTCGTTCCATGCAAGACGAGCCGATTCATGTTCTTTTTTGTTGGACAGCATCCAGGAATTACGTGGCAGCCCAGGATGACGTTGGTCTTGTGTATTTCAGTCTAGGGCAGCTGTGGCAATGTCAGTTGATGGTCGCCTGAGAATATGGCCGTTCCATTTACGTCTTCGTATATCATTTTCAATAGAGCAATACTGTGCCTGATTCCACAGGGTTTCATTGCATATCCAATTGGGCCAGTAAATCCGTAATATCTGTCTCAGACACGGGTTAACGAACGTTTGTTTCTTCATGGTTAATTTTGTAAGGCTCCATGTAGTGCAAGCATTTAGCAAAATTGACAAATACAGAAACTTTATAATTTTTTCTTTCACACGTTCGTTTTTGGTGTCATCTGAAATTATCTTAAATAATTTACAACAGCAAATTATTCTCTTATTTATATTACCATTCGCTTTCAATTATATTTCAGTTTATTAAAAATATTGTTTCTTTAAAGAATATGTGTAAATAAATAGATTTTAGCTTATATTTGGCATCACCAGCAAATGACTTGCAAAAACGCCGATAATTAAAAAATGTTACACTGCAAATTCGAGCAGAGATTCACGGAAGCAAAATGTTTTTTTGCTTTTACACAACATGTATGCACATATTTTAAGAGCACACTGCTAAATACATATCGTCTAAAACCACCTATAATTTGCATTGAATTATTTTTTTAAGCTTGTCATTTCATTTCATAAAAAAAAACTGTTCAAGTTGATTAAAAGTCAAAGCCGCCGAAGGATATATTTTTGCGCCGCCGTCGCCGATAAATAGTGTTCGGCTTGGTTCACTGGTGCAAAGATTTATGTGTTGTTTCCAGGTGACAAGCAATTGATTGTGTGTCAGGGATGATAAATGAGAAAACCAATATCGTACCAACGAACTTTTAAAATCGTACTTTTTCGGCCCCAAGAGTACTAAATCTTTTTTATAAATTATTTTTTTATTTTATTTTTAATAACAAAAATTTAATAGAACATACAACAAAAACAAAAGGAACTTAAAATTCATTGTACAAAACAAATAAATACATGTTCATTAATTATACATAATAATAGGATGTGTAAAATTTTTTCGCGTTAAAAGCACATCGCGATTCTTGTCCTATAAGTCATTCCAAAAAACTGTTCCAAAGAAACCATAGGTCAAAAATTAATTTCGAGCCCCGGATTTTTCAAAATAGTTAGTTTTCCAAAATAATCAAGAATAGAGGCAAACAAATTGTATTTGATCTAGCCAGGTCATGCGGTTTTTAGGGTCAAGAAATCCATTATTTTTTATTTTTGATTGCCGCCAGAGAGCGTTTTCATACACTTTTTAGAATTTATCGTCTTTTTTGTGGAAAATTGACGAATATTTCTCAAAATGTAATCTCGAATTTTAAACGAATAAAATTTTTAAGCGTTCTAAAAATATGTGCATACGAACATCATAGGATTGTATTTCCAAATTAATTGTGTTTTCAATATATGTGACCTTCTCCGAGAAAAGAAACCTACACACAGAAACAAATCAAGTTAAAAACGTAGAAAACAAGGTTGATTTAAAATTTTTCGGTGGTGATTTTGCTTTATACGTTTTTCATGTTAATTCAACCTGGTTTTACAATAACTGCGAACAACATTTTTTTTCTTTTAAAATAACTATAGTTCATGTTAATTTAACATTGCAGTAAAGTTAAAGCAAAATGTAATTTATATTGAAATAACAATCCGAATCACGTTGAATGAAAGTTATTTCAAGTTGAAACAACGTGAATTTCATGTAGAATCAAATTGGTTTGAGTGTGTTATAACAGTGTGAAGAAGCCTCAGAGACAACATGTGCATTTATTTAAGAATAATTCAATACACTTACCCCTGTAACACATGTTTGACTTATTTTGAGTTCTCCTTTGTCAACAGAAGCATCAGCATCGCCCGATATGGATTTCGTCATCAATATACTTTGAAAATTTGATGCACTATTTAAGTAACTAAATTTAATTAAAAGAATACGGGAATTGTCCTCTTTTTATAACATATTTTTAGAATGAAAATAAAAATGTACATACTTAAGTATGAATGCATGTTAATTTAACAAGATACACTTTTGATTTTAATATATAACTGGTTTTTATGGATTCAATATTGAATCCATATTTATTTATATTTTAATATTTTTTTTTTTATTTTAGCAGTGAATAATATTAAATAAACATGATTTAAGGTTATTTTATTTAAAATTATTATGAAATAATGATAAATTTAAAAAAGGGCATACTTTTGCAGAAATTTACTATGATTCTCAATCAACATTTTTCCATGTTAATTTTACATTGACATTTTTTTCTGTGTGTAGTGTGTCAAGGACTTAAGAGTGGATTCTGGTACCTAAAAGGGTGTAGAATAAGATGAAATGAGAAAGATTTCTGATAAAGATTTATTAACCCCATAAAAACGTACAAATCGAACTTGGGAAAATCGATAAAAATGAGAAAAACATTAAAATTATGAAACTTTAAATGCGTTTTTCTCAAAACTTCATTTTCACACACTAGGTCCCTTTTCTCGGAGAAGGTCACATATACTGCAGAAACAGGAAAGGAGTAGAAAGTCCGAATATAGTAAAAATTTAATTTAGCGCTTGTAAAATCTCCTTCAAAATAATTCGGAGTAAAATAATAATGGATAAAATTCTGTTGATTACTTCTTGACGTGACAACCATATTGTTGACGCATATTTGAAAATATTACGAGTTCGTTCCAAAATAATCTTGAGTTGAGAGGAATTCGTCTCTTCTACTATGTAGAACTTTTGCAGAAGCGGTTTCCTATATCTTTTAAAAACTTGTCAATATCATCAGAAAATGCACCCTTATATGCAGCCGCTGATACTAAATTTAGAATGTGGCATAAGCAATCGTTCAATGAACAAGTGCAAACAACTATTCACAGTAGCGGAGTTCAGTGTTTGGTGAAAATGGTCTTGTAAAAGAGCAAATGCAAAATATCATAGCTGTTTTGTTTAATCCAACAACAAAAAAAAGAGTTTTCCTTAGATTTCATAAAAAAGCTACGACATTTTGCATTTTCGAAAAACTATTTGCGAAACTCCGCTTACATTCATTGGACAGTAAATACGAGTTGCCATTAGATTTCAATTATAAATATGCAGGTTTGAAAAATTTGGAAATAGTAACAAATGAGTCACGAGGGTACCAGCGTGCTTTTTAGTTTTGAATTGTACCAAAAAAAAGTACAATTGTACCAACGTTATCAACCCTGTTGTGTAGTAAAATTTATATGAAAAGCACTCAAAAAACGGAGTGATTTTCATTGAAACAAAATAAATAATAATTGTAACCAGGGCTGCCATACACATATCTTCAACCTCCCCAATGTTAATAAAAAATTCTATAACAGTGCAGCCACACGGTCAAGTTGTTCTTGATAGTCTTTTACATATACTGTTTGTCAAAATTTCCAAAAATTGATAGTTGTGACGTAGGCTGCATTCAATTTTTGAGCAATTTACTTTCAAGATGCCATCAAGAAAAAAATTTATAAAGAGAAACGAAAAATTTGCTCACTAACCTTCAAATCAGCTGTTTTCTTGAACGTAAATTGAAACACTCACTGGCATGAGAATTTTAAAGGCAAGTTCGCATCAATTTTTAAAAGTATGAGTGTATTGGTAAAAAAGTGTGAGTGTATTAAAACTTGATAGGCAAAACTTGATCGTGTAACCCTCAAGTAAGATATCCCCTGTCAAAAGAAATATTCTTTAAAAAATTCCCTTGAGGGTTACACGATCAAGTTTTGCCTATCAAGTTTTAATACACTCACACTTTTTTACCAATACACTCATACTCTTAAAAATTGAAACGAACTTGCCTTTAAAATTCTCTTTCGAGTGAGTGTTTCAATTTACGTTCAAGAAAACAGCTGATTTCAAGGTTAGTGAGCGAATTTTTCATTTGTCTTTATAAATTGTTTTCTTGATGACATCTTGAAAGTAAATTGCTCAAAAATTGAATGCAGCCTACATCACAACTTTCAATTTTTGGAAATTTTGACAAACAGTATATGTAAAAGACTATCAAGAAAAACTTGAGCGTGTGGCCGCAGGGTTAAACAAAAAAAATTTTTAATTGATTATTTAATTTAAGGAATTTTTATTTTTGTACTGTGTATCAGTGGAGATCATTGTTATATCTTATTAATTTGTATTGTTATACTTATATTAACAAGCATAGAATAACAGATATATTTCAAAGAGCAATTACTTCATAAACTTCGGCTTCAATCATTTCCGAATTGGAGGCAACATAGTGTTGCCAGCGGATTTTTCTCATTTACTCATTATTGTCGTTAAAATAGAAAGAAAACGATAATTTTAAAAAATAAGTTTTATTCGAATATGTTTATACTAGCTGTTTGGTCCCGGCGCTGCTCGGGATTTTCTAAATATAAATAAAAAATTAATTCATACTGCACAGAAAAAATTATTTTTCTAATTCAAACAAAAAATTTGTAGAATCAAAACATTTTTTGTCTGAAATCGGTCCTACAAACAAATTTGCATATTCAAACAATTTATTTGCATTTCGTTTATTGAAAAAAAACCCTGATTTTTTCAAACAAATAATTTAATTGAATCAAACAAATAGTTTACTGAAAATCATATAAATTTCAAACAAATAATTTTGCTGAATCAAACAAAAAAGTTTTTGCACAAGCAATGACGCGCACACAAGCAAGCACTGTAGAAGTAGATGAAGGCAGAGCAGAGAGGCGCGGCTGGCTTTTAAACACATTTTTTTGTTGGAATAATTTTTGAACCAAGGGTTGTTTATACACACAATGTTTTTCTTCTTCACTCACTGTTGCTGTATCCTTTCCTTGGCAGCAGACCGACTCGACATGTTTTTCGTCATCATTTTATTTTTGTATTTGATGAAGGTATTTAACTAAACATTTTTAAAAAATTGAATACGGGATTTTGTTTTTCATTCTTTTTTACCAACTTTGAAACCAACCAAAAATTTATTTTGTTTCTTCTAATGTTGTTGTTGTTTAAAAAGAGTAAAACGTTTTTTACCTAATATTTTTTTTTGTTCTTTTTTTACTACAAACCTCGCCACCAGTGTTGCCAATTTAGCCATTTAGTGGCTAGATTTAGCCATTTTTCACCCTGTTTAGCCATTAAAAAATGAGTTTAGCCATTAGCCATTTTTTTAGCCATTTTTCAACTTGTTTAGCCATAAAATTATTTTTTGCCGTTTTTCTTTTAAAAGAATAATTTTTATTTTATTATAAAAATTTATAAAAGTAAAATAAACATTTTTAACAATTAAAACGCCTTTAAATTAAATCACAACTTTTACAATGTTGAAAATCGCTATAAACTATGATTATGAAATTTCTTTCAAAAAAAAAGGACAACTATTCCAATATTGAATTTATAAAATGGATCATTTTATAAACAGGCGGCAACACAAATTTTTTAGAAATTTTAAAATTGACTATAAAGTTGCTCTCATTTCCATAGTCTAATGCTTAAGTAGAGAGGGTATTTAGCCAAGTAAATATTGTTAAAAGTAATTTGAGAAATAGGTTACATTTAGCAACCGTTAATTCGATTTTATCAATTAGGTAAATATTTTTACCATAACAATAAAATATTTATAGCAACACCACAATAGTAGATATGGTACTATGCGCTTGTGTTGATGTTTGCAACACCTTAAAATATTGGACCTAAACCCAACTTTTCGTATACCGTATTTGATAAAATTTGGTACAAAGGTTCTTATTTGAATATGATACCCTACTTATAGTTGGGGTTGACCGACTATACTTTCTTACTTGTATTTTATTGTAGATCTGGACTCAAAAGGTAGGGTAAATATTGTCGTGATTATGATTTACGTTAAAATTATTTAATTCCAATGAGATGAACACTAACGAATTTATCGATGATTTAATTTTTTAAATATCTATCAAAATATTAATTTACGTTTATTCTTATTTATCAAGTTGATCTTAACTTACAATTTCATCGTAAACAACTTTAAATGAATTATTTCTGTTTTGTTATTAAATTTTAATGTGTTTTATTTAAAAAAGCTTTTAGCCATTTTTTAGCCCATTTTTAGCCATTTTTTAGCCATTTTTTTCCGTAAATTTAGCCATTTTCGGTCACCAAGTTTTGGCAACACTGCTCGCCACGCTATTTTATCATCTTTCTTATTGTTGTACTTTACACAGAGTCTTCACCTGAGATAATATCTGACAGTGTTGAAAAATTCAGTACTTTGGTACTTTTTTCAGTACTTTTTTATATTAAAAATACCGCAGTACCCCCGCGTTGTTTTCAGTACTTTTTTTATCCTTTAACCTTTTTAACTATGATGTGATCATTTCGAGAATAGACTTTGATCATCATGTGTTTGTTGCAAAATTTATGTTGTTGTTTTTGGTCTTTAATAATAAAAATCGAGTTAATATTTAAATGCAAAGCGTGGACACTAGGATTCATATTTTGCTTTCCAGAATGGGATATTTGTTTTTACAAGTGGCAGGAAAATTTATAAAAAAGGATGCATTGGATAATATTGTTACGAAAGTAACTTTTGTTAAGAATTAGTTGTAATTATTGGTTAAGAATTAGTTATAATTTTTAGTATCTTGTATTTATTAGTTATCTTGTATTCATAAGTAATTTTAGTAGTTTACATTGTTATTAAAAATTGTTATAATTTAGTACACTTCAATCCTAATGTGCAGAAAGCCCTCGAAATGACCGTTTAAAAAAGCTTTAGTGGTGAAATTATGTAAACATAAGTGCCGCCATAAATCAAATTAGAGTGGTGAATAGTAAAGCCTCAAACCTTCGAAAAACATTTCGAATGTTCTAGACAACTAAATTGCAGTATAAATACTAGCGGCGACTAGCATAGCAAGATCATTCTAAGTTCAGACTTTGTCAATAACGTATATAATTATAGTAGGTTTTAAATAAAAGCTATAAATTACGGTTGTTAAAGTTACTTACACTGATAGCAAAGGCGTCATAACGCTGATGTATTTTGACATCAGTACTATGACAAGTGTCTTCGTTTTTGACCCCATGACACTTGTCATCATTGTGATGTCAACCTTAACATCACTTGGCCAAAGTGTCATCAGGCTCAAAATGAAATTATGTCATCAATGGGATGACACATCGGCATCCCAGAAATGACGAACATGTCCTCAGTGCGATGACGCAGTAACATCGGAGAAAGGACACATTAGCATCAATTTAATGACAGTTTGTCATTAAGTCAAAGTCATTGGAATTGACTAAAGTCAAAGTGAGAGAATATTATTATTAACTTACCCGTTGCATATGTTTGATTCACGTTTGTTGAATTACGACCTTTGTTTACAGCAGAACTCCCAATAACAAGACACCAGTAATCATTCTACTTTAAAAATTTCATGTATTTAACTAAATAATTTAAAAAAATAGAATATAGGAATTTTTGCTTCTTATCAAACATTGTAATCATGAAAATAATTTTAATAATACACAAAATGTGGCATCGAATTGATGTCACTGTAGTCATAAAATAGATGACACGTAAAAAATGACAAAAATGTACGAAGACGTTAGTCATTGGATTGATGTTACTTTTTGCATCATTGATGCCATTTGTAGTAACACTGATGTCACAATTCTGATGTTAGGGCATCATCAATATGAAGATGCATTTTTCTATCTGTGTAGTACTAAATAAAGTTGTGTAAATTGTAAACAGTGTTTGAAGCGTTGTGTTTTATTTACTTTATTAAAGTTGCAATAAAGAACTCGAAACGGTTTATTATAAAGGAAATAAACCAAAACGTTATTGAAAGGCAGTAACGTAACAATATGGTAGTGAAAAATTTAAATATAAATTAAAACCATATTTATAGATACATGCAATGTTACGGAAATGGTTTATGAAGTAAAAGAAACTGCGAAATCATTTTATTCGACAATTTGCGAAACATTAAGAACTAAATTTTGTTTTGAAAATAATTCCTTAAAAGGGATAATCAGCTTCATTCCAGAAAATATTGCTTCCGAAAAAACCAATAGTATAATACTGTTGTTATTAATGTTATTTACAAATGACAAAGAAGAATATGATAATGTAAGTTCTCAATTCCGTGTTCTAGAGGATTTTTCAGAAATAAAGCATTTCAGAACTGAATATATTTAAATTTCTTGGAAAAATATAACTAATGCTGTTTATTAAGAACTAAACTAATGTCTGCTGACATTTTACATATTGCTTTTGGTATTTTTATCGATACCACATTTCTGAGCATCAACTGAAAGCACATTTTCAAATGCATAATGATGTTAAAAGCAAAGGAAGAAATCGTTTACACGTAGAAACTGTTTCAAGTTTGACAAAAGCTTAAGATCAATTAAAATCAACTGGTAGTTGCTGTTGTAGTTATAATATTTCTAATGATCTCTTAAAGTAAATTTGCTTTATCTTATAACACTGAATTAAAAGCTTTATTTTTAAACATTAATGTTTTAAGCTTTTTTTGAACTTTGTTCTATGTATATCATATATGTAAAAGTCTGAATAATGTAAATTTGCAAAAGTTAAAATATAATTATAAATACCAGTATAAATTTCCAATATACTGTGAAATGTGTTGGCAGCAATCTACTATCTTGTTTTGCTTTAAGAGTTATGTTTTTTTTAATAAGAGTTGCGCCATATTAAAATGAAACCATTGTGCCACTTATTAAAAAATATAGGGCAATATATAGATAATATGGCGAATAACATATACAATAATATTATAAATGGATGGGGCGCTTGACGCTTATGTATAACATAAATATTATTTACATGTGTACCTCAAATATAAATACGGTTTGCTATTAAATACTTAGATAAATGAATTCTAATAAAATTTTTACTTTCATAAATTATTTTTTTATTTTTTTTAACAAAAAGTACCATTTGGTGGGAAAAATACTCTTTTAGTTGAAGTTTAGTACCATTTCAAAATTTAAATTTTGCAACACTGATATCTGATATAATATGTGAGAGAACGTCGGCAGAATGAGAGAACAAATTTCTTCATATTAATCTTTATCTTAAACAAGGGGAACACGTATCTTATAAGATTTCATAATTGAATGACTCTCGTACAGTAAACTTGTATCGTTTTTATTCTTTTTTTTTAGTTTTTTCTTTTGTTTTTGTTTAAAATATTGTTTTTTTAAACACTTATCACAAGATTTTCACTAATTGCAGTAAAAAATTTAACAATTTAAAGAATGCGTCTTATTGTTGTTTTATATTTATGTATGTATGTGTATTTTTGACAGCTCATCTTATAAGATAGTTGTTATAAGATTTCTCATAACAACTGTCTCATAATATATATTATAATATTAATATTAACACTATTTGAGAGTCCACACGTAAGATAATACTCTCTGCGATTGAATTTGACGTTTGCTGATATAAAAATCTTATATCTTATCTCAGGTGGAGACCCTATGTTAAAGCGTCCAAAAATAGACTGTATGTGTTTTTTATTGTTGTTCTTATATTTCACATAAAGAAGTGTTGCTTACGATCAAATAAAAAAATGCAAATAAACGACAACATTTAAGAGCGTTAAAAAGTTCATACAAAATTATGAAAACTTGCAACCAATTACGCGTATATTATATTTTTAAATAGTTGTCAACATTTTTGTTTGGTTAAATAAAAATCAAACAAAAATATTAATTGAATTAGTAAAAAAATTTGTAGAAATTAAAAATATTTTCAAACAAGTGTTTGTTTGAAAATAATTCAGCAATAATTTTTTTCAATAATTAATTTTCAATGGCGCCACCTATTTTAGATTTGTTTTTGCTATTCTTCTTACTTGGTCAGAGACCATTCCGAATCATCGAAATCGGTCCAGCCGTTCTTTAGTTTAAGCTTTGACAAAAAAAAAAAGCTTTGACAAAAAAAAAAAAAAAAAAAAAAACAAAACTTAAAAAAATAATACATATCGTCACCTAAAATGCAAAAAAATCGAAATGGAATTTTGGATTGATTTTTGTTCGTTTTATTAAACTACATGTCCACAAAGATAACTGCGATTACAAAATGGAGACTTTATTAAAAAATTCAAACACCAAGTACACCTTGTTGTTATTGATTTTGTAAAGTTCTTTGCTTCTCCTGTAAAAATAAAAAAAGAGTTGCTACGGCCTTTTGCATTTTAGGTGACGATATGTATGTAGTTTTAATCAAATTCAATTAAATTTTTTAACATTGAATGATAATGATATCTTAGAAAAAACATATACCTACATATCAGTGTCGATAACTTTTGAAACCACAAACAGCTCTGGAAGTATGGTTTTAAGCGATTTTAGGGAAAATAAATTTTTAAACCGTTTTGAACAAGAAAATTTCACAAAGTTTTTTCTGCGTTTATTTTATAAATAATGCGATATGACGAAAATTCCCTACAAAAATACCTACATGTAGGGATTTTGCCCTACTTCTGGCAACACTAACTATACATTACTTTCGAATTAAAAAGTTTTCATAACTTAATATGCGTTGGTTTAAAATTTTGATAGCAAATTTGATTTAAATTCAAGTGAACCTTCATTCTTAAGCCTACAGTACACGGAATGTGAAAAGCTACATACGCATGTGTTTCTGACGTTATTTTGTTATTGTGGTTTTGTAGTTATTGTGGCTTTGTAGTGACGTCAAAATTACGTCAGAACCACATGCGCATGTGGCTTTTTACATTCCGTGTACTATAGGCTTAAGTAACACCTCCAAAAGCTCACAATGCATTAGTGTTCCCAATCTGTGTGTTATAACAAATATTGGGTGTAATTTCTACTTGCTTCTACTTTTTCAATAATTTTTGATGTTCAAAAAACTTAAGTTTTTTGATTTTTTGTCATTTTTTAGTTAATTTCTTTTTATTTATTTTTTGCTTGTTTGTTCCGCAATCACGCCTAAACGGGCCAGGAAGGAAACAGGGGGAAATGGTTAAAAAAGTGCAAGAATGGAACCGACTTTTCTGAAATGTCCCTATCCCGTGTCCCTTTAGCTACATGGGCATGTAAAAAAACACATCTTAAAAATCGAGTTTTTAGGGCTTAACATTCGTACTTTTGGTACTTTTTATAAAGATGTTTTTTTAACTAAATATGTTTTTGTTTCGACCTTTTAAATTTATTTTTTTTTTTTTTACTTAATTTATTTATGTTTTAAGTTATTGTGAGATTCTGAATTAAAAATTTTTGTATGAATTTCTATAACTTCGTCGACATGTTATATAAAAACGTAATTTTGAAAGTGGAATTTTCGACATATTTTTAATCAATTTTACTTAGACTGCAAAACGTTAATAGGTTTTTTATTTTTATGAATTAACTATTTTAAAAACTTAAAAAATTCGTACTTTTGGTACTTTTTGTAGACACGTTTTCAAATAATTTTGCGATCCCAAATTAAACATTTTTGCTTGTATAAATTTCTAAAGCTATGTTGGAATGTCACAAAAATTCAAAATCAGCCTTTCAGCGGGTAAAAGTGGGTAAAAAGGGGAATTTGTGTACTTTTTACTCAACCCATTTAGACTTCAAAATGTTAAAAGTTTATTGTTTGTTATGCTTAACCCATTATCAGAGACATACATATATGTATATAAAAATGTGTAACTTAAATAAACAGAACAGGGTAAAAGTTAGTACTTTTGGTACTTTATTTAAACATCGCTTTTTTATACCCCTCACCGAAGGAAAAAGGGTATATATAAGTTTGTCATTCCGTTTGTAATTCCTACAATATTGATATTAGACACTATAAAGTAAATATTTTCTGGGTCCTTATGAGGAGGGAAGATGATTTAACGATGTCCGTCTGTCCGTGTGACCGTTGAAATGGGGTTTTTGAAGACCCCAAATATGATGGGAACTGTGTAGTTAGTCGTACACATATAGTCCGGAATTGTTTGCTATTGAAATTCAGCCTGCTCGGTCCATAAATGGCTGAGATATGAGCAAAAAACCAGGACTGCCTCTTATTTTACCCAAAAATTCCTTGTTGTTGTTTTTTATTTTATTTTCATGTATATCTGGAGAACGGCTGAAGCCAAAGTTTCCAAATTAGGAAGAAGCTTCTTGGTTATCAATACATTACATCCGACATAATGTGGGCGGGATTGGACAAATGGGTATGGCACAAAGTTGATTAATTCATATCTAAAGAACGGTATTATTATCGCAACACATGGAGAGTGAGAGAGTAACACGAGACTCTTACTTGTTTTTTGGTTTAAAATTTCGAATTGTGAAAACGGTAGAAAATTTAAAAGTGTGGGAATACATAATTACAAAAATGCAATTTATGACAATGCAACTATACGCCTTGGTCGGCAATCCATCTTGACTCAATCTTCGGTTGTTTCAAGGCTTTATGCCGACAATCGGAAAGACGTTTGCCGTGAATTCCTATAAATATACCGGGGACTAGGGAAATTTAAAATAAATTGTGATTATTAGCACGTTTTAAATGAATATTTCCTTAACAACAATATAAAAATCAGAATTTATCACAGTGCTCGTTGAATGCAGACGTGTTTTTTTTTAACTCGGCATACGGTTTTTGTTTTCTCTTAACATACTTAAATAAGTTGTTATAAAATCATAATATTATTTATTAAATAAATAATATAATATCAGCGAATTGGACGCTTAAAAATAATTTTTAATTTGTGAACATAAACGTCAATAATTAAAATAATAAAAGTTATAATTTAATAAAAAAATGTATGTATTTACATACATACATAAACATACAAACATACATTTTAAGCAAAAACATTTCTTGTTTTTGTTTATTCTTCTTTTTTATTATCGGGGTTTTTAACAACAAATAACAAGAAGAGCACAATTAAACAAACTGTAAAATAAAAAAAAAAAAACTTATGAATGCGTACAATGCAAAAACAATTAAACATAATGAAAGAAATGCATATGTTACAGTGAGTGTTGACGAAACAAAAGTAGAAACAAAAAAAAGAATCGATGATAGCAATTACCTAACGGCTAAACCTATTACTCGAACGCGTTCCCTCTCACCTTCTTTGTTTACAAATACGGTCGATCGTATTACAATAACAAGTTTGTTAACTGCAGGCGCTGCCGCAGAGCCAAAAAAAACTTTAATAAGTGATGATACGGTTAACCCCAAAACAGCCGCTATGGACAACTCAGTAACTCAAGAAAAAATTTCTCAAAAGCCTACAGTACAAGTTGGTATGGACAGGTACATAACAGTGCTCAAACGGGGACGCAGCCCTACCTCTGCAGCAGTTGCTTCGGCCTCAAAAGTACCAACTTTTGATAAAATAAATACTCATAATCGTTTTGCAATTCTGGAGGATGAATCCTCTGAAGCACCAAACGTCATAAAATCGTCAAAGCCTCCCCCGATATATCTTAGGGAACAAAATTCAAATGAGCTCATAAAGAGTTTGATATCAGTGATAGGTGAAAATTCGTTTTACGTAGCGGCTATCAAGCGTGGTAGTATAAACGAGACTAAAATACAAGTCAATCATGAGAATGACTTTCGCAAAGTAATAAACAACTTTGAAGCACTAAAAAAAAACTTTTATACATACCAACTGAAAAGCAGTAAAGGTCTTCAGGTAGTGATTAAGGGTATTGACTCATGTGTGGACCCAGAAGAGGTCAAAACATTCCTAGAAGAAAAAGGCTTCAAGGTAAAACACGTAGTAAACATTAAAAATAGAGAAAAAATTCCCCAACCACTTTTTCGAGTAGAGTTTGAACCCGGCGACGTTAAGCTTAAAAAAAAATGAAACGCATCCCATCTATGATTTAAAATACATTCTGTACAGAAAGGTAACTATAGAGGAGCCGCACAAAAGAGGTGGTCCCGTTCAATGTTTGAACTGCCAAGAATTTGGCCATACTAAGGCATACTGCTATTTACCCCCTGTTTGTGTAGTATGTGGTGAGCTACACGGTACAGTTCTTTGCGATAAGTCTAAAACCGACCCCAACGTAAAAAAATGCAGCAACTGTGGTGGTAATCACACTGCCAATTATAGAGGATGCCCTGTATATACTATCGTCAAGCAGTCGGTTGGACCGAAAACTAATCCCCCTCAAATGCAGGTAACGAATCAAGTAAACAGTAATGATCTTCAGGCTCCGCAGCCTAGTAGTAACAGAACCTCTTATGCTAACGTTTTAAAATCAAACAATGTACCAATGCAAGGCGCTTCGTCAAGTAATGACGAAACTCCAGTTTCTAATCTAAGTCGTCTAGAAAAAACCATGGAAACATTAGTGCAAATAGTAAATAATTTTACAAACACAATGGGTAATATGATGCAGGAAATTCTTAGAATGCAATCGATGTTATTGCAAGCTATTCTCAACAAGCCATGAACTGTTTAAAAATTTGTTTTTGGAACGCAAACGGCATCCGCCAACATAAAAATGAATTAGAATACTTTCTTAAAAATAAACAAATTGATGTCATGATGGTTTCTGAAACTCATTTGACCTCAAAAAATACGTTTAAAATTAATGGTTATACTCTATATGATACCAAGGACCCTCGAGATAGAGCTTGTGGAGGTTCTGCTATATTAATAAAAAACCGAATTAAACACTACCCAATGTGTGATCATCGTGAAGATTATCTCCAAGCTACGAACATTTGTGTCGAAGAGCTAAATCGAAGCATAATTATTTCATCTCTATATTCACCACCTAGATTTGCAATATCAGAAAGCCAATATTACAAATATTATAAGTCACTGGGGCCCTGTTTCCTGGCTGCTGGCGATTACAACGCAAAACATACCTTCTGGGGGTCACGACTTATAACACCAAAGGGTCGTGTTTTGTTTAATACAATCTCTAAAATGAATTTAAATGTTGTCGCGAGCGGCCAACCAACATATTGGCCTGCTGATCCGCAAAAAATTCCAGATGTCATCGATTTTGGCGTGGTTAAAAACATCCCCACAGAAACGATTTACGTTGAAGCTTCCATAGAATTATCCTCTGATCACACACCTACAATTGTTACTATAAAAAACACCAATAGAATTGAATCTCCCTCTGGTCACATAGCGACGTCAGCTACACATATAAATTGGATAAAATATAAACAATATCTCAGTACCCATTGCACAGAAAATATTCCGCTTAGCACACCGGAGTATATAGATCGCTCTATTGTCAATTTTGACAGTTTTCTAAAACTAGCTGTTCAACATTCCAGCATTGCCCCCAAAAAAACCAAATATAATAAAATATATTCCTCAGATGTCGAGCGTCTCTTGTCTGAAAAAAGGAGAGCTCGTAGAGAGTGGCAATTGCACAGATCCCCTCAACTTAAGAACTTACTAAAAGACTGTACAAAAAGGCTGAGAAAGTTACTGCAGACTCAGAAAACGGCTTCTCTGGAAAAATATCTTAAGGAACTTGATGCAACTCCACAATCAGACTACTCATTATGGCGTGCAGCTAGAAACCTCAAAAGGCCAGTTGTCGCTAATCCGCCATTAAGAAACTTGAATGGAAGTTGGGCAAGAAATGATGTTGAAAAAGGAAATCTGTTTGTTAATCATTTAAAACACGTATTTACCCCTAACATATCTCACGATATGGCGGTCGAGTTACCACCCGTTGCTGCTAGAGCAGCTGTTCCCCTAAGATTTGAGATAAGAGAAATCGAAAAGGCTATTTGTGATTTAAACCCCAAGAAGGCTCCTGGTTTTGATAAGATCAGCAACAAAATGCTTTTGGAGCTACCCAGCATAGCAAGGAGAATTATTCTTTTAATTTTTAATGCTATTTTACGCCTGGAATACTATCCTCAAAAGTGGAAGGTTTCCTTAGTCATCATGATACCTAAACCAGGAAAGGATCACACAAAAGTTGAGTCATATAGGCCTATAAGTTTACTTTCAAATATATCAAAGCTGTTTGAGAAGCTGTTAGCGTCAAAATTAACCCCAATTCTAAATGAAAACAGATGTATTCCTAACCACCAATTCGGCTTTAGAAGAGAACACAGCACAATTGAGCAAACCCATCGTATAGTAAACGCAATAAGAAAAGCCTTTGAAGAAAGAAAATATTGTTCCGCTCTCTTCATCGATGTTTCTCAAGCTTTTGACAAAGTCTGGCATGAAGGCTAATTACATAAATTGAAGCTAAACTTACCAGTAAACACACACAAGCTGTTAGAAAGCTACTTAGTCGGTCGAAAGTTTATTATTAAAGAAGGTGATTATTTAAGCTCTCCTCAACCAATTGAAGCTGGAGTCCCTCAGGGAAGCTCCTAGGCCCACTTTTATACTTAATATACATATACTTCGGATATGCCAATAAACAACTACACCCAAACTTCAACATTTGCTGATGACACAGCTTTTCTAAGCGTGCACGAAAACAGTCAAGAAGCATCTCGATACCTACAGGATCATATATTTCAACTCGAACTGTGGCTGAAGCAATGGAGGATAAAGGTCAATGAGCAAAAATGCGTACATGTAACATTTACCTTGCGTCGGGAAACATGCCCCCCTATTAAAATCAATAATCATTTAGTGCCTCAAAATTCGCATGTAAAATACCTCGGTATTCATCTAGATCGCCGTTTAACGTGGAAAAGCCATATAGAGGCAAAATTATCTCAAATGAAACTAAAAGCCATCCAAATTCATTGGCTTATTGGAAGAAACTCTGTCCTAAGTCTCGACTGCAAACTTTTACTATACAACTCCATCTTAAAGCCAATCTGGTGCTACGGTATTCAACTATGGGGCACTGCCTCGGCCTCTAATATCGAAAAAATTCAAAGGCGCCAAAATAAACTTCTTCGAATAATCACAGCTGCCCCTTGGTATGTTAAAAACTCAAATATTGACAAGGATCTCAATGTTCCTTTAGTAAAAACTATGATTACAAAATATGCAGTAAAATATTTAAAAAGGCTTGAACAACACCCAAATCCACTAGCTCGAAATATTTTAAACCATGGCGGCCACACTCGCTTAAGAAGAAGAGACACTGCAGCACTTACCCAATTAGATGAGCGATAAACACCTATATAAGTGGACAGAACCCGTGATGAAGAAAATTTTTGTCTGGCACTGGCAGGACGTAAAATAACGTATTAGGTTAAGATTTGATTAATTATTGTTAGTTCATATTTAAAATATGAAGATTCAATAAAAAATAATGAGAAAAAAAAAAAAAAAAAAAATATAAAAATCAAACTAATATAAATAAATGTCAGTGTATTTATCGAATATGAAAAATTGGGAATTTAGCACGTCTTATTTATTATTTATTTATTAATAATAAATTTTGTATTTCGAAAAATAACTTTAAACTTATTTTATTTTTACATTTTTCAGTCGCCAACCGAAAAATATAGTTATTGTCCCAAAAGAGTTGCTTTAAACATTAAGATAGGAAAATTTACTCTACAAAAGAGGCCTGACACCTACAGCCGATGTTGGGACTTATTCTCGCTTATACAAGATCAAAATGGTGTAGAACTTCAAGGATTCGTTCAATGTCGTGCATGCAAAAAAGTGCTTCTCTTTAACCACTACCAACGTTCGAATTTGGTTAAACACCTTTGTTATATCGACAAGTTTGTACGAAAACGTGAGAATCTGTTAATCGGAAATATCGAAAGAGGTAATAAAAATCTAACAAAATTATTAACAAAGTGGTTAATAAATGATCGCAGGTCGTCTAGTGTGCTAGAGGATACGGGTTTATTGGCCGTATTTAAAGAATTAATATCGTATGGAGCAAAATTCGGTACTTATATTGACTACGATCAGATACTTCCGAGTCCAACGACCATCGCGTTTAATGTGACAGAAATCTATGAAGAGTGTTTAAAAAGAGTGAAAGCGGAAATAGCGGAGATAAAAAACAATGGTTTTGCCTTAACGATCGATACTAGAACCGATGCGTTCTCACAAAAAACTTTTTTAGCTGTAACCATGAATTACTTGAAAAAAGGACAATTCAACACTTGTTTGCTGGGATTAAAATTAATGGATGGCGATAAGAATACAAGTAAGTCATAATTCTTAAGCTTTTGTTTAACGGAATTAAAAGGCCCAGCCTATTTAATATAGCAGATTTTTTTTTTGATTATACCTTATTATGCAAAAGATATCAACATACATACCGTCGCACAGTGGGAAATTTTACGAGAAGGCGGTCAAAATTCCATAACTTTTGACTGGATCGGTATTTTTTTATGCGATTTTTTTTGCTCGATAGGTGCGATGTTAGGCTTTAATTTGCGCTATAAAACGTAAAATTCGACTGATAGGAGCAAAAGTTATGGGGAGTTCAAAATGCATTTTCATTTTTTTGTTGAATTTCGGTGTAAAAGTTGAATATTTCAAATATGATTTTTTTATAATTTATGATTATTTCTCTTGTATTTTACAACTGATACTTATTTTTTATTGTATAACTTAGATCCTGTCAGAAAATGCCAATATTTGGCCCCTGTAAATTTTTTAGTCCCAATATTCACAGGGGCCAAAGGTTGGCGTTTTTAGGAAAGACGAGTTGTTATAAGGATAAAACTGAAAAGGAATATTTTAAAAAATTCCCAAATAGCATTATTGGCTATCGATAACATTTTAGGTAATTCAACTTTTATTTTTGGTTAGAGATGTATGTGTATTTTATTTTTATACATTAATACAAATATATACTTAAAACAAAAACAAATTATAATCTATAAACAATTTTAAATTAAACAATATTAGTAAAAATTTCTTCTAAATAGCTTTGGGTTTCATTTTCGAGAAGTTGTTTAGCTTCTTCCTCTAATTCGATTGAGGTTGATTTCCATTTTTGTCGAATACTGGACATATATGGATCTGATGTGCACAACAAAATAGTAATAAGATCTTCATTAGTACAACATCTGGACATTTTTCTTGTGTTATGCTCGCGGAAGAATCTGTAGTCTTTGTTCCTTTTTTCTTGCGCTTCTTCAGATAGATCTCCAATTGGTAGCATATTGTGTTGAACTATTTGTTCCCCATGATATAAAATTTTATGAACTGTGGTTGGCATATGTCTCCAAGAGTATTTTTTGTTATAAAGAATTGCTGTTTCATTTGCATACTGCCCAAATTTTTTTGCATTTATCTTTCTGCTACATGATATAACTTGTAAAATGATCTGGAATCGTCTTATTAATTCAAAATGTACTCCTGTGATAGATGCTGCAGTTTCTGGATCGGAAAAGAATCTCCTTGCAGTGTTTCCATCATTTGAATTTCCTTCTCCTTGTTTTGGCTGATCAATTATAAGGCCTAGGTGAAGGTATTTTTCTTGAATTTGTTTTTTTGTTTGTTTCCTTTTTTCCACATTTTCTTTGTTTTTTCTCACTGTTTCGCCTAACGGGCCAAATTCCAAATCATAACCCAATTTAAGAATATGCTCCATAAAACGAATTCTGGTATGAAGAGGGGACATTCCAAATTCGTATGCTTCATTGAAACTATTGTCTTGTGATGGGGGTTGGCTTAATTGACTTGATGTCTTTTGGCATATGGTACAGCTTGACGAAGACTTTGTTTCGGTTAATGCTTGAGCAACTTTTCCATCGATCATTGTAAGGAACATTTGAAAATTAATTTCAATGCATTGGTCATCAAATTTAAATATTGCCGGTTGAAGTTCTTTAATTTGATCTTTTATTTTTCGAACTTCTTCAGTTATGACATCTTTAGTTTCCTTTTTGTAAACAAACTTTATTGGTCTGCAATACTTTGTTGAAGAGGGAATTTCATTTTTCCATACATCCATTTCTGTAACTCTACTGGTTGACGGCTCTAAGCCAATATAAGTTTTTCTTAAACGTAATGGAACTAAAGATACCATGAATAAGTTGGCATCAGATGAGTTTTCTGAATTACATTGCTTGTATTGTTTAAACAATAATGAAGGTAAAATTATGAATGCATGCACTTTTATACTCTTGATAGAAGTTTTTTTAAATGATCTTTTGTTACTACTTCTTTAAAACATAAAAACCCTTTTTTAAATACAAATTTAATCTTTTATTAGCATTTCTTTGAAACATAAAAAACCCCTGTTTTCACACTTTTTAAAAGGATAACATACCGGCAATAAATTAACAGGTAACATGTAGGTAATTTTCACGTAAAATATAACTGCGTGCTAGTTTTTTGACCATTTACCTGTTCTTCCATTTTTTTTAAATTAATTTGCAATTTTCAGGTAATTAAACTATGTAGTTTATGTTGTGGCTATTTACTTATGTTTAACCTTTTAACTTACTCAGAAATCTAACGTGGTAGTCTATTTATGTCGCCTATTCGTTTTGCAGCATCCGTTCACCCACAATAAGTTCATAACAATGGCAATACCTTTACCTTCTCCAAATTAATTGATAACCTGACGTGCTAGATAATTTATGTGGCCTGAACTGCTTTATTTGTCGAAAATTCTTTAAGATTCACCTTCTTTAATTTCAGTAATTTTTCCTTGCAGGACTTATTTTTTGAACCGAATATCTTACCTTGGGTCACAGAAATTGCTGTAGTTCGCAAGGTCGTATCCAGACGTGCGTACAATGGGGTATAGAAATGTAGGTTAGATTCTGGACTACAAGAGAGTATAGGTTTTTTTTTGACGCATTTTGACGCTCAGGACTTATGCTCTATAAAGTAGGAAATTTCCGGGAAATTTTGACATAAAAAAAAAAAAAAAAATTAAAAAGTTCTAGAGGTCGCAGAGTTTAATGCTTTAAACCACGTATAGCTAATAAAATAAACTAATACACAAAACTTATTCTGTCAAAAAATCTTAAAAAACAAAAAAGTTATGAGCATTTCAACTTCAAAAATTGACTCAGAAATTCAAAACTATAACCAAATATTGAGAAAGTCCATTTCGGACCACCCTGTTCTCAATGAAATAGTTGAAATAGGGTTTTAATTTTTTGGCTCCCGAGGTTCACTAGTATTTACTTTCACATGAATAAAAAAATTTTAAAATCGGAGAACAAAAAAAAAAATAATTTTGGCCGCCTTCTCAAAATATGAACCAGTGTGCGTCGCAAGAATTAAAGAACGGAATCGAAAATACGTTTTTTTTTTTGCATAATTTTTATCAGGTTTTACCGGTTCCATATTTTTGTATGATGAAAAAAAATTCTCTTAGGCTGGGTTTTTGAGATCTCAGTAAAACTAGGCTTAGTTAATCTGAAAACAGATTTGTGCCGCCATTACCAAGTTTGTATACAAAATTTTGACGGAACAGCTAGGTTTTGCTTAAAATATTGGTCTTTAATGAAATAATAACAAAAAAATCACATTTCGCCGGAAAAATCCGAGTTTCAGAGTACGTTAAACTAAGTTTAAACTTAATCCGCAACTTAAAAACTCGGCCTTACGTCGTTACAGCATTTTATAGGTCTGTGGAAGAAAAAGTCGTTTGCTGTAAGCCGCAGAATCACCGGGAATAATAGACTTGAGAGGAAATGTTTACAGCCAATATATAAAGCGAGAAAAAAATAAAATTACATTTTTAAAGGCGACCGTACACGACATGTTGTTTTTGTCATCTGACATGTCAAATTTCCTACTGAAAAATACATACATGTCGTGTGTTACCTTTTTAACTTTGCTTCTGTAAAAGTCAGATGCAAAGTCATCTGACAAAATTTCAATTACCTAGCATTTACACTTGAAAGAAATTTCATGAAAGTCGAAATACACTCACACTTTTTCACTAACACATTTACATTTTTTTTACTTTCAACCCAACTTTCAGCTAGCTTTCAATGAAAATTTCAAGAAAGCGATTTTTTGAACATTTCATGAAAGCATATGACAATAAACTAAGCAGTGTTGCCAATGTAAAACTTTTCACTTGAAATTTCAGGATTGTGTGAATTAGCAGTTACAAACGCAACTTGTTTTGCGCGTAAATATCAAGAATCTAATATATATTTTCAACTAAATAGGATTAAGAACACAATTATTCTAACTGAAATTTATAAATATCATGAAAATAATTTTAAAAAAATATTAATTTGAACGAATGCCTGATGTTCGGCGTGAGTAATTGTTTTGGCAACTCTGATACTTCAAAAAAGCAAAATAATAAAAGAAGAAGAAGAGACATTTTTGTTAGAAGTTTGCCGTTTGACGACATTTTTCAAATGAACTTTCACTTTCCTGTGTAATCGAACAAGAAAATTTCAAGAAAGTCATCTATTTCATTGGAATTTTTATTTTTAATACGTATACAGAAATTTCATGAAAGAACTTCCATGTGTAAAGGCAGTGTTAGAGCGTGCTCCATTTTCTTCTGACAAATCATCTGACATCAGAAATCTATGCCGAGAAGAAACCGGCAGCGGCGTCCAATGTTGACGGAATCATTAGCCGGCTGAAGTTAATATTTGACAATACCGAGATTTGTATGATCATCCCACTATTGAATAGAATCTATGTTAATATATATATAAAAACCGTTTCATTATAATATCCTAAATTGGTTTCTTTGAATTAAAAGAAAAATACATATGTTAAGATGGCTAAACTATATTACGGCGTAAATAAAAATTTTCGTGGCGGCATTTTTATTTTGGGTTTTGCAATAACTATGCGAAAAAACAGAGACAATATCAGACGCAAATTACATGTACGTTTGTGACCGACTATTTTAAACCTTCTGTAACCCTGTGGCCACACGATCAAGTTGTTTTTGATAGTCTTTTACATATAATGCTTGGCAAAATTTACATAAATTGAAAGCTGTGACGTAGGCTGCATTCAATTTGTAAGCAATTTACTTTCAAGATTTCATCAAGAAAACAATTTATAAAGACAAACATGTAAAATCAGCTGTTAAATTGAAAGTAAAATTGCTAAACAAATGGAAAGGTAAAATTGAATGCCATCTCGTGGTCAATTTAAAAAGTGTGAGTGTGTTAGTAAAAAAGTGAGAGTGTATTGCAAATTGAATGGAATTGAAAGGCAAACTTGATCGTGTTGCCACCAAGTAAAACAGCAATTTGACATACATGCACAATTACATGCGACTTGAAAAGTTGACAAGTCAGATGTAAAAAACATGTCGTCTTCATGCACTTTAAGTTGTATAGTTTTTGTGATATGATTTTTTTTCTACTTTCATACAGGTTTTTTGGCTCTGGCGATTATTTTATGTTTTGTCAGTTACAGCGTTCTTTAATTCTTGCAACGATATAATCTCTTCCTTAATGTATTATTTATTTTTTATATTTTAAAGGTCAGCAAATCTATGAGGCAGTTGATGGAATTCTTAAGAACTTTGACTGCGAACTATCTGAAAAATACATAATTATAACAAGTAGTGACGAAAATATAATGGACACTTTTCAAAATATTCCAAATTTACTGTGCATAAGCCTTTTGCTGAACAATGCTCTGCAAAAATCCTTGGAAGAAGTTCCCGAAATCATCGAACTCGCTAGAGCTTGTGTAAATTTAGAAAACTTTTTAAAGCTTTCAGCAGAAAATTCCAGCTGTACCAATGAATTGCATTGCAATTATCCGCTTCGTTGGAATACAATATATACTACGCTAAAGTCGATAGAAAATAACTGGAATACAATTACCCAAACTCTGGAAAAAGAAAAAAACAATCCAGAATTCGAAATTATTAATATAAACAATATTAAATCTTTTACCAAGACTCTCCAGCCCTTTTTAGAAGCCATAGAAACGTTGGAAGAAGAAAAGGAGGCCACTTTACCTCTAGTTATTCCCTATTTGCATGAATTGAAAAAGTCGTGTGATACAAATGACAGCGAATTTAAAGATTTTGAATTTATTGAGAGCTTAAAAGGGAATTTAGGATTAAACTTGGATACAATTTTATATGAGAATATCACCATTCTTCATAAAATAGCACTTTTTCTATATCCGCCCACAAAAAAACTTTTGCCTTTCAGCAAAAAAGAGAAAAAATATATAGAGGATGAGTGTAAACTCTTGTGCCATGTAGATGAATTAAATTTTAACATTAAAAAGGAAACCGAACCCTCTATTTATGCGTCAAATCGTAGAAAAATATTTTCCGACTTTATAGAGCCTGAAACGAAGCAAAATCCCAACGATTTTTTAACTCAAGAGTTGCAATGTTATAAAAACATACGTGTTAAAAACAGTGAAAACTTTGATTGCGTCAGTTGGTGGGAAATGCACAAGGATGTCTTTCCCATACTTTATAAACTTAGCTGTCGAATATTGGCTACGCCTGCAAGTAGTACAGCGACTCAACATATTTTCTCCTCTGCCGCCACCCTTTTAAGCGGAATGTCATCCGATTCGAAATTAAGCGAGACAGATGCGGAAAAGATTATGTTTGTTAACATTAATGGAGAACATGATGGACTTGATATTATGTGCGTTTCTAATTTACAAAACTAAAAATACTAGTATGGCCACTTTGTATATATGTATCTAATAAATAAAGTTGTTTGTAATACATATGTATGTATTTAAGATTGTGTTCTCTATTAAAATCTTATAAATACCTTAAAAAATCATCATTTCATTTTCAGCATCACATCACGGGTGGACCAAAGCTTTGTCTACGATTCAACTCCAAGCAACACGGTCATTTTTTCATAGTTCTGAATTCTGAAAACATATAGATCTTTTAGTACGCCATCTATCCATCTTGCTTTTGGTCTTCCTCGTGTTCTTGTACCATGCTCATCAGCTATACGGCCATGTTCTGACAATCGCACGATTTGAAATCGCAAAACGCCAGACTTATTTTATGGTTTTCTTAAACTCGTGCGTTTAGTTTGCGATATGCCATGGCTTCTGACAAATATTCTAGTTGAATTGAGCATGTTTTTGCACTTTGAAGTCTCCAAACTTCTTGCTATTGCTAATTACGGAACACCTTTTATGCGATTTCAAGACAGAATCGCCAATGTTAAGCGTTTTGCGATTGTCAGAACATGCCCGATAAGTAGTTTTCTTCTACTGCAGTTAACATGCCCAAGCCGTCCCATCCGTAGCACTTTCATATACCTTACTTTTTGGTCTTGTGACCAGCAAGCTGTTCAATTTGAGGGGGTGCTTTAATACCATGGGAGATAAGGCCATGATGGCTTTATCTCTCATTCAAAAGGGAGATAAAGTCTTTTATTTTTTTTGTTCATTTGAATGGGATATAAAGCCATCATGGCCTTAGCTCACATAAGTAATTTTAGAAAATGGCTTTATCTCTCATTTCAGTTTTGAAGAACTTTTGCATTTTACATTGATTAATAGTTTTCTTATTTTTATAATTAAGAGTCTTCCCGGAGACACAAAAGTTAAGTATTGAAAAGTATTGGAATCTGGCTTCGCATACTAAAGTTTTTCTGCGTGGCGGCCTGCGGCCGCGCTTAAGGGTTTTCTCCTCCAGTAGGACACGACAGGTGGCTTCGCTGAATAAAGTTTTCCTGCGTGCGTCACAAGAATAAAAAAATGACTTTTCCCGGAAACACTAAAGTAAAGTAACAATATTCTGGAAAAATATGACTTTATCTCACATTTGTGAAAAAAAATATGGCTATATCTCTCATTTCGCAAAATTTTAAATATGACCTTACCTCTCAATGATTGGGCAATAAGGCCATTATGGCTTTATCTCCCATTCAATTGAGCAATAAAGCCATCATGGCCTTATCTCCCATGGTTTTAAAGCACCCCCCCTTCAATTTTATCGTTTCATCTTATTTTGTATGTTCCATCATTAATTTTTATAGGTCTGAAGATTTTTCTATAGTTTTCCGATCAAAGCATTGCAATTGCCTGCAGTCATTTATTTTGAGACTCCATATCTCACAGACGTACACATGTTAACAGTGGCCTCAAAATTGTAGGATATATTCTTAATTCTGTGGTTTCCGTAAGTAACCGCGTATGTCTTAGAATCATGTAATCGCCACGGCTGGCGCTTTGAAGGCGCAATCTGTAACACCAATTTTCAACAAATTTTCGTAGCATTTGCGGCTGTATTTCGGGGAGAACTCTTTGTATGTTGATTTCCAGATTTTCAATTGTTTGTGGTTTATCGACGTAGACTAATGACTTAACATAACCCCAAAGAAAATAATCCAATAGGGTTAAATCACACGATCTTGGTGGCCAATTAATTTGACCATTACGTGCAGTTTCTTTGAGTAAATTAACTGTAGCGCCCGCTGTGGGGCATATGGTTCCGTCCCGTTGGAACCACATATCAGCAAGATTAATGCCACGTAATTAAGGTACGAAAAAATTTCGAATCATGTTCCTATACCGTTTACCATTGACAGTAACATTCTGACCATCATCGTTTTTGAAGACAAATGGGCCATTGACTCCGCCAGCCCATAAAGCGCACCAAACAGTAATTTTCTGTGGATGTAATGGTGTTTCGACAAAAGCTTGTGGATTCTCCTCACCTCAAATGCGACAATTCTGCTTATTTACGTACCCATTAAACCAGAAATGGGCTTCATCGGATAATAAAGTTTTGAATGGAAATTCAAAATCAATATTAATTTGTGCTTCAGCACATTCGACGAATTGGCGGCGCATACGATGAACGTTTGGCTTAAATTCCTGCACAAGTTGATTCTTGAAAGCTTTTGAGCCAAAATCCTTTCGTTAAATCTTTCATAAAGTGGAAGGACACAACCCCAGTTGCTGCAAACGGCGACGAATTGAATGGAACTTCAAAATCAATATTAATTTGTGCTTCGCCCATTCGACGAATTGGCGGCGAATACGATGAACGTTTGGCTTAAATTCCTGCACAAGTTGAATCTTGAAGCTTTTAAGCCAAAATCCTTTCGTTAAATCTTTCATAAAGTGGAAGGACACAACCCCAGTTGCTGCAAACGGCGACGAATTTATGGATTAGGATCCTCTTCAATGCTTTCCTGTACAGAGGCTACAGCTTCTTCAGTGCTTTTCAGAAACCCCACTGATAATCTCCTATTCCGCAACTACGCTCAGTCGTTCATAAAGTACGTTTGTAAATATTTCGTACGCCACTTTTAATAAACAGATTCCCTGGTTATTCTTGTAGTTTGTTTTATCTCCTTTTTTGCACTGGGAAAATCAAACTACTCAACCATTCTGTTGGGATAACCTCAGTCTCCCATATTTATCAAACCGAACAATTGGCGATATAGAGTTTTTCCTCCAAATTTAATCAGCTTCGCTGAAATGGAATCATTTCCGCTAGCTTTACTAGTTTTAAGTTTTCTAATTGCATCTTTTATTTCCATAAATGTAGGCGTTGTCATAAAATTTTCTGCAGTGTGCACTTGAAGTCAGAGATCGGCTTCCATGTTTGGGTCGTGCCACCTTTTATATACAATCATCTTCCTGCAATATCACATTACCATTTTCTGAAAGACGAATGTTGTTTTTGGTTGTAAAGGGGTTGTGCACGTTTTAAAATTGGGGTAGAATTTTACTGCATTTTCATGGGCATAAGCTTTCATATTCTCACACTCAAAAGATAAATCAATCCATCCGTACTCAAATCCATTTGGAGTGGTATTAATAGTACGGTGAGTACGGATTTCCTTGAACCAAGTACAGACAGATTTTTTCAAGTACGGATTTTCAATCGCGAAAAACTTAACTTATTCATATTCAATCCCGAATTCGTACTTGAAATAATACGAAAATGTGATTGATTTAAGTAAAACTAAGATTGAATCAATCTCAAAATGCGCTTGATTTAAGAATTATAAAGTTATACATAATTATAATCCCGAATTCGTGCTTGGAAAAAACCAAAATAGAAATCAGAAATTTAAAAACTTAATGTACATATTTAACTGAAAGTATAAACTAAATGAGAAGCAAATGTTCTCAATTTTACTTTTTTAACATGAAAAAAATGTGTCTTCATCCTGTTCTGTTGTTTTTGTCATTTCTACACACAACAAGCAAATTGTTTTTTAACTACTTGTGTGGTGTTGCTGTAGTGTCTGCAACAAACACTGAAGAGTTAAATGAGATTAAAACGCTCTCTCAGAGTGGCACTAACAACGAAAAGTCAAATCTTTTTTTTTACTTGATTTGAGAATTTTGTATTTATTTTAAGAAATTCCGGGACTGATTTTCGAAAGTACATAATCCCAATTAGGATTGTTTTAAGTCCGTTTTGCGTATGACTGCACTTAAAGTAAGTATAAAAAACTTATTTTATCCTGAGTGTTTTTCTTTCTGTGCAGAAATAGCGAAAGCACATCTGAATTAGTGGTAGTTAATGTGTAGAACGGCCCAATTATGAATAAAAATTTCCCGGAAGTTTTTCCCATTTTCTATTTTGACAATTGAATTAACATAGGAAAATTGAGAGAAGGGAGAAAACTCCTGGGAAATTTTTATTCATAATTGGGCTGGTAGTATGTATCATTAAAATTGTGCAAAATCTTAATATTAATGGAGGGTTAGAAAATAAGGTTTGAAGATCTATTCAGCCTTATCACGCGTATATCCAAGGAATTTCTTCTGCATGGAAAATACCTTTTTTCAAGAAAAAAATCCTCCAATTATAAATTCCGCAGAAGCAAAGAAATGAATAATTCGCATGACCGAAATTGTTTTGCTTACTGACATTGATTTTTAAGTAGCTTTGGGCTACCACGCCTGAACTTTTGATTTTTAAGGAGAGAGAAGAAGAAAGGTGGTTCATATAAACAAAACAAAAGCCCCTAAGATTCACGAATGTTTTTATAAGAAATTTATGCACTTTATAAGAACTGGCAACCCCGCAATTAAGCAGCAACTATCTTAAGTTTTCCAGCTTGAAATTTCTAGCTATTGCGAATGCAATTTGCATGACGTAATATGTCTGAGTTATATTAGAATCGGTCCATACGGGAGTAAAAAGGAACGTCAGATTTGTTTTAAGTGTTCTGAAATTCGTGCGTTTTGCTTGCGATCTGCCAAATTTTCTTAAAAATACTCTAGTTCCCTTGAGTATACTTTTACAATTTTAAGTCGCTAAACTTCTTGCGATTAGGTAAAATAAGATGAATAAGCCAATTTTTGGAAACATAAATCTTTATGCGAACTTTTATTTTTGTTTAGAAAAAGCAGATTGCGGTATAAGACGCTATGTTAGACATATGAGGATCTATGGAGCTACTACTTAAAAAACGGTTGTAGGGTTAAATTTTATGTAAAAATTACTTATGCCGAATTCAGATATCAACATCTTTATGAGATTTGTTTGTGTTTAAGTGATTTTCGTAAGGGCGTCCCTAAGGAACCATAAAAATTTCGCCATGATTTTAGGGCTGTCATAAAAGCTTTTGCATAAATTTTTTTTTAATTTTAAATCCATAACAACCACAATGTTCTTCTTCAGTTTTTCGCATTAGAAAGTTATTTTCGAAAGAAAAACTTAAGTCATCTATAATCATGCTGTTTTTGATAAACGATTTCTTTTGAAAGGTTATTCCCTTCAGTTTCTTACCTTTTTATCACTTTAGAAATGTTGTTGATAAAATCGTTTAATCTAAATCATTCAAGTAGACAACCGAATATTTTTTTATCTATCTGCCAGGTAATCATAAAATATTTAGTTAAATTACCTCCTCGTGTTGTATGATTTCGAATCCGCAGATTTTCCATCGTTTCAATGGAAACTACTTTACTTATTCAGCTTTATCGGGTTTTTATGTTTGTTTGTTTACGCAATTAATTTATTGGCATGAACCTGGAATGTTTTTTGTTACATTTTTGTCACATAAGAAATATTTTTTTGTCTTCTTTTAGTCAGTGCTCACATAAATCATAAATGTTGACAATGGCGAATTGATGCCGGATTTACTTAGACATTTGAGAAATGGAAGGAGAATTGAATTACTTTTAAGACTTTGTGCGAGATAATTGCGCGGGGGGATGGTATTTAAGCAAAATGTTAAAATATAATGCGATTAGAAGAACATAGCGAAAAATAGTGCTAACATGGAACTTTGCAGATATCTGTATATCCTAATATTAATATCTATATCCATACAAACATACATACACATACAAAAATAACAAAATTGACACCAGAATGTACTAATAAAGTGACCTCACAAGCACAGCTGTTTGCAGTGATTTTCTTCGTGTGTGACGTTTGTCGTCATTTTTTTGTTTATTTACTTTTTTTTATAAGGCGTTTTGACATTTGCCGTCTCAATTCTAGCAACAAAATGCCTGTTGTTTTTTTTATTGTTTCATTGTTGTAGTACTGAGGTCACTTTGTTAATACATTTTGATTGACACTATCCGTTGTCAAAAGTGAGCCAACTACGTTTCTTAACAAAAATTTTAGTGTCAAAACAGGCTAAAAATTAGTTCATTTTGTTAACACTTTTTTTAAGGGCATTAAAGGTAGATTGACATCGGTCAACGCTGGGTTTGAATAGCAAGTATTACAAATTTGCTAAATCAGTTACGATTCTAATTAACTGATTAACAAACAAATAAAAGTTAATAAAACACGATCACTGTAACTTAACGAAATTATCTTATTAAGAACTAAACTGTATATAGTTGACAGTGAAACACAAAATTAAACATACACCTATTAATAAGTTTAATTAAGAAAACATATCAATAAAAAAACAAGTTAGAAAGTATAGTCGGCCAAGCTCGACCATTAGATAACCTACATCACAGTCAAGGGTGTCATAGAATCCAAGTCGGTTTTGCTCATTGTCGGTTTTGCAAACCAATATTAGTTCCATTTGTTGTCATGAAAACAAGTCGGATTTGTTATTTTCGAATACAATTAAAGCCGATATTCGAATCAGTTGTTTAATATTTTTGCTTATGTGTTTACAGATTTAAATGCAATTTTTGTGTGAGACTTTTGTAAATTATGACTTTTCGCTAAAATATTGTTTAAACCTGTGTTTTTAATTAAAGGAAAATTAAAGAAAAGAAAATAAGAAGTGGTAATACAGTAAACATATGAAATAAATGCCATCGTTGTATTACTTGCATTGCATTTGTTTTTTACATTTGTGTAATTTTATTGTCTTGTAAAAATATGTAAATACATATAAGGTGGATTTATTAAAAATATAATCAAATTTGTTAATTTACGTTATAAATAAATAGAATGACCACTGCTGTTGTTGCATATGTGCTTTTTGCAGAAAAAGTGAGAAGAAGACTTGCGAATTTGCAGCAGCCCGCTGCCGGAGACTGCCGAAAACATGCAAAAAACACTATTTTACCAATTTATCAATTTTATTTACTTCTTTCTGTGGAAAAAAATTTAACCGATAACATTGGTTTATGTGACAGCTAAAACCGACACTAATTTTAGTTCGAACAAAAACACGACAACATTGGATTTCATGACACCAACGTATTTTTGTTGTCGGTTTCAAATCCAATACCGATAAGATTGGTTTCTATGACACCCCTGAGTATTGAGAAAAATTATCAATTTTTCCTTGATTTTTAATCTCCGTCGTTGCTTACTTTCGTTGCTAACTTGGCGAAAGTGTCAGTCTGGATTCACACAATGAAAGTTTTCTTTCAAAAGGTCCCTGAGTTAATTAGTGATAGGAGAGAGAGAGGAATAGCATATTCTCCTCCTCTCTTACCAATAAACTCAGACTTTCGACGCAAGCACGGGTACTTTAAAAAATATACTAGCTGTTTGGTCCCGGCGCTGCTCGGGATTTAAAAAAAAAAAAAAAAAAAGTTAAATACTGGAGAATTTTTTTAATAAATTGACCCCAGCTGAATCTACCGGGTCAAAATTTTTTCAGAAAACTTATTTTTGTTAACTAAATATATATTTTGTGAATTTTAGCCAAATCGTATCATAAATTAAAAACAATTTTATATCACGACAACAGCGCCACCTACCGCGATGAAACTTTTTAAACTTAAACTAGCTCGCGACTAAAATAATTTATTGTCCAAGTTTGGTGTAAATCGGTCTAGCGGTTCTTGAGTTTTCAGGAGCACATACACATCACAAACGTTCTTATATATATAGATCAGGGTTTAAAAACTGCAGTCGAAACCAAAAACTGTGGAACAAAAAACGAAAATTTGTGTACAACTTTTCGATTTTTGAGTTGGTTTGACAGCGACTGTTTACATTTAGCATTGGGTCTTCACCTAACAATTTTTTGTCATAATAAACGTCAAATATAAAATATAAAAAAACGCTGACAAAAATATTAAAGTTTTTTTTATGTAGACTTTGACGTTTGGTATGTCAAAAAAATTGTCAGGTGAAGACCCCATGTAATGAATCAGAAGTAAAAGCACCAGACAAATGAAGAAGTGAAATAAATTACAGTTTTCTACTTTGACTGCAGTTTTTTAAACGCTAATATGGATAATAAAATACATATTTGTACAAAATGTTAACCCTAGTCGTATCATGTTGGTCCTATGCAATCCATATTCATCTATATTTCAAATCGTAATTGTACAATTTGGCCATTTTTTTATAAAACCAAACGGTTTTTATTGCCAAATATATTTATAATCGCATATAACATTATTAATATGTATGTACCAAATTTTTGTTTCATCCTTTCACAGTTACTCTGTACTATACCCACTTACGTCTTTCACAACTCAGCTAAGCATACATTTCATTGTATTGCTTCAATTGTAAGGCAAAGGAAATAAACTTTGTTAAACTCTTTTTCTACATTTTCATTTCATTTTCTGCTCTTTTATTACGAAAAGATAGACAAAAGTATCAACTACATAAAAGACTTTTGACATGATTAAAAATGTCAGAAAATAACAAAACTTAAGAAACAGGCGCAAACTGGGATCAAAAATTGGACATGTCGCACAGTAAATACAAATATAATGAAAAAAGTTTGCATGATTTATTTTTGTCTTTTGGGTCAACATTTATTTTCTGTACTAAAAATTTTGTTTGGCCCCATTACACATAAAAAACATGTTATAGAATAAGTTTTAATTATAAGGAAGTTAAAGGATTCACTTAATCGTCATTTATTCATGCAGTCTTTTACTTTCTTCGAAAAGCGACATGTTGGAAAAATTAATTAAAACGGATTGAAGAAAACTGTTGTGAGAACGTACATTAGTAATTGGCCAAATAAACCAGACAAACAAACGTTTTTACTAACATTTTAAAAACGTATGGAAAATATTAGAGTGAATATGAAACAATTTTAATATTCACACAAACATCTTGTTGTTGTTGTTGTCAAACTGCTTGTGTTGTTTATTTGGCCATAAGTGGTGTCAAACGTTTGCATCTGCCCCAATAGATTTGTGCTGCTTGCTACCAACATTTGTGGAAATCATTTCAGATAAAAAGTGTGTGCAATTTAACCGCCATGAATCTATTAAGCAGGAGGTCAACCCCATGCGCTCTAAGCTTCCATCCAACGCGTGAGAAGTTGCATGCAAAAAGCTTAGGATGCCTTGGCGCATAGAAGGCTAAAATAAGGCTTTCTATTTTTGTAAGAGTTACGAGCAACGTTTGAAAAAATCTGCTGATTTTGACAAATACATAAAATTTTGTTTTTACTTTCCATTCGTAAAACTGCTGTGGGCAGAGAAGCAGCTTTTAAAGACAAACAAAGTCGGCCTGGGGGCTAATGCTGGTAGTAGTGATCGAATCCTTTTTCGACTCAAAAGCAGTTTAAGATCTTGTTCTTTCAGTCAATACAGAATGAATCAAAATTATTTTTTCAGTGTTGTGAAAACTCAAAAAAATGCTTTACAACACTGTAAAAAAGTTTCGATTCGTTTAACATCGACTGAAAAAATAAGAAATAAAAGCTGCGTTCGAGAAAACAAAAGTTTTTACTATTTAGTATTGTGGTTATTTTGTTGAACTATTTATGGTTTTTAATCCAAATTTTTAATATTTTTAATTAGGCTTAAGTATATTAAATTAAATTTTCCTTAAATTATTTTTATGAAGAAAGGAATTTTTCAACATGAAAATTAATTAAAATTGTTATTGATAATCTTTCATTCTTGACCGTGGCCGGGATTCGAACCGCGGCCGGCAGGTTACCATGACATGTTTCGATCGCAAATACTCGATCTTCTCAAATGGATTTGCCGTTTTACACTCGCAGCCATCGACGACTGCTGACGTCAATAGTCAAACATCAATCCTTAAACCAAATTGTATTTTAACCTTTGGTAGATCGAAGTTTGCTTTTTTTGAATGATTATCCATTTTAATTGATTTTAAATGTTTTTCCTTACTTACCAAAAGTACTTACCAAAAGTAACGAAGAACATGTAAAATCAATTAAAATGGATAATCATTCCAAAAAGGAAAACTGCCGGCCGCGGTGAGGGGGTGCTTTAATACCATGGGAGATAAGGCCATGATGGCTTTATCTCTCATTCAAAAGGGAGATAAAGTCTTGTATTTTTTTTGTTCATTTGAATGGGAGATAAAGCCATCATGGCCTTAGCTCACATAAGTAATTTTAGAAAATGGCTTTATCTCTCATTTCAGTTTTTAAGAACTTTTGCATTTTACATTGATTAATAGTTTTCTTATTTTTTAATTAAAAGGTAATGATTTTCCCTTTTACTAAAGTTAAGTATTGAAATCTGGCTTCGCATACTAAAGTTTTTCTGCGTGGCGGCCTGCGGCCGCGCTTAAAGGTTTTCTCCTCCAGTAGGACACGGCAGGTGGCTTCGCTGAATAAAGTTTTCCTGCGTGCGTCACAAGAATAAAAAAATTACTTTTCCCGGAAACACTTAAGTAAAGTAACAATATTCTGGAAAAATATGACTATCTCACATTTGCGAAAAAAAAATATGGCCATATCTCTCCTTACGTAAAATTTTTAATATGACCTTACCTCTCAATGATTGGGCAATAAGGCCATTATGGCTTTATCTCCCATTCAATTGAGCAATAAAGCCATTATGGCCTTATCTCCCATGGTATTAAAGCACCCCCCCGCCGCGGTTCGAATCCCGGCCACGGTCAAGAATGAAAGATTATCAATAACAATTTTAATTACTTTTCATGTTGTAAAATTTCATTCTTCATAAAAATAATTTAATGAAAATTAAATTTAATGAACTTAAGGTTTTTACTATTTTTTACTGAACTTTACTACATTTTACGAAATTGCGTTTGAGTACACAAAATGCAGTAAATGAGAACAGAAATTGAGAGAGAAAAGTGACAGTTCTTGTCTGAGTATTTACAAATTTTTACTGCAGAAATTTTTGCAGGAAAATTTTTTTAGTAAAACAAAAAAACATATGTTTTAAAAGGTAAACAAACAGAAGTAACAAAGAAAATGCTTACAACTTGTGAAAAAATTGTTTAATAAACGAAAAGTTGAAATAAAAATTAAACAAAAACACAATGTGAATAAATACTAATTAATTTAACTTGTTTGTGAATCATTTACTTGGATAAATACTAGAGTGTTTTTTCCCGGAGTTTTTCGATTCCCGGGAAAGCGGGAAATTCTTTTAAATTTCCCGGGATTCCGGGATCCCGCTCCATACAAGTAATACAATGTAAATTTGTTTTTAATTAATGAAAAAAACTTTTATAAACAAACGTAAGGGAACTTGTTTACAAAGTAAGTTATATAAGTGCTTAAATACTAAAAAAAATAATTGAAGATTGAAAGCGGAACTTGAATTATTATTTCCTTACGCTTTTATATGTAAATTCTATTTATTATGCTCTAGATACAAGATAAAAAGATAACATAAACATAACAATTTAATTCATAAAACAATAATAAAAACAAACAAAAATGGAGGTACTCAAGATATGAGATCAAAAAGTTAATTCATAAAATATTTTAATATACATATATATAAACATTTTTTTACGGCTTAAAACTCAAAGCGATTAGTGCGTCGTCAGAGTATATTTCTGATTTTATTTACTGATTACCATGTGTCCGAAAAATTTCGTTCACTTTTTTACCGAGGTTGGACAAATAGTTAAAAGTGCACCGTTGTTGCATGCTTCTGATGTCAAGGTTGATGCCAAAAATAGCATCAACCGGATTACTTTTTACTAACCTTTTCTTTTCATAAGGCGCATCTGCAATCTTTAGGACAATGTGTTTTTAAAATTGTATGTTATAGTATCTTTCACGAGTTTCCTTAATGTTTTTATTTCAGTTTCCCCACACATCCCGGGTATATTACCAAGCTCGATTTTTTTTTTTAGATATGACTATGTTGCAATAAAAGAGCGATGCAATGAGAATTTACTGCATCTTATTTTGAATTTATGTTATTTATTAACTCTTCACTTCACTAAATTTATTAATTATCATTATTAATTAATTATTGCAGCAGGAGACATTGATATACGTATGTACTCACTTCTTGTAATTGATCTCATCGACAGATGCTAATTTTTAGAGAAAAGAAAACTAAATTCCAGAGTAAAAATAGCTGTTTTCGGAAACTATGAGCAATTTTTTATTTCCCGAGATCCCGCAAACTAAATCCCGGGAAAGCGGGAAATATAATAATTGAAATTCCCGGAAATTCCCGGACGGGAAATCCCGTGAAAAAACCATACTAAATACCAACATTTGAAACATTTTTTGTTATGTTATTTTCATAGAGTTTTAAACTTGGGTACTTAAGTAATCAATAGCAAAAAATTATTCATGTTCTTTTGAATAAATTCATCCGCCACAAATTAGTAACATCAAATAAAATAAAAAAACAAACAAATATGAAAGATTACATAAAATAATTTGTTTGTACCAAGGCGAATTTACACCAGGTGAACTTATCATCTTGCTACGTAAGCAACAGCTGATAACTAACCTTGTGTCAAAATGGTATACCGTTCCAGTGGTTCTGGGGAATTTTTTCTAAATTCTATAATTTTCGCTTAAAATTATGAAATTTAAAACTTTTTAAAGTTATTACATTTCAAAACACACAATTTAAAATTGAAAACAAAATGAAATATTTGCTTGAATTTTTGACACAACGTTAAAATATTTTACGGTGTTGTAAAACGTTTTCAAAATAAGACCACCTTGTATGAATTCGCCTTGGTTTGTATTTTCCAAAAATGTTTGTGTTATAAAAAGTATTTAATCGAGTACCGATAAGAAACGAGTTAAGTGGTCAAAAGTGTCAACATTTTTCAACACTTCAATTATTTCTCATCAGCTGTTGCCTTTATTTTACGAATTTTTACAAAATTTGCGTTCGCTTACTTTTTTGAACCAAAGCTTTTTGTGAGAGCAAATTTTACAATTTTCTCATTTACTGCATTTTACTGTAAAAGTACTCAAACGCACCTAAAATTGCTTTTGAATCGAAAAAGTATTTGATCACAACTGTCAGAATTAGCCCACAGGCCGACTTTGTTTGTCTTCTTTTCGTGCTTTTACATTTCACCTCGCATTGGCTAATGGCTTGGTGTCGCAAAACCTGTACCGCTGTTTCAGTTCAGCATTAACCATATGCAATTGCTTATAACATTACATTCTTAACCAGCTTGTCGGGTTGAGAACCAACGAAAACTCAACTCTGACGTTTTACTGCAGCAGATTTAAATACTCTGGAGAGGATTCTGGAAGCTCTCGCCTTCCTAAATAAAGATCTACATCGACCGAGGACTTGTGCATAAGGCTCCAAAAAATTGTGTGATACCCTCGCGATATAACTGCATATAGTTAGTCAAAAACTTAATTTAAGCAAAAAATAAAAAAAAAATTTTATATGTATGCAATTTCGGTGATGCCGCAAAAAAGCGTTGCATGTAACTTAAAGCGAAGAATGCAAGTGCAGTATGATTTTCATACAATTCATCGAAGCGAAAACGCGTAGTGTGGATCTTAAGCTTTAAGCAAAAAAACTAATATCAATGTAAAATCCGTAACAAGCTTTTGGTCCCATATACGTAGGTCATAAGCGCATTCAATGCGTTTATGCATCAGTTTAAAAAAGTTACTCAAATTAACAAATTTTCAGTAGAGGCAAAAAACTGTTTTTTTATATATGTATGTATTTACAATGAAAGTTAATAACAATTATGGCATTGCAAAACATTAACGATAACTACTATCTCATGGCAAAATGTTGTGGTACATAATCTTTGGCACAAACAATGAATTTAACCTCATTTTTTGTTTTGGCGCATCTATGAGAATTAATCACCAATGGTTCTCAAATAGGCTACACTCCACAATTGCTGCTGCAGTAGGAGGAAATAGCGTTCTCCCTATCCTCAAATTATGGAAAAGAGAAATCCTCCTCTTCTCAAATCCAAGGATTGTCTTTGCTCTGCGTAACACCTCGATCATACAACGAACTTATAGTTTTTTTACTTTCCCGTTTTATATTTTCCTTAAGCTATTTGACGACTTACACGTAACCACTAGTTTTTTTAAAAAATTATTTGCTTTTGCAAAAAGTTTGACTAGAATAAACATTATAAAACAATTTTTAAATTACATTCTTACAAATAAAGTTTAGTAAATCAAATTGAAATTGATAAAAATAAAGCTAAAGTTTGATCAATTTACCGGTCACGCTTTTTTTTTGATTTTTTGGATTTAAGTAAAGTAATTAAAGTAAAGTAAAATTGGGTTTTATATTTTTTTACAGGTAATTTTACTTTTATTTAGAAATATTTTTGACTTTAATTGCCATATTTAAATGTTTATATTTCTTTTGTGCTTTATTGTTGCCACGTTTATTTCTAATTTGAGAATAACACTCGATAACAAATTTATAATAAAACATTGTTTATCAAATATTTACATTCATTATCATCATTATCTTTTTGAATTCAAATGTTAAAATCAAACCATTAAATGGGTTGAGAATTGTTCTTGATATCAAATGATAAAGTTATTTAAAGCGATCAAAATGCTTAACAAGCATGTTTAAAGTATGAGTCAAACTCACACCAAGTAAACAAATTATCGGTTTTTGAGAATTGATTGAATTTTTATTATAAGTGTGTTTTAAGCACTTTTCGTTTTTTACTATGAGATAATGTGTAGTTGTAATGGAAAAAAATAAAATAAAATATAGTTAAAATTTGCGTAAATGTGTGAGACCGACGATTCTGGATGGAAATTCAAACTATTACCCAACAAACACGCAAATTTGATGTAAAATTGAGAATGATTTGAAATCAAACCTTTTCTAATTCTACAACTGTTTGATTGGGATTTGAAAATCAAAGCATTCTCAACAAAAAGGGGAAATTATTTTAAAATTCTCAAATGCGTTTATTTTCTAATTGCTTTCAAACATTATTCTTAAATGTTTTTCAAATGTGAATTTTAGTACCATGTGGAACGTAAATAATAAATTTTTTTTTTAATTTAAATTTATTATTTAATGAAATAAACTCTCAGCTAAACTTTCGTCATCAGAGCTAAAAGATAATACATATATGGGGAATTCACAAGGTGTCATAAAATCTTAAAATAATAACATGAAAAAATACGACTGTTGTGAACAACCCGTCATAATTCAGTGCGCTATTTTGAATTTAAATCAGATGGTTTGAATATAATAAATAAATATTTACCTAAAATAAAAATATTATTTAATTCCAATTCATGAATTCAGAGCTTTTTATGAATTTTGGCATCGATTTGTTTGTGCATATTTTACAGTTTGCAGCATTTTTTTATTGTTGTTAAAAACGCCTTTTTAAAGCATTTTTTAAGTTTATAGCGCATATTTTACCATTTTGGGGCATATTTTGATACATATTAATTTTTTTAGATGACTTTTGCAGCAAATACAAAATAATTTTTTTTTGCGAAGTTTTGGCTTTTTTATTTTAAATATCTATGTATGTATCTGTATACCTAACGTCTTTCGCCATCTATATTTAATGATTAATCAAAAATTGTAAACAAAGCAGGTTGTCATAAAAGTAAAATGGTCTTTTAAACTTTAAGATTTTATGTATAAGGAAAAATCAATTACATATATATGTTTTTGGCGATGTGTGTAATACATAGAAATCAGGACCAATCTTTTAGTATCCGTCCGTCAGGATGGTTGTTTGTCGATGTTAACCTTGTGCGCAAAGTACAAGTTGCAATCTTATAGTTAATTTCATCAAATTTGGTAAATATATTTTTACTGTCGGTCTATAATTTCACATATTCCCCATAACAACTTCTTTCTATATAAGACTCTTTGTGTCCGTAAGCGACCCTCCTAATTAGGTTGGTATTTAGATAAAATTCGCCCCGACAATATTTTACTGCAAATTAAATTCTTTTCCATCTATAAATAGATTTAACTTTCTTTTAATTTTAAACATTTAGCGGCCGTCGCTAACATCTTTTAAAGACAAAGAAATTTCATATAGATTTTAATATCTAGATAATATTTGGCATAAATAACTCTTATATAAATTTTAAACTCTTAACATAACTTTATTTTTGTGAGCCCATGACTGCCCTTCGTTTCTAATTAGGGTAAGATCTTGAAAATTCGTCTGTAAATATTATGGTGTTTGGGCTTTACCGATTATAATTTTAGGATTGCTTTTGTTTAATAAAACGGTTATTAATTTTGGAATATTTTGTTTCCAAATTAGTAATTTAAAAATTTTCTGGGGCATATTTTAAAAATTTTCAAGTTTTTACTGCACATTTAATGAGCATAAAACGCGTTTTTTAGAGCATATTTCTGGTTTCCCTGCAATTCACAAATACATTTTATTTTGTTTGTTTACCAAACAGCAGAGTCCTTAGCCGTTTTAATTTGACGCCGCAAGTGATTTGTTGCAAAAATTGCTAGCCGCAGCTTAAATTCGGATGTTCGCCGGTTAAAATTATACCATCAACGGCGACGGCTTACAAAAACTAATGCGACTCGGCTCAGCCGATCAGCGCAGGTCTCTTCTGATTAATTACGACAGCACAATAAACATAGCAAGCACACACTTTTTGTTTACAAAGCAACAACAATATTTTTAAACCATTGTAAATTGTTAGAACATTATGACAATATAACATGATAGCACAACTTGTGAATACTCCTATAGTGTTCTTTCCATCCTCAAATTCTTAGAAAGACGAAATACTTGACTCCTTTTTATTTTGAGGATTTTCATGGAGTAGCACCGCGATCGCACAACACATTTATATTTTCTTCACTTTCCCGTTTTATTTTTAAACGCATTCTTACACTTTATAATTCATTTTTTACTAACATATTTTTCATAAGAAATTAATGTTTTCTAGTGGCGAATTCACTTCACGTAACATGCAATTTTTCTTTAATTGTAAAACACATTTAACTTTAATCGCCATTTTTTTATGTTTGCATTTTTTCGCTTTAGTGCTGCCAAGTTAATTTTTGATTTGAGAATAACAATTTGATATCAACTTGGTAAAACATTGTATGCCACATGTTTATATTCAAACCATTATCAATTTGAATTGCAATGTTCTTTTAAAAAAGTTTTGAGAATTGGGATTGATGTCAAATGGTAAAGTCATTTTATATCCAAGGTTTGAGGTCATGTTTGTTGGATTAAGATAATCTTCAAGCACACGCGTGTATATTGCCGTGCTTAGGGAAAAGGCAGTAAATTGTAAAAATGAAAATCATTGAAAACTGTAAATTAAATTTTGTATTTTTGTTACTAATTTAAAATATTTGACAAATATTTGTTAAATCATTAAAATGACATTTTTAATGATTTATTTTATGATCAATGAATAGAAAATTATCAAAGAAATTGATTAGCATCAAAATTAAAAAAATGAGTTTTACTGTATTTTTCTAAAGCACGGCAGTACCGACCGCTTTATACTTCTGTGTTTGCTGGGTTTTATTTCAATCTTCACATTAAAAAATATAAGAGGTTTACAATTAATACACGCAGCAATACCGGCGTTATTTTTAAATAAATTATTGTTCTTCAAACTTTATAAACTTGGTCTCTCTTTGCTATTGCTACATTCGCTACTATTCGTTAATGATCATTAACTAAGTACTTATAGATAAAACTAGTTTGCTGTTTTAACTTTTTGCTAAAATTTATTTCAAATAAAAAAATGTTCACGCACATTGCACACAGTACATTTTAAATATTTGACATAATTTCTTTTGTGCTTATTTTCTTTAGGCAGTTTTTGCTTTTTTATTTTCTTCCAATTTCTCCTGGACAAATTTATATAAAATGTCGGCACCCTCTTGATTATTCTTCTTGTAGTAGGGCAATTCGGACAGACGCTTAACCCAGTCCTTAGCATTGGGGAATTTTTCCTCATCGATTGGGGCGAAAAGCATGGCAGTGGATACCGAGGCCACACAGCACAAATCGGCAATAGTAACATCATCCCCGCACAAATACTTGGAGGTGGCTAAACACTTCTCAAGGCCATCATAGGCCTTTTGCATGTAGACAACTCTTTCTTCGGGGATATTATCGGCACCAAAGTAAATAACAGGTTCAACCATGAAGCGGGCACGGGGAAAGAGATGACCGCAATCGAAATATAGTCTGGCATCAACTTTCATGCGGTGTTCTTTATCTTTGGGATAGAGGGTTTCATCGACAGCATACTTATCAGCCAAGTACGAGCAGATGACATGAGAATCAGAGATAACAACACCGTTATCGTCCAACACAGGAATGGTGTGCATAGGATTGAGTTTAAGAAATTCAGGCGTCAAGTGATCGCCTTCTTTTAAGTTCATGGTTCTAAAAAACATTAGAAAGTAACAAAAAATTTGCATAAATAAAAAATGTTTTAATTTAATTATTCAAAATTATTTCAGTTTTACCTCAAATCTAAATCGACTCCTAAAGCAGCAGCGGTTAACAAAACAGCACGGCAAGGTGGGCTGCGCGGGGTGTAGTATAAGACAGGTTTGGTCATTTTTGTGTGCTTTTGCTGAAAGATATAAACCTTTTAATTTAAAATATAATTTCAATTTCATACTCTACACGAATTGATGTATTTCTTATCTGTTTGCTTAATTTCTATTTAAATGACATTTTTTTTTAGTAAATTTTTTTTATTCATTTAATGTATTTGTTTGTTAAACAAAATGTGCTAATTATTTTTTTTTCACAAAACAAACTAAACTTTAAAATCTTTTAACCGGTCTTGTTTTCTTCCTACCTTTTAGCTGGAGTGCAAATGTACAACTGTTTTCAAAATTTGAGAGTATTTTGTTTTCATTATTCTGAGAATTAGATCACTTGGAGCTCAATGTGTGGAGAATACCGGCTTTTTGTGGAGATACCTGATGTTTGCAGTCTTTTAGAATCCCCAATTATAAATTCCCTAGCGAAATTGCAAACAACATTTTTAATACAATTTGTATTTAAAAATTTTTCTGCATTAACTTAAAAATACATATAATTTAAAAAAAAAAATTCTTTTTTAATAATCTTTTCCTAACTATTTAAAATAAAAACTTTCATTTCCTATTTGGTTAAAAAAAATAAATTTGTATTCAATTTAGTAGCAAATTGTGTGGGGGATCGATCCGTTTTGGTTTTCTAATGATAACAAAATAAACAATCTGGTAACATAGTCGGTGCGATCAGTTTTTTTTAAATCCCCTAAGATATGTTATGAATTTTTAGTTTGAAAATCTTGACAATTGTATTTTGTAGTCAAATGAGGAGCCGTTTGACCACTATTTCGCTCCCTTAAAAAACTGCATGAACCTGGAAACGGTAACAAGTTTTTAATGGCCGGTTCATCGATTTCGAAAGTAAAAGTAAACTTTAGCAACATTTCCTATAAAAAGGAAGCTTCAACAAAATTTCCTAAAAAAAGTAAATTTAGCAAAATTTCCTATAAAAAGTAAATTTAGCAAAATTTCCTATAACAAGTAAATTTAGCAAAATTTTCTATAAAAAGTAAATTTTAGCAAACTTTCCTATAAAAAGTAAATTTTAATTTAATACGTATCCTATTAAAAGTAAATTTTAACAAAATTTCTTATACAAGTAAATTTTAACAAAATTTCCATAACAAGTAAATTTTAACAATATTTCCTATAAACAGTAAATTTTAACAAAATTTCCTATAAAAAGCAAATTTTGGCAAAATTCCCGATAAATAATAAATTTTAACAAAATTTTCTCTAAAATGTAAATTTAAACAAAATTTCCTATAAAAAGTAAATTTTAACAAAATTTTCTCTAAAACGTAAATTTAAACAAAATTTCCTATAAAAAGTAAATTTAAACAAAATTTCCTATAAAAAGAAAATTTTAACAAAATTTCCTATAGAAAGTTAGTTTTACCATAATTTTCATAACTAATAAACTTAAGCAAAATTTCCTCTAAAAGTAAATTTAAACAAAATTTCCTATAAAAAGTAAATTAAAGCAAAATTTCTTATAAAAAATTAATTTTAGTAAAATTTCCTATAAATAAAATAGTAAGTCTTATAAACATTTCCTATAAGTTGAATAACTAGTTTTTATATGTTTAGCAAACATATGTTCGCTAATATCGGCGCTGATTGTACGCGCACAAGTGGCCGATAAAACTCGGCGCATTTGGAACATTTTGTTTGCTTAACATTGTGCTAAGGAGTGTTTACATTATCGGTACATCAGGGTTGCTCTCAATTGTCTAAAAAAGGTACGGCGCTGATTGTCGCATATTAAAAAATACGTGCGTTTAGATTATCGCAACATGAAATACAATGAAAATTGGTACATTGTGGCGTTGGTGTGATCTTAGCTTTAGAAAGTACCAAGTGGCTGTCAATCGATTGTTGTCAATAACGACTTAGAAAATACAATTATTGTGTCGTTGCCATTGACTTTCATAATAGAGTTGAATATTTAACCGTCTAAGAAATAACACGCATTTGCATAAAATTCCACCACCTAATGATAATTTTGCATTTGAGTTATTTGCGAATTAAACAAAAAAACATACATATATTTTTTTTAAAAAGCATATGCATATCCAATTGAACATACATCTATTCCATACATAAATGTATGTGTGTATATCATACTAAAAATGTTAGTGGGTATGTACGTAAGTATTTTATCTGGAAAAATACCTGAATGTATCCAGCTACAAAAATGAATAGCTATCACATTTATCTTAATATGAATGTGAACGTTTGTTACGTATTGAAATGGCTTTTGGGAGTTTGTTTCAAAACTGAAATTGAAATACCGAAACGACAACTGTACATTATATAACGTGTAGTACCACAGAAACACTCTTGCATTAACATTAATATGAAAATATAAATTTATTATTTGCATGATGGCACAAAATTTCAACTACCTTCATATTTACGAGCCATATATATCTATACAGTGGTAGTCAAAACATTCGCAACCGAAATCATACTTTTGTAAATTATTTCTTTTTAAATGGGAAAATAGGAACTGAAAACCAAATTTTACGAGGCAGGAATTTTGAAACAATTTCACAGTTTAACAAATTCAGCATGATAGAGAGATGTTCTTAAATGTATATCATCCGATTGTTTAGGGTTGGAAGATCAATAAGTTTTCAACGGTTCTCATATGGAGGCAAGTTGATATTTGGCTTTCAATATGGCATTTGGAAACAGAATATAAGGAATGGCTTCTGTACGGATTCCAGTTTCTTATACAGCCTAATTATGAATACAAACTCCCCGGGAGTTTTTTCTCTTTTCCCATTTTTACAATCGAATTAACATAGGAAAAATGGGAGAAGGGAGAAAACTCGCGGGGAATTTTTATTCATAATTGGGCTGATAATGTTCCATTTGAGTGCCTCGGTAGGCTAGCTGGTAGCGAGCTAGTCTATCAGCGCCGAGGTTGCGGGTTCGATTCCCGCCAGGGACTCTGGTTTCTTTCCTGCAGACAAGCATAGAGCTTAGGAAATTAAAAAAAAAAAAAAAAAAAAATATACTGGGGATTTTAGATTACCGAGGCGTATTCCAGACTAGGTCTAACTAATAAACTTTATAATTGTCTTATGACACTTGGAGGATTTAACCTCTTTCCTCAACGTTTGATAATCCCTAGGTCACCTTCGGCCTTCTGGACAATCTGCGCTATACGTGCATTAAAACACAGTTTATGAACAAGTAAGACGCCTAGATGAAGGAGAGTCTCCACTCTTTTAAGTTGATGCTTATTTAGTGTATAATTACAGAGAACTGGACTTCTTCTATTTACTTCACACCATAAGTTAAAACTGCATGGATCTTTTGGAGTAAGGAAGTCATATAGTGAAAATTATATAGGTAAGAAAAAACTTCTCATAATCTACATACATCAATATTTTCAAATGTAAAATACAAGATGGTAAATTATTAATAAATAATAGGAAGAAAACTGCACCCAAGTGAGACTGACTTGAGGGACTCCGGATGGAGTCCCTTTAGAATTATAATTGCGAAACATTATAACCTTCAGATATTTATGTGGACAATATTTTAAGAATTCAACAGAATGACCTCAATTTTGGCTTTATTAGTTTACAAATTTCATAGCATAGCATGAACGTCATCCTGTCGGTTCAATTTTCAGGCATACCCGGTCTTATTTCGTCAATAGTGCGCCGAATGTTGGTTTCTAAATGATCAATCGTTGCTACTTTCTCAGCATAGTCCACATCCATCCGTACTCAAATCAATCTGAATTGAAAGATTGCACAGAAAGATTGATATAAGTACGGATATTCAATCGCGACAAACTTAATTTATCCATATTCAATTCCGAATTCGTACTTGAAATAATCCGAAAATGAGATTGATTTAAGTAAAACTAAGATTGAATCAACCTCAAAATGCGCTTGATTCAAGTATTATAAAATTGATTCAGTCCCGAATTCGAACTTGAAATAATCCGAAAATGAAATTGATTTAAGTAGAACTAAGATTGAATCAATCTCAAAATGCGCTTGAATTAAGAATTATAAAGTTGATTTAATCACGAATTTGTACTTGAAATCATCCGAAAGTTAAATTGCAAGAAGAACTTTACTATGATTGATTTACTAATGTGTTTTATACCTCAAAGAATTTCAATTATAAAACAACAGCAATATTCTTGACATGTTTTTTACTTTAAAAGCTTAATGTACATAAATGTATAACTGAAAATATAAACTAAATGAGAAGCAAGAGTTCCTAGTTTTACTTTTTAAACATGAAAATAATGTGTTTTCGTCTTGTTCTGTTGTTTTTGTTGTTTCTACACACAAAAAGCAAATCGTTTTTTAAATACTTGTTTGATGTTGTTGTATTGTCTGCAACAAACTCTGAAGAGTTAAATGAGATTCAAATGCTCACTTTGTAATTTTACTCTCAGAGTGGCACTACCAATGAAAAGTTTAATCTTTTTTTTACTTGATTTAAGAATTTTGTACTTATTTTACGAAATTCCGGGATTGATTTTCAAAAGTAATCCCATTTAGGATTGTTTTGAGTACGTTTTAGTATTAATCGTACTTAAATTTTTGAGTACGACTCGCACTTAAAGTAAGTATAAAAAACTTAATTTATTTAAATGACATGAGGAATAAAAAAAATAACGAACCATTCACAGTAATGTTGGTGACTTCTTTGATATGTAATGGAGTCTTAAGAGTCTTATGAAGACTATGCTCTCTTCAAAAATGACAATTCTACTTGTTTACATACCCGTTAAGCCAGAAATGAGCCACATCGCTAAAGATGATTTGACGATAACAATCTGATTTTCGGTTAATTCTCAGTTCATTCATCCAACACACGACGCATTTGATAGTCCGCTGGTTTTAATTCTTATCTTATTTGGATTAATTGTTAATTCCAAGTGGTGGACGGGCAGGGAACGAGTTGCTGAGAACGGAGTCGGATCGATAAATTCGAGTGACCTGTCATACTAGCGTTAACAGCATCGATGACTTCTTCTGTACGCACGGTACGAACTCGATTTAGAAAATTATATTATCCACAAGAGCTATTGTTATTTTTAACATGACATGACAGCTAGTTTTACAGCCATCCCTATCGAAAGTTCCATTTGTCTCAAATGATAAACATTATACAAAAGAGAGACCCCAATTTTATCCAAATTGTTATTTAGAAGGCCATGATTTACTTTATAAAATGCTTTGCTTAAATCTACATATCGATACTTTAATATAGAAAAGCCCTAACTAATGTTGTTCTTAATTTACAGGAGAAGGAAAAAACTTAATAAAAATTATAGTCATGAAGTCCAGATTTTTTTAAAGGTAGTTTTTTATTAAATTGCTTAGAGAATTTAATAAAAAAATGAGTTAAAAAAAAAATCGCGACTATAAGACTATATTTTTTATTAAGTTTTTTCCTTCTCCTGTAAAGTAAGGAAAACGTTAGTTAGGGCTTTTCTATATTAAAGTAACGATATACACGCAGAGAAAAAACATATTTAAAAATGGTCACCTCCAACAAAACTATTTTTAAGGACAATTTTTAATATATGATGTTTTAAATAACCATATTATTGTCACCTACAAACATATTATGGTTAAATTTAAGTAGAATAGTATCAGTTTGCATAAAAAAAGTAAAAAAAGTTTCTTCTGTAACGAAAAACAAAACACTACATAATGTTTGTTACTTTTGTGAAAAATAACTAATACACAAACACTAAAAAATAAATTTCATTTCTTTGTGTGTACCGTACGCTTAATACTATTCTGTTTATTTTCGAACACTGGTCAGAATATTACGATGATATCACTGAAGTTGTAAATTCTCCAAAAGATTAGGAGAAGTCGAACGTTCTTTTTCCAATGCATGTTGGAATGGTGATAACAAGAGTTATTCGTTTGCCTGACAACAACAACTGATGAGAATAAAATGTAACCCAAGTTCCATATAATTTGGCCACCACTGTATGTATAGTTATGACGTGTCTTCCAGCTCAACTCGCACCAGTCTTAACGACCAACCGACACATTTATTTTAATAAATGTAATGGACATCCATCCCTTTTATACAATTCCAAAAAATCATTTAAAAAAATACAACAATCAACGATACAAATTGAAAAGAAACCATTTCGGAATGTAAGTGCTGGAAAACTAATGAAATGAGACAAACAAAAGGTATTTTTTTTTTTTTAGCAAATTCATGATGAAAAAGAGATTTCCTTTATTTCTATGGATTTTTCTAATTTTATTTTTAAATCAGAGGTAAACAATTATTTATATTGTGTTTTCCTATTTTGCATTTGTGGCCAAGAAAAAAAGCGAACACGGATACGTTTAAAAGAAATGTTAGTTATATAACATTACATAACAAAATTATGTTTGATGATATGCAAATAGAGTGGTCCAAAAAATACACTATTTGCCCGCTATTGTACTTTTTAACATACCTGGCAATATGGGAGTTTTTTTTATAACAGAACTTTAAATTTAAATAAAGCGATTAATTTAAATAATGCAATTCTCGCTTCCCTCTCATCCATAACCGCAGACTTTATAAAGGAAAACTTTCATAGTGAGAGCCCAGACTTAAATTTATGCTATTAATTATTCCTTTATTATGATTTGAGCTATGTAGCTGCCATGTCTGCAGCAATTTTCACACACTGTTTACAGCATTTGCGGTCTTAATGCGCCAATAACTCGACGAATGTTGATTTCCACGTCTCAGTTTTATCGGCCTAGACTTGTGACCTTTCATAATCCCTAAGAATATAATCCAATGGGATCTAGTCACACGATTTTGTGGGCCAATAAACAGGAGATTTACGTGAAATTATTCGCTCATTAAACCAGGGCTGTGGAGTCATTAAGAAATAGTTATAACTCCGACTCCGACTCCTTTTGCTGAAAATTTTTAAGTACGACTCCGACTCCGACTCCTACTCTAACCTAGCATTATTTAAGAGACTAGTTTTTATTTGACTTTAAACTCTTTTTTAATTTAGTACCTGTTAAATGGTTAAATATAGCAAGAAAATGATTCTGTAAAAATTTCAAATCGATATTTTAATTCTAACGTGCCGCGCATTGAGCTTTAACGTACTAGTTACTAACATATGAGTAGGAAAGCTGCAAAATATTTTATTTGGATTTTGGAAAAAATGTAAAAAACATATACCGCCTGATTCAATAGACCAAATGAGTTGAACTTTTTTAATTCTAAAGTGTTATGACATTCTTGACTTTTAACTCAACAGTTTAGAAATTTAAACCAACTGAAATATAGAAAAAAATATAGAAAAATAATGGATTTAATTTTGAAACGAACGAGTTTTGTTACGAACTTTCGAAAGAAACGAGTTTTGCTTCAATCCGTATGGGATCATTGAACTTTAGTATATTTTAAAGGTTATATTAATTTATTAAAATTATGCAAACAGTGCTAAAAAATGTAAAAATAGTTCTGTAGGGGAGAGATAAACTACACCAATTCACATCTTTTTCAAAAAACGTTTCTTATACTGTTGGAATTTATAGATGTGTGAATTTTCATAAGTCCTATCTAATGTAGCTTTCGAGATTGAAAAGTTGAAAACAACACCAAGTCCAATTGGCTTAGACGTTAAAGGCATCAAGAACTCGCCATTGCATTTTTTCCGTTCCTAATTCAATATTATTATTGTCCAAGACCGAAATTTGAAATTGCAAGTCTTTATTATCTCTCCAATTTTCCCTAAAGTGAGTAGATAAAAGTATTCTCAAATCATTTTTCGGGTTAACCCCCACATTGATGGGAATTATATCTGGAACAATGTCATGTATTTTTCCGAGTTCCTTTTCCTTTTATTCTATTATAATTCACCTTGAAGGTTGGAACTTAAAATGTAGTTCACTTAATGCTTTCACCACAGGATCTACAGCTGATTACAAGTCATATTCACGAACATGGCTACAAAAATATTTGTTAATATACGATAAATAAAAAACAACATCTTTACAAATTTAATTTTTAAATTCCTTAATTCGGCTCCCGCTGGTTTTTGGTACAGAAATTTGAGGTCACATTAAAACATAGAAAAGGACATGCTTCGATACAATCTATATATCTATTCTTATAAATTGTCAAAGTAAGATGTTATCTCAATTTTTTAGTTTTTGAAACTCACCTACTCATATGAAAAGTATACTGGTCCTTATTTTCTGACTTCACAATTTCAAAAAGCAGACCCTCTTATGGCCAATTCCACTAATTTATTTAAATATCAATTTATGTTTAAAATTTGTTTTTTAAGTCAAATTAAAATAAAATTATATTTAAATACTAGCTTAACCCGGTGGGCTTCGCTACACTGCTTAAACCACTTCTTCAGTTGAGAGATATATAATATATGCATCCTATGGAAGGTTTTCCCCCCTGCGCCTTCCCGCTTTATTTTTATTTTCAAAAGTGTAGTATACCATAGGAGTGACTTCTACTAAGTTTGAACATTCTTACTATAACAGTTCTTAAGATATGTGATATTAAACATTGGCGTCCTATGGGGGGTAACATTTCCCCGCTGCTATTTTATTTCAATTTTGGGGTTCAGAAGATCATACTACAAAAAGTTTAATAAAAAGAGTGCAGCGGCTCTAAATTATATTTCTATCTATGAGGGGTACTGCTCCTCCTCTGTCCATTTCTATATTGAAATTTAAAGTTTGCCATAATAGTAGCTTTAACCACGTTTGAAGACTCTCCCTTTAATAGTTCTTGAGTTGAGAGACATTTAATATATGCATCCTATGGAAGGTATTTCCCCCCTGCGCCTTCCCGCTTTATTTTTATTTTCAAAAGTGTAGTATACCATAAGAGTGACTTCCACAAAGTTTGAACATTCTCACTATAACAGTTCTTAAGATATGCGATATTAAACATTGGCGTCCTATGGTGGGTACCACTACCCGCGCCGCTATTTTGTTTTAATTTTGGGGCTCAGAAGATCCTACTACCAAAAGTTCAACAAAATGCGTGCAGTGGCTCTTATTAATATTTCTATATATGAGGGGTACTGCTCCTCCCCCGTCTACCCCGCCCATTTGTATATTGAAATTTATAGATTACTATAATAATAGCTTTAACCACTTTTGAAGACTCTCCCTTTAATAATTCTTCAGTTGAGCGATATTTAATATATGCATCCTATGGGAGGTATTTCCCCCCCTGCGCCTACCCGCTTTATTGTTATTTTCAAAAGTGTTGTATACCATAAGAGTGACTTCTAGAAAGTTTGAATATTCTCACTATTACAGTTCTTTAGATATGCGATGTTAAACATTGGCGTCCTGTGGGGGATTCCACTTCCCCCGCTGCTATTTTATTTTAATTTTGGGGCTCAGAAGATCTTACTACCAAAAGTTCTGCATAATGCAGATGTTAAACATTGGCGTCCTGTGGGGGATTCCACTTCCCCCGCTGCTATTTTATTTTAATTTTGGGGCTCAGAAGATCTTACTACCAAAAGTTCTGCATAATGCGTGCAGCGGATCTTAATATATGCGATAATTAATATTGGCATCCTATGGGGGATACCAATTCCCCTGCCCCTATCGAAAAAATAAGTAGCCTATTTTATTTTTAGGGCTCACGTGATGTATCTGTAAAAGTTTCAGGAAAATCGGTTCAGTAGTTTAGGAGTCTATAAGCCAACAAACAAACAAACAAACAAACAAACAAACAAACAAACAAACAAACAAACAAACAAACAAACAAACAAACAAACAAACAAACAAACAAACAAACAAACAAACAAACAAACAAACAAACAAACAAACAAACAAACAAACAAACAAACAAACAAACAAACAAACAAACAAACAAACAAACAAACAAACAAACAAACAAACAAACAAACAAACAAACAAACAAACAAACAAACAAACAAACAAACAAACAAACAAACAAACAAACAAACAAACAAACAAACAAACAAACAAACAAACAAACAAACAAACAAACAAACAAACAAACAAACAAACAAACAAACAAACAAACAAACAAACAAACAAACAAACAAACAAACAAACAAACAAACAAACAAACAAACAAACAAACAAACAAACAAACAAACAAACAAACAAACAAACAAACAAACAAACAAACAAACAAACAAACAAACAAACAAACAAACAAACAAACAAACAAACAAACAAACAAACAAACAAACAAACAAACAAACAAACAAACAAACAAACAAACAAACAAACAAACAAACAAACAAACAAACAAACAAACAAACAAACAAACAAACAAACAAACAAACAAACAAACAAACAAACAAACAAACAAACAAACAAACAAACAAACAAACAAACAAACAAACAAACAAACAAACAAACAAACAAACAAACAAACAAACAAACAAACAAACAAACAAACAAACAAACAAACAAACAAACAAACAAACAAACAAACAAACAAACAAACAAACAAACAAACAAACAAACAAACAAACAAACAAACAAACAAACAAACAAACAAACAAACAAACAAACAAACAAACAAACAAACAAACAAACAAACAAACAAACAAACAAACAAACAAACAAACAAACAAACAAACAAACAAACAAACAAACAAACACACATACAAACATTTTTCATTTTTATATATATAGAAGATGAATTGATATTTAAAAAGAATTGGAGAAATTGGTCATTAAAATTTTTTATTTTGAAAAATATTGGAAAAATTTTAATGCAAAAAAGTCGGAGTCGGAGTCGCTAGTTTTTGTGGGTACTTCGACTCCGACTCCGGTACAAAAACCTCAACTCCGACTCTTCAACTCCGACTCCGACTCCACAGCCCTGCATTAAACGTTACTTTGAGAAGATTAATTGTAGCGCGCACTGATGCTACACGCTGTGAAACCCAAATTTTAGCAAGATCTCTCTAAAGCTGGCGGTTAGGTACTAGCGGTTTAGTAAAATGTTAATAATTTTAAAATGTAAATAAATTTATTTAAATTTGAAAAAATGTATAGTTGTATGTAATAACTTATGCTAGGAACACAATTGAGGAATGTAACGCGATAAGTTTATTAAAAACTCGCTCTATTTACCTACGATTCCGTCGTAAACGTATTTTGTTTTTTTTTGAAAATAATATTTGGAGAGTTCCGGCATATGGATATAATTATAATTTTAGGAGATGATGCAAGTGTTGCCAATATTTTCATTTATTAAAAAAAACGAAAATTGAAAATCATGTCGCTTACGTTATTTTCGCGGTTAGGGCTCGATATGCTTTTACATTTGCGCCAAAGGGTCTAAGTCATACGCTGCTGTTTTTGCCATGGAAGAAAAATTCATTTTTTATTTTCAATGTTATTGATAAAAATGTTTGTTTGGCGGATTATTTTTGTCCAAAATTGTTTTTATTTGATTAATATATTAACACAAAATCTAATCAAAAACTTTAGAGCATAAAATGCGTTTCATGCAACTCAAAAAAAATCACAGAAGGTATCCAACGCATTCACCCGTAGTGTGGACCTTTCACGCCACAGCATATTCACTGTAACAGTATGACCATCGTTAAATGTGCAGACATATAGACCTATGATTCTACCGTCCCACAAAGCTCACCAAATGGTCCAAATGTGGCAATACTGACTATTGGCAGCGCTATGTCCAAAGGTGTGCTTTATCATTAAAGGGCCAAATAGACCTCACAAGCGGTTTGAGCTTAGATTTAAAAAAATTCTTTATGCATGTTTGTACGAAAAATAAAAACTTTTAATATTTACTCAAACATGTTGTTGTTGTCAAACCGCTTGTTGCGACTATCACGGTGTTATTAATCGAAATATATTGATTTTAAGTGTAAATTAATTAATGAAATACATACAATTATTTTCAGTTTTTCTCGATTACTTATTGATTATGATTACAAATAATTAAAAAAATAATCACAATTACTTTTTTGTTTTTTTTTAATATTTTTTAATTAGGCTTAAGTTCATTAAATTTAATTTTCTTTAAATTATTTTTATGAAGAAAGGAATTTTACAACATGAAAATTAATTAAAATTATTTATTGATAATCTTTCATTCTTGACCGTGGCCGGGATTCGAACCGCGGCCGGCAGGTTACCATGACATGTTTCGATCGCAACCACTCGATCTCCTTAGATGGATTTGCCGTTTTACACTCGCAGCCATCGACGACTGCTGACGTCAATAGTCAAACATCTATTCTTAAACCAAATTGTATGTTAACCTTTAATGAAACTTAAATTTAATGAAATGAAAACCATAAATAGTTCAACAAAATAACTACAATACTAATTATTAATCACAATTACTTTAGAATAGTGGTTCCCATAGTAAAATAGACATTTAAAATGGGGTTGCGATTTCGATTCGCGGCAGAGACTTTTTTTTGTAATTGTAGACTTTCCCTAAACAATCCAAAAAATTATCTCACCATTTAAGTTTACAATCTTAAGTAATCGCAATTATTTTTAGATTATTTGTAGTCGTAATCAATTTATTACTATAAAATCGTTCTACATGAATATCAAATGAGTTCGGTAATTAAAAAAAAAAAAAATATTTATTACTAAACGTAATTGCAGATTAAAAATTTTAAGTTTCTAAAAAAATGTAATTTACTTTAAGGAAACATATTTAAAGACACATTAAAAGTTTCAATTGTTCTAAAAAAGCTGGATTTTATTTTTAATTAAGTTTTCTTGAAGGCGTTACCACGAGGCAACCACAAAAAAATCATTAAAAGTTAAAGTGATTAAAAAAATCATTAAAAGTTAAAGTGATTAAGGAATTTTCAGTTTCTGAAAAGTTGATGAAAAAAAGTGATGCAAAATATTAAAAAGAAGCAACTAACAACAGTTTTAATCGATTTAATTAAAATTTTTAGTTAAAAAAGATCATTTATTTAAGGAAATTTGTTCTTGATTAAATAAATATTGTTTAATTAAGCTAAAGAATTTTCGCGGCCCTATGCTCCTTGCAGGAGTAAAAGGAACAAATATATATATATATATATATATAAGCTAAAGAATTAGCCAATTCACAAAGTGTTGTAAAGTGCTAAGTGCTAAAGTACTATTTTAGGCTGAATAGGATAGAAAAAATTATAGGCCGACCATAAGAAAATTTTTTGCTTTAATTTCTACACGCAGAGAAAAATCATGTTTCAATTTGGTCACCTCCAATAAAACTATGTTTAAAGAAAATTTTAGGCATTTTATGTTTAGTTTAACTATAGTATTGTCACCGACAATCATATTATGGTTAAATTAGCCCTCCATCATAAAGCCACAAGCATATTATGGTTGCTTCTAAGCATCTTATTGTTAAATAGGACAATAATTTGTTTTAAAATTAACAATAGTATTTTCCTCTTTACAAGAGCAACATGATAAGGTTGAAAATCAACCATGCTATTATATATGGGGGGTTTTAATGTCAAGTGACGCACTTTTTAATTCGATGTCTTCCGATTTGGATGAAATTTGCACCAAGTTAGTCCTACTGGATAGTAGTTTAGATACAAATTTTCAACAAGATCAAAATAAATTCTAACTCTAGACGAGGGTTTTTAAATTTTTAGCACATGCAGCACTATTTTGAATTTTTTCCTAAAAGACCAGGGGCCTAATTCTGGCAGCCGTGATCGAGTACTTTCGCGATTCGAAAGCAATTTTATTTCAGTCGATACTGAATGAATCGAAATAATTTTTTTAGTATTGTAAAACTCGAATTATGCTTTACAACAAAATAATTCCGATTCGTTCAGTATTGACTGAAATAATTAGATATTAAATTGCTTTCGAATCGAGAAAGTACTCGATCACGACTGCCAGAATCAGGCCCCTGAACTACCTTAAAGGAAAAGTTTTTAATTAAAAAAATTAAAACATTTTTTTTTTTATCAAATTGCTATCTAAGCTACTCGGGACAAATTTTGCTAACACCAATAGGTAATGAGTTACATGGATGAGAAAGAACACCTGCAATTTTAGCAGTGTGATTTTTAGCGTACTATGACAGACAAAAATTTACTACAATATCACTATTTGTCACGGTTTTAGGCGTAGACACTTAAGTGTGTTCCAGGAGTGGCCTTTATATGTGGCACATATAACGGATCGCATTTTGTAGTAAATTTTCTTTTGATATAAAACGAGCTTGAGCAAAATTGTATAACAATCGGGGCATTCCGCCACAAATTAATGTTTATTTCTCCAACAGAAATATTAATTTATTAGCGTGGTTGTTCCACATTTGGATTTATAACTCTTTTTCTACTAAGCCGATCTTGCTGGGTTTCAATCCTAAATTGCTTAGGACAACTTAAAACAATTTGACACCAATATTGTCCTTTTCTTTTGAGTTTTTCGAAAGTGCGTGCGATTTCAACAGACACACATATAAACGGAAATAGCTAAATCGACTTAGAATTACTTAAAGGCCCTGAATACACTGTATGGGGTCTAAGATGAATATTTACAAAGTTTCACACGGAATGAAAAACTTATTATTCTCTAATTCACCATAATGGTGGAGGGTATAAAAATAACAACAAAATGAGACACAACTAGAAACCGGGTTGTCAGATGGTTTAAAAATTTTATTCCCAAATTGTAAATTTGTATACCCTTAAAATCTCAAAAAAAAAATTTTTTTTAAATGTTGCCAATAATTAATTACTTTTGCAGTTAAATGTAAAACAATATAAATGTGTACGTTACTATCGTTCTAATGAGATACAAAAGACAAAATTTGTTCAAAAAATGTTAAGGTTATTAAAATTTCCCCAAGCCTTTAAGGTGTCTCAGACCACTTAAACAAGAAATGTTGGAACAAAATTAATATATTTTGAGATTTTTTTTTATATTTTAATTAGGTTTAAGTTCATCGAATTTAATTTTCATTAAATTAATTTTAATGAAGAAAGGAATTTTACAACATGAACTTAATTAAAATTTATTGAAAATTTTTCATTCTTGACTGCCGCGGGAATCGAACCCAGGCCTTTACGGACAGGTTACCCTTACATGTTTCAATCGTAACCACCCAATCTCTTCAGAGGGGTTTGCCGTTTAACACTCACCGCCATTGACGACGGCTGGCAGCCAATAGTCAAACATAAAAAGAAAGTACGAAAAAACAGAAATAAGGAAGAACATGTAAATTAATTAAAATAGAAAATCATTCAAAGCAAATTTCGATCTACCAAAGGTTAAATACAATTTGGTTAAAAGATTGATGTAATGTAAAGTTTGTTGTTTGCAAACGAGCTTTGAAAAAATTCGTATATTTTATAAAGCAGTCGTCGATGGCTGCGAGTGTTAGACAGCAAATTCATCTGAGGAGATCGAGTGGTTGCGATCGAAACATGTCATGGTAACCTGCCGGCCAGGGTCCGAGCCCCGGCCACGGTCAAGAATGAAAGATTATCAATAACAATTTTAATTAATTTTCATGTTGTAAAATTCCTTTCTTCATAAAAATAATTTAATGAAAATTAAATTTGATGAACTTAAGCCTAATTAAAAATATGAAAAATTTGGATTAAAAACCATAAATAGTTCAACAAAATAACCACAATACTAATTATTTTATAAAAATGTTAAAAGCAAAATAATTAAACAAGGAAAAAATGTGCCAAGAACAAAATATGTATTATTATAATTATTCTTTGCATTTTTAAGCGTTTTTTTAGTGTTAAAATTGTTTCTCGCCCCATTTTTTCCTTACACAGAAAAAATTATTTTTCCAACTCAAACAAAAAATTTGTAGAATCAAAACATTTTTTGTCTGAAATCGGTCCTACGAACAAATTTGCATATTCAAACAATTTATTTGCATTTCGTTTATTGAAAAAAAACACTGATTTTTTCAAACAAATAATTTAACTGAATCAAACAAATAGTTTACTGAAAATCATATAAATTTCAAACATTTAATTTTGCTGAATCAAACAAAAAAGTTTTTGCACAAGCAATGACGCGCACACAAGCAAGCACTGTAGAAGTAGATGAAGGCAGAGCAGAGCGGCGCCGGCTGGCTTTGAGACACATTTTTTTGTTGGAATAATTTTTGCACCAAGTCTTGTTTGTTCACACAATGTTTTTCTTCTTCACTCACTGTTCTGTATCCTTTCCATGGCAGCAGACCGACTCGACATGTTTTTCGTCATCATTTTATTTCTTTTATTTGATGTAGGTATTTAACTAAACATTTTTAAAAAATTGAATACGGGATTTTGTTTTTCATTCTTTTTTACCAACTTTGAAACCAACAAAAAATTTATTTTGTTTCTTCTAATGTTGTTGTTGTTTAAAAAGAGTGAAACGTTTTATACCAATTATTGTTTTTGTTGTTTTTTACTACAAACCTCGCCACGCTATTTTATCATCTTTCTTATAGTTGTACCTTTTCAAAGCGTCTAAAAATAGACTGTATGTGTTTTTTTTTGTTGTTCTTATATTTCACATAAAGAAGTGTTGCTTACGGTCAAATAAAAAAATGCAAAAACACGACAACAATAAAGAGCGTTAAATATTTCATACAAAATTATGAAAACTAGAAGCCAATAACGCGTTTATTATATTTTTGAATAGTTGTCAACATTTCTGTTCGCTAAAATAAAAATCAAACAAAAATATTAATTGAATCAGTAAAAAAATTTGTAGAAATTAAAAAAAATTTCAAACAAGCGTTTGTTTGAAAATAATTCAGCAATAATTTTTTCTGTGTAGGTAAGTTTATTTGACAGTTCAAAGCGGGAACTTTTCTCACAAAAACGTTACAGACACACTTTTTCTGTAAATTGGCGAGTAATTTCCTTACGTGACATCTAGTACTCGCCAAAAAAAGTTACAGCGCAGTTCAGTGAGAAAAACAGCTGTTTGTTTCAATATATGGCATTTTTGTTTCATTTCACACATTTCAATCGAAAAGTTTCTCGACGCGAGAGTTACAGAACATGGGAACAGGTCAACAAAATAACCACAATACTAATTATTTTGAGAAATTTTTTAGGAAGAGCTAATTTTTACTTTTATAATGGACTCACTGTTTATTGTTGATGTTTTTGCTTAAGCTTTGATATTGTTACAAGTAAAACTGTTGCTTATAATTCTTATACGCTTAACAGTTTTAGTTGTATAATATCTTTAGTTTTTCTAAAATCTTTGGATGAAGTTTCCTGACGATCTGGCCTTAGCAACTAGTGAAATGCGCATAGGAATAGCTTATCCCCTCAACAATAAATTTCAGTGTTTTTATTAAGTATAAAAATTGGGAATTAAGAACGACAAACAAAGTCTTGTAAATTAAAAATTTTGTATTCCCAAAAATTACTTTGAGTCCAAATAATTTTAAAAATACTCTGAAGGTTTTACAAAAATCAAAAAGCACTAACCCTAAAATCATAAAGGTCAAGTTTCGACATATTTGGACTTTTTAAAGGAAACATTGAGAAATATTGTATATGGGTAACTCCAAAGAAAATGCTACTTTTTGAAACGTTACGGCACCAAGCTTTTTAAATTGTTTTTCATAGAGTAATTTATATATTTTTTTTTGTATTTTGGTGTAAATCTCAAGTTAATGAATAAAAAGAAAAATTTGAACAGCATGAGTCTAAAATACAAGATTATTTGCTTGGTGGCGTAACGTGACACTTCTGTGGAAGTGCCCGTATTTTTGTTCCGATTTTTATTAAACTGCAGAAAAATATGCCCTAAAGTCATACGAAGACAAAAAAGTGCAAAAATGGCGATTAACCCTTAAACGCACATGGTTTTTTAGATTTAAAATATTTATCTATTTTGTTGAAGCGATATGATTAAACAGCCCAAAATGTTATTATTTGGTGAACGATTTGTCAAACACAAAGTTTTATTTCGAACATTGTTTTTGTTGTCATAAAAAATGTTACAAAAAATTCCATTTAGTATGAAAAGAAAAATCCCCGAAAAATTCCCGAAATTAAGAAATTATCCCTAAAAAATCCCCAAATCCAGTTTTTAATCATTACTACCAAAATAAAATACCCAATTTGGGGATAAATCGCCTAACCTGACAACTCTGGCTAGAAAAATTAAAGTTATTTTCTAACAAAAACCGCAATAAAATTAAGACAATGAGGTTAAGCTTTTAAAGTGTGAGTATTTTGTTTATGCGTGTGGGTGTGTGGGCTAATCCCAGCGGGAAAACTCAGAAGACCTTCTTACTTCAGGCCTTTTTAAAGGCCTGCTTTAAAGATTTTTTGATTCAATTACTATTCTTATCTAACTGCTAAAGAAGGCCTCGGCTCTTTCGTATAAAAGAGAAGATACACCTCCACACTAGCTTCTATGAGAAGGGAGTAGAGAAGGAGTAACATTTTTTGTATTGTTTTTTTGCACAAGCAAAACAAAATCAATTTTTTTGGTCCCGTTACCCTTCTTATGTACCTGCTGAAGAAGCGAGAGCGGAAGGCCTTCTCCGCAATGACAACGTGTGTAAAAAAGATATGAGTATGGAATGGAGCAAGAAGGCCTTGTTCATCCAAAAGAAGGGGTACAGAGGCCTTCTAGAAGGCCTTCCTACTCCTTCTTTTTCTCGCTGGGTTTCTTTATATTTATATTTATATGTTTATGTGTGTTGGTGTTTAACTTTATGTATTTATATGTTTAAACAAGCAAATCTCACTTTATAGAAATCTACAGCAATATTCAGTATTTAAACAATAAAATGAAAATTTTTTATTAGTTTTTCTTTAAGAAACAAAAACACTTTCTTCACACACACACATACACACACAAAAGGATTAAATATTTGACTATTTAAGTTAGAACGCGGATGGTTGGGGGAAAAAGGGGATTTGTGAGTCTGAATAGGAAAAGCGGCAGATAAACTGCTTAAATAAAATGGCATTAGGAAAATTGTAAATGACAGTTGTTTATAAACAAAGAAAGAAAGTAAATCAAACGATTAAGATAAATAAACTTGACTCTGTATTTTAAATAATGTAAATGAGTTTGAACAGCAAGTAGATGAATTTAGTTTTAAAAGCGACATTTTTTACGCTGTTATAGAGTTTTAATTAAAATCTTTATCAGATTTTTAGACTTGTGCGCTTTAAGTGAAATTTTAGCGATTTTTTTCTGCAATTATTCAAACTTTATTTAAGAATTTTTTATCAGCGATTTTCAACTTAGTTTTTTGAGCTTTAAAAGTTTTTAACAGAGACCGTACTTTTTGTTTCTTTGTGGAAATTAATTTATGTTTTAGTCAACATTAAAACGTGTCTGTATACGTTGCCACACAAATGTTTCAAGAAACGCAATTATTTTTTATTTTGAAATATGGTTTCAAATGAAGCTTGAAGTTCAGAAGAAGCCCGAAAGCAATGAATTTTTAGAAAAATTTGGGAGGCGTAGGAAAATGCTGCTGAACAATCCAATATTCAGCAGCTTTATATATGGATACGCGGATCAGAGCATCATAGCAAAGGAGGCTTTACAAATAATGTGCGCTCAAACCATCTTAAAAAAGTGATCGCTCGGATTTTGAAGTTGAAGAAGCAATTATTTTTAAGAAATATTTTATCAATCTTTTTCTTAAAATGCATTTTATTTGTTTTTCATTTTTGAAGATGAAAAATAACCAATGCAATATCGACCGTCGACAAGCGAGGTTTAAGATCTTCGCCGCATGTTAGTGATACATTTTAAACTCAAAAATCGCTTTTTTGACAGTATTTGAACTCTCTTAATGTAAATAGTGATCAAGAAGAGAAAGAAAATGATAATGAGAAATCGATAATTTTTATCAAAGGCACTTACCGATTGATAAACCTTTTTTTTGAAATTTAGGATGAAAAAAATATGTTGTCCTTGCTTATATAAATTAGCAAATGCTGTGGTAAGCGTGGAAAGAGCATTTCTGCTCATAAATCTTTCAGGAGCAAATTGGGGAAAAAATCATGTTTGTGTAATTATACAAATAAGTCACTTCATTTAAAATATAAAATATTCTGAATCAAAAAAGGGTCTGAAAAAAATACACAAAATGTGTTTTAATTTAGAAGGAAAAAATACAACTCTTCAAAAGAGTTTAATTTTATAAAGGCGAAATGAGTTTTATTTTAGCCGGAAAAACTCTCTCTTTAAGAGTTGTAGTAAACCTTATATTTTTATGTTTAAAAAAACTCTTAACTGTGCAGTTGAAATCGCTTTTTAAAATCTCCATAGATTCTAAAAGAGTTTGTCAATACGAATCTATTGGTATGTGACAGTTAAGGTCTCCGCTGACTCTATTATGAAGAGTTTTAAAGTTAAAAATGTCTGGTTAACTGTTTATTTATGCTTCCTGGTTTTTAATTTAAATTCAAGCCATTTAGTAAGATTTCTTAAGATCTACATTATTTTCATAAAATAATTAAAAATCGCTAGGCAATTTTGAAATCAAAGAAAAACATTTTCAAGATTCCGGAACTTTTTTTCATTCAAATTTTAACAATCTGTACAGATTTTTGCATTTTGAAAATGTTTAAGTGAATTTCTTGAATAAAAACAATTTTTTGTTGCTGTTGTTGTTATTTAACTGCTTATTTAAGAATTTTAGAATTTTTCTATTTAAGGAGATTTTCAGCGGTTAACTCTGATTTAAACGCTGTTTTAGTTAAGTGATTTTTATTTACGATTAAAGAGCTTTTTTATTATGTAATGAACTTTTAAGAATTTTACGATTTTTTTAGAAGTTTTTTTGTGCAATTATAAAGTTTTTTTGGACCTTTTTTATGTGCAAATTTTTCGTTTTTTTTTTTTTTTTTTGTAATGTTTTTGTAGCGATTTTTTCGTAATCTTAGAGCCAAATGAAATGTTGCGATTTTTGCTGTCAACTCTGAAAGTTTTTTTGGTTTTGTGATTTTTATTTTGGCGTTTTTTCCAATTGTAAAAGTTTCTTTGGTTTTGCTATTTTATTGTGTAATTAAATTTTATAAAATTTTTTTGTGATTCTTTTACATTTTTTTTCTAAATTTGATGGATTTAAACGTTTTAAAAAAACGTTAATTTTTTTGTTGTATATGGGGAAGTTCGGTATTTTTTGTATTTTTAAATATGGACGATTTTAATAAATTGTATAAAATTCTTTAGTTTTGTGGTCTTTTTTAAATTTTTATTATTATTTTTGTTAACTTAAATTAGATTTATTTTAATTTATTTTACGAGTTTTTTTTATTTTCTAAGCTAGTTTTTGTGATTTGTTTTCATAGTTTTTGGGATAATTTTTCTCGTTTAATGCAATTTCAGAATTGCCAAATTTTTTGGGTTTTTCAATAATAGAATCTTAATTTTATGTAAGTTTCAATTAGATTTCAGTGACTTTTTATCGTTATATTCGTTTATTTTATTTATGAATATCCAACTTTAAGTATATTTCCGATTTCGCTGAGTTTGTTCTTTGCAATTTTTAATTTTTTAAATTGGTTTTTCGAATTATTTATTTTCTATTATACATTGAAAATTATTTTTTCTTCCAATTTGCTTCCCAAAACTAGGCGTTTAGCGATTTTTTATGTTTATTAATACAGTTTTTTTTTAATATTTTGAACATCAGATATTTTTTTAAATTTATTAATGTTTTTGTTTTTTAATGTTTGATGGGGTTTTACCACTTTTCGTATTTTTAACCTTTTTAAAGTTTCTTTAAAAATTTTCCTTTTTTTTAATCTTTCATTTATTTTGTTTTTTTTTTTTTTTTTTTAATTTTGACATTTTGTTTCCCCTCCAGTTGTTGTGATTTATTTGTCGTTAACATTTTTTTAACGAGGGGGTTCTCTTTCTTAATTTTAATCAAAATTTTTTATGACAAAAGACATATTGATTTTGTTATTCCGTTTATGTAGAATTGCGTAATTATACTTTTCCAGGAACAAAAAGTTTTTTTTTTAAATCTTTGACACTTTTATTATCCAACTCAAGAACAAATTCGTTTTATAAATTTTACACGTTTTTCCTTCATAAATTTATGTTATTAATATCCTTTGAATAGCTAAATCTTCAAAATTCACTTAATAGATGTCACTTTCAATTTCATAGCTAAAAGCATCGGATTAAATTACAATTACAATATATATTTGAAAAGGGATAAACACTAAAGAGTTTTAAATTACAGATATGATTCGAATTGATCTTATTTTTTGTGGTAAAATATTCTTGAATCTGTCTTCGATGTTTGACATACTATGTTCGTAAGAGAAGCCCAGTTAACATTTTCTTTACAGGAATTCGTTACTCAACTCTGCTCTTGTTCTTCTTTTACTGCACTCTAACTCTACTCTTACTCTACGCTAATCTGACTCAACTCTAACTCTACTCTAACTCTACTCTACTCTTACTCTACTCTAATTCTACTGTAATTTTACTCTAACTCTACTGAAACTCTACTCTAACTCTACTCTAACTCGACTCTAACTCTACTCTAACTCTACCCTAACTCTACTCTAACTCTACTCTAACTCTACTGTAACTCTACTTTAACTCTACTGTAACTCTACTTTAACTCTACTCTAACTCTACTCTAACTCAACTCTAACTCTACTCTAAATCTACCCTAACTCTACTCTAACTCTACTCTAACTCTACTCTAATTCTACTCTAACTCTACTCTAACTCAACTCTACTCTTACTCTACTCTAACTCTACTCTAACTCAACTCTAGCTCTTCTCTAACTCTACTCTAACTCTACTGTAACTCTACTCTAACTCTACTTAAACTCTACTCTAACTCTACTCTAACTCTACTCTAACTCTACTCTAACTCTACTCTAACTCTACTCTAACTCTACTCTAACTCTACTCTAACTGTACTCTAACTCTGCTCTTACTCTACTCTAAATCTACTCTAACTCTACTCTAACTCTACTCTAACTCTACTCCAACTCTACTCTACTCTAACTCTACACTAACTCTACCCTAACTCTACTCTTAACTCTACACAAACTCTACTCTAACTCTACTGTAACTCTACTTTAACTCTACTCTAACTCTACTCTAACTCTACTCTTACTCTACACTAACTCTACCCTAACTCTACTCTAACTCTACTCTAACTCTACTGTAATTTTACTCTAACTCTACTGTAACTCTACTCTAACTCTACTCTTACTCTACTCTAACTCTACTGTAATTTTACCCTAACTCTACTGAAACTCTACTCTAACTCTACACTAGCTCTACTCTTACTCTACTGTAACTCTACTGTAACTCTACTCTAACTCTACTCTTACTCTACTCTAACTCTACCCTTTAACTCTACTCTAACTCTACTCTAACTCTACTCTAACCCTACTCTGACTCTACTTTAACTCCACTCTAACTCTGCTGTATTCTTAGTCTACTCTTTCTAACAAATTAAAATTATCTCAGTACTGTTTATTGGGTAAATTGACAGATATAAATATGTATCTGTGTGTTTGCACTTGTATCTCTTAAACATTTCATTTTTTGCTTGCTGTGTGCATCGAAAAAGAAAATATATTACAAAAAAAAAAAAAACTCTTGAGATGCGTGTTTCCTGGTTTCGGTGAAAACTGAAACACTCTTAAACATGAAAAGACATCTATATCGTTAGTTAAGTCAATTTTATATGTAACACTTTTAACACACACACACACACACACACACTACTCCACCCATACATTAGAAAGCTGCCTGTAAAATAAAATTCAATACATGTTTTGGCTTCTGGTCGGAGCATTTTACAGACTTAAAGAAAAAGTCTACATTAAGACAAAAAAAAAAAAAAAAAAAAAAAAAAAAGGAAAAAGCAACCATACTTGTCTTAAACAAGTAGCATAAATTTTTCTGCACTTTTGTGGTTTGTATGTCATGCAGAAAGAAAAAGAAATGTCAAAAGGTAAAATATAAAAATATGTGTGCCACTTACAACATCCCCAGAATATGAAAAAAACTTGTAATAAAAAGGATTTTTATTAAAATTTATGCTGATTAAGGAAACAAATTTAAGTGGAAAGACATACATAAATGTTTATTTAAGAGTTTTAAAGAAATCGGGTTACTTTTCAATTGATGTTTTAAGTTTTTTTTTGTTGTCAATATTGCATAATTTAAAAGAATTAAACTGGAAAATAATTATATTGACTTATGGGGAATAGTTACGTGAACATATTATCTAGAGTGAATAAATGTATATCCTTTGAGACATCCGTAGGAATTGTGCCCAATCTCTATTTAAAATATACTTGATTTGGCTTCATTAAGTTAATTTATATTAGAATATATTAGAAAATTATTAATAAAAAGTAAAAATAAAATTGGGCCGAGGTCACTTTACTGCGGAATACCAAATGTTAGCAAAATATTTCTTATATTTGCAAAATTAAATTTTACGGACTGTGTTCTGCATAACAGATATGACTTTAAACAGCTTAAAAAGGTATGATTGAAACCAGGGCTTAAAGAACTGCAGTCGAAACCAAAAACTGTCGAACAAAAAACGAATATGCTACAACTTTTCGCTTTTTGAGTTAGTTTGACAGCGACTGTTTACATTTAATGAATCAGAAGTTAAAGTAACAGTTTTGTTTGACCAATGACAATTGAAGAAGTGGAAGTTTTTCTACTTTGACTGCAGTTTTTTAAACGCTGATTGAAACCCATTTCATTCAATTCTTTTTTTTGGCAGAAGTTTGTGATTAACATTGTCAAAGGCTTAACTGAATGCAGTATGAATGACATTTAGCGAAAAAGTTGCTAATTTTCGACGCATTACTTGACTGTGTACTTGAATATTGTTAAAGTCAGTTGGTATTAAAAAAAAGATTATTAAAGTCAGCAAAGTTTGTACGTTGGAAGCAAAACGCTTTTTTCTTTTTGGTAACATTTTAAACGCAATAAAAACCTTGCATAATACAGACGATTTCAATTGTGGAGTGGTGACGACTTCCGTAATTGGATCGACAAGAGATTTAATAAAAAAAAAAAAAAAAATTGGAAAAAAATATTTATTTCAGGGAGTCTTGGAATTTAGAATGAATAACAAATAAGAATTTTTCAAATTAACCGACTCTAGTTGTTGCCGAAAATTTTCCAATTTTTAATTCTACTCAATTATTCATTTAAACTTTTAAAATACTTTGCACTTGTTGGCTTGGCTGGCAATAAAACTCTGTGAACAATACTTGAATTCAATGAAATTTTTTTGTTCTGCTAATAGGACGTCATTTAAAATTATTGTCACCCATTGTAGACTTTTGTGGGGCATTAAGAAGAATTGAATAAATCAACAAAGTCAAATCGCATTTATCTTTCTGAATGTTATAAAATGTATTAATTTTTTTTTTTTTGGAAAAAAAACACTTGTGTCAATATTGTGTTTTTTTTTTTTAAAGCGAAATAAAAAAAAAATAGACAAAGGAATAAGAAAAAGCATTTGTTAAGACAAATAAATAAGAGAACATTTGTAAATTATATTCTCTTCATGACAAATTACTTAGGGCAATAGTTCTGTTAAAATTTTTGAAAGTAGAGTGAAATATGTTTTCTATTATTGAATGAAAATTTTTTTTTTTGTGTTTTCATTTCTTGTTTTTTATTATTATTATTATTAATTTCCCGTAGTTCCTAGGTGGAACATAGGGCCTCTTCTTGTTTTTAGCAGCGTGTAAAAAACCGCAGTCAAAGTAGAAAAATGCAATTTCTTTTACTTCTTCATTTGTCATTGGCCAAAAAACTGTTGCTTTTACATCTGATTCATTAAATGTTAACAGTCGCTGTCAAACCAACTCAAAAAGCGAAAAGTTGTACACAAATTCGACAGTTTTTGGTTTCGACTGCAGTTTTTTAAACTCTGGCTTTTAGAGAATTCATTTAATATTGTTTTAAATTGATATGAAAATTTCTGTTTTAAAAACAATTATTTGTATACCACATTTTTAGTTGCACTGTATTTACTTGTGCCTTGCTGGCTGGCATGGCAGCACTTTTGTATTTAATAGAGCAAAGACACTCTTTTGAAACCACCCCAGGCGTATGATGAATATTTTATATTAACAACACTCGTATTTGTAACGTATACGCATTGAAGCACCTGAATTTGTTTTTAAATAATTCAAATTTTTTTTATTTTATGTCAAGTTGAAACGTTTTTTAAAGTATGAAAAATAAATCTGTTAAATGGTTTATTAAGCAAATTTAAGAGTATTTTTTTTTTCAATATATTTGTGGTATCAAAAATATTTATTAAGCATAAAATATGAACTCAGAATTTCATGTTTATAATATTTTAATCAAAAAGATATAAATCAAAGTTAATAAATATGTGACAAGCAAGTTTATTTATTCTTTAACAAAAAATTAAAACAGTCAATTCCTCCTAGACAATTTTTGAGCAATAAAAGGTGAACGACTTTCAGGTTAACGTTTCAGTCGCTTAGATCTTCTTAAGTGTTCTGATGTCGTTGGTACATAATTTTTGTTTTTGGTAGTAGAATTAGACTGTGGCTTGGCGTAATGCAAAACGTAGACGCTTCGAAAACGATTGACTTGAGAAAGAAGCTGGATTATTACGGACACCAGGCAAAGAAAGGACTTAAAAGTTTTGTGTAAAAGAGTTTCCTTATAAATAAAGAGAAGCTTGGTTTACATACATCAAATCAGGTTTGATTTTTGGTATTTTAATTTGGTTCTTATGTCTTTTTATAATTTTGTTACCAACTAGACTTAAAGACATGACATTTCCAACCTCTGTTAAATAATATCACGTAGTCATTTTTATCCTGAACCAAAATTCTTACATACCTACTACATGATCATTTGTATTTAACGGACTTCCGTTAGAGCTATAAACATTAGGAAACATTAGGTTCAATTTAAGCCTTAACTACATGTAAGATAGAGCCTTGTTGTCCTAAGGTCGCGATTAAGCCTGTCACTTAAAGTTTTATCTGAAGTCAGTCTAGAGTTAAGAGAGTAGAGTACGAGGTTGTCTTCCATGAATAATTTCGTCAGGACATTTTCTATCTTTGTTAAGAGCTGATCGGTATGTAGAGAGGTTGGCTAAAGGAGAATAATCCAAATAATTTTTTCTTTAAGCAAGTCTTAAATGAACGAACAAATTGCTCGGCCAATCGATTTGTTAAAGGATGAAAAGGTCCTGTTGTTAAGTGTTGTGTTCTAATTATTTCACAAAAATTAAGAAAAATTTTTTTTTGGACTAAATTGTGCTTCACAGATAGTAATATGTGCCGGAAAACAGTTAACGCCAAGTTCTTATAATGGCCCTTACTAAACCATTAATCTAAATAAGCTTTGCTTAACCTCAACCTCTACCTTTTCCTCTAGGCCAAGTCAATTCAGCTTGTAATCTAGTTTAACTCTTCTCTAACTTAAAGCCTAATGTCACTAACGAATTTTGTAACGGAAGGTCCATGTTTGACCAGGGGTCCATTATACGGCCATGTTCTTTTAAACGCGCGATTTAAAATCGCAAAAAGCCAGATTTATTTTATGGTGTTTTGAAACACGTGGGGCTGGCTTGCGATCTGCCATAGTTTCTTAGAAATACTCTAATTTCCTTGGGCATACTTTTGCAATTTGAAGTCGCCAAACTTCTAGCGATTATGATTTACAGAGCACCTTTTATGCGATTTAAAGTCAGAATCGCAATAGTTAAGCGTTAAGCGGATACCAAAAATTAAGATAAATTCTTTTAAAACTTCAAGAGAAAGAAGTTTCTTTATCACTAATTCCCAAAAATTAATATTTTAATTAAACTCAATCTTGAAATTATTCAATTTATTTTTACAACAATATTATTTGTTTTTAATATTATTTTTCGCAAATAACTTCTATTTAATGCTCCAATGAACAAGAGAATTTTGTATTTTAAGCAGAATCTTTAAAGGTTTGACTTGTCTGGCTGTGCTTTCTGCCTCTTCTTCTATTTGATCTATTACAAAATTATCAATCATCTAATTAATTATTTCATTTGCATTTAAAAAAATATTTCTTTTTAACTTTTCGCTTTCAAAAAACAAAAGTTTTTATTTTAAAATTCATTAAATATATGTAAATTGAAATGTTTAATAGCATTAACGCAGACGATAATGAATAAAATAATTAAAACACCTTGAATTGTTTATTGAAACAATGAAGCATTAATCAATAATTCGCTTTAAGATCCATCAAATTTAACGGCCTGCTAGTTAATTAACAAAATGTACCCCTCAAAACTTAAAAACTTTTTACTTTTGCTGATTTTCTGGGTTTTCGCAAAATTAACAAAATTATTTTCACTTTAAAGGCATCACCGTGAGGAGTGGGAGAGAAAATCAAACACACACAAACATTAAAAATTAAATTACAAAGTTTTACCTCTACTCACACACTAACAAAAACCTGGGAGTTTTTCGTTTCTTTGTCCTGCAAGCATTTAGAAGATTTTTAAAAGACGGAATTGCGTTAATTCTTCTTCACTTCTGGGCGATTGAAACAAGTATATAGAGGGTCTTTCTTAAAGAGCTTCCTATCTTTAAATTTAAAGTTAAAGTTAAAGAAATAAATTAATGAGATGTCAACGAATTGTTTTTATTCATTTGAGAGGCCTAACAAAACCATTCTGTATGGAATACAACATATTTTGCAAATTTCTGCCATGGCTTTGCTGGGTGGTGATGCCAATTTTCCATGATTATGGCGCATAAATCAGGTTGAATTTTACCGATGGCATGGGTTGTGTTGGCTTTAAGACCACAGCTGGTCTTAAAGCAGTGGCTTATTTTTTAAAGCCCTGCGACTTAAGAAAACCGTACATGATAAAAGTCTAACGGGATAAACGGGATAATTGAGGTTCAATGTCGATTTATCTCATCCTTTAGCTCTTGAACTGCTCTTGGCTTATTGACGTACACTTTTTTTTTTAAATATCCCCAAAGAAAGAAGTCCAACGGTGTGAAACCACATGGTCGTGCAGGCCAATTAACATTGCCACGACATAAGATAACACGGCCCGTGAGTTTTTCGTGCAAAAGAGCCATTGTTTCGTTGGGTGTATGGCAAATGGCACCATCCTGTTAAAACCACATATCGTCCAGGTCCATATCCTCCATTTCTGGCCACAAGAAGTCCGCTTTCATGGTAACTTGTTGAGCACGACGGCGATTCGAGCTTGACGGCTCTTCTGCCACATTATCGCGGACAATTGCAATGTTTTCCGCGAAACGAACTCTGCAAGCATGCGCAGGTGTTTTTACATTTCCTTCAGACCCGGTTTGCTGAAATTTGCTTACAATTCTTCCGATTATGGACACATTTGGTGGATTATGTTGACCAAAAAAATCACGAAGTGCACGAAATGCATTTTAATTTGAACGCCCATTTTCGGAAAAGGCTTCAACAATCTTAACGCGCTGCTCAATTGTGTACCTCTCCTTGGTTGAATTTGTCAAACACTGCAACAAAGAAATGTCAACTTAAGTTTGGAAAAAAACTTGACGTTAATGTGTGAATCCTAGTTAACATCGTGCTTCAGGGTTGGACCACCCGGGTGATGATAGTTTTTCAAAAATTCCGCTAAAGTAAATGCTTGCTGGATATGTGTTTGCGTGTGTGTGTGAGTGTATATACATTCTAATCCTGTTAAACAATCGTATTTAATACACACACACACACACCGAACGCGCACATAATTATTGTATACAAATGAACATTAAATAAACTTTAAGCAACCAGCATCAAAAAACGTCATCAACATCATCATCAACGGTATTATTTATTTGACTGTAACAGCCGGGTTAGACAGATAGACCATTAGAACGTTAACAGCAGGGCATTGTCTCTTTTCGTGATTCTAGTTGTACTTAGTAGACACAACATTTATTCCATTTTAATGGAATAAAGTAGAATGGTATGAAAGGGAATCCACGATGATGACAACACTGTTTAGCCCGTTTAGCATGCTGGGCTTGTAATGGGAAGAGAAAAAGTTTTCCTTTCCTGCTATTCATTTTTGGTTTTGTTTGTTAAATAAAAAACTCATTACAACAAACAACTAACTAAATAACGACAACGACAACGTCCACGACAACAAAATTAACATAAATATCATCATTTACTAAACATCAATAAATGGAAGTGAGACGAGAAAGCATTGGGACATGGAGTTGAATGGGAGGTGGTAGGTAGTGATAAACTTTCTTTTTTTTTTTTGGCGATGATAACAAATTTACACACAGCATTATAATACACGTAAAACATTATACCACACAGTGGCGTAAGCTTAAATTTAAAAAAAAAAAAAAAAAAAAAAAAAATTAATGCGGGACTCACAAAAATTGTGTATTTTAAAGTCTTGGCTTGTGTCTTTAATAACTAATCGTCGATGTCATGGAAATCGAAACCCCGTAAAATTGAAATCGACGAAGATTTTCCAAAGAATTTTTGTAAAAGTTTGAAAAGTTTTCTAGGTAGAGGAAAATGGTCCTCAAAGTATGTGGTATATAAAAGGAAATATTTGGATGAATTTTGAATACGGGAGAGTGCTTTAAATTTGTTCGATTTTAATTTCACGTGATTTCGATTTCCATGACATGGCCGAATATTTCAAAACAAAAATGTGTATTTTTTTTCATTCAGTGATGAAACGATTTCGTGTTAACAACAACGTTTCTTTTTGCTTTGATAAATTATTTTTTTTGGTATTTTTTCATTCTTGACTGTAGCCGGGCTCGAACCCTGACCGACAAAAATGAAAAAAAAAAAAATGTACTTTAGACTTCAAGAAGAACTCTTGACAAAAGTAAGAAAAAACAGAAGTAAGGAAAAACATGTAAAATCAATTAAAATGGATAATCATTCAAAAAAGCAAATTTCGATCTACCAAAGGTTAAAATACAATTTGGTTAAAGGATTGATGTTTGACTATTGACGTCAGCAGTCGTCGATGGCTGCGAGTGTAAGACGGCAAATCCCTCTGAGGAGATCGAGTGGTTGCGATCGAAACATGACAGGGTTACCTGCCGGCCAGGGTTCGAGCCCGGTTACAGTCAAGAATGAAAAATTATCAATAGCAATTTTAATTAATTTTCATGTTGTAAAATTCCCTTCTTCATAAAAATAATTTTATGAAAATTAAAAATATTTAAAATTTGGATTAAAAACCATAATTCGTTCAACAAAATAACCGCAATTCTTAAGCCTGGATGTCTGGCGGGATCATCCATCCCGAGTGGGAGGGTAAACACTGGCACTACACCAGCCAGCTTAATTGTTCGCGAGGTATAATTAAGCAGGGAGATTAGAATTAACCTACTCGGTGCCCCTTTTTTTAATTATCATAACTAAGCTGATATCATTTTTTTTTGTGTGTGGGTATAGAGGCCCAGAGTGGTAGCAAGAACCACCCCATCCGGCGAGCTCCAAGCCCGGCAAACGCGAGCATATCAGCGCCGCTTCCACTCTGGCAACACTCGTTTTTATTATGTTTTGGTATTGCCTTTTTTAAAGATTGTTCGAAAGCATTGATCGAACAATACCGAACGCTCTTAGTTGAATCTTAAATTTTGAGCAGAATATACCCAAAATTTACTTTTTTCTATAAAGTGACAAAAAGATGGCAAAAAGTCTTAAATAAAAATGGCCACAACTTTTTACCAACTTAAAGTGTAAAATAAAAACTTAAAATTTGCCAAAAAAAAAATCCTGTGTTTTGGTTTAATACAGCCAATTTATTAGACTAAGTTTTTTAAACTAACCCCACTGTGCACCAGTTGGCTTAATGCTATAATTTAAAATAGTGATTTTCGTAAGTGCTGGTCAATTATGGACCACTGACAACAACAGTTGAAGGCGTTCACTATATTTGCGTAATTATTATTTCCTTATTTTTGGTCGTATCCTGCTTCTTGCAAACGTATTGATATTCTTAATGGAGTAGAGTAGTACTTGAGTTTGAAAATAATATTAACATAATTTCATTTTAATGTGCTAAATTCTCAATTCGTACTCTTGATAAACACACTAAAATTTATTGTTGATGGGATAAAATTAGTTCCTATGCACATTTCACTGGTTGCTTAGGCCACATCATTAGGAAACCTTTTTCCAAAGATTTAAGAAAAGCTAAAGATATTATACAAACAAAACTGTAAAGCGAATGAGAATTGCACACACTCAAGTTTTACTTGCAACGATATCAAAGCTTAAACAAAATACCAACATTTTTTTGTTTTATTTACAAATAACATCGTTTGTTTTGGGTGGATCACTATTAAGCATCATTAATATTTTAACTGAAACTTGATTTTGAGCCGTATTTTCTTTTTTAAGGAAACGCAATATTTCTCGCGGCGATATCTCGTAAATCGATTGGAAACTGTATCTAATGTGTATCTAATGTTTTAAATCCAAACTAAGCCAAAAAACACAAACAGAGTTTTCCTAGTTTCCTAGTTTTTAAAAAGTGGAGTGCACTTTTTATGTGTTGCACTGTGTTATTCAGACAAAAACGACGTGCAAAATGTAGGCCATGTGAATATGAATCGCCACATTTTTAAGTCATACACCCAATATTGAAAATTCGAAAGAGGGCCGAGGAAAACCCACCCCCTGGTTCTTGTAAACTATAAAAATATTTAATAATGAAAAGACAAAGGGGAAAAGCGATGTAAAGAAAATACAATTGACTCGTCGAGAAAAGGTATTATAACCCACAAATGAAAATAAAAACTAATTTTCAGGTAAATACTATGACACAGTGAAGATCAAAATTGTATAAAAGTTTGTTGAAAGTATTAAATATACATATAATTATTTTAAATGGAAATTTTTACGAAATTTCCTCAAATAAAAATGGAAATTTAAAACTTTATTTAAATAAAAAAACAAGAAATATTTTAAACTTTTGATATTAATATTGCTTTTAACAAGAAATTTTCACGCTTCATTGTAAAAAATACAAAAGTGGGAGATAAAAAAATCCAGTAAGTGTTGCGGTGGCATGAAATACGACAGGAGTGCTTGAGAGACAAACAATTTCAACACCATCATAACAATAAAACCAGGAGACGAAAAAAAAAATTCCATTGTTTTGAAATTGCCTACGCAAACACTCAACTCATTTACACGCACACACACACTGGCGTAACAACTCAAATACATGCATACACGTACTCAGGCGATAATAACAAAAATCCAGCACCAGCAGAATTTTTAGCTGCCTCCATTTTGAATCATCAGAGCAAAACAGCAGCAGGTGTTTTTTTACAAAACATTCAAAATAATTTAAACTATTCCATAATAATGGCAAGGGGGAAGGAGAAACAGAAAATAAAGTTGGAAAAAGGATAAATGGTCTTAAGCAACAACAAACAAGCATTTGCATCTATAGACCTGGAATATCTTTTTAAAAATGGTTCTTAAAAAACAATGTAAAACATTTTATAACTTTAGTCGATTATTATTATGCCCTTCATGAAGGGAAGTGGTAAAAGACGGCGCATTAAATTTGGCATTACGTGTGTAACACAGAATAAATATTTATTTAAGAGTCCATATTCTGGGTTCTTAAGTGATTCTAAGTCAACTCACTCTTTTTCCAACAATTCAGAGGAAAACAAAAATTATGATACCAAATTATTTCTAGTTTTCCAATGCTTTAAGGTTTCTAATCTAGGTATCTTTAATCTACCAGAACCGGCTCGATAGGAGAGGATTTGGAGACCTAAATGTCGACCATCCTCCCTAAGTATTTTTTTCTATTAAGAACCAATATTTTTTACCTTTTTTAATGTATCCTAACAATATATTGTTATTCGAATAGCAAAATTTTTGACCCGCTCTCTTGTGTTGCTGCTACATCACAAAAACTATGATCTGGTGTACTTGAAATTGGTGGCGGAATGCAGAGTTTCTTGAGTCAAGTACAGAAAGATTGATTTAAGTACGAATAATTCAAGTGCAAAATATTTAACTTATCCATATTTAATCCGGAATTCGTACTTGAAATAATTCGAAAGGGAAACTAGATTGAATCTAGCCTGAAACACTTACACCAGAGAACCAGAAATAGAAGGAGCATATTATTATGATTGATTTACTTACCTGCTTTACACCTTACAGAATTTCAGTTATAAAATAACATTTGATGTATTTAACTAAATATAAACTAAATGGAAACTTTTGCTTTTTATTTTACTTTTTAAACATGAAAATAATTTATGTTTTTCTTCTTGTTCTATTGTTGTTGTTGTTGTTGTTTATACACAAAACAAGCAGAGCGATTTTTATCTACTTGTATGTTGGTGCTACAACAGACTTTGACAAACACACTCGTATGCACGCAGAAAGCCTCACTTTTAGCAAAATCTCCTTAAACACAATATCATTTGAAATGATTCAAATAGACGTTAATATCAATAACAAAATAACATCTCTTCTTTCCATCTACCGTCCCTCACATTAAAGAGTTTCCTTGTTTATTAGTGAACTAGATACAATAATAAATAAAATTAAGAAAAAACAAGAGATAATATTAGTGGGAGATGTAAATATTGATATCTTAAAAGAAAACAGCACAACAACAACATATCTTAATATGACAACATGTAATGGTTTAAAATGTATGGTAAACGAATGTACACGCGAAGATATTAAGAGAAACACAAGAACATGCATTGACCATCTCTTTTTAAAAACTAATAAAACAACAGCAACACAAGCACAAACATCTATAGTGATGACAACAATATCGGATCACTATTCGCTCTTTTGTTGTGTTAACAAAGAAGAGAACAGCCAGGTAAAGGAAAACATATCTAGACAGGGGCCAAAGTTTAATAATTTCAAAATAAATAAAAAAATACAAGAAACGAATTGGAGAGCAATTATGAATCAAACATCTAATACAAATAATCTTTACAATAAATTACAAGAAACTTTTAATGAAATATATAAAAACTCATTAACAATTAACAAAACAAGTGTAAAGAGATCAATTAACCCATGGATAAACGATGAAATAGTTAAATATTGTGATATTAGGGATAAACTTTTAAAAAAATGGCGTAATAATCATAAAAATAAAAGATACGAAGAAGAATACAAAAAGTTTAGAAATATGGTGAACAAAAAAATAATATACTATAAAAACAACTATTTTAAAAAAAAATTTATTGAAAACAGAAACGATATCCGCGCGACATGGCAGCTCTTAAATGAGATAATTGGGAAAACTAAGACAAACATTGACAGTGTCTTAATAAAAAATTTTAAAACAGAAAATCTAGATAATGTATTGAACAATTTTGCAACAAATTTTAGTAAAAATGTTAAAAAAATAATACACTCATGCAACATCAAAACACTAAACATCACACAAATCTCAACCCAAAACACAATTTATATGGATTATCCAAGTGAAGAAGAAATATATGGTATCATTAAAACACTAAATAAAAAACAAAGGAGCAGGGATAGATGGTATACGCCCAAAAGACCTCAAAATGAACGCAAATGTTTTAACACCAATAATCGCTAAACTAATTTACACTAGCTTAGAAACTGGAATTGTACCAGAATTACTAAAAATCTCCTTAATAAGACCTGTATATAAAAGCGGTAATAAAACGGACTTCAATAACTACAGGCCAATAGCTATATTATCGGTAATAGATAAAATATTAGAAGAAGTAGTAGTAAAAAGGATAAGAAATTTTCTGCAAAAATATAAAATTATCCACGAAAACCAGTATGGCTTCCAAAAGGGTAAAAATATCAATAAGCTCTTGGGGAATTTCTCAACATATATAAACGGATGTTTGAGTAAAAAAATGCATGTATTAGTGCTATACATCGACTTCAGCAAAGCGTTTGACACGTTGTCACACACCAAAATAATAGAAAAACTTGAAAAAATCGGCATAAGAGGTAGCATACTTAAATGGTTCACAAGTTACTTAGAATGTAGAGCGTATCACGTAAAAATTAATAACAGAACAAGTAACAAAATACCATACGATTACGGAGTTCCACAAGGATCTAAGCTAGGACAGTTAATATATATTATTTATGCGAATGATATGCTGAATGTTATTAAAGAAGGCAAAACCTTCGCTTATGTAGACGACACCGCCATAGTAGTTGCAGATTCAAATTTATCAAAAGCAAAAGATGTAATGCAAAAGCAATTAGACATTGCAACAAAATGGAGCCACGACAACGGACTTATCATAAACGTTAGTAAAACGAAAATAATGCACATTAAGCCATCACATTTTCCAAATTCAACAGTAGAACTAAAATACCATACTACCGAATGTATACATAAAGTAAATATCAACAGCACAAATCGAATGGATACGTATTCAACTATTATAGAAAAAGTACCAGTCTATAAATATCTTGGAGTATACGTGGATGAAAACTATAAATGGAAGAAACACATAGAACAACTACAAATAAAGCTTCGAAAAGCCTCGTACATGCTGTATCACTTGAGCAACTGCACTACTTATAGTGTACTTTTACAAGCCTACTACGCACTAGCTGAATCATACATCAGACACGGTATTGCAGCGTGGGGAAATGTAAATTACAGCAGCACCTTACAAAAAACCCAAGACAAAATATTAAAAATATTATGGAAAAAAAAACACCAGGCAAATAATAACGTAGTTCAGCAAATAACCAACACCAATATGTCAAATCCTATCACGTCGCTACCCGCAATGCACCTTACAAACCATAAAACATTCAACGGTGCTAAGTCCCTTCATCTTTTAAACGTGAAAAACATATACTACACCACATTAACAAAAGAATTCTACAATGACACAAGATTTCTGCGGCCAATTGATCATGCCCAAAATAAGCTGTTAAATATCTGCCTTCTGAAGTGTCATTCCTTAAGTTAAAGAAAGCGAGGCTTAGACGGTAATGCAAGTTGTACGAATTTTGACGAAAATGCTTCCCTTATTTAAATATTGTTTGAAAATTTCCAAAATACACTTATCATGACAGGTTTGTATTTTCCTCAAAATACTAACGACTTATGTGATCGCGTTAACTACCCTTTACGAATATGGGCGCACTACAAAAATGATAGTAAATCATAATCGAACAACTGTGGAAGAAATTGGCAACATAATAAATAAATTGGAAGAAACTGGAAGCGTTATAGATAAGGTCAGACCTGTGCATCAGCGCAATGTGCGCACTGGCAAAGATCCGAGTTTGTCGATTCAACGGCGTTCTCAGATATAATAACAGATTTTTTTTTTGGCCTTCAATTGAAGATTATCAGCTGTACGATATTTGGTTTCAACAAGACGTTGCCAGGAGCCTCAACACACAACCAATTTCGGCTTTATTGCATGGGGAGTTTCCAGAACGCGCAGTTTCAAGTTTTGGCGACGTCAAGTAACCGCTAAGATCATGCAATTTAACGCCGTTAACTTTTTTGTGGGACTACGACAAAGCAGATAACTCCCTAACGTTGAAGCATTTGACATTCGTCAAGTTATCGCTGAGAGAAAAAGTGGTTGAAAACTATCTTAAAAGGATCGAATGCTGGAGCCAAATAGAGGCGGTCAATTAAATTTCGTAAATAATGTCAAGGTCTAGGCATTATAACCCAGTAAAAACTTCGCCTTCCAAATAATATGTTAAGAGTACTCAGCAAAAAGCAAAAATCCTACTTCTAATTCTACTGAAAGAACCAATGAATTTTACAAGGGATGTCCCAAAATGAACGCCTTTTTTTTTGTAAGTCATTATTTTTTACCTACATAAATCTGTAAAATAAGTAGTTATAGAAGAAGTTATAGTAGTAATATAGAAGAAAGCTACTAAATAATGAGTGAAAGCAGCTATTAATCCAAAAAAGTAGGCGAAGTTTTTACTGGAATGAAATAAAAGTTTCATCGAAATTAAAGCTTTAGGTGTATTTTACTTAAACGTTATTTTTAAAACGGAAAATCCCATTAAAAGCACATTTTCCGAAAAGACTTTATATAAACCAATGAAAAGAATTTGCCACACAATAGTTTCATATAACTAGTAATTGAGATGTTAGATTTAATGAAGATCGGTGCATTTAGTCAATATTCAAACAAATTCTAGTTCTTAGCGGAGGGTATCAAAGATTCGGCACAGCCGGTTACAGCCTTTTTCCTTCATTTTTATATTCCTTTTTTCTAAATGTTTTTTTATTAAACTTATTTTCGTTGTTTTTTTTCTCATATAAATAACGACATAAATTAATTATCATGTTTGCAACAAGAGACTGTCAGTGGTGGTTCTGAGTGGTTTGTTACTTTCCTGCGTGACTATTTTGCCTTACAGGTAATTTTATAATTTAAAGTTGAAAATAATGTGAACAACTGCAAAAGTTTCTCAAATTACGCAAACATGATGATAAAAATTCGGTATCATGTTGCTTTTAAATGTTCCGACATGTTGAAAAGGATATGAAAGTGTTACTTGATGTTAAATTAATGAAAGTTAAAAACAGATAGAAGTAGTTAATTAAATGATACAGTGATTAGAAGTTTGATTGATGAAGAGTTAGTGGGAGAAGGAGAACGGAATGGAAACATAAAAAACAGAACTAAAGTTCAATCGAAGCGTAAATTGAATGCAAACTGAACTAGACTTAAACTATAACTAAACTAGAGCTGAACTTGAATTGGAAATAAACTAGAACTGAACTAGAGATAAACTAGAGCTGAACTAGAACATAACTGAACTAAAACTAAACTAGAACTAAACTAGAGATAAACTAGAACCGAACTTAAACTAACTAGAACTGAACTAGAGATAAACTAGAACTGAACTAAAACTGAACTAGAACTGAACTAGAACATAACTGAACTAAAACTAAACTAGAACTGAACTAGAGATAAACTAGAACCGAACTAAAACTAAACTAGAACTGAACTAGAGATAAACTAGAACTGAACTAAAACTGAACTAGAACTGAACTAGAGCTGAACTAGAACATAACTGAACTAAAACTAAACTAGAACTGAACTAGAGATAAACTAGAACCGAACTAAAACTAAACTAGAACTGAACTAGAGATAAACTAGAACTGAACTAAAACTGAACTAGAACTGAACTAGAACTGAACTAGACCTGAACTAGAACTGAACTAGAACTGAACTAGAACAGAACTAGAACTGAACTAGAACTGAACTAGAACTGATCTAGAACTGAACTAGAACTGAACTAGAACTGAACTAGAACTGAACTAGAACTGATCTAGAACTAACCTAGAACTGAACTAGAACTGAACTTGAACTGAACTAGAACTGAACTAGAACTGAACTAGAACTGAACTAGAACTGAACTAGAACTGAACTAGAACTGAACTAGAACTGATCTAGAACTGAACTAGAACTTAACTAGAACTGAACTAGAACTGAACTAGAACTGAACTAGAACTGAACTAGAACTGATCTAGAACTAACCTAGAACTGAACTAGAACTGAACTAGAACTGATCTAGAACTGAACTAGAACTTAACTAGAACTGAACTAAAACTGAACTAGAACTGAACTAGAACTGAAATAGAACTGAACTAGAACTGAACTAAAACTGAACCAGAACTGAACTAAACCTAAAATAGAATTGAGCTAGAATGGATTAAGAACTAAACCAGAATCGAACAAGAAATAAAATAGAACTAAACAAGAAATAAACTGCAATTATATATAACTGATCGAGAACTCAGCTGATTCTTAACTAGAAACTGTACTCTGAACTGAATAGGAACTGAACTTTAATTAAATTAATGTATTAATTAGTAACTTAAAATATAAGAAACTAAAAAGGATTATTTTAAAAAAGATTATAAGAACTATTATGTATGCTAAAAAGTTCACGGGATTATCATGAGAATCATTGTAATCGTGAATTTTTCACTAAAAAAAAAATACTAAAAAAAACTTAAACTGAATTACAGCTAAAAAAAACTAAAATAGAGCTTAACTAGAATTAGATCTTAAGTAGAACAGAACTTAATCTGAATTCAAAATAAGCTAGAACTTCAATAGAATTAAAATTAAACTGAACTGAACTGGAACTCAACAGAATCAAAGGAAGAAGCTGAAGTAGTACTAAACTGAAACTCAACTAGAAACTGAATCAGAAATTGAATGGGAAGTAAAATTAACGGTGTTAAGAACTAAGATGAGTCAGTTAAGAAACTGATCTAGAACCATGCGATGAGGATGGGTCTAGGAATGACTACTGCAGAAGTTGTCATGATGAGGTGGAGGAGGACGAGAAAATGGGGTTTCCTTTTCTCTGTCAATGTACCGGTCTCGTGGTTATCAGGAAGAGTCATTTTGGGAGACCAAAATTGCCTGCTGGGATGCTAAATCTAATGTGGGACTTAAGTCGATCTCTATTTTCTGCAAGCCATCGAAATGGTTCCATGCTGCACTGATATCTGGAGAATAATCTGAAAAACACTGAATGACCCAGTGACCAGAAGCTTAGAGTGTTACAAAGAGAACGCTATACGGATCCAAACCAGCCTTCCTCGTGGCAGCTATCCATTGAACCTAACCTTAGCCAAACTGCGACTAAATTAATTTACTAAGAAATAAACTTGGTACTCTTGAATGATGTTGGTCATTTTATTTATATGCCAAAAAAGAAATATGAATTGTTAATTAAAAAAGTTTTTAGTTTGTTTTTTTTTTCTTTTTTTCCAACAAACATTTTTTTTAATTGTTCTTCTTTTTTCTCTCAAACTCTTATATGTTGCTTTGTAAAATAACATTTTTCTTCATTTTCATTGTAATTTTTACCGTTCATTATGTCACCTTTTTCTTATTGTCCTGTTTTTTTTTGTTTTTGTTAAATTTTAACAACTTTTCCGACTCTCTGGTTTCTTGATTTAAACAGCAGACCACTTCATTCATTTCTAATTTATTTTTAATTTTTTTTTTTCAAATTAACAATTTAGTTTAGCAATCAATTAGATAATTAATGAAGTTGTTTTCGTTGAGAGCCAGGACATGTTATCGAAAGTTAAATTAGTAAAGTATTTAATATAATTTTAGTTTTTATTCACTTTCATACTTCTTATTTATTTCATTATAAGCAATAGAACTTTTTGAAAGACGATTCAAAAGATTGATGATATGATAAATGGGGTGTAAGATTTTGGGTGATGGAAGGAAGAAAGGAAGGGGTTGTTAATAAAAATTAAAGAGTTTCAGCTGGAAAAATAATTAGAATAATTTCGTAAACAGATTTAAGTCGCAGACTGAATGATGGCTAATACTATAAACGAATTAATATTGTTGAAATGTTTTACAATAAATGCTATAAATTTAAAATCCCTTATTTTTTGTTGTTGTACAAACAATAATCCTCCTAAAACCATTATTTATGGCACAAATGAGCAAAACTGAAAAAATGTTTGCCCAATTGAAATTTTAGAACTGTAATGAAATTTCTCTTTTAAAATTTCATTTATTTTGGCCACATAATTGTTTGAAGGAAATCAAAATTCAATTGGAAAACTATTTTTATACATACACGTAGAGAAATTACATTTTTCGATATGGTTACCTTAAACAAAACTATTTTCAATGAAAACATTTTTATTTATTTTATTTATTTATTAAAAATTAACATATAATTAAAATTATAGGCTAATAACATGGATGAGCAATAGTGACAAAGACCTTCAGCTCATGGAAAATATAAATATGTACATACTTAAAAAATGTATAATAAGATTAGTTCAATAAGCGTTTTTGGTTGTATTAGATAAAGTTGTATATGTTAGTAGATTTCAAATATTTAATAATTGATGCAATGTTTTCATCAGTTGGGTCTGCAAGAAGACGTATTGGATCATTATTTCCAAACGATTGTGTCCTTTGGGTGATGAAATCGGGACATTCTGAAAGAATATGTGAAGGATTAGTTGGGTAAGAAATGTTGCAACTACAAGAATATGTGTTTGTGAGCTTCAAAAGGCACCCATGTGTAATTCTGGTATGTCCAAGTCGAAGCCTTACGATTTTGACAAGATCTAATCTACTTGTTTTTGAGTTTGTGTTAATGTTTCTCACGATTCCGCAGTTGTTAATATTTATTTTCTTATACCAGTTAGAAGTCATGTGGTAAGTGTTATCGTTTTCTTTGTAGTGGGATATTATGTATCTATATGTATCTTTGAGATTATGGTTTTCGGTTGTAATCAGAGGTGTCCTTGAAGAGCTTTTTGCTGCAGCATCAGCGTATTCATTTCCTGGAATGTTGCAGTGGCTTGGGACCCACATTAATTTTATTTCGGGGTATCGTTTGATCAAGATATTTCGAATTTGGGTAGCGTATGTATTGTTGTTAGAGATATTAGAAATACAATTGAGAGATGAAAGTGAATCTGTACATATTACATATCTACCGCTTTTGTTTTGAATATATTCGGTAGCTTTAGTTATAGCGATTAATTCAGCGCTGAGTATTGAACTGTGTTGTGGTAGGTTACCTAAACAGATGATCTTATCTTCAGTTGTGATACTATATCCAACGTTGGTTAAAGTTTTGGAGCCGTCTGTATATATAAAGTAATAGTTATTTAGTTGTTGTTGTATATTTTTGAAGACAGTGTAGAATTGAAGAGGGTTGTGGCTGTGTTTAGTAAATTTATGTAATGATATGTCGATGCTACTGTTTTTCAAGAGCCATGGAGGGAGAGTTTTAATTTTAGACTGTCGTGTTTTGATTTGGATGTTAAGTTCGTCGCAATTGTGCTTAATTCTGTTGATAGTAGATAAAATTCTAGGTTTTCTTTTTGTTCTCTTTAATTTTGCCATAATTTTGTTAAGTGGGGAATTATTTTCCAGAAATGACCGATATAGTTTTGTTGTGAGGATGTCCCTCTGACTTTCGGGTGGTAAGATGTTAGCTTCGGCGTAAAGATTTTTTGTACGAGTGGTACGAAAGGCTCCCAATGAGAATCTAATGGCAGAGTTGATTTGCTTATTAAGTTTTCCAATAAGCGATTTCGGAGCATATCCGTATATGGGTAAACCGTAATTAATTTTAGATAAAATGAGCGCTTTGGTGATTTGAATTAGAATTTTAGTACTGCAGTTAAATTTGCAACTGGACAAACATTTTATGATGTTTAGTTGTTGATTAAGAGATTTTACTAGGTTATTAATATGTTCAGACCAACTGTATCTTCTGTTTATATGAAGACCTAATAACCGTATATTTGATGCTTCAATTAGCTTTATTTGGTTACTTATGATTGTGCAGCTACAGTTTCTTTTCCGACATATATGAATGTATTTACATTTTGTTGAGGATAAAATAGCTCCAGAGTAATTACTCCATTCCAGTATATCATTAAATAGGGTGTTGAGATTTAAAACAGGATTTTTTATTTTGTTCGAATTTATAATAAGGTTAAAGTCGTCGGCATAGGACGTGAAGTCAATATCCCGATGAAGTGTAATAACATGGCACAATTTGTTGTAAGCTATTAGAAATAGAATCACAGAGATTGGCGATCCTTGCGGGATTCCGTTAAAGAGTGGGAATAGGTTGGACCGATGCGAACCAATTCTTACTATAAATTTGCGGTTAACCATAAAATTAGTTATGTAATTAATTATATTGGGACCAACTTTCCAGGTGACTAGTTGATCTATGATGGTATGTAATCCAATTCTGTCAAATGCTCTTTGGAAATCCAGGGATATTATAGTGGAGTGTTTCCGTAGTGAAAGTGAATTTACAATTTGATGGTCGACATAGAGTAGACTATCGATTGTAGATTTGCCTTTGGTGAAACCAAATTGTCTGTTGTCTAATAGCTTGTAAGTATTTACAAACCACCATAATCTGTTTGCAACGATTTTGTCTAGCACTTTGGAGAGACAAGAGTTTAACGATATGGGACGGTAGGAATTAAGAGATGTTTTATCCGATCCATGTTTATAAATTGGTATGGTAATACTAACTTTGAACTGCTGTGGAATGTGTGAGTACCATATTGTGTTGTAGTGTTTTAATAACCTTTGTTTCATAACGATTGGCAGATTTTTTAACATTGGGTATGAAATTCGATCAATTCCAGGTGTTTTACCTTTTAGACTACTTAATACTGTGTTCAGTTCGAGCATGTTGATAGCGGGCTCAATCTTAAGGGCTTCAGGACTGGGACTTGTGGTTGGGGGGTTTTGTAGGGTCCTTTGTTTTTGAAGTTGGAATTCTGTTGAAAAACTAGAGTCGGAGGAATTATTGGACCAAAACTTGGCTATTTCTGTGGCTATTGTTGCTTTATTAGTTATAAGTTTATTAACCATACTAGGTGTGGTTATTCCGTGAATGATTTGGGAATTTTTGTAGCCTGTGAATGACCTTATATTTTTCCATATTTTTTCCGATGAGGAGGTTGGGTTTATTGTGGATGTAAAATTGTAAATAGATTGTCGTTTTGCTATTTTTATTTCACGTTTTAGCAACGCGTTATTTTTTTTGTAAGATATAAGATTTACTGTGGTCATGTTTCTTTTATATAAACACCAGGATTTGTTTTTATTTCTTTTAAGAGCCTCAAGGCTGGAGTTCCACCAAGGAACCCTACGTTGAGTGGCTGGGTGAGTTTGGGGTATAGAAATATTGGCAGATTGGTGTATAATTTTACGTATATTGGCTGTTTCCTTGTTCGGATTGTCACTTATTGGGCGCTGGGTTTCGTAACTTAAGCATAGATTTTGAAACGAGGTCCAGTTTGCATGGTTGGTTTTGTATTTTGGTATGAAAGTGCAAAAGGTTTCTGGATCTTGATGGAATAGAGTGATAATAATGGGAAAGTGATCACTTCCATTAAGTGTTTTTTCTATTTTCCATTCACTATGTATTGAAAGCGAAGGTGAGCAAAATGATAGATCAATGTGTGAAAATGTTCGGTGTGTGTTAAAATGGGTTGGTGATGCATCGTTTAATAAGATTAGGTTATTGTTGTTTATGTAGTTTGCTAATAGGTTACCTCTTCTATTAGAAGATGCGGAACCCCAGATTCTGTGCCAGGAGTTAAAATCCCCGGTGATCATAGCCGGGGGAACTATATTATCAAATACGTTACAGAGCTGCTGTGCAGAAAATGCTTGGTTTGGAGCTATATAGGAAGATACTATGTTAAATTTTAGTTTTGAGTGTATTTCTATGCATAAAGTATCGAAATCATCATTGACATTAATTTTCCTATGTTGTAATGATTTGTGAATAAGAAGAGCAACACCACCATAATTACTGCTGGAGGTGTTAAGCGTGAAAAGATTATAATTTATAGGAATAGGGATATTTGTTAAACTATGTATATGTGTTTCTTGTAACGATATTATTTTTGGGGAGTATTGTTTTATTAATAGTTGCAGTTCACTGTAGTTATTGCTAAATCCGTTAATATTCCACTGTAATATATTTAATGTCATATATAATATATAGAAGATAGAGAGAAAAGTTTTAGTTGCGAATATATTTTAATGTGTTGCTGTGAACTTATTATATTATACATTTTGGATAGCATTTTAGGTATTCTTAGTACGTTTTGTTGTATTGCCAGAATTTTTTTTTAATTGGTTCCTTGTTCTTTTTGAGGTATTTTTGGGAAGAATTTTTGTTTTACCATCTTTTGCATCATTAGTATTTTGTGATGATGTACTTTCGATGTCTGATGTTTCAGCATCCGACATGACATCACAATAATTTGTTTTTTCTCTAGTTGTGTCTGTTTTATTTGTGGGTTTAATATTATTACTATTAGCAATATTTTGTGAAGAGTTTGTTAAATTAAATTGCTCTTTATTATGTGATTATGTGAGTGGTGTTGTTGGTAGATTTAGTAACCGATGAGTATGATATTGTAGCAGAGTGGTGACGATCATTGTATTTTTTAATAGCTGTTTTTCTGTTTGTTTTCTCCAGAGTGATTATTGCTTGTATCTCTTTCTCTTTCAAGAATATAGGGCATGTTTTGTCTTTAGCTGAATGGTTTTTGTTTGTGTTTTCATTCTCTTTGCAGTTGATACATTCTTGCGTGTTAGAGCAAATTTCTGTATCATCATTAAAATGATAATCGTTTGAACAATTAAAACAGGTTTTTTTGTTTTTACAGAACTTTCCTAAATGTCCATAGCGATAACATTCTTTGCATCTCATGGGGAGGGGTATATAAGGTCTTATTCTTACTTTCTCATAACCAATTGATAGTTCTGAAGGGAGAGAGGTGGTGGCAAATGTAACGACTATCAAACCAGTTTCCAACAACACATCGTTCACTTTTTTTAAAATTTTGTTTATATTACATACGTTTTGGTTTCTGAGTTCTTTTAGGATTTCGTCCTCTGTTATGCCGCGAAGGTCATTTGAATAGATTACACCTTTTGAGTAATTAAGGGTCTGATGTTCGCATAAATCAACTTCGATGGTTGGAGCAAGATTTTTTAGTTGAATGAGGCTTCTTGCCTGCATAAAATTCTTTGTTTTAATAAGAATAGTTCCGTTTAATAGTTTTTTACACATTTCGACTTCGCCCGAACAGGCACCGTCAATGACTTTTTTAATTAGGAAAGGTGACACTTCTGATAGATTTTTATCACTATTTACACGACTCATTATCAAATATTTTGGACCAGGGGATATGATGGAAAGCATTTTAGTTTTTACTGGCGTTATAGTCGGTTTTTTATTTTTCCAATCGTCCGGCGGATCGTTCATTTTGCTAGCGGTTATTAGTTAGTTTAAGAGAATATCAGTATTCGATTGCAATTAAATAAATTTTATGCAAAGAAGAATTCACAGAGAGCGCAGTAGAAATTCCGTCTTGTGTAGGCTAGTTAACAACGAACACTGGAAAACATTTTTAACATATTATGGTCATCTCCAACAAAACTATTTCTAACATATTATGGTTACTTTAACCATATAATTGTCACGCGCAAAAGGTTAGTTCGATGTGATGATACCCAGAGAACTCCACACCCTCTTGGCGAATGCTAGGAGTCCCAATAATTTTATTCCAGAGATTTCTCCTAGATCTTGGAAATAACGATCTCCCAGACAGTTGGCTCTGGAGCGTATGAGTGCCAGACAGTAGTAGATAATGTTTTCCACAGTCTCTTTCTCCCCTGGTGAATCTACAATTGGCACTGATCAGGGACCAGATTCTGGCAGTCGTGATCGAGTACTTTCTCGATTCGAAAGCAATTTTATCTAAATATCTTAGTCAATACTGAAAGAATCGAAATTATGTTTTCGGTATTGTAAAGCATTCATTTGGGTTTCACAATACTGAAAAAATAATTTCGATTCGTTCAGTATCGACTGAAATAAAATTGCTTTCGAATCGAGAAAGTACTCGATCACGAATGCCAGAATTAGGCCCCAGGTGCCACGTTCTTTTGGCGTATACTGCCGTCCAATAGTGACCCGTTATTAGGCCTACCAGAAGCCTACAGCCACTCGTCGGTAACGACAGAAGAAGTTAAGTCGACTTTGGATCATAGGATCCCAATATAACTCTGGATGCTTTGCACGTTTCGGTGTTTCCCCAATCCGCCTCGGATTTCCTCTGGAGTCTGGAGTCTATGGAGTCTTGGATTTGGAATGTCAAATACTCTGTTGTACGATAATTGAGACCCCCCGTTTCGTTAATTCGTCTGCCACCTTGTTACCTTCTATGCCCTGGTGGCCGCGTCTATCCATTGAATCCTTACACTCCTGGACGATCGAAGAATATTTATATTCAGCGGATATCGCCTTGATCGCCTCCTGACTATCTAGAAAGAAGTTTACGTGTCAGTTTCTAGTATTTGAATTTCTAGCTAAATCAGCTGCCATTTTGGAAGCCCATACGATTCCCAAATACCAAGTTCCTGACATTCACATTCGCATACTTCTTTCGGTGAATTTTCTTAGGAGCATTTTTCTGGTAGCCAAAATAAAACAAATTCAATAAAATTAGGTTAAGTGATTTAGATTTCAATTAAATAAGTTTGGACCAAATTGATTCTTAATACCAACATAATAAGATGGTTAATGGGCTTAAAGACTCTATTTCGCAAAGAAGCTTATACAGGAGCTATTTGAAATTCTAGACAGATTATCCTTATTTTCAATAGTCCTTGTAACAACAAAATTCATCAAATGATCTCCGAAACTGCAAACCGTACTTTGCACACAAAGTGTGGCCAGACGGACGGACGAACATCATCAAATTGATTTTGATTCCATCGGTACAGTTAAAGGTGGACCAATATTTTAAGGTGCTACAAATATCAGCACAAACGCATAATACCCTATCCACTATTGTAAAAAATTTTTCGTTCAAAATAGTTTTGTTGATGGTGACCGTTTATTCTGCGTGTACAAGCTGAAAATGTTAACAAAAAAAGAAACAAACTTTAAACCAATAAAAGACCCTCTAAATTCTACTAATTAAATGGATTGATTACCTTGAACTAAAAACAAAAATCGTTAAATGTTCCATTTAAAAATTTAAAATTTTTATTAAAATTGTGCGGTCAGTTTGAAATTCCATCTAAAACGAAAATACGAGTATGAAACTAACAATTGCTTTAAATGCTAATTTCAAACAATGAAACCTGTTTGAAATTATTTAGCAGGAACTGGGCAACAAAGTTTGTTTTGGCTTAAAAGCAAAAACGTTTTACAGGTAGTTCTTATTGGCCCCCTTCCACCACTCCATTTTTATAAACTTAACATTTTTTGTTTTAAAATCAGGGAGATTTTGTATGGGAGAGCTTTTTCCAATGTTTGTATTTGAGTTGGCCAAAAGAATTTAGTACTAAAATGAAAACGTCTGCGCTTTAGAAAATGTTATTCCTACATGTTTTTTCTCACATGAGGAAATTGTTCTAAAAAGGTCATGTTGTGGCACTCAGTTGAGTATTTGAAATCGTAACGAACAGTTGTAAACGAAAATCTTTCACGGAAGAAAACCGAAAATGTTTTGAAAAAAAGAAACAAACAAAAAAAAAAAAAAAATATTTTGGGTAAAATAAACGGTTTAAAATATTCAAAGTGGTAGAAGATATACAGTTAAAAGAAAAATTATAGCAAAAAAAAAAAAAAAAAAGTAAGTCTGGGTTTACACTATGAAAGTTTTCTTTCAGAAAGTATGATTTTATAGGTTAGAGAGGAAGAGGACAGGCTATTTCTCTCCCCTCTCACCAATAAATTCAGACTTTCTGAAAGAAAACTTTCAAAGTGTGATCTTAGACTAAATAAAAAATAGTATTATTAATAAAAGAAGTATTTATTAAAAAATGTTATAAAATTTTATAATAAATTTAAAAAAATAAACGGAAAAAAGTTATAAAACATAAAGATTTTTCAAAACTGAGAAACTTATTTCGAAATTATTCATAGAATAAAAAAAAAATAAATAAATCTTCAAAAAACATAATTTACAAAACAACTCTCCTATAAAAATTGTATTTTGTCTGGGTTCACACTATCGTAGTGGGAGCCCAGACTTAATAATCGTTTGTTTAATTAATTGATCTTTTATGAATACGGGGGAATATGTTTCAAAACTAAAATTTTTAAGAAATTTTTAAATAAAATACTTTAAAACTGGATTCAATAAAAAAAAGACAGAAAATATAGAAAATTCAGGCGGACACTTTAAGACCCTACCCCAGTTTGAAATTAAATAACACAGGTTTACAAATTTTGACAAAATTTTATATTTGCTAGAAATTATAGTAGTTCTTTAGTGATTTGAAACCTGGACTGTGGAGGCGAAGTTGTAGAGTCGGTTTTTGGACTGGAGTCGAAGTTAAGGTATCCACAAAAACTCGCGACTCCGACTTCAAAATTTTTCGGCATAAAAACTATTCTAATATTTTCAAAATACATAAATTTTAAGAGGGTCTGCTTTTAAAAATTTTGAAGTCAGAAAATAAGGACCAGTCTACTTTACATCTGTAAATAACTATGTTAAAGCTCAATGCGGCACGTGTTTGAATTAACATATCGATTTGAAATTTTAACAGAATCCTTTTCTATATTTAACCATTTAAAAGGTACTGCATTAAGAAAGAGTTTAAAGTCAAATACATTGAGTATAAACTTGTATGTAGCATCATGCTTAGAATATGAGTCAGAGTTCGAGTCGCAGTCGGACTAAAAAAATGGCAGCGGTTGGAGTCGGAGTTTGCACTATATTTTGGCGACTCCACAGCCCTGTTTGAAACGCTGAAGACAAATCAGCTGTAGCTTTCGCGATAAGTGTGTTCGCGATAATTCGAAATTCGATAGCAAACACATTAACATTGTTTCTTAATTTGCTCAGTTGTTTCAGAGATACTATAAAAATTTGACCCAAAAAAATAAAAATTTTTTAAAATCGAAACATGTCAGGGTAACCTGCCCGTAAAAGCCTGGGTTCGAGTCCCGCGGCAGTCAAGAATCCAAAATTATCAATAAAATAATTTAATGAAAATTAAATATGATGAACTTTAGCCTAATTAAAATATCAAAATTTGGATTAAAAACCATAAACAGTTCAATAAAATAACCACAATACTAATTATTTATTTTATAAAATATTTAAAAATGTTTGGTTTTGTGTGTGTGTGAAGTTTTAATTTTTAAAAGTTTTGTGCTGTCACTAAATAAATAAAAAAAAAGAAAAATTAATAAAATCAAAAATTGTGCACCAATTTTTATAAAAAATTCCCAATTCCTTTGAAATGTTTTGAGCTACATGCTACTGCACAAAAAAAAAACTGTTCCGCTGTTCTTTAATAAATTTAATAAATTCTTAAGAATTTTTTTTTTTTTATTTTACAAAAAAAATTTTTTGAAGTTTTTGATATTTAAATTAGGCTTAAGTATATCAAATTTAATTTTCATTTAATTATTTTGAGTGAAGAAAGAAATTTAAAACATGAAATAAATTAAAATTTTTTGGATAATTTTATTATTTACTGAACACGGAATTAAGCCCGGGTCTCATTTACATGTTTCGAAAATAACCATATTCCCATCATCAGAATTTGTTGCCGTTCTATTGTTTATAAAAATAAATTGCTATAAAATTTTTTTTCTGCTTAAATTTTTACGATACCTGAAACTACTGTGCAAATTTAGAAATAGTGTTTGCACGTCTTAAAGATAATTTTATCCTGCAAGTACTTTTATTTTTTAACATATCGCGAAAACTGGAACTAAAAAAAATTTCCAATTATACATTGAAAGTCTGTATAATAAATTAATCGCTTATTTTAAAAACCAATAATTCAAAATTAAGTTAAAGGCCGAATACTTTTTTTAAAGGATATCAAATCCAAAAATGTCACCATGTAAGTTTGTAGCAAAGCCGAGAAAATCTTCTGTTTACTGCAGAAAGAAGTCAAGTGATGGCGGTTGACTGGTGTAACACTAGGCCCTTAGCAAATTTTTTTCGTGAATGTTGTAGGTCCCAATAAATGTGAAAAAAATTAAAAATTTGCAAGCTCTAAAGCCTTACTTGTGATGATATTAAGAGTTTTATTATAGTATTTTTCAATGGCCTACAGCGAAAGCAGAACGCACTGTAGAACGAGAATATGATATGAATATTCATTCTAGAGTAAATATATTTATTCTTTAAAAATTTAATTTTTAAAAAAGAAAATTTCGTACGAAATTTACAAAAGTGATAGTTGTTTGTATAAAAAACAGCCTAGTGCAAACTTTAAAATAATTTAAATATATGAATGTCAATATAGATGAAAAGAAGTTTTGTGTTTATCAAACAATCACACAAATGCCTTTAGGCAGCTAAAACCGTTAGAGGGTTAAGTACTTTAAGGAAAATGCAACCCTTATGCGATAAGTTTTTGTTGTCTTCTGAAAATTTTCCAATAATGAGATCAGGGAAACATTTCTGTCAAAATACTTAAGACTTGCATTAAAGTGTAAAACGACCTTAAATGTTGCTAACTGTGTTTGAAAATACACAAAGGGATTTTCAACGGATCCTTAACCAATTATCAGTCAAGGACCAAAGTCCTAGGGGATTACTGCTTCCCGTGGCTACAGATGGGATCTTTGTTCGACCGCAATTATCCTGAAGCACAAGCGTTGGCAATTTCACCCAGCTGCATAAGGTATAGGCTGCACCTATTTCCCCCGCACATAAATCATAAATAATTTAACTTTTAATTGATTCTACATATTAATTTATTTACTGCTGCAAATTTAATTAATTTTTTAATTGAAATAAGTTTTTATTTTTTTCTGTGTGAGGATGTAACACTGTTTGGTGAAATACGCCCATGATGTTAATCTTAATACCTCGGGGGAGTTATTGCAATCACTAAAATTAAGGGGTGAAAATTGAATATTTCAATTTGGAGAAGGAGATTTTTAAAGGCTTTAACCTCTTAATTGGTGAACTGATACTTTAATTTTTTTGGCAACACTGGTTAGAGGGGATCAAAAGCTATACAATTTAGATTGGGTTTTTACAACCTTTGCCTTCAAAATTTAAAGTCATTCCTGCTTCCCCCAACCCAAAAATGTCAAAGCGAAAATACAGTTTAGAATTTTTATAGCCACACCACAATAGTGGAGAGGGTATTATGCATTTGTGCTGATGTGTGTAACGCCTTAAAATATTGGTCCTAGACCCACCTTAAAGTATAACGATCGACTCAGAATCACTTTCTGAGTCGAACTAACGATGTCCGTCCGGCTGGCTGGCAGGCTGGCTGTCCATGTAACCTTGTGCGCAAAGTACAGGTCGCAATTTTAGAGATAATTTGATAAAATTTGGGACATAGGTTCTTATTGGCACAAGGACCAAGCCTATTGAAAATGGGCCTAATCGTAGGACCACGATAGAAGATAGGGGGAAATTTCTTCCTCTTAGAAACTATAAAACCGATTTTAATGAAATTTAAAACTTAGATAGAACCATATGGACACAAAAGGTATGCATCTTTTCAAAAATAGGACCACAAGGGGATTTAGGGGCAATTTATGCCTCTCAAACCGATTTTAGTGAAATTTAAAACATAGATAGATCCATATCTATATGGACACATAAGCTATACAGTTTTTCAAAAATAGGACCACAAGGGGAGGTAGGGGACAATTTCTGCCTCTCACAAACTTTCAAACCGATTTTAATGAAGTTTATAAACATAGATAAATCCATATTTATATGGGCACATAAGCATGATGTGTTTTTAAATACTATGGTGTAGGGTATCATATGGTCGGGCTTGACAGACTATACTTTCTAACTTGTTTACTTTTTTTACTTATATTAAAACAAATATTTACTAGTTAAAAGCAGTTTGTAATAAAACAGACAGATATTGGCCGTAAGTGAATTGACTTTTAAACTATAATCTATTTTTCTCTTTAATTTAATCTTTTTTTTTTTGTAAAAATACATTTTAAAACAAGACATTTTTTCGTTATTCCAAACAATTTTTAGTGCATGTGAACATGTGTTTAAGGAAAATACAGTGAAAGAAATAACAGAATCATAGTCGAATAATGCATGATATAATAAAAAAAAAAATAATATTTACATGAATCCAAATGCAAATATTTAAATATTGTTTATCTTATCAAGAACTTATTATACGTTTGTATTTTAGTAGTAAAATTACTGCTGTTATATATATTGTGGTCTATTAATAATACAACAAAAAAAAAAACAACAACAAAAATCAAAAAAATATTAATAAAATAAAACTACAAATAGAATTTCTAAATAAACAAAAAATTTAAATATAAGTGTAAAAAAAATCGATCACCTACAGTTTTTAATCTACACGGGATTTGGCATATGGTAAGTATTTTTTTTATTAATTAAATAAAATTAAAAAACTGATATACATAGATTAAAAGTTTGTATATTAAATAGACATATACTAAAGCCCCTTCTACACTATTCTATAAGCCTTAAGAATTTTGCTCTCACAAATTCAATGATTTTTTGGTCTGATAATTAAAAACACAAATACAAAATCTTTTTCATTAAATTTTCCTAATCGAAAGTTTGTGAGTTTAATATAACAAGTGTTTTCCCAGTGGTCGAAATTCGACCATAACTTTTATGCAAATATGAAAAAAACATACATATAAGTATGTATGTATGAATCTGCACGCTTCGAGGATTTTTTTTTGTTTGTTTTAGTGGATCGATTTGGCGATGTTCTCTTCCACTCAAGTCTTTGAATGTTTAATATAGTTTTTTAAGTTCAGTATTAAAAAAAAAAAAACCAGAAAGTACCAATTGAAAAACGAAAATGTGCCAAAAAGTTTCCTCTTAAATACAGTTTGTCAATCACTCTGGACTCTCTAATTGAAAAACGAAAAGGAACCAAAAAGTCTCCTCCTAGATATAGTTTCTCAATCAATCTGAATTTAAAGTTTCTAGGTTCAGTATTAATACAAATTCAAAAAGTACCATTTAAAGGACGAAAAAGTACCAAAAATGACTGTCTTACAGATTCTCACCCATTCAGGATATTGCATGTTTAATTTTAGTTTCTGGCTCCAATATTAGCGAAAATTCAAAAAGTACCAGTTGAAAACAAAAGAGTAAAAAAAATTTTCTTTTATAGACAGGACATTGCATGTTTAATTTTATGTTTAACGAAAATTAAAAAAGTACCAGTTGAAGAACGAAAAAGTACCAAAACGCCCCGACTTGCAGATTCTTATTCACTCGGAGCCAATTAGGTTTAATTTAATTCTTCTAGGTACAAAACTAACAAAAAATCAAAAAGTACCAGCTGAAAAACAAAGAGTACCAACATTTTTCATCTTATAGGTTCTCAAAAACCTAATGTTATGTTTTAAAGTTCAATATTATAGAAATTTTAAAAATTGCCACATGCAGCACGGAAAAGTACTTTTTTCCCCCATTGAAGTATGAAAAATGTCAATATTGTAGAGGGGGCCCATTATTGAAAACGTATGTACAGTGAACTCGCGAAAACGTGAACTAATTTTTACCAAGGGTGTTCACGTTTTCAGATTTGTTCACGTTTTCAATTGTGAAAATTTAAGAAAAAGTTAAGCTCGAAATAATACTTTCAAACAAACAATTAAATATCAAATATTAAGATTGGATACAAAATTTAAATTTTTCATTTATTCACTTTACAAAAATAAAATAAAATGTTTATACTTTTCCACTTCTAATTAAAAATACATATGTACATCACCCAAATGATTCTTTTCAGATCAGTTTTGATAATTAAAAACTGATTTATCACTTCAGTAATTGAAGAAGGATTCATATATGATTCATTTATATGTTTAAATAATGATTTAAAATATTTTGAATTTTTGTTTTTGCCAAATGAAAAAATAATAATAGAATAGAATAAAGAAGCTTGGCTAAAAAAGAAGCCCAAAAATTATTGACAATTTATGAACGTAAATGTTAGTGCAAATTGTTTCTTCTCTTCTTTGCGAAAAACCGATAACTTTTGTTTGGTTTAAAATAAAGCTAGTTTGACTTATCAAAAGCCATAATGGAGCTGATTTTATCGGAGAAAAAATAAAAAACATGACTGTTAAAAATTATATGAAATATAATCAAAAACTATATAATTTACGATTGAAAAATGAGACGAAAACGACTCAATAATGATTATAAAAACTACCATCAACTTGATCAAAAAGGAATCAGGAAATTGTATCACAAATGATTCTTTTAGGTGATTCATCGGTAGGGTACCATTTTCTCACAACGAGAGTATAATTTATGATTGAAAAATGAGCTCACATACGGGTATTTTGCTCTTGAAGCTGATTCCTAAATGATAAGATTATAATACAAAATGCTAGCTGGGTATTCTCTGTAATTCTTAGCAACTAAATAAAAATTGTTTAAAGTAAATTAAAAAAAAAACCATTAATATCCCTTTAAAGGACGGGGTTTGTTTCCTATTAGTTTTTACACAAAGAACTCGCTTATCTTCTTTTTGGTATGTGTTGTGTTTTACCATTTTACCATTGAGATTATTCAAAACCCTTTTTTCAGTATGGTCCACCTTTTTATTTTCAGCCCATTTTAAGGCTTTATTTAATGCTTCCACTGCTTCCTTGTGTTTTATTACGATTTCTGGCTGTTTTACAATAGAAATACTATCTTCGTCACCTTTAGATTCATTATCAATTTCAAAAATTTCACATTTAAATTTTAATTAGTTTTGGGATTTCAAAAATTAAAAGTAAATTCAAATAATAAAACGAAAAAAACTCAGAAAACTTTGTTCACGTTTTAGAGCTTTCAGACTTTGTTCACGTTTTAGAGTAGTCAATGTAAAAATAAAAGTGTTCACGTTTTCGAGTCGTTCATGTGTTCGAGTGTTCACGTATTCGCGAGTTCACTGTATTAATAAATAGAGAAAAATTGTTTGTAAAAAAGTTCCACAAGTAGGTAGGATTTTAACCCCTTAAACGTTCAAATTTCGAAAGAGTACCAAAAATTCGGGTTTGTATTTTTTTTTCAAAAAGTTGCTCCTTTTTTAGTGAAACTGAACAGAGTCTGTGACAGGAATCGAACCCGCAATCCTCGCTATGATACACTAGCTCACTGCCAATCAGGGGCCATTTGAACTTAAGCCCTACGAATTTGCCTACAAAGGCACTCGAACTCGAAAATTCAAACCTTTTATTGCCAACCTTATAACCTTCAACCTTTAAAAACTCTGTTAAAATTTTATAGTTTCCCAATAATTTCCCCCAAAATGTATCACTTAAAAATCTGTTTTACCAGACAACTATTAACAAGTACATTGTTCATTATTTTCCCCTAATGGTCTTGTCCATAATGTATTTTAAGTACGTATTTTACTTTTATTTACACGTATTTTTACTATCGAAAATTTTCCTAAAGAAAAAGAATGAAAAAAAAAAATAAATACTGTTCGCCATTAATTACTACTAAAAGTTATAATTATTTTGTTGTGTGTTTTATTTTACATTCTCAGACACGCTGAATTTCATTTTTTCTTTTTATTTTTGGAAACAACATACAAGCTTGTATAAATAAAATATTTAAATTTTTTATTACCACAAAGTTCTACTTGCACTGGAAAAATAATCATTGAAAAATTTTTGTAAACCAAACAAGACAATAAACATACGAAAATGTACGAGTTTAGAGGCACTTGCAGAGTGAAAAAGTACTTTTTTTTTGGAAAAAAGAGAGGTTCTTAGTCAAAAGTTTTAAAGGGAACACTTTTTTTTAAAGACTTAAGGCCTTATTCATAAAAATAATTTCAGGATAATAACAGGTTTATGTTTATGGAAATCTGTTTATTAAACCTCTTATTAATCCATAATATTTTTTATGTATATGGGGGTTATTATTTATGCACTATACCAGCATCGGTGGGTAGGGTGTAGTAGCTTTGTATTTAACTTTGTAACGCATAGCACCAACTTTTTTTACAAATGGATTAGAATCTTCTTAGTCGATTTCAGCATATTCGTAAGCTTGATCGTCCCTAGCTGGCTGCCTGTGTGTCTATGTAAGCCTTGAGGGCAAAGAAAATGTCACAATTTTTAAGATAATTTATTGAAATTTTGTAGTTTGTGCACATGCATTACATGGACAGACAGCCAGACAGACGGACATCGTTGGATCAACTGAGAAAGTAATTATGAGACGATCAGTCGATTGGTCTAGGACCACTATTTAAAGGTCAGCATAAACGCAAAATACCATGCGTGAGAATAAAAACGTATGAACCAAATTTCATTTAATGTTCTCCGAAATTTAGACCCGAACATAAAGCACAAGGTCTACATGGACCGACAACCAGTCAGAGACACGGATGGACATGGTTAGACTGATTCAGAAAATAGATCTAGGTCGATCGGTATACTAAAAAACTTGTCTAAAACCAATATGGGCATTTCCTGGGGTCACGAACGTACGTTCGTACGCTTTGGTGTGCAAAAAATATAGAAAACCAAAATTTTTCCTAGAATTTTTTTTGCGATCCGATAGCATTTAGGTAGCTGTATGTTTAGTGCAAAAGTTGGATTTCATCGAGTTTAAGTTTTCATTATGATAGTTATAAACATGTGGTCACGAACGTACGCAAAATAGAAGTCAACTTTGGATGACATTAGTGAAATGTAAAAATCTGCGTAATGGAACGGAATATTCAAAAGTGGTTAATTTATTTTGAAAGTGTATAAATGTAGGTCTCCATCCAGCATTTACTAAATAAAATATCTCTCTTGGTTTTTGTTTAATTGGCTTATGTACCGGTCGCGAACGTACGGGTCGCGAACGTACGATTTTTCCATATGTTTTTTTATTAATATCACCATGCATTTTTCCATAAATATCCTTTAATTTCCTTAACAAAAAAACTTAATACTCCTTTTACAATTGATTGTAATGGAGAGATTATGAAGAAAAAGTGAAAACATAACATATTTTTTGCATGTAAAATAAGTATATAAAAATGTCTTTAGAAGTAGAAAATATAAGAAAATATAAATTTTTCCAGTTTCCAGTGCAATTTCCTCAAGTAAAACAGCTGAGATATGCTATGAAACCATTCTTTTATAACAACATAGCCTTTTTTTATAATAATAAACAATAAATAACGATGATTATCAACATTTTATTTTTTCATCCTGGTAGACCATTCTGGGGAAATGCCCATATTCTAGTTCCCCACCTCGGTTTTTTTAGCGTTTTGTATTATCACTGCAAATGTTAGGAATCCCTTTTTTCTCTTCTTATTTTTCTTTCAAGTATCTCAATAATTAATAAACTAATTGTAGCGTTGTTGCTTTTACTTGTTTACAATTCACTGCTACTCCTCTTGATCGCTAAAATAAATATTTAGTTCAGTGTGCGTGTGTGTAATTTAAACGTTTGTTCGTTCCTCTTGATCATTTGTCTATTCACACCATACAATTTTCTTTTTGTTTTTTTTTTTTTTGAAATTTTTCTTAAGTTTCTAAGTTTTCAGTTTTGTTTTAATTAAAAATTTTATACAAACACATGTTCTTGTTGCTATTGCTTGCAATATTGTTGTTGTTATTCTTGTTATAATTACCACCATAATGAGTTGCGAAGAGTACTGAAGATGATGATGATGATGTTGTTGTTGTTGTTGTTGCTGCTGTTCAATAAACATTTATTTACATACCGCAATTAGAAATAAACTGACTTGTTAAATAAACATTAACAATCCAACACAAACCCATAAGCACACATACAGACAAAGACGTCTTTCTTGTGGGTCTGTATAATTTTCGTATTATTACCTCATACTGTGGATAAGGGCATATTAAGTTTGTAATTCCATGTGTAGCACCAAGAAATATTTCCCAATTCTTAAGACTAAACAGAAAATATATTTTTGGATAGAAATCCGTAAAATCGTTTCTTAAAAAGAGAAAATTTTAGCCAAACAATATTTCAAGATTTTTGTATTAAGACTGGTTCACATCGCTTCACTATTCCATATGGCCTCAATACCAATCGATCCTCCAAACAAGAGATTTTTAGCACACAATTTTTCACTACGCCTACATACTGTAAACTTAGACAATAATAAACTTTCATTATAAAAAGTTTGTTGGATATTGAAAGTGGGTCAATTCGGTCCATAATGGCAATAAAGCTAAGATCACGCTATCGGCGCAATGTGCCAACTCCTGTTGTATTTCATGTGCCGATAATATACACGCACGCAATTTTATATTATACGACAATCTGCGCCGAAATCGTGCTAACTTTAGACAATTAAAAGTTACCCATTGTGCACAATGTTAAGCAATCAAAGTTTCACAATTGCACTGATATTTAATCGGCCTTTTGTGAGCCAACCAAAGTGGCAATCAGCGCCAATATAATCACAAAATCGGTTTGCTTGATAAATAAAAACATCAACGTGAAAACTATTTATAGGAAATTTTGCTAAAATTTACTTTTTATAAGAAATTTACTTAATATTTACTTTTTACAAGTAATTTTGTTAAAATTTTACTTTTTATAGGAAATTTTGTTAAAGTTTACTTTTTCAGGAAATTTTGTAAAAATTTACTTTTTTAAAGGAAGTTTTGTAAAAATACTTTATTTTGGAAATTTGGTAAATATACTTTTTTTTTTGGGAAATTTTGTTAAAATTTACTTTTTATGGAAAATATGTATTGCTAAAATTTTCTTTATATGGGAAATTTTTGTAAAATTTACTTTTTATGGGAAATTTTGTTTAAATTTACTTTTTATGGGAAATTTTGTTTAAATTTACTTTTTATGGGATATTTTGTTAAAATTTACTTTTTAAGGGAAATTTTGTCTTAATATACTTTTTATGGGAAATTTTGTATAAATTTACTTTTTATGAGAAATTTTGTTAAAATTTACTTTTTCCCATGGGAAATTTTGTTAAAATTTACTTTTTATGGGAAATTTTGTTAAAATTTACTTTTTATAGAAAATATTGTTAAAATTTACTTTCTATAAGAAATTCTATTATAATTTACTTTTTAAAGGAAATTTTGTGAAAATTTACTTTTAATGGGAAATATTGTTAAAATTTACTTTTTATAGCCAATTTTTTTAAAATCTACTTTTTATATGAAATTTTATTAAGATTTATTTTTTAAAAGAAATTTTATTATAATTTACTTTTTAAAGGAAAATTTGTTAAAATTTATTTTTTATGAAACATTTTGTTAAAATTTACTTTTTATAGGAAATTTACTTAATGTTTACTTTTTACAAGTAATTTTGTAAAAATTTTACTTTTTATGGGAAATATGTATTGTTAAAATTTACTTTTTATAAGAAATTTTTGTAAAATTTACTTTTTATGGGAAATTTTGTTTAAATTTACTTTTTATGGGATATTTTGTTAAAATTTACTTTTTAAGGAAAATTTTGTTTTAATATACTTTTTATGGGAAATTTTGTTAAAATTTACTTTTTATGAAATTTTGTTAAAATTTACTTTTTCCCATGGGAAATTTTGTTAAAATTTACTTTTTATGGGAAATTTTGTTAAAATTTACTTTTTATAGAAAATATTGTTAAAATTTACTTTTTTTGGAAATTTGGTTAAAATTTACTTTCTATAAGAAATTCTATTATAACTTACTTTTTATAGGAAATTTTGTGAAAATTTACTTTTAATGGGAAATATTGTTAAAATTTACTTTTTATAGCCAACCTTTTAAAATCTACTTTTTATATGAAATTTTATTAAGATTTATTTTTTAAAAGAAATTTTATTATAATTCACTTTTTATAGGAAAATTTGTTAAAATTTATTTTTCATGGGAAATTTTGTTAAAATTTACTTTTTATAGGAAATTTAGCAGAAATACTTTTTTTTTTGGAAATTTTGGTAAAATACTTTTTATTTGGAAATTTTGTTAAAATTTACTTTTTATGGGAAATTTTTTTAAAATTGACTTTTAATAGGAAAAAGCCAAAATTTACATTTTATAGGAAATTTTGTTAAAATTAATCTTTATGGGAAATTTAGCTAAAATTTACCTTTTGTAGGAAATATTTTAAATATTTACTTTTTATAGGAAATTTTGTTAAAATTTACTTTTGAAGGGAAACTTTGTTACAATTTCATTTTTATAGGAAATCTTGTTAAAATTTACTTTTTATAAGTAATTTTGTTAAAATTTACTTTTTATAAGTAATTTTGTTAAAATTTACTTTTTATAGAAAAATTTACTTTTTACAAAAAAATTATGCCAAAATGTAGTATGTAGTTATTTTTTTCTTTTTTGAACGTAAACGATTTTAAAAATATTTAAACTATGTCTGCTGATATTGTACGGATTATTGCCTAGTTTTGGTTTTAGCCGATATGCGCTTAAAAAAAATCGTCAACCTGTGTGACCGGTCAAAAATGAATTATGCAATTTGTTAAAGTGTGTTTCGATGAAGCTCAATAAAAATCTCCGCATATTGTGCTTTTTATGCCGATAGTGCGATCCTAGCCTTAGTCTCTATACCAATGTTTTCCTGTAATAAAAAGAGAATAGCGGACACACGGGAGAAGTTAAGTAAATAATAAAAGTACGGACGTAGTAGGACAACTCGGGAATACGCAAAATATAAAACGACCACACTTCCTTGTCCCAAGTCCCAAATCAAACCGTATAAATTCAGATGTTGTAGAAGAAAAAGTAAAAAATAAATTTTATGAGCTGAAAAATGTTGCACCAAAATTTTATAAGAAGCCCCAGTAGGCCATTTTGCCTGCTGATAATTTGATTTAATGACCTGCTGAATCTGAATATGTCCAAGATTTTCCCTTATAATGCACCATTTACTTCCTTCTGTGCATCTCTCGTGATTCTAAAGTCAGCATCTGCGTATTTGGGCGATTATTCTGTATTATGTACTGAGTAAAAATTATTAAAATTTTTTCCCAGGTTGAAATGCAGTGAAATCCTGTGAATTTTGATTAAGTTTGACAATACATCAAGACATGGCTTATTTTGCGAAATGATTTTGCGGAAAGTAGTATGTTAATAGAATACAGCTGGTCCATAGTACGAGAAACTTCAGGGTAAAGAGACAGTAAATATTACATGAGAGTGAAGTAAAAGATCTTGGAGCAGATACATTTTTTTTTTAAAAATAAGAGAGAGTTTGTAAAAATCTTAAAAAAAGTAGTAAGTAAAAAAATTATAAAATAATCAAAAATTAACTAAAAAAGGCGGCCCCCGAAAATGATAGGTAATAAAAAGGAAACGAAAGTTGTATTTGGAATCAGTAGTTCATTTTACAAAAGAATTAGCTGCAATTGTATCGATGATCGACACCTTTTCTTGCAGACCAGTGTAATTGTCCCGCTTCTAAATGAATAATGGTAGTGTAAATAAATTTTGCTTATATAAGCTTCATATAGCTAGTGAATATGAAGCATTAATTAAATGAAAATTGGTCCATGATTAATAAGAGGTTAACTGCATGGTCCACAATGTCGACAAGAACATTTTTTTCATATACATATTTTTATTGAAAACAATGATAAACAACTAAAAGTTGTATTTGTTTTCAATGTATGTAAATACACGAAAGAACATTTTTTTTCGACATTGTGGGCCAGGCAGAATTTTTTTTAATTTCCTTTTACTTCTTTAATAGTCTTTTTTCACTTTATTTCCTGCTGTAGGGTATCAAATATTTAGCATGACCGTACGTAGCATTCTCACTTGTTTTTCTTTATAGTTTAATTTTATTTCATATTATTTATTCATTTATTTTTGTTTTTCTTTTTATTAAATTTTTTCCTATACCTTTTGCGCTCTCTCTCACTCTCTTCCCGTTAAAGTTTTTGGTTTACGGTTGTTTGCTTTTACTTCGGCGAATTCGTTTAAATAGTCTGCCAGGCTGGTCGGTCGTTCATGTAGTTTGGTTTTGCTCAATTTGTTTCAAAATATTTATTCAATAAAATACGAAAATTTAAGAGTCCCATATAAAATAATTGGGTGCATAAATATTGAATTTTGGGGAAAACAGAGGAAATAATATGAAAAACCAGAATAAAATACATAAATTTATTGTGGGAGAAGAATGTGTTGTCAATACATCACAAGGTATCCATTGCCTGTACCTTGTGATTAATTTTTTTTGTTGGACAAACCTGGTGCGAAATTAGGGTCCCCCAGAATTTTCTTCAGAGAGTGCTTGCTTCTTATGCTTTTTTTAATTGTCTGCCTAAAGCTGCTTAGTTGGATTGTTTCGAGCGACTTTTGGGCTGATTCAGCTGTTTTAGGACGTAGTACAACAACCAGCCATATCACGTTTTTTTCTATTTTTCTTATTTTAACATTCTTGTACAATTTCTTCAAGTTTTTGAGCAACTTTTTTTTACAGATGAAAGCAAGCTTGAAGTCTGATGAAATTTGGAAAAGTAGAAATTTTACATTTTTTATAACTAAAGCTTCGTACAGACGGTGGTCAGATCTTACAATGTTGTCATTAAAATTGACTTAAAATGTCTTGCAACTGTGTGAGCATTGTACACTATTGTCATTTGGCAGATGTGTTAAATTAATGCATCTGACAATGGCACCACTGTCAGAAAAATTACAATATTGTAAGATCTGACCATCGTCTGTACGAAGCTTAACATAACATATTTTGTATTGGAAAACAAGCTGTACACTTTCTTCTGGCGCTCACTATATGTTCATTCCGATTATAAAAAATGGAAAACTTTATACGTATTTGGATTTTAAAATGAAAAAAGCGCATTAATACTTTATAATTAATGCGTTATATATGTATATGTATGTAATAATTTATAATTATTTGTTTAATTAGTTTCCGTTGCTGGGCTTTAACCCGTTGACTGTCCAATGTATCACATATGATACACAGGTGTCATGATTGATACGATTTCGCATCATATGTGATACACAATTTGTCTTATTTCCTTTAACAAATTTTTGTATGAACTTATGAAAAGTAAAGTTATTTAACGCTCTGGGCGTGTAGACAATGTTTTTTTTTTCATATAAGATCTGAATATTTGTATGGGAGAACTGCAAATTTCCAGGATAAAAATATTTTTTTTTTTTTTTTGCAAAGAAAATAAACTTTATTCATGTTGAAAAACTTAAAAATATAACAAAATAATAATAATAAAACTTAAGACAATTTCATTATATAGTTATAAAGGAACTTAGGAAGGTTAATTTTTATGACTTTTATTAAAAATGGCATGAATCGTATCTATGCGATACATAGAACGCTTCAATAATAAATAGTTAAAATATTGGTCCGTGTATCATATGTGATGCATGTCATTTTTACTAGATAATGTACGTGGACGTACGCTATAAAAATTTTTTGCTTGGGGACAGTCAAAGGGTTAAATGGTATCTTAATTTTAATATGATCATAATTAATAGATCATAATATTTTTTGCAAAAACTTTTAAAAATACCAAAAATCTTTGGAATTTCGTTTACACTAAAATGTTTTTTGAAAGTTTTATTTGAAAATAAAGTGTTTTTAGAAATAAGGAAAAACCCTACATGTAATTTTTTAATCAAAAAACCTTTGAAAAAGTAGTAAAAATATTTTCGGCATTTTTGTCAACGCTAATTTTTAACTCTAATTTCAAGTTTTGGAAATTTATTTTGTGTCAAGTTTTATGAATATTTTTACGATTTAATGCACAACAAATTATTTTTTAGCTTTAATTTTTATATGAGACACACATTTTTATGATCGGGGGTTATTCTTTTTCCGACTTTTTTACTTCCAGAGAGAGCGGCGAAAAAATTCCAGGGATCTATAAAATTCCCACTCTTAAGAAAAATAGCAAAGTAATTAAAATTTTTTTTAGAAATTTAAATTTTTATTAAAAAACTGGGCTGTCCTAAACTGAATTCTGTAAAGGAAAAATAAAAAAAACGGCATTTGAAACAAGAAAGAAACTTTAAAATTATTAGGGTAGGTATAACATTTTTTTAAACACCGTTATAACAAGGACAACAATAACCATAAATTGTGTTAATTGCAACATGTTTTATACACCACCAGCTGTACACAAACTAAACAAAAAAATCTACAAGTGGCTGTGTGTTCAAGAGACGGATGAAAAAAGCAACATGTGAATAAGCATGTGCTGGTTGGTTGTAAAAAAATTTAATAAATATAAAAGCGAAAGAGAAAAAATAAATAAAACAACAACAGTTATACACAGCATAAATGAAAAACTTACACACAAACAAAAACACATACATACATATTTGAATAAGTTTGCATACTTACACTGAGCGAAATGGACAGACAAAGGACTGGTCAGCGAATAATCGAAAAAGATACAAAATAAAAAATTAAAAAAAAATCATTAACAAATTATATGGATTATTATTCCTTTTAATTTCTCTTGCAACTAAGCTACCGACACACACACACTTAAGAATAAAAATAAGCAACAATTTTAACCAACAAAAAAAATTCATAAGCATATTTACATATTTATAATAAACAAGGTAGGTAGAGAGAATAAGATAACACAGAGAGAGAGAAAAAAAATGTAAACATAACGGTTTACAACATAATCCAGGCAGAGTGTAAAGCTGAGTTGCCAGAAGCCTTTTATAGTAAAATGCTTTAAGTTAGAATTTTTATGGCTTTTTTTTAAATTCCTTATAACTTCTAAATGCCAGTTGCAATGCAAATCGCTGCTTTAATTGCCTTCTTAAATTAAACCGTGTAGAATTTTACAATGTTATCTGTCCAAAAGTGCGCCAAGAAAATTTTCGATACGTACACAATAAGCAAACTATGCATCGTTAAACTCGATGATACAATTTTGACTTTGACTGCAAAGTAAAGTTTGGTCCAACCATATTGCACGATGTTAATTGTGAGTCACACCTTAACGTCAAGTTTTTTGCCCACCTTAATTTTACATTTCTTTGTTGCAGTGTTTGACAAATTCAACCATGGAGAGGTAGCCAATAAGAAAGTTTAGCAAACCGGGTCTGTAGGAAATGTGAAAACACCTGTGCATGTTCGCCCAGTGGAGGCGTCATCGGGCCGTACTTCTTCGAAAATGAGGTCGGCTAAGCAGTTACCGTGAATGGTGTTTGCTATCGCGAGATGAGAACGGACTTCTTGTGGCCGGAAATTGAGGATATAAACCTGGACGATATGTGGTACCAACAGAAAGGTGCCACTTGCCATACAGCCAACTAAACAATGACTCTTTTGCGCGAGAAATTCAATGGCCATGTTATCTCACCTCGTGGCGATGTTAATTGGCCGTAACGATCGTGTGCTTTGACACCGTTGGACTTCTATCTTTGGGAATATTTAAAAGAAAAAGTGTACGTCAATAATCCAAGAACAATTCAAAAGCTATAGGATGAAATAATCGGCTCATTAACGACACGTAAACCTCAAATATGTTGTAGACGCATTTATAATAATATGGACAATCGGATAGCTGTATGCCACCGAAGTCTTGGCGAGCATTTTGCCGATATTTTGTTTCACACATAATTGTCATGGAACCTTCTATAATAATAAAAAATCTAAAGAAAGTTAACAACGTGCGTTTTGGTTGGACCAGCCTTTATTATGATGTTTTGGAACTCAGCCATTAAAACAAATCAACAAAAAGTAGGGCGTCAAGCGTTTTTGTCTGTCAAAAACTATCATGCCCATACAAAATATATGAAGCGAACATAGTTAATAGCGCGGCGTTAACACTTTGCCTTTGGAAAATTTCATTTTGATAGCGCGTTAAGTTGTGAATTAGCTGCTATTCTTAAAAGATAAAAGCATTTTAGGGTCAATCTAGCGGTTTTATCTGTATTTTTTTTTTATATTTTGTGGATTTTTTGAGCAAGATAAGCACATATTATTGTTCAGGACGCAATGCTGACATGACATGATCTGCAATGTAGAATATTTTGTCTAAAGCTATCAATATACATATGTATATGTATAGGTGAATAGAAAATTCAGTAGCTTAAAAAGTAATTTCGTAAGACTTGTCAGTTAATAATGCTTATCATTTATACAATTTTTTTATCTTAACTTTTTAACTTATACCAAATATATGCACTTTGCATAATTTTTTTAAATAATATCCTATTAACCAACAAAAAGATGCATAATTTAAAAAAATGCCAAAAGGCAACACTTACCTGCTGTCAAGAATTGTTTTTATGTTAAGTGATTTCTCTCCGAGTCTCACTTGATTATGTTTACATTCGCTCCAGTAGAATTATGTTTTTATGTTTCATTTCCATGTAAAATGCCCTTTACGTTGGTAAAACCAAAAACAAATAAGCGACATATCTCTCTTAAAAGAAAAAAAAAAAAAACAAAATCTAGAGTAAAGTTCTCTAAGAAAGCTTTTTCTTTTTTGTTTTTTTTTTCTTAATTCACCCAGAACGGCATAGATTTCCTTCTTTCGCAACTTCAAAATAAGAAAAAGAATCAGTTACACGGTTAAAGTCAAACGGAACACAATAAATAAAATAAAAGCGGAACCGAGTGGTTAAATAATTTAAATAAAAAAATTAATTAAAAAAAAAAAAAAAATTGTTAAGTTCAACCTGTGAAAAAGTGATGAAAAAATAATAATAATACAAAGAAAATTTAATTATAAAAAATAAACATAATAATGATGTTCAAGTTTTTAATTATTTTGTGCTTCTAAAAGTAAAGTTTATTGTTTTCGTGAATGGTTTTTCTTTCGTCAAGTGCCCGTATAGAAAGAAACGAAAGCTTTTTGTTGTTTCCGCTGCTGCAGCTGTTGTCGTCATTGTTGTGTCAATGTTGATTACCAAAAAAACAAAAAAAACGAACCAGGTTAACTAACAACCGGAGTTATTGAAGCCAGTGGTGGGTGGCATATTTATTTTATTTTTCATATATTTTTTTGCCATTTTTTTATTTGTTCCTGTGTGTAAAGTATTTTTTTTTTTTTTTATCGTATGAAAGCGTTTATTAATATTAAAAGCATTTGTTTTTATAAAGAATTACTTTTTTGTGCGGGCTGGATGTATTTTCCACTGTTTGCTGCTCAATGATGAGTGGTGCACTGTAATTTCCCAGCAAAAAAAAAAAAAAAGACATGCAAAAGAAGCAGTAAATGTATGGGTTCCGCGGATAATGCACTGGTTCTTTTTAGGTGAAACATGCATGATTTTAACATAAGCGTGTCATTGGCGAGCATAGGTTCACATTAAGGTAAACGGCTCGTCATTAAAAAGGTTGGTTTGAACCAATGAAAGTGCAATGATTAGATTGGGGTTTTCATTGATCTTGAATATTAAATCAAATTAGTGCGAATGAAAACCAATGAAAGTTCAATGATTATAATACGTATTTTCATTGGTGCTCAATATTCAATTTAATATGCATTATTGAAACCAATTTGAATTTATTAAAAATAAACATGATAAATAAAAAAATTCTTTAGAATTATTTTTTTTTAAATAAATGCATAAAGCTATGTGCTTAAAGCTATTTTAAGAACATATTAAGGTTCATATTTAAGTGAATATGCATATGGGCATTTCCGTCCAAAGTGAACCGTGACCGAAAATTTAAAAGTTATTAAAAGCTTATTATTTTATGATATTGTTATAGAAAAATATATAGATTTTACTAATTTTATAAATTTACCCATAAATCTGTTCACTTAGATAAACAATCAGACGGCAAAGTTGTGCAAACGTAATTTCTTATTTGTGAGAATTTTTTATTGCATGTTTTCTTTAATATTATCTTCCTTAAAAGAGGTGATATTTGATGAAAATTATTCCAAAAAAATGTTTTTACGTGGTCTGTAATAAAAGGATGAGTTCGAAGAATAATATGTTATTCGGATTAACGGTAAATTTTTATTTTTTTTAATCATTATTTAGTTAAGTTGTTATGGAAAAAATGTCACGTATCGAACCCGATTTTGGCTTAAACAAAGAAAAATACAGAAGATTTTGGAATCAAACCAAAGACATTTAAATGTTACATTGCTACGTAAAATTCTGAAAGTAGTTTGACTAAAAAATTGTGCCAGGTTTCGCTGAATTACGCCTTTTTATACATGGCCACAAAAACTACTTCTATTTTTTTCACGTTCGAACCGCTACTTCTTTTGCCATTATCTTTAACCTAGAATCGCGCCCCCAATAAACTTTAGCATAGATAATAGTGCTTTCTAAGTGCTATAATTTAAGGGTTAAAAGAACGTAGAAATATTTGTTGTTTAAAATGTTATTGCATTTTTGATGCGTACGACTGTCACGTTCAACACTTTGAAATTACCCATATGTGCCTATAAAAACATTTTGTTAACTTCTATTACAGAATAAAAAAAAAAATACTGACAATAAGTACAGATTTTCTTATATTTATAAATTATTTTACTTGCTGTAGTGTTTTTCGAAAAAGTCGTTTTCCTTGACAACAGAAGCTGTATTTTCCTTCGAGCAATTTTTTTCTTCTTATTGCAGTAGTGATTTTTAGATAATTTTAAAGCATCTCTAAAATCTGCTTTAATGGACTTATCGGTACTGTCCTCGCAACATGTTCCAGCTGTAATTAAAATGTCAGAATAAGAATAGGATTTATTATTAATTTATTAATAGATAAAGTCAATACTTACCAAATAAAATATGCATAAATTTGGGAAAATTCAAAGAACGCAATTTGTTGTGAGTCTCGTAAAGATTGCGGCGAATCTTGGGTAAAATGCTGTTCCAGATTATCATGAACTACTTCATATTGCAAAGATGAAGTTTTTTTGGTGTGCTTCTGTTGTCTTCGAAGAAATGGTTTTTAGCATAGAAGCAATTCTTTTTTTTTTTAAATTTTAAGGTTTCGTTGGAATGTACGATTGCTACTCTGTTTTTACTTACCGTTTGTATCACTTTTTTATATATGTATATAAATATATTTTCAGCTCGTCTTTTAGTTTTTAATGTTAAACTTTTAAACTGACGTGTCCGAATTTTTTTTATAATTTTAAAGTTAGTGATATTTTTTTAGTCGCATCTGACTACTGGCATAAACAAAAAGTAATTACTTTTACTACTTAAGTAGTCATGATCTACTACAAAGTGATTACTTTTACATTGTTTATACAATGTATGTATGTAAAATTTAAAATTAGTTTTCACAAAACAATTAATATTATTTACTAGTAATATAATTAATATTTCAATTAACAATTTTATTACTTTCATCAAGAATTATGTACTTGCTTTTTGCAAATTTAACATATTGTTGTATGGTTACTCAAAATACGAGTACATTTCTTGTTTAGTAGCTTACAAACAGAAAATGGGAATTTTGCTATTGTTGGTAATATTAAAATTAAGTGTACACATTTTATACGAGTTAATCTTACTTTATTATTTATTTTATTGTAAAAATTATTTGTCCCTTCTAAATCCTTTAAGACTACCAAATTCTAGTAAAATATTGCAATTCCCACATAAGAGTAGTGAAAATATGAAAATATGTATTATAAATATATTATGAAAAATATAATCGAATTTTGGAAGTCATTGAAAATGCATTCAAATAAATAATGAAAATAGCCCTTCTTCGTGAACAACTTCAAAAATTTTTTGCTGGGTTGGTTTAGGGCGAGTTTACAAGAAAAATAAGGAACCACAATTTTTTCTTTAATTTGGGAAAATTGTAAATTTTATGCAAATTTAAAAAATTAAGAGAAAATTGTATAAACATTTTTCTCTAAATAGTAAATTCTACAAATTTTGTTTTAAAAAAATTTATTAAAAATTTCTCAATGCAAGCAGAAGTAATTTACAAAATTTTCCTTAATTTGCTTTTTACACGATATTTTTTAATGACTGCTTTTCAAAATAAAATACAATATTTAAGTTTTTCAAACCAGCCATAAAAATGATTAAAAGTCCCTAAAACTATTAGCAATGACAAACAATTGCTTAAGTAGCGAAAGTTTATTACAATTTCCCAACAGCGGCAGGAAAGCAAAATCTTATATTTATTAAAAATCGTTAAAGTTGCAAAGAATCAGAAAACTTACAGGAATAATCGCCTGTATCGCAAACAAGACATAAATTCGCGAAAAAATTGCAAAATTTTAAACAAACCCTAAAATAAATTAGAAATCACATAATTGGTTAAAAAAAAAACAAAATGTCGGAAAATAACATAATAAGCGTTAATGATTGCAATTTAGCGATTTTGTTATACCCTCCACCACAAAAAGTTGTGAAGAGGGTATACTAAGTTTGTCATTCCATGTGAAATTCATTATTATTCATCTCAGACCCCATAAAGTATATATATTCTGGCTCCTTGAGTAATTCTAAGTCGATTTAGCCATGCCCGTCTGTCTGTCCGTCTGTTGAAAACACGCTCACTTTTTAAAAACTCAAAAGAAATAAAAAAACTGGATGTCAAATTGCTTGTAGTTATCCTAGGCATTTTGGGATTGAAATCCAGCTAAAGCGGTTCAGTAGCATCAGAGCTATGAAACAAAATGTGGAACCACCACTTTAAAAAAATTGATGATTTTGTTACAAAAACTAACATAAATGATTGAAAAATGCACGAAATGTACAAATGTTCATTTTATTCGACTGGAAATCACACTGTGAAATTTTATGAAGATCGGTTCATAATTTACCCTAGGCCCCATATAAACCCTTCTCCCGGAAAACAGTTTAGTACGCCTAAAACCGTAATTATTAATGCGATCATAACAAAATTTGGCACGTTACAGGTTTTAGGACTAGAAATGTCACACGTGATGATCGGTCCATAATTTACCCTAGGCCAAATATAAACCCTACTCCCGGAAGACAGTTTAGTGCGCCTAAAACCGTAATAAATAATGCTATCATAATAGCATTTGTCGGTCAATAATTTAATATAGGGTAAGTCGCAACCAATTTTAATGCTGATGTCTGTTTTTATAAAGATAATTTAATAATAAATAGACATCATATAGATATCACTCCTGAAATATTCAAATTGTCGGTGGAGGGTATTAAAGATTCGGCACAGCCGAATATAACACTCTAACTTGTTTTTAATAAAAACCGCCGCTATCCGTATAGATATATTTTCTTTAATAAATGGTTGCCTTAGAGAGTTAGCCTACTAAATTACTTTAGCAAAATTTTACAGGGCAGAAAACAACTTCTAATGTTTTATATTTCTAGCTTAAGAAGGAAACCTCGGTAGGCTAGCTGGCAGTGAGCTAGTCTATCAGCGCCGGGGTTGCGGGTTCGATTCCCACCAGAGACTCTGGTTTCTTTCCTGCAGACAAGCGTAGAGCTTCGCGGGGATTAGCTAAGGGAATTCAAAATAAAAAAAATTCAATAATAAACATTTTCTAATATTCTATTAAGTCATAAATCAAAAAGTAAATGTCTTTCGTAGTCGATGCGGCCGTCTCTTTATTTTTTGATCGGTATCAAAATGTTATGTTTATAATGTAAAAAATGGACTTAGCAGGTTTATACTCTAAGCCGACGAAATTGTTTTGTTTAGAATTTTTGGTGTCTTACCTATAAAAATATTTTTTATACTTTTTTTGGCGCTTTAACACCAAACATTGCATGATAATGTATTAAGCCCGTAGTATTTTTAAATTAGCCTTTTTAAGTCTTTTATTCAAATGTCTGCACGCATTTAGTGTCCCAAGTGTTGGCATGTGGGTTGGGCAATAAATATCGATATATCAAAATATTGTTATTAAAAAGAAAAACTATATATAATTGATATATATCCAATAAATCTGTAGTATATTTTCTAATTGTAATTAAAAATATTTTATTTTTATAATTGCATGGAACTGCTTTTTATACCCTTCACCACAGGTGGTGAATTGGGTATATATAAGTTTGTCATTCCGTTTGTAATTTCTATAATATTGATGTTAGACCCTACAAAGTATATATATTCTGGGTCCTAATGAGGAGCGGAGTTAATTTAACGATGTCTGTCTGTCCGTTGAAATAGATTTTCCGAAGACCCCATATATGATGGGGGCCACATTATTATACATTTATGTCACATATACTCTGGAATTGTTTGCTATTACAAGTCAGCAAGATCGGTCCACAAATTTTTTCCTTTAAAGGTCCAATTAGACGTGACATTACAATACCAACACTGTATTACTAGAACGACATAAACATACCATACAAGCCAATTCAATTTTGGTTTCTACGGTCATACAGTGGCTATGGTAATACAGTGTTGGTAATGTGGTTTTTTTGTTGTGTTTTTTATACCCTTCACTACAAGTGGTGGATTTTATTTGTAATGTGTTTAATTTTACGCACATTAATGTACGTACATAATATGCCGCTTAAATAAAGAAACAAACTCATAGACTCAATATATTTTAATTTAACGCTTCTTCAGTAAAAGCATTCGTAGCCGAGTTGTTAAGTTCTCTCCTGAGACTGATGATATTGCCAGTTCGAATCCCAAAAATATTTTTTTTTCATTTTTTTATTTAACTTTTTTATGTTCTAAAAACGATTTTAAGATTATAAGACGAATTTCAAACATCAAATTTGGCAAAAGAGGAAACGGGCTTAGGTACATATATACATTTTTTTGTTTTTTTTATATTCTTCGGCATGGCGAAATGAAAAGTTGGCGTGGCTCAATTAATATTTATTTATATGTACCTATCTAAAGAACGTTATTTATGTATATAACTTTTTGTTCTTATCTCATCATGGTGAAGGGTATATTAGATTCGGCATAGCCGAATAAAGCACTCTTAATTGTTGAAAGTTAAAAACGTATTGGGTAATTTTTGTCTTCAAGGGCATAAAAGGGTTAATTTCGATTTTAATCTTTTAAAACTGAATTACCAATTACAGATAATAGTTTAGCCAACTTTCATCAATATATGAATGTATCCCACAATATTTCTTTATCAATTTCATAAAAAATTCAAAATTTCAAGAAAATTTACTATTGACATTTTTTTACCTATGTCGTGGTTCGATTTTAACCATAATTTCAAAACATAGTCATTGTATTTTGTGCCATAGAACTGTAAATAGCATTAATTAGAATTTCATAAAAGTAGATAAATTAACTTTATCCCATTGAAAATTTTTTTGCAAAAAAAGCATTTTCCTCGAACCCAAGTGCACCGGGGATATATATAAAATTTTTTATTTTCATTCTCTAAAATGTTTTAAAAAAGTCCCTGGTGTGCAAATCTCAATTTTTTCGATTTTGTTGAAGAACTTTTTTTAAAATTTGAAATTGCAGATTTGAAAAACACCCTAAGGAGAGGTTAACACCATCCAAAAGAAACCTTTTTCCTTGTCTCACAATTTTGACTCTTTTGAATAAAAAAATTATATAACAGAAATATATTTTAAAAATCTTTGCGGTGTGTGCTCGAATTTCTTAGTTAAGTAGTTATTGGCACATTAAGGGCCTGGGGCATTGTTTATTACCTTTTTGAAAACATAATTGTATCTCTATTTCGATTAATTTATCATCTAAAATAAAACTTTTTTGATAGATAAAAAATTTGACAAAAACTAAAAAAAAACATGATGTTTTGCTTTTTATTCACTACATATTTAGGATTTCAGTCGCTCTGAAACACCTCTAAATCTCTTTTTATTCGTCCAAAACCATATATTGTTGGGATGAGACAGAGTGTTTGAACACTTTTTTAAGAACAACCCTATTGTACAGTTTATAAATTTGGAAACAATAAGTTCAGCTAAATACGTTCGATACATCGAAATATCGATATTTTTAATTAATAACTATCGAAACTCCAAAAAATATTGATACGTATATATCGATATATTTTTTCAATTTGCTCATTTTTTGTTGGCGTCAATGCCATTTGAGTTATTAAAGACACAAACCATATGTTACATATACGACGTCTGTTGTAAATGCCGCATTTGTAGGTTATATTTTAGGTACATTTTATAAAAACAATCTTTAAAAATAGTAAATTTTAAGGAAACATTTTCTATAAAAAGCAAAGATCTGCAAAAAATCTTAAAAGGAATTACGTTTTTTTTTCTAAGAAGAACCAAATTAAGTGCTGGCTTACACTCTTCAAGCTTAAGCCGTCAACACTGAAAGAAAAATGCTTCATATATTTAATGAATCGTTTTCATAAAAAAATTTTCATTGGTTAAATGAAAATTTTCATTGTCTAAGTGGAATTTCATAGTTATAATGAAGTATTTTCGTTAAAATCGCTTCATTGGATTTCGTAATTACGTTAAAGATTTTCATTGGATATATGAAAACTTAAGTTTGTCCAAGTTAAACAAAAAATTTTAATTGGGAACATAAAAAAACAATATACAAACATAACTATATTCATAAATAAATACAAAATTATAATTTCCCTAAAAAAAATTTTAATTTTTAATTAAAAAATGTAAGATTTAATTATTTCATAAATCTAATGTAATATTACATTAAATTTATGATATACAAAATTTTTTTATAAAAGCAACATATTTCAATAATTGAAAAAAAAATTATTTTTAACATTCAAATAACTCTATAGTCTCAATAATTAAAAGTATAAGTTTAAATTTTCATTATGACAATGAAAAATGTCATTATAGTAATGAAACAAAAACTTTCAATCCATAAATATGTATGTTTTTATTTTCTTTAATATGTGCATACCTTCCTACATATAGTATGTAATAAATAATGAACAAACAAGTGTTCTCCTTTAAAAAACACACCCTTATTTTAAACTGTTGTCAACTAAATGATGTATACGAAAAAGCTTGTTCTCTCTTTATGTGGTCTTTTTTTATTATGCGTTAGCAAAAAAAATCAACGTGGTTATTTTTGTTATGGACAATTAAATCTCATATTTACGCTCTTAATTGAGTAATGGCAAAAAACATAGTTTATTTATTCAAAAATTGCACTGCCCCAGTAGGCTAGCTGGTAGTGAGCTAGTCTATCAGCGATGAGGTTGCGGGATCGATTCCCGCCAGAGACTCTGGTTCCTGCAGACAAAGCTTCGCGGGATTAGTTAATTTAGGGAATTGATAAAAAAAAAATTTAATAAAAAAAATTAATTAAAAAAAGAATAAAAAAAAAAATAATATTAAAAAAATAAAATTTTTACTTTTTTGAAAGTATTGGATGAATACTTTCAAAAAAGTATAATATTCATAGATCTAAAGTAATGTTTCATTAAATACATTTTAATGAAACAGTTTTCATTGATCTAACGAAGCGCTGCATAGGTTCCTTTTTAATGCAATTTTTCATGGGATTAATGTCAATATTCATGTGAAGAAAATTCTTTCAGTGAAGTCAAAATCTTTAAGTAGAGAAGGGATAATAGAATACCATTTTTTATCCTCTATTCCCTAAAAATACAAGACTTGATGGCCAAAAAAACTTGAAGATTGTGAACCTGCCCTAAGCAACATTTTCTAAAAATAGTAAGTTTTTCTTAAAATTCTTAAAAAAAACTAAATTTTCTAAAAATAGCCAATTCCTTAAAAATTGCGCAAATTTTACAAAATGTTTCTAAAAAAAAGCAAAATTTTGTTGAAATTTGAATTTGCTTTTGTAAGATTTCTATAAATCACAAATTTTTGACAAAAACTTCCTGTAATTCTCAAATGTTTCCGTCAGAAAATGTTTTTCAAAAACTGATATTAATTCCCGTTTTTCCTTAACCAAGATGTGAAATTATTTTCCTTTTTAACTTCTGGCTTTTATATGTGTTTGTCTGAAAATATTTATCGATATGAATTCCCCCAGGAACTCAAACATGTCTGTCTCTATGTGTGATTATTTTTTCAAGGCGATTCAATTGAAATAGATGTTTGGAAACATATTCATACACGTGTGTGCAATTTAATGTTTTTAAAACAATTTCTTTTGTTTCACTGTTTCCATTTTCCTTTCAATAATTCCATATCCTGTGCTTCCCGAGCACAGCCATTAGCGAACCAATCATGTGTGTCTGTGTGTATATATGGAAAATTTCTTAAGGCTTCTTTCCTTTTAGCTTTTAAAAGAGATATTGAATAAAAAAAAATATTGAAGTAAATTAAAATAAAATAAAATAAATAAGGAGACACTGTTCAACACACTTCTTTTATTTCAATTGATTACAATTTATTATTCTGTGCCAATCTTTTTTTTCTCTTGAGTGATTTACTTCAAAGCGGTTATTTATAATCAAGGAGGAGGGGTGAGCGAGGATTTTTAATCAAGCCTCCAGCATCTTTTGTTGTTTGAGCAGCCCCGCTTTTATTTCAAACATCTTACCCATGCACAATTTTAAGACCAACCATCAGTAATTGTCAAAATTGAACAAAAGATTGGATGGGAGGGCGAAGGTGAGAGGATGTCCTTTTATTTTTTTGTAAGGCTGCTTAGATTGCTGTTGATTTTTTTATATTTTCGTTTATTTTTTGATTAACGTTCTTAATCGGATTTTAAGTTATTTAACAATGTTTTATATATTTTTTCATACTTTGTACTCTTCACTTTTGTTCTTGATATTTTTGTTTATTTATGTATGTGGTAATGTGTGTGTGTGTTTCTGAGTGTTACTATCTATCTGTGTGGTTTAATGTGTGGTTTAAGACCTGAGGTCAGCAAAAAACAAAAAATAAAGTGAAAGCAAAAGTAAATAATAAAAAAAAAAACTGTACAATGTAAAATAAAAGTTTTTATTCGGTGTCGTCTGTGAAAATGTGAAAAGTTTTGAAACTTGCTTGTTATAAGCTTTTAATTCATAATGCCAAATAATGGAGAACAAGCCAAAGGACATTTATTTAATAAAGTGTGTGTTATAGTGGGTATTCCCTGTTTTATTTAACTTTTCTCATTTCTTTATGAAAATTAATGTATTACTGTGTGTCAAATGTGTGTAACTAAAGTGACTGAAATATTAAAAAGCATAAATAAAGTTAAACATGGAACATTAAGCTCTGTGGAGCTAAACTGAAAATTAAACAGAAAATCTGGTTTAATATAAAAAAAAATTTACTTTATGGTAGTTTAAAATTCAATTTTCTTGTAGATGAGTTTTAGTTAAGTTTAAGATTAGTTATAGTTTAGATCTAGTTCAGCTCTAATTCAGTTTATGTGCTGTTCTAGTCCAGTTCTAATACAAGTTCACTTTTAGTTCTAGTTCAGTTCTACTACAATTTTAGTACAATTTTAGTTCAGTTTTAGTTCTAGTTCAGTTCTAGTTCGGTTGTAGATGGTTTAATTACAGTTCAGGTTTAGTTTTAGCTCTTGCTTAATTCTACTTTAGTTGTACTTCAATTCTAGCTTAGTTCTAGTTCAATTTTAGAGCAGTTTTAGTTCTGTTCTGGTTCAGTTTTTTTTTTTGTATTTTTACCTAAGGATATAAATATTTATTTGTCTTTATTAATTTCTACAAAACTGATCTTCTGCTATGTTCGCTCGAGAGCGTTTTTTCGTAATTCGCTTTCTCATTTGTAATTCGTAGCCCAATTATGATCCAAATTACATTATTCGTCATACAAAATTTTGAGAGCGAGTTATCTCATTCGTACGTAATTTATGCCAACTACAAACAGATCACTGTCATTATTAATTTTTTATGGAATGCGGAAATACAAACAAATAAGGAGAAAAAAACATAACATTGTAAAAAAATTTTGTTGCTTTCTTTTCTATTCACTTTCGAAGCAAATGTTCATAAATATAAGAAAAAGAGTTGTTGAATTATGAATATTCTGTGTGAACAGCATTATTCGCATTCGTAATTCAAAGAGCGAACAAATTCGTTACTAATAAAGTATTGGACTAGTTTATTACTAGTTGTAGCGAATACAACAATTGGAAAAGTTATGAAATTTTAACTGCACAGCTTTATACGTGACGACGTCTTTTGTAGGAACAACAACAACACCAAAATAGTAGATAAAAAGACTAACTTGTTCATTTTAGAAACAACACTACAAGAAGCAAAACATAAATTTTTTTGTTTGTTTTAAAGTTGACGAATACAGAAAAAATTATCAGTAGTTTTTTATCAATTAAAAAATTTGTTTGAAAAGTATTTAAATTTATTTAATTTAAATTTTCAATAATTCTAATTAGGCTTAAGTTCATTAAATTTAATTTTCATTAAATTATTTTTCATGAAGAAAGGAATTCTACAACATGAAAATCAATTAAAATTGTTATTGATAATCTCCTCAGATCGAATGTACTTTAGACTTCGAGAAAAATTCTTGACAAAAGTACGAGAGAACAGAAGTAAGGAAGAACATGTAAAATCAATTAAAATGGATAATAATTCAAAAAAGAGGCAAACTTCGATCTACCAAAGGTTAAAATACAATTTGGTTTAAGGATTGATGTTTGACTATTGACGTCAGCAGCTGCGAGTGTAAAACGGCAAATCCATCTGAGGAGATCGAGTGGTTGCGATCGAAACATGTCATGGTAACCTGCCGGCCTGGGTTCGAGCCCCAGCCACGGTCAATAATGAAAGATTATCAATAACAATTTTAATTGATTTTCATGTTGTAGAATTCCTTTCTTCATGAAAAATAATTTAATGAAAATTAAATTTAATGAACTTAAGCCTAATTAGAATTATTGAAAATTTGGATTAAAAACAAAAACAAAATAACCACAATACTAATTATTTATTTAATTTGATAATTAAATAAATTATTTTTTTTTTGTTGAAAGAAAAACCAAAATATAATTTTGATTTAATGAACATTTTAGTTGTCTTGAAATAAATTTTGGGAATAAAATATTTATTGAATAACAAAAAATCTGAATTGATTTTTTCGTGTAAAATAAAATAATTTAAACTTAAAGAATTGTTATTGAAAATTGTCAAAACCTGAGCTATATTTAATTAAATCAATCAACACATTGTTTGAAACGGCAAAGTTTTTGATCATTTTTTTTTAATTAAAATTAAAAATATTTATTTATTTTTAAAATATATTTTTTTATTGAAAAAAAAAAAATATTCACAACTTTAAATTTTTACAATTTTTAGAAGTCTACAACAAATGGGTTGCTTGATTCTATAAATGTGGTGTAAATTTGGTAATTAGGGACAATTGTTTTTTTGGTTATTATGCAAAAACATTTTTTTTAAAATTTTCAATGTATTGTACATAAAATGTAAAACAGAAACTGAAAATTTTTGTATTATATTCCCGATTTCTATTTGTTAAAACTATTTAGTAAAATATATCAAATTTTCAAGGTAGAATGAGCATGAAAACAATATGGGGCCATACTGCTGGTTTCTTATGATTAAGTTATTCTGTAAACAAAGTAAACAAATTTTTTTTTCAATTTTATTTTTATTTTTTTTATATTCTTTTTTTTTTTTTTTTTAATATATATTTTAAATCCCTAATCCGATTGTCTGCAGGAACCAGAGTCTATGCGGGAATCGATCCCGCAACCTCTGATAGACTAGCTTACTACCAAGCTAGTTTTTAAATAAAACCACCATGTTTTTTGCCATTACTCTATTAGCAGCGTAAATATGAGATTCAATTGTCCATAACAACAATAACAACGTTGATTTTTTTTGCTAACTCATAATAAAAAAAAAGACCACATAAAGAGAGAGCAAGCTTTTACGAATACATCAATTGATTGACAACAGTTTAAAAAAAGGGTGTGGTTTTTTTTTTAAGGAGAACATTTATTTGTTCATTACTTAGTACATACTATGTATATGTATTTAGGTATGTACATATTAAAGAAAACTAAAAACAAACATATTTATGGATTGAAAGTTTTTGTTTCATTACTATAATGACATTTTTCATTGTCATAATGAAAATTTAAATTTATGAAGACATGCTTTTTCGAAATATTTTTATACTTTTAATTATTGAGACTATAGAGTTATTTGAATGTTAAAAATAATTTTTTTTTCAATTATTGAAATATGTTGCTTTTATAAAAAAATTTTGTATATCATAAATTTAATGGCATATTACATTAGATGTTTGAAATAATTAAATCTTACATTTTTTTTATTAACAATTAAACATTTATTCAAGGAAGCTATAATTTCGTATTAATTTATGAATATAGTTATGTTTGTATGTATATTGTTTTTTTATGTTCCCAATTAAAATTTTTTGTTTAACTTGGACAAACTTAAGTTTTCATATATCCAATGAAAATTTTTAACGTAATTACGAAATCCAATGAAGCGATTTTAATGAAAATATTTCATTATAACTATGAAATTCCATTTAGACAATGAAAATTTTCATTTAACCAATGAAAATTTTTTTTATGAAAACGATTCATTAAATATATGAAGCATTTTTCTTTCAGTGTAGTTTAAAGTAAATACCAATTGGTGTATTTCTAGCAAAATACTAGTTACTTGGTCTGCAGGGATACATTGTGTATTACTAGCGTTTATGTTGACAGTATTAGTGTTGATGATGCGTGTGTTGCTGTTATTTGACATGTTATCACTTGCGTTGTTTGTGGTTTTATACAAGAGTGCTAGTTGAAACTGTTGGTTGTGTAGTTTTATGCAGAATCTTTAGGATTTGATTATGAATTCGATAAAGAGATTTACAATAGATTGAGTTTCCCCAGGCTGTGATTTTATGCCTTATATACGACTCGGCTAATACAAAGTAAGCCTGCTTGATTACATCAAATGCAGAGCATTTACTGTGGTGATAGAGACTGTATGCAACTTTTCCCAGATTTTTTAGAAGTTATTTAATGTGTGTGAGGGCTTGTAAGTTGTTATCTTCGTATTTATACTCCAAAGTATTAGTACGTTTTTATGAACTCTGTTAAAGCAGTTCGGTCTGAAAGGCATTGTTTTTATTATGAAGACATTGGAATAATGTCCGTTTTAGTGAGATACGTTGACTTAATATGCATTATTTTTGTTTTACGCCAGGAACACAACTGGTCGCGTTTATCGGTCACCAAAAAAAAAAATAAAATAAAACATATTGGTGTATATGAAAATACGCACAATAACAACGTCGGCCGAAATTCATCATGCATGACGACTTTGCAATAGATTTATTTATATTTCATATGCCGGCGAAAGACGAAGAAATCAATACTAGGGTGCTCATTCTTTTTTTTAATTTCAAATACTTAAAGTTACTTTTAACTTTAATAATTATTTTATTTTTAATGACAGTTTCATTAAACTTAGCAAGAAGTTTCCTTAAGTTCAATATGGTTTGCCTCATGTAATTAACATGTATTCGCACATTTGCTTAAGCCAACTTAAGCACATTATGGTTGGGTCTTAAGAGTCCAGCAATAGTCTCCCAGCATGCTTTTGTCTCAAAATCCTTGATAAATTCTTTAAATTTTCATTGAATTTGGAATGAGGAGCGTGTCCTCTAACTTTTTCTATTTTGGAAAAAAATCTAAATGCGAATGAAGAATATGCAAAACATCGTAGGTGTCCACGTTTTGACCAAGTTTCTGACTGCAAAACCAAAATATTGTAAATAGGCATATTTTAATGAATCTAATATTGCATATCGTTTTTTCCAACCAAATATTCACCACACACAAAGCACAAATAGCTTGAATCAGTAACACACGATCACCCTGACATGCTTAAACGTCTACTATTATGAAGATTTAGAATGAATGTGGGCTTCTGTCACATAAATAATTGTGAAATTGTAGTGTCAGTATTGACTGTTTTACTGTATTGCCAGCATGCGATAAAAAAATGAATAAGACGTGATAGCCTTATTTTTATGCCAGATTCAAATTCAGCGCACCCAGATTAGTTAAAAAACCTGCTTCGTTTCTGCAGTCAAAATTTTTTTTCCAAATTTGTAGACCAGTGTAATTAGAGCTTATCGTTCGTTATTCAAGGATTTTTCTCATGTTAAATTTTTTGTTACTAAAAATTTAATAATACAAACCAAATAATCCCTTATGTGCAGTAAATTAATTTTGTGAGTTTTTTTTTTTTATTAATATTTATAAGTTTTTTGTTACAAAATTTTGTTTAGCAATTTTTTTTTTCACTATTTTGCCAGTTTCTTGCCAGTTTTTACTTAAAATGTAGCCATTTTTAGTAATAAAGAGTTGGCATCACTGGTTCTTGTTTGATTGTAGTTCAATTACAGTTTGGTTTTAGTTTAGCTGTAGTTTAATAATAGTTAACTTCTACTTCAATTCCAGCTTAGTTCTAGTTCGATACTAGTTAAGTCCTACTTTAATTCTGGTTGGGTTCTTATTTTGTTGAAGTAGTATTTTTGTACTTTTGCTCAGTTCTTGTAAAATAAGAATCTCTTTTCTTTTAAAGTATATTGGGCACTAATTTGTATGGCTTTGATAGTTTTGTTAATTTTAGTCCTGTTTTTAATTTTTAATGATATTTTTAAGAAGTAGTAGACCATTGAAAGTTTCGAGTCTGATACTAGTATTTTATATATGAAATTAATAAGAGAAGTTATACACTATGCCCTAAACTTTTATTTGACCTTTAAATTTGTATACAAAATAAGTCTTTTATTCTAATACAAAAGAAAAAAAAATAGATTCTTCAAAACTTTTTTGAAGGTTTTTAAAATTTATTCAAACATTTCTTTCTTCTTTCGACTCATTCATTGTTTTTGCTTGTTTGAAAATTGTGTGGGCCTGTGGTGGATGTTGAAGCTTTTAACTTAAGATAAGTTTTTTTTGGGGTTTTTTTTACTACTTCTTTTTACAAAAAAACTAAAGCACCATCATCATTTCATTTTTTTCTTCTTTGTTTACTTAACAATATGCTTAACAATTCTTTTCAACATTAATTAAAATGATATTTAAGTTAGAGACAACTTTAGGCAACATGATTTATTTTTTTTTCAAAAAAAAAAAAAAAAAAAAAATAAAAAAAATTAAATGAAACTAAAAAAAGTCAACCAAATGTTAAGAGACTTAAACTAAAACCAATAAGAAAAGTTACACAAACCGCAAAGTTTTTGTTTGATATCATTTCATGATGCTACGAACTGTAAAAATGAAAAGGAGAAGAAACGTTTGAAACCTTTAGGCCCGTTTTCACAACTTACCGATAGCTAAAAGTAGACTTTAACTGGCCTTATAAAAAGTGTTCCATTATTAAAACTTTACTTTAACCTAAAGTGAGCGAAAAGTAAGTTAAGGTATATCCTACCTGGTAGGTTAAAGTAAAGATGTAACAATGGGACACTTTTTATAACGCTGATAAAATCCTACCTTTAGCTATCGGTAAGTTGTGAAAATGGGCCTTAATGACATAAAACAAAATGTTTATTTAAGTCAAAACAAATTTAAAGTTAAAAAAAAAAAATTTGTTAAGGATAGAATTGATTTTAAGAGGAAGAATATAAAATTTTCTTTAAGTTTTTTTTTTTTAATTTATAGTGAAATTATTAGCACAATCGTAAAAAGCTCAAAATAAGGTAAATTCATTACAGGTGGTCTTTAAAACCCTGCTGATAACTTTATTTTTTTTAGCTTAATAATTGTTGAATGTCAAAATTTTGTTTATCATCTTTGTTTCTGGTTTTTTTGTTTCTGTTTTTGACATTGTACAATGGTTTTACTTGTTGTAGTACCGAAATTACCTGTAATAAATTGGCCTTGGCACGAAATATTTTGTAGCACGAATTTTTTTTTTGTCAAATTTACAGATTGTTAAGACAAAAATTTTTAATGAGTAATGCCTCCGAATAATTTTCTTTGATTTTTTTTTTTTTTGACTGATCTGGCCGGTTTTTTTTCCAGCAAAAGAAGGTTTGTTGCCACAAATTTCCATATTTTCAAACTAAAAAAAAAAAAAAAAAAAAAAAAACAGCAAGGAAAAAACTTTGTTTTTACACTGTTTCGTTCAATGGATAACTGACAGATGTTTTTGCGATAAAACTTAATTTTCATAGGATTTATTACAGAAGCACAGCCTGTGTAAAAGATTCCCTGCCGAAAAATTGTGTTAATTTTTCTTGAAGCACTTATCCCGTGACCTGTGAGCACAATATTACAATAAAAAGGACCGATTTCTGAAAGGTTAAAACCAGACATATCACTCAACTGATGATAATTTGTTGAAAGTATAGTTGCTCCAGAGGAAAGGTAATTGACACAAAACTAGTCATGTGTCTGGATTTTGTGCGGGTAGTGGCTGATTGTATCTCGTTCTATTACTTTATATCAAAGGGATCTTTCATATTAACATGGAGTTGGCCTAGGAGGTGGTTAATTGACATATTTTTGGTTAGTACACTTAATTGGTTAAGTGACCTGTTGACTCGGGACAATATCTGCGACAGGCATTATATTAACCAAAGAATGTGCCCATTTAGGTAAAAAGTGTAAAAAATGTGCCAATTAATTAATGCAACTCATTTTTAGGAGGAATGGTTCCAACAAGACGCGGCACAGCGTTTACATTTGTCAGTACTGGCAAGACAGTAAGCATATACATATTAGTTGGAAAAACAATGCAAAAACAAAATAGCTGTAAAAGTGTTTATGTATTAGTGAAAAAGTTTGAATGAATTGCTACTGTCTTGCCAGTACTGGCAAATGTAAACGCCATGTTACGTTTGGTTAACGTATTATCGGAAGAAATGGACCTGTGAATTTAGCTACCTCGTTCGTGTAATTTGACACCTTTTGGGTTGGGGGGGGTCAGGGGGTACGTCAAATCTCTATGCTGGTAAACCAGCAACGACATTTAAAAGCCAAGATACGACGCAATATGGACGAAACAAGCCCGGGTATGCTCGAAAAACTGATGGAAAACATTATATTGCATTCATAAGACGCAGTCCCGGAGGCCATATGCCAGAAATTATTTGTAAACATTAAATGCCAGGAAATTTGTAAGCTACACGGAAAGAAGTTTATTTTCTAAAGAAATCAATTTCCTTTCTTACAACAGGGAAATCCAAAATCCAAAAATATTTTCTTACAGCTTGTTCATCGATTTCGAACGTTAACGTTCGCATAGAAAATCAAATTTTAAACAAAAACAAATTTTAGAATTTTGAAATCGTTGAACAGGTTGTAAATTTTTACTTATTTTGTTCGAATTTAGTAAAATTTTCTTAAATAAAGTAACATTTTGCCTAAATCAAGCCAAACATGTATTTAGAATAAGCAATTTTTGGCTTGGACGATAATCATGCAAAATTTTCTTGGTTCAAGTCATATTTAGTAAATAATTCTTTCCGTTTAATAAAGCCAACCTTTTGGTCATTCTGTTGTATTAAAAAAAATGTTTATATGCCTCTAAAAAACACCAATTATACACAAAAAAAGAAAAATTTACATTGAAACCAAAATTTCTACCACAAGGGAGTTTTGCTGAAAAACAGAAAGGCAAAAAAAAAACTTTAATTCCTTAAAGAAAACAGGAAGTTTCCACTATAAATTTTTGATTATAAATAAATAAGCAAAAATTATTTTCCAAACAAAAAAAAGAACATGATAAAGTATCTGAAAAAAAGGAAATCCCACAATAAAAATTACCTGTAAATAACACAAAAAGATAAAAAAGAAATCGTAGCAAAACTACCGGAAAAGGAAACGTAACTTAAGGGTGAGTTCCACTTCCAGTCATATACATAAACATATACATATGTATTAGACTAAATATCATTTACATACAAACAAACACAAGCACACACACATACACTTCATAAACATGTATTTTTTTATTTTTTTTTTAATTTGTACACACATCATTCATTTACTTGCCCTTTTTATGTCTACTTGTTGTTTTTCAACATAAAAGTTAAAATTCCTTTTTTTTACGAGAATACTAGAATAAATAAATAAAATATATAGAATAAATGAAATTTATTAAGAGTAAAAAATATAATCAAGATTTCTCTGTGGCCAAACATACTTTACAAAACAGTAAATAAATATTAAAGGATTTAATGAAAATTTAAGGATGTTTGTTTAAAAAAATTATATACGAAACGTTTAGAAATAAATATTTTTTTAATTTAAGCACGACCCAGAGTAAAAGGGAGAGAGAGAGAGCGAGATGAACGATTTCACAATGAATTTAAAATTAGTAAATGCGGAACAATTTATTTGTCTACATTTTTCTTTAATTCTAGGAACACAATTGGGTCGTATGTTGTAAAAACACGCTGTATTTCTCATAATTCCGCCTGAAACGTATTTTCTTTTCATTTATTAGAAAATTAAAAATTTATTAAAATTGTTTTTTATTTTTTTCTCCTTTTGTTTGGCTTTCAATTTTTAAATTGAGAAACACAAAAATACAAAACAAAAATACACAAAAATACTGTAATTTAATGTATGTAATTTAAAATTTTTCTTTTTCTATGACATAACGGTCGTAACCGGCGTACAGTGGGCTGAAACATGGGTAAACAAAAAATTAATTCAGGAAAGCCAATTATTTTCTCTTCGAGTTAGGCAAGACTTTTTGTCTAAAACCTTTTTTTTTAGTAGATTTGGACTTGTATAGATTTTTTACCAAGTTATCAAATTAAAAAATCTTTGCTCGTCTTTTTATTAGCCTTAATTGTTCTACGTTACGTTATAAGACGTTACGTTACAACAATTCTCATATATTTTTTTGGTTAGGAAAGGTTTATGTACATATATGTATATACAAATTAAAGAAATACATATATCTATATATCTGTGGCCGTATGGAAAAACTAGAGAACTCCATTTTTCGAAAACAAGAGAAAAACACACTTAAAGTTTTAAACATATTTAGCTTATTATTTAATATGAATTTATGTTACTTTGCATGCGCATTAAACAGAACATAATTTTTAATAGTGTTAAAGATTTCTGGTTCCATTGAACTAATTTTTGGGCACTAAAACCGAGAATCAATGTCACTTATCTTGTTTTTTCGAAAAATGGAGTTATCTAGTTTTTCCGAAAAAACTTTTTTTTCATTTTTGTTTCAAGTTTTACGGAATTAAGACAACTTAAGAAATGATTTGTGGAAAAACATTAACTATTTGACTCAGAACTGTAATTTACCCGTTTTTTTGCGAAAAAATTAAGTTGCCCAGTTTTCCCAAAAAATATTTTTTTTCCTTTTATATATGCTTATATGTATATCAAAAACTAGCATTAATTCCGCTACTTCGGGAGCATTTTCCTTTCCTTCGTGGACATATTTATTTATATGCCAAAGTTTATGTTTCTTTCATGACATTGCGTGTTTAATTTTATGTTTATAGGTGCAAATTTAACGAAAATTTAAAAAAGTACCTACCAGTCAAAGAACAAAAAAGTAAAAAGGTCCTCATTCACTGAGGACCTTACATGTTTAATTGAATTTTTTTAAGGTACAATACTAACGGAAATTCAAAAAATACCAGTTAAAGAATAAAGAGTACCAAAAAATTCACTCACAGGTTCTTATTCACTCAGGACGTTGCATGTTGAATTTTATGTTTATATGTAAAATATTAGCTACATATATTCAAAGAAAGTTTCACTTGTAAAACAAAAAGCTAAGGAAAGGAATTTAGTTTCCCGTTTTTCCCCCTTTTTGGAACTTTTTTCCCCCATTAAAGTATCAGAAATTACAATATTGTAGTGGGAGCTCAAAAATTAATGATAGATGGGGTGACAAAGAAAGTTCCAAAATACATGTTTCACCAGTTTACTCCCTAAAAGGGGCGAATTTCAAAAAAGTACCTGACACCTGTCCGCTTATTTTTCTAAAGAACAACGATACCTATTACATTTGTTTGTATATTTCGAATTTTTTCGAATTTTAAAAAATTCCCGTCTTAGTTGGTGAGTGACCAACCTCCTCTCTAAATTTCAGTTTTTAGCTTCAGGCGTTTAGGCTGTGCAGTGTTGAATCAGTCAGTAATGTTACAATTTTAAATTTATAGATAAGCCGAGTTTTTGTCTGTTTTAATGCAGAAACTGAAATACCCTTCTTGATTTTATGAAATTCATAGGCCAGTTTATGGGTTATAAAATTATTTTTTAGTTTAGCTGACCAAAAACACTGTCTTATCTTTGCAACAGAAAAAAAATATTATTTGGTAAGTCGAAAGCTTTTTCAAAGTTACTGTACCACATAGAGTACGATAGATCTTTATGGGTTAAAAACAATTGCTCGGTGTTTGGCAGTCTTTTTCTATATATCAAGAACTTCAGAATTGATATAAAATTCTATATTCTATAAAATTCTTTGATTTATCGGGAGTGGCAAATTTTAGGTTTAAAATTTTGGCCCAAAGAGCTTGTGACCCGAATTTTTTCTATTTCGCTCTTTTTCTCTTAGTTATCGACACAACGTCGTTTTTAACTTCCAATTATTCATTTTCTTAAGACATTATGGAGTTACCTTGTTTTTTCAAAAAATGTATGGAGTTATCTAGTTTTTACATAAAAATTGGTATTTTTCTGATTTTTGTTTTTCAAATAACTTTTAAATGAGAAACTATATTAAAATTTCGATTTGACAGAGTGATAGTAAATGAAACACGCTTTCTATTTCTGGTGTTATCTCATCATATCGCAAAAAGTGGAGTTAACTAGTTTTTCCATACGGCCACAGATATATAGAATTCTCGTTTCACGGTGTTTATAGCTGAACTCCTCCGTAACGGCTTGACCGATTTTTATGAAACTTTGTATGTGGTTTTGTTAAAGTATATTTCATATCGCAAGAGGACGTAAAAAAGGGCAAAATGGGTAAAACCTCCCCCATCCTATATTTTCTAATCTAATCAACCGGTTTTGTTAAAATTTGGCATGCAGACACTTTAAAGTCTGAAAGGAAATTGGGAATAGGGCGTGAAATAGGGCAACAGAGGTAAAAGCTCCACCTTCCATATATCTTCTTAGCTTATCAACCGATTTTCTTGAAATTCGGAAGGCCAATAGTGTAAAATCTCGAAGGAACTAAAACCTACAGTTTTTATTATTTAGGGAGAAAAATAGATCAAGAGGGGTAAAAGCTCCCCCTCCTTATGAATTTTTAACTTTTGGTAGACATTTTATTAATTGCGTTGTTTTATTAGAAAGCTGTGTGTTGGTGCTTTTAACCGTTTAAAAGGAGAGTAAAGTTTGGTCAAACATAAATAGTCCTTTAATTTTTATGATACCATAAACTGTATAATGAAAAAGTTTTATTTGGTATTCGGCTTTCTATGAAACATATTTGATTAAATATTTTTTTAATGTTTTTAACGTTATTTTATTGTTTAATACTGTATTTAAACTATTTTTCAAAAAATTTAAAATATGGGTTTTGAAAATTTTTTAAAAATATCCATATTTTGAGTCATTACCGCAAAAAAAGCTTAAGCGACATCATTTTCAATTTTCGTTTTTTAAATAAATGTCTTTATTGGCAACACTTGCATAAGTTCTTAAAAAAAAGTCACATAAAGGTACCCTAACGATTTTATAGCAAAAACCATTCTATCATAAGCGACAACCTTCATACAAAATTTTTTTGAAATAAAATAAAACAAACCTTCTCCTGTAACATTTGGTTTTTGTCGCTTAAGTTTTTTTTGCGGTAATGACTCGAAATGTCGATATTTTTTAAAAATTTGTAAAAACTATTTGTGGAAAATGTCGATACCTCTGGCTCAATGATTTTCAAATATTATATAGTAGACACAAATTTTTCTCTTTAAATTGTTTCACTGTTTTATAAAAGTTTAAAAAAATAATGAAGATTAAGGTTGATTAGTCTCTTGAACGTCAAATACACGCAGCAGTCAAAAATTTCTTTATATGGTCGCTAGAGTTTCTTTTCTTTAATTTATTTATTTAATTTATTACCCGGAAAAGCGGGAATAAGAAAATGATGTAAAATATTACTTAATTTAATTAATATGAACAAATAACAATTCATGTTATTTATTAAACTAGTTTATAAAAAATGCAAAGCCTACAGCATTGATATAAATGTAAAATTATTTAAAGAAGTTAAATTATTTAAGCATAATACACACAGCAAAATGATAAGAATAATTCTGGACAACAATTTTGAAAAACCGATGCAAGGAGGAACATGTAAATCAATTAAAATCAATAATCTCATTCACAACAACAAAGAAAAAATATCATTTTGGAATGAAGTTTGACTCTTGACCGCCAGCCGTCGTCAATGGCGGCAAAGATTTCTGAAGAGATAGTGTGGTTACTATCGAAACATGTGAAATCCACGTGTCCGTTAACGGTCCCCGGTCAGTCAAGAATGGAAAATTATCAATAAATTTGAATTTATTTTAAGTTATAAAATTCCTTTCTTCATAAAAATCTATATAATAAAAATGAAATGTTGTGTGTTGCTAATCGCATAACTTGAGAACGGCTTGACCGATTTGGACAATTTCTTTAAAGTGATCGCCATAATCCAACTTAGGTTTGTACGGAAAGAACATTTTGACCCGCCCACTTTTTCGCGATTTGAGACTAATTTTTCTTTCAAATGTTCGAATAAATCCATTTTAAGTTTTCATCGGAAGAAAAATTTACTACGCCTACTTTTACGCCCACTATTTCTATTAAGCGCACAACTTGAGAACGGCTGGACCGAGTTAAACGATTTTCTTTTAATGATCGCCATGGTCCAACTTAGGTTTAAACGAAAATAAAATTTTGCCCCGCCCAATTTTACGCCTACTTTTTTTGGATTTACCTAAAATCAGAAAACGACTCCATCGAGCATTAGTAAACAGCTACCGAGCCAGGGTTACCGTTAACCCGACTAAAGTCGCAATTTGACCCTTTTTTAGCGGCCTGCGACTTTTTGTTAGACTTTTTTTAACACCGACCTTTGCGACTTTTTTAACTTTTACCATTTTTTTGTAAAGTTTCTTACAAAAAACATTAACAGCCCAATTATGAATAAAAATTCCCCGGGAGTTTTCTCCCTTCTCCCATTTTTCCTATGTAAATTCAATTGTAAAAATGGGGAAAGGGAAAAAACTCCCGAGTAATTTGTATTCATAATTGGGCTGTTAATTAACAGTAAATTATAAATTTTCTTATTTTTTTTTTTATCAAAAAAAGTCGTCAAAACAACGTCTTCTAAATTTAAAAGTAGTTCACAGATTATTTATTGTTCCTTTGGCACAAATTATATTACTTTTATGCAACATTGTCATGTCTTAGGGTATTCATTCGGTTAACCGTTAATCGGTTAACCGATTAATTACTACCCGATTAACTGATCGGTTAATTTAAAATTGGCAATTTTCGATTAACGATTAAACCGGTTAATTTCAGTCGATTAACCGATTAACCGATGTAACAAATATTTTTAGTTTTTTGTAGTATTATAACATATTTTTCCCGTTTTTAATAATTTGTTTCGTCTCATATAAAAAAGGTAAATGTTTGGAAAATATTTTTTCCTACAATATATTTCCTTCGAGAAATACATTCTTAAAATACAGTACAAAAACAGAAACTAGGGGTTCGTATTTAATTTTTTGCAGAATGTTCGGTGCTATGCTTTGCCAGGATGAGTCAGATGATGACCGGACAATAGAAGAAGCTCTCGATTGTAACACAAACAATCTTTAACAAAATTAGCCGAAATAATGGCATAATGGAAGATTTTATATGTTGAGAGAAATCCTGGAAAAGGACAAAGAAACCAAGATATCGCATTCAGCTTTTAAAAATGAAATGTTTCTGCGCATCTACGTCATATCAGCGTATAAGTACAGCTAAAATATAGAAACACAAGCAATCAAACATGTGTATAAAATGCTAAAGTGACGTCATATGAAACAGTACAATTTTGTTAACATGTGCAATGCGTAATATTGAATCTGTATTATGGGTTGCTTCCGATTTCTCAAACATCTTCGATAAGTGAAAGAATTGTTTCTAAATCAAGTTTTATCAAAACTAAAGAAAAGAATCGCTTAAATTCTAAACATTTAAACCAAATTATTTTTCCAAAAGATTATTTTATAAAATTTCAAACTATTGAAATAATTAATAAAAAAATCTCAAAGTTTTTTTTTTTAATAAATACATACAATTATTATGTATTAATTATAAAATGTGTTTTTCATATTATTACTTTTTTGTGTCCTCGTTTTAGTTCAAGAATTGTTTTGTTCGTTATGTTATTGTTTTTTTTTTACTAATTCTAATAATAAATAATTTTTGCATTTTTATTTATTAAAATTACTTAATTTATAACAAAACTTTATTAATCGGTAAACCGATCAATAAGAAAATTAACCGATTAAACCAAAACCTCGGTTAATTAATCGAGCGATTAACCGATTAAAGCAAAAGCCCGATTAAATGAATACCCTATCATGTATACAATGTAATCAAAAAAATTTTCGCAAAGTTTCAAAGAAAAGTTTTACAAAAAATGTTTTTCCAAGAAAAGTTATATTCGGTGATACCATTCGAAAGACTGGGAACTGAAGTATAAATGGCTAAACCAAGAGTCAAAGTGGCCTTTTGCAGTGTTTGTAAACAGCTTATAGTGAACTAAACAATCATCTTCAGCGACATGGAAAAACACATTAATAATTTAAAATAAAAAAGCCATCTAAAAATAAAAAAAAAAAAATGAAACTGACTGATTTTTTTAATTGTTCTTTTTTTTGTTTTTCTATGCTTTTTATTACTAAAAAATGTTAAAAAAGATGCGCGACTTTTATTTTCTCAAAAGACATTTTTCTGCGACTTTTTTTTTATAAAACGACCTTTTGTGCGACTTTTCAAAAATTTCTAACGGTAACCCTGTACCGAGCGAAGCCGGGGCGGCCAGCTAGTAATTTAATAAAAATTAATTTAAAGAACTTTATTAATTAATTAAAATTATGAAAATTTGGATTAAAACCATAAACAGTTCAATGAAACAATCACAATACTAATTCTTTTTAAAATATTTTTTTGTAAATATGATTTTAGTACGGAATAAGTATTTACACAATCGTTTGACAGCCAATTTAAAGTTTTATTTAAGAGCGGATCCTGTCAACAACAACCCGTTCATTTTCTACGAATGTTTGCCTTTATAGTCAAAAGAACATTATATAATCTCTGGAGATTTTCACTTGTTCACTGTCTTCCTTAAAAATTTGTAATTCGTTTTTTTAAAGAAAATGCTTTCCTTGCATCCAATCAGCGTCAACATATCTAACATAAATAGATCTCATCCAAAGCTTTCAATGTAGCCTGCCGTTATTAAATATAATAAAATTTTGGGAATTCCCGCTCAAATTGTCTAGAACTTTTTCCCCGAAAAATGTGCAGGATCTCGGGATTTTTTCCGAGAAATCTGGTTTGAAACACACTAAAAAAAAGAGGCTAAATTAGAAAACCTGTATCGCGGCGTTTGTTTATGTTAGTTAGAATTTTTTTTTTAATCGACATTCAACCTTTGCAGTAAAATGCCGATTTTCAGCATATTGTTTTTATGGTTTTTTGCCTAGAACTCGTCGACTAAATGATATTTTTTTAAATTTGTAAAGGCCAAATTATTGCTAGAGACAACAATTAAAATTTTTTAAAAAATTGGTTTAGAAATTTTTGTGGTGCTTATGAAGCAAAATGTTGGAAAAATTATTTGTTTTTCATGCTTTTTGAAAATATTTTCCACAAAACTAAGTCTTGTTTGCTTTCTGTTAAATCTATACTATGCTTCTCAGTTTCTTCAATAAATTTCATTTGAAAAGAAAACAATCATAATACAAAACTTGCGTTTTCCAGCATAATATTAATTTACTTCTCATTTTTTATGTACCAATTTTGTTCAGTGTTGGTTTTGAAGAAACATTGAAAAAGAAATTATAAAAATATGGACAAAATATAATTTTGAAATGTTAGTTAGGCAAAGTTTTAAGTAAAAAATTAAATTAATGATTTGGCCAGTTGCCGTTTAGCAGGCAGCTGTAGATCAACATCACTGCTCTCTCTAATATCTTCGTCATCGCCATCATCATCAGAAAGGACGATAGTTTCGTCTAATAAATATTCTGAATATGCTGTTACTTGGGTACTTTTCGCCAGCAAAATATTTCCTTTCAAAAATTAAGCCAGTAGTTTTGATTTTTTCTGAGTCAAACACAAATTTGCAACAATTCCATCCAATTGGTTTTGTGTCACTAGGATTAATTTTAATCTAATATGGTTGCAATAACATGTGTTAAAGTAACCATAATATGTTCAACATTTTTCATTAAAAATAGTTTTGTTAGAGGTTATCAGCGTGTACAATATATTTTTCAACCCAAAACATTGGCGTTCAATGAGCAGAAGACAAATTCCTTAAGCTAAAAATCCAGTTTTTGCTTTTACTGAAGAATTATTTTTCGCATTTGATTTAAATCAGTTGAGCATTTAAATCAGTGTTCGAAAATAAACGGAATAATGTTCCGTTCGGCTCATGCAACCAGGAACGATATATACTTTTTTAGTGGTTGTGTAGACGAATACAACCCTTATACCGGTCGTCACTATTTTCAAGAAAGAGCCGCACATTATATACTGTTCTGTTCTTCGTTTAAAAACAGAATAATTGTAGTGGTACTGTAGACAAACATTATATTTTAATGTTCTATAGGTATAATGTTACTTTTTTACATTGATAAAGAAATGAACAAACAAAAAATTTTAGCAACGACCACAGCTTGTGTAATATTTTTTTCTGATTTTTTTTTCGTATATGAGGAGCCGCAGAACAAAACGTACTTTTTCACACATTTAAAATTTTTGGGAAATTGAGGTTTTTTTATTTCGACCCCTTAAAAAACTGCATGAACCTGGAAATGGAAACAAGTTTTTTGCTTACCAAAAGATGAATCAAACTGCCGTAAGTCAACACATTAAATGTCAAGGATGTTTTATATCAACCCAATTTTTTATCGAAAAAAGTACGTTTTGTTAAAAAAAAATGAAAAAAATACGTTTTGTTTAAAAAAAATATTTAAATTTTCTACAGATTCTTGTTATTCTTCCATGTTTTAATTATACTATTATATTAATTATTTTTTTCATAACACTCATTCACCAAGGTAAGGTTAGGTTCCATTGGCAGCCGTGATCAAGCACAGCTCACGTGGGTCCATTAATTAGTTCCCGTTGTGTTACCATGTCACACCGTCTCCCATGGGTCCTATGTTGTCTGGCTGCTAGTGTTCCCACGCAGCCATCCGGTCGATTCAGTAAAGGAGTGGATCCTGTTAACATCAACATCAGAGAGACAAGTTTTGTCCGTAAGGGCTCTTCGACCAAACATTTCGAGTCTTAGATCTCCGAAGGCCGGGCAATTACAGAGAAGATCTTCCGTTGACTCTTCCTCCTCCTCGTCGCCGCAACTTCTACAAAAGTCATTGTAAGGGAGCCCCAGCCTCTGGGCGTGCCTCCCAATGGGCCAGTGGCCAGTTATAACCGCAATCAGGTTTCTTAGATGATGTCTGGGCAGCTGTAGTGCCCTCCGTGTCCTTTTTTCATCTATGACGGGCCAGATTTTCCTGGTTTCCCCACAGGTAGTTTCATCGTGCCACCTCCGACTGGCGATAATATGAAACTTGTGCGCTATAAGTTGCTTGCTCCTTGGGAGTGAAGCACCTACATTATATGTTGAACCGTCTCGATTCAAGGTGGTGCCTGCATGCGCCAACGAATCCGCCATGCAGTTCCCCAGTATGTCCCCGTGTCCGGGGACCCAATTAAGGGTGACCAGTGAACGTCTCGCTATCTCATCCAGAGACATCCGGCATTCTCGGACAATTCTCGATGTGATGAACACATTCTCCAGGGATCTTATGGCCGCCTTGCTATCGGTAATAATGTGAATATCCCTTCCAGATATTTCACCGTATCGGATGCGTCTCGCGGCTGTGTGGATGGCCATTATCTCGGCCTGGATGACACTGCAGTGGTCCGGCAGCCTCATAGGAATGCTCCAGTTAAGCTGCTCGGAGTATATGCCAGAACCGACACCATGCAGTGTTTTAGACCCGTCCGTGAAGATTTGAATCGCATTCGCGGGAATTTGTAGGTCATCATAGTGGACCACGTTATCCAAAATGCTTACCGTGAAGCCAGGATCAAAGATCGGCTCGGGTGTGACATAATCAACATCCATGTGCCAATTAATTTCGTTCAGAATATAAGCATGTCCGATATTAAAATCGGACTCATTCACCAAACAATAGTTAAATTATTGCAGTTATTGGTGGCTATTCTTGAAAACTCATCGAACAAATACAAATTTACATTGAAACAAAAGCAAAGTTTAAAAAATAGTTTTTGTTTATCATAAATTTCTAACATTAATTAAACGTGAGAATTTTGACCCGTTTCTCTCTCTCTCTTTAAAAAACGGTAAATTGTATGATAAACACAAAAACAATTTCATAAGTTTTGTTTTTGTTTTAATGAAAATTTTCACTTTTTCGACGCGTTTTCAAGAATAGTCAGCATTATTTAACAGTTAATTTTAACGAAGATTAAATGACATAAATAAACTTAAAACAAATTAAGAATATTAAGAAATGTTATGGTTGTTTAAACAACTACACGAAAAAATGGCAAAAACAATGAAAAAAGCACGTTTTGAAAAAATTAAAAGTACGTTTTGTTAAGCACCAATTATTTTTAGAACCAATTTTCTTGGTAAAAAAAAAGAAAAAAATATGCCAACTAGATTTTTTCTTAACGATTTCAACCCAAATATTATTAAAATATCAAAAAACCAATTTGTCAAAAATTGCGAAAAAGTACGTTTTGTTTTGCGGCTTCTCAATATGTATCAGAGATCAGCAATGAATCGTTTTTTCGCTACTCATACTGACTCATGCAATTGTAAGTATAAGTGCGTAGAAATCATTTAAACTAAACTACGCTGATTCACTCATACTCACAAGAGAAATTAATATGAGTGCGACGTCGACATTATACGCATACTCATAAATGACGTCAGTTTGATTTATAATTTCAGGAAAATACTTACAATACTCACAATGATTCAACTCATTAAGCTCATCCATTTACCGTTTTAACACAACAGATAAAACACAACTTCATAATCAGCGCTGCCAGATAAATTTGCCGAAAAATCGTCCACTTCATACATGTAACTTTAGTAAACTGTAATATCCAAATCGTCACTTTGCTATTTCGGGGACAGATCTGGCAGCCTCGCATTTTGCTTAGCCTGTACACATTGACTTGAGTAGATTCTAAATTTACCACTACAAATGATGCTAAGTATGAGTACGATGAGTAAAATAAAACTTCTGAGTGAATATGAGTTTGAATAACATTGGAATAAGTATGAGTGCGTTTAAGTACAAGAATTTATGAGTCATGATTTAGCTCTACTCACTTTTTCACTACTCATTGCTTATCTCTGATATGTATGTCCGAGTTTAGACGAGCGAACATTTGGAAGGAAAACATCTGGAATTCTCTTTTGTTTTTTCATTTGCGGTCACACAGACGAACATGTTGCCGGAAACATTCTGTTACTATTGTTGTTGTTTTCTCAAAAAGCAAAGTAAATGTCAACAAAGAAAATGAGAACAAAGCGTGTCGCCGAGTACCGAACACAAAAACCATTCTCTCTTCCCCAACCGTAATTTGCTACCAAATGTTTCCCTGTCTAAATGGGCACTATTTTGCTTTGTAAAAAAATTTTGGTTTTTTTACCTGCCAAATGGCGCTAAACGCTGTTGAAACAAACGAACACTAATTAACACAATGAAGTTTGTGGTTTTTAACCCTAAAAGATTACTCTTCATTTTGTTAAATTAAGGTTACTCTTCGTAGACGAACTTTTAAAAAAAATTCTAGCGAAACGATTTTTAAAGTAAACAATTAAGAAAAACTTTTAAATTAAGCATTTTATTAAAAAATAATCTAAAATAAGACATAAAAAAAAAAGTTTTTAATCTATCTCAAAATTTGATATGAATTTTTGCATTTTTTTGTGTTTTTAAATTAATTATTTTTTTAAAGCTTTCGTCATCAGCCAACGTTGTTAAAAAAAGAGCGTAATTTGAATACACATAAAAAGATTATATGATTAAAAGGTAAATGAGCTTCGTCGATTCGACGAAGAGTAACCGTGCAGGGTTAAAAAAAAAACGAACGGAATAAAATGTTCTAATTTTTTTTGTTGAGTTGGATAAGAACAGAGTATTATTTTTTTGCTCGAAGATGACAAACAAGGAAACGTTATTTTTTTTATTGATTTACTACACAAACACTATTAGCGTTTGTGTTTTCGCAAATCTACCGAGCCAAACCAAACACTAAGAGAGCGATATTTATTTTTATTTATTTTCGAGCACTGACTTAAATGCTTTTACTAATACCCAAATCAGCAATACGAATTTTAAAGATTTGGTAACACTGATTGTAATAGAGTGACATCAATAAAAATACTGTAGTTGTTTTTTTTTTTTCTGATAGTGCTGATGATAAAAGTGTAAGTGTTATTAGCGAAAGAGATGTTGGTATCATGTGTATTTTTATTTAATCGTAAATTTTAGTCATGTTCGTTTAAATTTTTAATGGGTCGTATTTAGTTAACTGGTTGATTTGATTCTGCTTTAAATTCTTAATAATCTTTCAACACTCATTTGTTTAACAACATCATCTCATCCATATTTAAGAAAGATTATTTACACATACATAAAATTTTACGATTATTATAATTTTATCTAGAAACTATTATTCCGCCTCTATCTCAATATCTACACGTTTGCATCACTTATTGTGTGTTTACTACCAGTTCTATTTTTGTTAAAGCAGTTGTTATGGTATTAGTGATACATCTATCTACACGTGGAGAAAAAATATGTTATGTTGTGACGGATAAGTAAGATATTTTTAATGAAACATTTTCATAAATATTGTGGTAACTTTAGCTATCTTATTGTCGCCGTAATCCTCTTGTGGTAAAAAAGGGTCTTTATAGGATGATCACAATCGTATTATGGTGGCTTTTCGTTGGTCATTTCAAGTTTATCAATGTCATTTATATGTTTCCCATAAACATAACACGTTGCTCTTAAGATATAATGAAAAAAAAAAACAAAATATTTTTATTTTGTTTTAAACTAAAACGCACGATGTTAATTGTAAATAAAACAAAAAGTTTTAAGAGCATTATCTTAATATTTTGTTATAATGGAAGGATCAATTGCAATTATGTGTGAAACAAAATATCGGTCAAATGCTTGCAATGGCTTCGGTGGCACACCTCTATTCGATGGGTCATATTTTCAATGGCTCTGAGACATAATTAAGATTCAGTGTCGTTAATGTGCAGAATTATCTCATCCTGTAGCTCTTGAATTATTCTTGGCTAATTGTCGTACACTTTATAATTTAAATATCCCCAAATAAAGAAGTCCAACGGCGTCAAATCACATGATCGTGGCGGCTAATTAACATCGCCACTACAATTGAATTTCTCTCGCAAAGGAGCCATTGTTTCGTTCGCTGTTGGAACCACATATCGTCCAGGTCCATGTCCTCAATTTCTGGCCACAAGAAGTCTGTAATCATCTCGCGATAGCCAACACCATTCACAATTACAGCTTGGCTGATCTGATTTTCGAAGAAGTAGGGCCCGATGATGCCGTCAGCCCATAAAATGCATCAAACTCTTACTCTTTGTGGATGCATCGGCTTTTCAACAACTACTCGTGGATTCTCATTTGCCCAAATGGGGCAATTCTGCTTGTAAAAGAATCTAATGAGGTTAAATTATGTCTCGTCGCTCAAAATGATTTTCTTCGTAGAGTCACCATTCATTTCTGTCTGCCTCAACATTCTTAACGTGCTGTTCAATTATGTGCCTCTGCATGGTTGAATTTGTCAAACACTGAAACAAAGAAATTTCAACTTCAGTTGGGCAAAAAAAAAAAACTTGACGTTAAGGTGTGACTCATGGGCCAGCCTTTATTTACGGTGATTGGAAAATTCAAAATGATTGTGGCCAACCATATAATGATTGTAATTAGGTAGGAAAAAGGATAATACAATTAAGGAGACCATAATATTTTTTAAATTGTCTGCAACCATACTAAATGAGTTGTCTCTGAATATATTAAATCATTTCTTTTTCGTTGTATGTATTGTGTATCATATAGTTTTATATATACACCAACACATGGGAGTGTGTGTGTTTATATAATGTAACAAAGGACTTTTTTGTTATGACATGTTTTTTTTTTTGTTTTGTGCATGTGTGTGCTATTTTTATTATAATACAATATCGATTTACAAATTAAGTTTAATAACAAGACATTCCTCCAAAGGGGAGTCTGCAAATGTGTGTGTGTGTTGAAATTTATTCACCAGAGAATGTGTGTATTATTCATATTTAATTTTATTATTTTTTGCTACGTTTACAAACACTAAATTATGTTTAGACAGCTTGTTCAGTTTTAAAGGATTTAAAGATAATAATTTGATGGAATTTAAATTTTGAAAGTACGTTATTTGTTAGGATTGAAATTTAACGGAAGCCTTTAAAGAAATTCATAAATTAAAAAGATTTTGTTTGTCGTGCTTAACTTTCAATTTTTATTCTTGATAAAAACACTAAAATTTATTGTTGGGGGATAAGCTAGTTCCTAGGCGTATTTCGCTGGCCAGATCATCTGGAAACATTCTCCCAAAAATTTTAGAAAAGCCAAAGCAAATAAAACTGCAGAGTGAATGAGAATTCCAAACACTCAAAAGCTTAAACAAAATACCAACAAAAAACAGTGTGTTTAAATTTTCTTACATTCCCCACTACAATTATAAATAAAACCAAATTCATAAATAAAATCCAATCTAATATAAGGCTGTCACTTCGTGAATATGACCAAAGACATTTTTAGATGTCAAATAGACAGACAAGTCAAAACAACAATATGATACACCCAGTGTTGCTAATTCTAAACGCGTGAGGACATATGAAAAGCGGGCTAGGTTGAACAAGTTAGAGTGCTATATTCGGCTGTGCCGAATCTTTGATACCCTCCACCGACAGTTCGAATGTTTAAGGAGTAATATCTGTATGATGTCTTTTTATTATTATTATATTAAACTGTGACGATTTGTTATTAATTATGGTTTTAGGAGACTAAACTGTTTTCCGGGAGTAGGGCATATATGGGGCCTAGGGTAAATTATGAACCGATCTTCACGAAATTTCACAGTATCATTTATAGTCCTATAAAATTGTGACGAGCCAAAATTTGTTATGATTGCATTATTTTTTACGGTTTTAGGCGTACTAAACTGTTTTCCGGGAGTAGTGTTTATATGGGGCTTAGGGTAAATTATGGACCAACCTTCGCGAAATTTTACAGTGTCATTTCTAGTCGAAAAAAACGGACTTGTGCAAAATCTTATGTCATTCCGTGCATTTTTGCATCATTTATGTTAGTTTTTGTAACAAAATTATCAAGTTTTTGAAGGTGGTGGTTCCACATTTCGATTCATAGCTCTGGTCCTACTGAACCGATTTTGCTGAAATTCAATCCCAAACTGCTTAGGATAACTACAAGCAATTTGACACCTAGTTTGTTTATTTCTTTTGAGTTTTTCGAAAGTGAGTGTGTTTTCAACAGACGGACAGACAGACGGACATGGCTAAATCGACTTAGAATTACTCAAGCAGCCAGAATATATATACTTTATGGGGTCTGAGATGAATAATAAAAAAAATTCACACGGAATGACAAACTTAGTATACCCTCTTCACAACTAATTGTGGTGGAGGGTATAAAAAGAATAGTTTTTATGCCATTTTTAAAAAGGGGCAAAATAGGACTAATAGCCAATTTACACTACAACGAAATCTAGTATTTACGAGACTTCGAGCCAAATCTAGTGGGTTTTGACTAGATTTCCCATACAAAACAAAATCGCCTTTGTGACTAGATTTCGACGAAATCTACTCAAAATCTAGTAGTACTTAGTTTTGCAACTATGGTTTTTTCCATATAGCACTAAAAAATACTTCCCTGCATAACAAAAATATGACATTTTAATTAAAAACAAAACAAAAACTGTTGAAAAAAATAAAAAAAAAAATTGAAAATTTGTAAAAAATAAAAAAAGGACAAATAATTGGTAAAAAAGTGATGTTGATTATAAACTAAAGATAATGCAAATTTTTTAATGTCTATTTCTTTTTGTGTTTGTATGTGTTACACTAAAATATTTTAGTCATTGATTTGTTATAAAAACAAAATCTCGCTAATGTCAAAACGGTATAATGTAAACGCACTAGATTTTGAGGGAGATTTCAAATGAAATCTACTAGATTTCGTTTTAATGTAAATGGCCTATAAAATATATTTTTTAAAGCAATACAAAAATTTTAAGCAAAAAAAAAAAAAAATAAATTAATTAAAAATAAAATAACTGAGGCCGGGTTTTTGAGATGTGGATTAGGTTTAAGCTAAGTTTAACGTAGTCTGAAACTCGGATTTTTCCAGCGAAATGTGATTTTTTTTTATTATTTTATTAAAAACCAAAATTTTTAGCAAAACTAAGCTGTTCTGTCCAAATTTTGTACACAAGCTTGGTAATGGCGGCACTAATCTGTTATCAGATTTACTAAACCTAATTTAACTAAGATCTCAAAAACCCAGCCTGAGTATATGTTTATTTTACATTCAATTAAATAAAAACTTTAAAAATTGGTTATTGGAAATAAAACTTTTTGTTCTTGATCATCCACGTCATCATACGTCTTCATGTGATATTGTGACTTTTTATGTTTTGTTAACTCGTCAGGTATTTCATAGCTTAAGCAATAATGTCTCATCTCGTTCCAGACTATACTTAATATGAATTATACAAGACACTAGAAGTCTTCTCAACTAATCGAATTTTTTTAATTATGAGAATGAATCCAAAACTTATTCATAATTTCAGTGTTTTCCATTTGCACTTTTTTTAAATTTTAAGACAGTTTTCAACTCGATTTTGCCGGAAGAACAAAAATTTAACTATTCTGAATAAAAGTTAAAGAAGGCAGGAAGGGCTTAAGAGAAATAACAAAAAAGAGCTCAATTTGCGCGTTTTTTAGTAAAGTGCTAAATTTTTTTTAGCGTTGTAGGTAAAATTCTGCCTAAATTCTCATCACTGGATACCCACACAAAGGGCTTACAAATGAGAATCCATGAACCCTTTGGGATCATTTACGACGCCTTGTTTAAAATAAATGAGAGATGTTTGCCCCTTTAAAATGCTTTTGAAGTTATTGAAGACACAAACCATCTGTAATGTTGTAAATTCCGAATTTTTAAGCAAAGTTTGTCGTTCACTTTTATACACACTCGAAATTTTAGTTTTTTTTCTTTTGGTGGAAAAACAGGCTGTCTGAATTCAATTCGCTGCGTTAATTCCATTAAAGTTAAACTTTAAGTCACCCTTGTGTGAAAAATCACACAAAAGGAATCATGTCTATACAATAAACATAAAAATGGTTAAGGTACATTTCTTGACTTTGTTAGCAATAAAAATTTAGTAATGAAAACACATTTTTTGTTAAAAAAAATATTTTTTTGTAAAGAAATATTTCAAAACCTCGTGTGTGGTTTTTCACACATACGTAGTTTCTATGTAATTTGCAATAGAGATAAAATTTTCGGTAGGCAAGTATGAATATTTTTGATATTGTTGCGAACTGCATGCAATGTATGTTTTATAAATTGGTTAAATATAAAAAATACAGGCAAGCTTTGTATGGTTTGTTGTTGATCACCAACGGGATAAATACATCATTAATGTCATATTGCATACCGAATTCGTCAATACAACAAATTTTTTAATTGAAATAGGCACCAACAACAGAATTTGTAAATATTAAAAATACTTTTGTTAATTCAAATTGTTAATAATCAACAAATATTTTTAAGAACGAAATTGTAATATTGAATAAAGTAATTGTTAACACGTATATGTATACAAATTTTTATTACGAGTGTGTCGTATTAATAAAATATTTTGTTAAAAACTAGCTTATTGACTTTTGAAAGAATGAAATGCATTTAAATTATTTATTTGATTAATTTTTATTGAAATGTTTATTAAAAACTTCATCACAAACACCATAAACAATTATTTTAGCATACTTATTCACCTTTAAAACTGGATGCACAATAATGTTTTAACATCTGCATAAAAGGGAATCTTGACACAATAATCGACTAGTATTTGAAAACTAAAATAAACGGAAGGCCCGTTAAAATCTATTAATTATTCAAACCACAACTTTACTTAGCCCAAAGATTGATTCAGTTCTTCAATAATCTGCCTATCTTTTGGACTTTTAGTTATTTAAGCCCAAAATATTTAAAATTTTTTTCATATTTTTTTTTTTTTTTTGACAAAAAATAAATTTTATTGTTTGCATTTATTTTTAACCCTTCTGCACTCCTTGGGTCAATTTGACCCAATTTTGGTTTTCAAACGCAAAATTTGTCTCTTTAAATATAAGATATGGACGTGAAACTTTAATTTATCCATTACAGGGACGAAAATTATAAATTTAAATGAAAATGAGAATAATAAAATTTAAATTTTTCCTCCCCCCTCCACATTTAAAAACACGATTTACACACATTTCATATACTTTGGGTCAATATGACCCAACAAGCGATATTGCAAGTTTAATTCCACCTTAAAATTTTTTTCCTATTGAATATAATTGAATTGAGTTCATCTTCATTCAGAATCATCGATCAATAATTTTTTTCAGTCAAATAGTCAATAGAATCGCTTTTATTTTTTATTATACTTAAATATGAAATGTTGTTTACATATTATTGTTGGGTCATATTGACCCAAAGGATCATAGGAAGGGCACATATCCAAGGGATGCAGAAGGGTTAAACTGAAACAAATTGTTAATACCCAGGAAAAACTTTTTGATTTTATGTAACAGGTGGTAGTTATTTCATACGTTACCTGGTAAGTAGTTGTCATTACAATTGTCATTATTCTGAAAATTTCAACAAGTACTTACTAGTAATGACCTCACCAACTACTTATCACTTCTATTATTTTCATTACTGAACATTTGCTTACTAATAATCAGCTCAATAACTACTTATTAGTTGTGTTGTTTTCAGTACTGAATATTTACTTAATGGTAAAACACTCAATAACTACTTATTAGGTCAATTAACTAGTGATTTTTTGCCTTCTGGTAAGTACTTACAATTCAACTTACTAGTAGTTAAATAATAACTAGATCTTTTTTGACTTCTAGTAAGTGTATTGTAAGTACTGAATTCTGTGGACACCTCGAACAAAAATAAGTAGTTATTCAGCCGAAAAATAAGTAGTGTTTATTTTTCTTCAACATTACTTGCTTACTTACCAGGTAAGTAAAGTTTTTGCTGGGTATGTATGAAAATTTACAAACATGTTAATTAAGAAAATTGTTAAATATATTTGAAAAACGTTAGAAATTTTCATTTATTACTTAATAACTGTTGTTATTTTTTTTCTGTGTTAATCATGACTTTGATTACAAACGTACTATGGCGCCACAGCAAAGTCGTCAGATAATGAATATGTGTGAAAAACCACACACTAGGGTAACTAGTGTAAGTTTTTTTGAGGGTGATTTGAGGGTTAAAGACAACAAGATCCTTATGCATAAGAAGTTTTTCTTTTACAAATCACGGCTTTCGATATCAATCGAAATTTCAATTTGCATTATATTGAAATAAGGATACATATTAAATGCCCTAATTTGCTACCTTCCCTTTTGGCGGATCGCAGCTAACGATGGCCAACACTTGAAATGAGATGGTTATATACATTTTTTTTTTTTAAATGTTTATAAAAAATTAACCTTAATTATTATTAACTTAAATTATTTATGAATCACTGATTTTATTTGGAAAAAAACTGCCTCTCTTTTCCTTCCCTGCTATTCAGAATATTTTTTTTAACATCAAATCACACCAATACATATAAATCTAAGTGTAAATATGTGTTTAATGACAGCCCAGTTGAATTGTTTTTTAATTGAATAATTAAACACTGTTCCCAAATTTTATGTGTCTCTGTGGTTTTATTCCAAAAAGCAACACATATACAAAAAAATATATCGCACACTTAATCATAAACAGGCAGAACAAAAAATATTATCAAAATCTTTTTTATTTTTGCATAAACCAATTAACAAATTAAATCTAAAGCCACCACGAAGATTTCGTTTGCGCCACTGTCTTCTTTAACTTTTTTTCTTTAATATTTCTGAAACTTTATATGATTAAAAAAAATTGCAACCAGTTTTCTGGCTCTTCTAAAATTTTTGAATTTTCAGTTGTGTCTGTATACGATTTAGCGTGCGATATTTGTATAGATATTAAGCCCAAATGACGGTTCCAGTTGTTCTTTAACTGTATGCATGTGACAAATTCTTTAATTAATTATATCACAAACCGAGTTGTTCTGTGCGAGTATTTTTGGTCTAATTTTTCAAGGGTTCATGTGTTTAGTTGTTGTTGTTGTAATGGTATTTTCAAGGTGTGTGTAGGTATATGGAATCCCTTCAAGAATTTGATAGAGAGGTTTATAGTTAGCTACCAAAATGTCACTACTTTGTCGCATTTGTTAGTTATACAGGTGATTTTGCAGAACATAACAATAACAAAACTCGTAAGAGTAGTTAATATTTCGGTCCTAGAACCTGTCAAAATGACAGCTGACAAAAGTTGCCTCACCTAATATAAACTTTTATTTCAGGTTGTCAACGCAACTGAAGTTCGGTTGCAATATATAATCGACACATTAAATTTGAAATATAAGAAGCTTCGCTTTAATGCCCAAAGCGGTACTACTAATATGAATTAATATTAAACTAAACAACCGCTGCAATACTACACTTAGTAGATTTTCAAAGTCTTCCCAAATGATGATACTAAATCGATGAGAATTCGATAGCATAAGCGTTTGATTTTTGTCTAAACCGGTTAATACAATTAATAAATTTTTGTGATCGAAAATGCTTGCAGGGTTATGTGCCAGAGTTTGAGTGTGTTTGCAAGGAATTTGTTGTTTTAGACCTTTATTAATGTACAACGAGTTTTCAGTATATTAAGAAAATCAGTGTTTGATTACTAGCCATTTAATATAAATATCCTTATTAATCTTTCATGTAACAAATTGTTTTAGAAAATTAGTTTTATAAACCCTTAAATATTTGTTATGGAAAAAAGGGGGAAACAAGTTAAAGTGCTTTATTCGGCTGTGACGAATCTTTTATACCCTCCACCGACCGTTAGAATATGGCAGGAGATCTGTAAGTTATATACCAATCTAAATTAAAACTGAAAAAGTTCCATGATGTTTTTTCTAGCCATAAAAAGCTAAATTGGACCAGGAACCACACTTTGAAACAGGGTTTAAAAAACTGCAGCCGAAACCAAAAACTGCCGAACAAAAAACGAAAATTTGCGTACAACTTTTCGCTTCTTAATTTATATTTAATAAATCAGAAGTAAAAGCAAAAGTTTTTTTTTGGCCAATGACAAATAAGTGCCTCGGTAGGCTAGCTGGTAGCGAGCTAGTCTATTAGCGCCGAGGTTGCGGGTTCGATTCCCGCCAGAGACTCTGGTTTCTTTCCTGCAGACAAGCATAGAGCTTCGCGGGATTAGCTTAGGAAATTAAAAAAAAAGAAAATAAAAAAAAAATAAAAAAAAAACTAAGAAATGGTATTTGACTGCAGTTTTTTAAACGCTGCTTTGAAACAAATATGTATTGTTCTTTTTTTCAAGTTTTCGAACGTAAGCGTGATTTCAACAGACGGATATAGCTAAACCGAGAATTACTCAAAGACCCATAATATATATTCTTTATAGGCTTTTAATACCGATCAACATCTACCATCAAATATGTAGAAAATGTAAAACAATCCTTTCAAACAAAAATGTTCCAATTTTTTAAAAAAAATTTAAAAAAAATTTTTTTCTACAAAAGCTTAAAAATATTAAAAGAAAACACAAAAATCTATTAAAAATGCAATTTGTTTAAAAATATAAAAAATATAAAGCTAAAATAAAAACGATTGTAAAAAAAGAAAAACTTGGAAAAGGGTAACGCTGTTTCAAAACAAACGTTTTTTTTTGTCAGTGACGCCACAATAATAATAAAACTATCCTAGTGATAACGCTAAAATAATCGAAATAAGAATCGAAAAAAGAAATCGAAAGTACAATGGATTGCTGTTCGGTTTTAACCGAAATCGAAACCGCGGTTTTAATGCCTCAAATCCGAAACCGAAAACCGACCAAAAAAACCTCGGCTTTAGTTTTTACTTTAAATATATATTTATGCTAAAAGAAATTGCAAATTATACATAATACTCGCACCTCATATAAAAAACTTTATACATAACAGTTTGGAACAATGGCAAAGTATTTCAAAATTCTTTAAATTTAAAATAAGTACTAAAAAGAACAAATGTTTCTTTTTAAATAAAAGTACCCGAATCAAAACAAAAAAAAAAAAAAAAATAGTACATACAAAAAAATAAATGTATTTAGTTTTACTTGGATATTTTTAAAACCGAAAACCGAAACCGACCGGTTTTAATCATTTTAAAACCGAAAACGCAGTTTCACATTTTTACGGTTTTTAGCCAACTCTAGATTTTTAGCCCTATTTATTTCTTATGGGAAGATGTTATCATCTTCGCAACTTGATGGTAGATGTTAGATGATAATTGGTGTAAAAAGCCTATTATGGGGTCTTATATCGGGTGATTATTTAGCTATTATCTTTTTGTCAACACTGGTTTAAACAGCTGACGCACGTTTCGTGTTTTGTTTCACTGTCAAACATCTTCAGTTTGTTCTATAATTTAACCATGAATCGTCTTACAAACAAACAACGCTTGCAAATTATTGAATTTTATTATCAAAATGCGATCCACTTTTTTATCGAAAAATTGTGTTCAATAAGTACGTTGATAAGCAGAATTGTCGATTTTGGAGTGAAGATCAGCAAGAATCGTTGCAAGAGCTACCAATGCATCCAGAAAAAGTCACAATTTGGTGCAGTTAATGGGCTGGTGTCATCATTGGACCGTACTTCTTCAAAGATGATGCGAATCGTAACGTAACTGTGAATGGTGAGCGCTACCGTGAGATGATATCCAACTTTTTTTTGCCCAATATGCCAGAGCTTGACTTGCATGATATGTGGTTTCAACAAGATGGTGCCACATGCCACACAGCACGCTTAACAATGGACTTATTGAGAGGCGAGTTCGGTGAACATTTTATTTCACGTTCGGGACCGGTCAATTGGCCGCCTAGATCGTGCGATTTAACGCCTTTAGACTATTTTTTGTGGGGCTATGTTAAAGCTCATGTCTATACACACATGCCCGCTTCATTTGACGCATTGGAAGACAACATTGAATTATATGGACCGTACTATCGATTCAAATAAAGATTTCATGCATTTTTCTGAATTTTATGTGTTTTTTTAAACTTTCCTATAGCTTTTAAAAAATCACCCATTACAAACCTCATTCACCACTACCCTTCAAATATGACCTACACATTGCCGATATAATTGTACACTACGAAAAATTTAACAAAAATATTGCAAGCATATGGGCCGCTTTAAGAAAAATTTATTCACATTTAGAAAAAAATCAGTAAGTATTTATGAAATAATTTCTGCATAATTTCACTCCAAGTACATAAATCAGTAAATCTGTAATTTTTTCTATTTATAATTGAAAATGTTTTCTTTATTATGCAAATACTTGAATGATACTGTTAATGTGTGTTAGTTGGTAACTGGTCTAAGACGCTGCATGAGGTTATAACGTTATGTGAAGGGTATTAGCATTCTTATTTCCTTTTCAATCCAGTACTTTGTGACGAAAATTGAAACAGTTGTTTTTTTTTTCTAATTATGGCTTAAGGTTGAGCTCCTATAAAATCGCTATAAGAAATCGAATTAAAGAATTTATTTGCTTTGCCAGCGAATTTGTGTACTTTCCTTTGCATTTTAGATTTTGTTAAGCTTTTTATAATTCCCTTTGAAGAAGAAAAAAAAAAATACTGTTCATTAAACTTTTTTAAAAAGCATAACATTTTTTTCAAATAAAGCATCAAGTTTAAAAGGAATTCGTATATAAATATTTTAACAATAAAAAAAAAAACAAGAAAATACGATGAAATATTTTTCGCTGTCTCCTGCACATTTAAGAGTGTAAAATATTTAAAAAGACAAAAAAAGAAAAACAAATTCACGTACATACTTTTCTAGATGCTGCTTGATTAATTCTAAGCTAAACATCTCAACTGCTAAAGGACTAAATGGTATTTACTTACACCCTGCAAATAATATTGGAGTACTTGATCCATTTTGATAAAATGGACTGCTCCATGGACTGGTCCGATGTAATGCAAGCATGGACCATGTCATTGTTAAAAAGTGTTTGTACTGAGACGACATGTCTTCGTTTTTTAACGGCATGTTTTCGTTTTTAAACGACTTCAAAACTCTTGAGTATACCATGGGGTAGTTTTAAGACTACTCCTTTGTAGTCCAAGGCTGGGTTATATGGTCCTGCCCTAGGACATCGTAATGTTAAATAGACCACGTTTGGGTTACTTTTGGACTAGTCCAAGTCCCTTGTGGGCTACATTTTACACGCGTGTTTGGACTAGTCCTATTATTTGCAGGGCACACACACACACGTGTGCGAACATATCTATAAATATTTTATGTTGCATATTTAAAGGCTGACATATAAAAATTAGAATTTTTTTGCAAGTGTTTGTCTTTATTTTCCAATAAAATTTGAACAAATGGATGAATGTTAAATAAGAAAAAAATATTTCTTTTATTGCTGATGATTTGTAGGAAAATATTAAAATTTTTTTTTGCCAATCTGTTCCTTATACACGCATTACGTGTATTTTTTTTTTAACATATTTTTCATAAAAATCACAAATGTCGTTTTGTGATAACAAAGATGTACATATTCCTATAATATTCATAATTTATTGTCTTACCCAGCAAAAACTTTGCTTACAAAATAAGTAGAAAAATAATGAGAACTTGACGAACAGACTACTTATTTTTCTACTAGAAGAAGTACTTATTTTTGTTCGAGATGTCCCAAAAGTAATCCCTTATAATTTAGCCTATTATAATCTAAAAAATAATATGTTTTTTTTATACTTAAAATTTTTATAAAAATATATAGTTACACAAAGTCAATAAAGTAAAAAATTTTTTATTTTTTTTTAATTTTTTTTTTTTTGTTTTTTTTTTTAATTATTTTATTTTTATTTTTTCTTATTCTATTTTACTTTATTTTATTTTTTATTTTTTTTTTCTGTCTCTGGCGGGATTTGATCCCGCAACCTCGGTGATGATAGACTAGCTCTCTACCAGCTAGTCTACCGGGGCAGCGTAGTTTTTGCATTAAAAAACTATGTTTTATGACTATAATGACATTTTTATTGTCATAATGAAAATACAAATTTTTCTGTATATTTAAGATATAATAAAGTTATTATTTAATATATAACTAATAATCCAAAAAGTGGCGAATAAAGCTACAAAGTAATGAATTCTTGAAGTCATTAAAAGTAGGATTGTAAGTAAAGTTTTTGCTGGGTATTGCTGGTTGTCATGCACAGTAGGGGGGGATTTAAAAAAGGAAAATTTAGGAAAATTTTTATTGGATGTGAAACTTTAAAATGCGGATTTTTTTTTTTTAATGTTTAAGGGTTTATTCAAAGTATTGCTCGTCGTTGTCATTTTTCATTTTAATAGTAGCTTATACATTCCAAAGCCAAAAGAACTGCTTATTTTTTTTAAGACCAAGAGCGAATCAAGCAGATTTCGGATTTCACGCTCTAAACTAAATCGAATACCAGTAAGAGTGTTCGATCAAAACAACTAGTAGTCGGCCTCCAACTACTTTTTTCTTCATGGTTTTTTACTGGCCTTGCAACATGTAGACGAGTGTTGTAATGATGGATATAACGAATTACTGTCTGGACGCATATGTCGGACCTTTTTCGACCAACTTTTTTTAACCGTATCAGTTGTATTGGAACAGGTCCCCTGTCATCATCTGACTCGATTCCAACAGCTCGTAAAAGATAGGAACCTTCTGGCTCCACCAAATACGGATCAGTGCCATAGAATAATGAATGTTGGGCGCTATTGTTGATTTGAATGGATGACAGGGCTTAATGAATGAATTTTTGCGCTACCGATTTTCGCAATTTATGCCGTTTAAACAGCTTTCAATTCTTTCATTTAAAATCGTCTTTTTACGCCTTTCGGCTTCAACTCGTGTGGTACGCAATTTCCTTACTTTTGAAGGAATTCAGCGGCTGCTTAAATTACAAGCACACAGAAGAAATTCCCGCCATTTTTTCCCATTAAACCATTAATCAAAAATAAAATCAGTTTTAATTAAAAATTAAATCAAGTGAATTAAACGTTTAGTTATATCAACAAGATTCCTGCAGAAAATTTTTGTTTTCATCAACAAATATTTAATTAAAACTATTAATTGGCTTAATTGATACAATTAATTTGTTAACTGGTGCAAATTTGATTAATTTTTTAATTAATATCACAAATTATCAAAAAGTAATTTCAATTTTTGGGAATACAAAATTTTAATTTCAAAAGATTTTGTTATTCGTGCTTAATTCCCAGTTTTTATTATTGATAAAAACACTTGAAATTTATTGTTGATGGGATAAGCTATTCCTATGCGCATTTCACTGGTTGCTTAGGCCAGATCATCAGGAAACTTCATCCATAAAGATTTTAGAAAAACTAAAGATATTAAACCAAATAAAACTGTTAAGCGTATAAGACTTATAGCAACAGTTCTACTTGTAAAAATATCAAAGCTTAAACAAAACACATCAACAATAAACAGTGGGCTTATCTCATCTTACATTGAAATAATTGAAATAAATTTTTATTTTTTTTTCGGTGCAAATTTATGTTGTAGTAAAGTATTCAATTAATCGCTGTTTTGTATTGATCGATAAATCGCGCGAATAATTATTCGACATAAAAATTTAATCGAATAATAATCGAACAATTTAATCTTATTCGGTTAATCGAATAATTTTAATTTTGTTTAGTTTTAAAATAAAACCAAAAATTATTTTATTTAACATAAAATATTTATTAAAAAAGCAACAACAATTGAACAAAAGGTACATCATGTAATAAAAGAGGAAAACTTTTTAAATAAAAAATAGCATCAAAATTAAAGCTGATCTTCTAAAATAATCTTTCAAAAAGAGTATACAGTTCAAATGTTTGTGTTCAGAACGATTTCTTTCCTTTGTTTTGATGACACTTGATTTAGAAAAGATTCTTTTACTTATTGTTGATCCAATTTCTTTGTTATTCTTCTTGTCTCTTCTAAAAATTGGTAGTCTTTCATTATACCACTTAAATCGCTTTTTGATTTTTTAAAATTTTAATTAATTTTTATAGTCTGGTAGAATGTTGTTTTCATTCGTCTCAAAAAAATCATCTTCTTCATCTGAATCATTGTGGTAAAAGTCTTTTCTAAACATTTTTAAAAATAAATTATTCCGAAACTCTTTGGTTTTATTCTTTGTACTATATTTTAAAAAATTGTTGCTCGAAGGAAATTCTCCTGAGTTAAGAAACAATAAAATGGTATTTAAAACGTACCGGCTTCCTTTTTTACATTAAAGAAAAAAACTAATACTGGTAAAAAACTAATTTTCGATTTAATCGATTAATCGACATAAATTATTCGAATTATTCGTTAATCAAAAAAAAAAAAATTTTAAATTGTTCGAACAGTTAATCGTTCAAAATTAATCGATTAATCGGTCAACGGTTAATCCATTGCGTGCTTGCCATTCATCGCCTTTCAACTTTTTACAGTACACTTTTCTGACTTAAGCTTTGTTACGCCGCACAGTGGAGCATCACGACAAAGCGGGATGGGATTGGAATTTTGATACGCAGTTTACTTTTTATCGCCAACCTTTGGTTAGTATTAAAGCTTTAATGACAATTTTAGCAAGTTTAGTTATAATTAACTTTCAGTTATAACTGTCAAAAACATATTGTTAACTGGAAGTTAAAGTAATAGTAAATTTTACCTGAGCTTGGTGAAATTAGCCGTTATAGAAATTTAAATTTTTCTCAAAAAAAGAAACATTTTACAACTTTTGAAAAAAATTTTTTAATTGAAGTTTATTATTTTGCCAAAAATTTTCTATGAAGATGCAAAATTTTAACGTATGGATCGTCTTGAATTTGTTGTGTTCTTTAGAGCCCTTATCGCGTTACAACTATTCCAAAGTCCTCTGAAATCAAAGTCGTAAAATCCTTATTTTATCTCCCAATCTTACAAATCTACCAACTGTGGGCTAACAAAATACTCGCTCGTAATACTGTTTGACTGTGTGTCAAAAGCATCTTATTTTCTTTTTTTGTGCGGAATGGAAAAGATTTTTGTTTTATTGACATTTTATCTTAAAATATTTTTATTTTATTTGTTTGTATTTTTTGCCAATCAAGCAAAAACAAAATCATACCTATAAAACATTTTGCATTTTTTGGATTTTTCTATCTGTTTTTTAAAGAGTTGTAAAAATATTTACTGCAAATTTATTGCTTTATGTCAAAATGTAAATTCTTATGTGGTTTTAATACCGTTTGACCTTTTTTGTTTTTTTTTTTTTGTTATTTTTGCTAAAATTAGCATTTTTATACATTTACAAATTTTGTTAAAGGGATTAAATGCTCAAAATCACAGTTGGCTCTAAGAATCCCAAAAAAAGAAATTTGTTCCAATATAAAAAGTTATAAAAAAGTTGAAGTGGTTAACTGAAAACCTTAAAAGATTAAATGTTTTTAAAAAGATTTCAAACATGATTTTTGCAAATTTGCACTTTCATTTCTTAAAAAAAAAATTATAAAACAAATCAAATTTTATTATACTCCCAGGTGTGGTGGGGGGAGGGGTTGCCTTAAATTTGCTTTCTGCTAATATTTGTGTGTGTTTGCATTGATTTTTGTGGGCATCGTTGTAAACAAAACATAAAAACCATTAAGTAAACCTTTTTGTCTACACACATTTAAAAAAACTAAAACGAAGTGAAAATTCTAAAAAATTGGCATATAGAACCACTTGCATACATTTAGGCGTTTAACTAAAAAACCGTTTCTTTATTTTATTCTTTTTTTAATCACGGCAAATTCGAACATACCGTACTTTGAATAACTTAAGTGTCTTATTCTAATTGATAAACCTAATAAAGGAATTTAGTTTTTAGCCCTTTTACTGGGACCTGTGATTAATTATAGACCTGGCTTGCTACACAGAAAAACAATTAAAATGGATTTCATTAAAAAAAATTTGTGATATTAATTAAAAAATTAAATAAATTTGCACCAGTTAAACAATTAATAGTATCAGTCAAATATTGTTTGATATTAATAACATTTTCTGCAGTAATGCTGTTGTCTTAAATAAACGTTTAGTTTAATTGATTTAATGGGTTTAATTGAAAAAAAAAATTTGCAGAATTTGCTCTAGAATTTGCAAATTATTGCAAATTTTTTTTTTGAAAAATGCAAATTTTCGCAAACTTCTTTAAAAAATACCAAATTTTTTGCACAAAAATGTTTCAAGGAATAGCAAATGTATCCCATATAAAAAATTATTTGCGCCAGATTTCCCAAAAAAAGAAATTTTGACCAAATTTTCTAAACTGGTCCCACCACAGTAAGAATACAAATTGATTTCAATTAAATATTTTATGTTATAAATTAAAAAATTAATTAAATCTGCACCAGTTAACAAATTAATAGTATCAATAAAACGTTTCATTAACTTGATTAAACGTTTAATTTAATTGATTAAACGTTTAATTTAATTGATTAAACGTTTAATTTAACTGATTAAACTTTTAATTCACTTAATTAAAATTGAAACTGTGCATTGAACCTAAATAGAGAGCTATTTCTCCGTTCATCATAGCCAAGCCATAGTGCCTGGAGGAGGTGGATTTGTCAATTCATCCCATTTGTGGAACTCTGTAAAACTCGCGCTTGATACGTGACTTACAGTGAGACATTGGAATACCCATCAAATTGATCAATAAATGTGTCTTCCAGATGACCACTTCGCTTGGCAAGCTCATCTGCTATCTGGTTTCCCAGCCAGTTCGCTTGCCCTGGCACCCACATTAGAGTTACCTTCCAATGCTTCGCAATCTCATTCAAAGACTTTCGACATTCTACAATTAACTAAGATGTCGTAGAGACACCCGCTAGCCACTCGCCTTATAGCAGAGATTTCCGCCTGGGTACATGGAAAACTAAAATATGCCGACCGCAAATACCAGCACAAACCCATAGAAATCCTTGCAGGTGTTAGTATCTTTTTAGTGTCCTTTAAAGTGTCAAATTAAAACTAAAAATGTATGCGAAATATATAAAATTGTCTTTAATTTGTTTATGAGCATCCTAAATTAAATTGAACACTGGCGTCACTGGGAATCTATAAGAATTAAATAATAAATTTCTTAAACAAATAAAAATTTTGGAAACTAGAGAAAATTCATTTGATAATAAATAATTTAAATTTTTTTTTGCTTCAAGATAAATGAAATTAAAGAAAATTATAAGCACAAAACAGTAGAATCTCATATGATCGAATAACAAAGAAATCATTAAAAAGTGTCCATACAAGAAGAATGTCCTCTTAAAAAAAACTCAACGATTTTCATTTGAACGCTGCTGTGACCAGGAAACAGTGTCAGTCGAAAGGGGTGTTCACTAAAGGAAGTTTTTACACATTTCTAATCCCTTTTATTTGAACATTTTAAGTAGTTTCTTTGGGAATTCTGGAGGTTCCCTTAATAAAACACAAAAGTCATAAAACGACTAAAAAAGTTCATATGAACTTTATTTAATTTAATGCCACTTAAATAGATTAATTTAATTACATATTTAATTTTGGTTTGTGTTCATAAATAACATTTAAATTATCAAATATAATCTATACCATCCATTAAAGGAGAAATCCAACCTGGCAAAACGAAAAATTGTATTTTAATTAATTCTCAAATATCAACAAATCACTCAGCAGTTTGTTCATAAATCATAATTTTTTAAAAGGAAATAAAAATTAATAAAACCAACAAAATAATGACAATGACAAACAGTGTGTAGACACCCAAATACTACCCATAAAACGTAACCATCAGTCAGTCACCCAGCCAGTCAGTCAGGCATTTGCTTCAGGGAACGTATGATTGATATTTTCGTTTTAAAGTTAAATTAAATATACCACATACTCCCTCAAATAGACCTGGCAATCTACTTCTAACTTAAAACATGTAGGTATTTTACTGGAGAGCAACTTTCGTGGCTGTTTGACAGGTGAATGTATGTATCAAAAGGGGAGGGTAAATATCTGTGAAAACATATAAAAACAATGTGTGCGTGTTTGTGATGTGTTTGTCTAATGTTTATTGAATTTAATAAAATCCCTACTGAATTTTGCAAAAGCAGCTCCCTCCCCTTCGTTATTTCTTTTTGTGTATCGGCTGGAATTGAAATTAAAAACCTGTTAGATTTAGTTTATTTTATTTGGTTTAGATAATTTAATAATAACATTGGGGATTTAGGTAAATATTAACGACTTTGTTGTAAGCTATAGAATTTCCTATAAAATTTGTAAAACTTCCAAAAAAAAAAAAAAAATAAAACGATTAGGCCAAATTATCGAGAAAAGAAAACAATACGTTCCCTCTGATACTTAAACATTTTTTTTCTTAAAAGCTATAAATTTTCGCCATATTTCGTATAAATAAATTTTTTTTTTTCAAATTTCCTTTAAGTAAAAAATTTAAAAAATTTCGTTAAAAAAAAAAATATTTTTGGCCAAATTATCAAATTTTTTTATCATTAAAAATTTTTTAACACATTTTCATAAAACTTTTCTATAAAATAGCATATTTTTTCGCAAGCTTTTATTTAAAAGATAAGATTCTTATAAAAGAGAAAATGTTTATAAAAATTTCCGATAAAATACAAAATTTTTTTATAAGCTTCCTATTAAATAGAAATTTTTTTTAAAAAATTCCCTATAAAAAAAAAATCTTAAATAAAAAACAAAATTTAAACAATTACTTTAATATTTCCTATAAAATAAAAAATATCCTAAAAAATAAAAAATATTCTAAAAAATAGAAAATTTTCGTAAATAATAGAAAATTATCATAAAAAATTTTCGTATTAAATAAAAAAGTTTTCTTAAAAATTTCTAATAAAATAGAAAATTTCTAAAAAGTTTCCTATAAAATAAAAACATTTCTTTAATATTTCCTATTAAAGACAAATTCAAAACATAACCTTAATATTTCCTATAAAAAACAATATTCAAAAAATTACTTTAATACTTCCTATTATAAAAAAAAATTTCCTAAAAAATAAAAAATTTTCTAAAACATAGAAAATTTCTTTCTTAAAATAGAAAATTTTCGTACAAAACAAAAAATTTCCTATAAAATATAAAATTTCCATAATAAAATATGATAAAAATTTTCGTATAAAATAAAAAAAATTTCTGAAAAATTTCCTGTAAAATAAAACAGGTTTCTAAAAAATTTCCCATAAAATAGAACATTTTCCTAAAAATTTCCTGTAAAATAGAATTTGTTTTTAAATATAGAATAGAAATTTTTTTTTTTAGATTTTCCTATAAAAAACAATATTTCCTTTTTAAATAACAAAATATGTAAAACATTTCCTATAAAATAGAAATTTTTCTTAAAAATGATCATAAAAAAAAATAAAAAAATTTAAAAAAAAAGAGAAAATTTTATAATTCCTATCAAATAAAAAATTAAATATTTCCTTTGAAATAGAAAATTTAATACTTCCTATTAAATAGAAAATTATCCTCAAAATGTTCGATAAAAACAAAAAAATTTTCTAAAAATTTTTTTTTTTAAATTTCCGATAAAAAGAAAATTTAAACAAATTTCTTTAACATTTCCTATAAAATTCTGCTAAAAATGCTATCTATAAAAAATAAATTTTCTTTAATATTTTCTATAAAATAAAAACTTTTGTTAAACAATTTCCTCTAAAATAAAAAATTACTTTGATAATAGTGTACGGTATAAAAAACTGAACTAGCAAATTGCTTTATTTTGATATACTTTTGAAAACAATAAAGCTCTTTGTTTTTATTTTGTTTTTTTTTTTTTTGTTAACCCACAACTACAATTAAAAAAACTTTGATAATATATAAAATAATTAGTATTGTGGTTATTTTGTTGAACTATTTATGGTTTTTAATCCAAATTTTTAATATTTTTAATTAGGCTTAAGTTCATTAAATTTAATTTTCATTAAATTATTTTTATGAAGAAAGGTGTTTTACAACATGAAAATTAATTAAAATTGTTATTGATAATCTTTCATTTTTGACCGTGGCCGGGATTCGAACCGCGGCCGGCAGGTTACCATGACATGTTTCGATCGCAACCACTCGATCTTCTCAAATGGATTTGCCGTTTTACACTCGCAGCCATCGAAGGCTGCTGACGTCAATAGTCAAACATCAATCCTTAAACCAAATTGTATTTTAACCTTTGGTAGATCGAAGTTTGCTTTTTTGAATGATTATCTATTTTAATTGATTTTTACATGTTCTTCCTTACTTCTGTTTTTTCGTACTTTTGTCAAGAATTTTTCTTGAAGTCCAAAGTACATTTTTTGTTTTTTCATTTTTGTCTTTCTTTTTCTTGTTGACCTTTTTCAGCACAACTTGAAGGACAAATGAACACATAGAGCTCGTGCCTTAGCTTTTAACAATAATTAGTATTGTGGTTATTTTGTTGAACTATTTATGGTTTTTAATCCAAATTTTTAATATTTTTAATTAGGCTTAAGTTCATTAAATTTAATTTTCATTAAATTATTTTTATGAAGAAAGGTGTTTTACAACATGAAAATTAATTAAAATTGTTATTGATAATCTTTCATTTTTGACCGTGGCCGGGATTCGAACCGCGGCCGGCAGGTTACCATGACAGGTTAAAATACAATTTTGTTTAAGGATTGATGTTTGACTATTGACGTCAGCAGCCTTCGATGGCTGCGAGTGTAAAACGGCAAATCCATTTGAGAAGATCGAGTGGTTGCGATCGAAACATGTCATGGTAACCTGCCGGCCGCGGTTCGAATCCCGGCCACGGTCAAAAATGAAAGATTATCAATAACAATTTTAATTAATTTTCATGTTGTAAAACACCTTTCTTCATAAAAATAATTTAATGAAAATTAAATTTAATGAACTTAAGCCTAATTAAAAATATTAAAAATTTGGATTAATATATAAAATTTTATTAAAAATGTTCGTAAAAAAATAATAAAATTTGCTTAAAAATATTTAATAAAATAGAAAAATATCTGATAAATTTCCTATAAAGTTAATAATTTTCTTAAAAAGTTCCTATAAAACAGTATATTTTCTTAAACTTTTTCCTATAAAATAGAAAATTTTTTCAAAACTTTTCTATAAGAGGGATTTATTTCTTAACAATAGTGTTTTGAAAAAGAAAATTTCAAGGATACAAAATAATAATTATGCTAATTTTTCAATTTACAAATAATTGCCACTTTCAATAAATATTCTATAAAAATTGGTTTGAATTATTATGAATGAATGTAAACAAATATTTGTTGGACATAAGTATTTTATTCACTTCATAACTTTTTTCATTGCTTATAACTGCTATAATCGATAAATAATGTTTTTCTTCTATCCATAAATACTATAAAAGATTTTTATTGTCGTATATTTACCATAATAATTAATTTGAATACTTTCTTGAATTAATTTGTGTACACTTTTAGCAACATATTATCTAATTATATGTTAATTCCTATTGTTACTATAAAGAGCCGTAAAAATTATCTTTTTTAATTTGTTATCAAAATTAATTTGTTTTAAGAGTTTGTCCCTAATGAACGGATAAAAATAAAATCTATTCAATTAAACTTTAATTGTAATATTATATTGATTAAAACCTAAACAAAAACCATTGGCCATAAAAACTTAAACAATGTTATACGTAATTCAAAGTTCGGGAATATTCACAAACTTTGAATCACACTCGCGGTTTTATGATATGCCTTAAGTTACGGTCACACTTGCAAATATTTGACAAAAAAAAAAAAAAAACGTGACCAACAGGCAAACTAAAATATAATTTCTTTTAATTCCAATATTTATTTCGTTTATAATACCCCATTTACATAAAATAATTTGCTATTTGCTATTTCTAGCAGTTTAATTAGTTTTATTTTGTGATATTAAGACCATGTTAAATCTCACTAACTGTTAACAAAAGCAGCAGTTATGCTCATTTAGTCAAATATTTAATAAGTGTGATCCTAGCTTTAGATTACTCTATTTAGTCAACGAGTCAATCAATCAATCAATTTCTATATTTCGTTTTAATTTTACCTTCTTACCTACAAAAACGCATACTTTATAAAAATATTTGCGTAACTAAACTTTATTGTATAAAATGAATAATTACTTGTTTATTCATAACAATTAAAAGGAGGTAGGAAATATCTCTCGCGATGAGTAATAGGTTTGCGTGAGGAATGCTTTTATTTGTAACGCTTAATGGTTATCATCAGTTTTTAAAAATAAAAATTGTGAATAAAAATCATACATTCAAACAGCGATAATTTGTACCCTTACAGTTCATTAAATTCAAACCCCAATTATTTTTTTTTTTTTAAATTTTTATTCTCGTTAAATCGAAATCTCTTTATTTCCTAAACTCCTATAATTTGTAAAAAGCAGTCGGTCGCTTCGATTACGAATTATCGGGTTTATGCTGTACATACTTAAGAAATAACATAAAAATTTATTTATAATAATTCTGCGCAATTTTTATCGAATATAAATTTTAACTATTGTAAATTTTTTTAAAATTTTCTATAAAAAAAAGAACATTTCCTTAAAAATGTTTTAAAAATTGAAAAAGTTTTTAATTAATAAGATTTTGTTTGGCGTGCTTAATTCCCAATTTTTACTCCAAAGTTTCTAAAAAATTTCCTATAAAATATAAAATTTTTTTTTTTAAATTTCCTATAAAATACAAAATTTTCAAAAAAATAGCAAATTTTCCTAAATTTTCTCTAAAAAATAAAGTTTTTTAAATTTCCCATAAAACGAAAAATCTCTTATAAAATAGAACATTTTCTTAAAAATTTCCTATAAAACACAAAACTTTCAATAAAACAGCAACTTTTTCCTAAGTTTCCTATAAAAAAGAAAGTTTTTTTTTAAATTTCCTATAAAACGAAAAATTTTCCGTAAAACAAAAAATTTTTTATAAAACGAAAACTATTCTATAAAATAGAAAATTTTCTTAAAAATGTCCTATAAAATAAAAAATTTTCTAAAAAATTTCCTATAAAATAACAATTTTTCTTAGTAATTTCTTATAAAATAGTAAATTTTATGATGTGATGGTACACCAAAGATACACGTATTTAAATCTTTAAAATGGCTCTCCTGAACAAAACCGGTTTTTACCCTTAGGCCCCTTTCTACTTTGCGCGTCACATATGTAAAATAAAATTTCCTATAAAATAAAAACTGTTCTTAAAAATTTTCTATAAAATAGAAAATTTTCTTAAATAGAATCTCAAAGAAATAAATACTCAAACTCGAGGTCATAAGTTTTTTAAATAATTTTTATTTAAACACATTCAATATTTCGATATTCCTTGAATATAATCATCAGGGATAGTTAAATTATTAATCATTCATTCATGGTAATAAACACTACATACTTAGATAATAAGGAAAATTTTTTTGTGATTTTTTATTAATAATTTAACTATCACTGATGATGATATTCAAGGAATATCGAAATATTGGATGTATTTAAATAAATAAAAATTATTTAAAAAACTTAGGACCTCGAGCTTGAGTATTTATTTCTTTGAGATTCTATAAAGAAAAGGTCAAATAAAAACCAACTTTTTATTTTCCTAAATATTTCCTCTAAAATACAAAATTTTCAATAACATAGCAAAGGTTCCTATAAAAAATAAATTTTTTTTAAATTTCCTATAAAACGAAAAATGTTCTTAAAAATTTCCTATAAAATAGCAATATATTTAATAATTTTAATAGTCGTTGTATAAAGTTTTATGGTTTTTGCTGTAGTGGCAACTTGACATCCCCCATAAATTCGATTTGTTATCGCTTATTGTAAACTAACACATTTTTTCTCTCCTGATAATCAATAACACCTCACCTGTTTTCACTTAAAAAAAAAAATGTTTATAAAAATAAATTTCATCTAGAAAAATACAAGCAAAACTTAACACGCAACTTCAACAAAATTTATAGCCAAGCACTTCAGGGGGCAGGGAAATTTGGCATCAGAAACATCGAAACTCATTTGAAATTCAGGTCATTAAAACTCAAATTACCCTGCAAACATTTTTTTATCGAAAAATAATCTAAATAAAAACCACCCCATTTAGCAAAAATCAATCGCTTAGGTTATCGATTTTGTTTTTATCGATGCAATAACATTGTTCGGAAGAAGGTGTTTGTTATTATGGTAAAATTAAGTGTCTTAATTTGTGGCTAATTGGAGGGGTTTCGTACTTAAATATTAATTTACTCTTAAGTAGTATCGCTTTCGGCACTAAAAAATAAACATTTATTGTAAACACTAACTGGCACATAACACATCAACCTTCACCATTTGCATAACTTATAGCATCTACCGATAGGGTAATAACTTTTGCACCAACTTTATAAAAAAAAACATGTACAATAAGTAAAACAAATAAAAAAAAAAATTTAATTTCATCGCAATTTTCCAAGCAATAATTATCTTATTAATTTCCATTTAAATTTGTCTACAAATGCTACTGAAATACCCAAATAAGAGCGGCAAGCACCATATTTAGAAGATACAGAACACAAATAAAATGTTATTGAGAATTAAAACTGAAATACAAATATACACACGGTGCGCCTTAACTAAAATTAAATAAAAAGGTCTTACACCTAGAAAATTTGTAGAGATTCTGAATTTACAATGTTCATAGATGAGAAAAATCAAAAAACTAAAATAATCTGTGGAGAGATTTTTAAATAAATCCACTTTGAACATTTTTGCGCATGAAGTACGATATTTTGGAAAATATGGCATTGTTTTATATGAATAGAAAGGAAAAAATTACATAATAATAATTTTTATTAATACGATTTCTGTATGACGTGCTAAATTCCCAATTTTCCATATTTGATAAATACACTGAAATTTATTGTTGAGGGAAAGCTAGCTTCTATGCGCATTTCACTGGTTGCTTAGGCCAGCTCATCAGGAAACCTTTTCCTAAGATTTTAGAAAAGCTAAAAATATTATACGAATAAAACCCTAAAGCGAATAAGAATTTTAAACACTCAAAGTCTTACTCGTAAGTAACAATATCAAAGCTTAAAATTAAATTTTTAAGTGTTAAATCTATTAAACTTTTATTATTTCAACATTTTAGTACTAATAAAATATAAAAATGTAACATAATTTAATTATAATTACATCAATTTAAACATGTGAAGCATTATATCTACAAACAGCGCTCAAAAGGTGTTTAGGATAATCCGGATGATTCGCAGCAACCTTATTCATTTCCCAGGAAGACTTTAAAAAATCGAAATGTACGGACTCCATCGCCTGCTCCCCAAAAAATGCTAATCCTTCACCGTTTTTTTCACAGAACTGTTCTATGTGAAAAAAATTGGTTTTCATTTTCAACATATCATCCGCAGATAATGTAGATGAGTTTGTTGTGGAAAGGTTGTTTTTATTATTGCCTACTGCGATTTGAAGTGGTTTGCCGTGAATTTGTGACAACCGCAAAACTGAAGGCACTCGAGCACCCTTAGAATCTTCTTTTACTTTTTCTTTAATCACACGCGACATGATTTGATCATTCGCTTTTAAAGATCCATCTGATATATGATTTGAAACATTTATTACTCGAGATTTCCATCCACATTTATGTGGTTTGCCTTTTCCAATCTCACTGAAGCACACGTCGCACCGTTTTGTCGCAGACATTTGTTTAGACTTGCCTAAAATAACAAATAAAAACAATAAAATCTGAAACATAAGAACAAACTAACAAAAAAAAATATATTTTTTTTTGCTTTTAAAACTTACCTGGAACTTTTTTTGCAACTTTGCCAAAAATTTTAACGGGTATTTCGCGTGCAATTTCACAAATTTTGCATTCACATCTTGATCGCGTAGCCTGCACAGGCTTAAAAATAGACAAATCTGGAGATGCTAACTTCTTTTTTTCAGACTTCGCTTGAAATACCTTTCTCCTGCACGTACAACACACAGCAGCCGGCAATCTGCGCTCGTCATCATAGTTATCAACGTGGTTTTTCATGTCAATTTTTAACTGATTCTCTATAATATACATTTGTTTTTGTTTTCGAGAACACAGGAAACACACTTTTCCCCGATTTTGATCGTGAGTCAAAGCTTTAGACGACATCATTCACGAAAAAATAAGTATACGCATTGGCCTACTGGGTCTAAAAAAACTCAGTCTGTATATCTTAAACCATAAGAGATAAAAAAAAACTGTTGCACAATTTTCTTAATGGAGTCAAAACTAGTCATTCGTTATTAAAATCGCAAAAATGTTCAAAGTGGATTTATTTAAAAATCTCTCCACAGATTATTTTAGTTTTTTGATTTTTCTCATCTATGAACATTGTAAATTCAGAATCTCTACTAATTTTCTAGGTGTAAGACCTTTTTATTTAATTTTAGTTAAGGCGCATTGTGTACAGTCATGGACTTAATTATTGACAAAGAAAGCGCTTTCAACGTTCAGATTAACTCTATATCCTTGATAAATTAATTTTAGCTAAACAAATATTTTGACTAGTTAGAATGATGAATTTACCACAAAATTCACTTTATTTCTTTTAAAAATTTTAATTATATGAACTATTAAAAAAAAGAAATGAAAAACAATTTCCAGTTTTTCTGGACAAAATTATAGACACACTTAATTTAAAACTCTAAAATATCAGTTATTTGCCTCATGTCGATTTGGCATAGAACTCATCAACTTTCCCGTGGCATATGCCCCAATATTTTGCCATTCTTCGACCAGTGCCGGCTTCAGCTTTTTATTTATCGTTATTTCCTTTATTTTTCACTCTCCTTTCCAACTCTTCCCATAGATCTGGGGATTGTAGCGGATGTGGTAGAACATGCGAAATATTATATGCATGGCACACACGCACAAAATGAGCCGAATGCTTCGGATCATTATCGTGTTGAAAAGTGAACGATGACGGTAGATTCAACTTTTCGGCACTGTTTTCAGGTTTTCATTTAAAATATTCATACATTTTAATTTGTCTATAGCGCCGTCAATGAACACGAGGTCGCCCACCTCTGTAGCAGACACACACACAAACACTTGCAGCAAGGTTTCGTTTTTCTAGTTCTGTGTTGAGCTTTCTTTACACCGTATCAGAGCGAAAGACGTTAAATTAGCTTTTATCAGAAAACAGCACTTGTTGCCAAAAATCATTTGGCTTGCCCATATACTTCATGCTATAACAAAACGACAATTGTAGTTCGCGCCATTAAGTGCTCTTCGGACCGTAATGGGATGTACGTCTTTTTCAAACTCTTGCTTAATCTTCGCAGCGATCTGAGTTGAGGAAATGTTAAACTTACTTTAACATTTCTGATTATCTGGGTGAATTCACAGCTGCTTCAAGATTTAGGGCGACCTGAATGTGTAGCACTTTTTAATGCTGAGGCTCCCTTGAAACGCTGGACGATGCTCCGAATGGTGTAGCGACTTCTATCTATCATTTCCCCAATCTCAGCAAAAGATTTGTCTTGAAAGTGCATTAAAAGAATAATTTTATGCTGAGATTCTGTGGTTTTCTTCTGGTTTTTACCCATTTTTAATAAAAGTCAATATTTATTTTTTTTTAACTTAAGGCGCACTCAACTTCGAAATTTAAGGAGTACCCAAGGCGTCTTCATTTTTCAGGTGGCGTTGAGAGCATAGCTGTGCTACTTTTTTATAATTTAGAGAGAGGAATGTCAAAAGTTAATTGTGTTTTTGACATATCGACCAACGAAAGCAACAAATAAGATACACTATTGTGTATTTGGTGTTGTTACTTGTTGTAGTATCGCCACCTCCTATACACGAATTCGCCTGGGATTACCGTTATTTCTACTATTTTACGACTGTTTACAAAAAAATGGCTAGATCAACCAAATGTGAAGAGGCGTAACACGCTGTGCCAATAATTTTTTTCAGTAAAATTCATATAATTTAAATTTTAAAAAGAAAAAGAGTAAATTTTTTGGGAAATTAATCATTCTATCTGGTTAAAATATCTGTTTATTAAAAATCAGAAGGCTCTTAAATAAATATTGAAGTTTTAAATGCTTTCTTTGCCAATTTACTTATTTAGTCCGTCACTGTATTAGTACTAAAATTATAAACTTTAAGGCAGTAGCCAAGAAGTACCTATCAGCAGCATCGACGAGCTTTGATATTCAATAATAAAAAAAATAGATTTCGGTCTTGAAAATCTACCTTAGTTCATGTTCTCGCTCGGAATCAGTCTGAAAAAGTGCGCTCGTTTGCAATTAAAAAAAAAAACTTATTTCACTATGAACAAAAATTATCAGTTTCTCGAAAAAAAAAATAAATAAATCTTTAGTTTTTGATGTCGAGTTTGTTCTTCTTACACTTTTTTTAACGCATAAAAAAAACTATAAAATTTCGAATTAACGCTCGCAAGATGAAATGCCATTAAAAAAATATAATTTGCTTTCGTAAAATGTGTAAAAGGTTCTTTTAATCGCCATGAAGAGTATAGAAAGTGAAGTCCGGTCGCAACCATTCTTAAAAAGTTTTCCGAAATGCTTGCAGGGCAATAACAAATAAATGTTTCACATACATAATACATACTCATATGATGAAGGGGAATGTGTTGCGACTTTTAAGTAATTAATGAATCTACAAAATTTTTAATTCAATTTATACATACATACGTGTATAAATTTAATATGAAATCTGTTTAATATTTATATACATAATATGTATATAAATACAGACATACGTACATACTTACGTACTATAAATCCCACTTAATCCGTAAAATTTCTCTGGGTGGGGAAACAGCTGGCGCGTTATCGCTTAATAACAATCAGGTCGCTATTGTTGGCCTGCCTTTTGCACGTTTTACGTTTCACTTTAGCATTTATTACTGCTTTAGTGTCGCTAACTGTACCTTGTAACGGTTTTTCGAATTTTGTTCTTAAAGGCCTTATGACACTACCTTTTAAAAGCATTGTTCAAGTTTTGTTGAACAGTGCAAATATAATGTAATAGAAAAATTTACCAAGTGCAGAGTTCAGCTTTTTTTGTAAAAAAAAAAAAAAAAAAAAATGTAAAATTGTTCAACTTAAAATTTACATTTTAAACATGAAATATTAAAAGTGTTGCTGCATCAGCGGTGTATAGGCAAATTCAGCATTTTACCGCTTTTGCTTTGTTTTTAAGTTTCTCAGAAACCAAAAGTTGACAACATTTAATCAAATAAACAAAATAATAACAAAAGAAAAACTGAAAAAAAATTTCGTTTACATTTTTTATAAGTTGCTCTTTCCAACATTTACTGTTTCTTTCTATCAATTCGATATCAATGCAATGAATAAAAAAATGTAGTGTCATAAGGGCTAAACCATATGCTTTCGGGTGGTAATAACCTCAATTCTATCTAACTACTATTTTGCTGGAGACCATAATACCCAGATTACACTTCCTTCATAACTCACCCTGCCTACATTTTTCTACCATTAATTCAAATAATAATTTAAAACAATTTAATATATAAAATATAAGTAATTAGTTTGTTAATGCCAAATAAAGCAATTATAATCCTCTTATTGCTTTATAGTCATTTACTTATTGTGCTTATATGCACATGCACTCATAAAATTAAAACAATTATTATCTGATTTAATCGTTTAACTTTTTTTCCATGAAATTAAAAAAAAAGTAATTAAAAAAGTAATAAAAATAAAATTAATGTAAAGAAACCTTGAAACTGTTAATTTAAGGTTAGAGTAGGGCGAATTCATTACAGGTGGTCTTAAAAGCCCTGTTGATAACTTTTTTTTAGCTTTATAATTGTTGGCTGTCAAAATTAAGTTAATATATTTGTTTCTTTTTTGTTTCTGTTTTTTATAGTGCCGAGATTACTTGTAATGAACTCGCGCTGGGTGAGAATATTAAAAGGAATAACATTAACACATACACTGATAATAGCTCATGCAACATATTAAAAAAAAAAAAAAAATTTTATTTAATACACTATGCTAGTTGAAAAAACTGACAAGCCGGGCACATGGCGTTTTAACATAATTCGGGGACGCTGAATCCAGTGGTGCCCGCGGTTTTTTCAGATTGGCTCTGGTTTTCGAGATATACCGTTATTTCGAAAATGGAGGAGGTTGCACAACATATATTCGCGTAACTCAAAAACGGTTTAGTTTATTGAAATTACTAAAAAAACCGAAATTCCGCAATAAAATTTCATTTCAGAAAAGTAAAATTCTTTTTTTAATATGAGTAGTCGTTATTGAAACATAATTTTTTTTTGAAAAAAAAATTAATTTTTTTATCAAAATTTCGAAATTTTTGTTTTTTAAAAATTCATAAAAAATTATAAAAAACGAAGCTACAAACAAAATAAGCCATAAATGATTAAAATCTGTTTGCAACTTTTGATTTTATTCACAAAAGTCGACAAATTTTAATTAATTTAAGAATTTCATAAAACGCAATATTTGTATGGGAGCCCCCTAAGGGAAATTCTTAAATTAATGAAAAATTTGTCGACTTTTGTGAATAAAATCAAAAGTTGCAAACAGATTTTAATCATTTATGGCTTATTTTGTTTGTAGCTTCGTTTTTTATAAGTCTGCAATAAATTAGAAGCCTAGCTGCATTTTTTAATTTTTTATGAATTTTTAAAAAACAAAATTTTCGAAATTTTGATAAAAAAATTAATTTTTTTTTCAAAAAAAATTATGTTTCAATAACGACTACTCATATTAGAAAAAGAGTTTTACTTTTCTGAAATGAAATTTTATTGCGGAATTTCGGTTTTTTTTAGTTATTTCAATAAACTAAACCGTTTTTGAGTTACGCGAATATATGTTGAGCAACCTCCTCCTGTTTCGAAATAACGGTATATCTCGAAAACCAGAGCCAATCTGAAAAAACCGCGGGCACCACTGGATTCAGCGTCCCCAAATTATGTTAAAACGCCATGTGCTCGGCTTGTCACGAAAAAAAAGTGTCAATTTCATGCACAGTGATATTATTTGCAAAAGTTTCGTATTAAACGCGGAAACTTTTTACTCAAGCCATTTAAAATGTCTTCGAAGCCAACGAAGTAAAAAAGTCCATTTTATATTTTACGTTTATTAAAGTCTACCGGCGCGCGAACGGGAAAAAGCCAAGAGGAATTGTGGGGAATCCACTCCGACCAGAAATCCGACTAGAATCGCTTGATTATGCGGATAATAAATGCAATTTATTCCCCAGACCTTGTGATATCCTAAATGACTTAATTTTAGAATCTAATAGAATATGACTCAGAATTTATTTAGATAAAACAAAGGACATGCGAATAAACTCCATATATAGTTAATCATCAAACCTTCTACATACTCAGCTTCACAGTGTAGAAGAACTTTAACAATTGGGTAGCATTATCACACAGAGCGGATAAACTTTCAAGAACGTAGAAAGTCGTATCTAAAAAGAAATCGGCGCATTAACACAATTTCAAAGAGTACGGAACTCATGCACATAAAGCGTCAACACAAAAAAAAAAACATATATTCAAAACCTGTGTTCTTTCCTTTAGAATAGATCTGATATGGGTGAGCACCCATATCAGAGACTCACTTTAAAAAACACATGCAGAAAAGATTTCCCACCACACTTTTCCTAACAACCCCTTAGGAAGTAGAAAAATAGAACGACCTAAAACCACCTAACCACCTAATGATCAACACTACAATGTCATCGGAGAGCTCAGAGATATTGTCGTATGTTGACAAAAACGGAGACAACATATAGGCGGCCTATGACGATGAGCCAGGCCAGGCCAGGCCAAAAATAAAGAAAATTATTTAATTTTAGTTATAATTTTTTACTTCACTCTTGGTTTTAATTTATTTTTTCTTCTTCTTTAATAAAACTTGTCATTCACTTGGGTTGATACCATGAAATTAAATCAGGCATGGGAGTTTTAATTTGAGATGAAATGGTTATATATATAAACTGATAAGCAATTTTAATTAAAATAGTTTCAAAAATTAATTGAAGTGAATCAAACATATATTAATCATTCAGAAGTATTAAATTTCTGTCAGAAGTTTTCACACTCAAAACACATACAAAGTTAATCTTACACGCAGTCTACAACTGACATGAAATGCTTAACATTAACACTAATAGGATGTTAGTGGTAAGTATAGACTCAGCATGTAAGAGGTTTTCTCATGTTATAACACGGTTGTTAATGCAAATGTTTTAACAACGCTTTTATAACATCATGTTATTACAGCAAATCATGCCAGTTGTAGACGGGGATTTACATCAAACACTTTTGTATTAAATTTACCAACAACAAATATACAATATTGTATACGATTTTAAAAAGAATACGACGATATTAAGAGCTTGCGAGTTTGACAAAAAAAGACGAGCAAAAATAATTTTGCTTTTACTTCCTGAAAAATATCAAAAAAATAATTGAAACATCGCCCTTGGGTACTTTTGAACATGAAGATCTCAAAGGTGCTAACAACTCAAATTAAGCGAAGGTTGACTTACAGGATTGTTCTGCAAATCAATTAACTTCAAATCACATGTGGCTTTATAAATAAAACGATATTTCGTTGTTCCGTTGTTGTATGTTTCGGTGTGATTTTTAATTGCCGAATGCACACCGAAAAACACAAAAACGGCATGACTTTCAGAACACGACAAAATCACACGTGTGATTTTAAAAGCACGTGATTTAAAATCATGTGATTTTTAGAACAGACCCGTTAAGCACCTTTTCCTTTTTTTATACAGATATAATTGATTGTCTATAGACTCGGTTATCGCTAAATTTAAATAAAGATTGTATCTAGACATGATCTATAGACTCCTCTTTAATAAACTTAAACAGAGCATAGACTCCTCTTTAATTTGCCTGCAGACTCAATTACACTAGCCAACAAGGTTTTGGACTGGAGCAACCAAATATCTTTCCTAGGGTATTTTGGTGGGCTGAATTCGAATCTGTAATTGGTTTTTCTCTATCACGTCAAGTTTTCGAGACACAAAAAAATGTTTTAATTCGTTTTTAATCACTAATCACTAGTTTATTTAAAAATCAATGAATTTTCAAAAGTGAATGGCGTTATTTGATTGTCGTTTGTATTTTGCTGGTTCGATTTCAAGTATAAGAGTCCATCAATAGTCTATTAGCATGCTTTTGTCTCAAAATCCTTGATAAATTCTTTCAATTTTCATTAAATCTTGGTGAGCACGCTCCTCTTGTTCGCGCTCACTGCACCTAGTTTCTTTTTGGAAAAATCTTAATGCGAATAAAGAATATGCAAAACATCGTAGGTGTCTACGTTTTGACCAAGTTTCTGACTGCAAAACCAAAATATTGTAAATATGCATATTTTATTGAATCTGATATTGCATATCGTTTTTTCCAACCAAATATTCACCACACACAAAGCACAAATAGCTTGAATCAGTAACACACGATCTCCCTGATATGTTTAAACGTCTACTATTATGAAGATTTAGAATGAATGTGGGCTTCTGTCAAATAAATAATTGTGAAATTGTAGTGTCAGTATTGACTGTTTTACAGTATTGCCAGCATGCGATTAAAGATGAACAAGACCCAATTTTTATGCTAGATTCGAATTCAGTGCAGCCACACTGAAAAAAAATGCTGCATATATTTAATGAATCGTTTTCATAAAAAAAATTTCACTGGTTAAATGAAAATTTGCATTGTCCAAATGGAGTTTCGTAGTTAAAATGAAGTATTTTTATTAAAATCGATTCATTGGATTTCGTTTTTACGTTAAAAATTTTCATTGGATATATGAAAACTTAAGTTTGTCCAAGTTAAACAAAAAATTTAATTGGGAACATAAAAAACAATATCGTTACCTTAATATAATAAGGCCCCAACTCATTATTTTTGGAAATCCGTTTTTTTATTGATTCTTGTAGAATGGTTGCTAATACACATTCTATTAAAATTTCAAGCAAATTAGATTAAAAATAAAGAAGTTATAAGCAGAACACAAAAAGCCCTAACTCTATATAGCTATATTATTTCAGCTTTTATAAAGTTTTTTCCTTCTCCTGTAAAAAGTGTTTTTGATGAGTTGGGGCCTTTTTATATTAAGGTAACGATATACAAACATAACTATATTCATAAATTAATACAAAATTATAGTTTCTTTAAAAATATGTTTAATTGTTCATTAAAAAATGTAAGATTTAATTATTTCATACATCTTATGTAATATGCGATTCAATTTATGAAATCAAAAATTTTTTTATAAAAGCAACATATTTCAATAATTGAAAAAAAAATTATTTTTAACATTCAAATAACTCTATAGTCTCAATAATTAAAAGTATAAAAATATTTCGAAAAAGCATGCCTTCATAAATTTAAATTTTCATTATGACAATGAAAAATGTCATTATAGTAATGAAACAAAAACTTTCAATCCATAAATACGTATGTTTTTAGTTTTCTTTAAAATGTACATACCTAAATACATATAGTATGTACTAAGTAATGAACAAATAAATGTTCTCCTTTAAAAAAACACACCCTTATTTTAAACTGTTGTCAACCAAATGATGTATACGAAAAAGCTTGTTCTCTCTTTATGTGGTCTTTTTTTATTATGCGTTAGCAAAAAAAATCAACGTTGTTATTGTTGTTATGTTATGACAATTTAATCTCATATTTACGCTCTTAATTGAGTAAAGAAAAAAACATAGTTTTTTTATTAAAAAACTACACTGCTGCAGTAGGCTAGCTGTAGTGAGCTAGTCTATCAGCGCCGAGGTTGCGGGATCGATTCCCGCCAGCGACTCTGGTTAAAAGAAAAAGTTAAATAAGAACAGCTTTGATTAAAAAAAAAGAAAAAACAAAAATTAAAAAAAATAAAATAAAAAAAGTCGATCCGCGCCGAGGTTGCGGGATCGATTTTTGCCAGCGACTCTGGTTAAAAAAAAAGAAGTTGAATAAGAACAACTTTGATTAAAAAAAAAAATTTTTTTTTACTTTTTTGAGAGTATTCATCCAATGAATAACATTCATAGATCTAATGTAATGTTTCATTAAATACATTTTAATGATACAGGTTTCATTGATCCAACGAATCGCTGCATAGGTTCCTTTTTAATGCAATTTTTCATGGGATTAATGTCAAAATTGATTGGTATTCTGAAGAAAATTCTTTCAGTGCAGATTAGTTAAAAAATCTGCTTCGATTCTGCAGTCAACTTTTTTCCAAATTTGTGGGCCAGTGTTATTTATAAACTCGACGAAAGGCTTGACTTTACATTGTTCGATTATATATAGAGAACCGATTGCTTATAGACCTGATTTACTTTAGACTTTTTTATATTTAGCCAAATAAATGACACATAAAAGATTTAAATTAACAAAAACAAGAACTTGAAATTAGAATAAACATAAGTTATCTGAAGGGTCACGTTTATATGATGGTCATGCTCTTTTTTTTAGAAATATTTACATAAATAAGTTTTTTTGGTTTTTTCATGTTGCCGATAAAAACAAAATTAAATATTCTAACCAACCTGCTAGTAACTGTTCAATTTTCTATTCAATATGCTTTTTGGCCATTTTTGTTTTGTAACGACACGCATTTCTGAAGAAGTTGCTTTTACTTAATTTAAAGTCAAATGCCAATAAGCCATCAATAAAACAAAATATCAAAAAAGAAGAGCCTCCTCAACTTAAAATAACAACAACATTTTCTATAATTTAGTCAGAAAAGAAAATTCCATATTGACTGGGTCGCTTGTTGTTCAGCGAAAAAAAAATTAAGAATTTAGATCGTTTAAGTTATGCCAGGAATGTTTAAAAATTTCACGAATTTTTGTTTTCTACTTAAAAAACACAAATACTTAAATAAATCATCAAATCTGCTGTTTAACAAAAAAAAAAAAAAAAAAAAAGCCAGTTCCTGCAACAACAATTTGAAATCGCAGAAAAATCATAGAAAAAAGGACTTTTGTGTGTAAGAAAAAGAGTGGGTGAGAATTAAAAATAAAGAGAAGTGATAAAACAGTTGTGTTGAACACGTTTGGCGTATTATTTACGCTTGTTTTAAAGAAAACTTAATTTGCATAATCCCAACACAGAAATAAAGGACATTTTTAGTTTATTAACGAAAACGAGAATGTTTACTTGTTGTTGTGTCTTGGTTTTTAAAAGATTGCGCCTGCACCCACCATCTTCTTTTTTTCATTTTCCCTTTGTAAACTCCAATGATGAAGAAAATCTAGTGGAAAATTTCTTTTAATTTTTAGGGTTTAATTTCTTAACGTTTTTGCTATACAAAAAAAAAAATTTTAAAAAGATTATAATTTAAATAACTTTTTTTCTTCCAGAAATTGATTGTTTAATGTTTCATTAAGAAAGTTAAAAATTATTAAAATTTTTTTTTTTCGTTTTATGTATATAAAACTTTTCAAACAAAAATTTAAGCCTTGAAATTAACAGCGTTTTCTTTTTATTTTTTTATGGTGCTTTAATATTTTCATTATGACTTTTTTTGGCTAAGAGAAAAGGCAGGCCTTTGAGTTTTGTTAACAGAGGCTACAAAATCAACAAAATTCTGAGCCATGCAAAAAAGTTAAAATGAAAATCTCTGACGAGAAAATTACACTTCAGAGAAAAATTCTTTACCCTGCATTTCCACATGCAAGTACTTACTTGGAAGCAGAGTACATGTGTTAACATCGAATGTCCTTAAAAAAGTCAAAGCTTTAAATATTGTTTTCACAATTAAGTATATTTGGTAACACTGTTTTTTTTTTGACATTAACTTGTTGGAAATGCCAAACAAATCACTGTCTGCAAGTTGAGCTGCAAAATCGAATGCTGAATTTCAAAATAAAATTGAACAACTTTGGTTCCTTGTTTTCTGTTAAGTCTTTCCATCATAAATCTCTTAATTTTTCAAAGTTAATTGTGAAAAAAATTGTTAACAAAAAATGTTTAGTATTGTGGTTATTTTGTTGATCTATTTATGGTTTTTAATCCAAAAATTTTTAATATTTTTAATTAAGCTTAAGTTTATCAAATTTAATTTTCATTAAATTATTTTTGTGAAGAAAGGAATTTTACAACATGAAAATTAATTAAAATTGTTATTGATAATTTTTCATTCTTGACCGTGGCCGGGGCTCGAACCCTGGCCGGCAGGTTACCATGACATGTTTCGATCGCAACCACTAGATCTCCTCAGAGGGATTTGCCGTCTTACACTCGCAGCCATCGACGACTGCTGATGTCAATAGTCAAACATCAATCCTTAAACCAAATTGTATTTTAACCTTTGGTAGATCGAAGTTTGCTTTTTTTGAATAATAATCCATTTTGATTGATTTTACATGTTTTTCCTTACTACTGTTTTTTTGCGTACTTTTTGTCAAGAATTCTTCTTGAAGTCCAAAGTACATTTTTTTATTTTTTCATTTTTGTCTTTCTTTTTCTTGTTGACCTTTTTCAGCACAACTTGAAGGACAAATGTTTTTGCTTTTTTTATCATAACGTTACTTATGCGCCACCTTTTATTTTGAAGTGGGAGTTTGACAAGTCTCGCGTGAAAAACATGCTGCGTAACATAGCGTTTACATTTGACAGTACTGGCAAGACAGTAAGAAAATACATATTAGTTGCCAAAAACACTGCTAACTGTCTTCGTGACGTAGGCGTCCAGATAGTAGTTAAGACAGTTCACTTTGAAATATATGTCAAACGTGAATGTTGCAGTGAAAGTTCAGCTAAACGTGTTTTATATGATATAAACAAACTTAAAAACAGCCTCAAATAACTATATTTTGCAAAAATAAACATAACACTTAACTAAAACATAAAAAATCAAAGCAAAATATATTTATTTTTTACGTTTTTTTTTCTTTTACTAATAAAACTTCAGATTATTGTTAGAAAATGTCAAATCACTGTCCAATTTTACTGTCTGCAAAATTTGCTAGACAGTAGACAAGACAGTTGGAAAAGTGTGCATGTATTTGTAAAAAACTTTGCATGTATTACTACTGTCATGCCAGTACTGGCAAATGTAAACGCCAGGTAAGAAGGCTTTATTAAATATATAAGCCATGGGGAAAACTCAGTAAAATAAGTAGAATCCATATTGGGGATTTAAATACCTTTTGTTTAGCAGTGTCATTTATCTACTTTATGAACCATTGCCCCTCAACAGAAACAGCCGCACTATTTCCCTGACACACCCCAGTAGATCAGCCGGATTACATCCAGCGATGCACCCCAGTTCTTTGTGAAACCTTTCTCCTAGCCACTTCTGTCTGGTTCTACGCGATACCTACTAACTTTCTAGCTTTCTTGATTCTATCCATCTCATACTTCTTTTCTTTACTTTTCACTTTCTCTACTTTTTCTTTTCATTGAAGGGATTCACAATGGACCGTATTGGTCTCCGAGTGGAGGTGTGCCCTTGGGCACATAACCCTTCTTAACCTAACCTAACCTAACATATCTACTTTATCATTTATCATAGAAAATTTCTGCAAATAATGAATTTTCCGTAAGTGCTGATTCACACTCTTCAGGTCTTCGCCGTCAAGTCTTGAGTTTTTATGAGAGAAGGAAATACAGAATGCGATTTGGTTTCCACTCTCTCTCCTTAAAACTCAAGACTTGTCGACTAAAACCGGAAGTGCGTGACATTAAAAGTTTGCGCCTAAGTGTATGCTTTATTATATTGCTAAACTAAAATTGTGAAATATAACAAGATATTAAACCAAATTTTCTATGATGAATGATTTACATATTGCCAACATATTTTTACAAAATAATCAACGTAATTTTTCTTGAAATATAAGTGCCTTATATTTGCCGAATTTTTTGTGTTTCACACAGATTTGTCACTGCCAAATATGCAGCAAATTTTTCTCTCTCTTATTTGCATACTAAATCCTTCAAAGTCCTTATTAATATAATTTTTAAGGTACGTAATATCAGATTTGTTGTGCTAAGTTTGTGGTTAACCACAATATTTTACTTTGTCATATGCGAATATTCGCTTTTACTTTCGTAAACAGCTTTAAATAAAATACGCTTAAAAATTAACATAAATATTAGAATTTTTCTTGTTGCCAGCACTCAAGTTTTCGCTCATAAATTTGCGGTATAACACCGTAAATTAAAACAATTAAATGAAAAACGAAAAGAAATTAAAAGATATTGAAATTCTCAGGATTTCAATCTACTCGTCCTTAAACCAGTTATAAGAATTGTTTTTCAATCAAACTTAATTTGAAGTGAGTTTTTCTTCTATTCTCTGCAGCCAGATAATTGGAGGGATTTAAATACTCTTGAGTATTAAAGTGTTGGTTAAGGGAGGGGAATCGTCTCTCTGAGCTAAACACTTTCTTGAGTTTTTGTTTGGCTGCCCAGAATGCTGTGTAATTGGTTTTTATTAAAGTATTTACAAAAAGTTAATTGAATAAATTTTCTGTTTAGTAAAAAGTTTCCATTGTTGTTAGCCATAGTGTTAAGTTTGTTTTAATATTTAAATGTTGTTAGCAATTAGTTTTATTATTTTGAAATGAAAACAGATTGTCGTGTCTTATTTATATTCCAATTAAAATGCAAAATATTTGCGATTAATTAAAAGAAAGGTTGTCTTAGTTATTGGTTTTTTTTAAAATATGGCTGAATTTAAAGATAAAAATAAGGGATACAAAACAGATGAGGTATCCTGTCCAAGAGCATTTTTGAGACAGAATAGCGACCCAATTATTCTGAAAGGACATGTTGAATAGATCATTTTTTGTAGAATAAATTTATGGTCCAGCTGGTCGGAGTTTTTTTATACAACGGGCCAAAGTTTTAATTTTTCGGTCGATGTAATGCTCCCATTGAGGAAAAAAAAAATGTAGCTAGTTAATATCTGAGAGAATTCTTATTGTCAGAGTTAAATAGTGGAGTTTCATAAGTATAATTTTTGTGGAAAATCGCTACCCTCCAGCTCCTTTCTTTATGGGTCAATTTTACCCTTTTTCTAAAAGAAAGTCTATTCAAAAAGGACATTTAAAAATTTTGCCGAAAAAATTCAGTGGTGGCCACACCATCGAGCAAGCGAAAATTAGACAAAAATATTATTCATGTTCGATAGTGTGTACCCCGATTAAAACGTTTGCTAACAGCAGGATTCATTTAAAAGCAAGAAAATTGTGTATCACACAAGTGAAGCCGCGAGTCTTTAAAAGACGATTTTGCATGTCCAAAGTGTTGTTCAAGTGCTATCGATAATTTCGTTTTAAAACCATGTTACTGGCAATAAAATTTGAACAACCAGAGATGCAAAAATTCATATGTGAAGCCTGGCTGACCTACCGAATCGGCTTTAAAGCCGAATATCATGATAACAAGGTAATGTTTTGTATTAATTGGGGGAATAGAAGGCTCACAATATATTATGAGCTGCAAAATTCGGTACACACGATAACAGAGGACCTGTACCAAAAACTATTGATTTGTTTAAAGCGAGGATTGGCCGAGAAACGCCCGGAACTTGAGACCGTAATACTGTGAAAAATATTGACATAGATACCTGCCCTAGGGCCACGCTGTGCTGGATCTTAAGCTCTAGGTGATACAAAAATTCGTTTATCGGCCGTCCCAGGGTGTGCGAGTAACCAGCACACCCAGGTCTGAGTACACAGCCGAGTTGATTAGAATATGTGCGTCCGTCTGTTTGCCTGTGTAAGACTTGAGATCTCTGTGCAGGTCACATATAAGTTCAATGTTAAAGTAAATAACTTTACGAAAGTTATAGAGACTAGGTCCACAACTGACCATAGACTTCATACAGGTCATTTAAAGATGTTGGAAAAGAAAATAGTTCGGCACATATAAATAACTTTAACAAATTTCATTTGGAATCTGGGAATTAATTTCTCATGGTGAGTAAAATTTTGTTATATAAATTTTCATATTCATTCGAATGTGTATTCTAAGTCAAATAACAATTTATAAGCTTTAATACTTCAAGAGTCTTATTCCTTTAATATTTTCCACGAATATTTTCTATGCACTGTCAGAATTTTTGTTTGTATATTCATTTGGCTATGCTCATAACTGATCATTGCTTTCAATTCTGATTTAGCGACAAAAAATTTAACCGGAAAAAACACGTTTATTTCGAACCTAAATGTCCAGATTTACCTTTTTTTAACATGATTATTAGGATGGATTGTTATCCTTATTCGCATTTTAAAAATTCCGTCTCGCCGTCTCACTTTTTTTACTACACATTGTGATGGTTCGAAAGAAAGTTGAACCAATCACCTCTCAGGATTAAAGACTTGCCGGAAACAATTCCAGAAATATTTTTACTAGGTTTTTGCCGCACCTACCGCCCTTTTAGATTTTTGTACACTGCTTTGCCATTTGTAGTGCGATCATAACATATAGCATATCGTTTTTTATGGCTTGTTCTCTATGGCTTAATTTTTTCCTTTGGTGACTTTTTCATCCGATATTAAATTCAGGGTGATACTTATTCCATAAACTCACTATAATTTTAAAAAATTAATATCTGAAGTTGTTTTAATTTTGTTTATTTTTTTTACTAGCAAAATATTCAGGTATGTGATGGAAATCGTTTAAGGAAACGAACCGATTTTCAGTGTCTTAAAAAATTTATTTCTATTACATTTTCATCCTCCATTCTGTCCGTATTATTTAAAATTTAGTATAATAAATGTCAGTTGAGTTGTATTTTGAACAAACAATTAAGACTATAATTCAGAATTAGAGTTTTAAATCGCCAGAAATTTATCACACCTTTTAAAAACGATCGTTTTGAAACCGATCGATTTTCGTTACAAACCTGAGTAATTAATTTTGTTTCCTGAATACAAGATTTTGAAGAAATAACATTAAAAATGACGAAGTCAGCAGAAGCACGATTTAAGTTACAGTTACAGTCTAGTTAACAGCGATATGCGATACAATAGATAGATATGTAGAAGGCCATAAGCATCATCATCAGGATTAGGGATGCCAATCGGGACTAGTTTTCGCAAATCCCGGAATTCGGGATTTCAAAAAATCAAATGTCGGGATCCCGGGATTTTTCAGGATTTTTTGGTATTCGGGGTTTTTGAAAATTAGAAGATAAATGCTTTTTATAGATATTTAAAAAAAAAACATCTTCAAAAGCGGTTTACAAGCAAAACTTTTATAACTAATTTATTATTTTAAAGTTAAATATAATGTTATATTTATTACTAACATTTGTAAATATTGAAAATTGTGATTTTTTTTACTTAATTAATGATTAATTTAATTAAAAATATGATAAAAAAAAACAACGTACGATTTCTAACAATGTGTTAATTGATTCAATCAAACAATAATTACGATGAAATCTTTATTTTTTTCAATTACCTCTGTTGATTCAAACTAAATAAAAAAAAATTAATATTGTTATTGAATAAAGCAACCTTGAAATTGATTTATTTGTAAGACTCTATTCAAATTTTTATTGAGTAAATTAGAATGAGTAATTGAAATTTGAATTCAAAATTAATTATCAAAATCAATTTATTTAGTTAACCATAAAAATCTTATTTTAACAAAAACACATTTTTATACCCACCAACAAGTGGTAGGAATTATGTAGTGTATAAAATACATTTCTTAATTTTTTAAAATCGCTCCATAAATTGCCGTAGTTCCTATGACTACTCTCGTAAAACACTTTAATAATTGTAACCCTGTAAAGAGTAGTTTCAATGTCGAACTTGGTGGAATGTTTTGTGCATTTCAAAAGACATTTTTTTTTATTAATTTTCTTCTTTAATTATTTTCTGCACTTCTCGTTAAAACTTCTTTATAATTGTTGGACACGCTTAAAACAAACAAAGTTTAACTTTTTTGTTTCGTTTTTAATGACAGTGTTAACAGAGTTAATCAAATAAATATTAAAGATCAATATTTTGTTCCCTATCCTCTCAAGGGGGAATGTCATGATGAATTTCTTTTTATAAAAAAGGTAAAACAAAAAAAATTTGGTAACAATTTCGGGATTGACTAAATCCCGAAAATCGCGGGATTAAAAAATTTTAAATCCCGGGATTCGGGATTCGATTTCGGGATTGGCATCCCTAATCAGGATCTTTTGTACAGCCTGTGCATCTCATCACGTCAAGTTCAGGCTACATATAAAGTATATTGCCCTGCCTGGTGAAAAAGCATAAATTTAAATTGGGCTCATCATTTGCCCCTTGAAAAACAGAACAGATGTTCTGACGTTTCGTCATCAACCTCACAAGATCTGCATATCTTGGTACCAACATTAGCCTTTATAAGCTTATGGTATCTTAGAGCACAGTGCACCGTAAATAAGCTAAATGGCAGGCCGTCACTGATTACTGATTCGAAAAAAAATAGGAGAAATAGAAAGCGAAAGCCTAAGATTGGAAAAAGTAGCGGAAGATAGAAAATCCGACTATACAAGAAAGAACAACCCTATTAAACAGAAATCTTCTCTACATGTACCCAGTAGCCAGTCTCCTGTTGTGCAGACATGTCATTCCCATTACGAAGCCCGTGATATTCTCAAACCCACAACCCAAAACATCTCCCAATTTGCCTAAAAATCTACTACCTAGCAACCTCAGCCTGCTGTTCTGCAGCATGCGACAGTGAAACAGAATGTGCTGAACTGTCTCAATCTCCTCCAGTCAGATCCCACCCTCACCGTTATCCTGACTATCATACAGTGGCTTGTGACAGCGGCCTAAGCCATAAAAATGCTAGTCTTCAAATTCTGTCTCGATGCGTTTATCCAGATAATAGCTTCTAGACAAACTCTTTATAATCGACTACGAACATCTTTATAAACTTAAGGGGAATTACTAAATTTATTTTTAAACTATAACTAGGAAAATGTAAAGCTTTTCATATTAAATTGATTGTATTTGACGAGTTCTGCTAGATTTGTCTATAAATTAAAGTATTTCATTACATTTAACAAGTAGTATTTTATTAAATAAACCAATTTTTGCTCTCTTTCTCTTCCAGTTTAACCACAATTGTCTGATAATGGTAATCAATATGAATATTTCCTCATCAAACAATTAACTTTGGAAATCTAAAGAGATTAAATAACTCAATTGTTAAATTACTCTTATTTTATTGGTAAGAATTTTTTAATATTTTTCAGACAAATAATAAACTTGTGGTTGCAATAAGTCAATAGACAAACTTAAACCAAATAAATTCTTTAATGAAAAATTTCAAGCAAAAATATTTTAATTAAAAATAAGTTTTATTTGAAATCTCTAAAAGAAATTGTATTTACACTGAAGCATTTGATTTTTATTATGATTATTTTTCTTAAGGCAAAATTGTTTAGTTTCCGGATATTCTTTTATCACAACTTGTGGTTTTAAGTCTTGAATTTACTAACCAAAGAATATTCTAAAAAGCATTATTAGTTTAAAACTTGACCTTATATCCTTTAAAAAAAAAATAAAATTTAGTTATAAAAGTGGCAATATTTGGTATGTGTGTTATTAAAATTAAGAAAAAAAAGAGAAACAAACACTTTGTTTTTTATTGAAAGGTTTATTTCTATGATTAAATCTTGATTAAATCTTGTAGCAAACTCAGTTTTTTGTTGAAATTCTTTTATGATAACTTGCAGTTTGATATCTTTTATGTATCCAACAAATTTGAACATAATAGTATCACTAGTTAAGGACTTTCCTTTATATCCTTTTTTTGTAATACGTATTAAATTTAAGGACACAACTAGCAAAATTTGTACATATTATTTAATGTTTAAAAAAAATATTGTTGCCTATTGTTATTAAAATTTGTTTTTGATGTTTTATTTAGTTTTTTGAAAACTTATTTTATTTTCAAAATTTCTTTTATAACAACTTATAGTCTTGAGTTTTGTACATAATAACCAAATTTAATTTTAATGCCATCACTAGTTTAGGACTTTGCCTTATATCCTTTTTTTGTAATACATCCAATTTAGTGTTTAAGCTAGCAAAATGTGCTTTACATGCTACTAAATCTTTGAAAACAAAAAGTTTTTGATAATAACTTTGTGGTTTTCTATTTCGGTGTGCTAGAATGCTTTCTTATAAATCATCTTATTGCGAAAAATTATTTTTACTACTGCTAAATGTATCATACACTCATGTTCTGTATGTAATAATTAGAGTTTTTTTTCCCGGACTTTTTCGTTTTTTAAAAAAATTTCCCGGGATCCCGGGATCCCGCTCCATAAAAATAATACAAAGTAAATTTTGTTATTAATAAATGAAAAAACTTTTTTAAAAAAACTTAAGGGAACTTGTTTACAAAGAAACTAAAAAAATGGTTCAATACTAAAAAACCAGAAAAAAATTCGCTTACTTTTTCAAAATGAATAGCTTCTTTAACTCATTATTTAGCAGCTTTCTTCTATAACTACATCTATAACAGCTTCTATAACTACTTTTTTCTGAATGTATTAAAGTACAAAATGCGTTCATTTTGGGACATCCCAAAATTCAGTAGAATTGTAAGTAGTGCTCTTATGTTTTTCTGATTACTCAACACATTATTTTGTAGGCGAAGTTTTTACTGGGAAATTAATTGAAGATTGAAATAGGAACTTGAATTATTATTATCTCACGCCTTTATTTCCTATTATTATGCTTTTATTCAGTATTATTATGCTCTGGATACAAGATAAAAAGATAAGATAACCATAACAATTTAATTCATAAAACAATAATAAAAACAAAATAAAAATTAAGGTACTCAAGATATGAGATCAAAAAGTTAATTAATAAAATATTTTAAAGAAATATATAACATTTTTTAACGGCTTAGGAATTAACTTTCTGACACACTCAAAGCGCTTAGTAATTTTTAAAAAAGTATATTCCTGATTTTATTTACTAATTATCATGTTTCCGAAAAATTTCGTTCATTTTTTACCGAGGTTGGACAAATAGTTAAAAGTGCACCGTTGTAGCATGCTTCGGATACACAATCAGAAGCCATTTTTTCTTTTTTTAAACAACGTCTATATCAGTCAAATGTATGTCAAGGTTTATGCAAAAAAAGCATCAACCGGACTGCTTCTTACAAACCTTTTCATTTCAATAGGTCCATTTGTAATCTTTAGGACAATGTTTTTCAAGTTTTATGTTGTAGTATCTTACACTGCCAAAATGTTATTTTTTTTCGGTTTCTCCGCACTTCACGGGTATATAAACCAACACAAATTGAAAATTTGTGTTTATCACCTAATAAACATATCGCTCCTTCATTGCATCATAGTCATATCTCAAACTTTACCGAAGTTATAGCAAAATATATCTTTAAGTCGGTACATTTTGAAAATTTTAATCGCATTTTCCAAGATCGTTTGTTTTTGTAGATTTGATTATGTTGCAATAAAGGAGCGATATGTTTAGGTATCGCCTATTTTTAAGACTTGGTCATGGGCAATGAAACTTTACTGCCTGCATCTTATTATGAATTAATGTACTTTATTAACTCTTCACTTCACTAAATGTAATAATTATCAACTGTTGCACTGCGCATTCTGCTTTTAGTAGATTTATTGCATCAGGAGAAATTGATTTAAATACATGTACTCACTTCTTGAAATTGATCTAATCCACAACCCATCCACAGATGCTAATTTTTAGAGAATAGAAAACTAAATTTCAAAGTATAAATAGCTATTTTCTGAAATTATGAGGAATTTTTTATTTCCCGGGATCCCGCAAGAAAAATCCCGGAAAAACGGGATATAAAATAATTGAAATTCCCGGGAATTCCCGGGACGGGAAATCCCGGGAAAAAACCCTAGTAATAATACAAATATCAAACCAAATAGATAAATATTTATTTTTCCTTTCTTAACTTTTATTAAATCTTGCCGTAAATTCAAATTAATTTTTTTAAAGCAGAAGTTGTAGTTCTTATTATTTTTAATTCGAAACTTTTTGTATATCCTTTTAAAGTTATTTCTGTAATATAAATCATAATTTCGAAAATATTTTGAATGTATTTGAATTTTAAAAGGGAGCAAGTTTGTTATTAATGTTAATTAAATGTGTAAAATAATGCTGCAATTTATTATATTTCCCAAAAAAAATTTAACTACAACACGTAGTTGTAAATCCTTTATTAACATTTGAAATTATATTTGAATTCAATCAGTCGTTAGGGAATTTGCCTTATATCCTTTTTTTTGTAATAAATTAGATTTCAAGATAAAGTAGTAAAATTTGTATGTGTTGTTTAAAATTTTAGAAAGCAAAAACATCTTTGTCCTTTGTGATTTTAATTTGGTGATGTCAATTTTTTTTTTTGCAAACTCAGTTTATTTTCAAAAATTTCTCTTATCACAACTTATATTTTTAAGTTGTGTACACACCCACAATATTTCATTTCAGTGGAATCACTAGTTTAGGACTTTGCCTTATATCCTTTTTTTGTAATACATCCAATTTAAAGTAAAGACTAGCAAACTGTGCTAGGCATGTTATTAAATATTTAAAAACCGAAAGTTTTTTATGGTAACTGTAAGATTTTTCATTTCGACGCCTAATGCTTTCTTATGAATCATCTTATTTGGAAAAACGGTTTTTACTACAGCCCGTAGTTTGATTTTATTATGAAAACATTTCTTAAATTGACAGCAAAATCCATTAAAGCTTTAACAAAATAAATACAAAGTTTTATATTGTGATTTTTATTTTTTTTTTTACTGCAACACGAAGTTTTAAGCGCCTGATAAACACATCAAATTATATTTTAGAAGTCTTATTCATTTTTAACTTTGCTCTACATCCGGTGTGGAAATATTGGTTATCTAGAGTTAAATGTAGCATACATTATATGTAATAAAATTAATATTTAACAAAATGGTTAAATATTGATTTTTCTTACTCAAATTTTATTAAATCTTGCTGTAAATTTGCTACACTCGTTGTTTTGAGTCCTTTATGTGCATTATTAATTTTCTCATATCCATTTTCTTTAATTTAAATCTAAATTTAGGAAATATTTTATACATACATATGTATTTTAATTTTTAAAGTAGAACAAAAATTTCGATTTATGTCAATCTTATTTTTTATATCTTGCTGTCATTTATAATGTTTCTGCAAAACCGTTTCTTCTACAACACGTTGTTTTGGGTCCTCTATTTACATGGGAAATTTTGTTTCAACAAAATCATTTGTCTTGGACTTTGACTAATATCCTTTTTTTGGAATATCTTAAACTTAAAGATAAATATAGCAAAATGTTTATGTGTTTTTAAATGTTTTAGAAAGTAAGAAAAAGGTTTTTGCTCATTGTGGTTTTAATTTTTTGATGTTCGAATTTTCTCATCAAATTCGCTCAGCTCATTCGCAAAATTTCTTTTATCACAACTTATAGTTTTATACACACCCAACAAATTTCCTTTTAGTGGAATCACTAGTTGACGACTTTGCCCTATATCCTTTAGGGCAAATGATATAGGACTTTGCCCTATATCATTTAGAGCCACTTTTTGGTTTTGAGATTAAAGTTAATTTAATTCTATAAATTATCTAATCTGAGAATTAAGTTAATCTACTATCAATTGAAATTGATATTTTTGAGTGGTGGCTTAAACCATGTAGTGTTACCATACTGAGCACAAATAAATGGCAACATTTTTTTGCAAATGTCAACTTCTTATCAAAGCAATATGGGTGTTTTCAAAAAAGAAGAAGAAAATGCGCGAATTTAATTTTGTTTACAAGGTTGAAATTTTTTGTGTTTAAAGAAAAAATATATTAAAGAAATAACATAGAAAGGAAAAATTATATAAAAGTTCTAAGCAATATATCATTTTTAAAATAATATTTTTTGTTTCATATTTTTGCAACAGTTTAACATAACCAAACATGTGTATCTTGACAGTTTAAGTTAGGGTTTAAACCACCACCATAAGCCGCTTAAACTAGCAAAATAAAGTTAAAAAAATACAACTTAAAAAGTAAATACGGAGATTAAAGTTAATTTAATCGCTAATATCTAACCCAAAAAGTGGCTCTTAGAGTAAAAACTAGCCAAACGTGGGTAGAATGTTATTTAATTTTTAAAACCCAAAGTTTTTGATGATTACTGTCAGATTTTCCATTTCAATGCTTTATGCTCTCTTGAAAACCATCTTATTGGGAGAAAAGCAAATTTTACTACAACTCGTAGTTTGAAGTCTTTTAACTTTATTTTGTTTAAAATATTTTAGCACTGACATCAAAATTTTGTATACTTTAACAAAATAAATAAAAATTTTATATTGTGATTTTGATTATTCTATTATGCTTGTAATTCGGCTACTACAACACTAGGTTTTGAGCGCTTTATAAGCACATACAATTTTATTTAAGAGGTCTTATGCCTTTTAAACTTTGCTCTATATCCATTGTGGCAATATCGTTTATCTCGAGTTAAATGTAGCATACGTTATGTGTAATAAAATAAGTATTCAAAAAAATTGTTAAATATTGCTTTTTCGTACTTAAATTTTAGTAAATCTTGCTGTAAATTTGCTTTATTGTGCATTGTTAATTTTCTCATATTCTTTTTAATTAATTTTTTTTTATTTAAATCTAAATTTGGAAAATCTTTTATATGTATTTTAGTTTTTAAAAGGGGAACAAAAATTGTGATTTATGTCAATAAGATTTTTTAGATCTTGCTATCGTTTATGTTTCTCTTAAACCTTTTTAGCTACAACACGTAGTTTTGAGTCCTCTGTTTACATGCGAAATTATGTGTCAAGAAAATCATTCGTCTTGGACTTTGCCTAACATACTTTTTTTGTAATTTATTTAATTTAAAGATAAGAAAAGCTTTATTTGTATGTGTTGCTTAATGTTTTAAAAGGAAAAAAAAAATTTTTTTGCCCATTGTGATTAAAATTTTTTTAAGCTAAAATTTTTTTTGCAAGCTCGGTTCATTCGCAAAATTTCTTTTATCACAACTTATAGTTTTGAGTCTTGTACACACCCACCAAATCTTATTTCAGTGGAATCACTAGTTTAGGACTTCGCCCTATATCCTGTTTTTTGTGTTACATTTAATTCAGAGTTAAAACTAGCAAAATGTGGTTTTCATGTTATTAAATCTTTGAAAACCAAAAGTTTTTGATGATCACTATCAGATTTTCCTTTTCAATGCTTAATGCTTTCTTCAAAGCCATCTTATTGGGAGAAAAACAATTTTTACTACAACTCATAATTTTAAGTCCTTTAAGTTAATTATGCTTAAATTTTTTTGATTTGACAGCAATTTTTTTTTATGCTTGTAATTCGTTTACTACAACACTAGATTTTGAGCGCTTTATAAACACATACAATTTTATTTAAGAGGTCTTATTCCTTTAAAACATTGCCCTATATCCATGGTGGCAATATCGTTTATCTAGAGTTAAATGTAGCATACGTTATGTGTAATAAAATAAGTATTAAAAAAAATTGTTAAATATTGCTTTTTCGTACTTAAATTTTAGTAAATCTTGCTGTAAATTTGCTTTCCTGTTTTTTGTGTTACATTTAATTCAGAGTTAAAACTAGCAAAATGTGGTTTACATGTTATTAAATCTTTGAAAACCAAAAGTTTTTGATGATCACTATCAGATTTTCCTTTTCAATGCTTAATGCTTTCTTCAAAGCCATCTTATTGGGAGAAAAACAATTTTTACTACAACTCATAATTTTAAGTCCTTTAAGTTAATTATGCTTAAATTTTTTTGATTTGACAGCAATTTTTTTTTATGCTTGTAATTCGTTTACTACAACACTAGATTTTGAGCGCTTTATAAACACATACAATTTTATTTAAGAGGTCTTATTCCTTTAAAACATTGCCCTATATCCATGGTGGCAATATCGTTTATCTAGAGTTAAATGTAGCATACGTTATGTGTAATAAAATAAGTATTAAAAAAAATTGTTAAATATTGCTTTTTCGTACTTAAATTTTAGTAAATCTTGCTGTAAATTTGCTTTCCTGTTTTTTGTGTTACATTTAATTCAGAGTTAAAACTAGCAAAATGTGGTTTACATGTTATTAAATCTTTGAAAACCAAAAGTTTTTGATGATCACTATCAGATTTTCCTTTTCAATGCTTAATGCTTTCTTCAAAGCCATCTTATTGGGAGAAAAACAATTTTTACTACAACTCATAATTTTAAGTCCTTTAAGTTAATTATGCTTAAATTTTTTTGATTTGACAGCAATTTTTTTTTATGCTTGTAATTCGTTTACTACAACACTAGATTTTGAGCGCTTTATAAACACATACAATTTTATTTAAGAGGTCTTATTCCTTTAAAACATTGCCCTATATCCATGGTGGCAATATCGTTTATCTAGAGTTAAATGTAGCATACGTTATGTGTAATAAAATAAGTATTAAAAAAAATTGTTAAATATTGCTTTTTCGTACTTAAATTTTAGTAAATCTTGCTGTAAATTTGCTTTCCTGTTTTTTGTGTTACATTTAATTCAGAGTTAAAACTAGCAAAATGTGGTTTACATGTTATTAAATCTTTGAAAACCAAAAGTTTTTGATGATCACTATCAGATTTTCCTTTTCAATGCTTAATGCTTTCTTCAAAGCCATCTTATTGGGAGAAAAACAATTTTTACTACAACTCATAATTTTAAGTCCTTTAAGTTCATTATGCTTAAATTTTTTTGATTTGACAGCAATTTTTTTTTATGCTTGTAATTCGTTTACTACAACACTAGATTTTGAGCGCTTTATAAACACATACAATTTTATTTAAGAGGTCTTATTCCTTTAAAACATTGCCCTATATCCATGGTGGCAATATCGTTTATCTAGAGTTAAATGTAGCATACGTTATGTGTAATAAAATAAGTATTAAAAAAAATTGTTAAATATTGCTTTTTCGTACTTAAATTTTAGTAAATCTTGCTGTAAATTTGCTTTCCTGTTTTTTGTGTTACATTTAATTCAGAGTTAAAACTAGCAAAATGTGGTTTACATGTTATTAAATCTTTGAAAACCAAAAGTTTTTGATGATCACTATCAGATTTTCCTTTTCAATGCTTAATGCTTTCTTCAAAGCCATCTTATTGGGAGAAAAACAATTTTTACTACAACTCATAATTTTAAGTCCTTTAAGTTAATTATGCTTAAATTTTTTTGATTTGACAGCAATTTTTTTTTATGCTTGTAATTCGTTTACTACAACACTAGATTTTGAGCGCTTTATAAACACATACAATTTTATTTAAGAGGTCTTATTCCTTTAAAACATTGCCCTATATCCATGGTGGCAATATCGTTTATCTAGAGTTAAATGTAGCATACGTTATGTGTAATAAAATAAGTATTAAAAAAAATTGTTAAATATTGCTTTTTCGTACTTAAATTTTAGTAAATCTTGCTGTAAATTTGCTTTCCTGTTTTTTGTGTTACATTTAATTCAGAGTTAAAACTAGCAAAATGTGGTTTACATGTTATTAAATCTTTGAAAACCAAAAGTTTTTGATGATCACTATCAGATTTTCCTTTTCAATGCTTAATGCTTTCTTATACATAAATCATCTTATTGGGCGAAAATAATTTTGTTACTACAACTCGTAGTTTGAAGTCTTTTAGCTTTATAATGTTTAAATATGTTATGCTTTAAAAAAATATATACAAAATTTTATATTGTGATTTTGATAATTCTATTATGGTTGTAATTCTTTTACTACAACACGAAGTTTTGAGCGCTTTATAAACACACACAATTTAATTTAAGAGGTCTTATTCGTTTTAAACTTTGCTCTTTATCCATTGTAGTATTATTATGTATCTAGAGTTTAAAGTAGCATTCATTATTTATTTGTAAGATGATTATTATTGTTTAATATTGATTTTATGTTATTGTAGTTTTCGACCTTAATGTGCATAATTAACTTTTCTGAAATATTCTTATATTCGTTTTTAGTAATTTCTCCAATATATATCTTAGTTTAGACAATCTTTTATATCAATTTAAATTAGAAAACAAAACAAAAATTGTGATTTATGTTAATTTAATGTTTTAAATCTTGCTGCAATTTGTAATATTTCTCCAACATTTTGTTTAACTACAACAACGTGGTTCTGATTCCAATGTACACATGAGAAATTATATTTCAACAAAGCCATTCGTTGTGGACTTTGCCTTATATCCTTTTTTTTATAAATAAATTAAAACAGTTTTTGTGTTTTTAAGCAAACTGTTTTATATGTAACTAGCTTCACCCGGTGCGGTTCGCTACCCCCGTTGAAATTTATTAATTTTTTTAAGTAGATCTCATGTGTTGATAGCGAATCAATTTGTATTAAATTTAGATTAATTTACCTATATTTTTCTCTAGGTCTACAGAAATCTATATTGTATTTTTATATTAAAGCTGTCATGGATACTTCTTCAATCCAGCCCACTTTTTTAAATCATTTTTTGTATAGAAAACCAAAGAATTTGGCCTTAATTAAAAAGAAAACTTTTACTGTAACCTTTCTCCAGTAATATAGAAATTTATATTGCTTTTGCATGAGAGGTGCCACGCTCACTTTTCCAATCCAGTACACTTTTTAGCAGATGTTGTATATTGCTGACCAATCTATTTGTACCAATGTGTACACTTATTGTTTCAAAGATATACATAATTTTATTTTGTGCCACTCCCACTAATCTAATAGCGCCCACTTTTTAACAGATGTTGTGCATTTCTAACGAAGCTATTTGTATCAAATTTGGAAACAATAGCCGTAGACATTCTCTAGATATACATAATTCTAATTTTTGCCACTTCCACTTCTTCGGTCCCGCTCTTTCTTGTCAGATGTTGTGTATTCATAACCATTCTATTTGTACCAGATTTAGACAATTTTACCTTTACCGTTATACAGATAGATATAACTCTATTTTGTGACACGCATACTTATCAAATTCCGGCCACTTTTTAATGGATGTTGCGCATTGATAACCAAGCTATGTGTACCAAAGTTGGAAGGTTTTGCTGTCACCGTTCTCTTTTGCCTTTGTATAGGAGGTGCCACGCCCACTTAAACCCACCTTTTGACATATATCTGATAATAACTGAGCTTTTTGTACCAAATTTAGAAACTTTAGCTATTGCCGTTCTCTAAATATACAGAATTTTATTTCAAGTCACGCCCACTTTTTCTCTCCCGCCCACGTATCGACAGTTATTGTGCATTGATAAGCAAGATATTTGTACCAAATTTGAAAGCTTTAGCTGTTGCCGCTCTCCAGATATACGGAAACCTATATTGTTTTGTATGGGAGGTGCTACGTCCACTTGCCCAATCCCGCCCTCATTTTGTCGGATGTTGTAAATCGACAACAAAGTTGCTTGTAGTACCTTATTTAAAAACTTTTCCAATGTCCTTGTTTGGGAGGTGCGACGCCCACTTCTCCAATCTCGCCTATTCTTTTAAAGAGGCTGTGTATTGATAACCCAGCAAAGGCAACAAATTTTTCTCTTGCTGTTCTCCAGATATAAAGAAATATATTTTTTGCCACGCCCTACTTGCCTAATCCTGCCCACTTTTTGAAATAATTTATGTATTAATAATAAAGTTATTTGTTTTAAATTTGAAAACGATTTCTGCAACCGTTTACCAACTATTAGTTAATTCATATTGTCTTTGTATGGGAGGTGCCACGCCTACTTGAGCATTTACAAATTTTTACAGCCATGTTAAGCACTGGGTAATCTGGAAATTACTGTAAAAATTTTTAGAAAATCGGTTAAGAAGTTTAGGAGTCAAAAGGGTACAAACATACAAACACAGGCTTTTTTATTTTTGTAAATACAGATTTTGAAAATATTGTTGTAAATTTGTCTAGTTTCCAGAATTTTTTATAGCACAACTCGTAGCCTTAGCTCTTTTATAACATCATGAAATTATTTTTCCATAGCCCTATTTGTAGAGGAATTTTCCTTATATCCTTTTTTTGTGATATCTTTAATTTAAAATATTCTGTTTTATAACTCTTACATTGATTTTTTTTTTTGAGCATATCAAGTTTAATTTTAGAAGAGTCATTATTTGGGACTTTTTTCGTCCTTTTTTTATGATAACTCTTATAAGAATTTTAATTTATACGAATATAAAGTAAATTTTAAGAGAAACAAAAAAATTTCAATTTCCATACTTTAAACCCTAAAATTATGTAACAAACTGTTAAATTTCTAAAAATTCCATAAATTAAATTTGTATTATTTAGTCTTTTTTCTACATAATGAATTGTATTTTGTTAAGCTCTTAATATAAGGGCTTTCCCTTAAATTCTTTTTTTTTTTTTTTTTTAATTTTAAGTAATGATTTAAACAAAAGTTAAATTTTTTTTTTCTTTGATCTTTTGTAATTTTATAAAACTTATTTTATTTTTCAAAATTTTTTTATCACAACTCGTAATGCGGCCGTGTTAGCATATCAACCAAATTATATTTCAAAAGCTTTTTTAGCTTAGGACTTTGTCTTATATCCTTTTTCTAATAGAATTTGAAATTTTGTTTTAATTGAAAAATTCTACAAAACTATTTGTTTGAAAAATAATAATAAAGGAACTACATAAACTTCATATTAACATCCTTTTTTTAATATTTCAAAACTTTAAACTTCAATTTATGAACTTTTTTTGTTTAAAAATTTTATTACTGCACGTGCAGCTTAGTGTTCTTCATTAATACCCAAACTTATGTATATCTGGCACTTTGAATTCTCAACTTAGTTTATAATCCTTTTATGTTTTTTATTGTAATATTTTAACATTGTAAACTTTTATATTTACTATCTCCAACCATTCATGTTAAAGGATATTTAAATGTATTGCCACAAAACCAATATAAACAAAAATATAACGAAAAGTGAAAGATTTTCAGCACGTTACAGCAATAATAAAACCTTAAGCTAAATATAACAGGAAAGCAACAAAAATAAGGAGTTCACCTACATTTATTTGAATTCAAATTCATTCAACCGTTCATGATTTAGTTATGTATATTTAAAGCATTTACATAGAAACATTCAGACATACAAATACAGCAAGTATATATTAATGTAATATATCCTATTTACATATTTACTCAGTTCATATGTATGCATAAGCAAATACACAGTTACATTATTCACATGTATTTTGTTGTTTATAAAAAAATACTGTTATTTTAAATTTGCATTAAGGAGTTGGAGACCTAATCAGGTGTGTGTAAATAAAAAGTTAATTTTTTTTGAAAGTTAAATAAATTTAATTTCTGTTGGTGTAAAAAGTTTTAAGTATTTAATGCTCATTGTTAGTTTAAGAGAACCTTTTTTCTTTGTCGTTTTTTATTAAGAATAGAAGATTTTAGTATAAATACCTGCCAAAAACCGAATAAATATCTTAGAAATAAATGATTTGCTATTTTCAAAAAAAAGTAAATAAAAGTTTTTTTTTTAATTTTTATTAACGTTCAAAATTTTCAAAATTTTGCAACAATGTAAAAAAATAATTATGCTGCAGGTCGTAGTATTTTTTAACGAAACATTTGTACCAAAATTTTGCTTAAAATTTTTTCTGATTCTACATCCCTTCTTATATCCTTTTTTTATACCGTCACCACAATAGCAGAGAGCGTACTTTGCGTCTAAGCTGATATGTGTAACACTTAAAAATATTGGTTGTACACCCACTTTTCGTTATACAGATCGACTCAGAATAACTTTTTAGTCGATCTAACGTTGTCCGTCCGTCCGTCCATCCGGACTGGTTGTCTGCCCATGTTAATCTTATGCGCAACGTATGTATTTCGCAATTTTGAAAATTTATTGATAAAAGTTGGTACATACGCTTTAATTGTCATAAGGTGGACGTCTGTTGGAAACTGATGAGAATCGATCCATTAATGTACATTTAAACTTCCTTCCAAAATAGAGTCTTTATAGGTAAGTGTTAAGGTAAAATTTTGCCCAAAAATATTTGATTGGAACCTAAACCATATTACCAAATGCTCTCTCATACAAATACCTTACCCGAAACTACTTTCAAATGCCATAACTTCCTTATAGATGCTGGTATTGAAAAACAATTTAGCGACAATCGCTTTTATAACTGCTTCTTTATAATGCCAGGCCGAGAATTGAACAAAGGTCCCATATGAACCCCCTCCATTAAATCACTAAAAGGCGGAAAAATCTCATATGGATATGAGACGTTTTATAGTGAGAGCGTTCTGCATCGATCAAGTTTTAGACCACTATTCCGAAATGGTTTTAACTGGTCTTGCAACATGTTGTCGAGCGTTGTTATTGTACAATAATACCACTTAATGTCTGGTGGATAATTCAGGTCGTTTTTAATACCAATTCTTGCTTTAATCAAATTAACTTAAAACAGATCGGCTATACCGATCAGCAACTTAGAATATATTGGAGATTTCTCGTGCCCAGAGAGTTACTTTAGGGCTAAGGCTATTTGGCTTTGCCGTTGACTCGGTTAGTTGGACATGCCTTAACGACGATTTCTTGTGCTTTGGCTTGACAAAAAGGATTAAGTTTAAATCACCAGACTTTTTCCAAAGTCTTTTGGCTTCAAGTCGTGTGATAACAAGTTTCCATGTTTTTTAAAAAATCTTGCTGGATGAATTCTTTGCATAGTTGCAGCTGAAAACGTTTTGAAATTGCGGCTTAAGTGGCTCCTAAAAATTTGTTAAATTCTTTTTAGGCTTCATAACAATCATTATTTTCTTTGATGTTTTTGACTTATCTAATTCTTTTGAAGAATTTCCTCTTCTAAATCATCTCTTGCATGTTGAAATTGATGGAACCTGTTTAGAGAAAGCTTTGGTGAGCCATCTTTGTGGCTTAGCCTTTTTTTGCCATTAAAGAAGTAAAGCAAAACTTAACGCATATGATTTTATTTTAAATATGTTTGTACATTACTACACATTTAAATTTATAGCAGATGTTAACTGTCAAAAATACAAACCATGTGTGCGAATTTTTAAGTTTTTCAAATAAATTTTTTCTTAAAAAAATGTTGAAATTTCAAGATTTAAAAAAATTTTTTCATAACAACTCGTGAAATTAATTATTATATATACTAACCAAAATTCAGCTTTATACCTACCTAAATGTGGCATTTAGCCGTATATCCTTTTTTTTATTTTCGCATTAAATATATATTATTTAACAGTTTTTAGGGTATTCAACCAAAAATTACTTAAACAAATATATAATGTGCCAAAATTTTATAAACATGTAATTTCGTTCAATAAAAGTGAGTCCTTTTTACTGAAATAATTAAATAAAACCAATTTGTTTTGCTTATAGATTAAAAAATATTTTACTGCCACTCGTAAATTTATACTGTCTTATCATATTCCTAAAATTTAGCTTCATATCATGTTTTATTTAACACCCAGCCTTATATCCTTTTTTTTCTTTATTAAATATTTCTTAACATTTTTGCATTTAAAAAAAAATTCTTTATTATTTTTAGTTATTTTAAATGAAATAGCTAATAATTATTTTGTTTTTAAGGAGAAAAAAAAAATTTCATTTGAATTTTATTTATACAGAAAGTGATTTTTGTTTTAAATTTGGTTTAGTTTGGAATATATTCAGATGTCCTTTAAGATCGAAATTTTTAAATGATGGCGGTTATATTCGTTTAAAGTGAGGAGACACTACAGTACCAAAAAAAAAAAATGTGAATTAAAATTCCAATTTTAACTTTGTTTCTTTGGTTAAAATTATACTTGCAGCAATAATATTTTCCAAAAATTTTTATATTACAACATCAAGAATTAAGTCCTTTATATAAACACCAGAAGTTATTGCACTAGCAGCTTTAGTTTAAAACTCAGCCATATGTCCTTTATGTTATTCTTAAAATTATGTGTTTCAAAAAGCTTGAAATGTGTGTTTCTTTAAGAAAATTTCTCTAAAATTCCATAGAAAAAGCTGTATTTTAGAGAATTTTCTGTAAAGAATGAAATTTCGCAAAATTTTCTTTTCCGAAGAAACTTTCGCAAAATTTCCTTTCACTTTTAACTAAATTTTACTACTACCACTTCCATTCAAAACAATATGCTTTCTTTATTTTTAAGAAATTTAAAGCGTGAAATATGTTCTTTTTTTCTGGCAAATCAGCATGAAATGGAATCCTTTTCTTAAAAGAAACAAACAAAAAAAAAAAAAAAAAAACACACAACAAAACGAAAAAAAAACATGTTAAAAAAAAGAAACTAAAAAACAGAAACTGAAGAATTTTGTGTTGTTGAAAAAGTAACATTCACCTACTTCCCACTTCGAAAAAATCTTGTAACCTCTACTTTATACGCCAAAATATCTGTTTATTTGGCTGTTTTTTTCTTTCATATTCATGCAAGAAGTAGCTACAAATTTTTTGTCTGTTAGTTGGATGCTCCGTCGCGACGGTTGGTTGAATAGTGGTAGAATAGTTGAACGGTAAAAATAAAAACAGTTTAAACAGCTGTAAGCACATTCGCTTTAAATGGCTGAAAGGTTTTCCTTTCATCTCTTAGTGTTTTCTTTTATAACTTTTCTTCATTTATGGCGGAAGTTGCAACACAGTAGCAAACAAACACCATTTATCTCTCATCATTTCTACTCGTAAGTACACATTCTCTAAAGAGTAAGTAAAAATATTAATAAAAAAAAAACACATGAGAAAACTACACAAAAAATATGAGAAAACTACAACAAAGTGGCAGCAAAAATGAAAAACTGTACTAAAGTGTGTATGAATGATGGTGTAATTAATCATCACAAAAATAAATGCACTTTCGGGTTTTTTTTTTTTTTTTTTTTTTTTTTGTCTTTCTTATGAGCTGAGAAAGTATTGGGTGGGATAAATAAAATTTTGGACTTGATTTGATTTTAGGTTTTAAAAGTGCAATCGTCAACGATCAAAAACGATCTTCACGTAATTCCCAGTCGACACTAACACAATTGAAAAAAGCGCTCGCTGGATTTTAGAAAAATGTATAACAATACTTTGTTTTTGTTTTAGCTTTGAGATTGTTACAAGTAAAACTTTTGCTTATAATTGTTATTCACTTAACAGTTTAATATCTTTAGTTTTTCTAAAATCTTTGGATGAAGCTTCCTGATAATCTGGCCTTAGCAACTAGGGAAATGCGCATAGGAATAGCTTATCCCATCAACAATAGATTTCAGTGTTTTTATCAAGAATAAAAATTGGGAATTAAGCATGACAAACAAAATCTTGTTAATTGAAAATTTTGTATTCCCAAAAATTACTTTGGTAATACTTTTTAACCTTAACCCTCTAATGCCAAGTTTTAGAATAAATGGGAATATATAATTTTTTTATGGTATTTTTGGGCCTCTGAATTCAAAAAAAATATTTTTAAGCCCGTACGATGAGTCGTTTACGTTCCAGGTTTGAAAACATCTAGGAGTACCTTGAGGCACCTTTGGGTATCGGTAATAAAAACACATTTAAATTATGAGAATTCTGTTTGTTAGTTTGTACTGAAAAAAAAATAATGAAACAAATTAAAAATATTTGATTTTGTTTATGATAATTAAAAAAAACCATTTTATTATTTGAGCATCATGAATGAAGTTTGCACTTTGAACAAAAGCATTGTGTTCGAGATTGTTTACAATGCTTTAAGAGCTTTTAGGAGCTTTCGAAGCTTCTACAAATATTTTTCTAGATCTTGAAGCAATTGTAAAAAAATGGAAATTAATAACAATTAGTTATATATTGGGCGTCAGTATAAATTTTGTTAAGCATGTCTTGAGGCACTCTTAGGCATTAGAGTGTTAACATTTTTTTTAGTTCTATTTTAGCTCAAGTTTAGTTCTAGTTCAGTTCAAGTATTGTTATAATTCAGTTCTAGTTATTCACAGCTTACGATTGTTGTATTATTAGCAAAACATTTTTTTAAATTCAAACATTTTGGTAAACATTTTAGTTACCATCGGTTATGGCAGTAGATACATCTACTGAATACACAGAAAAATTGAAAAAAAAAAATACTATCAAAGTGCATAATACTTTTCATTTAATGTTAAAATGGCATGTTTGTGTTCGTTCTTTTTTTATGTGTTTTTCTTTTCGAAATGCAAACATGATTTTGTTAAAGTTGGTTTTCCAACGAAATTTATATGACCATGAAAAAAATCAAGAGGTTATTAAATTTTAACGTTCTCGTTTAAAACAATTTTTAGTGTTAAGAAAATAAAAACTATTTTACTGGTGCTGAGTTTATTTTAAATGTACTTTTTGTTTATATTTTCTAATGTGTTTTTTTTTTATTTTTAACACAAACACATGGTGCCGTGGAAATTTATAGTCTTTAGACTACAGGAAGAAATTGACTGTGGAAAATTATACACAATTAATGTCGAGGCAAATGTGCATGTATGTATGTATGTGTGTGTGTGTGTGTAAATAGCTGTTGTTATGGTTGGGGCATTAGTTGAAATTTGCATAGTAGGTGAGGTTCCGAAAGGCTGCCAATGGGTCTTCTAGTAATTATGAATACTTTTTTCCTATGCTCTATTTTTTTAAGCTCATTTTGCTCTTTCCTTTAACTATTAAAGTAATTACGAAATTAATATTATAGTTTATTAACTATAACCAGAGTTTCAAGAAAACATTAAAATTAAAGCTTTTTATATGAAGTCCACTAACAAAAAAAAAAAAGCAATAAAGATTATAAAATGTTTATTAAGACAACGTGCCAAAATAAAACGAAGGAAAAACTTCATTAAAATTATCAAACTGTTCAAGTTTCATTAAATTTGCTGATGGTCAATATTGAAAATGAATAAAAAGAACAAAAGAAAAAATCCTTGCAAAGTAACATAAAACGAACAATTATGAAAAGTTTAATGGACTTTATTTGTTGTAAATGTCAATAATTGCTACGAACTTCATACAAACTGTGCAGCAGATAAACGGTTGAAAGATATTGAAAGAAGGACGTTTTTTTATTACAACCTTGCAGTATTTAGTTACAACAAAAGAAAGCCAACTCGCAACAGCACACAGTGGGAGAAGTTTAGGAAAAAAGAGAGAAAACTCGGTAGATTCTAAGCGGTTGATTTGAGTTCCTTAAAGAATGTATCGTAAATATTTGTTTAGTTTTAGTATTGGAACATATTTTGGTCCTTATTAGTGACCAAAAAAAAAGGCATTTACCAACAGACCCGGAATGCTGTCGCAACGAACACACTTCTGTGCTGTTTCCAGGTGACAAACAATTGATTATGTAGTGAGATTTTCAGGATACTCCTTCCCGTGACTTTCTTACAACTGGAACGACCACGTGATCCCCGAAAGAATCTTTAAAACAGAAAAGCGAAACTTCCGCAGAGACAGAAAGCATTTCCCGCAACAATAAACTAACATACGCTTAGGGGGCTCCAGACTCCCGTGATACCAGATAGGATTTCTGGTCAGCGAAAATTGCAATAGATCGTAAAGATCTCTTGAGATCCCCGGTAGGCTAGCTGGTAGTGAGCTAGTCTATCACCGCCGTGGTGCGGGTTCGATTCCCGCCAGAGACTCTGGTTTCTTTCCTGCAGAGCTTCGTGGGGCTTAGCTTAGGAATTAAAAAAAAAGATCTGTCAACTTTAGATTTTTACCTTTACCTTTTTACATTTTTCTTTACATATTAGGCATTTACAGTCAGATCTTAAAGTATGAAATATCAGTGTTTTTGTCTCGAGAATACCAATGTTTTGCCCTTAGGAACCATTGACCTCAAGTATCTTCCCACTTGCGTGGGAAATTAAAATTTTTCTTTAAATGTTGTCGATTTAGTAACAGAGAACTGCAAAATCAACTATTTTTGTTGATTTATTCATACGTTATAATTTACATTAACTCTATGCCAGCAACACAAACTTCAACTTTGATAATTTTGACATCGTTTTGTACACATTTGATTTGTGCATGTGTGAGTTTTTTATTGAAAGTGCTTTGTTTGCATTTATTGTTGGCGCACGCAATAACACAAACTCCTCTTAGTCAAAAGGCAAACATTCTTATGCTTTTGCATCATCGAGAATTGTCCGAGAATGCCGGATGTCTCTGGAGGAGATAGCGAGACATTCAATGGTCACCCTTAATTGGGTCCCCGGACACAGGGACATACTGGGGAACTGCATGGCGGATTCGTTGGCGTATGCAGGCACCACCTTGAATCGAGACGGTCCAAGGAGTAAGCAACTTATAGCGCACAAGTTTCATATTATCGCCAGTCAGAGGTGGCACGATGAAACTACCTGTGGGGAAACCAGGAAAATCTGGCCCATCATAGATGAGAAAAGGACACGGCGGGCATTACAGCTGTCCAGAAATCATCTTAGAAACCTGACTGCGGTTATAACTGGCCACTGGCCCATTGGGAGGCACGCCCAGAGGCTGGGGCTCCCTTACAATGACTTATGTAGAAGTTGCGGCGAGGAGGAGGAGGAAGAGTCAACGGAACATCTTCTCTGTAATTGCCCGGCATTCGGAGATCTAAGACTCGAAATTTTTGGTGTAAACAGGATCCACTCCTTTACTGAATTGACCGGATGGCTGCGTGGTAATACTAGCAGCCAGATAACTTAGGACCCATGGGAGACGGTGTGACATGGTAACACAACGGGAACTAATTAATGGACCCACGTGAGCTGTGCTTGATCACGGCTGCCAATGGAACCTAACCTATGCTTTTGCATTCACGTAGTCATTGTCCACTCGATGAGGCAACGACGAACTAAATTGATATGAGTACGAGTCGCTTTGTTACATTAATATTATTATTTATTTTTATTTATTTAATAGATATTTATATTACATATTTACAATCTTAGAGATTAAATATTACTATATTATCTATATTTGGCATAACATGATAGTTGTGAGCCAGATTGGCATATATAAAGCTATGAGTTATTTCATTTATTTACATACGTTGTTTCAAAAAATTTTTTTTTTTCATAAAATTTATAATAAAGAGGTTATTAAATTCATTAATATACAGAGTTTATTCAAATTCATTTAATATTAGTTTCCTGTATTTAAGACAAATTTCCAAATATTTATACAATGTAAAGTAATCAAATTCAAAACCATTTAATATATTCAGAACTTCATTCAAATCTAAAGTAGTTTTTCCAAAATATTTTAATCTGAACTCGTAGTATATTGGACATATTCCAATTAGGTGTAGAGTGTTTTCTGCAGCGTCTAGGTTACAAAGTGAGCACAGGCCAATTGATGAACTTTTGAAGGCCCTGGCATTAATATCTAATAATCCACCTCTTGCTCTTATTATTAAACTTGCAGCTCGAGAAGACAAATCTAAAGCAGAAAGGGGTTTCATGCAATAATCAACCTGCGAATATAAATCGTGAAATTGAGAGTTCCTTGCGTTAACCAATAGATCTTCTCTTTCTTTAGTTGATAAAAGGTCTAGAATTTGTTTTGAGTATAAACATATAGGGATTTCAGCATTGTCGGGTACAAATTTAATATTTCCACATAAAGTGATCCATTCCTCTGCCCAATACGTCTTTTTAGCTATAACCTTTTCAGCTAAAATACGTGGCAATCTGCAACTAGGCATGCGCAGTGCTTTATTAACGTAATCAAAGTGGAGCTTTAAGATATTAACGTATAAAGAGTTTAAGCCAGTTTCAATATAAAGCATGTAATTTGGTGTATTGCTTGGTAAAAGAAGCATCTTTTTTATAAAAAACCTAAACAATTTTTCAACTTCATAATATTTTTTAAAACCCCAGATTTGGGCTCCGTAAAACATAATAGATTTAGATGCTGCATTAAATATTTTTAGTTTGTTGCTGTTTGAAATTTTGGGGTGGTTTATGTATCTTGCCCATGTTGAAGAAATCGCCATTTTAGAAGTAGTTAATTTATTTTCTATATGTTTTTTGAAAGACAAGTTGAAATTAAGGTCCATGCCTAAATATCTATAGTTATTAACGATTTCTATATCATCTTCGCCATAATTCCATTTCAGATTCTTCGATATTCTTGTTCCACTGCGAAATATTAATATTTTAGACTTAGAAAGATTAACCTTTAGGGACCAAATGTTGCAGTACGTATAAAGTTTATCAATCATATTCTGTAAAATATTTGGCGAATCAGATAAGATGACAATGTCATCAGCGTATAGAAGAATTTTTATAGGTTCATCTACTACATTTACACCACCAGGTAATGCTTCAGCTAGGTCGTTAAGGTATAAAGCAAACAAAATAGGACTAAGTATACATCCCTGCTTCACACCGTTGTCTACACTGAATGGATCGGAAAATGTGTTACCATAAAGTACTTGACTTGTGTTATTTTCATAGTAAAGTTGTAAGATGCGAATTATCTTTGACGATAACCCCATACAGGATAATTTGTAAAAAAGAGAATTCCTTGGTATCATATCAAATGCGCAGGAAAAATCCACAAAGAAAGCGTATGTGTTTTTGCCGTTAAGCTTATTTAAATGAACAATATTTGCGAGATTATAAACGTTATCAATTGTAGAGTAGTTTTTTCTAAAGCCTGCCTGATACTCGTTTATTATGTTGTTGACATCATTCCAATTAGTTATACGGTTTAAGAGAATATTATTAAAAATTTTACACAATGTGTCAATTAACGATAATCCTCGATAATTTGTTGGACTATTTGGATCTCCTTTCTTCAAAAGTGGAATCAGAATTGACTTTTTAAAGCTGCTTGGTATGGTTTCCTTTAAGAAAATTTGGTTAAGCAGACAAAGAATTTCGTTTACGAAACAAACGGGAGCATATCTATAAAATTCATAAATGATGCCATCAGATCCTGGAGCTTTGTTATGTTTTAATGAACGTAGCACTGAAGAGAGCTCACAGAGTTCAATTGGCGAATCAAGAAAAGCATCAGTAAAACAAGGCATACACCATTGTAGTAAATTTGCGTGTTCTGTGTTTTCGAGCATAGTACTAAAATGTATATGAAAGTCATCTGATGTTAAGTCACCCCTCGTAATGCACGTTCGTGTTTTCATATCATTTGACAGTTTCCACCAGGCTTTACTGCAGTTAACAAAGTTAAGTTTTTCTAAATTTTTTACATACAATTCAAGTTTACTATTTTTGCATATTCTTAGATATTTGGCTTTGGCAGAAAGATACTTTGCCTTATTTGCATTTGTATGTTTTTTTCTATACTTGTTAAGAAGTTTCATCATATTTTTTCGCGAGCGTGCACATTTCCAATTGAACCATTTTTGTTTTGGTTCAAAGCAAAATTTATTGTTGGTAGTAACGTTAGCTTTTAAGATTTTGTTTTTAACAGTTAGTACCATTTCATCAACAGAGATATTGGGTGCAAAATTTGTATTTCTAGTAAGAATCGTTAAATTTTCTGAGTACTTTACCGCAAATTTATCATTCCATCGTATTCTTTGGGGTACTGAATCGGCTGCAGCTCTATTGTGAGACATTGGAACAATTAGTTTAAGTACAAGCGGCATATGGTCAGAGTAAGGTTTACAAGCAATACTAAAATCATCAACGAAGTTCAAAAAACTCTGAGAACCAATACAGTAGTCTATAACAGAGCTACCACTTCCGCCACAAAAACTATATTCACCCTGTGCGTCACCAACTGTCCTACCATTAAGTACTATGCCTCCGAAGTTTTCAACTAGATCTATAAGCCTGCTTCCTTTTGTATTACACGTTGTGTCTTTCGAGAGTCTGATCTTATTAATATGTGGAAGGTTGTGTAGAAGGTTAGGATCTAAAATTTGCTCATCACCTATACGTGCATTCAAATCACCAACTATGCAAAAGTTTGTAGGAGAAAGTTCTAGCAAAAAATTTTCAAACGATTCAAAATCTACGTTCCAATTAGTGCAGTTTAAATAGCGGGGTATAAAATAAAACAAATTACCATCAAGATTAGCTGTTAGTATAACGTTATTATTTGCATGAATCAAAAATTTTAATTTAAAAGCTTTTTGTATTTCCTTTTTGAAGCCATACAAGCATCCACCGCTAGCACGACCAGCATTTTGGGTTTTCTTTGCATCAATCCAATATAATTTGTAATTTTGAAAGTATGTAGTAAAAAGTTGTCGTTTTTCAGCTATGACATGAGTTTCAAAAAGGAAGAAAATATCAAATTTATTACATTAATATTAACAGCAATAACAACAATAGCAACAACAATACATTGTTGTTAAGAAATGATAAAAAATAAAAACAGCCTTCTATTTCTATGGAAATTGTTTGTTCCTAGTGCGTTTGCGTTTTATTTAAATTTTTTTTTCTTGAACTACAGAGCAACTGCTGACTGAATGCCTACATGAGTAATGATTGTTTGATTTCTGGCTTTTTTGTTTGTATTTTTTTTTTCTTTACCAAAACAATCATTGTCGCACCAAACACACAAACATCTTAATTAAAAAACGAAGCTAAACGATGGTATAAATAACAAAGCACGATGTGCATTATTTGAATGACTGCAAACCATCAGCGAATGTGTGCAGTTGCGCAAGTTTAATTGTATGACCGAAAGCGAGTGTATTTGTTGGTATTCATTAAATGCGATTTTTTGCAATCGCACAAAGCCGTTCTCTGTTTAGTAATCGAGAGTCTTTATGCAGTTGGGCAAATCAAGCAAAAATTGAAAATTTCTTACTCAACTTTTTTTTTTCATTTTCATTAAAATGTTAGAAATGATTCAATTTTTTTAAGAACGTTTAGAAGTTGTGTTAACTCAAAACAATTCATACTCAAATGTAAATGGGACATCTCATAAAAACAATTAGTTTACATACACAGAAAAAAATTTGTGCGCCAATAAAAGAATTAATCAAAAATAAAATCAGTTTTAATTAAATATTTAATCAGGTATTAAATAAAATAAATTATTAAATGTTTAATTGACAATATTTCAATTAAACGTTTACAATATTTCAATTAAACGTTTAATTCACTTGATTAAAAGTTTAATTCACCTGATTAAATATTTAATTAAAACTGATTTTATTTTTGATTCTCTTTTACTGGTGCAAAAATTTTTTTCTGTGTACTTTATGTTATTTGTTTTATGTAGGAATATGAAAGAAATTGGGATATTTTAATAAAATAGTTGTTACAAAATGAAGCATATCAAATGAATATTCTTAAAATAAACCAAAACTTTTATATCGAGTTTCGGACATAAGAATTTGTTATGTGTCCCACTTATAGTGTGTGTAACTGTATGTTAATAGTTAATAAAAATCTTTGTTATGTTGCAAACATAATTTCGATTATAACTTTGCTGTGAATGTGTCCCAAGTTCAAACACCCATTTAGGAATATCCCACTGTGCAACAGCGAAAGAAAAAAAAAAAAAACAGAAATGATTAAAAAGCAATTTATTATCTTGTTTTTATCGTTTCTGTTTTCTTGTCGCTTGGCGAAAAACATAATGAAAAGACATCAATTAATGGTCACTAAAGTAAAAAATTTTACTTGTCTTAATTTCCATTAAAAATTAAATACATACAATTTTGTAATTTAAAAGTTAAACAAACAAAAGAAAATCCTTAAATGCGAACTACTTTTCATTCTGGCTGACTCTCTTATTTAATTCTAAAGGCAACTTGATTATAATAATCATCCGTACAAATGAATTTGTATGAAAAAGGTTGAGAATTTAAAAGCATTAAAAAAATCATCCTAATAAAGAACAAAAGGACAATAGATAAGCTTAGCTACTAGAGTCTTTTGCCAAGATTCTCGTCCCGAGAATTCCTAATAAATTTAATTGTTTTTAATTTAAGCTTTCCCAAAAACTTTAATGCTGGATTCAAAAGTTGTTAAGTTAAAATTTTACTAGCCATTGCAAGTCATAAATATCAATCCAATCTTTTTTTATACCCATAGAAAACCTCAGTTTAACATTTTCTCTATGTTGAAATCATTTATCCAGACTTCCTCACAGATTAGATAGTGTTTGATAGAAATGGAAGTCAGTACTCATCTGACTTACTTCGACCCAATAAATCATTCTGAAACCATGAAATGCCATTAAATAAAACTTCTTACGTATAATCAACCAGAACTTCAAACGATGTCCACAATGCACTCTAGTTCAACGCCAAAAATATCATTATGCATGCTATGCATGCCTGCCTAAAATAAATTATCACCTGATCACAAATACCAAAAGTGACACATCCCTTTAACTCTTCCCGCAAAGGGGTATGTAGGGAAACATTTAAATAAAATTTCACGTTTTGGTGTTACATTCTCTTAGGAAATTAGGTGCATCCAATACCCCAAATTTGGTAGAAATCAAAATTGACATAACCACTGAGGTCGCGCTTGGCCAGAGATCCTATCTGGTATGGTGATGGTTACGATTTGGAGCTTAAGTCGCAGGAAGGGAGATCTTAAAAAGCCAACTGCGAGGCCTTTCGGCGGATCTCCCTAAGTGCTGTTAGTGAATTCCGAAAGCAGCGGGGGCTAGAAAGCTCAGGTTCCTAAACAAGAGGTGAGCATTCTGTCGGACTATACACTCAGAATGGCTACCTGTGTGTATTAGTTGCGCTCACGCAAAGAAGCGATTGGTAAACGCATTGGCTGCTACCCAGCCTCTCATCAATGCGATTCCACAATAACCTGGTTAACCCACAATCAGTTTCTGCGATTCATCTATCGCTAGCCATATCGAAAGTCAAGCGCCAAAGTGTAAGTTTGCAGCAGAGCAAAGGTACCCCTTACGTCTTTCAAATTGCGTAAGGAACCCGTAAGGAGTCCAGAAAGTTTATCCGCATAAATGCTCCCCTGCAGATCCCTGAGCCTCATAAATAAACTCTATCATTGAAGTTACCATATCTTCAGCATAAAATATGGCATCTTCAAGTTCTTAAAGTTCACTTGTAAAGTTACCATGAGGACAAACCTGATGTTAGCTTATCAGTCACTTTTTAGGTTAATGTTTACTTGTAATAACCAAAAACTATTTATCTGTCAGATAGCATCCTAAAAATAACTATTTGTAAGTTGTAATAATGGCCCTTAAAGGCATTGTAAAACCATTAACTCCATAATAATCCGATATTACTTTGGCGTTGCCAGACCTGCCATCTTTAGCTAAACTTTTGCATACAATTTCTTCTATACAGCTACAGCTGTCCCTCTTTATGTATTTTTCCATTGGACCAAGTTCGACATTTTTTGATGTCGTTGGATTATCTTCCACTACATCGTTTTCAATGGTAATATTGTGACACTTAAGCAAATGGTAAAAATATCTACAATTTAAAAAAAGGATAATACAATAACAATATTTTCTACTTTCATGATATGATTTATATATGTAAATCAATTCATAATTTTTTTTAGTTTTTTGTTTATTTCTAAGTTTTTTAACCAAATTTTAAAATCCCCTTTCTTGAAATTTTTTTTGACGTTTAATTTAAAAAGAAAACAGTTGATACAATTTTTTGTCAAAGGTTTGTTCAATAAAAACATAAAATACATTTTTGAAATAAAGGGTGGTTAAATTGTAAGGGCCGATGTTGAATGTGAACCACACCTAAACGCCAAGTTTTTTTCCGAATTTTATTTGACATTTCTCTATTTCAGACTTTCCAATTTGAACCATGGAGAGATACACAATCCAACAACGTGTTAAAGTTATCCAGACTTATTATGAAAATGGATGATAAATTTCGAAGAAAATCATCTTCAGAGATGAGGCACATTTTCACCTCAGTGGATTTGTCGATAAGCAGAATTTCCGCGTTTGGGCGAATAATAATCCAAGAGTGATTGTCGAAAAACCAATGCACCCACAAAGAGTGACTGTTTGGTGCGGTTTATGGGCTGGCGGCATCATCGGGCCGTATTTTTTCCAAAATGAGGCCGGTCAGGCAGTTACTGTGAATGGTGTTCGCTATCGTGAGATGATAACGAACTTTTTATGGCCCGAATTGGAAGATATGGATGTGGACGATAGTGGTTTCAGCAGGACATTGCCACTTGCCACACAGCTAACGAAACAATGGCTCTTTTGCGCAACAAATTCAATGGCCGTGTTATCTAACGTAATGGCGATGTCAATTGGCCGCCAAGATCATGTGATTTGACACCGTTGGACTATTTTCTTTGGGGTTATTTGAAAGAAAAGGTGTACGTCGATAAGCCAGCAACAATTCAAGAGCTAAAGGATGAGATAATTCGGCACATTAACGGCATAGAACCTCCATTATGCCTCAGGGTCATCGAAAATTTGGACCATCGGATGGAGGTGTGCCGCCGTGGTCGCGGCGCCCATTTGGCCGATATTTTGTTCCATACATAATTGAGTAATACCAATATATCATAATAAAATAAAATTACAATAATTTCCTAAATAGTTTGTGTTTTATTCAAAATCAACATCGGCCCTTGAAATTTAACCACCCTTTACTATGAGTTCTCAACAGGATTCTTGCTTAATGAACATTGAGATTTATTACAGTCAGGGCAGGGCTATGGCTAAAATATTTTCTAACTTTCCTACATTTTGTATAAAATCACTAAAAACGCATAAGAATAAATGAAATTCTAAGCTTTTATTTGAATTTTTTTTAATGAAAAAATTGTTCGATTAATCGACATAAATTAATCGATTTATTCGTTATTCGAAAATCGCCCTTTTAAAATTATTCGAACAAGAGTTTGGTTTTATTTGATCGATTAATCGAATTATTCTTAATCGGTTGACAACTCTAGTCTATATATTATGAAGGCTTTTCTTGCTTTTGCAAGCGTTTCTTTGAGATGTTGAATAAAGTATAAAAATTTGTCCATATGTACACTAGCGTGGCCGTTAATTGTATGGAGAACTTTTTTTTTTTGATTTCTTATACTCTCCCCCTCCAAATCGGTTCAGTTTTATGTAAAAAAAAATACAAAAAAATTTCGTAGCGATAAGTTGTGTTTTAGGGGGGGCGTCCGCCCCTCAAAGTTTGCCATCAAGCCATTTATTCAAATGTAATTTGTTTGCGTATGACTATCTTCTAAAAACAACATTTTACAAGAATATGATATATGGCAATATTTTAGCTCTTCTAGTCAACAACATAAGCCTCCAAGAAAGTTTTTTGCTAAGACTAATATCTTAGAAAATAATTAAGAAAATAACAACAACATACCAAACATTTTATATACGTTTTATATATATAAAAGGGGGATTTAATGTCAAGTGACCCAATTTTGAAATAGATGTCTTTCGATTTAAATGAAATTTACACCAAATTAGAACTGTTAGATGGTAGCTTAGACACAAATTTTCAACAAGATCGGTCAAAAAGTTTCTGAGTTAGAGGGGGTCAAAGTTTGACATTTTGGCCATACAGGTGTTCTTTCTCATCCATGTGACTTATTACCTATTGATGTAAGCAAAATTTGTCCCAAGTAGCTTAGATAGCTATTTAATCAATCTTTTTTAAAAATATTTTTTGTTTTTTTTAAAAAATTTTTTAATTTTTTTTTTTAGATTTAAAACTTTTTTTTTATTTTTTTTAGCCAAGTGATAAATTAAAAAAAAAAAATATTTAAAAAATTTTTTAAAAAGTTTGATCAAAAAGCTATCTAAGCTACTTGGGAACTACTTTTTGAGAGGCTTATGTTGTTGACTAGAAGAGCTAAAATATTGCCATATATCATATTCTTGTAAAATGTTGTTTTTAGAAGATAGTCATACGCAAACAAATTACATTTGAATAAATGGCTTGATGGCAAACTTTGAGGGACGGACGCCCCCCCTAAAACACAACTTATCGCTACGAAATTTTTGAGTATTTTTTTTTACATAAAACTGAACCGATTTAGGGGGGGAGAATATAAGAAATGAAAATAAAAAAAATAACGGCCACCCTAATGTACACCCAACTATTTAAACACATCCTTGTTGAAAATTGTTCAATCATAAAGAAGTGATTTAATTTCAAACTGTTTCCAGTTTTGTCTAATGTTGTAACAACATTTATTAACAGGGGGCCTAAAAGAAAAGTTTCACATTTTTGTGCATTAATTTTCATGTTCCAATTAATTTCATACACACAGAAAAAAATAGCAATGTAAATTTAACATGGAAAAATGTTGATTGAGAATCATAGTAAATTTTCGCAAAAGTATGCCCTTTATTTAAATTTATCATTATATCATATTATTTTAAATAAAATAACCCAAAATCACGTTTATTTAATATTATTCACTGTTAAAATAAAAAAAAAAATATTTAAATATAAATAAATATGGATTCAATATTTAATCCATAAAAACCTGTTTTATATTAAAATCAAAAGTTTATCTTGTTAAATTAACATGCATACATACTTAAGTATGTACATTTTTTTATTTTCATTTTTAAAATATGTTATAAAAAGAAGACAATTCCCGTATTCTTTTAATTAAAATTAGTTAGTTAAATAGTAAATCAAGTTTTCAAAGTAGAATGATGACGAAAACCATATCGGGCGATTCTGCTAATGCTTCTGTTAACAAAGGAGAATACAAAATAAGTGAAACATGTGTTATCTTAAATAAATGCATATGTTGTCTCTGAAGCTTCTTCACACTGTTAAAACACACTCAAACCAATTTGATTCTACATGAAATTCACGTTGTTTCAACTTGAAATAACTTTCATTCAACGTGATTCGGATTGTTATTTCAATATAAATTACATTTTGCTCTAACTTTACTGCAATATTAAATTAACATGAATTATAGTTATTTCAAAAGAAAAAAAAATGTTGTTCGCAAGTTATTGTAAAATCAGGTTGAATTAACATGGAAAACGTATGAAGCAAAATCACTACCGAAAAATTTTAAATCAACATTGTTTTCTACGTTTTTAACTTGATTTTTGTCTGTGTGTAGTGTTCGACAAAATTACAAGATATTCGAAGGTTTGTATTAATTTTTTCTATTTTGTCTGCAGAATTGTAAATAACTATATCATATGCAAAATAAATTATGTTTTCTATATGTTTTAATAGGTCTAAAATATATAAATAAAAAAAAAAAATTATAAGCCATTGATAACTTTAAAAGATTTGTGGCTTTTCATATTCTGATAATAAATGGCGAAATTTTTATCACTTATCATGTTATAAATATATTAATATAATTTGGTAAGTTGGAAACTTGTATTGAATTAATTTTTATATTAGATCCGCAATCCATATGCTATCGAAAGCCTTTTCCATATCAATGAGACACGCTCCTGTACAATAATTTCTGTGCCAATTCCAATTTATATCGGAGGTAAGTTTTTGAACCCGAATTGCTTCCCACTATTAAAGCTACGGTCAAACTTATCAAATATTTGACGAAAAAAACGGGACCAACAACCAAACTAAAAAATCATTTCGCTTAATATCAATATTTATTTTGATTAAAGTACCACATCTTACAAAAAACTGTTTTTTGCTATGTCTAGTAGTATAATTAGTTTATTTTATAATATTAAGACCATTTTAAATCTCACTAACTATTAACATAAGTAGGGGTTACGCTTATTTGATCAAATATTTAATAAGTGTGACCGTAGCTTAATTCCCTTCTTCTTGCAAAATTTGTTTATAGCATTACTAATACAAATTTCATATACAGTGAAATCTTCCGTAGGCGGACACCGACCGTCACAGCAAGTTTGTCCGTTAACGGGAAGTGTCCGCCTTCGGAATAGTTCATTTAAAAAGGTCAGCATATATATGTTAAAAAATTATTTAAAGCAAAAGCGTTCAAACGTGCAATCTGTTCTAGGGCTTCTTTGATCGATTTAATTCTTGCTTCTGGCAATTGCAAACCAATCAAAACACAACAACACAACGAATCTTTTGTCGAAAGACAATTCTTTTTATGATTAATGTAATATCCAGGTTGCCATCTAGCTCTAAGATGTTCCTTGTCTTTTAGAATGCTCTCAGACTGAGTTTCCCCAATTTCTCAATCTTAAAAAATAAATTTATATGTAATTAAGCACGCTTTTTTTTTAAATGTTTTGTTTTGTTACAATACCTTTCTGCAATTTTACGTACTGAAAGTTTTTCTTGTTCTTGAACATTTATAATTTTTATTTTTTCATTTAATGTATGAGAGTTTCGCCCAGCCATTTGACAATAAAAATTCTTCGATAAATTGTTATAAACACCTTACTCAATCAACACTTTCTCTTTAATGAACTCGCTTAAAAAAACATCATAGAAAACCACACAACAAACTGAAAATAATAGCAAAAAAGGGGAATCACACCACTTAAAATGTACATATGTCTAGTGCTGCTGTGGCTTAAGTGCAAAGAGTATGGTAATTTTTATATATGAATGTAAATATTTTGTATGTTTTTCTCGTATTTGCTAAAAATTTTTGTCCGTCTTTTGGAGGTATTTTACAGAAAAAAGGTGTCCGCGTCCGGCCATGGGAGTGTCCGTCTAACAGAGAGTAATTTGTTTTAACAACACTTTGAAAACAAAGGGACTTGGAAAGTTGTCCGTTTTATAGAGGTAATCGCCTATGGGAGGTTTCCGTTAGTAGAGTTTTCACTGTATATTTTGCTTATATTAGGCAATAAGCTAATAGGGCGTAAGTTTTTGGGACTATTTGGTTCTTTACCTTTCTTTGGAAGGATAACTATCATAGCCATTTTCCAGGTACTTGGGAAATATGAGTTATTAAGCACATTGTTGAATAATTTGCAGTAATCATAGACCATTTTTGGAGGAATATTTTTCAGAACAATATTTTGTATGTTGTCAATACCTGCCGATAATTTATTCCTTAAACTTTTAAAAATATTAACAAATTATTTTTAGTTATAAAAAAATCTTGAGTTTGTGCTTCATCCAAATTATCGGATAGAAATGTATCCCCGAAGTTAATTAACGTTTTTTTTTTGTCTTTCTCGTTATTATTTTTAGCTTCTAAAAAAGTATTGAAGGATTGATTGACTTGTCGGTGTATAACGTTATTCGGATAAGTTTCCTTATTTTCGTGAGCTGACTCGAAATACGCTCTTATTGTGTCTAGCATTTAGATTTTTTCATTAACTATGTAGTTATTAAAGTCATCTTTCCTTAAACATTGCGTATTTTTTCCCGCTTTGTTAAGCAAGGATTCAGAATTTTCCGGAATTTTTAATTCTTGAAGATTTAAGGGTGTATATAAGGGCGGGTCGATTTCTGGCAGTAACTATAGAAAGTCGTGCCAAAGTACCTAGAATGGAGAGTAAAAAAGACTTTAAAAAATTAACATGTAACCAATAAGTGAAGTTTTCTTAGTTTTCTATAGTTGCAAAAACATTACTGAAATATTGTTTGAGTGAAAAAACTTTTTTTTGTTTTTATTTGCATTATAAAATAAAAATTGTTTATCGAAACAAGAAAAAGTTATTTTATAAATACTGAAAACCATTTTTTGAGTGTATTTTTTTTTTTTTTTTGTATTTTCAATCTTTTTTATTAAACTATGAAAGAAAATTTTTTTATCTATGTTCCTTATAAAAATATCAAATACTGGAATTTAACCCGCTACTTCGTTAGCGTCTTCTTTTTCTTCGTGGACATATCTGTATGCCAAAGTTTATTTTTCTAGGTTTTAGCTTGTTTAAATTCCGGAAATTCAAAAAGTACCAGTTAATATACAAAAAGTACCAAAAATTTTCCTCTTATTGATTCTTATTCATTTAGGACATTGCATTTTGAATTTTATGTTTCAAGGTCCAATACTTACGAAAATTCAAAAAGCACCAGTTTAAGAACAAAAAAGTACCAAAAAGTTACCTCATAGATTCGTATCCATTCAGGACATTGCATGTTGAATTTTATGTTTTAAGGTCAAATATTAACGATAATCAAAAAAATACCAGTTGTAGAACCAAAAAGCTGAAGAATGTTAGTGAGTTTCCCGTATTTCCCATTTTGGTACTATTTTTTCCCCCCATTAAAGTATAAAAATTATAGGCCACCACTACAAGGCCTATAATTTAGTACGAATATGGCAATGAATGGAGAAAAATGTTTTTAAAAAAAAGTACCAAAAAGAATTACGATTTTCACCCCTTAAACTTTCGAATTTCGAAAAAGTACCAAATTTATACTCGTATTTTTTTGAAAAGTTTCGAATGTGGTATAAACTATTTTTCTAAGTTTATTGGAAACTGCCTTACTAAACAATTTTATTCTGAAAATTCGTATTTCTTTTTGGAAAAAGCTATTTTTTCAAAATTTTTTTTTTGGCAAAGGCGGGCATATAAATTTTCAAGTCGAGAGGCGCGGATTAGGATTTTATTTTAGACCTATGGTTTCTTCGGAGAATTCTCTTAGAATTTTATGTAGATTACGTTTTTGCTATACGATTTTTAATTTTTTTTCATCCATACAAATTTACCTGGCCTAGTGTATATATTCTAAAGTTTTTTTTTGATTTGTGTAAACATGTTTATTGAATCTTTTGGGTCTATTTTTGTCAGTTTATTCCTGATACGTTTGTTAAAAATTAAAACAAAATTTTCGTTTATGAGGGTTTTTATCAATTTTAACTTAGTCTTTGCGAAAATAAGGTACTCTTTTGTTAATGATTGTTCCAATCTATTATGCCTTTTTAGAATAGTCAACTCTCTACTTGTTTCCCGATGTAACATTCTCACAGTTGGGTTAGTTATCTTCGTAAACGAATTTTCCATTTTATATTTTGGAACTATTTAACGAATTGTTGAAGTTACAATGTCATTTAGGCCCGTTTTCACGACTTAACGATAGCTAACTGTAGGAAGTTATCGAACAGCTAATGAGTTTTTAAATATCACAAGTTCCCTTTAATCTAAAAGTGAAGGACAAGCTAAAGAGAGGAACCTTCTACCTTTAACTTTTGTCGTAAGGTTTAGATTTGAGATTGCCATATTATATTCACATATTTTGTATATATGGCAACTCCAATTATACGTACATTTTGTAAATGTAAAAAAAGTACGTAGTTACCAGTTCGTATTTTTATCTTGGCAAAAATAATCGGTATTTTCTTTAGTACTGCCACATTTTCAAAAATGTTAAGTTTATTTTATACAGAAGTTGTGAAAACGAAAAATAGTTGAAGGTAACTTTATTCCTAACTAGTGCTAAAAGTACCGTTAACTATTTCGAACTTTATAGGTAAGTCGTGAAAACGGGCCTTAGTCTATCTACGTGAAGGTCTATTTCCATATTAGTTAAATTTCGGTTATTAGGGATTTGAGTATCCCTATTAAGCATTTGTGTTATTTTGTTTTGAAATCTTCTACAGTCTGTTATTTTATAATTATAATTTAATTTAGGATCATCTCTTTAGAATACAAAGTTTTCCTGTTCATTGTTCATCGTGATAATCATTAGTACCGCAGTATGGTCGCTGTCATCGTCCAACGTTTAAAGTGAATTTACGGTGTTATTTTCAGTACTTATATGAAGTCTACAGTCCGCTAGACAAATGTCCAAATAGGAACCTGTGCGGGGGTAAGATGGGGAATCTGTAGCGTATAGCCTACATCTAAAATGAATTTAATTTTCTAATAGCCATTCATTTAATATATTCCCCGTTTTGGTTGTTATTAGGGTTGCCTCACATTGTATGCTTTTAATTGTAAGCCCCAGCTAAAATATTATAATTATTATCATTTTGCAAGTCTATCGATTTAAAAAGATCAGTAAGTTCCCTTTTAATAATCTGAGATAATATAGAGGATTTTATTTTTAGCCAAGTAGACTCGAATTATGCATGTTTCTAAGATTTTGAAAGAACTTGTGCCACTGTTTGTGTAATGCGAATGTTTTAAGTTGTTTTTGATCAATATGGCTGTTCCTCCCGCTTGAGTTGCGCCTTTTCTGTCGCTTCTGATTACAATTTAGTTTTCAAATTGGATTTTATGTTTGTAGTTTAGTTTTGTTTCATTAAGTAGCACTATATCTGGGTTATGCTTTGTAATAAATGTGTGTAATGGTGATTCCTTAACGGCTTGAGGATTGTTTTCGCTCCAAATACAGCAATTTTGCTTTTTGATGTAGCCATTTAACCAGAAATAAGCTTCGTTAAATAGTTCGTCTATATGATGATTTATGTACAGATAAAAACAATGACTTACTTTTGAATGCTTTCATTTTAGGACATCCCTTGCAAAATTCATAGGTTCTTTCAGTAGAATTGTACGTACTACTTTTATGTTTTTCTATTTATTCAACACATTATTTTATATGCGAAGTTTTTAATGGGTATTTATCGATATCAAGCTTTTCATGTAGCTAAAAAAAAACCCCCAATCTTTAAGCGATCGATACATATTAATAAACACCAATTTGATTTGTTAAATCTCTTAAGATATTGGATCAGAAAAAAATTTGTGTTAAATTAAAGTATTCGTAAAAGTAAATTTACGTCCCCGTTTCCGGAGAAGTGTGAAAGTCCGCGACTAAAACCCTAATAGCAACACATAGAAACTAACCCACAGAAAAAAATAATATTAAAAAAACAGATAAAAAAAAAAGTATGTAAAAAATGTTGGAATCCTTAATAAAATTTATAAATGCAAAGAAGCATGAATGATTTCAAATAGAAAAATTCTAAATGCGAACGAACAACGAACTAACATCATTCATTCATTTATAAACTGAAACATTATTATGGAAAAATATTTTTTGTTTCTTGTTTTTTTTTTTTTATAAAAATAAATTTTTCAAAGGGTGGGTTGCTTTCTGGCATAATCAACAAGGAAGCATTCAGGTCTTCAAGGATTGTATAGAAAAAGAGAATATCAATAGACTTAATTTCAAGAAGGGACATTTAAATTTTCCACTTGCTAATTTTATTAAGAAGCTGGCAATAAAAACGAGAAAATTTTATGTGAAATTAAGGGTAATGGGTTTCCTTTTAAGCAGGGGTCTTAATTTCTTTTTAGTTCACCTTTTGTTAAGGTATATTTCGAGAAACTGTAAACAAAATTGTTATTACAGCTAATAAGTGCTACAAATTCTAAAAAAGAGGATTTGGAAATAAATAAATATTTTATGTTTATGTTAGTCCAAAAATAAGACACTTTTATTTAATTTTTACCGAAAGTAGAACTTATTAATATGGCAACAATTGACAAAGGTAAACAAATCCTTTGAAGAAAAATATTTTTTTTATTTCATCTTTCATCATAGAAATGCAAAATGAATTAAATTTGTATAGAAATTAAATTGTTCGTTAATAAAACTTTGTTAGTGGTTACCATATAAGTTTGGTTCCTTGAGCAGCCATACAGAAGACATCTTATCTACTGGGTTCTTCGATGGTCCCATTCTGATACTCAGCGCCAATGACCGTCCTACAGAGCAGCTACTCAATAAATGATACTGAAGTGCAGCCAATTTGACTTCTTAAAGAAGAGAAGAAGCAATCTAAGTGAACATAAGAAAATATATACATTATTTCTTTACGTGTATATTGAAGCGTAATTTTTCTCTGGGTAACAAACATCTTTCGGGTGTTGACCTTTAAGCACAAAAGAGGCGCACTGCGACTGCTCTTGACTAAGCGCATTTGGCTCGTCAATTTTTGTGCCACATTTTCTAGCACTGCTGGCCGTATGGCACGAGTAACACAAACCATGTTCAAGGCGTCAATTAATGCTTGTTTATCGGCGTAAAATAGTGACTACAGGTAGCCCACAGAAAAATAATTTAAAGGTTTAAAATTCCACGGCCTTTCACACTGTCACTTTTTTTACTTTTAGAAGAAGTATGTATTCAGTATAAAGTAGGGTATTCATTTAATCGGGCTTCTGCTTTAATCGGTTAATCGCTCGATTAATTAACCGAGGTTTTGGTTTAATCGGTTAATAATCGGTTAATTTTGTTATTGATCGGTTAACCGATTAATAAAGTTTTGTTATAAATTAAGCAATTTCATTAATTAAAAATGCAAATATTATTTATTTTTTGGAGTTTATGTAAAAAAAAAACATTAACATAACAAACATAACCATTCTTGAACTAAAACGAGCAAACAAATTAGTAATTCATAAATATGAAAAATATTATTCTTAATAAATTACTCAAGCTTAAGGTCACTTTTTTAAAAAATTAATTAAAATATTTTAATTTTTATTTTCAATATTTCGATTTCCGTTAGAAATCTTCTTCAGGAAATTTTTATAATAAAATTAAATTTGACAATAAATGGAAAAATAAAACATGGAAAAATAAATTTTAAAATTTCAGTTAACAAAATTATCATAAGAAATTTAAAATTCCATTCTACAAACTTTAAACAGAAAGACAAACAAACAAACAAAAAGCAAAAACAAAATTTTAAATATATTCAAAGCCTAAAACCTTTTTAATGTCCCTTTCCGTCAAAAGTTATTTTCATTTAATAAAAGTTCACCAACTGAGCTATGCCATCTGAAATTTATTTAACAAACAATCAAAGACCTTTTATAATTATCCTTTCCATCAACCTATTTATTTTTATTCAATAAATGTCTATAAATCTGAGCTAATCCCTCAGTATCTTTTTTAAAATTAATTATTTTCTCAAATGGAACATTATTTATCTGCAACATTTCTAACATATATCTACGTTTCATCAAACTTTCCGTATTCAAAATTGATGTGTTTTCAAAATCAGGATAATGATTAAAATCCCTACAATGGGTTGATAACGCCGTTCCATGGGCTGAATTATAATTCTTATATTTTTGGTCATGTTTGTGTCCTGCTAATCTAATTTTAAGTTTTGTCCCAGTTGTTCCTACATATATTTTCCTACATTGTTCATTATCATTGCCACCACAATGAATCTTATAAACTAAATTAGACATATCTGACTTTTTTAATCTATCCTTAGTTTTTGTGAATAATCTCCGAACATTATTATTCACCTTATGTGCCATTCTGTATTTCCCTTTATTATTCGAGTTTTCTCGAGTTTTTCCGAAAACCCAGGTACATAAGTTAATGACTTATAAATACGTGGTTCCGAAATCTCATCAATATTACGAGATCTCTTTATATTGTATTGTCTTACCAATTTGCAAATCAATTTGTTAAAAAAACTATTATTCTTTAAAATATTTCCAATAATTTCCTTATTTTTCTTATGAAATCTATTGTCACTAATTGTTAATATCCTTTCTATTAGATTCCTAGCTGTGTTAATAATAATTCTCCTAGGGTGTTTAGAATAAAAATTTACAATTCTGCCTGATGAGGTTGGTTTTTGATACCAATATATCAATAATTTATTTCCTTTCCTAATCACCAATGTGTCCAAATACGGAATTGAAAAATTCAATTCCCTTTCAATAGTGAACTTAATATTCTGATCAAATGAATTAAATGTTGATAACAAAGTATCTATCTCATTCTCATTAACTATAACAAACAAGTCATCTACATATTTTTGAAAAAGTGACCTTAAGCTTGAGTAATTTATTAAGAATAATATTTAATAAAAAAGGTCAAAGAAATAGAATTATAATTTATTAAATATGAAAAACATATTTTGTAATTTATACATAATATTTTTATGTATTTATTAAAAAATAAACTGTGAGATTTTTTTATTAATTAATTCAATAGTTCATTTCAATAATCTTTTGGAAAAATAATTTGGTTTAAATGTTTAGGATTTAAGCGATTCTTTTCTTTAGTTTTAATAAAAAAAAGTATTATAAAAACAAGATTATGCATTGCACATGTTAACAAAATTCAACTGTTTAATATGACGTTTCTTCAGCGTTGCTTGTGCTTCTATATTTTTAAATTCTCAGTCCTTCTTCAGGATTTCTCTTAACATATTAAATCTTCCATTATGCCATTATTTCGGCTAATTTTGTGAAAGATTGTTTGTGTTACAACCGAGAGTTTCTTCTATTGTCAGGTCATCATCTGACTCATCCTGGCAAAGCTCAGCACCGAACATTCTGCAAAAAATGTATTTCCGAAGTCCTAGTTTCTGTTTTTGTACTGTATTTTAAGAATGTATTGATCGAAGGAAATATATATTAGAGAAAAAAATATTTTCCAAACATGTACCTTTTTATATGAGACGAAACAAATAATTAAAAACACAAAAAAATGTTAAAATACTACATCGGTTACATCGGTTAATCGGTTAATCGACTGAAATTAACCGGTTTAATCGTTAATCGAAAATTGCCAATTTTAAATTAACCGATCAGTTAATCGGGTAGTTATTAATCGATTAACCGATTAACGGTTAACCGAATAAATACCCTAGTAAAAAGAGAAGCTTAATAACATGCTTTTTAAATTTGCAATTTTATTGATTTAGAATTGTTGTAAAACTTAGTTTGTAGGCATATTATCATTTATATAAGTGTTCGAAAATAAGCAGTTCATTATTTAACGTACGGATCACATACCCCGAAACGATTTTTTTTAGTGTTTGTGTATACGAGTCGAATTTTTGCCAAAAATCGTGTCTGCCGGCCTTTTTTTTAAGTTTTCTTCGCAACTTTGTCAAAAACCACGATTTTCTTCACTTTTAAGGAAATAATTTAAAAGAAAAATGTCCAAGCTTTATTTTGGTGTACAAAGACTATACGTTTTTGCAATGCATTTGCTCATTTATGCAGCCTACATTCAAATTTTTCGTAATTTTTTTATAAATTTTGTAAAAAACGCTTTAGAACTTTTAAATTTTTATATGAAAATGAAACAAACCAACAGTGCAGTATGAAAGATCAATTTATTCTTAATAACTTAGAAATAAGTATAGAGCAATTCCATATGAAAACGATCAAAATTGGCAAATTTTTGGACGACCCCTCTCCGATTTTAAAATAAATAGTCTCAATCGGTTGCCCAGCAAAAAATAATGTACCTACATATTTTTTTTTTTTTTATAGTGACTGGTTTAGTGGTGGTGTACACCACTGTCATGTGACAAAATTGAAGAATTCTTCATAAGGGACCTCATTGAAAGTTGTCCACTTTATTATCCACTGTTTAAAATGCACCTCCTGAATTAACAGCAGTTCAAACTTTTCCGCCAAATATTGCTCTAGCTCGTCAATGGACAGATGACAATTTTCCGTGGGGTATGCATACCTTTGCATTTATTTCAAAAACGAAGATAACGAACTACAGACCGTAAGCCTTGTTGTTGTCGCGGAGAGTTTAGCTCATAATTATGTGTCCGTTTATTTATTTCAAATGAAACTGTTTGAATTCTTAAGATCAAAATTCGATGCAATCGACAAAGTAACGTTTTTCTCAGACGGCGCGGCTTCTCAGTACAAGAATAAAAAAAATTTTTACAATCTTTGCATAATTGAAGAAGAACAAAACTGCAAGGTCGAGTGGCACTTTTTCGCGACGTCCCACGGTAACGGCCCATGCGATGCGTTAGGGGGAACCCTAAAACGCATGGCGACTAAGGCAAGTTTGCAAAGGCCGTATACTGACCAGATCTTAAATGTACAACATTTGTTTTCGTGGATTCAAAGCAAGGAAATTGCCATTAACACAGTTTTATGCACTCAAAAAGAACACGATGCCATGGAGCGACGAATTCAAAACAGATATAATAATGTCAAAACTATAACTGGAACGCAAAAGTTTCATTGCTTCATACCAAATATTTCTGATATGTCAATTAATGTAAAGCGGTACTCTTCGTCTGCCGACGTGCTAAATTTAAAGTTACTTTAATTTTATAATGATGCCAAGACAATTGAAATTTTTAATAAATATTGTAATTAAGTATAAGCAGCAAAATAAGAAAGATTTTTTCTTCATAAATGTATTTTTAACTGTAAAATAATTTTTAAAATGTATTTTTAACAAGGTGGTCTCTTAAATGCTCTTCTCCTGTCCAAACAAGGAGTCGGGGCCCATTTTTTTATTGCTGATTCTTAAAGCAAAAATTATGAGGAGCTTCTGTGGAAAATCGGAAAATTTAATTTTCATGGGAAAATTTAAAGGTAAATTTCTAAGAAAAATTAGGAAAATTTTATTTTTCAATTAAAGCCTGATTCAATACCTTTCCAACGAGCTATCACTCGTTGCGATCGCTTTAGTAGTTTTTTTTTAAAACAACTTTCAATGAGGTCCCTTATGAAGAATTCTTAAATTTTGTCACATGACAGTGGTGTACACCACCACTAAACCAGTCACTATAAAAAAAAAAAAAATATGTAGGTACATTATTTTTCGCTGGGCAATCGATTGAGACTATTTATTTTAAAATCGGAGAGGGGTCGTCCAAAAGGTGATCGCTTTCATATGGAATTGCTCTATATATGAATTCGTTCTTGACGTTCCTGATACACCGGTTTTCAGCTTTGTACCCAATTTATGATATTACTACTCTTATCCAACAAACAAATAAAACTCACACGTTTTGCTTTTGATTCGTTTACAAATCATTAATTACCGTTCTTACGATTTAGTTGTATGCCCTGCAATATATTCTTAAAATCAGTTTCTGAAGTATCGACATTGATGAAAGTTTTATCCCTTATCAATAAATGACGCTTTGAGGATTTTATTAAAGGCCAGCTTCAAGACATGCAACCAAGAGAAGATTATAAATAATTGCTTCATTTGATTCTTATTTTTTGGGTGATAGATCAAAGCCCTATCCAACAGTAAAAGCTTCAGAAGCTATTAATCGGGCCTGCTGGATGAATAAAATTATATATTCATTAAAAATATGCATTTTTCGAAACCAGCTGCAATCTTACATGGACAATTAAAAATTGATGCCCTGCTAAAATTTAGTTCACTTATTTTAAGAATAAATATCAAAAACTGGTACCTCTGTCAATGACCTCGATACGATCCTCTTAATTACCCTAGTCTAATAAAGCAGTTTACCAAGTTTGTGGTAAACAAAAAAAAAAAAAAAAAAAAAAAACAGAACAGAACAGAACAGAACAGAACGCAATTATATGTTCTTATCTTTTTGTTCAGTTGGATTAGTACAGTATTTTTTTGTAATCGAAGATCGCAAACAGAGAAACGTAACTTTTTTAATAATTTACTACACAACTCTATTAGTCTACCGAACGATAAAAAATGATATTCAATGTTTATTTTCGAACACTGATTTATATCATTATTATTTGTTTAAATGCAGTTCATTTAAAATAGTATTAGTTGGTTTTTGAGTAGAGTTTTTTCCCGGACTTTTTCGATTCCCGTAAAAGCGGGAAGTTTTTTTAAATTTCCCGGGATCCCGGGATCCCGCTCCATATAAATAATACAAAGTAAATTTTGGTACTAATTAATGAAAAAAAAACTTAAGGGAACTTGTTTACAAAGAAAGTAAATGAAATGGTTCAATACTAAAAAATTAATTGAAGATTGAAATAGGAAATTGAATTATTATTACCTCACGCCTTTATTCCCTATTATTATTCTTTTATTCAGTATTATTATGCTCTGGATAATTCATAAAATAAAAATAAAAACAAAATAAACATTGAGGTACTCAAGATATGAAGTCAAAAAGTTAATTAATAAAATAGATAAAATATTTTAAAGAAATAAAGGGTGGTTAAATTGTAAGGGCCGATGTTGAATGTGAACCACACCTAAACGCCAAGTTTTTTTCCGAATTTTATTTGACATTTCTCTATTTCAGACTTACTCAATTTGAACCATGGAGAGATACACAGTCCAACAACGTGTTAAAGTTATCCAGACTTATTATGAAAATGGGCGTTGAAATCAAAATGCATATCGTGAACTTCGTGCTTTGTGATGAGGGACATTTTCACCACAGTGAATTAGTCAATAAGCAGAATTGCCGCATTTGGGCGAATAATAATCCAAGAGTGATTGTCGAAAAACCAATGCACCCACAAAGAGTGACTGTTTGGTGCGGTTTATGGGCTGGCGGCATCATCGGGCCGTATTTTTTCCAAAATGAGGCCGGTCAGGTAGGTACTGTGAATGGTGTTCGCTATCGTGAGATGATAACGAACTTTTTATGGCCCAAATTGGAAGATATGGATGTGGGCGATATGTGGTTTCAGCAGGACGGTGCCACTTGCCACACAGCTAACGAAACAATGGCTCTTTTGCGCAACAAATTCAATGGCCGTGTTATCTCACGTAATGGCGATGTCAATTGGCCGCCAAGATCATGTGATTTGACACCGTTGGACTTTTTTCTTTGGGGTTATTTGAAAGAAAAGGTGTACGTCGATAAGCCAGCAACAATTCAAGAGCTAAAGGATGAGATAATTCGGCACATTAACGGCATAGAACCTCCATTATGCCTCAGGGTCATCGAAAATTTGGACCATCGGATGGAGGGGTGCCGCCGTGGTCGCGGCGCCCATTTGGCCGATATTTTGTCCCATACATAATTGAGTAATACCAATATATCATAATAAAATAAAATTACAATAATTTCCTAAATAGTTTGTGTTTTATTCAAAATCAACATCGGCCCTTGAAATTTAACCACCCTTATATAACGTTTTTTAAAGGCTTAGGAAATAACTTTCTGGCACACTCAAAGCGCTTTGTAAGTCGTCAAAAAGTATATTCCTGATTTTATTTACTAATTATCATGTTTCCGAAAAATTTCGTTCATTTTTTACCGAGGTTGGACAAATAGGTAAAAGTGCACCGTTGTAGCATGCTTCGGATCAGAAGCAATTTATTATTTTTTATAAACAACGTCTATATCAGTCAAATGTATGTCAAGGTTGATGCAAAAATAGCATCAACCGGACTGCTTCTTAAGCTGGGATCACACGATTGCCGCAAATGCACCAATATGACACAATTTTTATTGTGCTTTATTGATGCACAATAATAAAATTGGACCAATAAAATATTCTGAAATCACACGATTGCCCTGTTTTAAACAAATTTAATTGCCGCTAGTTGGTACAAAGCGAAATGGTTACAAAAATTGCCGCAGCACAGTCACACGATTGTTCTTACTTGACAACTGCGAAAACAGCTGTTGTGGTAGCTTTTTTATTTGTTTGAAAGTTCTTGTTGGTTTGTTAATTAAATTAAAATTAAATTAAAATTAAATAAAATATGTATCATACATATATGTATGTATGTACTTAAACAAATTTTTGTTGAATAGTTTTATTTCAATTTTTTAAGAAATTCCAAAAATTAAGTCTGTTCAACAATTTCGTATGTTAAGGTTCGCATAGAAATACCTTAAATAAAAATATTCGCACTAAACATCTAAATATGCCTATGAACATACATACATACATATTTTGTTAATAGCAATAATTAAAATGCATAATAAATATCTTCATTACCTACTAAAAGAAACACAAAAAGTAAATTTATTAAAAAAAGGCAAATATTGGTGCGTATTGTGTTGTTTGATTGCCGCACAAGAACACAATAAATATTGGTGCATTTTTGTTATTTTTATTGCCGCGCGGTTGCATAGCAAACAGTCACACGATTGCCGCACCAGGGTTGCATTTGATTGGTAAAAGTAAGCACAATATTGTCCTTGATTGGTACATGAGCCAATTGGTTGTGCAGTCACACGATTGGGGCATTAAAAAGTATGAAAATTGGTGCATTGCGGCAATCGTGTGATCCCAGCTTTACAAACCTTTTCATTTTAATAGGTCCATTTGTAATCTTTAGGACAATGTGTTTTTCAAGTTGTATGTTGTAGTATCTTACACGAGTTTCCAAACTGTTATTTTATTTCGGTTTCCCCGCGCTTCACGGGTATATAAAACAAATTGAAACTGAAAATTTGTGTTTATCACCTAATAAACATATCGCTCCTTCATTGCATCATAGTCATATCTCAAAATTTGAAGTAACTTTAGCAAAGTTTTCCTTCATGCCTTCTCGTATTATATCTCCAACTGAACCGAAGTTATAGCAAAATATATCTTTAAATCGGTACATTTTGAAAACTTTAATCGCATTTTGCCAAGATCGTTTGTTTTTGTAGATATGACTATGTTGCAATAAAGGAGCGATATGTTTAGGTATCTCCTATTTTTAAGACTTGTTCATGGCCAATGAAACTTTACTGCCTGCATCTTATTTTGAATTAATGTGCTTTATTAACTCTTCACTTCACTAAATGTAATAATTATCAACTGTTGCACTGCCCATTCTGCTTTTAGTAGATTTATTGCATCAGGAGACATTGATTTAAATACATGTACTCATTTCTTCCAATTAATCTAATCCACAACCCATCCACAGATGCTAATTTTTAGAGAATAGAAAACTAAATTTCAAAATATAAATAGCTATTTTCTGAAATGATGAGGAATTTTTTATTTCCCGGGATCCCGCAAGAAAAATCCCGGGAAAACGGGAAATAAAATAATGGACGGGAAATCCCGGGGAAAACCCCTATTTTTGAGTAATACAATACACAATAACCTCTTTCATCCGGACACTCGCTAAACCGCAACTTCGGTTTACTGTACCAATAGAAATTAATGTGTGGTTTATAGAACACGAGCGCGAAACTCGTCCGTTTTACTTAAGTTAAAAACAAAAACAAATTTTCGAAGTTGGTTTTTGTTTTAAATGTAAGTTGATCGGACGGACCACACATAAGGCTTTTGCACTAACTAATGTAGATGCGTTAATCGAGTCAAAAAATTCCATGCAAATCGTTCGATTAAAGGGCTAATGTCAAACCAAGTGAAATTACATAAAAAAATACATGTTAGAATTTCAAATAAATGCATTTATTTTGATGAAAATAAAGAAAAATAATACATGTTCGAATGTATTTAAATTTGTAATTACAGTTTTAATCTAGTTAAAGTTTCGTGTTTATATCGAAAAATTGCGAAATTTTCGATCCCGTTTTTAACATGATATATTTTTTTTGATCTGCAGTTTCGCGAAGCTGTTTCAAGGCCATCGTTATGGTCCGAAGGTTTGTTATTCTCATCCGGCCATTGAGAACAAACGTGAAAGTTTTCTATAGCATTCAGAAATTTTACTGCATGTTAAAATAAATCAAAACACAAAAGTCATTGGATTAGAATTGTTTTATTATGTGCCGCTCTCACACTGAATAAAAAAAAAGTTGGGTACTATAAACTAATAATTTTTTTGCAGACATGAAGTTATACAGAAAAGAAAAAGTGGTCTGTAACTTTGACCAGAACTGCTAACCATATGTTCGGTTGGCTCGTTCATCGCAGAAAATTGGAGTTAATTTTCAACGGTTTTTTTTTTGCAATTTACATAAAACTTTAGCTGGAATCTTGGTGGTTGCATTCGATGGCTTGCATAGTAAAATCTTTCACAGGCTTTCGTAATGTGAGTCCCAACTTACCAAATTTAGTTGATGGTCATATCCAAAGAAATTTGATTATCTCTGTTCCACAGATCTTGATAAGTAATCATGGTTTCGTGAATCGACACAATCCACGTTTCACAACCATATTAAAACATGAATTTCACGTTGCTCTAAACTACACTGACTTTGGTGTGCATTGAAATATTTTGCAATCTTCAGAATTTATTGACAGCACCGAAAGCCTATTTTTCCATACAACGTATGGTCCGAATGTCCTGTTGGCTAACTTCAAATTTTTGATGTTATAAAAACTTTCAACGTCTGCAATAGGTAGCCCCGATGTCTGGAATTCGAAGTGTAGGATGAGTTTAAACGCATCGACTTCGTTTTGCCGCTGTTAATTTGTAAGACTGCTTCAGTAGCAAGAGATTGAATGTATGGAGCTATCGAGAAAAGTGGGCGGACCAAGCCCTAGTTTCACTTAGGTATAGTAATTATCCGTACCAAATTTTATTTTGCTATCTGTTCCGGAACGACATTTATCAATCTTGCTCACCTAAAATTACGAAAAGTCACACTGTGCTGTCGGAACCCCACTTCCGCGTTTTTTTTTTGGAAATATAATTAGAAGATGCCAACAGCGTGTAAAACGCTGCAATCGTGCATTTCTTTTCTAAAAAAAGTGCATCTATAGTGTAACATGTGATTTGGAAACATTTTTAATTCGTTCTTAATTTTTAAGAATTGTTGCTTTTTTTACGTTTAAAGGCGAACACAAGTTTCGGCATAAAACAATAAAGTACCATTAGCGTTTAAAACTTCTAAGTAGAAAAAATACAAAAACTATATAATCACCACGAAAGACAAACTAAACAAAAAACAATTTATTTTCATGGAAATAATAACAAAACCAGGGACCTGATTCTGGCAGTCGTGATCGAGTACTTTCTCGATTCGAAAGCAATTTAATATCTAATTATTTCAGGCAATACTGAACGAATCGGAATTATTTTCAGTGTTGTAAAGCATTAATTTGAATTTCATAATACTGAAAAAATAATTTCGATTCGTTCAGTATCGACTGAAATAAAATTGCTTTCGAATCAAGAAAATACTCGATCACGACTGCCAGAATTAGGCCCCAGCTGTTAATGGAGTGCTGCTTTATGCCCCATCAATTGAAATTGAGTGTTGAACATGTAGCATTTTTTTTTTTTGCTTATTAATGTGAACACAACGCCTTATACTTTTAAAATAACACATGTTTTTGAGAAAAGAACATTAAGAAGTGTAAAAGGCAGAAAACATGCAGAATTTTACTCAGAAAAGAAAACGCCTTAAATACACTGAAAGCCTGTGGGGGTCTTTTGTGGATTGCTCTAGCTCTTTATGCGGAAACTTTATTTATTAGCAAGCCCGTTGAAGCAAAAATGTGCCTAATTGTTTGCAACAAAACATCGGTAACTGATTTTCAAAGTAAATTGGGATCAGTTGGTAAAAATATTGTTTAGGCGCGGATCTAGTCATGATGATTTAATTGATCATAAATGTCCAAAAGTTCGTTTGACAGCTAATCCTTTCGTAAAGGATAAATTCTATTGGGCTTAAAATAACTTTAAATTAAAAAGGACAAGAATTAGGCGAAATTGCCACAATAGAAGTAAAAGCGTTTATTTTGGCCACCAATAAAATATTTCCCCTAGAAATTAAAATTTACCATAAGTTTTATTTAAAGTAGTTTTAAAATTTGTATGAATAAATTTTAACCTAAATAAGAGTTTAATTACGATAGCGAACAGAGGACCAATAAAATGTACACACAGAAAAAAATCAAGTTAAAAACGTAGAAAACAAGGTTGATTTAAAATTTTTCGGTGGTGATTTTGCTTTATACGTTTTTCATGTTAATTCAACCTGGTTTTACAATAACTGCGAACAACATTTTTTTTCTTTTAAAATAACTATAATTCATGTTAATTTAACATTGCAGTAAAGTTAGAGCAAAATGTAATTTATATTGAAATAACAATCCGAATCACGTTGAATGAAAGTTATTTCAAGTTGAAACAACGTGAATTTCATGTAGAATCAAATTGGTTTGCGTGTGTTATAACAGTGTGAAGAAGCCTCAGAGACAACATATGCATTTATTTAAGAATAATTCAATACACTTACCCCTGTAACACATGTTTCACTTATTTTGAGTTCTCCTTTGTCAACAGAAGCATCAGCATCGCCCGATATGGATTTCGTCATCAATATACTTTAAAAACTTGATGCACTATTTAAGTAACTAATTTTAATTAAAAGAATACGGGAATTGTCCTCTTTTTATAACATATTTTAAGAATAAAAATAAAAAATGTACATACTTAAGTATGAATGCATGTTAATTTAACAAGATACACTTTTGATTTTAATATAAAACTGGTTTTTATGGATTCAATATTGAATCCATATTTATTTATATTTTAATATTTTTTTTTTTTTATTTTAACAGTGAATAATATTAAATAAACATGATTTAAGGTTATTTTATTTAAAATTATTATGAAATAATGATAAATTTAAAAAAAGGGCATACTTTTGCAGAAATTTACTATGATTCTCAATCAACATTTTTCCATGTTAATTTTACATTGGTATTTTTTTCTGTGTGTAAGGAAACTAAATTCAGGCTTTTATTTTTTGTATAAATAATTCTTTTTTTTTGCAAAATATTTCCCTTATTAAAAAAAAAGAAAAACATTTTGTCGTAACATTAAAAAGAAATATCCAATATAACTTTATTTTCTATTACATCACCAGAGGCATTTTATGAAGTGGGTTCATTGACTTTCGTAGAGAAAAATATTTAATTTCAACGAAAATCAAATGAAATTTAAGTCGCTTTTCCCATTTTGCTCAAATTGTGTTAACAACGATTATCGAATAACAAAGTTTTAGAACTTTTCTATTTTGTTCTGAAAGAAATTGTATGAACGGAAATTAATATACTCAACCAAAATGTCAATGAATTTTTAGGGTGTCAAAAATTTATAAAAGTTTTATTTGTATTTGGGATAGAAATGTGATATAGAATGAGGTCGGCCAAGCAGTTACTGTGAATGGTGTTCGCTATCGCAAAATTAAAGTGTACATTTGAGTGATTCCTAGCTAATTTAATTGGCATTAACAACAATATAAATCAGAGGTGACAAAAAAGAAGAACTAGTAATAAAATACAACTCTTGTTGGTATATTTTAAAGCTTCTGTCCATTTGTGCAAGAGATTTTGAAGAAAAAAAAAGTCAAAATTTAGTATCGGCGTCTGGTTAAAAAAGCCTGCGGTTATGGGAATACATTTTGTATGGAAAACTTAAGGAACCACTTGAATCAACAAAATAGGGTTGCTTATTTGAGGTGTGCGGCTATAGAAGGTGCTGGTTTTAGGCTTCACTGTATTTCGTAATCTCCTGTGAATACTTGTGAATTATGGATTCCCTTTAGAGAAACCGGTGCGATATAATTTCGCTTGATTACAAAAATTAAAATGCTTTTACATTCATTCCGCTGTGCGTATGATTAATAAATATCTCGTCATTTATCACTCATACGTTTGTCAGATTCGCAAGCTTTTGAACTGTTTTGTTTTTTATTTGGTTTTATTTTTATTCACATGAATTTCATTTGAAATTGTTCATCCTTTTTTTACTCCAGCTAATTAATTATTTCTATGAAATTTCTGTTCAATCGCAAAAGTTCTAACAAATTTCCGTTTTTTTTTTTGCTCTGGTTTATGTTACACAATTTAAAGCAAAGAAGATTGACAAGAACGGAAACCCTCTCAAAACAAATAAAAAATTATCTGTTAAAAATTCGTACATGTAAAATTACAACAACAATGTTAACACATTTCTGACTAGCACAATTATAAAGTTTGGTTTTTTTTCTCTCTTTCCGTTCTAGTCAATCTTCTAGGATTTCAAGTTAAAAACAACAATTTTTTTGTTCCTTTAAAAAAAAAGTTTCGTAAAAAAATTCAATATGTAATTCAATTACATATTTTTTTGGAGGAAAAAAAAATTGTTTTCAATATTTGTTGATCTCGTGCTGGGAAATTAACTCATTGATTATGAAGAGAATAAAGTGAAAAGTAATTTGCATTTTATTTTCGATTAGTTTAATTTATTTAATGCCATAAATAAGTTTTGCAGACAATAGAGCGCAATAAAGCAGAAATAAAATTTGAAAAGCAAAATTGAATTATTGAAATCAAATGAAACACTTTTACAAATTGGTACCTCTACCAAATGCTGCTTTGGGATTATGGAAATAATAAGCAATTTTGAAAGAAAATTGATGAAAATTTGAAGGTTAGTTATATGTAGACACTAACTCTTGGAATCGATTTTGAATACGCAAACTGATACAAAAAAATCAGATAATATTTATCATTGTTTTTTCAAATTATTTTTAAAAAAACTTTACTTCTTTTTTTCAAATTAAAATTTAAAAAAAAACATTCTCCTCCCCAAAAATATTAAGACCCTCTGATCTAGTGTACACAATTTCACAGTGCGTATAAGTTATAAAAATTTTGCATACAAAAAATAACGTAGCATACTAATAGGCGCGAAATAATAATAAAAAAAGTTCTATAAGACAAAAGTTTCCTTTTAATTTCTTTATTTCTAAAGGGCGTTTTTTGCTCTTTACTACTTTAAATTATAAAAAATAATGCAAATAATAAATTTTTAAATAAAAAAAATTTTTAACAAGGTTTCGTTTAAATGTGCTAAATTCCCATTTTATACTATTGATAAACTGAAATTTATTGTTGATGGGATGGGATATTTTTTTTATCGAAAACCCATTTTAGAAATTTAATAATCAAATATAAGAGTTTTGCTGGCCATATATGACGAAAAAGTCGAACAATGTTGACCTTGAAGGTGTCAAATGTTGATGGTTTATCGGCATAACTTATCGCCATTTTTTTCTTAATTTGAAATGGTTGATGTAATGGAGTCTGTTAAGGTTGTTGTGAATTTGTTTCCATATGCGACTCCATATGCGGCAATTTTGCTTACAATTACACTGTGCAACAGAAAAAACCAGCCTCAACACTTGCAATGCAAAATGAAAGTAGACTACTAGTAGAGCAGCACCGCCAAAGGGTTTTGAAAAGTTAGCTCGGGTTCCCGAAATACGGGCCACTAAAATTTTTGAATTTTTTGAAAAGGCGTTTGGTATAAGTTCAAAAAATATACTAAATGTACTTCTGAGCTAAAAAATAATTTCAGATGTCTTCAATAGAATCGTATGGCGATTCTTTCTTAGAATTTATTAACCCTCTAACTCTCATTTTTAGGGGTTTCCCAACTATTACACAAAAGTATACTAAAACGGCACTTTTAAAGGTTAAAATGTTCTACGAATATTTTCAGCATCAAATTTCACTAGGGGTCTTTAAGGACCAAAAGTCCGTGTGATGTATTTAAAACGGATTTTAAGAAATTTCGGGCATTGCAATTTTTGAATTTCTTGAAAAGGCGTTTGGTAGAAATCAAAAAAATATACTAAATGTACTTCTGAGCTAAAAGACCATTTCAGTTGTCTGCAGTAGAATTGTATGGCGATTCTTTTCTTAAAATATATTTACCCTCTAACACTCATTTTAAGGGGTAATTTTTTAACTTCCACACAAAAATATTCGTAAACGGCACTTTAGAGAGTTAACATGTTCCACGAATATTTTTTGCATCAAATTTTATTACGGGTCTTCTAAGATAAAAAAATCGTGAAATGTATGTAAAATGGATTTTCGAAATTCCGGGCCTTAACATTTTTAAATATTTCGAAAACCCGTGAAAATGCATATTTTTGCATATTGAGGTTATTAATGCAAATTTTTGCAGATATTGACATTTTTGAGTGATTTTTTTTTAAATTTCCATATTATAAAAAAGTTCTTAACTTTAACATTTGTCCTTCAAGTTGTGGTGAAAAAGGTCAACAAGAAAAAGAAAGACAAAAAAATTAAAAACAAAAAAAAAATGCACTTTGGACTTCGAGAAGAATTCTTGACAAAAAGTACGAAGTAAGGAAGAACATGTTAATCAATTGAAATAGTAGATAATCATTCAAAGCAAATTTAGATCTACCAAAGGTTAAATACAATTTGGTTTAAAGATGGATGTTTGACTATTGACCCTCTGAATAGATTGAGTGGTTACAATTGAAACAGCTAAGGGTAACCTGTCCGTAAAAGCCCGGGTTCGAGCCCCGCGGCAGTCAAGAATGAAAAATTATCAATAAATTTTAATTAATTTCATGTTGTAAATTCCTTTCTTCATAAAAAAAATTTAATAAAAATTTAATTTGATGAACTTTAGCTTAATTACACTCGCAGCCATCGACGACTGCTGACGTCAATAGTCAAACATCAATCCTTAAACCAAATTGTATTTTAACCTTTGGTAGATCGAAGTTTGCTTTTTTTGAATGATTATCCATTTTAATTGATTTTACATGTTTTTCCTTACTACTGTTTTCTGTAAGGAAAAACATGTAAAATCAATTAAAAATGGATAATCATTAAAAAAAGCAAATTTCGATCTACCAAAGGTTAAAATACAATTTGGTCTAAGGATTGATGTTTGACTATTGACGTAAGCAGTCGTCGATGGCTGCGAGTGTAAGACGGCAAATCCATCTGAGGAGATCGAGTGGTTGCGATTGAAACATGTCATGGTAACCTGCCGGCCGCGGTTCGCGTCCCGGCAACGGTCAATAATGAAAGATTATCAATAACAATTTTAATTAATTTTCATGTTGTAAAATTTCTTTCTTCATAAAAATAATTTAATGAAAATTTAATTTAATGAACTTAAGCCTAATTAATTAAAAATATCAAAATTTGGTTTAAAAAGTTCTTAAAAAATAAAATATCCAAAAAAAACCTTAAAGAAAAAATTTTTAAATTAATAAATAAATTCTTTTGCAGCTTTGCGTTAAATACGAGATTTCGGCATAAGATCCCTCTATTTTAAAACGATGCAACACCTTACTTGATTTTAATTTTATGCAAACCTGTTACAAGTTACTGGCTTGACGCATGGATTATACCGCGTTGCTAAGTCTGGGTTCACACTATGAAAGTTTTCTTTCAGAAAGTCTGAGTTCATTGGTGAGAGGGGAAGAGAATCTGCTTTTTTCGCTCCTCTCTCACCCATAAACTCAGACTTTCTGAAAGAAAACTTTCATAGTGTGATCCCAGACTAAGGAAATTATAAGCCAATTCAATAATATTGCAAATTTTAATGAAATGTTTCCCCTTTCCCCGCATCTTTACGCTTCAGACTTCTATTCAAAAAACGTCGAGTATTTTAAGAATGTAAGAAGAGCTTGTTGCTACCGATGATAATGCAATTATAAAAGTAAAAGAAATATTAAATTTTAATAACATCAGAAGTCAAGTAGCATTTGTATTTTTCAATTACGGATGAAACAATAACTAATTAGGAGGGATTTAGTTCCTTAATGCTCAAGTCAAATCAAATGATATTGCAGAAAGTAAAATTAAGAGTGTGGAATGGAAGAATAGCCTGACAAATTAAATAAAAAAAATCTAAAACTATCAAAATAATTTTTGGGAATACTGGCAGGTGCACGGCCTGAAAAAACTTAAACTGGCAACATGCTTTTGCAAGTTATTTTTGGTTTTTCTTAACCTACTTACAACTACAAATAAATGTTGGAAGAATTCCAATCAATTGTAGTTGGGAATGTAAGAGGAGATAAACTCACTGTTAATTGTTGATGTTTTTGTAAGATTTATAAGTTACCTAAACTCATAAAAATAAAAGAATTCTTAGATTATTTTTATTGAAAGTTTAATAATTCGGTCAATTATCAACGAATATTTTAGCATTTTACTCATAAATTAACATACTTTTATAATAAATTCATAAATAAATGTACAAAAACATCTCCAATGTTAAAAAATAGAGACAATTTTTTTTAAAAATGGAGTTTGCTGGAGAAATACGCGTAGTTACCACAATATTACTTAAATATTATGTTCACTTCTTTGAAAGGTCTCAGTTTGTTCTTTCCAAATCCGCTTTAAAATCGTTGATTTTCAACAAGCTTACTGGTATATAAGTGCAAAATGTACGAAATGCCGTTATTTACCCGTAGCTCGAGATTTTTGAGGTGGTTCGCAAATTTCAAGAACAGAGTCTTGTTGTGCTAGAAAAGACCTAAAAGGGTATCTGAACCCAAGTAGTTTTTACTGTCGCACTGTGTTATTAAATATGAATTTTAAATAAAATGTTTTATTATTTTTCGGGCCTTTTTCACCATTTTTGTATAACTTGATTTTTTTGGGCGTTATTTTATTATGAAATTATCGGCCAAAGGTTGGTGTTTGTTTCTTTTTTGATAAGGGCATTTTTTCTTTAGACACTGGATCGTCGAATATAATAGCATGGCGGACTATTTTATAAACAAAAAAATAATTGTACATAAATTAACAAAAAAAAAAAAAAAAAAATCATTTACCAGCTTTAAAAATATTAAGCTATAAAACTTGTTGGGGCAATTGTGATCCATGAATACAGAATGTAGGTTAAGTTTTTTATAATTTTTTTTTTTTTTTTTGCCCAACTCTGATCTGTGAATTGTGGCAAACTGTAGTATCCAAAATGGAATGGATAACCAGTAGCTCGTTTCTGTATTTCTCGCATCGTAAAATTTCTTACATGAAGTGTGAAACAAAAAATTCCATCGTTTCTCGATTTATGAGATAAAAGTGTTTCTGTATTTGAATGCGAAAACAGACACAACAAATTCTGTTTATACTGGAATATTTCCAGTAATTAAGTGTCAAATAAAAGCGAAACGTCAACAAAAGAAATAAATATAATAAAAACAGGGCTGCCAGATTTGACGAGTTATCGTCATCTTGACGATTTTTTGTTCCGATATTAACAAAGTGACGTTTTGATGATTTTTTCTAAAAAAGTGACGAAAGCAAAAACAAAATCAAAAATATTTTATAATTTTGTTGTTACTTTCTATAGAAATTCATCTTGAATTTTTAAATTTCAAACACTTCTATTTTGTGGCGTTGAAAATTGAAAAAAAAATAATATGAATGTCTGTTAAAAGCAACAACAAATTTGTAAAATATTTTTGATTTTATTTTTGCTTTTAATGAAATTGTTGGCGTTGCGTTTTACACTATAAGCCCCTTAGTCTTCGAAAAAAGATAATTGTAAATATTTTTATATGTTTGTTTATTAGAAAAAAAGATATCTTTAGAAACAAGGCTGCTTAAATTTTTATATTTATCCCTATTGTGAAAATTGTCCTCGAAATTGTTTGTTTCTTCCCTAAAAAATGTATCGGCAAAAGCAAAATTTCGAGGGAAAGTAATGGACCGACTTGGCTTATTTTGAACATTTAATTCTTCTTATATACATATACAAAATATGATTGATATTTGATATTCTTATCTTATATGTACACTTTTGTGCCAAAACCATTATTCCGGCAAGAAAGAAATTTTTTTGTCTCCCAGTAAAAACTTTTTCACTCGTTATTAAGTAGCTTTCTTCTATAAGAACTTCGATAACTACTTTTTTCTGGATGTATTAAGATATAAAAAAATTACTTACTTTTGAATTTGTTCTTTTTGGCACAACCCTTGTAAAATTCATTAGTTTTTCAGTAGAATTGTATGTAGTGCTTTTATGTGTTTCTGATTACTTAACATATTATTTTGTAGGCGAAGATTTTACTGGGTCTTTAACCCGTTTATTTATGAACCGATTTTTTTAATTTTAACTACAAGGTATTCTACTAAGTCTATTTCAGGTAAAAAAGAAAAAGATTATAGGGATAGGCAAATTAAAGATTTATATCTCAATTATTAAATAATAATTATTAAATACCCATGAACTTTAACTATGTTTTTGTTTGATTATTTTTTAATAAAAGTCGAAACAAATTTGTTTAAAATTGATTTTAAATTGCACGATTTTTAAAACAAAAAAGACAATTTTTTTTATTTTTTCTCAGGAAATTGACGATTTTGACACAAATTTATCTGGCAGCACTGATTAAAACCAAAACAAGAAAAGGCTAACAAAAATTTAAACTAACAAAATATAACAATTGTTTTTGTTTATTTTCATCATATATATTATGCATTTATCATTTACATATATTCCTTCTATTTTTTTATTTATTAAAAAAAATAGTATATAAACATATTTTAAATTCAAAATATCTACATTTTGTTTTTCTCACCACCAATTTCAAATGTGACTTATTTTGACAGTTCTTGAAAAAAACTTTTCGCAAAATATTGTTATAGAAACACTTTTTCTCGCATCCTTCCAATAATTGCTGGAAAATTATTTAAATGACAGATAATTCTCGCAAAAAAAAGATACAGAAACACTTGTGTGAGAAAAACCATTTTTTGTTTCATTTTTCACTGTTTCTGTCCCGATTCACTGGTTTCAGTCGGAAAATTTTACGATGCGGGAAATACAGAAACGGGCTACAGGAGGCTGATTCTGTCAAACGTGAGGGAATACGTTTTCTATTCGAAAGCAAATTTATTTCTTTCAATCGATACTGAATGAATCGAAATTTTTTATCAGTGTTGTGGAAACTCAAATAAATGCTTAACAATACTGAAAACATAATTTCGATTCGTTAACTATCGACTGAAAGAATTAGAAATAGAAATGAAACGAAAAAGTATTCGATCACGAATTAGCCCCCAGATTACCTTAAGAATATAAAAATTTTATTATATTCTTCATGTTTTCATTTACATAATTCTTCGAAATCGAATAAAAAAAATGGTGAAAATTTAAAAAATTTTTACAGGAACGAGGCAGTCAAATTTGAATTTCGTAATGTTGATAACACAGGGGAATGATCCTCTGCTGTATCCAATGTAAATATGATGAAAATCCGTCCTTCTGTTTGGAAATGGCATGTATATTTAGTGTTTTTTACGATTTTTAATTTAATAATGTATTTATTATTCCCTTAAAAATAAAACTCAATTATAAAAAACTTTAACTTAAAAAATATCTTGTACGTTTTGTTCAAAAGAAAATAACTGCGTGGTCTCGTCTTTTAGGGTTACCAGATTATATTCTTAGGGCTGTTAAATCCGCCACATTGGCCTCCCATACGGCTCTAGCATCTAGTATCGGTATCTGGAGGGAAGTTGAACGACACGACCTGTTCTGGTGCGTTGAGACGGATAAATAATTTGTGGCGGTACTTCATCTTCAGCGATCTCTTCATCAATACTGTGTGCCACATTTTCGGAGCCACGTGCCGCTTGCGATGAATTCGATTGCGGTTCTATGTCGGAAAATTCCATGTATGCCGGCTTTAACCTGTCCACTGATGTTTTTACGTTCCTGCCACGGACATCAACCATAAAGTACTTTTCACTTCTTTGAATTACCTTGAAGGGTCCTTCATAAGGCGGTACACTTGTAGCTTTTACCGAATCATTTCGAATGAATACATGACTTGAACTTTTCAAGTCTTTATGTACGAATGGTTTTTCTTTAACATGCCAAGTTGTCTGAGTAGGAGCAAAATCGTGCATTATTTGACGCTGATGTTGTACAAATTCAGTATATGTCCGTTGTTGTTTAAAAGGAACTAACATATCTGCGGGTAAACGCAGCACTGATCCGTATACGAGTTCTGCCGGTGATCGACCAATATCTTCCTTAACCGTGGAGCGTAAACCGAGAAGTATGATTGGAAGTCTATCTACCCAATTAGTAGGACCTGTGCAATTAATTGCAGCTTTTAAAGTGCGGTGAAATCTTTCAATTATCCCATTCGCTTGGGGGTGATATGGCGTTGTCATTGTGTGTTTAACTCCCAAAATTTTGCAGAGCTCCGAAAATAAGGACGATGTAAACTGGCGGCCCTGATCTGATGTAATATGGAGTGGCACACCAAATCGGGACACCCAACCATTAATTAATGCGATTGCACATGTTGTAGCTGTCATTTCTGCCATTGGAATTGCCTCGGTCCATCTGCTGTAACGATCAATGATCGTTAGTAAATACTTACAACCTTTTGACGGAGGAAAAGGTCCTACTATATCAACATTTATGTGTGCAAACCTTTCGTCTGGTGGTAGATATTTCTGCAGTTCAGACTTTGTATGGCGTTGTACTTTGTTCCTTTGACACGCGATGCATGTCCTCGCATAGTTTGCACAGTCTCGTCGTATTCCTAGCCACACAAAACGTTCCACCATCAGGCGCACGGATGCACGTCGACCCGGATGTGATAAACTATGCGTAATGTCAAAAAATGCTTTTCGCAAATCTTTTGTTATATAGGGGCGCATACGACCCTGAGATGTGTCGCAATAAATAGGCTGAGGAAATCCATCGAAAGAAATTGGCTGAAGATTGAGAGAATGTCTAATGTCTCCCAGAAGCATTTTCTTGAGCTCTTCATCATTTTCCTGTGAATTACGCAGCTTTTCGTACAGGCTGTTCGCAGATATAGACTCTATTCGGGACAAAAGATCTGCTGCATGATTGTCCTGTCCTTTTATAAATCTTATATCTGTCGTGAACTGACTTATGAAAGAGAGATAGTTAATTTGTCGCGGTGAAGCCTTTTCGGGCCTTTGTTTGAATGCAAACGTAAGGGGCTTGTGATCGGTCTCGATATAAAAATTTCTTCCTTCCAACAAATCTCGGAAATGCTGAACAGCAAGATACATTGCAGTGAGTTCACGATCGTAAGTTGAATACCGCTGCTGAGTATCTGTGAACTTCTTTGAGAAAAAACCAAGAGGTTCTGGTTCATTGTCCACTAACTGGTGTAAGACGGCTCCAGCTGCCATGTTTGAGGCATCCGTAACTAGAACTAGGCATGCATCTTGTTTTGGGTGCGCAAGAACCACAGCGTTTTCAAGCAGTCGTCGGCAACTCTCAAAGGCCTTTGCTGTTGAGTCAGACCACAACAAAATTGACTTATCGTTACGTTTATTTCCGGGTGTCATCTTAAATAAGGGCGCTTGTATCTCAGCTGCATGTGGAAGGAACTTTCTGTAGAAGTTCAACATTGCTAGAAAACCTTTTAATTCCCTTATAGTTTTAGGCCTTTTTGATTTCATGATTGCATCAATACGAGATTTTAACGGGGATATACCGCTTGATGTAACTCTATGGCCCAGAAATTCAATTTCTGACTTACCAAATACGCATTTTGAAACGTTAATGGATAGGTTATTATGTTGCAGTCGATTAAAAACTTCTCTCAGGTGTTGTTTATGTTGTTCCATACTCTCTGACGCTACACATATGTCATCCATATATGGGAAAACAAAATTGAGTCCACGCAGCACTTCATGAATTAATCGCTGAAAGGTCTGGGCGGCGTTTCTTAAGCCAAATGTCATATGTGTAAATTCATAAAGGCCAAAGGGTGTCGTTATTGCCGTCTTTGGTACATCCTGAGGATTAACGGGTACTTGGTGAAACGCCTTTTGAAGATCTATTTTTGAAAAGAAATGTTTGCCATATAAAATTCCGGAGAAATCGTGCAAAAAGGGTAGCGGATATCTGTCTGGTGTTGTTATTGCGTTTAATGACCTGTAGTCACCACATGGGCGCCACGACCCATCGGACTTTTTAACCATATGCAAAGGGCTCGACCAATTAGACTTCGATGGACGGCATATACCTGCCTTTAGCAAAATATCGAACTCACTCTTCGCAGCTGCCAGTTTTTCGGGCGTAAGTCGACGTACTCTCGCAGAACATGGTGGACCTCCAGTTTCTATGAAATGCACAACTTTAGAATTTGTCGTTACTCCTGGTGGTGCCAGTCGTAGAATGTTAGGAAATTCATTGACTATTAACGTGAACGGTGTCGATTCGTATGTAAGTCGTGGTGTTGGTTCATGGCTTGTGATAGCATATAGTCTTCTCGATGGTGTTTGTTTTTTACCATCAATAAGCCGCTGACCTTTCACATCGACCAGCAAGTCGTAATATTTAAGAAAATCCTCCCCTATAATATGAGATGAGACGTCAGCTACCAAAAAAGTCCACAAAAATTTCCGGGAGAGGCCAAGATCAAGTTCCTTAATTACTTTCCCATATACGTTTATTGAAGTCCCATTTGCTGCGTATAATTGCACAGGTGTTGGGCGTAAGTTTTTTATAGTTTTTGAAGGCGGCAAGCATGATGCTTGTGCACCCGTATCAATTAAAAAATTTATTTTTGTTATTTTATCTTGAACACTGAGTCTGTTAACAGATAGTCATTGTTGGTTTGCTCCGCGCTGGAAGCGGCATGGTGGTCTGCAATTTGTTGCACGGTTTCCAAAGCGGCGATGGTACCAACAAGTGTCAAATTGAGAATTGTCGTTGTTTGCTTGTTGCTGGCGGTCGCGATTATTATATCGTCGACTAGAATTGCGTTCGCCTGATGTCGAATTTGAAATACGTTGTACTTCATTTGTAAGGTTGTTGACGGCAGCATATAACTGCTCGACACCCGGTTCTACTACAGGGGGTGATACACAATTGATATTACTAAACTCCATGTTTTCGAACACGGAGTCTGCGATTTTAGTTTTCTCCTTCGCAGTTCCAGTGCACATAATAACGGCTGTCTGTATTGAAGAAGGAAGGCGAGTAACCCATAGATCGACCAAAATAGATTCGGTTAAAATTCCATGAGCTTTTAACAACATCTCATAATACAATTGACTAGGACGTTTATCACCAAGTTGCATTTCATGTAAAAGCTGGCGGAGACGTTTTTGCTGTGATTCACCCATTACAGCAATAAGTTGTTCTTTAAGGTAGTCATATTTACCCTGCAATGGAGCATTATCCAAAATAGGACGGAACTCACTTATGCGGCCCGGTGGGAGCTGGGAACACACCGTGTCGTATTTTCGCTCGTCTTGGGAAATGCCCACAGCCCGGAAGGAGAAATCCAGCAAATAAAACCAATTCTCAACATTTGCCTCGATAAATTGTGGCATTTGAAGACGGGCGAAGCAATTTGCGGCTATCTCAGTTGGATGTTCGGCCGTAACCTCATTTTTTTGATTCTCGTCTTCCATGTTGCTTGATAAATTTGAGCTCGGGGTCACCACTTTAGTGTTTTTTACGATTTTTAATTTAATAATGTATTTATTATTCCCTTAAAAATAAAACTCAATTATAAAAAACTTTAACTTAAAAAATATCTTGTACGTTTTGTTCAAAAGAAAATAACTGCGTGGTCTCGTCTTTTAGGGTTACCAGATTATATTCTTAGGGCTGTTAAATCCGCCACATATATTTTTTTTTTTTTTCTATTTTTAAATTTAGAAATCTTTTGATTTTAGCCCACAATTGTGTCACGATGTTGTGGTTAAATGGAATTAAACTAGTCTCAAACAAAGCAAATGCTTTTTAGTTTCGTTATACCATGGCTTTATCTTTTTTCACCCATTAATTTAATAGAATTTTATTTTATTTCCACTTAAATTTGTTTAAATTAAAAATGTATTTCTATTTAATTTATTTTCAGCTGCATGTTTAATGCTCTATTTCCTGGCTTAACAAAAACTAATAAATCGGATATCCTTTATTTGGTAAGTTTGGTTTTTTTATTTTAAACTATTTTATATTCAATTTTCAAACTCAACTAATCTGAAAGCTTTAAATAATTCTCTAAATAAGTTTTTTTCTGTTGGCTCGAAATTAATAAGCAATAAATTTTTTTTTAAACAGTCAGACGTGCTTTTTTTTTTGTTATCCCCTTCAATAGTCTTCACTTGGTCAATTTTCAATTTAACTCTTGTTTAATTGTTTACATTTGTCGATAACATGTTTTGAGTATGTGAGCGGGTGTATGTGTGTTTGTGTAATTGTGTTTGTGTGTGTGGTATAATCTGTAATTATGAAATAAAATTCCCTCGAACCACTTCACAATATTTTGTATACATGAACATGATTAACATTTGGGACACGTATCCGAATGCGCCTTTCGGCAATATTTGCCCATTGGAAAATGGAATTTCATTGAAAATATCACGTTCATCAAACATGATGTATTCCCTAGTTGAGGGATAGGAAATATATCAAAATATTAATAAAAATGTAGGTGTGTGTGTGTATATATTTAGAGGAAATGACAAAATAACACATGAATAAATTTCAATAGCAATTGATTTAACAAAATACAAAGGAATGACATCATTTGTAAATTATCCATATGAAAAAAAAAAACGTAACAATATTTATGGAAAAATATATGCAGGTTAGTTAGTCTTAAAATAATTTCGTTTTATTTGACTCATAGAAATAAAATGTTATTAAAGTGCCAGGTAATAAATATCCATATTCTTATGTAACATATTTGGAAATAAAAGAAACTTTTCAACCCGAGTGCGAGTTAATAAGTCCATGACTTTTTAACTGAAACACAGGTTTTTTGATAACAAATCATTTAAGTTTTCATCGTAGTCTCCTTTATGCTCTATACAGCTTTATCTAACGTTTTTTTTTTATTATAATTTCTACAATCTTGTTCTTATACTCTTTTAAAAAAATATATAAAGCATGTTCAAAAATTTAAGTATCATTTAATTTTATTAAAAAAAAGAATTATTTTTTTTGAGATATTAAAAATGTTTTTATTTCAGTTTATTACAAATAGTTTCCTTTTAAAAATTTAAAATTATGTCGGTCAAGTGACCCTTCTACTGGCTCCGCAGTCTCCCAATCTGTTACCAAAATTCTCAATCCCATTTTTCAATAAATGGTTGTCAACGGTTGATATCTGCTCGACAATCTTGTTTTAAAGCTCTTGAACTGTTGTGGGATTATTTCTCTACACTTAAGGTTTCAAAAAAACTCTACAAAATATAGTCTTAAGGTGTCAAATCGAACGATCTTGGTGGCCAATGTGATTTTCGAACTTTTTTTTCAAAAGATCGATTGTTTCTTTTGCTGTGTGGCAAGTGCTAGAATCCTGTTCTTTACGTATAAATCAATAATTTTCCGCCACATAAAGCTTCGGACCAGCTCCCTGTTGCTATGATACCTCCAATTTGGACGCCCTTTATATTCTGGGTCCCTACGACTAGCGAAGTTGATTTAACGAAGTTCATTAGTCCATGTGCCGATTGAGAGAGGGTTTCCGAAGACCCCAGATACGATGAGGACCAGGTTGTTATATATTTATACCACATATAGTCCGGAATGGTTTGCTACTAAAATTCAGCCAGATTGATCCAAAAATTGCTGAGATTTCCGCAAAAACCGCAAATGCCTCCCATTTTTACCCAAAAAATTCCTGGTTCTTGTGGTTTTATTTTTTTTATTTAAATCTATTAAATTTTTTTTTACACATAACGATTTCATATATGATTTGTCGCTTAAATAGAGAAATAAATGTATATTAATGAACAACCGTACAACCACAATTCTCCTTTTTGATAATTTTTCTCCCCATTGAAGTAATAAAAAGTTTAAATATTATAGTGAAGGTCCATAATTTAATGTCTATATGTCAATGAATGTAGAAAAATGTTTTGTATGTTCTTCAACTGGTACTTTTTGAAATATGTTATGTTTCTAGGTTTCTAGGTCCGTTACTAACGAAAATTTAAAAAGCAGCAGTTGAAAAACAAAAAAGTTCCCCCATATAAATATTTAGATTTTTATTCACACAGAACTTTGCATATTGAAATTTTATGTATTTAGGTCCGTTACGAACCAAAATGCAAAAAGTACTAGTTAAAGAACTAAAAGTACCAACATTCTTAATCTTAAAGGTTCATATTCACACAGGACCGTGCACCAATAATTTTATGTTTCTAAGTTAAATATTTTTGAAAATTCAAAATAAAACTAATTTAATTGTCCCTTTTTTGATACTTTATCCCCCATTAAAGTATCAAAAATTTCATTGTTGTAGTGACATATATTAATTCGTATATGTCAACGAATGTAGAAAAATGTTTTGTAGAAAAAAAGTACAAAAAATCGGTATAATTTTCATACGGTTCGTTCGAATATCGAAAAAGTACCAAATTTATATTTGTATTTTTTGGATAAGTTACGAATTTGGCAAAACCTTTACTTCTTTGTTTATTAGACAAAGAAGTTCCAAAATACAGGTTTTACCTGTTTACTCCACAAAGGGCTGAATTTTAAAAAAAGTTCCAGACATCCGATTATTTTTGTACTGGACAACGATAAAAATAAAATTTTTTTTTTATATCTCTTTTAGCTTTGTAGATATGAGGCTACCGAGTTTACCCGCTTTTGCCCCTTTTTAACCTTTAAGCGATTGAACTTTAAAAAAATGACTTCTTAGCAGATCTGATTTTTAAAAGAGGTACAATCTAGTGCGTTTTGATTTTGAGGAAGATTTTAATCAAATCAAATAGATTTTGTTGTAATATAAACGGGCTATAAGTTCTATGCTAGATAAAACATGCAAGAAAGACAGCAATGAATTTATAATTGTATTAAGAAAATCACCACAGGTGGAAAAGGGTATATATAAGTTTGTGATTCCGTTTGTAATTTCTACAATATTGATCTTAGACCCTATAAAGTTGATATATTCTGGGTCGTTATGAGGAGTGAAGTTAATTTAACGATGTCCGTCTGTCCGTCTTACGTTTGAAATGTGTTTTCCGAAGACTCCAGACATGATAACGGCTAGGTTTATTTACATTTATGTCACATATAGTCCACCATTTCTCGCTATTGAAATTCAGCAAGATCGGTCCACAAATGGCTGAGATAAGACCAACAAACCACGACTGTCTCTAATTATTCCAAAAAAAAACCCCCTTGTGGTTGTTTTGTTGTTTAATTTTAATGCGTTTAATCTTATGCACACAAACCCATAAACATTTATGTATGCACTAGTGCTGGGATACTATCGATATTTTCTACTATCGATATTTATCGATAGTTCAGATTTCACTATCGATATATCGATATTACTCACGACTGAATGTTTATACTTAAGTAGGAAAACGTTAACTAGCTTTTTATCAGGCTACACAGTTTGTTGTTTTTATAACTTTATTGAACGTATGAGACGTATGCATGTACGCACGTTATTTTAGATGACAGTTTTTAAAAATTGTGATGCTGATAAGCACCTTTCTGAAGGAACCAAAGTAACAGGGACTATAAGGTATTTTATTGCAACTTTAGATAATGTTCTAATTTGATTTGATTTTTAACTTAAAAGGTAATCAATCTAGCGTATTTTTTCTCTAATGGTCGTTCATTGTTTTATTCTATCGCAATTGCATTTTTTTTTTTTTTTTTTTTACAACATCATAAAACTATCTGACATTTCAGTCCCTATGTAAACATATAAAAATTTCGGCATAAAGAACTTAAGTTAGTAGTAAAAAAAGCACAGCTAAGCAATCCATACCACCTGCCATTCTTGTTGTTTGTATTCATTGCTGTAATTCTGCGCGAATTAATAACAGCAAGTAAAAACTTGCGGAAAAAAACTGTGTGTTTATAGCTGCTGTAACATGTCTTCATAGCTGTACATATTTTAAATAATAATAATATCGATATTGATATTTTTCCTATCGATATTGTCGATAGTTTAAGACTATCGATAGTATCGATAGTACTATCGATAGTTTCCCAGTACTAGTATGCACATAATATGCCGCTCAAATAAAAAAACAAACTCGTAGACTCAATATATTTTAATCTAACGCCGCTTCAGTTAAAGCGTTCGTAGCCGAGTTGTCTAACTTCTCGCCTGGGACTCATGAGGTTGCGAGTTCGAGTCTAAAAAATAAATTTTTGTTTATTTTTATTTAATTTTTTTATGATCTAAAAACGATTTAAAGATTATAAAATCATAAAACGAATTTCAAACAACAACTTTGGCAACAGAGGAAACGGACTTAGGTACATATATATTAATTTTTTTTGATTTTGTCATATTCTTCGGTATGACGGAATAAAATGTTGGCGAGGCTCAATTAATATTTATTTATATCTAAAGAACGTTATTTATATACATTTTTGTTCTTACCTCACGATGCTGAAGGGTGTATAAGATTCGGCATAGCCGAATACAGCACTCTTACTTGTTTTATTTCAAAAAGTTAATTTTGTTCCGTTTTTTGATTATATTATTGAGCTCTTGATATAAAATTTTGTTTAGCCATTTTTGGTCAAGACTTGGTTGCCAATACTGGTTTAATGTATTTTGTGTATGATTATGTTAATGTATGCATAGTAATCAACAATAAAGAGCAGATTTAAAATTGTCAACATTTTTGAACAATGACATGCAAATGAATCTAAAATGAAGATTATAAATGCATGCAAGGATACTATACAGCATTATCATATTTTCGAAAAAAAAAAAAAAAAATAAATACTAACTATTATGGTTGAAAAATTATTTATAATGTCAGCATATTGGGTGTGTAACTTAAAAATTCACAATATATAGCTCATATTTAAAACATGGTTTGTATCTTTGTTAACTTATTTTGCTATATTTGTTTACACGTGGTTTGAGTCTTTGATAACTTATTTCGTAACACTGGGATCACACTATGAAAGTTTTCTTTCAGAAAGTCTGAGTTAAATGGTGAGAGGGGAAGAGAACACCCATTAACTCAGACTTTCTGAAAGAAAACTTTCATAGTGTGAAAACAGACTATTATTTGTTTGCACATGGTTTGTGTCTTTGATAACCTATTTTGTAATATTATTAACACATGGTTTGTGTCTTTGATAACTTATTTATGTGTTGTTGAATGAGAAAGTGTTGTGTTTTTTTGCAAGGATATACTGCCAACAAACCATTATTGGCAGGAAGTTTTGCTTTAGTTTTGTAAATGCAAAAGAAGCACATCAATTGCTTACCAAAGTTTATACTTAATATGTTGCATCGATTTTAACGTTTAAACATTGGTCTGTACGGTTTAGAAGTGGTGGTGGTGCAGGTCACCCAAACAAAGTTTCAAGAAAATGAAAAAATTTTGTTCCTTCAATATTGTTGTCCCTTTTTTCCTTTTTTGATACTTTATCCCCCATTAAAGTATCAAAAATTTCATTATTGTAGTGACATATATTAATTCGTATATGTCAACGAACTTAAACTTAAAAAGAACTTGCAAGGCTTAAGCAGCCACTCAAGGAGCGATTGTAAAACGTTTGCCCCCATATGTGTTCTAGATTAGCAGATGTGCCTGCCTTACGGCCTAAACTTTAGGTTCTTTTAACACCGGATCAAAACAGTTCGTCGACCAGTGCCCCCTAACACTTTCGCCAAAAAGACGTAGCATAAGCCTAAAGCTACGGTCAGACTTATCAAATATTTGACGAAAAAAACGGGACCAACAACCAAACTAAAAAATCATTTCGCTTAATATCAATATTTATTTTGATTAAAATACCACATCTTACAAAAAACTGTTTTTTGCTATGTCTAGTAGTATAATTAGTTTATTTTGTAATATTAAGACCATTTTAAATCTCACTAACTATTAACAAAAGTAGGGGTTACGCTTATTTGATCAAATATTTAATAAGTGTGACCGTAGCTTAAGAGTTTCGGCTTTAAACCCCTCTGTTTGCACAGGGTTTTCCCATCAGTAAAGGGCGGAGCCCATATAGCACTCCTACCGCTGTATGGGTGACGAAACCCAGTTACCTTTCAACTCCACAACAAGCAGCTTGATCTACCAGCAATTTGGGTTTTAGCCACAACCAACTTAAGTTCTTTAAGGGCCACATATTTGCCCGAAAATGGGAAAATTACTTCCATGAGCACCTGCCATATGTCCTAATCCTATGATGGATTTTGAACAAACAATGCGCTTGCCAACCACCCCTTTGAGCGAGCTCAACCAACACACACAGGTAGCAATCCGACAAAAATTATACACTTGCTTCATGTTTAGAAGCCGAAACTATCTAACCTACACTGCTTAAGGTGCGGTGCCAACTGCATCTGTTGACTAGCAACAGCACAGGAATACCGCCACAGGCAAAACATTCCCCCCGAAACACATCTTAGGAAAGTAGTCGATACCTCAACCTTTCATCTGCTTTCTATTTCAAGTCTTCACAAGTCTTTAACCATCGACTTTACTCTCTACTAACAAACTATCGGGTGTTTTTTTTACAGGTTTGTTTTTCGAATAGAGATAAAACTGGCATTTTGTGGTCAAATCTGGCAACTCTAATGTCATTTATGTTCAGTTTGGTTTGCCATTTCATCATGAACAGGTTGACAAAAGAACAACGCTTGGTGTATGGGCCGAAAATGAGATTGATCTCGATGATGATTTTCATCGCAAAATTTTGTTCAGTGTTGAGGCTCATTTTTGGTTGAATGGCTACGTCAACAAGCAAAATTGCCGCATTTGGAGTGAAGAGAATCCACATGAGACCATTGAGACGCCATTACATCCACAAAAACTGACTGTTTGGTGTGCTCTATGGGCTGGTGGAGTCATTGGGCCATACTTCTTCCGAAATAATGCTGGAGAGGCAGTTACCGTTAATGGAGACCGGTATAGAGCCATGATAACCGACTATTTTGTTCCCGAATTGGATGGCATGAATGTGGATGAGTTGTGGTTCCAACAAGACGGCGCTACATGCCACACAGCGCACGCCACAATCGATTTATTGAAGGAAACATTCGATGAGCGCATAATTTCGCGGAATGGACCTGTCAATTGGCCACCAAGATCGTGTGATTTGACACCATTGTATTATTTTCTTTGGGGATATGTGAAGTCGCTCGTCTACGCCAACAAACCAGAAACGTTAGGGGAATTGGAAGCCAACATTCGTGGCGTTATTGCCGACATACGGCCCCATATGCTCGAAAAAGTGGTTGAAAATTGGACCTGTAGAATTGGCTTTATTCGAGCCAGCCGCGGCGGCCACATGCCTGAAATCATATTTAAACATTAATGGCATAAAATTATCCTTCCAATAAAGCCAAATTGATGGTCGTTAAAACGATTTTCTTGTGTTTTATTTCAATTCGAAGTTCTATACCACTGAAAAAAACACCCGATACTAGATCTTTTCCATATCATCACGACTAACACAATACTCATTTTGACTATCTCACAAAACTTGTCATAGTGGTGAAAAATCAGCCGTCCAAGTAGGACTCCCCCTTCCTGGGGTTTTGTGTATAAACCACACCCACCACGTTATCTCCAGCGCACACTCCAAAGGGAAAGCAATTACCGCGCAAGGGCATAATTGTGAGCAAAACAACTTCTTTGAGTAAACACCAACGCACCTCGATACCTCAACCTATCATCTGCTTTCTATTTCAAGTTTTCACTGGCCTATAACCAGACCCCCGACTTTACTTTCTGCTAACAAATAACTATATCTTCACCATACCATAAATTCTAACACATAGCCCATTTCGACCATTTCAAGTACAAAGACACCCCTCCCTTAGAAAATAGGACGCCGAAAGCCTCAGCCACCAGTCAGTCTGGTGCCTGCTCACCAAGGGCCACGGACTCCCATGGTATTAGATAGCATCTCTGCTCAGCTTTCGGTCTCAAGCAAACACTAAGACTAAATAATTGTTCAGGAGGCCTAGAATTTTGAATCTGTGTCGGATTCCAGGTATGACTACAACTGATTAAGCCACGGAGGATGCAGCAACAAAAAGTGAAATATCCTTAAGATGATCCGTACGCCCTTGTCGGGGACATTTGCACGCAATTGGATTCATCCAAAAGCACGGAAATTCGATACTACACGAGCTTAAGCCGACGCTTTTGTTGCCTGAACGCCATTGAAAAAAATGATTTTTGCATCCAATCATTACTGACAATAAAGAGTGGGTACATTAAGATAATCAAAAATTACCCCCAATAAAACATTGACCGAAAAATGTCCGGCATATGCTACTGAACATGAAGCCGTTTTATTCTTTTATGTCAATGTTCGGTCGCATATGGCAAGAAAATGATCACTAACCGTAATTGTTTTTTGATCGATGCAGAGTAAGCTTCAGTTCAGAAAAATCTATCTAAATATATTTTTATTCGTTCTTGGCCTAAAAAAAATAAACAATTATAATGGCGCAGAATCTATTTGTTGCCAAAGAGATGGAAAAGGATACTTTAAATAAATTTATATTGGTCCAGTGTTTGGCAATAAACGCGAAAAGTTTGCTAAAAATTCTCAATTTTTAAGTCATACTCAGAATATTCATTAGTGTAAAGGTCAGCTCAGTTAGTCCGCTTTTACAATGATGAAATTGAAAGGCATGTTTTTTTCTCATTCTCTTTTGAACATGCCTAAACCTTTCACAATCGCGAAATTAATAGATGGACAGAAATTATGCTTTTCATTTTTGCGTTCTTTTTCGCTGTTGACGGAGATAAACATTTAACAGGCATTGATTCTTAAATTACATTGGTGTGAGAAGAGTTTTATGAAGCAACAACATGAAAATTGTACAGATAGTCATGTACTACACACTCTACTTCTTCAACCACTTGCCATCAAACTTCGTCTATCTGCCTTTCAATTTCCACATTGTAAAATGTGACTTAGTTCGTTCCTACAACTTGTCCCGATATTAAGACTTTTAAAGGTGAATCACTGAAAGAAAAATGCTTTATATATTTAAACATATTTATAATAAAAATATTTTCATTGGTTAAATGACAATTTTCATTGTCTAAATGGAATTTCATAGTTATAATGAAGTATTTTCGTTAAAATCGCTTCATTGGATTTCGTAATTTGTACGTTAAAAATTTTCATTGGATATATGAAAACTTAAGTTTGTCCAAGTTAAACAAAAAACATACATAACTATATTCATGAATTAATACAAAATTATAGTTTCATTAAAAATATGTTTAATTGTTAATTAAAAAATGTAAGATTTAATTATTTCATACATCTAATGTAATATGCCATTAAATTTATGAAATTAAAAATTTTTTTATAAAAGCAACATACTTCAACAATTGTATCACCATGAGCATGAAGCCTGATCATAAATTTCAGTTTGGTTCATCAGTTTATATTTATATGGTGTCTATGGTAAGCAGTGTCACCACAACCAAAAAAAATTGGATGCTAAATGGGGCTTAAAACAATGCTAAAAATGCTAAAAAAAAAAATTTGAAAATGCTAAAAAAATGCTAAATTTTCTTAAATAATTGTATCATTAAATGAATGAATTATATATTAATTAACCTGAAAATATTGTATTTCTTTTAAATATAACGAAGTTGATATAAAAAATTTATATACTTACATAGATTTATACACAAAGTAAATTAAATACATATTTACATAAATGTAAATTCATGTATTTGCATAAAATATGCAAATACACATTTCAGTCTTGTACAAATACATAGGTACATAAGATAATTCTGATAGTGCATACAACATATTCCTGAAAACATTGAAGGAATAAGACTATAAAAGTATAAAAGCTACATAAATTGTAATTTGACTTGGAATACACATCCGAATTGTTATGAAAATGAATGGTACATGAAATATGTAAAAAAAAATTACCAATGATTAAAAATCGACTTTTTTTATTGATTCTTATGTATTGCATCAACTTAAATGTTCACAAAAAATTTTTGAATAGTTTGACAAAAGTTTTTTTATAAAAGCAACATACTTCAACAATTGAAAAAAAAATATTTTTAACATTCAAATAACTCTGTAGTCTCAATAATTAAAAGTATAAAAATATTTCGAAGAAGCATGTCTTCATAAATTTAAATTTTCATTATGACAATGAAAATTGTCATTATAGTAATGAAACAAAAACTTCCAATTAATAAATATGTATGTTTTTAATTTTCTTTAATATGTACATACCTTCCTACATGTAGTATGTAATAAATAATGAACAAACAAATGTTCTCCTTTGAAAAAAAAACACACCCTTTTTTTAACCTGTTGTCAACCAAATGATGTATACGAAAAAGCTTGTTCTCTCTTTATGTGGTATTTTTTTATTATGCGTTAGCAAAAAAAAAAAAATCAACGTTGTTATTATTGTTATGGACAATTTAATCTGATATTTCCGCTCTTAATTGAGTAATAGCAAAAAACATATTTTTTTTATTTAAAAACTACACTGCCCCGGTGGCTAGCTGGTAGTGAGCTAATCTATCAGCGCCGAGGTTGTGGGATCGATTCCCACCAGAGACTGTGGTTCCTGCAGACAAGCGTAAAGCTTCGCGGGATAAGTTTAGGGAATTATTAAAAAAAAAAAATTAAAAAAATTAAATTAAATAAAAAAAATTTTACTTTTTTGAAAGTATTCATCCAATAAATAAAATTCATAGATCTAATGTAATGTTTCATTAAATACATTTTAATGAAACAGGTTTCATTGATCCAACGAAGCGCTGCATAGGTTCCTTTTCAATGCAATTTTTCATGGGATTAATGTCAAAATTCATTGGTATTGTGAAGAAAATTCTTTCAGTATACTGTTCTAATCTTTTTGTTAAACAAAAATGTATTTTTATCGCCTTCACCACGAATGGAAAGTTTGTCAATTCTTTTGGTTTTTCTACAATATTGATCTAAGACCGTAAAAAGAGTACATATATTCTGGATCCTTATAAGAAGCGAAGTTGATTTAACGATGCCCGTCTGTGCATCTGCCTTTTGAAATGGGTTTTCCGAAGACTTCAGATATGACGGGTAACTAGTTGGTATTCATTTATGTCACATATGCTTTGTTAAATTAAGCCATTGAAATTCAGCCTGATCGGTCCACAAATGTCGGATATATGAGCAAAAACAACGACTGCCATTAATTTTACCCATAAATTTCCTGTTATTGTTATTTTCTTCTGTATATTTAGACAACAGCAAGAGCCAGGTAATAACACTTGACATCCGACAAAATGTGTAAAGGATTGGTAAATGCTAGGGCGTGGCACTTCCCATACAAAGACATTAAAGATTTCAGTATAACTGTAGAACGGCAAGAGCTAAAGTTTTCAAATTAGGTAAAAGCATATTGGTTTTCAATACCCAAAATCCGACAAAAAGTGGGCTGGATTAGATAAGTGGGCGCGGTACAAAACAGATTTATTAATATCAAAAGAACGCTATTTATATAACTTTGTGTTTTAATCACACCATGGTTAAGGGTTAAGAAGATTCGGCAGAGCCTAATCTAGCACTCTTACAGTGCAGCCACACGGTCAAGTTGTTCTTGATAGTCTTTTACATATACTGTTTGTCAAAATTTCCAAAAATTGATAGTTGTGACGTAGGCTGCATTCAATTTTTGAGCAATTTACTTTCAAGATGCCATCAAGAAAAAAATTTGTAAAGAGAAACGAAAAATTTGCTCACTAACCTTCAAATCAGCTGTTTTCTTGAACGTAAATTGAAACACTCACTGGCATGAGAATTTTAAAGGCAAGTTCGCATCAATTTTTAAAAGTATGAGTGTATTGGTAAAAAAGTGTGAGTGTATTAAAACTTGATAGGCAAAACTTGATCGTGTAACCCTCAAGTTACTTGTGATTACTCTTGTTGTCTGGTGTACTTTAAAACTCAATGGAAACTAATTGTTGTTGAGTGCAAAATTTTATCAGTTGTTTGTCATTCTGTTTTCTGAGTTTTTGCAATCAAAAATAAAATTTGCATTTATATTGATTTAATAACAAACAAACAAAAACTAATAAAAAAAAAAAAAAAAATTTACTTACACATGCAAACAAAAACAATTATTTAGTATTCATAAACAAAAGGAACGATAAACTCTATTAAATAAATCGAAATCCAGAATAAAATTTTTGTAAACAGTATAGAGAGCAAAATTTGTGAGTTTAAAGGTGAGCAATGAAGAAGTGTTTTTGCATAAACTTTTAATTATAATATTTAAAATAATTGTAAGTAAAAACAAAAGGAGCCAATTAGAAATTTCATAACGAACCAAGTCTTTCTCTTAACCAGTGTTGCCGGAAGAGGGGTTATAACTTTAAATTATAGATTTCAACAGTTGTTTGGGAATTTTTGCAAAACTTTGGGATACTTCATTTGTTTTTTGTCACACAGAAAAAAATATCTCAAGAAAATGTTTAACAACACAGTTTGTTAAAAATAAAATTTTAGGTCAACAAACTTTTTTTTTGATTCAAAGAAAACATTTATCAAATTTACACTTTGCAAAATAGCACTCAAAAAAACATATTTAATAATGAAATAATTAAATATTTCTTCATATTCAATAAAAAAAATATTTGAATCAAAGTAAAGACAGTATTTTAACAACTCTTGTCCATTTTTAAATACCTCATAATTCTCATTTGTTTTACAGTTTTATTTGAATAATATATTTAGTTTTGCCAAAGTCTTTGGAAAAGGTTTCCTGATGATCTGGCCTAAGCAACCAGTGAAATGCGCATAGGAACTTACTTATCCCCGCATAATAAATTTTAGTGTTTTTATAAAAATATAAAAATTTATGACATCATCATTAATAAATAAAAAAATAAAGATTCGATTAACATTTTGTTTGATTTATTCAACATTTTCAACAATTTATTTTAACAAATCAAGTAAACATTTTGTTGAAAAAAATTATTTTGGGCAACAACTTGTTTTATTGACTCAATAAACTTGGTTGTTGACTAAAAATTTAACAATTATACATACAAACTTTTTTATCAATACCGCAAAAATCGTCATCGCAGAAAATTCAAAAAATGTTTGTAATCAAATATGCGATTTTCATATTCAAATATGAAAATTATTTTTTTCTGTGCACTTCTGTTTTTTTTTGGGAAATTCAGAGAAATTTGCGTATAGAATGATGTTAAACAAGTAAAAGCGCTGTACGCGGAGAATTAGAATACTTTTAAAACTTATGATATATCCTTAGCTTTAGGCAAAAAGGTATTAGGTAAAAAAGCCTATTGAGTTTGTAATTGGGTTTAACTCGACTTATTTTCTTTCGCTTGGTATCAATAACTTAAGTCTAGCATACCTGCTTCCAATCGTAATCATTTGCTCTTTAGAAATTACGTCAATTAAATTCAACAATTTAATAATTTTCAATTTAACATTACGAAAAATTATAGTTTTTGACTTAAGAGCTTTTTGCCTAACTTAAAAGATATGTCACATCGGTTCCTCTTAAGATTGTTAGCTCAAAATTTATAAATTTTTAGTAGAGGCAAAAAAAACTATATTTTTTAATGTGTACTCTTATATCACAAAGAGGGATACTACAACTGTACTTTTTTGGCGAAAGAGTTGAGAAAACGATGTTGGATTTTTACAGTGTAGGTAGATATGACCACTGTATATCGTTATCTTGCAAAAAGTAAAAATTTTTAAATTTTGTGTGCCATAGTATACATATCGCAGTTTTCTATCTTGGTTTGTCGTTAGCAATGTGTTTAATTTCGCCACAAGATACACCAGCGTCCGCTGCTACCATTTCTACTTATCTACGCCATGTTTTGGATAAGTGGCCCCTCCTTCGGCTTCCTTATGGTAACCACTCGATACCCTGTCTTATTATATCATGCTGTGATTTGTGTTGGGTTTGTCCTAGCCAGGGTCATTAACGTCGTGTTATTACTGTACGAATAAGTATCTGCCCACAACTCATTATTTGTGATGATAGAATACCAGAATATTCGAAGAATTTGTGGATTAAGCGTATTAAAGTCAATTTCAAAAGTGCGCTATATATTAGAGGAGCTATAGTAAATTATGGACCGATTTTCTCTTAGTTTAAACATTTTATTTTCCGTGATTTAAAACTTAGTTTGAACTAATCTAAAAAACGTATCATAATTAGTTTCCTTTAACGGCGAATTAAAATTATTTTTTGGAAGAAACTTCATAGGGGACCTATGTTTAATAATGGACCGACCATTATTAGACCAAATTTCAATACAGTTGATAGATAGATATAAAAAGTTGGGAGGCAATAAGCATTGAAACCCAGAGAGTCTTTCGTGCAGTGTGTATGTATCACCATGACCATGAAGCCTGATTATAAATTTCAGTATGGTTCATCATTCTAATTTAAAGCAACGAAAAGTTCATTTAATTTTTACTGTCAAAAATTCAACCGCGAATTCCGTAAAAACAAATCAATATTCAGTTATCTTATATAAATTAATTGTCAAAAAATTAACTTCATATTCCGTAAAAACAAATAAATATGCAGTTATTTTATAAAATTTTACTGTCAAAAATTCAACACCATATTCAGTAAAAACAATTAAATATTCAGTTATTTTATATAATTTTACTACCAAAAATTAATTTTTACTTATCTATAAAAAATGAATTGCTTGTTTTGTGTAAAGCCCTTATGACACTACATTTTTTATTCATTAATTGATATAGAATTGATAGAAAGAAACAGTAAATGTTAGAAAGAGCAAACTATAAAAAATGTAAACAAATTTTTTTTATTTTTTTTTTCTCTTGTTATGGTTTTGTTCCAGGGATGGCGTTGAGAATTTTTAGAATTGTACCAACAACCTTTAAAAATTGTACTTTTTGCCCTAATTGTACTAAAAGATTTTTTTAGTCGAAATTAATTTTATTTATGTTCATAAAAAACACCACAAAAAGGTATTATAAATCTTAGTTTAAAAAGAATCAACAAAAAAGTACAATTGAAACAACTAAGCCATCCCTGTTTTGTTTATTTTATTAAATGTTGCCAACTTTTTGTTTATGAAAAACCTAAAACCAAAAAGCGGTAAATCGCTGAATTTGCCCATAAACCGCTGATTCAGCAGCACTTTTAATGTTTCAAGCTTGAAATGTCAGTTTTAAGTTAAACAATTTTACATTTTTTTTGACATAACTTCATTTTTTATCGATAATCTTAATATAGCTAAACTCTTTGCACTTGGTAAATATTTGTATTACATTATATTTGTACTGTTCACCAAAACTTGAACAATGCATTAAAAATGTAGTGTCATAAGGGCTTTAGCAATTCCCATTTTCTATTTGTTAAAATAATTTAGTTAAATACATCAAATTTTAAAAGTAAAATAATTGCGAAGCCATATCGGTCATGCTGCTGGTGACTTATAATTGAGAGTTCTTCTGTAAACAACGTGGTCAGTACAACAAAAGTAAAACAAACGTGTGTAACTGGGTAAGTAAATAAAAATATTCTCCCTCTCTCGCTTATAAGAAAAACAAGCGGACAGGTGTCTGTCTGGTATTTTTTAGAAATTCGGCTCTTTTGTGGAGTAAACGAAAATTTAATAAATAACTGAATTTTTAATCGTTTTTACTGAATATGTTGTTGAATTTTTGACAGTAAAATTTTACAAAATAACTGAATATTTATTTGATTTTACGGAATATGGTGTTGAATTTTTGACTGTAAAAATTAAATGAACTTTTTGTTAAAAATAAATGAAAAATAGGTAGACCGGTTTTTAATTGAACTTTCATTTATTTTATATTACAATTTCAGTTAATTTTACGTACAGAATATTGAGAGTGTAAAAATGCAAAAAAAAAAAATTTGAAAATGCTAAAAAAATGCTAAATTTTCTTAAATAATTGTATCATTAAATGAATGAATTATATATTAAATAACCTGAAAATATTGTATTTCTTTTAAATATAACGAAGTTGATATAAAAAATGTATATACATACATAGATTTATTTAATAAAAACAATTCAGGAGCATACACAAAGTAAATTAAATACATATTTACATAAATGGAAATTCATGTATTTGCATAAAATATGCAAATACACATTTCAGTCTTGTACAAATGCATAGGTACATAAAATAAGTCTGATAGTGCATACAACATATTCCTGAAAACATTGAAGGAATAAGACTATAAAAGTATAAAAGCTATATAAATTGTTATTTGACTTGGAATACACATCCGAATTAATATGAAAATGTATGGTACATGAAATATGTAAAAAAAATTACAAACTGGGAATTATTTCCTTTCGTAGGTTACATTATATTATATTCAACATTTTATTTTTCGAATTTATTCTATGAGCTAAATTTTTATACAATATAATAGTCTGGTAGTGTATAAAAAGTCATTCCTAAAAATTTAAGGAATAGAACTATTACAAAAAAGCTTTATAAAATACATAACTGAAATTTAGCTCGTAGAATAAATTCGAAAAATAAAATGTTGAATAAAAAAAATTACCAAAAATTAAAAATCGACTTTTTTATTGATTCTTATGTATTGCATCAACTTAAATGTTCACAAAAAATTTTTGAATAGTTTGACAAAAGTTAGCGATTTTTTAACAAAAAAAAAAACAAAATTCCCTATCTACGAAATATTACATGATAAACGCTTAAAGCCCTAACCTAGAGTTTTCAAAAATATGCAACATTGTCAACTGTCAAAACAACTGGTACACAGAAAAAATTTTCCCACATTTTTCACCAATTAAAGCATTAATCAAAAATATAATCAGTTTTAATTAAAATTTTAATCAACTGAATTAAACATTTAATCAAGTGAATTAAACGTTTAATTAATACTATTAACTGGTTTAATTGATACTATTTATTTGTTTACTGGTGCAAATTTAATTAATTTTTTAATTAATATCACAAATCTTTTAATTGAAATCAATTTTTATTTTTTCTGTGTAGGTTTTACAAGAAAAGTAGAAGAAAAATAAATTATAAACCCTTTTACGGCGATTAATAAATTTATCAGTTTAAATAGTTTTTTGCTTCTTCAGTAAAATTTTCAAACCGCTTTTTGCGTTTTATGTAGCGATAAATAAATACAAAATATAGGTAAAAACAAAAATTGTCATTGAAAATTAAAAAAAGCTATTCAACAGCATTTTCAATAAATTTAATTACACATTATTATATGAATAATATTCCTTAACTGCCAAAGTCTTGGACAATATACCATTAGAATATGATCTGTTTTCATCACACATTTTAATAAGATCAACAGTAATGATAAAATCACTGCAACACTTATTTCGCCTTTTTAGTCCACATCTTACGTAAATCAATGAGTTCAATACCATCCTATTTCTAATCTTGGTTTTTATAAGGTTAAGACCGCTTAAAATTCTTTGAACTTCCGCGTTACTAAATGGCAAAACCAAAAACTTTATAACCTTTCCAGATCATACCCTACTTTGGACTTGTATAAAAACATTGCTAAAGGTATTATGCCTATTTTCGGCCTTCATAGATTGCAGTTACTAACTTATGTTTATAAAGTATTGCATAACATAGGATATCACAGTATCCGATTGGAAACCGGTCATCATAATTTCAATACAAGACACCGTACTGATCTCAGTGTAGTAAGATGTCGCTTAGAAACTACAAAACAGCGAATTAAATACTTGGGTAGTGTGGAATATAACAAATTACCCCAATTTCTTAAAGAGGCTGAAACAATCTCAATTTATAAAAAGAGATTAAAAGAATATTTATATGAAAATTTGGAAATGCTTCTGCTATAACCGCTATAGAATAATCTCATTTTTATATAATTTAATTTAAAATCAATGAATATGTTAAAAATTTTGTAAATAGTTGCTAGCTTGCCTCTATAATGTTCTAGTGGCGCTGAGGCACCTACTTCCAGTATAATATAAATATGTATTTTGAATAAAATAAAAAAAAAAATAAAAAAAAAAAGAAGCTAACTCGTTGAAACCATTTTCTTTTAAAGCGTTTCTGTACTCATAAACACCTATCCAGAATTCAATAGTTGAACTGTGGTTCATCCATTCATCCATTCGTATGCATTCAGCCTTTGCCATTGTTGTTCCAAAACCGGTATTTCTTCTGTAGTAAAATCCATAATTTCTTCTTTAAATTTTGTTTGGTGTGAAATAGCAATATATAAAATTTATAAGATTAAAAAATGCTAAATAATGCTAAAAAAAAAAATATTACAAAAATGCTGAAAATAATGCTAAATGTTATTTGAAAAATTGGCTGCTAAATCAAAATAAATACAGGCAAAGCCCGGTATAAAGAATGATATAATGTCAGCCCCTTTCGTTAAACTGAGAGATTCGTAATACCGAACTTTTTTTTAAATAAAAAATTAGCTACATTTACCATTAAATCGAGCTGTTTATGTTATATGCATGTTTATTAAACTTACATACGTAAGTACATACATACGTGTTTACATATTGGGACAAATTATTTATCCAAAATAAACTGTACTATATATACATACATATATGTATGCTTACACTCATATGTTTTAAAATAATAACAAATTCCTCTATCAGCGTATTCATATTCAATACGCGATATAAGAAAAAGACTTACACCTTTTTTATATTCTTCTAAAAATTTTATTTTTTCACTGAATGATATGCTTTCCTATTCACCATTTTGCTTCAACAACACTTCAAACAAAACTCTTGTATTATGCTTAAAACTAATCTACATGTTCTCATACTTTGTAACAAACATAAAAAGCACATCCAAACAAACGGTATTGTACCGACTTTTTGGTTTTGCTTTGTTTTTCTTAACCATTCGTTAAACCGGGAGAAAAAAAAGTTGATCGTTCGTTATATAAGGTAGCTAATGAAAAAACTTGCTCATTCGTTATATCGGATTTTCGTTAAAGTGAGTATTTGTTATACCGAGCTTTGCCTGTAATGCTAAATTTAGCAGTGAAAATGCTAAAAGGGTTACACTGATGGTAAGCTATGGCCGGATCTTAGCGAACTATAGTAGTGTGCTTTCTAGGCATACAAAACGCGATTGTGCAATTTCCACACAACCGGTACATTCTGCCACCGATTTATATTCTTTTTTTTTAACAGAAATATACCTTCCTTAGAGTAGTTGTTACATATTTTACAGCTTGACGCTAACATTTTTCTTTTCTTTTGAGTGGTTTTAAAATGACCGAATTGTCAACAGACGGGCATAGCTCAACTGATTTAAAGTTACTTAAGGACCTATTGGGTTTTAGATGAATATTAAAAAGTTTCACACGGAATGATAAACTAAGTAAGCCCCTCCTTATTCACTACTAGTGTTTAAGATTTTTAACACACAATGTTATCAGCTTTGACCGCTTGTACCCATATCTTTCCTGTTCTACTAAAGGCTGTCTCAAATTTTGATAATCAGCGATATTATTAGGCCATTATCTACGTATGTACAAACTACAGTTTTTTTTATTTTTTTTTTTTTTCAATGTTATAAATTCTTAAAATTTCCATACTACTGGCCAATTTCACCAATTCTATTTTAATATTAATTCATATTTAAGGCCCCTATCAGGGCTGCCTGACTTGGGGATTTATCCCCAAAGTTAGTGATTTCATGCGGGCAAGAAGGACAAAGAAAGTCATTTGGGGATTGGGGATTTTTTTAAGAATTTAATAAAAATAATCGGGGATTTTTTAGGAATTTTACACATTTATAATATATTTTCCCTTCTTCTATTATTTACGCATATTTTTTTTTTGTTTCATATATAAAATATGAAAAAAAAATTGCAAAATTTTTATCTTACTCTTCAACAACTTATACGGTGTAAAGGGTCCTAATTAAGACTACCATTTTTGTTAAGTGTGTAAAAGGTACTAAATAAACTCATGTTATTATTCTCAGTTGAGTTGTAATTTTTTTAATTTTTGTATTATGGTTTACAACTTTGCTATATTGCGGCGAACTAAAACATCGAAAAATTACAACTCCTCACAACCAACTCAACTGAGTTGAGTTGTGAACCGTAATAGGGGCCTAAATATAGTTGTTCATATAATTTTATTTTTATTTGACATAAAAAACGAATTTTAAACATAAATCGATGAAATCGGCCATAAGTGGAACTTTATTTTTTTTTTTTTTTTTGCACCACTGTGAGGAATAAATTTTTTTTAAGTTCCACTTACCTAAAAAAAACTCACACCATCATTCAGTTTGACCAAATACAAGAATATACACTCAAAACGAAAAACTAGTTTTTATCTATTTTACAGACACATATATACACACACACGCGTATTCATACATACAATGTTTCATAAACTCTTAAAGAAGTTATACGAATGCAATTGAATTTCTGTACTTATATTTGAGTTTGAGGGCTTTACTGTAAATACAATCTATTGAAAAGTAAGCAAAGTGAATTAGGGTGTAACTTTTTTTTTTGGAAACAAAAAATAAATATTTGAAGATAATATTTAACATGCTAAATCGTTTTATTAACCTAAATGTCAATAAGAAAAAATTATCATTTTGTTCAACATTTTTTATTTTTCGAATTTATTCTATGAGTTACAAAAAAGCTTTATAAAATACATAACTGAAATGTAACTCATAGAATAAATTCGAAAAATAAAAAATGTTGAATATAATATAAATTAACCTACGAAAGGAGATAGTTCCCAGTTTCTAATTATCATTTTGTTTAGATTCGAAAATCTTAAAGCGACTTACGAGTCCCTTATAGACGTAAGACTATAAAAATATGTGGCGATATTTTGGATGGCATCAAAGTTATTTGTTCCTAGTTTTGCCTTGATACTAACGTTTTTATTTTCGGCTATAAAAAATAATAATTCTGAGAGGGTTGGGTGATCTTAATTTTGTGGGAGCTATAAACAATTAGGGGCCTCCAGCTTAAAAAGTTTGTAATGAGTGCAAAAAATAATAGTGTGGCAGCACTACGATAAATGTTGTCAAATACAAATGTTTTATATTGGTAGTTTAAACGCCCAATTTTATGCGTTTAGAGATGGTTTAAATGTTTACTGAATTATAGATTTGCTGGTTCAAACACACTTAAAACCAAAAAGAGAGTTTAACTTGCACTGATTTTTTAGCCATTAGACTTAGCAATTTTTTTACCTTGCTTGGTCATTAATAAATGGGTTTACCCATTAGTTATTTTTAGCCATTTTTCAACCTGTTTAGCCATAAAATTTTCTTTTCCGCTTTTTTTTTAAATAATAATTTTTGTTTTCTTATAAAAATTTAATAAATATCTTAAAGAAAAATAAACAGTTTAAACAATTAAAACGCATTTAATATTAATCACAACTTTTATAAATGTTGAAGATAGCTAAACCGATCAGTTTTCACAAAAAAAAGCAGCAAAGCAACATTTACTAGCGCCAAAAATGCAACAGTGTATTGTGTGTGCTTATTTTATGTAAAAAATTGATCTTTATTTACAATTTTTTTGCAAAAAATTTTTAATGAATTATTTTTGTTTTGTTATTGAATTGTAACATGTTTTTATTTAAAAAATTTTTAGCCATTTTTGGTCACCAAGTTTTGGAAACACTGCGGGGCTCACACCTGTATAAAAGCTGTTCGTGCCGAGTGTTAACTCTATTCCAAATTTTTTTTTTAACTAAAGCTGATTTTTGGAATGTGGTCTTTAGTCGGTTAAAAAAACATTCAGAACAAAATTATGTAAAAACGTTTGAACTAGCTTTCAGGTTATTTGTAGTGACTTAAATCTCAGTACTAATAACTTTTTTACATATGGCAAGATTTTTTACAATTTAGCAGATAAGGAAAATAAGGCCTATATATCCAAGACCTCTTAAATTTTCGGAGCAACTTATGTCTGCATTTTACTTAATTAAACTAAATAAAGCACAAAAATCTGCATATAAATTTAAAATTCATGAAGAAGAGAGCTGTTTGTAGGAGCTGGGGCGTACTAGGCCAAATCCCACAACGATTTTTACCAACATTAATAGCCCTCGCCCTTTGTATTAAGGGACTTATTATAAGATTAAACGGACTTCAAAAAATCATTTGCGCGGTGCTAAACTTCATTTTAGTTCATCGTAAATTTTCAGGTATGAGCGGGTCTCCCTACCCTTCTACTTCCTTGCGGGTTCTACCCAATGGTCTTTCTGGCGGTTGCTTCTTCCGGTTTCCTTAAAGTGTGTCTAATCCAGTTCCAGTTGCGTTGTCTTAATTCAATTTCTATTTATTGTTGATTTGCTTTTCTCTTGAGCTCGGTGTTTGACAGAGAATGAGTAGGATTATCCGCAGGCATTTAAAAGTAAAAACACACTCTCTGTGTGTCCAAAATGTTTGATGATGACCAGACTCGTTTTAACTGCGCAAACGTATTTCTCGCTGTGTTATCGATGAGGCAGCCGAGGTAGCAGCACAAAGGTACATCATCTATATCCTGGCCAAGAATAACGAACGAATCCAGACTCTGTATTACAGTTGATAAGCACTGATTTTGTGTTGGCTTTATTTATTTACAAACTGTCAAATTTTGCTGCTTCCTGTATGGCGTATAGCTTGGCTTGCATTTCGCAAAATGAGTGACTTAGCAGGCAAATGTCATCTGCATAGTCTAGGTCCTCCAGCCGACCTTGTATTCCTTACACGATTACGCTCCGTTTTGTCAGAGCTTTAGACAACGCTACATCAAGAACGCAGTTGAACAGGAGGGGTGATAGCACGCATCTCTGGCATAAGCCTTTCATTACAGCAATACTCTTGCTCAGGTGGTGTTTATGTAAAACTCGGCATATGGCATTCCTGTATAAGGCCTTGATCAATTTGCTTACTTTTGTGGTGACATCTTTTTTATTCCAAACCATTCCATATGGCTGAGCGGTTAATCGTGTCAAAAGCCTTTTCAAAGTCGATGAATACTAAGAGGAGGTCACCACCTCCATTCCATTGACGGTTCTACGATATTGTTTTCTTTATTACATATTACAAATAAAATAGCGATATTCATTGTTTGGTGCGTTTCAAGTTGCAACTGTTTGTTATTTGCAATACACATAGCAGTTTTAGAATTGCGCAAAAGCAATGATGTTAGAACTGCAATTCTTTTTTTTTTTTTTTTTTTTTTTTTTTTTTTGTTGCAAACAAAAGCTACAATATTTTGCATTTGTACTTTCGCACGAATTATTGCATTTAACATTGAACTCCACTTATATCAAATCATATTTTAACACAATTTTGCGAGCAATAGTCCTTAAGTCTGTTGCAATGAAAAAGACGAGAGAATCTGCTGGAAAGTAAACCCGCAACCTCTAAACTGATAGATTGGCTTACTACCAACCAGACTATTGGGGCACTTAAAAAAAAACTTATTATTGTCAACGTTTTTTTCGGGAATAAAAAATTGTTTTTATTCATTTATTATGAAGTGCTAAATGCCCAATATTTATTGATAAATACACTGAAATTCATGGTTAGAAACCTTTTTCCAAATACTTTAGAAAAGTTAAAGATATTAAACAAATAAAACTGTAAAGCGAATGAGAATTACAAACACTCAAGTCTTATTTGCACGACATCAAAGCATAGACAAAACACCAACAATAAACAGCGAGTTTATCTCTTCTTACATTCTGCTACAATTGGTTGGGTTTTACCCGACTCGAATTTTAGTTGTTTTTGTTTATATTTAGAAGCGTCACAACTTTTTATTATTTATACTTTATAAGTTTTATTTTAATATCAAGTTTCAAAACAAAGGGAATGAATGAATCTTATGCAATATTATTACTTAACGTTAAGGAAGGAGGAGATAAATTGCTGGCTAGAACTAGGAAAAAGCTAACCCCCTAAAAAAATAAACAAATTTTTGCTTATTCAAAGATCTTATTTATACGAGAAGATTTTTGTGGTATCAAGTTTAACTTAAAGCTAGGGCAGTGAGGAATTTCAAGCTACCCTCAATTTTTTAAATCACCCCTATTATGAAAGTCAACGGCACCTGAGTCGTTATTGACACTAATCGATTATTATTGACAGTCAATTGATATTTTCAAAGGCGATTTTAAGTTGATGTCGAGTAGAATTGTCCCTGTTTTAGTCGACAGTAAATTTTGCGACGACTCAAATGAAAGTTAAAGAAATTTAAAATAAAATGTAAACATATTTTTTTGAATTCGTTTAAAATAAAAAATTCAAATTTGAAGGAAGTTATGGGCACAAATTTAATTAGTTAATTTAACGCGAACATTCGCAAAAGTTTGCTAAAATAGCGAATTTAATTTTAGAAGAACGCCTCAAAGAGCCAAAATTGCGAAAATTCGGAAAAGCTTGCAAAAATAGCGAAAATTCGCGAACATTTTTAATATTTCAAACAAGCCATAAAATTGATTCAAAATCATTAAAACTATAAGGAATGGCAAAAATTCGCAAAAATTTGCTAAAAGCGACATGATAGCAAAGTCTTATATTTAATAAAAATCGTTAAGCTTTAAAGAATCAGCAAACTTATAGGGAAAAATCACTCCTATCGCGAACATGGCTAAAATTCGCGAAAATTGCAAACTTGGAAACACACCTTAAAATTGATTTAAAATCAGCTAAAAACAACAAAACGTCGAAAAATAACAAAAAAATTGTATGCTAAAATAGCGAAAATTCGCGAAAATTTTTAAATTTAAAACAAGCCATAAAATTGATTAAAAGTCTCTTAAACTATAAGGAATGGCAAAAATTTGTTGAAAATTGCAAAATTAACGGAAATTCGCAAAAAATTGCTAACAGCGGCATGATAGCAAAGTCTACTATTTGTTTTAAATCGTTACAGCTGTAAAGAATCAGAAAACTTACAGTAAAAATATCTTTTATCGAAAACATGGCAAAAATTCGCGAACAAATTTAAAATTTGAAACAAACTCTACACTTTATTTGAAAAAGCTAAATCGGTTAAAAAAATATATCGGAAAGTAGCAAAATAAGAGCGTTAAAAAGTGATCTATAATAATGAAGAACAAAAATAATAAAAAAATAATTGGAGATGGGATTTTTTTTTTGTCAAATTTTCGACAACTAGTCGACGTCGACACAACATTCTTATAAAATACCAAATTAACGTTGAAGTGATGTAGTCGTCGTCTTGATGTGACAACAATTGAAAATTAATGCCGAAGTCTACGACGACTTACATAATAGGGGTGAATGATTGGTTTTGCCATCAGAAATTAACTATTTAAAAAAATTCGTTACTCGTTTAAGTTGTCTTTCAAAGTTTAAAGATAAATTCACATTGAAAACTCATAATTTATTTAATTGATCTACTCTGATCAAATTTGTTAGAAAGTTTTCATCTGTTTTGGACTTATGAAAAAGTTGTAGCCACTCTAATTTACTTCTAATCCTATTCATCGTTATTTGTATATACTTTTTTTCTTTCTATCTCTCTGTGTATATTTGTCTAGTTTCGAACAATATTTGTCTATTTTGTATGCAAAGGACAACAACACACAACTCGTCTAACAAAATGCAATTTAAACCAGATTGTGTTCGATAGCTGGATGTGTTTTGTTTGCATTCTGTGGATTGTTTGGTTTTGGTCTACTTTAAATTGATTTCCTTGTAATTCGTAGAATTTCTATTTCCTTAACAGACATTTCACTTCTAGCTTCTCAGTTTAAGAGCATATGGATGGTAGTACATTAGATACATGCATTCATACATATAAATGTATATATTTATTTTGTTATTATATTTTAGGTATTATTGATATTACCTACTTTTGTGCTAAAATGTTTCTCTTTTGGAAAACAAATTTCAATTTGACTTTTCTTATTTCATTATAAAATGTTCGGTTTTAGTTGTTGTAGTTGTTTTTTTTTTTATTTCTTTTTTTGATATCCTGGCAAACTTCCGGTTTTCTTTTTCCACTTAAGAGTGTTTGGGTATTCTTTTGAGTGGGCTTGTGTGAGAGAAGAGGAGTGTAGTTTTTGGTTTATTTATTTTTGCTGTAATCTTCTTACAGTTTTTGACATTTCATTTACAATGTCCATTAGTATTAAATATTAAAGGAAATTTATTTATGCACATACATATATACTTTTGTGTTAAGTAAAATATAAATTATATTAAAATTTCATGATTCGGAGAATACATATTAAGTTAACAAATGTTCTTTATGAAAATAAAAAAAAAAACGGGAAAAACTAGTGAAATTAATTTCATTTTTATAACTAGAATTTAAACTATATTGATTCATTAATATGATTTCTGTATGACGTGCTAAATTCCCAATTTTTCATATTTGATAAATACACTGAAATTTATTGTTGAGGGAAAGCTAGCTTCTATGCGCATTTCACTGGTTGCTTAGGCCAGATCATCAGGAAACCTTTTCCTAAGATTTTAGAAAAGCTAAAAATATTATACGAATAAAACCCCAAAGCGAATAAGAATTCAAGTTTGAAATTATCTTTTTTCCGCAAGGAATTTTAAAATATATTTTTGACTTTTTTAATCGGAACGTCCCCCAAAACAAGAAAGTGACATTGATTTTAAATATTCTGTACAATTATTTTAAGGCCCAATGAAAATTGCTGGCAAAGTCAAAAGTTAAATTAGAATATGGACATTTCCACCGAAAGGTCCACCGAAACAAAAAAGTTTTAAGCTCTTGAAAAGACAGGGAAACAATCAAATTTCATTAAAAACTGGCCATACTTTTTTAAGTTTTACTTTATTTATTGATTAAAATAGGTTTAAAAAAAAATATAAAATTAAAAAAAAAAATTTTTTTAACTGAGATTTTCGGGTGTACTTACTCAACTGACCTCGTATGTATTAAAAATTTACAGAGCATTGTTTTTTAATGCAAAGCGTTTTTAAGCACTTCTTATACTACCAACGGGCTCTTATATGGCAAAAAATGCACCTCAGATGGTTTTGTAGGTTAGTAGGCTAGTGTCCAGCCCCATCTTTGGATGATTCTGCAAACATTGACCCAGACGTAACTCTAAACATCTAAGATGAACTTAAATATCTAGTAAAAAGTTGTAAAAAAAACACTAATTTCGTGCAGTACAATTGAACTACTCCAACAATTTTTTAACAACACGTGATCCAAATGTATCAGAAGATTCCACATGCGATTTCCGGAGTACAAAACTAACTAACTGGCAGCAATACCCGAAACCCAGTTTTTGAAGCCAAATCGAACTGGCTTTCTTCGAATAACTTGCTTATCGGGATGTTAGCCAAAATGTTTTACGATTGACTCATCTTTAGGAATATTTTGTTCACATACTACAGTCAAAGAGCCGGAGTTTTGTTTTCCTACTGATGGTGTTAGTTTTCTATACCGTATGCAGTGGCTCTTGCTTTATTAATTCGCGCCTGTATATCATCAGTAGTGCCGCGATATTTTATTATTACGCTTTCTAGATAGTTAAATATTATTCTACATCTTCTATTACAATATTTTCCCGTTTTAGTGGCGTGATTGATGTTGTGCCTAAGCTTTAAGCATAAGCTTTGTCTTTTTTAAATTAATTTTTAATCCGTTCCTCCTTGCATTAACTGAAAGTTGATTTAATTTAGCTTCTATATCATCGTCGCTGTGTGCCATTAGGCAAATGTCGTCGCACAGAAAAAATTATTAGTAGTTTTTTTTCAATTAAAAAAATTATTTAAAAAGTATTTTTTTAATGGGAATTAAGCACGAATAACAAAATCTTTTGAAATTAAAATTTTGTATTCCCAAAAATTTAAATTACTTTTTGGTTTAAAAAGTATTTAAATTTAATTAATGTAATAATTGAATTAATTATTTATTTTGTTGAGAGAAAATTAAAAATGTAATTTTGATATAATTAACATTTTAGTTGTTTTGAAACCAATTTTGAATTAAAATATTAATTAAATAACAAAAAATTATTTCGTTTAAAATAAATTAATATAAATTTGTGAAATTGTTGTTGGAAATTGTCAAAATCAATAAACACATTGTTTGAAACGGCAAAGATTTTTGACAACTTTTTTAATTAAAATTAAAAATAAATTTTATGGAAAAACAAATATTCAAAATATCAAATTTTTACAATTTTTAGTAATCAATATAACCACTTTGGTAATAGGTGCAAAATCAACAAATGGGTTGCTTGATTCTATCACAGAAAATATTAAAAATTGTCTCTAATCACGAATTTTATACTAAATTCATAGAATCAAGCAACCCATTTGTTGATTTTGCACCTATAACCAAAGTGGTTATATTGATTACTAAAAATTGTAAAAATTTAATATTTTGAATAGTTTTTTTTCAATAAATGATATTTTAAATTTTAATTAAAAAAATGATCAAAAAACTTTGCCGTTTCAAACAATATGTTGATTGATTAAGACTATTTCCAACAACAATTTCACAAGTTTAAATAATTTTATTTCAAACGAAATAATTATTTGTTATTTAATTTTTATTTTAATTTAAAATTTATTTCAAAACAACTAAAATGTTAATTAAATCAAAATTATATTTTTAATTTTCGTTCAACAAAAAAAAATAATTGATTCAATTATTACATTAATTAAGCTTAAATACTTTTTGAATAATAATTTTAATTGATAAAAAAAACTACTAATAATTTTTTCTGTGATTAATTTGGAATAAATTTGGTGATTAGAGACAGTTTTTAATTTTTTCTGTGAGCCATAATCTATGTCATCAAGTTTTTCAGACAAGTTCCATTGTATGCCATTTGGGGAATCGATATTGGTTTGCTCAAGTACACTGTCAGACGAAATAATGTAGGTGATAGAATACAGCCTTGTTTAACGCCAGGTCAATATTGGAGATGATATTTGGCCAATAATGACAAGAATTCGCCAGAGACTTTGGTTGGCAAAAGCTTGCAAGCTTTGAATTTCGCATGGAGAAATGTTTCTTTCCTTCCAAAATCATAAAGGACAGGAAGTTGAACATTGACCTCCGTGCTACTAGTAATGTTACGAATTCTTCAAAATCTATTGACCATACCTAACAACCTAATGTTTTAGTACAAATTACTATTAAAGCGTACTCTACACTACCACACAAGTCTGACTTTTTGCATAATACTTTTGAAGATAGAAATCTAATGAGTTTTGTTGCGAATGTTAAAAAATCTAATTTAATATTAGAGTTTGTATTCACACTATCACACATGAACATGCTTTTGGAAAAATGTAACTCTGATTAAATGAAAAGTATTATTGCTTAGAAAAATTTTAAAAAACGATGAAGTCATTTATGGATTTAAATTTTGTTTTCGTTATACTTGTCATATTTTTATAACACATCAAAAATTTGACAAAAAAAAAATCCCATCTCCAATTATTTTTTTATTATTTTTGTTCTTCATCATTATAGCTCACTTTTTAAGGCTATTTATTAGGGTATTCATTAACCGATTAACGGTTAACCGATTAATTACTACCCGATTAACTGATCGGTTAATTTAAAATTGGCAATTTTCGATTAACGATTAAACCGGTTAATTTCAGTCGATTAACCAATTAACCGATGTTACAATTTTTTTTAGTTTTTTTGTAGTATTATAACATATTTTTTAGTGTTTTTAATTATTTGTTTCGTCTCATATAAAAAAGGTATATGTATTCCAGCAATACATTCTTAAAATACAGTACAACAACAGAAACTAGGGGTTTGAAAATACATGTTTTGCTTTGCCAAGATGAGTCAGATGATGACTTAACAATAGAAGAAACTCTCGATTGTAACACAAACTACCTTTAACAAAATTAGCCGAAATAATGGCATAATGGAAAATGTTATATGTTGAGAGAAATCCTGGAAAAGGACTGAGAAATTAAATAATCTGTATTATGATACAAAGAAACCAAGATAACGCATTCAGCTTTTAAAAATGAAATGTTTCTGCTCATCTGCGTCACATCAGCGCATAAGTACAGCTAAAATATAGAAACACAAGAAACCAAAAATGTGTATAATATGCTTAAGTGACGTCATATCAAACAGTTGAATTTTGTAAACATGTGCAATGCGTAATCTTGTTTTTATCATTCTTGAATCTGTATTATGGGTTGCTTTCAATTTCTCCAACATCTTCGATAATTGAAAGAATTTTTTCCGAGTCAAGTTTTATCAAAACTTAAGAGAAGAATCCTAAATCCTACACATTTAAACCAAATTATTTTCCCAAACGATCATATAATAAGATCTTAAACTATTGAAATAATTAATGAAAAAATCTCAGCTGATTTTTTAATAAACGCATAAAAATATTATGTATTAATTATAAAATATGTTTTTTATATTTATGAATTACTTTTTTGTTTGCTCCTTTTAGTTCAAGAATTGTTTTGTTTGTTATGTTATTGTTTTTTTTTACTAATAGACACCAATAATAAATAATTTTTGCATTTTTATTAATTGAAATTACTTAATTTATAACAAAACTTTATTAATCGGTAAACCGATGAATTACAAAATTAACCGATTATTAACCGATTAAACCAAAAGCTTGGTTAATTAATCGAGCGATTAACCGATTAAAGCGAAAGCCCGATTAAATGAATACCCTACTATTTATACTACTTTCCGACATATTTTTTTAACCGATTTAGCTTTTTAAAATGAAGTGTAGAGTTTGTTTCCAATTTTAAATTTGTTCGCGAATTTTTGCCATGTTTTCGATAAAAGATATTTTTACTGTAAGTTTTCTAATTCTTTACAGCTTTAACGATTTATAACAAACAGTAGACTTTGCTATCATGCCGCTGTTAGCAATTTTTTGCGAATTTCCGTTAATTTTGCAATTTTCAACAAATTTTTGCCATTCCTTATAGTTAAAGGGACTTTTAATCAATTTTATGGCTTGTTTGAAATTTAAAAATTTTCGCGAATTTTCGCTATTTTGGCATACAATTTTTTTGTTATTTTCCGACGTCTTTGGCATACAATTTTTTTGTTATTTTCCGACGTCTTGTTGTTTTTAGCTGATTTTAAATCAATTTTAAGGTGTGTTTCCAAGTTTGCAATTTTCGCGAATTTTAGCCATGTTTGCGATAGAAGAGATTTTTTCCTATAAGTTTGCTGATTGTTTAAAGCTTAACGATTTTTATTAAATATTAGACTTTGCTATCATGTCGCTTTCAGCAAGTTTTTGCGAATTTCCGCTAATTTTGCAATTTTTACCGAATTTTTGCCATTCCTTATAGTTTTAGGGATTTTCAATCAATTTTATGGCTTGTTTGAAATATTAAAAATGTTCGCGAATTTTCGCTATTTTTGCAAGCTTTTCCGAATTTTAGCAATTTTGGCTCTTTGAGGCGTTCTTCTAAAATTAAAAATTTTCGCAAATTTTCGCTATTTTAGCAAGCTTTTGCGAATGTTCGCGTTAAATTTACAAATTAAATGTTCGCGAATTTTCGCTATTTTAGCAAACTTTTGCGAATGTTCGCGTTAAATTTACTAATTAAATTTGTGCCCATAACTTCTTTCAAATTTGCATTTTTATTTTAAACGCATTCAATAAATATGTTTACATTTCATTTTAAATTTCTTTAACTTTCATTTGAGTCGTCGCAAAATTTCCTATCGACTAAAACAGGGACAATTCTACTCGACGTCAACTTAAAATCGCCTTAGAAAATATCAATTGTCTGTCAATAGTAATCGATAATTGTCAATACAAAGACTCAGAAAATTCCAAAACTGATCAGGTGCCGTCGACTTTCATAATAGAGGTGATTGCATTCACACTGTCACACTTTTACATATTAAGGGGCATGTAGACGACATGTTTTTTACATCTGACTTGTCAACTTTTCAAGTCACATGTAATTGTTCATGTCTGTCAAAATAGCTGTTTTACATAAGGTTTATAATATTCGGTCACAAACGTACATGTAATTTGCTTCTGACATTGTCTCTGTTTTTTTCGCCTAGTTATTGCAAAAAACCAAAGTAGTTCTCGGTTTCAAAATAGCGTGCTGCCGCCACAAAAATTTTTATTTGCGCCGTAAAATATTTTAGCCATTTAACATTTTTTGCATTTTATTCAAAGATACCAATTTAGGATATTATAATGAAACGCTTTATATATAAATATATACATATATATTTAAATAATTTCTATTCAATGATGAGATGATCATGCATATCTCGGTATTGTTAAATATTAATTTCAGCCGGCTAATGATTCCGTCAATAGTAGACGCCGCTGCCGGTTTCTTCCCGGCATAGATTTCTGATGTCAGGTGGTTTGTCAGAAAAAAATAGAGCATGCTCTAATTGAAATTTTGTCAGATGAAGCAATGTTATAAAGGTAACACACAACATGTTTGTATTTTGCAGTGGGAAATTTGACAAGTCAGATGTAAAAAAACATGTCGTGTACATGCAGCATTACTTGAGTTTTTGACATGTATTAATACAAAGTATAATACTAGAAACTAGGTCAAAGCAAACTGAGGAGGGAAATTTGCACCCCAACCATTTTATATTTCAGATATTGCCAAGTTTAATATCCATTCATTTAAATCAAGCTTCACTTTATTTGAAGTTATCAAAATCTGATTTGATCTGTTACTGGTCTAAAAACAGAAGCAATTTTTTTAAAGGATATATAGAAACTACCAAAAACTTAAAAGGATTTACCATTAACTTGTGTATGGGAGAAACATATTTGCTAACCCTTGAAATACTTCTAAGTGATGTTCAATATAAGATGGTTAAGGTGGCCCAACAATTCTTTTTTTTACTTGTTCTTTATTTTACTTTCTTAAATTCCAAGAAATTCTTTAAAAGCATTTTTGATTGTAATAAAACTCAAACACAGTATCAAAATACCCAACACTCATGAAAAGTTAATTGTTTACAATGAATTCAATAAAAAAAGACAAAGATATTTTTGTTTTTCTATTCCTCAATTGATTGATTGATTTATTTTCTTATTTTCTGTTTTAGAAAAAAAAAAATTCTGTTAAAAGTCATTAAGTCTGTCTAAGTAAAAGGCCACAAGCACAAAAAGGAATAAGGTCCTTTGCAGACATTAAAAAAAGACTGTAACAAATGCATGAAAATACTAATAAAATAATAAAGCACCTGATGGTTCACCACAGCGTATGAGTGTTTTCATTATTTTATTGCACACACAGCATTCAATTAAAAATCAATCATACGTCTCGGTGGAATTTTTTTTATGCAATAATAAAATTTTATTTTTTGCTTCTATTCCTTTTTTTTATTTATTACGCTTCATTTTGTTTTTCAATTTTTTTTTTTTTTTTTGCATTAAATTAATAATTCCCTACTTATTGAATTTAATCATTAAAAGTTTTTTTTGCTGTTTTTTGTTATAAATAACAAGAAAGGAAGAACAAAAAAATTCAAACCATAAATTTTATAAATTGTTTGCGATTTTTTATATTAAAATACACTAGAAAATGTTAAGAAACATAAAAAATATAAATACATTTTCGTAATAAAAAACCATCGATTTGTAATATTTTTCTTTATTTTATTCACCATTAACATCATCATCAGCATCCCGTTCTAAGCAACAAATTCCCCCTAAACAAAGTTAAAAAAAAAAAAAAAAAAAAAAATTAAAGAAAAAAGTTACAAAAAAATCATAATGAAAATCATACCCAGGGGTACAATATTTCTAGTTAGGAAAACATAAAAATTTATTCGGGCTACAGAAACGATGTGAGTAAAAAAAGTTGTTTTGCTTTTTTTTTTGAACAATGATTGGTAAATTAAGTGATTGATGGGAAAAGTTATGATAAAAGAAACAAATGGGAAAGAACATGCAGTCAAGCCCGAACATTTCTTACTCTACAGCACAGAAAATTTTCGGGCAGTCTTAAACCCACCAAGACAAAATTATGTTATGAGGTTAAGGCCCGTTTTCACAATTTATCAATAAATAAAGGTAGGATTTTATTGGCCGTGTAAACAGTGCACCATTAGTACAACTTAACATTAATCTTAAGTGAGCGATAAGTAAAAAAAGTTTATCCTGCCCGGTAGTTTAAAGTAAAAATATAATCTGGAATACTTTTAATACGCCTGATGAAATCCTATTTGTCAGCTTTCCGTAAGTTGTGAAAACGGGCCTTGCAGTCAAATAAGGGTTTATCTAGATATTTTTTCTTATTCTACTCCCGCGAAGCTTTACGATTGTCTGCAGGAGACCAGAGTCTATGGAGGGAATCTAACATTTTAGGTAGATTTTTGAATCAATTTTTTGGTTGTTTTGGACCAGCCGGAGGACCGGGAATGATGAACCACCTGCACTGACAGACTAGCTCACTACCAACTAGCCTACCAGAGCACTAAACATCTATATACTATATTTTCGTCTAAAAAAGATTTAAAGGAGGAGGCTTATATGAAACCTATGGTAAAGTTTAAACCTAACAGGACAATCCATGATAAAGTACCTATAACATGACATCAGAAGCTATTTTAGGGACTTTGGTCAAATACCGAATGATTCCAAAAAAATGCGGTAAGCTGATTTAAGATGCACTAAAATTTTTTTGGGATTCTAATTTCAATACTAACACAATTAGATCTTTTATAAGCACAAGGACTCTACTCCGAATAGAATTTTATAGGGGGCCATGTAAAATTATGGACCGCTTCTCACCATTTTTACTTGGCTTCGTCCTTATGTTATACTAAACATCATTTAATTGTCTTCAAAATTGCGATCTGAACGTTGTGCACAAGTTTAACATCTTTAAGACAACCAGTTAGCCCGCTGGACGGATGGACGGACATTGTTTGATGTACTCAGAAACTGATTCGATCCCTATAATTCAAACTGGATCTAGAACAATATTCTTGTTGGTAACACACTTTAGCACAATCGCAAAATACCATTTTCAGTATGGTAGTGTAGGTATAATAAGATAAAATGCTTTTAAAGGCTTCGCCGAATTTTAAATCTATTTTGCCGAAAGGCCTTTTTATTTAGCATAACAATGTTTCTAGTGGCTATGAATTTTTTTGTATGATGCTTTATTGTCGAGCTATGGGGTGCAAAAGTGTTGTCGTTTTTACAAAAATTATTTTTTTTTTTTTAATTATTGTGTCGAACTAGAAACAAATAAAACAAAAAATATTAATATAAGTGATTCATAAAAATCGTGTACAATAATAAAACAATTTATATTAAGAAAATATTTGGGGTATTCACAAGGTGTGCTATCATGTTGTATTGTCATAATGTTCTAACATTTTACAATGGTTTAAAAAGATTGTTGTTGCTTTGTAAACAAAAAGTGTCTTAAATTAATAAAACTTTGCTTGCTATGTTTATTGTGCTGTCGTAATTAATCAGAAGAGACCTGCGCCGAGCAACTGAGCCGAGCGGCTATGATTTTGAAGCCGTAGCCGTTGATGGTATAGTTTTATCCGGCTAACATCCGAATTTAACCTGCGGCTAGCATTTTTTGCAACAAAACACTTGCGGCGTCAAATTGGATCGGCCTAGGACTCTGATGCTTTGTAAACAAACAAAACAAAATATTTGTGGTTTGCGTCTGAAAAATGGAAAATAGTCAGGAAAGATCTAATTTTATTTATTAAATCATGGATTAGAATTAAAAAACATTTTGATTTTCGGTAAATATTTATTTTTTTATATTTGTTTTAAATCAGCTGGCTTAAATTCAAAATAGCACACTAAATTATGAGAGGTTGTTCACAACAGTCGTATTTTTTCATGTTATTATTTTAAGACATATGATTTTATGACATCTTATGAATCCCCCAATTGATAAAATGTTTATTGTTAATTTAAAACAATAAAAGCGGCATGGCCACACTTCAAACTTGCTCAACAAACTCACATTGTAATTGTGTTAGTAATAAAAAAAACTCACACGTATTGTTTAATGTTGTTGCTTTTGATTATCATAAAAATTTTAAACCACCCTGTAGTAGATAAAATAGTCAGTTACAAAAAAAATAATAACTATAAATTAACTATTTTTCAAATGACTACAAATTGGTTTAAATCTCATGCAGATATCAACCAAACGTATTGCATAAAGGCACACGTAAAACATAAATAAAAGCAAAATAAGTAAAACAAGCATCAAATGAAAAAAAAATATATGCAAACATTTTAAAATAATAATAACAATTGAAAATAATTAAAAATTAAAGCAATACAAATCTGTTTATGTACAAGAAATTATGTAGCGTATTTATTTCAGCACTATTATACAAAATTATTTAAAGCAATTTCATGCAAAATCTTCTTAAGTAATTATTTTTATATAAAAATATATGGGTACATAAACTATTTATGTTTATACATACATATGTACATACATATGTATATTTTTTTAACAAGAATTTTTTAAAATTTTAATAATTTAAAACAAACCGACTATACTATTAATTAACTACAAATTGGTGGGAAAATAAGTAATTAGGAGTCAATTTAAAAGTCATACAGAGATAACCAATTGACTACAGCCTATGACATGCCTATGTTAAAATAATGAGTCGTCGACATGGAAAAAAGTCACTTAATCAACTAGATGTGGTTATAAAAAAACCAGTTTGAAGTTACTTAAAAATGTGTTTGACTTCCTACAGGGCAGTTTAATGTGTGGTCACGGAATCTTTTCAAATTTTATTCACATACATATCGTTACATAAAGCGCAAGCGTCCCTATCTAACATTTTGAAAATTTTACAGGAAAAGCAAAAAAAAAAAACATTTTGAATAAGAAACCTACCAGTTAATTAGACCAGGGCTGTGGAGTCTTCAAGAAATAGTTCTAACTCCGACTTCGACATCATCTGCTGAAATTTCTTAAGTACGACTCCGACTCCAACTCCTACTCTTGTATTGAAGCTAAATATATATGAGACTAGTTCCTTTTTGACTTTAAACTCTTTAATGCAGTACCTTTAAAATGGTTAGATATAGCAAGAAAAAGAAAGATTCTGTTAAAATTTCAAATCGATATTTTTGTTCTAACACGTGCCGCATTGTGCTTTAATATAGTAATTAACATATGTAAAGTACACTCACAATATTCTGTACGTAAAATTAACTGAAATTGTAATATAAAATAAATGAAATTTCAATTAAAAACCGGTCTACCTATTTTTCATTTATTTTTAACAAAAAGTTCATTTAATTTTTACTGTCAAAAATTCAACACCATATTCCGTAAAATCAAATAAATATTCAGTTATTTTGTAAAATTTTACTGTCAAAAATTCAACACCATATTCAGTAAAAACGATTAAATATTCAGTTATTTATTAAAATTTTACTGTCAAAAAATTGACCCCATATTCAGTAAAAACAATTAAATATTCAGTTATTTTATTAAATTTTCGTTTACATCACAAAAGAGCCGAATTTCTTAAAAATACCAGACAGACACCTGTGCGCTTGTTTTTCTTATAAGCGAGAGAGGGAGAATATTTTTATTTACTTACCCAGTTACACACGTTTGTTTTCCTTTTGTTGTACTGACCACGTTGTTTACAGAAGAACTCTCAATTATAAGACACCAGCAGCATGACCGATATGGCTTCGCAACTATTTTACTTTTAAAATTTGATGTATTTAACTAAATTATTTTAACAAATAGAAAATGGGAATTGCTTACACAAAACAAGCAATTCATTTTTTATAGATAAGTAAAAATTAATTTTTGGTAGTAAAATTATAGTAAATAACTGAATATTTAATTGTTTTTACTGAATATGGTGTTGAATTTTTGACAGTAAAATTTTATAAAATAACTGCATATTTATTTGTTTTTACGGAATATGTAGTTAATTTTTTGACAATTAATTTATATAAGATAACTGAATATTGATTTGTTTTTACGGAATTCGCGGTTGAATTTTTGACAGTAAAAATTAAATGGACTTTTCGTTGCTTTAAATTACATTTTTATTTACTTTAACATAAAGAAGAATTTAACTCAATCAACGGACAATATTAACTGCAACTGAAAATCCGTATTAAGATGCACTTAGTTTTTAGAATAACTGTTAGAATCAGTTAAAAATAAATTTGCTTGGAATTTAAAATGTTTATTTATTTAAAACTGACTGAACGGAATATTTCTTAAATAAACTACAGTCCGTTACTGTAATAATATTGTGAGTGTAGACCGGTCCTTATTTTCTGACTTAAAAATTTTTAAAGCAGACCCTCTTAACATTTGTTTTTTTTTTTTTTTTTTTTTTAATATTAGAAAATTTTTTATGCCAAAAAATGCTGGAGTCGGAGTCGCGAGTTCTTGTGGGTCTTCAACTTCGACTCATGTACAAAAACCTCAATTCCGACTTCACAGCCCTGGTTTAGACAATTGACAATGTTGGATATTATGAAAATTGTTAGTAAGGTCTTTTAGCGTTTATTAGATAATTTTTTGTAGATAAGGCCGTTTTTTTTTTAATATTAAAAATGCTAGTGTTCATCGAAAGATTCCAACATTTTTTGTCTCGATGCAATACATCAGATAGTTGGTTCTTTATGGCTGTTTGCTTTGTAAGCAACGTTATGTTTTGTGTTTAGCCAAGATGTACTGTTGTCAGCACTACGCGTACTTCTTTTTAATGTTTGTACTGCTAACTGCATAACCATTCAGTACGCAATTGTTCTTCTTTTAAGACTTTGTACTTCTTTTTGTACTTTTTTCACATAAATAAAATATATTTTCTTCATATTAATACAAAACTCTTTGTCTACAACAGACATAATTTGCTGTTATAACATGATGTTGAAAACATGAGAAAACCTCTGACATGATGAGTCTATACTTAACACTAACATCATATTTGTGTCAATGTTAAGCATTTCATGTCTGTTGTAGACTGGCTGTTACGTACAACAAAAAATTTCTGACCAACGAATTAAGATTTTTAAAGCGCCCTGTTACAATATTTACCACAATGCTTTTTTCATTCGTTTGTTAATAAAAGTGTGTGTAAGACAAATTTATTTGTGAGCATATCAAAAAATTATTTTTTTTTTTAATATAAGTGCTTAATTGCAATTCTACTTTTTACAAAGCATATACATACATATAGAAAAAGCTACTATAATAGAAAAATTTGTAGAAAATAAATGCAAAGAACTCCTACAAAGTGGGTCAATCCCCAATTTCGAAAATATTTGAATGTTCGTATTTTCACTTCCTCATTCAAATGCAGCAACTGAAAGAATATTTAGTTTAATGTTTTCTTTTTGGAGAGAAGAGCGTTGTTAACTTTTAATTAAAAACTTAGAGAGTGAATTAATAATAAAAACTAATTTTGAATACACTTGTAATGAGTTTTTCAATTTTTTAAAAACAGCAAAAGGCAAAGTTGGCATTGGTAACGAAGTACAAACAAGTGATAAATATTTGTAATTTTTTAATTTACAATAATCTAATTGTTTTATAAGAATAATTAAATTATTTAACTTAAACGTGATGTTAAACTTAAAAATTTATTTATTATTTTGCAAAATAAAAATGAACAGAGGATTTTTTGTTTTAAAAATTTAATTTGAAAAAGCTGATTAATTTTAAGATTTACATACATTAAAGACCTCTTATTTTGTGTTCTTTTTGAATTGCTATGCATTGAATGCTATTTATTTTTGTTTTTAGTTACATTTATTATTAATTTTATGTACTGAATTTTAAGTTAATAAAATAAAAAAAAAAGTTGTACTTTTTTACATTAATGCACTGCCTTTTTTTCTCGATGTATTGTTTTTATGGATTTCAAATCTGGCAAGCCTAACACACACACACACACATTAAAAAATGTGATTTTTGTATGGAAATTCTCAGTAAATTGTGAATAAAATCAAAAGTTGTGCAACTGAAATAAAGCCCATTTGATTCGTTATATGTTTAGCTAAATGTTTTTAAACTAAAACTGTGGTTTTTGTTGATTTTTTATTTTTTATGAATGTTTCAAGAACAAAATTTTTTTTTTAAATTTTTTGTGTAAGCACCGCTTAAAGATAATATTGAATACTGTGAACCGTTTTCAAGTCATTCCAATATATCGCTCCTTTATTGCAAAAAAAAATCAAACTTGGCAAAATGCGATTAAAGTTTTCAAAATGTATCTTTTTATACTGAATGAAAAAAAATATATTTTGCTAAAACTTCGGATCAGTTTGAGATATAACACTGACTTTGTTTTTACAGATACTTTACACTTTTACTTTTGCTTAAGTAACTTAAATTTTTTTATTTTTTGAGAAATGACTATGTCCAACAGATATTTGTTTACATTTATTCATAATAATTTTAACTAATTTTTAAAGAATATTTCTTAAAAATGCCATTTTTTTGGGGACTGAAAAAAATTGGCATAATTATTATTTTTTTTTTTTTTGTCCTTGGTTAAGAAGAAGAGGACTTTTTTATTAAAGTTAGAAAAATTTTCACCCGAAACAAACATTAAAAAATGTGTTTAAATTAATTTTAATACTTTAATCTGACTACAAATTGGGTAAATCATTAAAGATTTTGAAATATTTTTTATAATCATACGTAGTAAGTTTCAATTTTTAATTTTCCATCGATTTCTTTAAAATATATTTACGAACCACAAATTGTTATAGTTTTGGAGGAAACTATAAGTAGTTTCCAAAAAAAAAAAAATTTTAACTTCGTGAACTATGCGTAATTGTCATGAATTTGTTGCAAAACCAAATGTCTTTCAAATTATAGAATTCTGTACATACAGTGGTGTAGGATTTCAAATGTTTGGGAGAGACTAAGTCGGTGTTAATTCTTAAAGCACATAGTATACATTGTACTTAATACGTCGCTTTTTATAATTTTTGGGAATAAAAAAAATCGTTTGCAATCTAAAGAACCTAAAATAAAATCAATCGGCATTGCGAATACATTATCAAAACCATTCCTATTGGAATGTGTGACATGCCTGATTATTTAGTTTTCTATTGCCACTCACAAATTTTGAGTCACAATTTGAGAGAAAAATAATTCGAAAAATATTCGGCCCAAGGAGAAATGATGAGGTTGCTTTTATGAGAAGAAGTAACATAGAAATCGAAACAATATTTGACGTTAAAGACGTAGACTTAAGGCCCAACCATAATATGCATAACCTTGCTTAATCTACTATCAAAAATTAGCAAAAAGTCTCTCAAATGTATTTAAAAAAACAAAAATAAAATCAACAAACATTTGATTAAGTACGGAATGTGCGATCAGTTTCGCACTTTGCTTAAGCAAATAACAGTTTTATGAAATTTAACAAAAAGTTTCCTTAAGTTCAATATGGTTTGCCTCATATTATTTACATGTATTCGTACATTTGCTTAAGCCAACTTAAGCACATTATGGTTGGGCCTTTATTTGTCGAGGGACAAAGACTAATGACCAATTTTCAGGATAATATTTAAATCTATATTAAGTTAATTTTCATTTAAACTTAAATCGTATTTAAATACAGATTGATTTTTTGAGTTTTGTTTAAAATGTCTTATTTAATTAAGATAAAAGTATGGTAGCACTACTAAATACAAAGAAATATCATAACAAATTGTATTTATTTACAAGGTGGCCTCAAAAAACAGTTGTCTGCTATTGCTTTGCCTGTTGTTGTATTGGTTTAATATTGAGACCACCTTGCTAAGGTTTTCCAATAGAAACTTAAAATGAATTTACATGTACCACATCTGTGAATTAAGTTACATGTAAGTGTTTAGTGAAGAAGAGAATTTTGTATTTAAAACGATTTTAAACATAAATGTGTTTTAATATCAATCCTAAAAATTGGGCATTAGGGAAACCCTGAACTAGATGGCTTATTGGAGTAGAAGATGACTGCAGAAGAGTAAACATTAACTGTTTGAGACAGGTACCTCAAGGCAGATCCTACTAGAAGAAGAAAGTAAACAAGGTTAAGGTCCACACCGGGCTGTAACACTGAGTGATGATAAATAATTACCATTTACAAATTACACTATGCAACATTTTCGAACTTTTTTCAAAATAACAAGATTCTGACAGTGGATTTTGTTAGAGAAGAACAACAAAAATATCATAACAGAATTTAATTTTTGGAGGGTGGGGGGTAAAAGTTTCGCTCTTTTCCTACTTTTTCTAAAATAACGGGGGTCTGACAATGGATTCTGGTAGAGGAGAGCAAAATCAAATACCACATACGAATATTTTTTTTTTTTGGCGGGGGGGGTTACGTTTTCCCCTTTTTGCTGTTCGTGCAAACTTATCTGTATATGAAACTATGTGTTCTTTTCATCTGAGGTATAAATATTATATATAAAGTTAAATACAGCAAATTTTGATCCACCAAATATACCATTCGTTTAAAGATTAATGTTTAACTTTAGGCTGCCAGCCAGGCGAAAAGGATAAAACTTCAAAGAACTGTGTTGCTGAAAACGTGGTTGTTCTCGAGTGCCTCGGTAGGCTAGCTGGTAGCGAGCTAGTCTATCAGCGCCGAGGTTGGGGGTTCGATTCTCGCCAGAGACTCTGGTTTCTTTCCTGCAGACAAGCATAGAGTTTCGCGGGATTAGCTTAGGAAATTAAAAAAAAATATATAAATTCGACTCGAGTTCAAGCCCCGGTTCAGTAAAAAAAAAATTATCACTAAAATTTTAATTCATTTCTTATTGTAAAATTACTTTCTTCATTACAATAATTTAATGTAAATTAAATTTGATGAACTTAAGCTTGATTTAAAATAAAAAAATCAAATTTGGATAAATAACCATAAACAACCACAAGAATTTAAATATTACGGCAAATATTTTTGTGAAACATATTTGCCCTCTAACCCCCCTTTATAACGTTGATTTCTGGCTCTATTCTAACAAATTGTAAAAAAACTCCCCCTAAGAAGGACATTGTTGGCCATGAAATTTAACTACACCTTTCAGAACACACCAAAGCGCAAAACTTAACACAAACAACCAAAATCAAGCGTTAATGAAAATACAAAATCGTCTGGGTTGTACTGTATTGTATTATTTTATTCAATAGCCCTACAATGCACAGCGAGGAGAATATATTTAAGGAATTGTGTATCGATTTTAAAAAACAATACAATTGTAAAATTCATTGAACATAGAAAAAATTATTTTTCCAATTCAAGCAAAAAATTTGTAGAATCAAAACATTTTTTGTCTGAAATCGGTCCTACAAACAAATTTTCATATTCAAACAATTTATTTGTATTTCGTTTATTGAAAAAACACTGATTTTTTTCAAACAAATAATTTAACTGAATCAAACAAAAAATTAACTGAAATTCATATAAATTTCAAACAAAATATTTTGCCGAATCAAACAAAAAAGTTTTTGCACAAGCAATGATGCGCACACAAGCAAGCTCTGTAGGGGAAGATGAAGGCAGAGCAGAGCGGCGGTGGCTTTGCGACACATTTTTTTGTTGGAATAATTTTAGAACCAAGTCCAAACAAAAATGTTTTTCTTTTTCTTTGCTCACTGTTGCTGTATCCTTTCCTCGGCTAAAGAAGAATAAATGTAACCAAAAACGGCAGCAGACCGACTCGTCTTCTTTCTATTTTTGTATTTGAAGTACCTATTTAACTAAAGAGTTTTAAAAAATTGAATACGGGATTTTTTCATTCTCTTTTACCTACTTTGAAACCAACCAAAAATTTATTTGGTTTCTTTTAATGTTGTTTTTGTTTCTGTTGTTTGAAAAGAGTAAAACGTGTGTATGTGCTTTTTGTTGTTGTTCTTATACATTTTTCACATAAAGAAGTGTTGCTTATGATCAAATAAAAATATGCAAAAAACAGACAACATTAAAAAGCGTTAAATATTTCATACAAAATTATGAAAACTTGAAACCAATAACGCGTGTATTATATTTTTGAATAGTTGTCAACATGTTTGTGGTTTAATAAAAATCAAACAAAAATATTAATTGAATCAGTAAAAAAATTTGTAGAAATTGAAAAAATTTTCAAACAAGCGTTTGTTTGAAAATAATTCAGCAACAATTTTTTCTGTGGAGACATTTTGCAAAAAAGTGCGAAAAATATGATTTTGAATATAAATTTTTAACTAAGCAATAAATACTTTATTTAAAATAATTGAATTAAATTTTACATATAAATTAATACAAACCAATTAAAATTTCAAAAAGAATCCCACAACTTCCAAAAAACTTTTGAACATCCCAAAAGATTAGTTTTTTTTAGTTTCCTAAATATGTTTTCCCTACCAAGTTCAGGTCTCAGCATTTCCATTACACAATTATAGCAAGCATATTGGGTCATGTAAATAGTGATTAAAATTTATTTATTTTAACTTTGCAATTGGAGAAAATGTGTAATTAATGTATAAAATATCTGACGAAAAGTATTTAAGTATTTCCTTAAAGTTTATTTAAAAATATTTTTTTCTTAAAAAATATATTCCATCAATCATTTCTATCAGTTTATTTATAGTAATAAAAACAATATACATATGTAATATTTAATACAAACACCAAAGCATTTAATAACCATGGCCACATAGAATTTCATGCACAACAAACAAAAAAATCTTAGTAAATCAGTAAACTATTGATTTGTCGAATTAATTTCAACCTGTATAATCAAAATGTCATAGCAAAGTAAAGATTTATAAAGTGACATGTATTGTTTAATAGCAGGTACTTAATACTCAACATAACCTGTCATTTCAGTAAAATATATTTGTAGAAATACTTCATAGACTTAACAAACAAAACAAAATACAAAAAAAAAATATAAGTATTTATACAAAATCCATATCGAATTTTGGTACAAACCCCTCAATCAAATTTTTGAAATTGTAGTTCTATTAATATCACAACATTTTTTCCCTCGACCTCAACTAGACATATTTTACTGACAGTTCGTAAATTGTCCCAAATGACACGGCAGACAGCCAAACATACTTAAAAGATTTATGAGGGCATATTTTGTGGTTCGTCTTCAATAATAATCTTGTGTTCAAATATAAATGAGGAAAAAAAAAGTTGGGAAATTTTACTCATATTCAGGATATTTCAATATGGCATACCAGGGATGGAAAATGGTTTCTATAATTTTTACCAACTATGAAAACAAAATGTACTTTTTAGGCCATAACAGTACCATTTATATAACAAAAGAACATAAAAATAATAAAGAAAAATATTTATCAAATTTCCGAAATGGTTACATTTCACCTGCATTGTAGATAATTTGTATGTTAATTGAAAGAAGTTGCTTTGTATTTTTAGGCCCGTTTTCACAACTTGCCGATACCTAAAGTTTGGATTTTTTTATATAAAAATTGTTTCATTATTACAACTTTACTTTAACCTAAAGTGATCGATAAGTTAAAGGAAGGTTCGTCCTACCTGGTAGATTAAAATTCCAATAAAATTCTAACTTTCGCTAGCTGTATGATTTGAAATCGGGTTAACCTTTTACACCACAGAAAATCGCAACAAACGCAAAGTGGGCAAAAAGTGTCAAAAAAGAGATCAAAATAAAATTACAGATAATATCTAAATAGCAAAAGGTTGAGATTTTTAAATTGTACCAAGTAAGCCGCGGGTGTACCACGGTACTAACAAGGACCAAAATGTACCAAAAAAGTACAATTGTACCATGATTTCCATCCGTTTGACATACTCATTCATTATGGCACAAACAGTGGGTGACATAAATAGAAGAATGAAAATAATTTGTGTTTAAAATGAAGCAGATTTATCGGCCAAATCCGATAACTGCATATAACGAACGAAGCAGAATTTTAATATATTTCTCTCGATTTCGTTTTATCTAAATGGCAATTTTCACCAAAGATTCGTTTAAATGAGAAAAAAAAATGGAATGAAATGCGAGTTTGTATGTATGTCGAAAACGAGCAGCAAAAACGATAGAAGTATAACTTTTTCCTTTAAGTTGTTTCCAAGGATAAGAAATGGGTCAATTACGACAATTAGGACTAGGGCTAAAAAGGATTTCTGAAGAATGAGGGGCCAAAACGTGTATTTTAAGTTTTTAGTTGTTAAGAACTGTTTTTGAAGTCAATTTTGGCCATAAAGGCTTTCCTTGTCTTAATATTTAACAATAAATAAATAAATTTGAACCTGGCAAGCCATAGTTAAAGCCATGAATGGCATTAGTCCCCGTTCATATTATGAAACATTTGCCATGAAGTAGTTAAGTTTTATAGTGAAAAGAGAATGACGTATGGAAAAGTGTATTTTGTTTCGTGTGCAAACAGTTTTTGGGAGTTTATTTTTGAGAGGAAGAAGAAGAAAGAGAGAAGACATACAAAATACCCTAATGCTACAAAAACAAAAGTTCCATTCTATGGACACGAATGCAGTAATTCAAAAGAGAATTAAAGAAAGTTTTTGCAGCAAATGTTTCATAATATGGACGAGGACTGCGCAAGCAGTTTATTTGAATTTATTGTTGAGAGGAAGAAGAAGAAAGAGAGAAGACATACAAAATACCCTAATTCTGCAAAACAAAAGTTTCATTGTAAACTTTTACTTTTTTACTGCTTTATTTCTGAAAAAAATTTATATGTATTTACACATATTTATAACATATTTTTTGTATGGCGTATCGTATGGCGGGCTTGTCTGGCTCTACTTTTTTAATGGTTTGTTTAATAAATATAAAAAAAAAATATAAAAAAAGTATGGAACTTTCCTATAGCAGAGCAAGGTTTCGATCCTCGGACCTCTGGGTTATGGGCCCAGCACGCTTCCACTGCGCCACTCTGCTTGTTATTAAAAATGCGTCAAAATGTGGTTTTAAAACGAAATTTCAATAACAACCCTTAACGAATACACACACATACATATTTCTAATGTTTTGTAAAAAATAACCTTGATGGATTTTTCATCTGAATTTACTTTACTATGGTTTAGTGGTAAAACATTCTACAACTTCATTACTCTAATATTAAAAACATTTTATTTAGATACTCAATACTAATCAATACTTTCAACGGGTGTTTTGTTTTTTAGTTTTCTGACAATAAAATCATTTGAAATTTTTACTTTAGCTACTGGTTTTTTTAATATTGTTAGCTTGTTTTTTTACGGTTGGTTTTTTTTTTATTTTCCCTAAAACTAAAAAAGATTTGGCCTTCAATGTTTAGGAACACAAAGAGCTTCCAGAATCCGCTTTAGAGTATATTGGTCTACCAGTAAAACGTCCCGAATTTTTGATGGTACTCCACCAGTAACTCTAAGTTTTTTCCTTAGTTCTCTACCAGATACAACAATGTGTAAGCTATAAACGATTGCATACACAGAAAAAATTCTCCAAAATGTTTAACCAATTAAAGCATTAATCAAAAATAAAATCAGTTTTAATTAAAAATTTAATCAAGTGAATTAAACGTTTAATCAAGTGAATTAAACGTTTAATTAATACTATTAACTGGTTTAATTGATACTATTTATTTGTTTACTGGTGCAAATTTAATTAGTTTTTTAATTAATATCACAAATTTTTTAATTGAAATCAATTTTTATTTTTTTCTGTGTATGGTTAATGCTGAAACAGCAAGAACGGTATCTCGGTACAGGTATGCAACGCCAAGCCACTAGCTAATGCGGCAAGTGAAACGTAAAACACACGAAGAGCAAACAACCAAACAAACACGGCCAGTTTGTCTTGTTCGCCGCCCAGGGCAGTTTAACGAATGGTTGTATTTGAAAGATGTATTGTTAGCAGGGTTGATAGATGTGACGATTTTTCGTCAATTTGAAGATTTTTTTGAGAAAATACAGTAAAATGACGATTGACGATTTATTAAATGAAAATTATAGTGTTTTGACGATTTTCTGGCATCACAAATTGTTTCATTCTATTGTTTTCGTAAGAAAACTGGATTGGCAAATTGGTTTTCTTTGTTGTTTTCTTACGAAGACAATAGAATGAAACAATTTGTTTTTTAATTTTGTTTTTTCTTTTTACCCACTTACAACTACAATTCGAGTCGGAAAGATGTAAGAAAAGATAGACTGACTGTTTATTATTGGTGTTTTGTTTAAGCTTTGATATTGTTACAAGTAAGACTTTGAGTCTTTAAAATTCTTATTCGCTTTAGGGTTATATTAGTATAATATTTTTAGCTTTTCTAAAATCTTAGGAAAAGGTTTCCTTAGGAACCAGTGAAATGCGCATAGAAGCTAGCTTTCCCTCAACAATAAATTTCAGTGTATTTATCAAATATGAAAAATTGGGAAATTAGCACGTCATAGAGACATCGTAAAAAAGATTTGATTTCGGAAATTCTGTTACAAATAATTAAAAATTAATAGCTCCTTCGATTATTTTAAACAGAAATACTTCTTTACTTCTGTGCTAAGTTTTCCTAATTTTTTATCGTAAGAGAGATTTCAGTCAATAGAAAAGGATGTAAGAGAGTAAAGACTTAAAAATTTTGACGAAAGAGATTAAGATATCAATATCTTTTGGAAAAAATTTAAATCAATGAAGTTGTTAAATAATAATAATGCATTACCTAACTTATGTAATTTTATTAATGACCCAATTGTTTTACCAAATTCGTCAACTAACGTTGAACGAATTTTTAATTTAAACGAAATTTAAATCAGAAATCGTTTGCAAACAAAAACAATTGAAGGCATTTTGTTTGCAAAGGATTATTTAAAAAAGGAATTCTTCAGATTGTTTCAGTGCAAATATTATAAAAAGTGTATTTAATAAACACCAAGCATTTTAGGACGAAATTAATTCATATAGATTCGCATACGCCCTATTTAACGACTGCACTAATAAAATGATGCGAAAATTATTTGTTTAATTATTAATAATTTTCAAAGTTTACAATTTTCCATTATGTGCAAAAAGGAAACATCTTCAGCAGTTGAAGTACCTAGTTCTCTAAGCGATTCATATGTATGTTGTATATTCATTATACAGTAGAATCTCACAAATTCGAACCGTCACAAATTCGAACCGTCCAGAAATTAGAACCGGCCATTTCAATGTATTGGAAGCTCTGAAATTAGAACCTGTGATTCTAATTTCTGGAAATGTTTTTTTTTTTTTGTTTTTATTTTTACTAGAAATTTTTTTTTTATGATTTTGAACTTAATAGGCGAAAAACCAAATTAAACGCTCTAAAATTAGAACAGGGGGTTCTAATTTCTAAAATTTTTTTTATTTTTTTTTTTTGTATTTTTTTGTATTTTCACTACAAATTATTTTTTTTCGCTCATTGAGGTAAAAATAAAACGGGGAATCACCGAGTTATTGGTGGTGTGTATAATTCGGTTATATGCGTATGAAATTTGACATGCTTGTACAAATTTGGGTCAGTTGATAACTGAAGGTCAAAGTGAAGTGTTCATACGTGTGAAAGATAAAAAAAAAATACAAACGTAAAAAAATACCTTATCTTCAGATACTAAGGTTTAAATATTAAAAAGACTTAATGAAGGCGTGAGTGAAAATCTTTTAGTTTGAATAAATCGAAAAAACAAACAAGTATCACTGATTTTATGTTAAAGACCAATTAAGTACCTAATAATTAAAAAACTTTTTAAAAGTTTTTCTATGAATTTAATTTCTTCCATCACTATTTCATTATAATTTTATCATTTTCTGTAAAAAAAAAGGTCCAAAAATTCGAACTTTTCAGAAATTTGAACTGCCCGGTGCACAAAGTGGTTCTAATTTGTGAGATTCTACTGTATATATTTTTCAAAAACTTAAAAATTATACTTGCTTGTTATTCAAAATTTATTTTTAATTATTTTTTTTTAATAAAAACTGTTAAACTGCTTTTTTTGTACAATTCAAAATTTTGTTATTAAACAAAAAATTAAATTGCCTCTGAATTGTAACATTTAAATATTTTACGATTTTTTGACGATTTTGTTAAATGTTCGTGACGATTTTGACAAATTTTTTTTAAGACTTTTGACGATTTTTTAAGAAAAAAGCTTAACAGCCCTGATTGTTAAAAAATTTGTATTGTATTTTTAAACAGAGTTGTACTTTTTACTTTAACTTGAACTTTGTTCGAAGAATACAACTCTGAAAGTATTGAGTAGCTACTTTTGAGTTATCATAAAAAAGTGCCAATACTCGGTGCCCACTACTCAATACTTAGCCAGCATTTCTATATATGTCTCAATTCACATTGTACGATTTTTGTCGTTGCGATCGATTATTGTCGTTTCCTCTTTGAAGTCAGTCTCATATTTGAATTGTACGATTTTTGTCTTAACGACCTTAATACATTTTTCGTAAAATGAGAGAAAATTGAGAGAACGAATGAATGAACGAAACGAATCGAAGAGTATACTCGCTTCTGTACCTCTTATAATTCCTCTCACCCCTCTTGCCAATAAAGTTAGAATCGCAACGACAAAAATCGTATAATTAATTTCTTATATTCACATTTAACAAATATTTGACGAAAAAAACCGAAAAAGAAAAAACATGAACACGAAATAACTTAAATTTTAACTTTCTTATAAAATTTTTTGTTGATTTACTAAACTTTATATCCTAAAAAAATAGTAGAAAATATAAATTGTAAATTCGTAAATGCCTTTTGATATAGCAAACGTTGAACAAAATCAACCAAATATTTAATAAAAAAAAATAGTGGTTACATGTTGGGCGTCAAACTTTCTTTTAGTGTGAACAAAGCTTTAGTAGTTTTGCAAAGTTTCTCCATAAATCTCGATCACTTGCTTCATATCTTAATTCATCGATGGAAGTTTAAGTTTCTGCTGTTAATGTTTTTTTCCATATATTTCTTGGTCTACCTCTGATACAATACCTTAAGGATTTCAATGAAGAATAATTCGGAAACGGGATTGACTTAAGTAAAAGTGAGGTAAAAATTCCACCCAAACTGTTTTTGATTAAAGAATTTCTTAGTTGGTTTTGATCACAAAAAAAACCTGAGAGAATATAATTATTTACTAACCCATTACACATGTTTGTTTCACTTTTGCTGTATTGCCTTCTTTATTTACAGAAGAGCTCATAATTATAAGACACCAGCAGCATGGGCGATAGAGTTTTCGAAATCATTCCACTTTAAAAATTTAATGTATTTTACTAAATGAATTTAACAAATAGAAATCGGGAATTTGTACTTCTTATTTTGCCTTTCTAAACATGAAAATAATGTTTGGTTTTCTTCTTGTTGTTGTTTCTACACAATAATATCGTTTTGAACGTACTTTTGTAGCATGAATTAAAAAAACATGATTGCGCACTCAGCCGTACAAAAAAATGTCTACTGCGCATTTACGTCATCATAGAATGCAAATGAGTGTCTGCTGTAAAAAATGTAAGACATACACAAATTCTATGTCTACCTCATAAAAAAAGTAACGGACCTGCGCAATGCGTTATCTGGTTTTTTTATTCATGCTTTTGTTGTGTTGTTGTTGCTGTTTCTACAACAAACTTTTACAAACACACGAGTATGCACGCATATAGAATGCAATGCTGAGGAATGAGACTAATAAGTTCTCTGAGAATAACACGATCAATTTGTAATTTTATGCTTAGGCCCGTTTTTACAACTTACCGAAAGCTAAGAGTAGACTTTAACCGGCCTTTTAAAAAGTGGTCCATTATGAAAACTTTACTTTAACCTAAAGTGAGCGATGAAGTAAATAAAGGTCCATCCTGCCTGGTAGGTTAATGTAAAGTTGTAATAATGAAACACTTTTTATACGGCCGATAAAATCCTACCTTTAGCTATCGGTAAGTTGTGAAAACGGGCCTTAGAGTGACACGACCAATGAAAAGTTCAAGCTTTTTTATACTTGATTTGATTTAAGAATTTAATAAATATTTTTAAAAAAATTTCGGGATTGGTTTTCAAAATAATCCCATTTTGGATTGTTTAAAGTACTTAAGTGGAAAAAAAAAACTTAAATTCAGTGCGAGTTTTTCTTTCTGTGTAAGTGTGATATTTTAATCTAGTTTTTTCAGAGCGTTTGACCAAGCCAACTGTACTTTGGTATTATAATATCAACTTGTATTTCCTGTTGATTAGATTTTAAAATAACGGGTGGTTAAATTTAAAGGGCCAATGTTGGATATGAACCACACCTAAACGTCAAGTCTTTTTTTTGCATTTCACTTGACATTTCTCAATTTCAGACCAACTCAATTTAAACCATGGAAAGATACACAACCGAGCAACGCGTTAAAGTTATTCAGGCTTATTATGAAAATGGGCGAATGGGAAAATGGGATTTTCGAAGAAGATCATCTTGAGTGATGAGCCACATTTTCACCTCAGTGGATTCGTCAATAAACAGAATTGCCGCATTTCGGCGAATGATAATCCAAGAGTAATTGTCGAAAAGCCAATGCACCCACAAAGAGTGACTGTTTGGTGCGGTTTATGGGCTGGCGGCATAATCGGGCCGTATTTTTCCAAAATGAGGCCGGTCAGGCAGTTACTGTGAATGGTGTTCGCTATCGTGAGATGATAACGAACTTTTTATGGCCCGAATTGGAAGACATGGATTGGGACGATATGTGGTTTCAACAGGACGGTGCCACTTGCCACACAGCTAACGAAACAATGGCTCTTTTGCGCGACAAATTCAATGGCCGTGTTATCTCACGTGGTGGCGATGTCAATTGGCCGCCAAGATCATGTGATTTGACACCGTTGGACTTCTTTCTTTGACGTTATTTGAAAAAAAGGTGTACGTCGATAAGCCTTAGGAAAATTAAATAGTTATGCCTCAGCGTCATCGAAAATTTGGACCATTGGCTGGAGGTGTGCCGCCAAGGTCGCAGCGGTCATTTGACCGATATTTTGTTTGATACATAATTGAACCATACCAATATTATCATAATGAGTGCCTCGGTAGGCTAGCTGGTAGCGAGCTAGTCTATCAGCGCCGAGGTTGCGGGTTCGATTCCCGCCAGAGACTCTGGTTTCTTTCCTGCAGACAAGCATAGAGCTTCGCGGGATTAGCTTAGGAAATTAAAAAAAAAAAAAAAAAAAAAAAATAAAAAAAAAAAAAAAAAAAAAAAAAAAAATAAAAATAAATTATAATAATTTCCTAAATAATTTGTTCTTTATTCAAAATCAACATCGGCCCTTAAAATTTAACCACCCTTTACTTCGTGGACATCTGTTTGTGAACACTTGCAGTTTAATTAAGTGGACTTCACTAATGCATTTAACATTTCCATTTGTATTTTGAGATTTAGAGCTTCTGACTGTCAAATATTTTTGAAAACCGCAAAGGCAGCCTGGGCTTTTATTATTCTGGTAGATCTTCCGACTGTTTATCTGTATTATTTATCACCATAACAAAACTTATTCCCATATTGATGTAGCAATTAAACCACTTAACAAAGTTTCACCTCACCTGACTTTTAGCGCGGATCTTGCTTTGTCTGCCTTACAAAAATACCCTCCACTCAAAGTTAGAAAGATTCGTAATGGAAATATGTAAATACGAATTCAAATAAAAACATTTTAAAGTATTTATTTATTGCATTACAGAATGGAAACATCACGTAGTCAAAATAACAACAATGCGTTGTCAAAATGATAACCAGGCATTCTTGAAATTTTGACACCATCCATCTTTTAATTGTGTCCAAACATTTTCTGTCCATTTTGCAACGAAATAGCAAATTATATTGCACTTAATTGTTTCTTAATAGGTCGATCAAATTGCAATTGCACACAGGCAGTTAATTACACAAAGTTTCTTATTGTGTCATCACAGAAGATAAATAACAAAAAAAGAAAAACTCTTGTACATGGCAAAAATAAGAGAACGTACACTAATACTGGTGGTATTCAGTGTTTGGTGCAAACGGTCTTGTGTAAAAGAAAATGTTAAATATCACAGCTTATTTAAGGAAATCTATGGAAACTCTGTGTGTTCTGGAATTTAAAAAAAATCAGCAGCCGTATTTTGCATTTATTCCTATGCCAGACCATTTGTACGAAACATTGAATACCGCAATTATTGCTTTCTTTTTCGTAAGAGTGGATACATTTTGTATTAATGTCTTGTTAATACGAAAATCAAATTTCAATTGTGTATGAGTATTCGTAGAAATGTATGTACATACGAATAAAAGGTACATACCCAATTGGTCAAATTTTCATTGACGCCATAGTCGTCAATGACGTATGCACGAGTTGGAAATCGTCGTGTTCGACAGTTGGAGCGACATCGTTTTGTTTGGTGTCCCCTATATAACTTCACGCGGGACAGGATGCCAGGAATTGTCTTTTTAGTTTTCTTCCATCAAGATCTACGCGCACGCAAAGAAAAAACATGGTTGTGGTAAACATATTCTAAGAGCAACATATTATGATAAGAATTATGATTGTAGTCACCATATTAAGATTATTATTGAAACATATTATGACTCAATATACTCGTAATATGTCATCATAATATTTTTCCCTTAATCATATTATTATTCTGTTAATCATACTAAGTTAAGAAGTAATCAAATTATTGTCATGTTAATCATAATAAGCTAAGAAAGTAATCATATTATTGTCATGTTAATCATAATAAATTTAGAAGCAATCATATTATGATACAGCACCTTTCAAGCTGTCATAAAAATACAAAATAAATTTAAATATTTTTGAATCGATTTTTTATTTTGTGGCTTTTTACAATTTTTCTTAATGTTAATCAAATAGCGGAATTCAATATAAGGCTTGCAAAAGAGCAAATGAAAAATCTGTGGTTTTCATGGGCAACCGCGTGTGTCCATTTTTTTGATTTTAAGATGTTGATGCCATATTGCCTAATTTTGAACGCTCTTTATATTTTTTTGAAAAAAGATGGATCAATTCCGTTTTGTAACGTAATGACAAAGTTTAAAATGTGCAATACCTAGCCCATAGTTTGATCTAGAATGGGTTTTCGGCTTTCCTGAACAATTTGTTTTAAGACATACGCGGTTGCCCATGAAAACCACAGAAATATCGTAGCACTTTTATAAAATATAACGAAATCTCTGTGTGTTTTGTTGTTGGATTTTACAAAAAACTATGATATTTTGCATTTGCACTATTACATCACTAATACTTGAATGAACTCCGCTAATATTTTAATTTTTTAATTTCTTTAAACTTATTTTTTTATGGAATTTTATCTTTTAATTGTTTAACCGCTCACAAATAAAAAAAAACGACACAACTTCTTCAAAATTATTTTACAAATGACGCTAACATAATATGATTAGAGTAAAAATAGTTTGATTGCATCTTTAACATGGCTATTAAATATCATGATATGGTTGTGAGAAATATAATATGTTTAGAAAGTTATCATAATTAAGTTGTTAGAAAAATAATTATTTTTCGGTCAACAATACTCAAACTCATAATTGCGATAAACATTGATATGTTTACAGTAACTATAATATTGTTGATATTAAATAAAAATAACAATTATTTGTGTACGACAACAATATATTGTTACATTAAACATAGTGTTGTTGCCGTAACCATGCCCAACCTTTTTTTTTCTCTGCGTGCGGGACAGTAAAAACTAACTACATTATTTTTTTAGTGGTCTTTAATCAAACTCTATGTTAGACAGTATAAGTAACATTGTCTTCTAAGTTGTCGTGTATACTTAAAAAGCCAGTGGCGAAAATATGAAAGCGAAAGTCTTCTTCTGCCTCAGTTGAATGCTTTTCAATCTCTTGGTTTGGGTTGCTTAAAATTCTCACATTCTTTTTTGTTAATTGTTGATTTAAATACCTTCATACAATTTACATACGAATAAGCACAAACTAGTTAAACCGAAAAAAATGCTGATGAAGGAAGTCGCGGGCTGGAAAATGGATTACTTGCAGTTTATACTTTTTTCACTGTCAATTTAAAAAATGCTTATTAAAGTCGAATAAAATTTCAACTATTCTAAATAAGCAAGCAAGTTGTTTGAAATCAATAACCATATAATAATATTTGTCTTCGATGACAAAATAGACGACATTGGCATGCATGGATTCGTAGACGACAAAGTACGAGATATTGCCTTGTATATAGTGTAGGAGATGTTCAGCCTGATTACGGTTGGAGTTGGCGTTTACGCCAGAGTCGTTTTTTGTAGTAGATTAAAAAAACACACAACCTGTGTTCTTTAATCTATTACAAAAAACGACTCTGGCGTATACGCCAACCGTAATCAGGCTGAATGTCTTGTGTGTAGTCGTCGACGAAATTATTAAAAAAATGTCAACGCGTAATCATCAACAGCAAAATGAGCGTTATTGTCGCTTATTTCGTTTTGTGTGATCTCGCCGCCATTTGTCAGTATGTCTTCTACAACTTCTGTTGTCTTGTACACATCGTTAGAGATGTCTTAAAGACGTGGCCAACTGGGTTCTTATGAGTAGAAGAGTAATACCCTGACAAGTCTGTCTGCAGAAATAACAAAGATTTATAACGACAATGACGAAGAATGGTGTTGATGACGTTGTCCTTAATGATGGTAAACGAATAATAATGATGAGGTTGGCAATAATAATTTGGAATGAGGAACGACATCAATGACAATTGTTGAACGTTGATTGAATTGTAATTTCAGTAGGATTTTCTTTTATTAGTTATTTGTTTGTAAATCATACGATTATACAAATCATTACTTTAGCGATTGTTTTGTAATTTGGCGTTCTTGATAAAAATAAAATTAAGATAATTGGGGTATGAAGTTTTAGTAAGATGTGAAAACAAGTGCACACATTATCAACTAATAAATAATACATTTAAGAAAAACAACTAGTCAAGACGTTTAAATTCATACCCTACATCAGAAGACGACAACATATCAAGCCCTTACCACAAAAAAAGCTTAAGCGACATCATTTTTAATTTTTGTTTTTTTTTTTAAATGACTTGGCAAAAACAAGTTTATCTCAAGCGACAACCTTCATACAAAATTTTTATGAGATAAAATAAAATCAACTTTCTCCTGTAAAATTTTATTTTTGTCGCTTAAGCTTTTTTTGCGGTTATGGCTTGATATGTATGTACTACAGGGTGGCCCGAATAAGACCAACTAGAATTAAGCTCGTATAACTTTTTTGTTTTGTAATATATTTGTTTTTCTGTTCTTGTGAATGGGGTTCAGTGATTGACCGTCCTGAAGGAGTTGCTCATCAAAATATTAGCAGTAAAGGCAACGTGAAAGCTGTATTGAAAATTGTACATCTGTCTCAACTTATTATCGTTGCAACCAATTGGGCATTTCCAAAACAATATTTCACACATTTTTAAAGTTGGTTCTTAAAATGCATCCATACAAAAATCCAATTGTAGAAGCACTGCTACCGTAAAACCTCTTACGACAACTACGGGTAGGTCTTGTTAGGGCCAACCTGCTTAAAAAAATTTTACTTAATGTACGCTAAAAAAACTGAGTTCTTCTCATATAAATTTTACTTCACAATCAATCGGCTGTATTGTGGAAACCGCACATTAAATTTATGGCAATGCACATCTAGAACTTAAATGCATCAATGAAAACAGAAACAGTGCAACCTTTATGCTCCGTTGTATTGAGAATTGTCAGCAAAATGGGCTAAAAATTTCTTACATCCGTGTAAACTGGCAATTTTTGTTTGACAACGTTGTCAGAAAAAGCACTGTCAGTCCAGACAATCGTGTGAACACTAGTGTTTTTCACACGGGATTTCCCGGGATCCCGCACATTTTTCGAAAAAAAATTCCGGAAAATTGCGTGCGGGCATTCCCGGGATTTTATTATTTAATTATGGCAACTTTACTGCTGATATAATTGTAAATAAATAAATCTTAAGGCCCAACCATAATGTGATTAAGTTGGCTTAAACAAATGTGCAAATAGATGTAAATCATATGAGGCATATTATCATATTGAACTTAAGGAAACTTTTTGTTAAATTTTATGAAACTGTCATTCGCTTAAGCAAAGTGCGAAACTGATCGCACATTTCGTACGGAATCAAATGATTTTTTATTTTGTTATTGTTTTTTTGAATACATTTAAGAGACTTTTTGTTAATTTTTGACAGTAGGTTAAGCAAGGATATGCATATTATGGGTAGGCCTTTAGCCGTTAGGCAAAAAGGTCTTAAGCCAAAAAAAGAAAAACGCTTTTGAGTTTTTGATTGACTTTAATTCAATTTTTTTTCTCTCTTTTGCTTGGTTTAAATCACTTTAGTGTGGCACAATTGCTTCTAATCGTTATGCTTTTTGGAAAAAAGTCTATAAAAAACACCAGATAAATGTTCTAGTGAGCACACCCAGAGAAAAAACATGTTTAAATATGGTCACCTCCAACAATACTAGGTTTAAAGAAAATTTTAACCATATTATGTTTAATTTAACCATTTTATTGTCAACGAAAACCATATTATAGTAAAAATAGTCCTCCAACAAGAAGCCACAACCATATAATGGTTGCCTCCGAACATATTATGGTTAATAATAACTAAAATATGTTTAACACTTATAATAGCATGGTTGGTTTTTAACTATAGCATGTTGCATGTTGCTCTTGAAAAAGAGGAAAATACTATTGTTAATTTAAAAACAAAATATTGTCATATTTAACCATAACATGTTTAGAGGCAACCATAATATGGTTGCGGCTTCTTGATAGGGAACTTGTTTAACCATAATATGGTTGGCAGTGACAAAAAATGGTTAAATTAAACATAATATGGTAAAAAATTTCTATAAACATAGTTTTGTTGGAGGTGACCATATTTAAACATGTTTTTTCTCTGCGTGTACTCTTCGTTGCCATTGGCAAATTAATGTGGGACGTTGTAAAGTAATTTCTTATTGTCAGATATGCGAATACTATGCCTCTGACACTGGCTTCATTGTTAGAGACCTTGTTTTATTGGCAACGCTGCAAATACATATGTTTCAGGGGTGGAAAACGGGATATCCGATTTTATACCAATTTCAATAGCAATTTGAATATTTAATTATTTTAATTAGTTTAACAAATAAAAGAATATTAAAAAAAATAAAAAATTAGAACAAATAAGTGGCGGTAGAGTACCACGCTGCTAATTAACTTCAAAATTTATGAAAACATTGCAATTGTAGCATAGTTTCCATGAGTGTATGAGTGAAAAAAACAATAACTTTAATTTTGCAAAAATTCAATTAATTTCCATGTAAATTAATAAGACCTATTAAAAACAGCATAAAAAAGTTTAAATCCTTGCTATTACTCTTTTCCGTTCAATAACAATATTTTCACTTTTCCAATTTAAAAAAAATACACACAATTGACAATTAAAATTTTCTGTCAAATGCTTTGATTTTCTATTAAAAAGATTTCTTTATGACGTTCTAAATTCCCAATTTTCAATATCTAACAACAGATCTGGCCATTTTGCCACGCAATTATCTGACAACCATGTCCACTGACAATTTTTGTTAGCAGATTAATTCATTGTCAAGCAGATGTCTGTCAATTCCACAATTCGGAAGCTGCTTTACACTATCACACAAGTCTTATGTATTTTGAAAAATACAAACCTGTCATGATGAATTGTTGTTTCTCGAAAATTTTCAAACAATAATTAAATCAGGGAAGTATTTTCGTAAAATACTTAAGACTTTGTGGGAGAATGAATAACGGCCTTAATTAGAAAAGTCACATACAGTTTGATATTCTCAGCTGTCAAACCAAAGTTATCGATATCGAAAGTTCTAATGCAAAAGTTCTATATTCTGGAACTTTTTCCAAACCTTGCTTTAAAAATTATAATTCTTAAGAGATTTATGCGGGTTACAGGATTGCTAATTGTCATACCATATTTCCCAAATCTCCTTTAAACCTTAAGTATTTAAAGAGATTTATATAAAATTTTAAAAATAAATAAAAAAAAAACAAACTAATAAAGCACAACATTCCACTCCAAATGCCAGTTAATTGCAGTTATTTCCAATTAAAACATGCTGTTTTGCCAACAAATACATGGCCACAACAATTTCCCTGTTCATTCGTTTCATTCAATTAAAAAAAAAAAAGTATTTTACAGCCAAAGTACATGATGATGCCAGCAGCTGGTTTTAGTTGTATAACGATTCAAATTGAATATAGTACCATTTGTATTTTAAAGTACTTTCATGTATGTTTGTATAAATAATATTTCTCGTTTTTCACTTTTCGTTTTACGGTTCAATCAACAAAATGGAAAATATATAAATAAATCAATAAAATTCAATTTACATCGTAATCTACAACATTCGACTACATAACACGAAAACTTTTATTTCGTTGCAAGCAACTGTAACAAACAAAATTATTAAATCCCATAAATTTTATAACAGCACACACAAAAAAAATAACAACAACTTTAAATTGTGTATTTTTAAAGAATACCCGGTGGGAAAATTCCTTCACTATATCTTAGCTTAAAGTGAATTTACTCTTTTTGATCGAACTTCGGCAAAGCCGTCCTTTTTAATAAAACATTTCCTAGAACAATAAATGTGCCATCAGAAGTACCTCAGGACAGACGCCACCTTGGGCCGCTATTGTTCTTACTTTTCATAAATGATTTGCCAGGAGTTATAAAGCTTTCAAATATTATTATGAATGCTTTCGATGTACCAATTTTTTTAACTTATAACTAGGGCAACCAAAAAAAAAGCACTAAAAAAACAGTTTTAAGCTCTTAAAAAAAGCGTTCAAAAACATGAAAATAAGCTGTTAAAATTAAAAAAAAGCAATTTAAACATCTTTATTTTCCACTAAATTCGTTTAATACGTTGTTATAGTAAATTATAAGTTGATGCAATAAATTTTCGAAAAGAAAACTATGTCTGTTTGGAGTCAGCAAGTTCTTGTACATAGATAAAGTTCTTCCTACGTCTACAAATTTTTAGGGAGCATATTTAAAATTGAGCATTTGCTCTGAAGTATATTGGACTCATAATTCCGCTTGCCTCCCAAAATATCCCCAATATTTTTTAATAACGAAAATCCTTCATTTTTAAATGAAACTGATTTAAATTTTGTATTAACTTTGTCTCCTATATCCCTTGGAACACGTAACGTAAGAAAAATTTCTTACGGTCCATAACTATGTTCACTTAGAAAACCAATGAAAGATTTTTTGTTTCCAATTTTGTTACAACTTCATGTAAAACCCCAAAATTTTGAGAAATAACCAATATTTGATATAATAGCTAAAGTATATTAAAAAGGCAAAAAAATAAGACGTTACTATACCAAAAACAGAGAGAAGGGGAACTAACAGACTAAAGTAACGTCTATTTTTAAAAAGAAATAACACGTTACAAAGTATGATGGTCAAATACGTTACAGAGAGAGAAAAGAACTTAAACAAGCAAATAATAAAATAAGTTGATAAAAAGGCTTAATACTAAAAACATAAACACATAAAAATTATACACAACACTATAAAAAGTACGTTACAGTACCGCTAAGACAAAGTAACACAAAAATCAAGTAAGAAAGTATAGTCGGTCAAGCCCGACCGTATGATACCGACCACCACAGTATTTAAAAACAAGTTTCGAGTGTGTACGGCTACATGAATATGGATCTATCTGTTTTAAATTTCACTAAAATCGGTTAAATAATTACTGATGGGCAGAAATTCACCCTATCTCCCCTCGTGGTCCTATTTTTTAAAAAATTCATATCTTACGTGTCCATATAAATATGGTTCTATCTAAATATGTCTTAAATTGCATTAAAATTGGTGTGATAGTGGGCACAAAGACCCTTTTCCGGAAAGCAGCTTGTATCGGGGCTATATTAAATTATGGACCGATTCGCCCTTGTGCCAATTAGAACACACGTACCAAATTTCATTAAATTATCTTTAAAATTGCGACCTGTTCTTTGCGCACGAGGTTAAATGGACATCCAGTCAGCCGGACGGACATCGTTAGATCGACTCAGAAAGATATTCTGAGTTGATCGGTACACTTTAGGATCAATATTTTAAGGTGTTTCACACATCACCACAAATGCATAATACCCTCTCCACTCTTTAGTGTAGGTATAATAACAGACAGAGATAATATAGGTTTTTGGGATGATATTGTTCAAGGGAAGCACAAAATATTACCATAACGTTGAACGATTTTTTTAACCAGAGTTGTTACAGCACAGAAATGGTTGGTTTTTTAGTATTTATAAAAAAGTTGCTCATAAAAATAAATAATAATCACGATTTTTGCAAAATATTATTAAATAAGTTTTTTTTGTATGAAAAAAATGAAAAATTATCTTAAAATGACAAAATAAGTAAAAAAAAAAGCCGATATCGCAACAATAACTAAAAAAAAGCCGATTTTGCCAAAATAAGCAAAAAAAAAAAAAAGCCGTAACAAATATAGCGCATTTTCTTTGTTTTTTTATGATCGGAATTTGTGTTCAATCAAAATCTGTCTATCTTGTAAACCAAAAAATAAGCATTTGCTTTTTTTTGGTTGCCCTACTTATAACCAATTGTTAGATCATCAACGTCTTTAAAATTATCTACATTAACAATAATTTTTATGAATGACCAGCTGAGAGCCCCGCCCGGCTTCGCGCGGAAGCTATTTACTAATGAGAAGTGAAGAGGGGACAGTGTGTTAAAAATTTTAGTTCTTTGAGTTTCGCTTTAAAATTTCTCATACTGAGAAAAATAAGAAGTAAAAAGGAGGCAATATATTAAAAACTTAAATTTTCAGGGTTTTACCAGAAATTTTTAAATTTATTTTTCTTTACAAACCATCTCCTTAACATTTCGAATCGGATAAAAAAAAATCAGCTAAATCGCTCCAGCCGTTCTCACATGATGCGATTACATACATGGACCGTTTCATTTTTATATATATAGATGTAAAGCAAACTTAATGGAGCTACTAAATTTAAAGGGCTGTTACCCCATGCGTTTTGCAAGAAATAATTCAGTTAGAGCAAACTATTTCCAAGGAGGTATTCATGTTGATGTAGTTGAAAACTTCCTTGATCTTGGAATACTACTTGGATTTGGGAAAAATAAAGGTAGAAGCACACTTGGATATATAAAACGTTGGGGAAAAGTGTTCAATGATTCGTCTATTACATAAACGTTATATATGACACTTGTTAGGCCGATTCTATAATATGTAAAGGTTCTATGGGATCCCACCCAAAAAAAAAAAAAAATGCCCCACAAAAATCAAAAAATTTCAATCAACAGGGTTTCGCTTAAATGTGCTAAATTCCTATTTCATACTATTGATAAACTGAAATTTATTATTAATGGGATAAGCTATTCCTATGCGCATTTCACTGGTTGCTTAGGCCAGTTCGTCAGGAAACTTCATCTAAACTTCTTATTTGAAAACAAAACATTCAACAATTTAATAATATTTGCATTTAAAAAAAAAAACAAGCTTAAAATTATAATCGGTAAGCCCCATACACCACAGTATTTAAAGACGAATTTTTAAGATCGCATCCTATTTGGGACCGATGGGCAGAAATGAGTTTAGATTTCATATAGGAGTTATTTGTGCGGAACATTCGGTGTTATTAAGTCGAAAACCAGTAGTTTTTTGAAATTGGTATTTAAAACGACTAATGGCCATTTTCTCAATGTATCGACAAACTGTCTGTTACTTAATGTCAACATAAATTTATTATACCGATAAACTGTCCGTTAACGATTTTGGGTTTCTCAATATACCGACAAAAAACATTGGTTTGAGTTGGCAACACCACTCAAAATACATGTAAAAGTTGGGAGTCAGCTGATTGAATTTATCTGTACGTCAAATAAAAGGAAAATTAATAATTGGCAGATGAGTGCCGGTTAGCATTAGCGACAAAATAGAAGCAAATGAGACATTGAGAAAACCAAATTTCTTTAATGTGCAGTTTTTCGTTGGGGAAAAAGATAATCGCCTAATGAGAAAATGGCCATAAGACTTTGGAATCGATTAGGACCACTCAAGTAAATTAAATTTTTACTTATGTTAACAACATTACAGCAGAAAATTTTGTTAATATTAAAAAAATATTTAAGCTTGCTTACTACTGCAAATTTAATACATTTTTTTATTAATATTACAAATTTTTTAATTGAAATCATTTTTTTTTTTTTTTTTGTAAATAAATAAATACTACAAAGTATTTTTTCGATCCCCTAGAGATTCGTTATATCAAAGTCTTACTGTATTTACAGGAATTGTGCATTTCATATAAATAAATTTATCGCGAAATTAATTAATTGGAGTTTCTAAGGATTAAATGGTGATTAATGATTAAAAAGAATGGAAATGTAAGTTTGTTTTTGCAGTAAATTCCTTCTAAATCGAAGCTTTGTCTGTTACATTTGTTGCCCAATTTCGTAATTAATTTTATGTAAGTTTAGAAATTTTCTAACGCATATAAAACCTAATAATGGTTTATTTTTATTACAATACTTTTTCAACCTGTTTTAAGTGCTTTTCAAAACCTGTTACCAGTGTTTCTTTTTATGACTTTTTTTAATGGCCGCCAATGACAAACGACCATGACAAAAAACATCCTCTTACAAACAACACTTTCCTGGGTCAAGGTTAAAGATAAAGAAAATTTTACATCTGTTGTCGCTCCCCAATAAAAGACTGAAAGAACATCATCTAACTATTTGTGTTAAAATATTTCGAAAAAAAAAATACTAAACAGTCGTAAAATATATATGAATGTATGTAAATAAGTATAATTACGAGAAAAATTTATGTTAATTTTGTCCCACCAGCTGGTACACAAACGATAAGATTTATTACACAATAACGACATTACATAAGTCATTTACGGTCCAATTCATTCAAACTACTTTGGGTTTGTACAAAAAACAAAAGTTTCTAAAACAAATGTTTTATAAGAAAAAATGTACTTAATAAGCCTTTTATTAAACCGAAAACTTTGTAGGGATAAGAGGGTTATTATTAAAAGATGTTAACAGTTGTAATTCCTTAAATTTGTTATGCCCTCTACCACTAGCGGTGAATGAGGGTACACAAAGTTTGTCATTCCGTGTGAAACTATGACTTCATAAAGTATAAATATTATGGGTTATGCCCGCCTATCTGTCCGTTGAAATCACGCCCACTTTTAAAGGACTAAAATTATTTAGTTGCCAAATTGTTTCTTGTTCTCTTAAGCTGGGAAAGAGCTTTGGGCTTAAATGTGAAACCATCTCCTTAAAAAATGTATATTTTTTTAGAAAAACTAATAAAAATTAGTAGCGGCACGCACCAATTATCGTTAAGTTTTACTCGGAAGCATTTTATACAAACAGGGCCCCGTTTCTCAAAACTACAAGTTTCAAATCTACAATTAAAATAAATTTGAAACAAAAACAAAAATTTTAAAATTGTTGCTATTTTAATGTATTTCGCTTGTAGACATTTTTTAAGCTAAATTGGGGCTGTTGAACACAAATATGGCACTTATTTTTTTCTCTCAAAAAGAATTTGTGAGATATTCGCGAAAATCGTGTTTTTCTGGAGTTATATTAGATATTTCAAAAAATCTCGAGAACTGTTCATCTTTTTTTTTAACGATAAACCAACACTCAGGGGATGCCCCCTATATATGCAGTGCATTGTGTTGATCAGGAAAATAAGGTGTGGGAAGGAGGAAAGAGGGAATAGTGTTTGTGGACATTTGACTTGAATCTTAATAAATTATAAGTACCGGGGAAGACCTCCGCGGGAAGTTTATTCCACATACGGATAGTTCGACTGAAAAACGAATTCTCTCTATAATGCGTTGTGCGCAACACAGGACAATCGACTACAAACGGATGTGATCCACTGGATGAGCGAGTATTACGAAGAAATACTCTGGCGGGTGGAATAAGTTCACTCATCTCAGTGGAACACCTCCCATTGTAATATCGATAGAAAAGTGCCACACAACCCACATTCCGACGATGCTCCAATGAGTCAATAGAGTTGGATACCCTACTGTCATTGATGAGCTTCACCGCCCTCCTTTGTACACGGTCCAGAAGGTTCAAAATAGACTTTGTAAATAAATATGTTTTTCCTCTTTCAGCCCATATTTATGGTGTGTTGGTCGGATAAAAATTCACTGAGTTACAGGCCTTTAGAACACGGTTTTCGCAAATATCTCTAAAAAGCTTTTTGAGAGAAATAAATGAGTACCATGTTCGTGTTCAGCCGCCCTGATTTACCTTAGAAAACATCTAATTTTTGAGGCTATGGCAAAAAGTTTTAAATTTGTGAACCCGTGTAGTTGACTTTTGGGCCCACATAAATCCCACTCTCGGAAAATACTTAAGTCCGCCGTGAACCGTAATGTCATACGCTGTGCAGTTTTGGCCTCTGCACTCGACCATGGAACTGGGGCTGGCAGCTTGCTCTCCAGGCGGTCTTTTTCTAAAGCCTTGTCTATATAGAGACGCTTTTTGTAAGTTCTGACGCACGCTTCCAGTCGCCCCTAACATGGGGAACACTCGATGGCAGTTGTTGGGGATTTTGGTTATTTAAAGGTGCCAATTGCCTGGCTTGACATTCCAAGTATAGAAGGCACACATAAGTCGTTTGGAGTCTGGTTCCACCCGGAGACCCTCTGAGATCCTCCACTTAGAACCGCAACTGGATTAGCAGCTGCTGCGCATATCTACGGAGATTTCCACTATCCGCAACCTGCAGACGCATCCAATAGATATCGGCTGTGCTTCCTTAAGTTTTAGAGTGAACAACATACTTTAACAAGACCATTAGGCCCCTTTCTCGGCTGTTGCTCGCTACAGTCCCGTTGGCGGAAGTATACTGTATTATTAATATTTAAAAATTATTTTCGTAATTATACATTCCCTATAAACCACACTTCTGAAATATCCTAACTGTCGATGGAGAATCCCCCGGGGGTGTAGGGATCAACTAAAGGATTTTTCACCTTCTCGTGTTACATTCTCCCGGGTAAATCAGGTCATTCCTAGAATCTGAAAGGATTCGATTTGGTCATAAATGGCAAGCTGGCAACAGTAGGCGTATCATAAGAGAATCCGCCGAGAGGTATCTGAAGATTAAACTTTTCCTGCAGTCGTAAATATTTATGGAGTTCTTTTAGAATAAAGATATGGGAGAGGGCTAAAGGTGCATGGCAGTAGTGTCGATATTCTGTCCTTGGACATTCAAAATCTATGAGTGTAAGGTGTATACATACCAAGAATGCGACAAACATTCTAAATGACAGGGCTCTGAACGTTTTCGGATTTCTGGAGTATGGGGTGCTCCAAGAGCACCTCATTGTCATCTGGTGCTACGGGAGTCAGTGGTCCCCGCAACTTCGGTACTGGTCTGACTGTTGGCTGAGATCTCCTTTATTATACTTTTACGACAAATGCTTCCTGCTTAAAAAGGATTGCCAAGCATTAGCCTTGACTTTTTTTGAAGGAATACTTTCGGGGAACACGTAGTGGCTGTGGTTTAAACCGAAAATCGAGGGTATGGATTATTCAACATGGAGGACTTTTACCCTTGTGGGAAAGTTCGGCTTGTGGCAAATACCTACCTAAGTGCTATTGATATTCAACAGAAGCTTCTTGGAGTAACTAAAGCAGTGAAGGTTGGATAGCTCCGGCTCCTAAGCAAAGTGGGTGTGTTAATTGTTGTTGGATTATACGCTCGAATTACGAGGTGTGTTTGCAAATGATCATTTACACACACGAGGGCATTTTGTAAGTTTACATATTAACTCAGCATGTGATTGAGATCCACCGTGAGATAAGGACATATGACAGGTTCTCACGTAAATCGAAATCACAACTGTCGATGGAAGGTTTCGAACATTCTGCTTATCCGAATATTTCACTTTTTTTATTTATTTATTTTGTTTAAAGTACCAGGGCATTTCTTATCTATATTTCTTACTTTTATTTTTGTTATTTTTTTTTTCAAAAATAAACGGATTTTGTTTTCAACTTAATAATAATCAGGGTGTTATTTTCCAAAACCCTAAAACACAAATGTTAAGTAAATGAACAAATTCTTAACGCAAACAAAAGGGATTTACAAAATAACCCACTAAGTTATGAATGCAAATTTGAATATACTGAAAATAATTTATGCCCCATTTTACAAACGAAACTTTCGTAGCCACTTTTCTCGTATTATTTGCAAACGTTAACTCTAGTCTTTTGAAATTTTAAGAAACTAACGAACTCTTTCGTTAGCTTGTGTTATTTACAAACTAGGCTAATATTGTAGGAAATAACAAGCTGACACACATGTTGCGGTCCATATGTTATCCGTGAAAGTTATGATAAATCTTGTAAGTTCAATAATATAAAAAATCATTTAGTACCAATTGAAAAACAAAAAACAACCATAAAGTCTGTTCTTATAGCCAGGGTTTAAAAAACTGCAGTCGAAACCAAAAACTGTCGAACAAAAAACGAAAATTTGCGTCCAACTTTTCGCTTTTTGAGTTGGTTTGAGAGCGAATGTTTACATTTAATGAATCAGAAGCAAAACAGTTTTTTTTTCGCCAACACAAATGAAGAAGTGGAAGAAATGGCAGTTTTTCTTCTTTGACGGCAGTTTTTTAAGCGCTGCTTATAGCTTTTCAATCACTCTGGACTCTGCGTGTAGAATTGTATGTTTCTTGGTTCAGTATTAATACAAATTCAAAAAGTACCAGTTAAAGAACGAAAAAATACCAAAAAGGTCTCTCTTAGAAATTCTCGTTCACTCAGGATATTGCTTTTTAATTTTATGTTTGTACACGGAAAGAATTATTTACTAAATATGGCTTGAACCTGGAAAATTTTGCATGAATCTCGTCCATGCCAAAAATTGGTTTAAGCAAATTGTTTCTATATTTAAGAAAATTTAATTAAATACGAACAAAATAAGTTAAAATCATGAAATTATTTTTAAATTTTAGATTTTCTTGTTTTAAGAAAAGAAATTGATTACTTTAGAAAATAAATTTCTTTCCGTGTAGGTCCATTACTAACGGAAATTCAAAAGGTACCAGTTGAAGAACAAAAATGTACCAAAATCTTATCGATTATCTACTTATCTACTTAGGACATTGCATGTCTTATATTATATTTCTAGGTAAAATATTAACGAAAATTAAATAAGTACCAGTTTCAGATCGAAAAAGTACCAAAAAGCTACTCCCCCTTACAGATTCTTATTCATGTTTTATTTTATATAATCAGCCGTATTCTGGTTGTCGTTGTCGTCATCGACAATGTCGTTTTTGTAATATATTAAAGTGACACACAGCCTGTGTTCTTTAATCTTCTACAAAAAACGACACTGTCGATGACGACAACGACAACCGGAATAAGGCTGAATATCTTTCATGGGCTATAATTCACTTAATTTTAATATTTATGTTCGTATAGAGATTTTTTTTTAACGTAAGTGTCAAGTTTTCCGAACACTTTTTGGAGGTTGAAACCCATTTTTAATCCTTAAACAAAACAGATATTTTTTAAAACCAAAAATTAAAAGTTTAATCTCTTACGATTTATAGTCCAGAATAGTACTCTTTTCAAAAGGAGATAACTTATTTGTACAGCCAAACGCTTATATATATTTTAAAATTAACACAGACATTTGCGACAATTTTTAAAGGTTCAAATTTACATAGACCCCTTTCATACAGAAAAATGAAGAAGAGTACCGACTTTGATGTACGCGCAAAGTTGCTTCTTCTTCGTTCGTTGTTTATACATAGTTGTATTCGTAATCCAAATTTTGAATGCATGATTTATTTGGCAACCAACAACAATGAAAGAGAACAACAGAACAATAAATATGCCAAAGAAAATTTTACGTGTGTAGAAGTAAAAGTAAATTCAGAAGATTTTGAAGACTTTGCGTGTAAGGAAGGGGTCTCACATTCGTTATTTTTTCCTTCTAAGAAATCAGTCTTATTAGTTTTCAATCTTTATTTGCTAAGACGATGAATAAACGATTATTTCTTGCTGTTTCGTCTTTTTATACAAAATGTGGTTTCAACAAACAAATCTCTTTAAAACATTAAGCCCTCCTTCACCACAGTGCCACATTATGGTGCCATTGTATAGAAGCATAGTTTCATCCTTTTTTTGTTAAACAAAATTTCAATAATCCCTTGATATTAAAAACAAAAATAAAATGAATAATTTATTACCTTATACTTTTTCTCTGCTTTCAGAAATTTCACATTTCAAAACTCAACCCATCGAAAAATGGTTTATAAGCCCAGTGCATGATTAACAAAAAAGAGCAACAATAACCAAACAAAAACAATAAATTCCACATCACAAAAATAAATGGAATACGGCAATATCATCTGAAAAAAAGAAGAAAAATAAAATAAATGAATAAAAAAAACAACAATAAATAAAAGAAAATTAAATGAAATGAAATAAAACAAAATTTTATAGATGAAACATGAAAAGCCTCTATAATGAAATAAACACTTTTACACAATCACTCGGTCATACAACCAAAGGTTAATACAAAAGGGTCCTTCGTAATATTGTCAAGTCACCTTTTTCTTTGAAACAAACACATCTACACATGGACACATACCATAAACAATTCCCATTGACACACACTCATACATACTTACAAGAAAAAGAAAATTGCCATATAGAAATCAATTGGAAATAAAACGTTCTCCAAAAACTATTCAAAAAAAAAAAAAAAACAAAAAAAAAAGGAAACAAAACAAAAGGACTAACAAAAAATAAAAGGACTACAATAGAAAACAATATTGGAATTGTAGAGCAAAAAAAAGGAATTTATTTAAACAAAAAGTAGACGAATTATATAGCCACCTGCCTTCAGGCACACAATAAGCATAAAATAAGAATCATAAAGGAAAAAAGGGAAACCCAACAACCTCAAACATGGCTGTGCCCATCGATGAGGGCGTTTTGAATGCCCTCAAGGGTGTTACCAGCCAAAATACACGTCTACCAAAGCCTTTATTGATAAAAGTTTATGTCTCCAGTTTAAAACAAGGTAAGTTTTTTCACATTTTTTTTTTATCAAAAAGGATTTCTAATCGAAATAAATTGACGGGAAGCTACTGCGAAACAAAGCAGCAGGCAAATTTAAATTCGCTTTAATTTCTTTTCGATTTTTTTTCTTTTTTAGAATTTTGCCAAGAGCGTCGCATGTTGTTGGAGTTGGTGGGTCCAGAGCTGCAGTCTTTGTACGATGATCGTCAAATTGAAATCGAAATTGTTGATATGCATTTTGGTACAGGCAGTTTGGATATAACAGAAGTCGAAAAGGATCCTTATATATTAGAGGATTATCTACATGAAATCGAAACATGTGCCCAATACTCAAAGAGTGTTTTCTTTATGGTAAGTAAGAAAAAAAAATTCTAAACCTTAATATATGTTCACACTTAACAAAATGTTTAAAGCCCCACATGTAACCACTTTTTATATAAAACATTTGCTTTATTTTACACAGCATTTGCTGAATCAAACTGCGTTTTACAATAGATGCAATACATTCTAAAATGATTTTTTCAGAAACAAAGTTTAGTAAATCAATAAAAATTGCTTGAAAGATAGAAAGGTTAATCAATGGTCACGCTTTTTTCAGATTTTTTCGACAAATATTTGTTGAGTGTAAACATATCTTTAGCCGATAGATTTCATTAAATAAATATTGAATATGTATTGAAAATTTAGTACTAAAAACACAACAACAACAATAGCAAGTAAATATTTGTATACTGCCGTGCTTAGAAAAAAGGCAGTAAAAGTGTTTTGAAAATCCAACTTCAAATATCTATTTAATGTTGTTCTGGAAATGCCAAGTTGGTCAGAACAACGATGGATAATTTACAAGACTCTGCCGCACAGTTATCACGTTCACTGAACCCTGTTCCTCAATTCCTCTTCATGGAGGATGTATGAGCTGATCTTGAATACCAATATTGATGATATTTTCGCTGCGTCCCGTGCGGGAAAATCGTGTCGTGGGATTGTTCAAAATAGAATTAGAAGAAAAAGAAAGAAGAATCATGCACAAAAAAAAAAATATCTCAAGAAAATTTTTAACAATAAAACTTTAGGTCAACAAACTTTTTTTTTGATTCAATGAAAAACTTTATCAAAATTGCGCTTTGCAAAATAGCACTCAATAAAACGTATTTAATAATAAAATAATGAAATATTTCTTCATATTCAAAAAAAAAAAATATTTAAATTTAAATAGTTTCGATATCGTTGTAAGTAAGACTTGAGTGTTTGTAATTCTCATTCGCTTTACAGTTTTATTTTTATAATATCTTTAGTTTTCCAAAGTCTTTGGAAAAAGATTTCCTGATAACCTGGCCTAAGCAACCAGCGAAATGCGCATAAGAACTAGATTATCACTTAACAATAAATGTTAGTGTATTTGTCAAAGAATAAAAATTGGTAATTTGGAACATCATAATTAATGATTAAATAAATAAAGATTCGATAAACATTTTGTTTGATTTATTCAAAATTTCCAACAATTTATTTTAAAAAATCATGTAAACATTTTGTTGAAATAAATTAAATCGTCATCGCAGAAAATTCAAACATCTTTTTATCCAATATGCGATTTTCTCATTCAATTATGAAAGTTATTATTTGAGCCTCCTAACATATTTTCCTTTTTAATCTTATCTGATCTTTAAAATACTTTTGAAGTGAAATCACGCTTGTTCTAGGCTTTGTACGCTTTAATTCATCTCAAAAGCGCCTAAAAAATGATTGTCTACATAAGCGTGTATAATAAGCATTTCGGTTATATGCATAAGGCGCTTTTATGCATAACAATATAATTTTCATCATAAGCACTTGAAACTAGAAAAGTGTACAAAAACTATTCAAGTAAAATAAAATTTGTTAATTTTTTATGCCAGTTAAATATTTAAAGTCATTATGCTGGTAAATGCATTTCTCGCTTAAAGGCTCAGAAATACGATGAAAGGCACAAAAGCGTAGCTGAATTCTCCAAAATTTGAAAATCAGCTATTAGTTGTAAGCAAATATTTTGGTTTGTGGAAAAACCTTTTCACCTTTCTTGAAAAGTCAATTAAGCTAATTAACCTCATTAACATTATAAAAAAGCTTTAAAGAAATAATTTCCTAAAGCAATGTCTTTTAAAATATCTTAATCTACAAATAAAGTATTTCATTAAATATTAAATTTCTCAATAAACCATTTCTTTGAACGAGAACCCACTTTGTCATTTTACCTACCCTTCGTTAGCTAAAAATTTTAATTTATTTCTACACAAATTAAACTTAAATTAATTAAAACTTAAGACATTTCATATTAAATTTCCTTTAGTGAAATTTTATGTAACTAAAAATTTTCTTTTAAATCCATTAATTTTTTCTTTTCTTTTTTTTAAATTTTCTTCCTTCATTTGAAACAAAATTGTACTTAATTAGGCATTAATAGGCGACAGTATTGGTCGCATGCCATTACCCACACTATTGGCTAAAGAGATCTATGATGCCATTTCCAATGATACTTCGTTAACACACACCGAGAGACAACTATTTAGCAAATGGTATACGTTGGAGTCAAGGGGCGAGCAACTGGAGGCAATTATTGGTACTATCGAAGGCAATGCCAATATACAATGTGACGATGACACATTTACAAGGATTCAGTATAAACTCAAACAGGACTATCGGTAAGTATATGATGGAAAGGATGGAGGAAGGGTAAAGAACAACAACAACAATAGTTTTGATTCACTGTTCGAAGGTTTGTTTGTATTGTATACCCTGTAGTTCTGAGAGAGAATATTTTTCAGCAATACTTTAAAATATTTAACTAAATATTATGGCGGCAATTTTTTTTTTTCACAGTTGAAGAAAATTAATTACACTGGTCGGCACAAAAAAAAAATTGTAATTGACTTCAGCGCTCTGAATCAAAATCGGTTCACAGATTGATTCTATCACGTCCAATTTTGTAGATTATCTATTTAATATAAAATTTTGATACTGAAATTTTTTTATGTGTGTCATTTTAATGGATGTAGTTTGTAAAAAATGTTAAAGTATTATAACTTCGTCGACAGGAATGTTTTTGACGTATTAAAGACCAGCATATTCACTTCAGATTGAAGTGTCATCTGCAGCTAATGAAATTAGGAGTGTGCGCTGACAGCAGGGTTAAAAAACTTTTGTTTTCTTTCTCCTTTGTCAATAAATTATTAACCTTAAATCACTAAATAAAAAATTGGCAGACAAGCTGAAAAATCGCCAATTTTGGTAAGAAATCGCCGATAGAGAAATTTTTCGATATCAAAAAAAAAAGGGCCAAAAATAAAACTATCGATAGTCCAATCGATGATTTTGCAGCTCGAATACCCTTTGTTAACTTGCATACATTTAGGGGGAACGCATGGAGTATGTGAAACATGCTTTCACACTTGAAACATCAACACTATCAACCAAAAATGCTACCATTTTTGAAAAAAAAATATTTTTGTTTTTTAAATTCTTTTTTTCTATAAAAGTGCCAAAATTCGAAAAGAAAACAAAAAAAAAACATATTTGGAACTCATTTTGTTTTAAATTTGAGTATGTTCTATAAATCGAGTATGCAAAGAAAGTTTATAGAAATTTAGTTATTTATTTATTATACAAGAAAATGCAAAATCCAAAAATAATTTTTTTAATTTTAACTTATTTAGAAATTCAAAAGCTTCTAGTTTTTATTAAAAATAAGAAAGATATTTCTGAGTTCAAGCTGCATTTAGCTAATATTGGTTTCGTTTTCTCTTTAAATAGAATCGAATTTCTCCCATCAAGAAACAAATGCTAGGGATTTCTTAAAATTTTTCAGAAAATGCTAATAGCCTTTTCACACTTGCCAACATTAAACATTTAACATCAATTTGCGAAGATGTTGAAATTTTCCCATAAGAAATATATTGGGCTAAAAATCAAAATTTTTCAACATCTTTACAAAATGTTACTATCTCATTTTGTTCCCTTTTACATTTTTCGATTCTTTTAGTGTCATCACTAGAAAAGTGGCAATAAATTCTATTATTATTGTGGCATCACTGTAAAAATGGTAGTTGCTTTTAAAGCAGCGTTACCATTCCTCAAGTTTTTCCTTTTTTGCAAGCCTTATTTTGCTTAATTTTGCTAAAATTATTAAACAAAATGAATGAGAAATACATTTTGGTGTTATCTTTTAAAATGTTGGCACTTTCGTAGAAAAAAAGTATTTAAAAAAAATAAAAGTTTTTTTTCAGAAATGGTGACATTTTTTATTAATGGTAGATGTTAGATGTTTCAAGTGTGAATGCGTATTTCACATTTTCAACATTTTCCATGCGTTCCTCCGAAATGTATGCAAGTGTACAAAGGGTATAATAGAGCTTATTGGCAATTTTCTAGTGATGACACTTAAAAAATCGGAAGATGTAGAATGGAATACAATGAGATAGGAACATCTTGTAAAGATTTTTTTTTTTTAAGTTTAGTGTATTTAAATGGAAAAATTTCAACATCTTCGCAAATTGATGGTGGATGTTAGATGTTGACAAGTGTGAAAAGGCTAAAAGATTTAATTTTCCTTAAAGTTTTTAGGCACGTGCGCTACTTTATAGGCATAAGGGCGCTTTACTGGGATTGCCCCATTTAGATAGATTAGCATATTCCAATGTTTATATCATGTAACTGATTGATTTATTAAAAAGTATTTGTTTAAATCATAAAAAAACCTTATTGGAAGGACCCGGTGGCGGACGGTGAGAGAGAACTGGCACAAAATTTAAAACGATATCACTTTGAAATCCATTTTGTTTATAAGGTTAGAGAGTTTTCAAAAACATTTCAGCATATATAAGTTAGAGATTAAGTTTTTTGAACTCCTGTTCTTAATATGGACGGCCTAAGTTTTTTTAACTCCTGTTCCTAATATGGAAGGCCTAAGGAGACCTGGTGGCCTTGTTTCCATAGACTACTTAAATTAAAGACCCTGGCCTTTTTTATTTTTTCTTTTTCAAATTCCCTAACTGTGGGGTATAGTGTATGTTTATGTAAGAGTATATCCAGGACAAAATTAGTTTTCGAATTTAAACAAAAAGTGTAGTAATTGCAAAGTGTTTCGGCTGTCAGGCTGTATGTCTTTTATGTCCATCAACAAATGACAAGAACTTTTTTTTTAATTTTTCCATCCACTGGAAAAAATAAATAAAATATTTAAATATATGGATCGATTACGGATCGAAATCAAGCTCATGTTGAAATATACAAATTTTTTTATTACATATTTTCACATGTGCGGCGTTGCCTGATTTCGCTACTGTCAACACAACTTGAGTTCAGTTGCCATCCGTAATCGACGCAATAGTCTTTTAGTTGTAACACTTTGCAAATTGACTTGGGTACCCTGGGTCCTTATGAAATATTAAGAAAAGTTTGTTGTATTAATCCTCGCAAAATTCTAAGAATATTGAGCACTAACCGCAAAAATAACGTAAGCGACATAATTTTCAATTTCTTTTTTTTAATAAATGACTTTATTGGCAAAACACTTGCATCATTTCCTTAAATGTCATGGTCACATAATGTACAGTTCCGATTTTATAGCAAGAACAATTGTATCGTAAGCGACAAATTTCATACAAAATCTATATAAAATAAAATAAAAAAAGCTCTCTTCTGTAAAATTTGATTTTTGGCGCTTACGTTATTTTCGCGGCTAAGGCTCGATATCATACAAGTCCTTCATTCTACCTGTCTTTTAAAAGCAAGCAATAATAAAAGACTAATGGCGTTTTCTTTTCTAAAAGAAAGTGTTGCATAATTGTTACATGTGACTTGGCAACATTTTTAAATGCACCGCTAATTTTTAAAAAGTGTTTCATATTTTACGTTTACAAAAGAACAAAAATTTCGGCATTAAAAAATCAAGTACAATTAGCGCAACGTAAATTCAATAACAGGTAGTGGGAAGACTAAAACAATCCAAAGCCAACAGAAACAAGAGATGTGTTTTGTATTGAATTGTTAGTGTTTACGGCTCGAAACTTGCCTACATCTTGTACTGAATTCGCCTTGATCTAGTGCTGCACTCATGCCCCTATAATTAAAATGAGTGTTGAACATGTAGCATTTTCTTTTAATTTTAAAGGGAACATCATCAGAAAAGAACGATTTACACTTTTAAAATAACACATGTTTCTTAGAAAAGAACATAAAAAAATGTAAAAGGCAGAATAAATGCAAAATTTTACTAAGAAAAGAAAACGCCGTAAGGCATATACAAATTGGTTAAACCGATTTTTAGACGACAGATTCGTTTTTAATTGAAAATGGTGTAACGTGGGGTAACCTATACGTGTCCACGCTAAATTTATAAAACAATTACTTCATGTTAATTCAACATGATCTTACAATAACTTGTGAACAAAATTTTTTCTTTTAAAATAACTATTATTCATGTTAATTTAACATTGCAGTAAAGTTAGAGCAAAATGTCATTTATATTGAAATAACAATCCGAATCACGTTGCATGAAAGCTATTTCAAGTTGAAACAACGTGAATTTCATGTGGAATCAAATTGGTTTGAGTGTGATATAACAGTGAGAACAATCTTCCGAGACAACGTATGCAACTATTTAAGAATAATTCAAAACACTTACCCCTGTAACACTTGTTTCACTTATTTTTATTCCCTTTGTTAACAGAAGCATCAGCAGAATGGCCCGATATGGTTTTCGTCATTATTCTATTTTGAAAACTTGAGTACTATTTAACTACTATTTAATTTTAACTAAAAGAATACGGGAATTGTATTTTTTTTTTATAACATATTTTAAACATGAAAATAAAAAAATATATGTTTTTCTTTTTATGGTGTTGATTTTTTCTATACAAAACAAGTAAAACAGGTTTTTATTGTTTCAATATTGAACAATTTTATTTTATCATGAAACCCAGATAATTTTAAATAGAGTCCATACATAAAAACAGGTTTTTATGGATTCAATATTGAACAATGTTATTTTAATAGTGGATAATATTAAATAAACGTGATTTAAATTAATATGAAATAATGATAAATTTAAATAAAGGGCAAACATTTGCAGAAATTTACTATGATTCTCAATCAACATTTCACCATGTTAATTTTACATTGGTATTTTTTTTCTGTGTGTAAGCTCAGTGATATAATCAGTCTCTGGTAATCGGCTTCTATCGTTTCGGCTATTAAATGAGATATCAGCTGATATCGTTTCGACTATTAAATGAAGATCGTTTTGGCTATTTAGTAAAATTCGGTTAATCAGCTGATATCGTTTCGGCTTTTAAATATATATCGGGCTATCAGTTGATATTGCTTCGGCTTTTTAATTAGGATCGGGTAATCGGCTGCTATAATTTTGACTAATGAATCAAGATCGGGTCCCCGTGGGGGTTTTAGGGATCATCTCAAGGATATTTTACTTTTGGTTGTTACATTATTCGGTGCAAATCAGTTGCAGCTTAAACCTGGGGTTTCGGCCAAAATCTTTAAATTACAAATCTCTTAAGATCGTGGCTGGCCAGATTTCCTAGCTGCTACCATGGGAGTCAGTAGCCCCCGGTGACACGGCATCGGACTGAATATTGGTTAAGGCCTCCATTAGTTCCGTCCGATGTGGGAGTGCTTTTTAAAAGCATTAACTCACAAAAGGGTTCAACTGAAAGGTACTATTTTGATGAAGGGATAGTTTCGGGGATCACGTTGTGGTTTTGGTTTAAGCCCAAAGTCGCGGGAAGAAAAAATTCTACTAAAGGGCGGATTTTTCACCACTTGTGGAATAGTTCGGTCTAAGGAATGATGGTACCTAGGAGCTGTTACTAATCAACAAAAGCTGCTGTCATTTTTCAAAAGCGTACAAGTTAGATAGCTTCAGCTCCTAAGCAAGGAGCAAGTGTATAATTTTGCCGGATTATACACTCAAATTCCTACCTGGGTGTGACGGTGCCTCTCACACTCGGGCGGCTTGAAAACGCGTAGTTTATCAGCCAGTAGTTAAGATCCATCATGAGACTCGGCCTGACAGGGCAGGATTTCATGTAAATCTGTTTCCAAATCAGAATCAAGATCGGTAGATCGGCTGCTATTGTTTCTGCTATATAATTGGAATTGGGTAATCGGCTTTTACCGTTTTGGATTAAAAATCAAGATATGATATTCGGCTTTCACCTGTTACCACAATGGGCCCATTCGGTACACTATTTCATTTGGACCAAATATAAAATTTAACCTTTTAATTAAAATTTTGTTTTGTTTAAAATTTATAATTGTTAAATATGTCCTCCTGCGTGTTTTATAATTTAACATCTTGATACTTGAACGAATAAAGCATTCTTCTTTTTTTTTTTGTTTTGTAAAACTCCTTTCAAATTAATATTTTATGAACTGCGAAAGTATATAGAGTAAAATATTAATGTCTATATAACTTTTAAAATATCAAGTGTAGTGTACCTTATAAGCGTCCACTGCTTACCCAATAACCAATCTAAAATGCATACATGCCACCCCAATTACTGTAGGGTAAATGCCATACATAAAAGATCAAATAACGGCATTTACCCAAATGACTCAATGTGTTCGAACATGAGTCAATATAATGGTAAAGCAGATCAATCAGAATGTGAGTGACATGAATTTGGATTGTCTAACGAAAATGAGTACATTCCTTACTCATGCATTCTGATTGGTCATAGCATTGTGCATAAGGAAAAACCATATTAATTCCATGGTACTGAAAGAGAAGTATAGATTGTAAGAATTAATATTAAAAGTTAGAATAAGTAAGCAATATTGTAAAATTAGTATAAAAAGGGCAGTAGCCCACAAATAAAGCAGACTTTAGATTTGAAAACATAAAGTGGCACTTGTTGCCTAGTTGAATTATTTTTAGTCTCCTAATTTGGCAGTTCGCTAAGAACGCCTGACCATCGAGCTGGTACCCTACAGCTGCATAAAATTATATTGGGCTATAGGGAAAACATCCTGTCAACATCATACACTACATGGCGATCCTGCCATCACACACTACATGGCGATCCTGCCCACTCGGACCACCACATTTTGAGATCCTGTCCTAATCTAGGACCAATAATTTTGCCAATCTAGGACCGACAATTCTACAATTAGGCCAAGAAGATTAAATGATGCGTTTCCTGTCAAGCATTAAATGGCACGAGAAGAAAAAGAGAGGTCGTCAAAAATAAATTTAATTACCAATGGACTTTTATTTCACAGCATTTGTATAATTTAATACAGAAGAGGCTGAAGCTGAAATCTAGATGTCAGCAGAAGAATAAATTTATATAAAAAGATAGATTAATTTAAGACAATAAGAAAAGTTCAGACTAATCAATAATTGAAGAGATGAATATCAATTATAGAAAAATAAATAGAATAATTAAATATACTTTTCCTTTATTACAACAACAATAAATATTAATGGACTTTTATACAAGTTTTTGGTTTTTGAATCCTACAATGAGCAAACCTAAAAATAATGTAGAAATGAATACAGTAAAATATTATGAACAATGTAAATGCAAAAATCACAGAAGAGTTAGTGCCGGAATATGTTAAAACTTTATTTGTAGTTATATTAATACTAAACGCAGCATATAGAATTAATGGATATTTTTAAATATAGAAATAGTAATAGCAGTAAAAGTACAACTAATGTATAAACTATAAAGAAAATAATAAATCAATTAATTTTTACTTATAAATAAATCTAGAATATACATATATGGAAGAGAAATTAAGTATCTTGAAGGAACTCTGGAGGAACTTGAAAAAGAGTCCAGGCAGAACCTATACCGAGTCAACGGTATTAAATAAATTAGAATATATAGAACATTTAGAAAGTGAGTTTCAACTAATAGAGTTAGAAGAGGAAGATACAGAAAGAAAATTAGCTTTAAAATTAGAGTTTCATAATCTTTACAAACTCGTAGAAGAATACCTAAAGAATAGTATAAAAAAACCATTACAAACAAAAGACATAGACATGGCATCGTTTAATTTAGAAACAGTTGCAAAAGCATTACCTTTGTTTACAGGTAATTACATTGAGTTAGAAAGTTTTATAATAACAGCAGAATTAATAAATAAGACCCTATCAGACACAGCAAAAATAGATTTTCTTCAGTATGTTTATCATGCTAAATTATCCTCACAAGTCAGAACAGCAATTGGAAGCTATGCAAAACCTGAAAATTTCGAAGCGCTCAAGAAGCTATTAGAGCAAAGATATAGAAACAATAAAACAATTCCAGAGTTACAAACTAAACTTAATACATTATTCCAAGGGAAAATGTCTATTAATTCGTATAAGGAGAAAATAATGGGTATAATTGACAATCTAAATAAGTTAGGCATAGAAGAGTTAGGAAATCAAGCTTCAGAAGCTGAGAAAAACGTAATAGTTCGATTAAATAATAAACTTGCTTTAGATACATTCAAGAAAGGTTTAAATGAGTGTTTCAAGTCGACCATATACGCGGCCCGACCGACTACATTACAAGAAGCATCCGACCTTGCAATTGAAATTGAAAATGAAAAGAAGGCAACGCATAACGAAATTCTGCATATCAGAAGAGAGGAACCACGGTATCAACCTCAAAATAACAATAGAAATAACAACACATTTTCTAACTACAGCAATAACAGGCAATATAACAATCAAAACTTTAACAGAAACAATAATTTTAATAATAGAAACAATAGCAACAATGCAAATTCCAACAGAGTCAATAATTACAACAATAATCAAGCTAGAAATAATAACTATGATAATTATAATACACGAAGCAATACAAACTTCTCTAGGAATAACAACTACCAAAACAACAGAGGTAACAACAATAATGGTAGAAATAATAACAGCAGTTCTAACAGAAACAATGATAACAGAAACAATGATAACAGAAACAATAACAATGAAAACAGAAGGTACATACGCACGGTACAAGATGAGGGAAACGAGGAAGGCCCGGAATACAGGGATATTCCGGAAAGCCAAAATTAAAGATATACAAAGTTTCAAACAATAATACAAATTTCATAATCGCTAAGTACAAAAATAAAGAATTAACATTTCTTGTCGACACAGGAGCCGACGTATCATTATGTCGCACTAGAGAAATTTTTGATGATGAGCCATTAAATGTGGAGAACAGATGTAAATTATCAGGCATCACTAAGGAAGAGATACATTCATTAGGGACAAGCGAACTTAAACTATCGCTAGCAGACCAGATATGTAAATACAAATTCCATATAGTAGATGATAATTTCCCAATAGAAACAGACGGGATAATAGGAAGAGACTTTTTAAAAGAATACCTTTGCAAAATAGATTACGAGACATTTACAATTTCTTTGTTTGCAAACAATGAAACCATAAGTCTTCCTATGCAAACAAAAGCATTCGACACCTTAAAAATTACTATACCAGCGCGAACAGAAATAATACAACCACTAAAATTGAACCTCACTGAAGATTGCGTCATATTTAATACCGAATTAAAAGACGGAGTTTTTTTAAGTAATTCAATAGCACCTAAAAACGGTATGACACACGTCAAAATTTTAAACACAACAAATGAAACAACAACTTTACAGGGCATTAAACTACATACTGACCCACTTAAAAACTACGACATATTAAATTACAAAAATATAAACGGCGACGAACGTTTTTACAAAATTTTGAATGACTTGCAATTAGACCATGATGACGAATATGCAAAAACACAATTAAAAGAAATATTTAAAAAATATCAAAACGTTTTTCATTTAGAAGACGAAAAATTAAGTGTCAACAATTTTTATGAACAGAATATCACGACCTCAGACAATACAGCTGTGTATATAAAAAACTATAGATTACCACATTCACATACAGACGTAATAAATGAACAGGTACAGAAAATGCTTGATGACGAGATAATAGAACCATCCGTTAGTCCATACAATGCTCCACTCCTTTTAGTACCAAAGAAAAACATGGAAGATAAAAAGAAATGGAGACTTGTTGTAGATTTTAGAAAACTTAATGATAAAATCGTTAACGACAAATTTCCTCTAACTAGACTAGAAGATATTTTGGACAAATTAGGTAGAGCAAAATGGTTTTCTACACTCGATATGACGAGTTCTTTTCATCAAATTGAACTAAATAAAGACTCGAGACCACTAACTGCATTTTCAACACCACAAGGACACTTTCAATTTAAAAGACTTCCATTCGGACTCAAAATTTCATCTAACAGCTTTCAAAGAATGCTCACAATAGCATTATCCGGACTAGAATCCGAAGCATTTCTCTATGTAGATGATATAATTGTATACGGTTGCAGTTTAAATCATCACAATCAAAACTTAATAAAAGTTCTTGATAGGCTACAAAAATACAATCTTAAATTGAATCCAAAGAAATGTTGTTTTCTAAGACCTGAAGTAGTTTACTTAGGACATTTAATAACAAAAGACGGTGTGAAAACAGACCCATCAAAATATGAAGTAATAAAAAACTATCCAATACCAAGAAACGCTGACGATGTACGACGATTTGTTGCATTCTGCAATTATTATAGGAAATTTATACCAAATTTTGCAGACATTGCGAAACACTTAAATATGTTATTAAGAAAATCAGTAAAATTCCTATGGACAAATGACTGCCAAAATGCTTTTGACACTTTAAAAGAAAAACTAATGAAACCCCCAATTTTGCAATACCCAAATTTTGACAAACCTTTTATTTTAACGACTGATGCTTCAAACTACGCACTGGGAGCAGTCCTGTCTCAAGGTGAAATTGGACAAGACCTACCAATTTCTTATGCAAGTAAATCTCTACAGAAACACGACTTAAACAAGCCAATAATTGAAAAGGAATTGCTCGCAATTCATTGGGGAATAAATTTTTTCAAACCATATTTATACGGTCGAAAGTTCATAGTGGTAACAGACCACAGACCACTAATTTCCCTGTTCTCACACAGAAATCCATCATCAAAAATGACAAGAATTAGGTTAGATCTAAGCGATTACGATTTTACAATAATCTATAAGAAAGGAAAAATTAACACGAATGCGGACGCATTGTCAAGAATTGAAATAGACTCGGAAATACTTAAGCAAATGATACCATTGGAAAATGATGAAACAGAAAAGAAAATATTAATAACCACAAGGGCAATGAAAAAGAAGAATGAAGATAATATAAAGTTACAAGAGGCAAATAAAATAGCAAATAAAGAGGCAAATAAAGTTAATGGCAATGAGGAAATAGATATGAATGAAGCACGTGTAAACAGAAGTAATATGGGAAGATGCATTTCTCAGGAGTCTGATCAACTTCTAATATGGGAATGCACATCCATAAATGATATTAAGAATATGAAAAAATTGCAATTTAATAAGTTTGAAAATATAGAAGACGTCGACATAAGAATTGAAGATAATATTGTGCACATAGGACGTGATGATAATTCATCGAAACAAGATTCGATCATGAAGAAATCACGTACCCAAAATAATAGTTATGTGAAGAAAGGATGTAATGATAATTCATCGAAACAAGATTCGATTATGAAGAAGTTACATGCCCAGAACGTACAAGATGATAATAATATGCATGCAAGATTCAGCGATAACTCAGCGAAACTAGATTCGATTCTGAGAAAACTGATATCTAAAATGAAGAAAGAAAATATAAAGGAATTAGCGCTAGCAAAGAATGATAAAATATTTAAGACGTATACAATGAAAGAATTAAAAGAAGCATATGCAAAGATAAGAATAAACAACAAAAGTCCTCTACTAAAAATATTAATTTACAATGCCCCAACAAGAATAACAGATGACATTCTGAAATATAAACTCATCGATGAATTCCACAATGCCACACACGCAGGCCACTTAGGAATTAGAAAAACGGTAATTAAGTTGAAACAGCGGTACATTTGGAAAAACATGAACAAGATGGTTAAACAATTTGTAAGATATTGTGACAAGTGTAATATAAACAAACAGACAAAGAACATTAAGGAACCACTTACGTTAACAAACACCCCAAACAACAGTTTTGAGATAATATCAATTGATACTGTAGGACCTCTTCGTATTTCAAACGGATACCGATACATATTGACAATGCAATGCGAACTAACAAAATTCGTTATTGCGCACCCAATGTCAACAAAAGATGCACTTACAACTGCCAAAACATTAGTAGAACAATTAATTTTAAAATACGGAAAATTTAAAGTGCTCAAATCGGACAACGGGACTGAATTTAAAAACGAACTGATGCGTAACATATGCTCGTTACTTGAAATCAAGCAGACATTTTCAACCCCTTACCATCATGAAACAATAGGTTCGGTAGAAAGAAATCATAGAGTTCTCAATGAATTCTTGCTAACAACAGCAAATGATTATGAATGGGATAAGTGGATAAACTATTTTACTTTCGCCTATAACACGGCACCACACATAGACACTGGTTACACACCATTCGAACTAGTTTATGGTAAATTACCATGTTTACCATCAGAAATAAGTAAAAATGAGGAAATTAAAATCTATAATTACGATGATTATGCAAAAGAGCTGAAACAAAAACTAAAGTTTTCTTTAGAAAGAGCCAAGGAACTGACAATAAAGACAAAAGAAAAAAGAATACTAGACAATAAATATAATAATAGATTAAATTTAAACATAGGAGATTTAGTTTTAATAAAAGTAGAGAATAGAAAGAAAAGCCAAAGCCCGTACAAAGGCCCATATAGGATAATTAGGAGAAATAATGTAAATACTATTATAGATTATAACGGAGTAGAAAAAGAAATGCACAATAACCAATTAAAACCATACCTAGGATTAAGAACTAATGATTAAAATAAAACTATATAAAAACAAAAATATATAACCATACTTATGATTAAGGACTAATAAATAAAACAAACTATGTAAAAATAAAAGTATAGAGATATAAGAATTAATTATGTAAATAGATTTTAAGAATCATTAATTAAAACAACAGATTATAATTATTACAATATTTTTACAGTACTATGAAAATATGAAGAAAAATTACTCCCCTAATTTTTCTCTTAACGGTGAGGGTGTAGTGTACCTTATAAGCGTCCACTGCTTACCCAATAACCAATCTAAAATGCATACATGCCACCCCAATTACTGTAGGGTAAATGCCATACATAAAAGATCAAATAACGGCATTTACCCAAATGACTCAATGTGTTCGAACATGAGTCAATATAATGGTAAAGCAGATCAATCAGAATGTGAGTGACATGAATTTGGATTGTCTAACGAAAATGAGTACATTCCTTACTCATGCATTCTGATTGGTCATAGCATTGTGCATAAGGAAAAACCATATTAATTCCATGGTACTGAAAGAGAAGTATAGATTGTAAGAATTAATATTAAAAGTTAGAATAAGTAAGCAATATTGTAAAATTAGTATAAAAAGGGCAGTAGCCCACAAATAAAGCAGACTTTAGATTTGAAAACATAAAGTGGCACTTGTTGCCTAGTTGAATTATTTTTAGTCTCCTAATTTGGCAGTTCGCTAAGAACGCCTGACCATCGAGCTGGTACCCTACAGCTGCATAAAATTATATTGGGCTATAGGGAAAACATCCTGTCAACATCATACACTACATGGCGATCCTGCCATCACACACTACACAAGTAACCAAGTAAAGTATTCCACAATTGAGGCTAAAAGCAAACTTATTTACACGCAACTAACTTCGTGCCACAAAATACTTTCAACTACTTTAATCACTTCTACTAACGGCATCCCCCCGCTCCATTTTCCTCCTTTAATCACTTCTACTAACGGCAACCCCCCGCTCCATTTTCCTCCTATTCTGATATCAAATTCTTGTTGTGGGCTGGGTGTTAATATAAATAAGTTTTGCCTTTAATCCACTTTCACTCGATAATAATGCGCATAATTTGTTACCAATCTGTTTCAGTTACACACTTAATGTTGTAGAGTTTCTGTACGTTTTCAACTTGTTTCAAAAGCAGAGTGCAGATACTCATCTTCATAAATTTTTTGATGTGTTGAAATGTGGATGGGAGTGTGTGTGTGACCGTATTTTTATAAAACATAATCTCAATGTGTCAATAGACATTTACAGTTAGACAAGTCAGTGTATGTGAGCGTGTTTGCTTGTTTATCCCTCCCACTTATTTTTGTTTTTTTGCCATTATATCTTGCTTACTTTAGAGCCAATGACTGACTGGCTGGTTTGTTTATGCGGTTTTTTTTTTTTGTTATAGAAAAGTTTTACTGAAATAAGTTCATTACGGAAGGAATCTTTATACATTTTTCTTTTATATGGGTTGTTTTCATAAGATCTAGTTTTTTTATTTTAACTAATTTATTTATTTCTTGTTAGTGTAGAAAAGTGGTTTAATAACAAGTTAAGTTAGAGGTTACTTTTTTAATTAAAAATAATTGCAATTGATTTTAAGCTATTTGTTTAAAAATCAATTATCAGGATAGCAAATTTTCATCATGAACCAACCCTTTTTTTATTCACCTAAAATTATTTTAGTTATCTTAGTTATAAGAATAACCCATAAGCATACCGCTAACTTACTGCAAAAGTGTCATAATTCTAAAAATACTATTTTTCACTAGAGCCGTTTAAATTTTCAATTTCAATTAAAAAATTTGTGATATTAATTAAAAAATTAATTAAATTTGCACCAGTAAACAAATTAATAGTGTCAATTAAACCAGTTAATAGTACTAATTAAACGTTTAATTCACTTGATTAAACGTTTAATTCACTTGATTAAATTTTTAATTAAAACTGATTATATTTTTAATTAATGCTTTAATTGGTGAACAATTTTGGACAATTTTTTCTGTGTATAAAAATAGCCCATAAGCATACCGCTAACTTACTGAAAAAGTGTCATAATTCTAAAAATACTATTTTTCACTAGAGCCGTTTAAAGTTTTTTAACGATTCATAATTAATTTTTTTTCTTACAAGACATCAATCATGATATTGCACACATTTCTGCATACTTAGCTTCAAAATCATGCTTTTTTAGTTATGACACTATTGAAGTAAATGAGCGATATGCACATTGTTATGTGTCTGCTAATGTCCTACTTTACTTAAGTTCACAAGTGTGTGTGTATGTGCGGGTAATAATTAAGTTATGAAGCATTAATTGGAAATATGAATGACACCACCGACATCAATTCAGCCAATTTAAAAAGCTTTAATTAAGCTTAAGTAATCAATATTAGTAATAAATTAAAAATATCTAATATATTAAATGGAACTTATTACAGAAGACCCATTTCCTTGGGATATGTCCTTAAGGGACACATATGAAAATGTTTATAAGAGAAATTAATGTATTAAACAAGTAAAAGTGTAGTTCTTAAATTAGTAGAAGCAGGGGCCAAATCGTCGCACTCGTGATCGAATGAACTTTCGTATCGAATAAAACATCGTGACGTATCAAAAACGGGATTGCGGCATTCGAAAGCTTTCGTATCGAAATTTGTTTAAAAAATGTAATAGAATTGTATGCTTGTATACTAATGGCATAAGGCATTGCACTTTTCGCCGCATATAAATCAACAATGTTGATAGTGCCCTATAAAATAGGTGACTTCGGTTTATTTATGTGGCTTTTTTATAACAGCGGCGCTTGCCAAAAAGAGCAACAAAACATTTTACAAATTCAGAAAAATTGCAAAAATAGCGAAAATTCGCGAAAGTTTTTATCATATCAAACAAGCCATTAAATTGATTTAAAGTCCCTAAAATTACAAGGAATGGCAAAAGTTCGATTAACAATTTTAAATTAGCGGTAATTTGCAAACAGCGGCATGAAAGCAAAGTCTAGCATTTATTAAAAATTGTTAAAACTGTACAGAATCAGAAAACTTACAGAAAAAATCGCTGCTTTAGCGAACATGGCTACAATTCGCAAATAATCGCAAACTTGGAAACAAACCCTAAAATTTATTTGAAATCGGTTAAAAACAAAAAATGTCAACAATTAACATAAAAAATTTTTTTGCAAAAATAGCGAAAATTCGCGAAAATTTTTAATAATTCGAACAAGCCATAAAATTGATTAATAGTCCATAAAAGTATAAGGAATGGAAAAAATTCTGTAAAAATTGCTAAATAAGGAAAAATTGCTAGCAGCGGCATAATAGCAAAGTCTACTATTTATTAAAAATCGTTAAAGCTGTAAAGAATCAAAAAACTTTCAATACAAAAATCGCTTCTATCTATGAACTGAATGTTATTATTTTATTTCTTATTGCTGAAAAAAGTTTAATACTTAAATTTTTAGCTATTTGTTAAAGAAATCTAATATTTATTCCCAAAAGTGTGTAAATTGTATGTAAAACAAGTTAGAGTGCTATATTCGGCTGTGCCGAATCTTTGATACCCTCCACCGACAGTTCGAATGTTTAAGGAGTAATATCTGTATGATGTCTTTTTATTATTATTATCTTAAACTGTGACGATTTGCTATTAATTATGGTTTTAGGAGACTAAACTTTTTTTTTCGGGAGTAGGGCATATATGGGGCCTAGGGTAACTTATGTACCGATCTTCACGAAATTTTACAGTGTCATTTCTAGTCTTGTCGAATAAAACGGACTTGTGCAAATTCTTATGTCATTCCGTGCATTTTTGCATCATTTATGTTAGTTTTTGTAACAAAATTATCAAGTTTTTGAAGGTGGTGGTTCCACATTTCGATTCATAGCTCTGGTCCTACTGAACCGATTTTGCTGAAATTCAATCCCAAACTGCTTAGGGTAACTACAAGCAATTTGACACCTAGTTTGTTTATTTCTTTTTCGAAAGTGAGCGTGTTTTCAACAGACGGACAGACAGACGGACATGGCTAAATCGACTTAGAATTACTCAAGCAGCCAGAATATATTTACTTTATGGGGTCTGAGATGAATAATAAAAAAGTTTCACACGGAATGACAAACTTAGTATACCCTCTTCACAACTAATTGTGGTGGAGGGTATAAAAACAATTAAAAGTTTTTACGAAAGCTCTTAACCTATCGAATGACATTTCGAGTAAAGTCATTCGATCGACTACTCGTTATCGAATGACATAATCTCAAAAAGTAAAATTTCGATCAAAGTCACTCGATCACGACTGCGACGATTTGGGCCCAGGGTTTAAAAAACTGCAGTTAAAACCAAAAACTGTCGACCAAAAAACAAAAATTTGTGTACAACTTTACCTTTTTTGAGTTGGTTTGACAGCGACTGTTTACATTTAATGAATCAACAGTTTTTTTTTTTTTTTTTTTGCTAATGACAAATTAAGAAGTGGAAGAAATGGCAGTTTTTCAACTTTGACTGCAGTTTTGTAAACGCTTAGTAAAAGTACTAAAAAGCAAAAAGAGTTAAATATTTTTACTAAATGCATCGCTGAATGAAGAATCTTTTGTAAAAAGATGTTGTTTTATGTTCGTAATACGAACACACTCTTTAGGTCATATCTGAACGTAATTCAATTAAAAATTAATAAGTGAATTAGCATTCCCAATCTAAACCACAGTTTTTCAAAAAATTTACACAAAAGCAAAAAATTGTTTTGGGTTAAGTGTAATCCTGATCAGCAGGGAAACCAAAAATTAGAGAGTACTAAATCATCTAATTGATTATTTCATTTGATTTATAAACAATTCTTTTTTTACTTTTAGCTTTCAAAGGACTACAAGTCTTAGAAAATACTTGCATTTAACAAAAGTTTATCTGGAATTCATTAAATATAAATTTAAATGTTTTACCGCATTATTTTTCATTATTAACCGGAAGGATTGTACTTTCAAATAAAAAAAGAAATTTAAGAAAATATTTAGTATTTTTTTTTTTTATAGTATTTAAAAAAAAAAAAAAGTTATTTGGCGGGCCCTTTAAAATACTTGCGTTTAACAAAAGTTTATTTGGAATTCATTAAATATAAATTGAAATGTTTTACCGCATTAAAGTAAACGAAAATTTAAAAGTAATTAAAACACCTTGAATTGTTTATAGAAACAATGAAGCATTAATCAAAAAGTCTCTAAAAGATCCATCAAATTTAACGGCCTGCTAGTTAATTAACAAAATTTATCCCACCAAACTTAAAAACTTTTTACTTTTGCTGATTTTCTGGGCATTCGCAAAATGAATAAACACACACACACACACACATTAAAAACTAAATTACAAAGTTTTACCTCTACTCACACACCAAAAAAATTTTGGTGGAAAATTTTCTAAAGATGGAACTGACCAAATATCAGTTCTTCCTCACTTTTGTGCGATTAAAAGATGGAATTGAATTTTATAGGGATAAATCTTTTGGAGATTGTTATGCGTCGTATACATTAATAAAAATTAAGTTGAATAAAAAAAAATACGGTTTGTTTAGAAACGTAGTTAAGGTGTAATTAAGGTTTTACTCGGCTAGCTGCTCAATTGGTATCGAAGGCTCTTAACCAGGCTTCATAACGCATAACACATAATATACTCATTACCGTAAGATACCTTAGAGTATATTTGAACTTCACGCAAAAAAAAAAAAAAAAAACATCTAATTACTGATGGCAAGGTGTTGTGTCCATCGGGTTACATTGTTCCCACCCACTGACAGATGTACTGTTAGACGCCTTGACAGAACGCGAACCCATATTATTGTTCTGTCCCTAATATAGACATGATTAACTTTTAAGACATATTTATGCTGGTTATCCTTCCCTTCTTATTCGTAAATTAAAATTGCATTTTCTTTTTTGTTTTAATGTAACAATAGGAATTCAAACGTAGTATTTATTGGCAAAAAAAAAAATCTGAATAAACATAATTAAGCGTAGTAAAATAAAATGATTATAATTCAATAAAACAAAATATGAATGAAAGTAAAAAAAAAATACAAAATAAGATATACGTATTTATGAATGAAACCAAAATGATAGCGGACTGATAATCGGACAGAAAAAAAGGCAAATGAGAAAAAGAAATATATGTACGTGTGTTATATATTACTATAGGATTGAAAAATAATTACAAAAAAAATTCCAATATTTTACTCACAAGCAAAAGAGCGATGTTTAGACTGTAGGGCCCAGCAATCCGTACATGATGATCTTGTTGTTGTTGTTTTTCTTTTTCTTAAAAGAGATTGTTTTTGTAATTATTTAATTGATTAAATAGAGTTAGAATACAACTATACCCTCAAAAAAAAAATATGTTAGTATTAATAAAAAAAAAAACAAAAGAAAATTAGTATTTTAAGTATTATTTGAGAAGATAATTAATGTTTAAATTTTTCTTTTTACGCATTATCCTACTTAGTTATATCTTTCAATTACAAAAAAAAAATTATGAAGATATGTTTAGTTAAAGAAATTCACTAGTGATTTTTGCATTGTTGTAATTTAGTTTTTTTTTTTTTTTAAATATAATTCTAAATTGGAAACATATGTTACGTTGATTAGATATTCAAAATTTGGTTTGTTAGATACTTAGTATATTAAGTGAAATAATAGAGAAAAATATTATGGTATACTAATATTTTGCTATTACTTAGTTCAATTATTACGTATATTCAGGTATAAATGCAAAATTATGGAGAGGAGAATCAATAAAAAAAAATGTGGAATGAACACAAATTAAAGTTGTGTTATTATTCGTATGGTTTTTTCCTTTTGCATGTGATATTAGAAAGATCACAGCGCCGTCACGCTGTTCCACTCGTTGTTTCGAACTCCGGATCTTTAAAAAAAATTCAGGCCGCAGAGAATGGTTCTAATGTGATTTCCAAAGGGTCTGATAAAAAAAATTCCACCAGTGATTCAACACAACTTCCTCTAATTTTATATTTTTCCAAAACTTTCTTCAAACGAAATATATTCCCTTTTGGCCTTTAACCAAGACAATTATGCCCTGGAGTACTATATATAATAAGGATACGCTTCCACAATTTTCAATCACTTAGAAATTTTTCTAGAAACTATTTATTTGCTCTTTAAAAATTTTTTTTTTTTATTGTTGCACTAACTCTTACTTTTATATGATCTTCACCTGATAAATGTCACTTTGATAATGAAATGCATTAAATTTTCAATAAGAATATAGAGCGTGTAGCAGTTCAAGAAAAAAAATTGTGCGTAATAAGTAATTAAAGAAAGGGAGTAAAACAGGTTTATGAGTGCGTAGAAAAAAAAATAATAATAACGTCTTACGATGCAAAATCCAAAAACATGACCATATATGGTAATAAATTTGGGGATTTTAATGAGTGTAATTACAAGAATGTGAATTAAGCAACTTTGCATGTAAAATGAGTGGATTAAAGTAAATTACAAACGAATATTTTCATGTATTTCTATCATGCTAGAAAGTGGGGAATATATCCAATTAGCATATGTCAATTTTTGAATGTGTGATTTCATCGAATTGGGCAAATACAAAAAAAAATGTATCATAACGAAATATTGTATTAAAATTTAAATTCCATTATTCCTCCAGCTTATTAATAAAAAAAATCATAACAAGATTCTTAATTGAGTAGCACATTGAGAAATAAACTCAAATGTTTCTTTCTAGGTGTGCACTTTCTCGTACAGCCCACACAGCTTCTCCAGTGCCAACAGGTCGAAAACAGTTCTTTATGGTTTTTTGTCTACTCAACCCTAGTTTCCGTTTCTGAGTATTGTGTTATTTACCAGCAATCAAACTGAGTTTTAAATGATTCCTTAGTAGTAAATTATCTGAGCTAACAATGGTACTCTGGCAAAAAAAATTCAAGTGTTAATATATTATCCAACAGATTAACAGTTGAAAAGAAGGATTTAAGAACGCTGACTGGTGTTGAAAAGCAAAAAATTATGCCTGAGTTCCTAAACATCATAATACTTTGCAGTCAAAGTCAAACATGTATCATTAAGTTTAGCGATGCACTGTTTGCTTATTGTGTACGCATAGAAAACTTTTTTGGTACACTTTTGGGCATGTAACATTTGTCTAATTCACAAAATCCTTTGTATGTATGGCTTATCGTTTAAAGAAATACGATTTTGTTAATGCACTTGTGAACAGACTAATTTGTTGTATCGTTACTTTATCGCATTGCTAAAAATCAAAAAAAGGAAAATGTCAATTCAATGTAGTCAATTCACTTAGAAGGTCCCAATCCATACGATAATTATCATATTGATTAGCTTGCTTCTTTATAGGCGAGAGAGAGAAGGGGAAAAGAAACGAGTATTCAGCTTGATGTATTCTTCATAAAAGTTTTCTAATTTTGGTTTCATATTCGGACTTTTTCGGCAGGTCTATTTTGATAATTATCTTTCACATTTAATTTCGTTATACAACTTTAATTTCGTAACGTGTGCATTTTGCAAAGTGTGTTCATACAAATAGAATAACAGAATAAAGCTTCGTTCAGACGGTGGTCAGATCTTACAATGTTGTCATTAAAATTGACTGAAAATGTCTTGCAACTGTGTGAACATTGTACGCTATTTTTATTTGGAATATGTGTTAATTAATTAAAAAATTAAATTTGGAATATGTGTTAAAAAATGCCAACATTGTAAGATCTGACCATCGCACAGTGGCGCCATTTGAGTTTTTTCGTTGCAAAAATCATATCTTTTGAACCGAATAAGATAATTGAACAGTTTAAACAGCACATGATAGATAACTGTTCAGCCTATGGAAAGGGTGCTACGCTCTGTACGGGGCCTAATTATGGGTTATCAAAGTTAAAATTAGTAGAAAAATCTAGTTTATGGTAACTAAAAAAAATTATTTTTACATTTTTAGATTGTTTTTATTTTTTTTTCTTTAGGGTTTTATGTTTTAAATTATTACCAAACAAATTAAAAAAAAATAATTTTTTTTGTTAAATTTATTTTTTCAATTTTCTGTAAAATATTCATCACAGTTCGTAAGAGAAGGTATATCTAAAAGACTAACCATTTCTAAACTATAATTATTTTCTAACTCTATTCTTAACTTCACATGCCGCAGGGAAGAAATAAGTGGATCGGAAGATGCTGCCAACATGTTGAAGAGGTCCTCATTTTGCCTTACCCTTGATGCTTTGAATGTGTTCTGCAATCTATATTTTTTATAAAATTTGTTAAGAGACTCCTGTGCTTCTTCAGAAAGCTCTCCAATTGGCAAAGACTGGTACTCAATTATATCTTTGCCATGCGCCAATATTTTATGGACGGTCGGGGTCAACTTCTTCTGTGGATACATTTCTGCTAAAAGAGATGCAGTTTTCGACGCATATTCTCCATATTTTGTAGAATTGACATTTTCTTTGCAGTTTAAAACATCTAAGATTGTTCCCAATCTTTTCACGATTTGATTGTCAATTCCAGTGATTCTAGTTACTGCCTCATCATTTTCAAAAAATCTCCTAGAAGTGTTTCATTGTTTGAGTTACCGTATCCGTGCTTGGGACAGTCTACTTTTAGTCCAACTTGTTTAAAAAAAGCATCCTGTATTTGCTTCTTTCTGATCTTTTCCTTATCCTTTATCGATGTATTTTTATCGAAGTTTTCCTCCTCTTGTGGTAGGGTATACGCCAGTTTTAGCAAGAATTCCATACACCTTATCCTTGCGTGCAATGGTGACATTCCATATTCGTAATTCTCCTCATTTGTAGAATCGTTTAAATTACCAAAGTTCTTCTGACTCTTTTTGCAAATCGGGCATGACATTGTTGAGGATGTTCCTGTCAGTTCGTTTACGACTTTTCCGTCAACCATGGTCAGATGGAACTCGTCATTGCATTCAATATATTTTCCCTCTCCAATTTGCAGCTTTGTAGGCTTAATCTTGCTTATTTGTTCTTCAATGTCCTTCACCGTGGTCCCTTTGAGTTCTGCCGATTCCCTTGCAAACTGAAACATTATTGGTCGGCAATAATGCACTGATGACGGACGTGGATTTTTCCAGTGTAGGGAAACATCAGATTTAAGCCGCAAAGGAACAACAGATGCCATAAACATATTTCCGTCCGATATTGTAGCGTCATCGGAAGATATCCTTTGCTTATAAACGCTTTGTCTGGATGATCCATCGCAGCCCCATTTGCTGATCAATGTCAACTTCTCAGGAAGAATGTTCACCTCATTTTCAGGAAGACTCTCCAACAACCGTTTTGCTGTATGGCCCATGAGATCCTGCAGATTGGCTTTCGGAGAGACTTCCGTAAACTCCGTATGCAGTGGTCGTGAATTTATTTTGGCTTGCGTAATATGCTTGTATCCGGGTAAAACGTCAGCGCCGTGTCGCGTTAAAGATGCCCGTAGTTTCTCATATTTCTCTTTGGAAAGTTCTAAGTCCATAAACAAGGCCAAGGCTTCTTTGGAACCATACTTTTTAATGTGTGCGTTTGTGGGCGTGGGAATGCTTTCCTTAATCCTTTTTAGTCGCAGTGGGCTTGCATCAGCAACAGATTTGGTTATCTGCGACCTAACTCTTTCACTATCCTTTGTAAATTTAATAGACAGCGCGTCCGATAATTGCTTCGTTGTCAAGTCATTGGTGGCATCGGCACGTTTCCTCTTCCTTGTGAAAATTGAACACTCCTCAATACTTTTTTTTGGCCTTCCTTTTGCTCCTCTGGTTGATGTGGTGGGTTTATCTACTGCCAATATATCCAGGATGGTGTCTTCATTAAGCCAGTCCTCGTATTTGGAGTTCTGAATGGTTCGATTAGATTTCACCCATTTTGCCTTAATATTTGCATATATCAGATAAAAATTATTTTTTATAATTTCGTTTCTCTCAATATTTCCGTATAAGCTATCAAGTTCTTCTAAAGCAGCTTCCGTGAACAAATTTGGTGTGGTTGACTTTCTAAACAGTTCAAATAATTTGAAATTGTTCAACGCCATGTTTTCAGTACTTAAATTGTTTAATGGTTTCAGTAATCGTTGCGCCAACTTTCAGTCGTAGACTAATCCAGGCATTATGCTTATTTTGCAATATATAGGCTTATGCTACCATGCCTAAAAACTTACCTGTTCCCTGCATACATATGGATTTAGGCTGAATAATGCATTTTCATATTATGAACGTGTCCAAATAAGATTTGTGCCTACCTGTAGGGACCATAAGTCAATATTGTTCTTGACCATTTGTACGCCAAAGCATTGTTTAAGTGAGGTACGTACCTGCTAATTTCAATGAGTAGTTTTTTTCAAACTATTAGATCAAACTACTGTCAGTCAAAACATATAAGGGATGGACGACATACAATTTCTGCAACCATGTCTTTTAAACCTTTTTTACCTCTAGAAGCCAAACGGGCACGTACGGGCAGATAAAACCTTTTGAATTATGTAAAGAAATAATCAATGAACAGGTTTTGCAAATATGGCAAATATAGAAAAATATAGATTTTTTTTATTTTCCGTCAAAGTTGAAAAATAGTGAAAAAACGGATAGTTTTTAAATAGTGATTTACCAGGAGAAACACAAGGCAAACAGTTAATTTTTTTTTCATCATTATACATTTAATAAATAGATCAATCAATACAAACAAAAAATAAGGCGATTCGTTACCTATTTTTCGTGATATTACACCTGAAATCGCAAAAAATTTACTAAACATTGTGTGTTTTTTTGAAAACCGAAAGTCGGTCAACTTTGAACGGCTATATCTTCTAAACTAAAAATGTGATATTATTAAGAGTGGCAGATTTGAAATCGTTGAAAAGTTTCCTATAACATGGGCTTATTCAAAACTTCGTCGGCGCTCATGAAAATTTTGAATTTGCAACCTCGTTTGCTCTACGGGCGCTACTGTGCATCGTCTGTACAGGCACTGGTACACGTTCAATATATATTGTGATATTTGGATCGCGATCTATATTGATGGATCACATAAAATGAGGCTTTCCTGCGATATGGATCGCGATCCATCAATATTGCATGATATTTATTGAACGTATAGCAGTGCCCTATGAAGCGTATCTTATTACATACGCCGAAGATAGTTCAAAGAAGAAAATTTGATAAGCTAATCAATAAGACTTGCATCGTATGAATTGGGTCTAAGTTAATAAGTAGAGTTAACTATTTAATGTATGTATGTAACATATCGAACTTGTTCAACAGTAGTGTATTAACTCAAAATGTTAATTTTTTCACTTTTTGAAATATATCGAACCGTTATTTTCATATCTACCGCTGTAGAAATATCGTGCTTATTTGTCGACTTTTTGGAAATGAAATGGTGGATTTAAATATTATTTTTCATATGCCTTTAATATTAAATTAAAAATTGGTTTGCTTTTACTGATATTTTTAAATTCTTAATGATTAAGTGTTATATTTATTTACTTCACTATGAAATTTCACCATAAATACTTAAAGAATTTGTTTTATTTTTAAGATTTGTTTTATTTGTATCAAAATTTTAGTTATAATTTTTTATTTCACTCTTAATTTTCATTTATTTCTTCTTCTTTAATTAAATCTGCCATTCACATTATTTGATACCATTAAATTAAATCAGGTATGGGAGTTTTGATTTGAGTTGAAATGGCAATAAATAATAATTGATAACCAATTTCAAAAAAGTTTATAAAAACAAGTTAGAGTGCTATATTCGGCTATGACGAATATTATATACCCTTCACCATGGCACGTTATGAACAGAAAATTATATAAATTTTTTTTTTTTTTTTTTTGCAATATTATTAATTGAATCTTCATACATTAAATATGAGCTAACAATAATTAATCAAATCTTAACCTACTACTTGATTTTATATCCTGCCAGTGCCAGACAAAAATTTTCTTCATCACGGGTTCTGTTCACTTATCTAGGTGTTTATCGCTCACTTAATTGGATAAGTGCTGCAGTGTCTCTTCTTCTTAAGCGAGTGTGGCCGCTATCATATAAATTTCGGATGCGATTCGAGCCTTTTTAAGTATTTTACTGCATATTTCGTAATCATAGTTTTTACTCAAGAAACATTAAGATCCTGGTGAATATTTGAATTTTTAACATACCAAGGGGCAGCTGTGATTATTCGAAGAAGTTTATTTTGGCGCCTTTGAATTTTTTCGATATTAGAAGCCGAGGCAGTGCCCCATAATTGAATACCATAGCACCAGATTGGCTTTAAGATGGAGTTGTAAAGTAAAAGTTTGCAGTCGAGACTAAGAACGGAGTTTCTTCCAATAAGCCAATGAATTTGTATGGCTTTTAGTTTCATTTGAGTTAATTTTGCCTCTATATGGCTTTTCCACGTCAAACGGCGATCTAAATGTATACCGAGATATTTTACATTCGAATTTTGAGGTATTATTTGATTATTGATTTTAATAGGGGGGTATGATTCCCGACGCAAGGTGAATATTATATGTACGCATTTTTGCTCATTGACTTTTATCCTCCATTGTTTTAACCATATTTCTAGTTGAAATATATGATCCTGTAAGTAACGTGATGCTTCATAACGATTTCTGTGCACGCTTAGAAAAGCTGTGTCGTCCGCAAATGTCGAAGTTTGTGTGTATTTGTTTGTTGGCATGTCCGAAGTATAAATTAAGTATAATAGGGGCCCCAGAATCTGCCCTGTGGGACTCCAGCGCCAATTGGCTGAGGTGAACTAAAGAAATTTCCTTCTTTAATAATAAATTGACGACCGACTAAGTAGCTTTCTAGCAGCTTGTGTGTGTTTGCTGGTAAATTTTGCTTCAATTTATGTAATAAGCCTTCATGTCAGACTTTATCAAAAGCTTGAGAAACATCGATGAAGAGAGCGGAACAATATTTTCTTTCTTCGAAGGCTTTTCCCTTGGCGGTTACTATTCGATGGGTTTGTTCAATTGTGTTGTGTTCTTTTTTAAAGCCGAATTGGTGGTTAGGAATACATCTATTTTCACTTAAAATTGGAGATAATTTTGACACTAACAGCCTCTCAAACAGCTTTGATATATTAGAAAGTAAGCTTATAGGCCTATATGACTCAACTTTTGTGTGATACTTTCCTGGTTTAGGTATCATGGTGACTACGGAAACCTTCCACTTTTGAGGATAGTATTGAAGACGCCACGAGGAAGTACTCGATATGAATGCCAGAATTAGGCCCCAGAATGTATATAATAAAAAAAGCGAATTGTTTTGCAATTCGACGTTTTGGAATTCAGCCTTTTACTCGGCACAGTTATACGACGCTAAGACATTATCCAACGCCAAATGCGAAATTAAATGCAAACAGCACGAAAGGCAGATAAACAAGACCGCCAGATTGCCCCTTAAAGATAATGACGTTGACTCGGGAGATGCTTCCTCGCGCAGCACAGTTTTCCGAAAGATAAAAAATTAGAAAACAAACTGAGTGCGAATTGAAGTAAAGTTGCCAGATCTGACAACCTTATAAAAATTAACAAACAGTTAAAATATGAAACTTTAAAAATTTTTCTAATTTACAATTTTTAATAATACAGTAAAAAAGTACCAATTTGTTTGAGTTATTGGAATAGGAGAAAATTCGGCAATAGTATTGAAATGTTCCGCAAAGACTCCGCCCACCTAATCGCAATAGGTATAAGGTAATATTTTTGTTAGAATTTTTATTATTCATTTGCAATAAAAAAATACACTATTTTCAAAGTTCTAGCGAAATGTTTTATTGAAAACTTAAGTTTATAAAAGTGTTTTTCTGAAATTACAAACGTCAACTGTGAAATTATTTGGTTTTACTTAGTTTTTCTTTTTATTGCACAACAATTTAAATTCATTTAAGTACAACAAATAAAAAATTCATTACACAAGGTCAAGAAATATTTTATGTTCGTAAATATTAAATTGTTCATAGTGACACACAGAAACCTAAACCAAAAAGTTTGAAAAAAACTCTTTTTAAGCTTTTATAAACATCTTGTGTGGTTAAGATATAAGAAAAAAGAAATGAAAACAAGAAAAATATTTTCACAGTAAAAATAATAAAGAAAGTATATTTGGTTAAGCTCGACCATTTGATACCCTACACCACAGAATTTAAAATTGTTTGTTTGTTTTGGGTCATGGACCCGTCAGAACAAAATTATGTTTTGAGGTTTAGATTCATGTAAAAGTTCTTTTTGCGAAATATTATTTAGATATCTTCGTCGATATGAGATTTTTTGCCCTTAAGTGATCGGAAAATATGGGTTTATATGGGACCAATTTTGGACCCACCAACACAACATTTTGTCATGGCATAGTAAAACTTATCGTCGCTTATTTTTATGTCAATACTAAAATTTATAAGGATGTTATGGCACTAAAAGTATTTGTATGGAAGCTGTGGTCAAATATGGACTGATTTCAATAAATTTTGGTAAAATGCTTAAGATTTCTGTAAAATAAGTTTATCCCAAATTTAATCTTAATACCAATATAATAAATAAGATGATTTGTGGAAACAAAGACTCTCTCTATTCTGGAAAGAAGCTTGTATGGATGCTATGTGAAATTATTGAACGATTCTCACCAATAGGCTTGGTTCTTGAGACAATTAGACCCTGCGAACCAAATTTCATCAAATAATCTCTAAAATTACGACCTGTTCTTTGCGCACAAGGTTTACATGGAAAGCCAACCGGACGGACGGACATCGTAAGACCGACTTAGAAAGTGATTCTGAGTTTTTAAGATGTTACAAACATCAGCACAAACCCAATATACTCTCTCCCCTATTATGATGTGGGTATAATAAAACTACAGAAGCATATTTAAGATGATATTTAAACAAAAAGGAAGAAAAACGCCACAAGTTTAGATAAAATGTTGAACAGAACAGCAACACCATCAACAGCAGCAGCAAAAAAAAACACAACAACAGAACAACAGTATTAGGAGCCAGAAAGTATGCTATAAAAATAAACACAAGAAAAGCAAAAACTAGACAGAAATGTTTATGAGCTCTCACGTACATACTCGTACATTAAATAATGTACATGCGTCCGTCCGTCCATCCATTCACCTCGTTTTAAATACTTAAATTCATAAACAATTTTAAATTGTACTTAATATTTAGATCGTTTCAGTAAATGCTAAAAAACATTTAGTAAAAAATAAATAAATTTAAAAGTTAATTTGTAAAATTTATTAGGCTGAGTGGGAGAGTGTACAAACAAACATTTTTTTCTTAAGTTTAGTGAAATTTAAGACACAGAAATAAATGTTATGGCTGTTGGTTAAAATTTAGTGTATTAAATAAATATTTAATTATTAGTCTGTGGCAGAAATTTTGAGAAAAAGAAATTGAAAATATCTTATGCAATACATATTATGTACATACTTGTTGAATGTTTGAATATATTCACTAGGGCGGGTCGATTTTTTTTTTAAATCGTATAGCAAAAAACGTAAACTAAATAAAACTCTAAGAAAATTCACCGAAGAAATCATGTATCTAAAATAAAGGGTGGTTAAATTTCAAGGGCCGATGTTGATTTTGAATAAAACACAAACTATTTTGGAATTTATTGTAATTTTATTTTATTATGATATATTGGTATTACTCAATTATGTATGGAACAAAATATCGGCCAAATGGGCGCCGCGACTACGGCGGCACACCTCCATCCGATGGTCCAAATTTTCGATGACCCTGAGGCATAATGGAGGTTCTATGCCGTTAATGTGCCGAATTATCTCATCCTTTAGCTCTTGAATTGTTGCTGGCTTATCGACGTACACCTTTTCTTTCAAATAACCCCAAAGAAAAAAGTCCAACGGTGTCAAATCACATGATCTTGGCGGCCAATTGACATCGCCATTACGTGAGATAACACGGCCATTGAATTTGTTGCGCAAAAGAGCCATTGTTTCGTTAGCTGTGTGGCAAGTGGCACCGTCCTGCTGAAACCACATATCGTCCACATCCATATCTTCCAATTCGGGCCATAAAAAGTTCGTTATCATCTCACGATAGCAAACACCATTCACAATAACTGCCTGACCGGCCTCATTTTGGAAAAAATACGGCCAGATGATGCCGCCAGCCCATAAACCGCACCAAACAGTCACTCTTTGTGGGTGCATTGGTTTTTCGACAATCACTCTTGGATTATTATTCGCCCAAATGCGGAAATTCTGCTTATCGACAAATCCACTGAGGTGAAAATGTGCCTCATCACTGAAGATGATTTTCTTCGAAATTTATAATCCATTTTCATAATAAGTCTGGATAACTTTAACACGTTGTTGGATTGTGTATCTCTCCATGGTTCAAATTGAGTAAGTCTGAAATAGAGAAATGTCAAATAAAATTCGGAAAAAAACTTGGCGTTTAGGTGTGGTTTACATTCAACATCGGCCCTTACAATTTAACCACCCTTTAAAATCCTAATCCGCTCCTCTCGACTTGAAAATGAATATATATAAATGTTTGAAAAAATAGCTTTTTCCAAAAAGAAATCGAATTTTCTGAATAAAATTGTTTAGTAAGGTAGTTCTTTTGCACTTTATATTTTTTCTGCACTCAACATTTTTTTACTTAAAAAAATATTCACCCAAGTAAAAAAGTTTGTATATTAATATATTATATATATTACTAAATGTTTGGAGATTTTTTTTTGAAATATCACGACAACAGCGCCAACTATCGGGAGTTTTTTATAAACCATCAGTAAAAGAAGACCTTTCCAACGCATGTACTCGTTTAAAAATCGGTTGAGAGGTTCTCGAGTTATAAAATGACGAACATAGGAACATTTTTTTATATATAAATATATATATCGACCCCTAACCGCGAAAATAACGTAAGCGCCAAAAATCAAATTTTAAAGCAAAGAGCTTTTTAATTTTATTTCATATAAATTTTGTATGAAATTTGTCGCTTACAATAAAATTGTTCTTGCTATAAAATCGTAACGGTACCTTATGTGACCATGACATTTTAGGAGATGATGCAAGTGTTGCCAATAAAGTTATTTATTACAAAAAACGAAAATTGAAAATCATGTCGCTTACGTTATTTTCGCGGTTAGGGCTCGATATTATATACAAACTTTTTTACTTGCGTGAATATTTTTTTTTTAATGTAAAAAAATTTTTAGTGTAGAAAATATATAAAGTGCAAAAGAACTACCTTACTAAATAATTTTATGTGATTTATTTTTGGAAAAAGTTATTTTTTCCACAAAATTTTTTTTTTTTTTTGACAGGCGGTCATATAAATTTTCAAGTCGAGAAGCGCGTATTAGGATTTTATTGCAGACCCATAGTTTCTTTGGAGAATTTTCTTAGAATTTTATATAGATTACGTTTTTGCTATACGATTTTTAATTTTTTTTTTTTCATCCATACAAATTAACCCGCCCTAATATTCACCCCTATAATGAAAATCGATGTCGACACAAGTCAACGGTAACGAAACATTAATTGTATTATCTAAGTCGTTATTAAGAACAATCGATTACTCAGCCTGATTACGGTTGGCGTTGGCGTATACGCCTGTGTCGCTAAAAATGGATTTTCCGACAGGATAGTGTTGCTTTCGCAACCTTAAAGGTTTGTTTCATGTAAATTGTATGAAAATTAGAAGTTTTAACATGAAAAAGACGCGTTATGCCCCTTTTTAGGTAGCTGAGCATTTCACGAGTTGTAAAATAATCCCTACATGAGTCTTATACGACTCTTGGCATGATTTTTAAAAGACTCGTTAGATAATCTCTACAAACATAACAAACGATTCCCTTTACGATTAATGTAAGCGTCTTTCGCTGCGTTATAGAGGAATCTCTCATACGAATCAGCACGTGTAACAGTTTCTCCCGTGCTAGGAATCGTCTACAATTAAAAAATGAGCTCGCCGACGATCAGTCATATGAGACTCATGTAGGGATTATTTTACAACTCGTGAAATGCTCAGCCGTTTAACTGAGCTACCTAAAAAGGAGCATCAAGCGTTTTTTTCATGTTAAAACTTCTAATTTTAATACAATTTATCTTGTCGGAAAGTCTTTTTTTACAGATCCTTAGGTCGATTTGTTTTATTGAAATTGTATTGACAAAAGAATTTTCATATTTTAAAAACGCTCTTATTTAGGTATTTCAGTAATTGTTATATGACTCTTACAGGGAGCCGCAAAAGGTTCATTCCAAGATTGAAAGACGAGCGTGTCAAAAAATTTATAAAAAAGGAATAAATAAAAAAAAAATTTGATGTTTTTGTTTTTGTTACTCGTCAGATAATCATCAGAAGATTCTTTTTGGAGTTGTATATTAAACATAGTCGTCAAACAAACAGCCTATGCTAGCTGGGTGGGAAGCGTTCAAATTACTAACACATATGCAGAACAAAAAAATTTGTTTTTTTTTTCAATTTTCAAACAATAAAAAAAATAGGGTGGTGATTATAAGACATTTTTCAGAAACCGGTTTTCGATTATTTCGACTAGGGATTGCTGTTCGGTTTTAGCCGAAATCCTAACCGCGGTTTTAGCTTTTACTTTAAATATATATATTTATGCTAAAAGAATTTGCAAATTATACATAATACTCGTACTTCGTATACAAAAACTTTATACATAACAGCCTGGAACAATGGCAAGGTATTTCAAAATTCTTTAAATTTAAAATAAGTACTAAGAAGAACAATGGTTTCTTTTATAATAAAAGTACCAGAATTGAAACAAATAAAAAAAATGTTATTACATACAAAAAAATATATTTGTATGTAGTTTTACTTGGATATTTTCAAACCCGAAAACCGAACCGAAACCGACCAGTTTAAATCATTTTAAAACCGAAACCGCGGTTTCACATTTTTACGGTTTTGAGCAAACTCTAATTTCGACTATATAAATCTTATGTATTAATCGGCACAGGCAAAACGGTTAAGAACGCTTTCTGCCTTTGAAAATTAAATTTCTTTCTATTTCTTTTCCGTTTATCATGTAATAGTTTTTTAATTTTCTATAATATTGAACTTACACGCAAAGAAAAAACATGGTTGTGATAAACATATTCTAAGAGCAACATATTATGATAAGAATTATGATTGTAGTCACCATATTAAGATTATTATTGAAACATATTATGACTCAATATACTTGTAATATGTCATCATAATATTTTTCCCTTAATCATATTATTATTCTGTTAATCATACTAAGTTAAGAAGTAATCAAACTATTGTCATGTTAATCATAATAAGCTAAGAAATTAATCATATTATTGTCATGTTAATCATAATAAGCTAAGAAGTAATTATATTATCATCATGTTAATCATAATAAATTTAAAAGCAATCATATTATGATACAGCACCTTTCATAGCTGTCATAAAAATACAAAATAAATTTAAATATTTTTGAATCGATTTTTTATTTTGTGGCTTTTTACAATTTTTCTTAATGTTAATCAAATAGCGGAGTTCTATATAAGGCTTGCAAAAAAAGCAAATGAAAAATCTGTGGTTTTCATGGGCAACCGCATGTGTCCATTTTTTTTGGATTTTAAGATGTTGATGCCATATTGCCTAATTTTGAACGCTCTTTATATTTTTTTGAAAAAAGATGGATCAATTCCGTTTTGTAACGTAATGACAAAGTTTAAAATGTGCAATACCTAGCCCATAGTTTGATCTAGAATGGGTTTTCGGCTTTCCTGAACAGTTTGTTTTAAGACATACGCGGTTGCCCATGAAAACCACAGAAATATCGTAGCACTTTTATAAAATATAACGAAATCTCTGTGTGTTTTATTGTTGGATTTTACAAAAAACTATGATATTTTGCATTTGCACTATTACATCACTAATACTTGAATGAACTCCGCTAATATTTTAATTTTTTAATTTCTTTAAACTTATTTTTTTTATGGAATTTTATCTTTTAATTGTTTAACCGCTCACAAATAAAAAAAACGACACAACTTCTTCAAATTATTTTACAAATGGCGCTAACATAAAATGATTAGAGTAAAAATAGTTTGATTGCATCTTTAACATAATATGATAAATGTATAGAAAGTTATCATGTTATGGCTATTAAATATCATGATATGGTTGTGAGAAATATAATATGTTTAGAAAGTTATCATAATTAAGTTGTTAGAAAAATAATTATTTTTCGGTCAACAATACTCAAATTCATAATTGCGATAAACATTGATATGTTTACAGTAACTATAATATTGTTGATATTAAATAAAAATAACAATTATTTGTGTACGACAACAATATATTGTTACATTAAACATAGTGTTGTTGCCGTAACCATGCCCAACCATATTTTTTCTCTGCGTGTATGTATAAGACATTATTATTATATTATTATGTCCTGTGGGTACTATAAGGAACATAGAAACATAAAATTAAACATGCAATGTCCTGAGTGGATGACAATCTTAAAAGGAAACTTTTTGATACTTTTTTTTGTTTTTCTACTGATATTTTTTATATTTAACTTACAAAATTTAATTAACTCACGTAAAAGATAAATTATGAACCGGAGGTTGGTCCCTTGCCTAACTGATCCACTAAGACGGAAAAAATAAATGCTCGAAACATATAAATTCATATAAACTTAGATGAACTATGTTTCCTTCATATTTACATAAAAATGTATGGTCGAATTTTGTTGACCATAAGGCAAAGACAAGTACAAATAAAACTGCAAAGCAAATAAGAATTATAAACACTCAATTAACTAATTAAAAGTTGTTAAAATTAATTGTTAAAATTAGTCCAACAAAAGTTTATCACAAACCTGTATTTAAAATATATAAAATAATGCCCATTATAGAATAACACTTTGATAGATAAGCCCGTTATAATTCACTTTTAGTTTTTTGCTAAAAATTATTAAAGAAATAAAACTGAAAACTGATACAGTTGTCGACTAAAGAATTATGACATCAAACAAGTTTTTATTTAACAAAATAACGTGTCAAAAATATCTGCCTTTTAACGAACTTATATCATACATCAATCCTTATAATTCGTCAATATATTTTTTGCGGATCAGACTATTAGATTAAAAGATATGAGTTTTTCGCCGACCAAAGAATTTTTTTGGTAAAATTGGTATTATATAACAACATATAGCGCCCACTCTATTAAAAATAAATGCCTAATGTGTTCTAGAGCTTATACCCTACATACATACATCCATACATTTATTGTGAATCAGATTATAAGTTTAGATGAATATGATTTTTCCGCTGCTTGATTGGCATTATTTGCCAGTGTGTAACGGGCTGAAGGTCTACGTTGCAATTACTCGGTAAACAAAATTTTGTAATTTTGAATTGTGTTTTTAACGCATAATAAAATAAAATACAATATTGTAATGTTTAGTTTATAAGGAATATAATTTCTAGTTTATTTTCACGCCACTGTGCGCCTTAGCGTATAATTAATTTGCAATTAATAAAATTTGCTTTGAAGAATTACTCATACGTCACATGCTTTATAAAACAAAATGTTTTTCATCTGTATGTGTGTCAATGTTTTATAAAAAAATGTTATTTTAATTTAACAATTTTATTAAAAGCATTTTAAGGTTAGGAAAAAAAATTTCGACAATCAACCCACAAATTGAATACAAAAAAAATTACATGTTCTCATCGCTACTCACACCGCTCTCATTAACATCTTCGTTGTCGTCTTCACGCTAAAAGCACTTAAAGTGATTAATTAAATAATCTTTATTATTTTTTTACACTCTAAGACAACCTTCTGCCTGACAGGCTGGTACAGTGCAACAGAAAATTTCTATAAACATATTGGTTTGCTCTTTTCCTTCGCCTCTATATTTTTTAAGAGCGGTTACTTTGTGTGTGTGTGTGTGTGTGTTTTTTAATTTTAAGTGTTTATAGACTGTTTAACACTGAGGTTTTCTCTTACTTTCCATTTTTTTTTTTTTTTTTTTTTTTTTAAGGAATATGGTGCTTGAAAAATGGCATGAGGAATTCGTAGAATTACGTGACATTATTGATAAATGCCTGCAACGTATTTTGCGAGGAGAGTCTACGTTACCAACAACTAAGACCCCAACGCCCGATATGCAACAATATTTGCAAAAATTACGACAAACACAAATGGAACGAGAAGTGTTGAAAGCATTGGGTAAGAGATCTTTATTTAAAAAAATATTTTTTCAATTATTAAATGCAAATATGTGTGCAGAGTTGCCAGATGAAATTGAAACAAAAAAAGTTAAAATTGTTTTTAGAAGATTCGTTTAAATTACTAATGATAAATCGGAGCGATTTTCCTCTGATAAATTTAATGTTTTTTTATGTTGGAATTTTTATTTTGGAATTTTTATGTTGGGACATTTAAATGGCATTTTTTAAGAAGTTAAAGAAAGAAAATAAAAAATTTATAATTCGTTTTAATAAAAAAATGTTTTTAAACTTGAAAAAAAATTCAAAATTGACTGCTAAAAAAATTAAGTATTTCCCAAAAAACTAAAACTTTATTTTTAACTTACAAAAATGTTCATGCATAAACTCAACATTTCAACGTTTTTATAAAAAATGTTAATTTCGAAAATTTTAAATTCAGTGTGAAAACAAAATTATACGAAAATGTGTTTAATTTAAAAGGTAACAGGATTTTCGAAATTATGTTCGAATTTTCGAAATTATTTTCGAATTTTCGAAATTATTTTCGAATTTTCGAAATTATGTTCAAATATTCAAAAATTTGCTAAAAATTATTGAAAAGCGTAATTAATAACTTTTTGGATTTTTTTTTGTCGACTAAAGATAATAATATTGAAATAAAAAATTTTTTTTTAAATGTACTAAAAATATAAAAGTTGTTTGCTTTAGCAATTTTTTAGCATAAAATTTTTATTATTTTAATATTATTTTGTTATCTTAATTAAAATTTTTGCCAAAAAAAAGTATTTTAAATTTATTTTGAAAAAATAATGAATTTCGAAAATTCTTAATTAAAAAAAATATATCAAAATAATACTGAATTCTGCATATTTTTGAAAAGGCAATAAAAAACAACATTAATTATTATTTTCGAAATTTTGTACGTATTTTCGAACTTTCGCTAAAACCATTGATTTTTTACTTTTTTTTTTTAAATAAACTCTTGTCATTTAACTGAAAATTTTTAAATTAATGTAGAATTAAAATTAAAATTATTTAAACAATTAAATATAGTTTCACATTAAAAAAAAAAACAACCTTAAAAAAGTTATTTTAAGCAGAGATAAAACTTGCAAGTTTGAGTTCGAATTATAAGACTTTTACTAGAAAGTTTAAATTTAAGATGTTAGTAAAGTTATTTTCGAGAATACATAATTTTTCATTAATAAGATTTTGATTGTTGTGTTAAATTCCCAATTTTCCTTCTTTTTTATACACATTTTTTTAATTGAAAAATAGAAATGACGTTTAAAACATTTCCAAGGAATTCTTATTATAAATATTGAAAGATGCAAACATTTACTATTCGATATTATACCTTTAGAATTTTTTTTCAGTCAAAATTTTTTATTGGAAAATAAAGACAAAAATTATTTGAAAATATATATAAAATGAATATTGAAATTTATTCTTTTGGTGAAAAATCGTCTAAATGACAGTTAATCGTCAAATCGGGCAATTTGTATGTCTGTTTAAAAATCGCCTAAATGACAGCAAATCGACAAGTCGTGGAATATGTTTGTGTTTTGAAAATTATAGTTTGCTAAATTATTAAAACTGATTTGCATTAACTTAAACCAAAAACTGCTATTTTTTTCAACACTACTGCCCAAACATATTTCATTTAATGTTTTTTCCAATCCGTAAATTCCATGAATTGTTCAATGCAATGTTATTTAATTAACTAGAAGTAAATTTCACAACAAAAAAGCCACAAAATTTGTATTTAAGCTTTATTTTATTATTTAATTGTGATTAATTAATTTGATTTCCATAGAACTTTCCAACGAAAAAATACTGGCCGTTTATCGCGAATGGTCATCAACACAATTGGGTGTAAAGGATGCCGAAAATTCAGAACGTTTGCGAACGTTAAAGGATCAATTGACAATGAATTTATCAACGGACAATTATACAACATTGGTGTAAGTATCTAAAAGGGAATAAGTTAAAAAAACATTTTCATAGAATTTCTATAAATTGTCACTTAACGGACTTTTTGTTTTTTAACGCATTTTATATTTCTTTTAGTGTTCCCGGAAGTTGCTGTGATAGCGGCATTGACCCAGACAATGACGAGCACGAAACTTATTTGAGTAAATTTAAAAATAAAGTTTTTGATAAATTACGAAATCTTATAGAGGAACACATTGCCAATGATCCGGATGTTATAAAAGGAAGAAAAAAGACTGTACAGGTGAGTTGAGGTTGAATCTTAAAATTTCAATTATGTCCTTGAATCTAAAATTTAATTAAATTTGCTTCTTCATTTTTGAACTGGTTTTCGAAGAGGTAAAACGTTTGCTAAACTTCATTTATTTTGAAAAGATATATGCAGGTTTTCTTAAACAAATTTGTTTGTAATTCGATTTGAAAAAAAAAACATTATTTGAATAGAAATATTGCGGGTCTGCAAAGTTTTTTTTTTCGAATTGAATTTTTTCGAATTTAATAACTTAGTTATTCAGAGAAAACATATTTCATAAATTGGGCTAGTTTAGAGAGGTAGGCGTGGCACCTCCCAAACAAAGACGGTATAAATTTCTATATATCTGGAGAACAATTATAGTAAAAGTCTTTTAAACAAATAGTTTGGTAATCTCGTCAAAACATCTAACCAAAAGTGGACCAGATTGAAGAAGTGGCAATGGCTTCTTAAATAAAACCACAATATAGTTTTCTGAATATTTGAAAAACGGTAATCTGAAAACAGGCAGTTAGTTTTGCCTAAAATGTTGGTATTTACTGAAATAATAAAACAATCACATTTCGGCGAAAAAATTCCGTTTCAGACTACGTTAAACTAAGTTTGAACTTAATCCATATCTCAAAAGCCTGGCCTAGTGTTTTGTTCCAAAGGCAACGGTAATAAATCCAAATCAAAGGCTCCAGAAATTAATGGCAGTTCACTTCCTCAAACTGAAAATATTTTCGGATTTTCTTTTTTGACTTGTTTCGCTTCGGCTCTGTGCCCTTCAAATAGCCTCCAATTTTAATTAGAGGAATTTTCTTTGAAATCATTTTAAAACCATTAGAAAATGTTAAATACTTAAAATATTTTATTGCTATTATTTTAAACTTTCAAAGCAAGTGAAGTGCAGGGATTTGTAAATCTGTTTTTTAAATCCGTCCTTTTATAACATTTTATACCAGTTGCTCTGTTATTAAACCAATTGCAATCATTTTATTCAGTCAATAGGCAGAGCATGAACTGAAATAAAAACATTTTTCCCTGAATAAAAAAAAAAAAAAACAAAAAAAAAAGTTGATCACTTCCGTTAAAATGACCAGCGCATATTTTCCCGTCTAGCAAGGATAAAAAAAATAAATAAAAGCACCGAGCACAAAATAAAATCCCTTTTTAAGTTAACTTTTATGTTCAACAACACCTATTGGATACAATGAAGTAAGAAAAAAATGGAAAAAAGAAAGAATAAAACAGAATCGCTAAATTTAGTTCTTTTTGCAACATTGTTTAAAATCCTGCAACATGCCAGTCATGACAGGAAAAATACGGAATTTGAATAAAACAAAAAAAAAAAAAAAAACACACTAAAATTGTGATGGTGCGATAAAGAGGAAGTGGTAACATTGACGATGTAAATTCACATTTTTTTTTTATTTTTTTTATTCTCTAGTTCTTTTTTTGTAATTTTTCTGCATGCAATATTTGTTTGCCACAATTTCTAGCCAACCTTGTGGCATAAACTTTTTTCAATATACTTAAACAATTTTTTTTTAACCAACACCAACAACAAAAATGAAAATGTTAAAACCAACACACACACACACACACCTAAAATGCAAATGGGTTTATGAATTTTTTAAAGCGGGTTTTTTCTAGTTCCTTGATGGTTAAATTTTTCTGCGTGTTTTTTTTCCCCTGCCTTTCTCTATCAGCATTTTGTGTAAAACCCCTGTCAAACTAAAATCGCAAGATAAAAGTAAAAAAAAAGAAATTGAGGCATTAGAAAAATGAAAAGTCGTTAAAAGCTGGATGAAAATTTGTAAGTTTGACTAACGGTGATTTAAAAACATAACGGTTCGCAGAAATTAGGTTATAAAAAAAAATCACATTTTTAAAACAGATGTTTTTGCCGAAGGTTTTGTTGTGAAAATGTTATTTTCCTAACATGAATAAAGTTTTAAAGCAAATTATGAATTTTTTTTTTTTTAAACAATAAATAACAAAGTTGTTTCAATCATAAAAAAAGTTTTGCAAAATTCGAATACTTCATGTAGACAAGTTAGAAAATCAGATTACAAAAATAAAACAAACAAAAATCTTTTGTCTTTATCAGAGGAGTAAACTCTCAAGCAGGGGGATTCCCACAGACTTAAAAACAAAAAACTTATGCCTGTTTTGGATAATAAGTAAAAAATTTCTATAATTTGCACCAGTAAACAAATTAGTATTTTTTGATATTAACAACATTTTCTGCGGTAATGTTTTTGATATAAGTAAACGTTTAATTCACTTGATTAAATTTTTTATTCAAACTGATCTTATTTTTGATTAATGGCTTATTTAAAAAACAAATGGCGAAACATTTTTCTGTGTGCAACAATATTCGGAAAAGTAAGAAAAGATAAGCTCACTGTTTAAGCCTTGATAACGTTGCAAATAAGACCAGAGGGTTTGTAATTCTCATTCGCTTTACAGTTTTATTTGTATAATATCTTGAGCACTTCCAAAGACTTTGGCAAAAAGTTGCCTGTTGATCTAGTCTAAGCAACCAATGAAATGCGCAAAGGAACTAGCTTATCAGCCAACAATAAATTTCAGTGCATTTATCAAGAATACACATTAAGAATTTAGCACCCAACGAAATCTTGTTAATAAATAACTCGTACTTTTTTCAAAAACTGGTATAAGTTCAAGAGTTACGTTTTTTGTTTCAAGCTAAAATCTGACTTTTCAAATTTAACTATTCAATTTCAAAAAGTTTTACTATTCATATTAAAGAGGAACACCGATTTATTGAATTTCAGTGCGAAATGTCGCATAGTCTGAATTAGATATCTGTGGTTTTCACAAATAATCGCGTAAGTTATAAAACCAAACTTTTCAGGAGAGCAAAAACAATTATTTTTTTCAATTGCGGCTTCTGTAGATGCTTTTTTAAACTTTTTTCTTTACTATCCTCTTAACAGTGACTATCTACGTATTATACATAGTTTTCATGAAAAAATCCTCACAGGATCACAATCTGTAAAAGGATTAAAAATGCATATGTTTGATTGACTCATTAAGTGTGTGCAATATAACATCATATCTTCACATAAGTTCTTTTTTGTGAAAATAAATTGTATCATTTTAATCACACATGACGACTTACGTTGTTATTTTTAGCACACAAGTTGGCGACATATTCAGAGTTTTTGATACTTATAGCACAACGTATGGACTTAAAATTACAAACAACCGCTCATCTGCTGTTGTTGTAACTAAAGAAGTCAACAATAAACGCACATGTACACATATAAGTTGTTATTAATAGAAAGATTTTCAAAAAATACTTTCATATTTTTTGCACGAATAACAACATAACATCACATATGCTTTTTATTTGGAAAAATATTCAGCAATTTTACAATTTTTGGCGATGTATGTCGACATAAATCGTTATAATAGCAAAATATCTTATTAAACAGTTAACTTAAGTTGTTTTTAGCAGAAAAAAATTAATAATACTACATTATATTCTAAAAAGCTTAATACTTATAAAAACCTAATGCAAAATGTAGCACTTTGACATCATTATCTCAATTTCGATAAAAACCGACTTACGCGATTATTCGTGAAAACCACAGATATAAGACTTGGAAAGGCATTTGCTTTCTCCGGGACAACCATAATATATTTATGGATTCTTGATGGATACTTAATTTTAGAATAGTTTGGTTCCCGGAAAAAATAATTTGGTTAAAGTAAAAATGTTTTTTTTTTGGAAATAGTTTTGTTTGAGGTGAAATATGTTTGTGTTGTTTATTGGCAAACTTAAACGGAAAAAAGTGTGTGTTTGCGAAGCAATTTATGTGGTTTATTTGGCCCGACAGGTCTATATTTAGTAGGGTGCAAATGGGAACTTAAGTTATCGAACGCCATCGAAGGCCAGGCTGTTAATTTTATGAGTTGAAATGATAAGATAACATTATTTTAAATTAAAACCTTTTATTGTAATTAAGCTGGCGTCTGATTTTCCACTATAACACCTTCCCCTCCAGTCCGCCCTTGCCATAAAAGTAGGAATTCCACTCAAGTTTTATTAATTATATTTTTAATTTAATTTTCATGGCAATTTAAATAAATTTAAAATTTTAAGAACAATATTATTTTTGAGGACCCCTTAGAAATCTGCTATAAGACCTTATTTGGGATCCGCTGGATCCCCTAGGTCTACCTCTCCTACAAGTTGTGAAAAATCAGCCCTTTCGTGGGATTTTCACGATATGCCTTCCTGTGATTTTGGGTAGTAAGCCACAACAACCACGTAATTCCCGAAAGACAATCTTCTTGAAAAATAGGAAACATTTCTCACAATAATAATACTAACGGAGGCCTCAACCAATAGTCAGTCCGTTGTCGTGCTACTCAGGGCTTATAGGTTCCATGGTATCTGATAGGATCTCTGTTCAGTGAAAAAATCATGTGATCTGTACATTATAAATTTTGACCAAATCCTAGGTATTGGCTGCACCTGATTATACCTTTGCAGTCCCGGTAGGCTAGCTGGTAGTGAGCTAGTCTATCAGTGCCGGAGTTGCGGCTTTGAATCCCGCCAAAGACTCTGGTCTCGTGCAGCCAAGCGTAAAGCTTCGCGGGATTAGCTTAGGGGAAAAAACACTAAAAAGTGAAATATCCTTAAGATTATCCCTACACCCCCCGGGGAGGTTCAATAGGCAGCTAATACGAGGACGGCTCACTGGGTTGTTTTTAAGAAGTAATCCTTTTTTTATATTTTGCCTTAGAATTGATTTTCACTATTGGCCATATTCTAAAAACGAAATCGAGTGCAATTGAGTTCGAAAGAGATTTTTAAAATGTCTATAGTTTTTCCTGATTTTAAGAATATTATCAATAAAAAATGAATGACGAATATAAAAGAGAATATTTTCATACACGTTTTCAAAATTTATTGAAGTTGAATCCAAATTTTTAATATTTTAATTAGGCTTTAGTTCATTAAATTTAATTTTCATTAAATAATTTTTATGAAGAAAGGAATTTTACAACATGAAAATTAATTAAAATTGTTATTGATAGTCTTTCATTCTTGACCGTGGCCGGGATTCGAACCGCGGCCGGCAGGTTACCATGACATGTTTCGATCGCAATCACTCGATCTTCTCAAATGGATTTGCCGTTTTACACTCGCAGCCATCGACGACTGCTGACGTCAATAGTCAAACATCAATCCTTAAACCAAATTGTATTTTAACCTTTGGTAGATCGAAGTTTGCTTTTTTGAATGATTATCCATCTTAATTGATTTTACATGTTCTTCCTTACTTCTGTTTTTTCGTACTTTTGTCAAGAATTTTTCTTGAAGTCCAAAGTACATTTTTTGTTTTTTCATTTTTGTATTTCCTTTTCTTGTTGACCTTTTTCAGCACAACTTGAAGGACAAATGAACACATAGAGCTCGTGCCTTAGCTTTAACAATAATTAGTTTTGTGGTTATTTTGTTGAACTATTTATGGTTTTGAATCCTAATTTTTAATATTTTAATTAGGCTTAAGTTCATTAAATTTAATTTTCATTAAAAATTTAAATTAAATTTCACTTAAATTCGATTTCTAGAACATGGCTGTATAACTTTTTATTGTCTGTGTCAATAGTAGGGTGTTCAGTCGATTAATTATGGTTCGATCAATCGAACAATTTTGGACGAACAAATGTTCGAATAATTTAAGATTGCTAATTTCGATTAAAGGATTAATCGAAGAATTTATACCGATTAATCGAATAATAATAATATATGGTATTTCTGTTAAATGTATAATTTTTTAAAGTTGGAAATAAAAAAAAAACAGTCATGTTTAGTGAGTAATTAAACACAATTTATTAATTCATTTCACAAAAGAAAAAACGACAAATTCAATGATATACATGAATATATCGGGTATGTTCTAGAAATCAAAGGGGGCTACAAGTGGTCCAATGAATCAATATTTTAAACAAGATACTTTGACCGATTCTCTAGAGGAAATTATTTGCAGAAGCATAGCAAAGGATGGAATGTCCGTGAAAAGTTTAAAAAATCCGAAGTTTATTGACGCTTACAATCAAAGTGCCCGAAAGTGAAGCAACAATTTGAGCTACATTGACAAGTTTTATTGTAAAACAAGTAAGAAAGTATAGTCAATCAAGCCCAACCATATGATACCCAGCACCACAGTACTTAAAAACACATCATGCTTATGTGTCTATATAAATATGGATTTCTCTATGTTTAAAAACTTCATTAAGATCGGTTTGAAAGTTTGTGAGAGGCAGAAATTGCCCCCTACATCCCCTTGTGGTCCTATTTTTGAAAAACTGTATAGCTTATGTGTCCATATAGATATGGATCTACCTATGTTTTAAATTTCATTAAAATCAGTTTGAGAGGCAAAAATTGCCCCTTTCTCCCCTTGTGGTCCTATATTTTTTAAAACTGTATAGCTTATGTGTCCATATAGATATGGATCTATCTATGTTTTAAATTTCATTAAAATCAGTTTGAGAGGCAAAAATTGCCCCTTTCTCCCTTTGTGGTCCTATATTTTTTAAAACTGTATAGCTTATGTGTCCATATAGATATGGATCTATCTATGTTTTAAATTTCATTAAAATCAGTTTGAGAGGCAAAAATTGCCCCTTTCTCCCCTGTGGTCCTATATTTTTTAAAACTGTATAGCTTATGTGTCCATATAGATATGGATCTATCTATGTTTTAAATTTCATTAAAATCAGTTTGAGAGGCAAAAATTGCCCCTTTCTCCCCTTGTGGTCCTATATTTTTTAAAACTGTATAGCTTATGTGTCCATATAGATATGGATCTATCTATGTTTTAAATTTCATTAAAATCAGTTTGAGAGGCAAAAATTGCCCCTTTCTCCCCTTGTGGTCCTATATATTTTAAAACTGTATAGCTTATGTGTCCATATAGATATGGATCTATCTATGTTTTAAATTTCATTAAAATCAGTTTGAGAGGCAAAAATTGCCCCTTTCTCCCCTTGTGGTCCTATATTTTTTAAAACTGTATAGCTTATGTGTCCATATAGATATGGATCTATCTATGTTTTAAATTTCATTAAAATCAGTTTGAGAGGCAAAAATTGCCCCTTTCTCCCCTTGTGGTCCTATATTTTTTAAAACTGTATAGCTTATGTGTCCATATAGATATGGATCTATCTATGTTTTAAATTTCATTAAAATCAGTTTGAGAGGCAAAAATTGCCCCTTTCTCCCCTTGTGGTCCTATATTTTTTAAAACTGTATAGCTTATGTGTCCATATAGATATGGATCTATCTATGTTTTAAATTTCATTAAAATCAGTTTGAGAGGCAAAAATTGCCCCTTTCTCCCCTTGTGGTCCTATATTTTTTAAAACTGTATAGCTTATGTGTCCATATAGATATGGATCTATCCATGTTTTAAATTTCATTAAAATCGGTTTGATAGTTTCTGAGAGGAAGAAACTTCCCCCTATCTTCCCTCGTGGTCCTACGATTTGGCCCATTTTCAATAGGCTTGGTCCTTGTGCCAATAAGAACCTATGACCCAAATTTTATCAAGTTATCTCCAAAGTTGCGACCTGTACTTTGCGCACAAGGTTACATGGACAGCCAGCCAGCCTGCCAGCCAGCCAGCCGGACGGACATCGTTAGTTCGACTCAGAAAGTGATTCTGAGTAGATCGATATACTTTAAGGTGGGTCTAGGACCACTATTTTAAGGCGTTACACACATCAGCACAAATGCAGAATACTCCCTACTATTGTGGTGTGGGTATAAAGAATGTTTATTTACTCAAGTACTAATTTTTTCTAAAATTTAAAAAAAATATCGTAATTTATAAAATTTCTGGATTTAGAATTATTCGATTAATCAATTAATTTTAAAATTTTATTCGTTTAATCGAATAAGTTAAAAATGCCAAAAAACGATTAATCGTTTAATCGAACAAAAATTAAACCCGATTAATTGAACACCCTAGTCAATAGGCTTGACTTTAATTTGTTTAGGAAAAAGGTATAGAAAGTCTTTCTAACATTTTATTCATTAATTTCATTCGCCTTTCTTAACTCCTTACTTGGAAAACTTCCAGGTCACGCCTGTTCCGTCAAGCAAAAAAACTCATAATGAAATCCTGTCTAATCAATATACTATAACGAATATTTGAAAAGTCTTAAGGCATTATTAATCTTTATTAAAAATAAAACACCAAGTTAAAGTTGTTCGGATCTCATTATCAAAAATACAAAATTATGAAAATAACAAGCTGTTGAAATGCTTGAATATCTTTTAACACCCTGCCACATTTACTTTCTTAAATGTGTTTCCTATTTATGACATTTAAACTTTTACCTCCATTCAAATGAAATCTAAACGGTGGCATCGTATTAAACAGCAACTTCCTTTTTCGGTGAAAAGGAAAACATAAATTTTGCTTCCACAGCAAGTGCTGCCTGTCAGTGTTAATGTTATATTTACAGCAAATATTGTAGTTTCTCTTCTTTATTTTTATTCATACCTTTATTGAGCATACACACACACACACAAGCACACATTCGAACACCACCACCACTACACCTGCAAATGCATCATGCACTTTGCAAGAGCATTCGTATTAGTGAGTTTAAGTTGAAAGGAATTGGTTGAAAGTTGTTGATATTAGAGGTTTACACACATACACTGACACACAAGACAAGTGATTGCTTTTAGTATGCATGTGTATGTTTTGCACAATTTACACAAAAAAATGTATATATGAAAATTTTTATATTTATGCAGAGAAATATCCAAAAAAAATTTGTTCCTTTGAAATTTGGAAAAAATTGTTTCAATTGGATAAAGTTGTTGACAATTCACTGGTGAAAGGGGCTTTGGTAGAATGTAATTTTTAGTTTCATACAATTTAATCTTCTTCTATTTACTTCAATAGTGACCAAGTCTGGAGGTGTTAAATATAACGATAAGCAACATAATTTAAGAAGATGTAACGAAAAGTTTGCTTTATAAATTTGTTAATGTGAGAGCTTGCGAAAGTAGTAGTTTCCTGTTTGTTGATCGTCTTAGTTTAGAGAGTATTTAAAGTAATTATTTTTTTTTTATTTAATGCAGACAAAACGTCCAAATTTTAAGTGAACAATTCTTTATGTTTGCATTGCTGAAGAAGGATAGACCTTGTAACAGATAGAAACAACCTTGTTGTAATGCACTTAAAGACTATTCTGTTATTATTCTACTGTTTGTAAAAGGTTATTTTTTCACGCTATAGAAAAACTTAAATAAAAATGCTCTGAAAGATATAAAGGGTCTTCCAATAGGGACTTTCGAACATTGCCAGTCGACAGCGGCCATGCTATTACAGCAGCATCTGCCGAATTAGCTGTCATTTGTTCAGTAAGTTTTGCCAAATCACGTTCAAAACCCTGAATAAAAATAATCAAATTTAAAAAAAAAAAAAAATTAAACTGAAAATAATTTTCATCGAAAAACTATCATCAGAGATGCGCCCCAATTTTGGATGGGTATGACAGCAAAAAACTTGTCGAATTTAGGAGGTTACCAATCCACAAATGAGTCTACCGAAAAAGACACTGCTTAATGTGGAATTTGTGCTGGCGGGTTCATCGGTCCGCATTTCTGTTAAAAAGACATTGTAGTCAACAACGACCGCTATTGCTCGATGATGGTCAAACAGGACGGCGCTACATGCCACACAGCTCGTGCAATATTGAACACTCTGCACAAGCAGAGATCATGTAAACAGGCCACCAAAATTGTCCGACTTAACCCAGTAAGAATTTTTTTGTAGGGTTTTCTATGCGAAAAAACTAGAATTTATTTTTCTTTAAAAACGAAATTAACGTTAACAGCGACATGATTGATGATTATAATCGATCATTGTCAACTTCTTTTGTCTTGAACCAACGATATGTGACTGAAAATCTACAGCGTACATAATTCATGCAATCGGTAAAATTCAGCCTGATTTATAAACCAAAGGCATGAAAAATTTGACATTTTAGATGGGCGCATTTTAGCGAAGCCGCGTTATGCTAAGTTCACACTTGGGTTTTTGAACGCGTCTAAGCAAAATGTTGATTTAGCTAATCAAAGCAGTTCACATTACATTTGAGATGATTAAGATGACAGATGATTAAGAACAAAAAAACACAACAAACAAATTTTTAGTTATTTAAAGTATTAAAAATGAATAAAAATACTTTTATAAAGTTATCAGAAGATTATTTTAAATATATTAATTAGGGTATTTATTCGGTTAACCGTTAATCGGTTAACGGATTAATTACTACCCGATTAACTGATCGGTTAATTTAAAATTGTCTATTTTCGATTAACGATTAAACCGGTTAATTTCAGTCGATTAACCGATTAACCGATATAACAAAATTTTAAATTTTTTTTAAGTATTATACAATATTTTTTGTACTTTTAATTATTTGTTTCGTCTCATATATAAAAGAAATGTGCTTAGAAAATATTTTTTCATACAATATATTTAGATGATGACCTGACAACAAAAGAAACTATTGATAGTAACACAAGCAATCTTTTAACAGAATTAGCCAAAACAATTAGAAGAGTTAAAAATTTTAAATTCTCTTGCAGGCGCAAAATAAGTAAAAAAATTAATTGTAGGAACGAATTGTTTAATTCAAGTCGATTTTTTATTTCTTCTGTGTAAGATGCATGTAAAAGTTTTCTGTGCCGAATATTATGCAGATAAATTCGTTAATATGAGATTTGTATTGCCTTTGTTTAGATGATTTTAGGAAAGGTTTCTGTGTGAGCCCAATGTTTAATTTGAACCTACCAGTACAATACTGCAATGACCTAGAGGCTTTCGTAAAAGTTATCATTGTCAATTTTTATTTCAACAACAATATTTATAAGAAAGTTATGGCAGTAGCAACTATTTTCGGGGATAGTATTTAAGCTATGGCCAAATATGGATCCATTTCAATTAAATTTGGCATGATGATTGAGATTGCAATCAAAAAAGTTTGAACCAAATTTAATCTAATTAGTACAACGACTACTACTGTAGAAGTTGTCATGGTGAGGGGGAGAAGCAGATGGTGTTTAATTTTCTCTGCCAAATCCCCGATCAAGATTGCCATGTTTGGACGATGTGTCTTAAGTGGGACAGAATTCGAATTCTCTGGCTTGCAGGGAGCCGAAATGGTTTGGGACTGCAGTGGTGTCTGGGGAATAGTCTGGTGGATGATGGTCGACTCCAGGGTTCCCAGTTTTATTTTACACCGTATCCCCAATTTACGATTTTTCATCAACAAAACCACAGATCCTACTTAAAATATTTTTATTTAATTAAATTAACTTGTGTAGAAGTATTAAAACTAATTTTATTTGTACTTTGAGTTCTATCTACACAGGTATGTTTAAAGAGTATGTTACTTAAAAAAACACACAAAAAAATAATTTTGCATCTATTATCATTTCTAAAACTTCAGTTGAAATCTTATGGTTCATCAGCCAAGGCAAATTTTGTTAAAGATATTGTTTATATTAAAAAATGTAAGCATTTGAGGAAATGGAATAAATTTATCCAGCGAACTGAATTATTTTTAAAGTGTCTATTAATTCTGAGAAGAGTTTCGAGCCAACACCGTCTTGGTATGACAAAATCTTCGAACCAAAAAAGACTTTAATTTGTACTTACGTCTTGACCAAACCGGTCTAGCCTTTGCAAAAATGGCATATATAATAATAAAAATCCCCTGGGGATTTTCACTAAATTTGTACTCCCAGTTACAAAAAAAAACCCCTATTTGAGGATAAATCCCCAAAACTGAGAACGCTGGCCAACTCGACTCATTGGCTCGGGGTATCGCAAAGGGAACCAAAGTAAGCAGTTCTTGTGTAGGCTGTCTAGTGTACCAAGGCTAACCTCATATAAACACCAACAAAAAAAGAAGACCCTATTTCAAAAAGAAAAAAATTATGGACTATTTTACCATTTTCCTTGTGACAATTAGAACCAAATTTCATAAAATTATCCACAAAATTACGACCTTTTCTTTGGGCAAAAGTTTGCAGCCAGCTAGTCGGACGGACGGGAATTGTTAGATCACCTCAGAAAGTGATTCTCAGTCGTTCGGTATACTTAAAGGCGGGTCTTGGATGTTGATGTGCAGCCTTTGCTACAATTGCACAGAAAAAAATATCTCAAGAAAATTTTTAACAACACAGTTTGTTAAAAATAAAATTTTAGGTCAACAAACTTTTTGTTTGGTTCAAAGAAAAGATTTATCAAATTTACACTTTGCAAAATAGCACTCAACAAAACATATTTAATAATGAAATAATTAAATATTTCTTCATATTCAATAAAAATAATATTTGAATCAAAGTAAAGACAGTATTTTAACAACTCTTGTCCATTTTTAAATAGCTCATAATTCTCATTTGTTTTACAGATTTATTTGAATAATATATTTAGTTTTGCCAAAGTCTTTGGAAAAGGTTTCCTGATGATCTGGCCTAAGCAACCAGTGAAATGCGCATAGGAACTTACTTATCCCCGTGTAATAAATTTTAGTGTTTTTATAAAAATATAAAAATTTAAAATTTATAACATCATCATTAAAAAAATAAAGATTCGATTAACATTTTGTTTGATTTATTCAACATTTTCAACAATTTATTTTAACAAATCAAGTAAACATTTTGTTGAAAAAAATTATTTTGGGCCACAATTTTTTTTACTGAATCAATAAACTTGGTTGTTGACCAAAAATTTAACAATTATACATACAAACTTTTTTATCAATACCGCAAAAATCGTCATCGCAGAAAATTCAAAAATTTTTGTAATCAAATATGCGATTTTCGTATTCAAATATGAAAATTATTTTTTTCTGTGTGTGGAAATTAAATCACAAACATTTTTATGCTCTTTCATTTAGTCGTCAATAACCCAGCGACGAGTGCACATGCAACAGTTGCTAATATTTTTTTCCCGGAATACTTATCCAACAAACACACGGGCGTCGTTTCATGTTTAGAGAAATAATAGAATGATGCATTTTGGAATGCTTTTGGCAATATGCAAGGCCTCTAATATTATAAAACATTTTAAAATAAGAGGACAGATGTTTTAACTTATAACATTCATTAAATATTGCTTAGCAAAAAATAAAAGTTGGTAAATAATAAATTGTTTATTATATTGCTCATAATCGTTACGGTTCCTGATTTACTGCCTGTTTTTAGAAAACGTTAACAAGTGAGTGAGTGAGAAATTATATTAAAAACAAAACAAATTTTTTTATTTTTATTGTTGCTTTCAATATAATTTTTCAATCACTCACGTGTTAACGTTTTCTAAAAACAGGCAGTTAAGCTATATAAAAAAGTTTCTTTTTTAGTTTGAAGGTTAAACTATAACAGTGTTGAAAAATTCAGTACTTTAGTACTTTTTTCAGTACTTTTTGATATTAAAAATACCGCAGTACCACCGCGTTGTTTTTGGTACTTTTTTATCCTTTGCGCTTTTAAACTTTTATGGCCGTTTTCTCATTAGGACATTATCCCAACGAAAAACTGCTCATTAAAGAAATTTGGTTTTCTCAATGTCTCATTTGCTTTTTTTCTCTCGCAAAGCTAACCGGCACTCATCTGCCAATTATTTATTTTCCGTTTTTTTAATCGGCTGAGTCCCAACTTTGGCATGCATCTTTATAGGAGTGCCAACTGGAAACAATTTTTTTTGTCGGTATATTGAAAAAACCAAAATCGTTATCGGTTTAGTATATATGTATATGTCAACATTAAGTAACAGGCAGTTTGTCGAAACATTTAGAAAATCAATTCGATAGCAGACTTTGGAAATTATGTGTTTGTTGTAAAATTTATGTTGTCGTATATTAAAAATAATTAACAAAGTTAATATTGAAATTCAAAGCGAGGACGCCAAGATTTCTTCAAACAGATATCTGGTCGTGTTCGTACCTAACAGTTATCTCTACCTATCCGGTAAAACTATTTTGTTAATTTCAACGTTAATTTTTCCTTTAAGTTAAAATATGGCAACAATTGTATTTTTATAATTTTTTTGAATAAACTGTCAAAAATCGATGGTGTAAAATATACTACTGTATAACCAGTGGTAAGACATACGTGATAAAATTATGAAAAATTCTGTTCATTTTGTATGAATTACGGGCATAAGTATATATCGCACTTAATCAACAACTCAAAATTTAAAAATTTTTAGCAGAAGCAAAACTATTTTGAATTTAACATTGAAGGCATTTGAAAAATAATTTTTTAACCAGCCTTTTCATTACCAAAAAGAACACAAAATTATGAATATTACGTGTCGATTTCTTTTTTTTTTAATATTTACCCTTTTGTTAATTAAGTGCGATATGTAAAAGCCTGAATAATGTAAATTTGCAAAAGTTAAAGTATAAATATTGAACCTACCAGTGTAAGTTTATGTGTTCAAAGATTAAATTTTTAATTTATTTACTCATTTATAAAACTATTAACTATTTTCAATAATTTTCTTAAGAAATCACTAAAAAAAACGTTGCTTTTTTTTAATTCCCTAGCTACTGTGTTTTTGTTCCTTTATTTTTAAAAATGAATGTTTTATTTTTTAACAAAAAGTACCATTTGGCGGGAAAAGTACCCTTTTAGTTAAAGTTAAGTACCATTTCCAAATTTCAATTTTGCAACACTGAACTATAACCTAAGGAAAACTAATTCAGAACTATAATTCAAATGCTTGTTTTTTTGTTTGCTGGGTTAACTCGCTCTCATCACTAGTACTAATATGCAGCAATACAACCACAGTTAAAATTTTTTACACCTCTGGTGTGAGATCACACTAAAATAGTGTTACACACATCAGCACAAACGCATAACAACCTCTCCACTTTGTAGTGTGGGTATAAAAATTTAAGCTAGTTTTCTCTAAGTGCATAAACTGCACTGGGAATCATCAATTTTTTTTAGAATAAATAAAAATTCTATCATCCTTAACCGTTTTTGTATGGGAGTGCATGTGATTGATGTTAAGTGGAAAGTCTTGAATAGACAGAAAAAAAAATCTTTTTTAAATAAGTCCTTCATCAAATAATTTTAATTAATAACCTGTAAATAAAACTTAAGTACCAGCAACTGAATTCGAAGCAGTATTGTTAACAAAAAAAAAAATAATAATAAAAATATTTTGCAGCTACATAACCAAGACATAAGAATTTTAATTCATGTCGTATCCATTTTCAGAAAAATATATTTTGATTTCTTTTATTTCTCAATTTAAGGTCATTAAAATTTCAAGTATCATTGCTTACGAAATAATATCATTTTACCACCATTCCGAGCATTATTTTTATATCAACGACATCAATATTTTATCTACAGCAAAAAAAAAAAAAAGTCATCGCAACCATCAGCAATAGCAACACCAACAGCGGCATCGTCAGCATCATCATCATCATCAGTATTAGTGAATAAATTCGTAATAATATTATTTTAATATTTTATGAAAATTTTTTATTACATTTTCATTCGTTCTCATTTTCATTCAAAAATTACCGTGTTTCAATTTGTTTTTTTTCTCGTTCTTATTCTATTTCCCTTTTGGCATTTTAAATCAGGCAGTTTTGATGGTGTTAGTGTTTTATTTGTGTGTATTTTTATAACTTTAGTTTCATAATTTATGAGCAAACAAACGCAGTCTTATTCAGTCAAATACAACATGAATTTTTCGCCGCACATTTACATTTTCGTTCGTTGAATATTGCTGGCTGGCGCACAGTGTCCTAAATGTTAAAAAAAAAGTTGTACATGTATGAAACAATATGCATTTAACAGCTTAAAAGCTGGTCTTTAAACAACATTGGCATCTTGGGAATTACCCTTTGATTGCGGCTATGTAAAGTTAAAAAAACACGTTAGTGTACCGTACCGTATTTTGCCATGAACAGTACACATTATACACAAAATGCAAATAAAAAATTCTGTTTCTTCAAATTTGTACATAAACAAAATACAGTACACAAGAATGTAAGCGTACGTACAGAAATACTAAGATAACGTTCCGCTTATGGTTAAGCGTGCGTATAGTGTTTGTGTAGTATACGCTTCTGTATTTTCATGCAACCTCTTTCACATGCGATATCATTCATGAAAAACCCAAGTGCAGCAAACGTATTATTAACACAAGACGTACACTCAAAGTACACTACACGTCTGCTAAAAAAAAAAACGTGAACGCTTAAAGAAAACTTTACGTATGCTAAAACAAGATCGGTACGTTATACACTTTTTTTTTAAAATGTCTACGATATCTCTGAAACTACAGGGCAAATTTAAAAACAATGTAAGCACGGCTTAAAGATAATATTGTTGCCGAGTTTCGGATTTTTTTTTTTAACTGAATATGGTAAGCCGTTTTTAAGTTACTCCAATATATGTAGTGAAAGTGCCTTAATTTTGGACAAAACCGTACATCTCGAAAACTAGAGCTGATAGAGAAAAATGGAGATTAGATTTGAAATCAGCGACATCAAATTAGTAAAAATTTATGAAAATTCAAATTCGGAATGTTTTTACTTAATACTTAATATGCCGTTATTTCTTAATTCTTTGTCCGACGATAACAATTTTAAGATTACTACGTTTGAAACAAAATATTTTTAAGATACATGTAAAAAAAATTTTAAAATTTTTTTGAGGTTATGGTAAAAAGTTAAAAATTTGTGAACCAGTGTTATCATCTTTGATTTTGTTTCAAATATAGCGTCTCGAAAGAAACAATTCTGTCGACATCGTAAAATAGACAGTAAACTCTAAGCTGTACCAATTATACCCTTCACCACAGGTGGTGAATAGGGTATATATAAGTTTGTCATTCCGTTTGTAATTTCTATAATATTGATGTAAGACCCTATAAAGTATATATATTCTGGGTCCTTATGAGGAGAGAAGTTGATTTAACGATGTCCGTCTGTCCGTCTGTCCGTTGAAATGGATTTTCCGAAGACCCCATATATGATGGGGGTCAGGTTATTATACATTTATGTCACATATGGTCCGGAACTGTTTGCTATTGAAAGTCAGCAAGATCGGTCCACAAATAGCTGAGATATGAGTAAAAAACCACGATTGCCTCAAAATGTTTCCTTTAAAGGTCCAATTAGACGTGACATTACCATACCAACACTGTATTACCAAAACGACATAAACATACCATACAAACCAATTAAATTTTGGTTTCTACGGTCATACAGTGGCTATGGTAATACAGTGTTGGTAATGTGGTTTTTGTCGTTGTTTTTTTATACCCTTCTCTACAACTGGTGGATCTTATTTGTAATGTGTTTAATTTTACGCATACACATACACATTAATGCATGTATATGACATGGCGCTCAAATAAAGAAACAAACTCATAGAATCAATATATTTTAATTTAACGCTTCTTCAGTAAAAGCATTCGTAGCCGAGTTGTTAAGTTCTCTCCTGAGACTCATGATATTGCCAGTTCGAATCCCAAAAAGAATTTTTTTTCATTTTTTTTATTTAATTTTTTTATGTTCTAAAAAAACGATTTTAAGATTATAAAACGAATTTCAAACATCAACTTTGGCAAAAGAGGAAACGGGCTTAGGTACATACATATATAAATTTTTTGTTTTTTTATATTCTTCGGCATGGCGAAATGAAAAGTTGGCGTGGCTCAAATAATATTTATTTATACCTATCTAAAGAACGTTATTTATGTATATAACTTTTTGTTCTTATCTCATCATGGTGAAGGGTATATTAGATTCGGCATAGCCGAATATAGCACTCCTACCTGTTTTATGTCAATCCTTCAAATAGTTCAAATGCTTTTTCGCGACTTTTTCTAATTTTACCCCACTGTGTAGTGCTTGGTGTCCTGGTTGGTTTATTTGATGTAACTGGGTATTTGGGCCATACTAGTTATTCCCACAAAAAAGAACACTCAACAAATTGGATACTTTTTTGCTTGTTCTTTTTCCGAGTAAGTCAAAATACGGTTTTACATTCTTTACCTCATAAAATGGTAAAGCCCAGCAAAATGTTTGGTTCGACTTTAAATACTATATACAATTGATTGAGAATAAAGGTGGATCAAAATGATATCAATCGTTGTTACACTTTGATGAATGTGCATAAGCTGATTTTAAAGCGGGTATTCCTGTTTGGCAGAAATTCATACACACAAAAAAAAATTGTTCACTTATTAAAGCATTAATCAAAAATAAAACCAGTTTTAGTTAAAAAATTTAATCAAGTGAATTCAACGTTTTATAAAGAAAATTAAACGTTTAATCAAGTGAATTAAACATATAATTGATACTATTGATTTGCACCAGTAAACAAATTGATTGTATCAATTAAAGGTTTTATTAACTTGATTAAACGCTTAATTCACTTGTTTACATTTTTAATTAAAACTGATTTTATTTTTGATTAATGGTTTAATTGTTTAATTGTTGAACAAATTTTTTTTGTGTAGTATGTGAATTTGAGTGGCTCAAATGAAATAAAGCGAAAATGTTGAATTATAACCAAAGAGAACCAAGAACTTTTGTTGTTTTAACACTAGAAACGCCGAGAATTAGGCCCCCTTGAAACAAAATTAAAGTAACAGCCAGGCCCACGATGTCACACGTTAACGTTCGCATAGAAAATTACATTTAAAACCAAAACAAATTTTTGAAATTGTTGTTGTTTAAAAATGTAATTTTCTATGCGAACGTTAACGTGTGACATCGTGGGCCTGGCTGTAAGTTTATTTAATTTCAATATTTTTAGTTAGGCTTGAGTTCATCAAATTTGATTTTCATTAAACAATTTTTTTTACTAAAGGAAGGAATTTTACAACATGAAATTTTTAATTAAAATTTATTGATAATTTTCTTGGCTGAGCTGGGGCTCGAACCTGGGTTGAATTTACATGTTTCAAGAATCACCACATTCTTTCATCAGAAATCTTTGAGTTCTAACCTCTGCTACCACTGCGGTGCCTGCCAGTCAACAGTCAAACATCAATCTTTTACCAGTGGTACTGGTGGTTCGAAATTTGCTGTGATTGTATAGAAATTGAAAATTAACAGTTCAACTAAATCACAACAAAAAACTTACAGATGCAACTCAAATGCCACGGCTGGGCTATTAGTGTTAAAATAACAATTTTCGTTTCAAAGTAAAGGCAAAAGTTTGTTTAGTTTTAGTAAAGTTTTGCTGGGTTATCTTTCGTAAAAAAAAAAAATAATTCTTTTTATAGTCGTCTAATAAAAGTTGAGTTACAAATTATTCGGGTTTTTTTACATTTGTTACTGTCATTAAATGTTTAAAGTATAAGTTAAATATTTTTTGTATACCTTGTACTTTCAATGCATTTATGGATACAATTTCACAAAAATAAATTAATAAATTTGTTTTAAAACAAAACTACTTTTACTACATTTTCTCCCATGACAAGAAACAAATTGTATTTTCGTTATCAAAACGAGGCAGAGTAAATAATTTAACAAAAACATGTTGAAACAAGTAAGAAAGTATAGTCGGTCAAGCCCGACCATATGATACCCAGCACCACAGTACTTAAAAACACATCATGCTTATGTGCCCATATAAATATGGATTTCTCTATGTTTAAAAACTTCATTAAAATCGGTTTGAAAGCTTGTGAGAGGCAGAAATTGCCCCCTACATCCTCTTGTGGTCCTATTTTTGAAAAACTGTATAGCTTATGTGTCCATATAGATATGGATCTATCTATGTTTTAAATTTCACTAAAATCGGTTTGAGAGGCATAAATTGCCCCTAAATCCCCTTGTGGTCCTATTTTTGAAAAGATGCATACCTTTTGTGTCCATATGGATATGGTTCTATCTAAGTTTTAAATTTCATTAAAATCGGTTTTATAGTTTCTAAGAGGAAGAAATTTCCCCCTATCTCTCCTCGTGGTCCTACGATTCGGCCCATTTTCAATAGGCTTGGTCCTTGTGCCAATTAGAACCTATGTCCCAAATTTTATCAAATTATCTCTTAAATTGCGACCTGTACTTTGCGCACAAGGTTACATGGACAGCCAGCCAGCCAGCCTGCCAGCCGGACGGACATCGTTAGTTCGACTCAGAAAGTGATTCTGAGTCGATCGGTATACTTTAAGGTGGGTCTAGGACCAATATTTTAAGGCGTTACACACATCAGCACAAATGCATAATACCCTCTCCACTATTGTGGTGTGGTTATAAAAATAATAGGTTCGTTGAATGTTGATTATAAAAATATTTTACAAAATATAATTAATGCTAGAAACACAACTGAGACGAATGACGAATTATTCGCAACGAATATTCGTCGTCAGAAATAGAACACATTGGTATGTATGAAAATACACAGTATCATTGCGTAGACCGAAATTCGTCCAGCGTAACGAACACTGCGATAGGTTTATTTCTATTTTTTACGCAGACGAACAACGAATAAATCTTGAAAGCTGTAAAGAATCACAGAGAAAAATCGCTTCTATTGCAAACTTGGCTAAAATTTGCAAAAATGGCGAAAATTCGCGAAAATTTTTAATATTTCAAACAAACCATAAAAGTAATTTAAAGTCTCTAAGACTATAAGGAATGGCAAAAATTCGGTAAAAAAATGATAAATTAGCGGAAATTCGCAAAAATTTGCTAAGTGCCGGTTCACACAGGTCAAGTTTGACTCGTCAAGTCTTGATCTTTTAGGAGAGAAGGGAAAAGAGTTTAACTCGTCATGACTTGACGAGTTAAACTTGACGTGTATGAACCGGCACTAACAGCGGCATAATAGCAATGTCGTAAACATATTTTTTAAAAATCGTTAAAGCTGTAAAGAATCACAACCCTTACAGATAAAAATGGCTTATATCACAAACATGGCTAAAATTCGCAAAAATTGCAAAATTTAAACAAACGCAAAAACTTATTTGAAATCGCTAAATCAGTTAAAAAATATATCCGATAATAACATAAAAAAGTTTGCAAAAACAACGAAAATTCGCAAAAAATTTTCATTTTTTAAAGAAACCTTTAATTTGATTAAAAGTCCCTTAGACTACTAGGAATGGCAAAAATTCGTTCAAAATTGCTAAATTAGCGGAAATTCGCAAAAATTTGCTAACAGCGGCATGATAGCAAAGTCAACTATTTATTATAAATCGTTAAAGCTGAAAAAAAAACCAGACAACTTATAGGAACTAATCGCGAACATGGCTAAAATTCGCGAAAAATTGCAAAATTTTAAACAAACCCAAAAACTAATTTGAGTATTTATTTTTATAAATTAAAAAAAGTTCAAGTCACATTAATACCTGGAACTCAAGCACTCATTGTATCTCATTTAACAAATTTACGCAACGAATTCTTGCCGACGAATTCGTCGTGCTATGCGAAGTTTGTCGCTCGTCCCAATTGTGTTTATACCATAACAGTCGACTCTTGATAATTTAAAATTCGTTAATTTGAATCTCGCGATAATTTGAACTGTTTTTCAGGTCCCTTGAAAAACATTTTAAAATTGAAAAAAATCTATGTAATTTGGTCCCCTCGGTAATTTGAATTTATTTGAATGGCATATTTATCGCCGACACGCTATAATTTGAATTTTTTGCCTCTACGCTCTATAATTTGAATTATTTTAATGTGCTGTGTTTTATGCAAAATATTAAATAAATAATACAATGATTTATTTTAGTTTATATGCGCTGCTTTATAGAAATGACATCTTGCCCGACAGCGTTCTATAATTTGAAGTTTAGTTTTTTTACACTCTATAATTTGAATTCGTAATGTGATTTTCTTTCTGTTTTTAAAACCGACGCTGAACTGTTGAATTTGACTTCTTTCGATGAGGAAGATGAAGCAGACGAAGATGAGCAACCAACAATTCCAGTTTCATAAAGTGAAGCAATAAAAAGTTTTACTACATAACGCTCTTACGTTCTCAGAACGGATACAATTGACGATTTCTTTGCAGCTCTAATCACAATTCAAAATTCATTGGACAAAGACAGATTGAATTCGTTCACTCAAAAGAAAATTACGGACTTTTTTTCATTATAATAATATGTATGTACATACATATGTATATGTAACTGTAAGAAAGTTCACAATAAAAAATCTTAAATTTTAATTAAACTCTTGTTTATTTAAAATTTTTTCTATCTCCTCTTGTTAATTTGAACTCTCGTTAATATGAAATCTCGATTATTTGAACTTTTCCTCTGGTCCCTTGAATTTCAAATTATCAAGAGTCGACTGTACATTGCAACTGAGACCCTGACTTGAGTTCGAAACATGAGCTATGACTTCAGCTATTATTTATGCGCCTTTTTTTGTACAACTTGACTATGACTTGACTATAGCTTGACTACAACTTGACTTTGACTATGAATTGACTAGGACTTGACTATGACTTGACTATGACTTGCCTATAACTTGACTATGACTGGACTATAACTTGACTATGACTTGACTATGAAATGACTATGACTTGACTATGACTTCACAATGACTTGACTATGACTTGACAATGACTTGACAATGACTTGACTATGACTTGACTATGACTGGACTATAACTTGACTATGACTGGACTATGAAATTACTATGACTTGACTATGACTTCACAATGACTTGACTATGACTTGACAATGACTTGCCTATGACTTGACTGTGACTTGACAATGACTTGACTATGACTTGACTATGACTGGACTATAACTTGACTATGACATGATTATGACTTGACTATGACTTCACAATGACTTGACTATGACTACGACTATGACTTCACAATGACTTGACTGTGACTTGACTATGACTTGACTATGAATTGACTGTGACTGGACTATGACTTGATTATGACTTGACTAGGACTTGACCATGACTTGACTATAACTTGACTATGACTTGACTATGACTTGACAATGACTTGACTATGACTTAACTATGACTTGACAATGACTTGACAAGGACTTGACTATGACTTGACTAAAACTTGACTATGACTTGACTATGACTGGACTATGACTTGACTATGACTTCACTATGAATTGACTATGACTTGACTATGACTTGACTATGAATTGACTATGACTTGACTATGACTTGACAATGACTTGACTATGACTGGACTATGACTTGACTATGATTTGACTATGACTTGCCAATTACAACATTGATATTGAATATGGTTATTAATTCAGCTAGATTCAATAATATGTGTATTGGAAGTGAAACACTTCTCGAAAGCTTCAACTAATACTTATTGATGTTGATCTTTGAATGAGTATGTTGTCATTCTCTGCTTTACTATGAGTTATAAATTTCACAACTTAGTTAACTTAAACCCAACATATGAATTTGACTTGAACTGTGATTACAACTTTAGACATGATTTAAACTATGATTTTGCATATTCCTATGCATACGTTTTTGTTAACAATATTTCTCGAAGAATTATTTGTTTCGAAATTTAGCTAATATTTTATTGCTAATTTTACTAAAATATTGACTGCAATTTGGGTATAACTATGAATTTCTGAAAAAAATTCACAAAGTCTTCATCCCTAGTAAAAAGCAAAAATGTTTTAATAGTGAAATTAAATGCAATTTAAGGTTTTTCTAAAAAGAGTTATTTGATTTAATTAAAATTTAATTAGCTCTTATTTAAAAATACATCACAAACCTTTTAAAATAAAAAATGTAGTTAATTATATCACCGAACTTTTTTTTTAAACACCTGCCTTTTCATGAAATATTAATGTTTTCCCCTCCCTTTTCTTTTCTTTTTTGTTAGGAAATATTTCACGAACATTCAACACATTTGCGAATTTTGAGAGAACATCAAGAAGCAAAGGCCTTAATTAAATCACCCGTAGTGGAACGCTTGAAACAAAATTTAATGGCAAATTTTCGTAATGGCAGTCGCCATGCTCCCTATTTTATTTGTGGCACGCATGGCAGTGGCAAAAGTACTTTAATGACTGAACTGTATCATGATGTCAAGAACTGGTTTCAGCCTCAAACGCGGGTACATCGTATAGTACGTTTTGCCACGGCCTCTCCCAGATCCGCGTACAATTTGGAAATGCTAAGAGTGTTGTGCCAGCAAATATCAATTATCTTCAATATACCCGAGGGATATTTGCCCAAAGACGCCTCATTTGATCCTTTGTACATTAACAATTGGTTCCAGAATCTTTTAAGACGCATAGAGGACATGAATTTTGATGTATTATTTTTATTCATAGACGATTTGCATTTATTGAATCCCTTGGATTGTGATATAGTGGCAGCTTTGTCCTGGTTACCCACCTCTTTGCCCTGGAATGTGCAGCTCATATGTTCCACGACCACACCGGTGGAACAATTGAAATTTACACAAATGCAAAAGGATCGTTTCAAGTCGACGGAGTATCTGTTCGATTTGGCCACTGAGGATAATGCGACAGTGTTAAGGAAACAATTGGCCCCTGACAATAAATTAACTTTTATAGAGTTTTTAGAAAAGCAATTTGATAATTTAGAATTAAAATATGGTAGAAAGGGATTTGGACGTCTGGCAGCCTATTTAACTGTGTCTGAATTTGGTTTGTCTGAAACGGAGTTATTGGAGTTATTGATGCCCATCGATGATCCAGAGGCGTACATAACAACGGAAAAGGGGAATTTTTGTTTTTCTTCGTTAAAGAAAATACACAATGAGATGAGTAAGTATTTTTTTTAATATTAAAATAAAAATACAACTTAAGGAAAAATTGTTTTTTTTTCAAAGAAATTTTAGAATTTATATGCAACATTTCTTTTTAGATTATTAATTTTGTGTTTCCTATTTTCTTTTGAATTTTTCCTTTTTTTTTAGAATTCCTTCTACGCGACAAAATCATGTCTGGCAAAGTTCTAATTCAATGGCGTTATCCCTTTTGCAAGCAAATATCGCGTTCACGTTATATGGACTCGAATAGTATACGTTCCATGCATATCGCCATTGCAAATATATTTTTCCCCGCCGATCCCGAGGATCAGGAAGAAGAAGAAGAGGATGAAGACGAAAGCACAGAACGTGAAATAAGTGATGACAAACAGTCATTGGCCAGTCAAACGACTATGAAAGATAGAGACAATTTTTCGACCGGTCGTAAGCCATCTGGTAACCCCAATGATGATACCTCAACGTTTTATAATCCCATGGCAGCTGATGTCTCGTACAGCATGCGTCACGTCGAGGAGAGTTGGCATCATCTGATGCGATCCGATGACATGGACAAGTTTAAACAGATTGCTGTGTGCAATTTTGATTTTTTATTGGCAGCGGTGAGTAAAATGATGAAAAAAATTTAAGAAATTAAATTTGGTGTAAAGAAAAAACAATAATTTGAGATTTTGAAAAACATAATTGCTACCAAAAGCCTTTTCAGATTATCAAGCCTTAAGAAATTTTCATTTAATATTTTGAAAATTGTGGTAATTCAACAACAGCGTTGAATCAGGCATAAAAAAAAGAAAAGACATTTTTTTTTGTCACTTATTTATTGATTTTGTTTCGATTTGCAAACACTGGTTTGTTTCTGTTTATTCTAGACTTTATTTTTCTGTTTATTTTTTCAAATTCTTTTTGTAGTTTATTTAAGAATTTAATTTATATTAATTTTAAAGAACTGGGTAGGAGCCGAGCGCACACCTTTATCGTTAAGATTGGGTCCGAAGACAGCGTTCCATTTTGGAAGTGTTTGTAGGCTGTCAGTCAAAGTCGATAAGGCCGTCATCGAAGTCGAAAAATTAGCCATGAATGTCGTTAAAGCCCTTATGACACTACATTTTTAATGCATTGTTCAAGTTTTGGTGAACAGTACAAATATAATGTAATACAAAAATTTACCACGTTCAAAGAGTTAAGCTGTATTAAGATAAATGGCAAAACGTCAAAAATTTTACTAAAGTTATCGATAAAAAATGAAGTTATGTCAAAAAAAATGTAAAATTGTTTAACTTAAAATTGACATTTCAAGCTTGAAATATTAAAAGTGTTGCTGAATCAGCGGTTTATGGGCAAATTCAGCGATTTACCGCTTTTTGTTTTTAGGTTTCTCATAAACAAAAAGTTGGCAACATTTAATAAAATAAACGAAACAAATCAGGGATGGCTAAGTTGTTTCAATTCTACTTTTTTGTTGATACTTTTTAAACTGAGGTTTATAATACCTTTTTGTGGTGTTTTTTATGAACATAAATAAAATTAATTTCAACTAAAAAAATCTTTTAGTACAATTAGGGTAAAAAAGTACAATTTTTAAAGGTTGGTGGTACAATTTTAAAAATTCTCAACGCCATCCCTGAAACAAAACCATAACAAGAGAAAAAAAAACTAAAAACTTTGTTTACATTTTTTATAGTTCGCTCTTTCTAACATTTACTGTTTCTTTCTATCAATTCTATATCAATTAATGAATAAAAAATGTAGTGTCATAAGGGCTTAAGATCGTCTTCAATAATGACTAATGGAACTAATGCTATGTTTACATTTGGCTTCTTAAACGTGTTTAAGCAGTTCAAACGTGATTAAGCTCTAATCACTTCAAAATCAAGATGATTACCCATTAATTTGTTAATCACTTCAAATTGACATGATTACAACTAAATCACTTCATAAATCAGATAGAATGTACTGAACATACCTCAAATGTAGAATCTCCAACATGATCGTGTACAACCGGCCATGATTTTTGCTTAATGTTCTTATTTTGCTCCTTAAATAATTCACAAATTTTCACAATTTCATCATTGAAATGATTAAAATAATCTTCTGATAACTTTATAAAGGTGTTTTTATCCATTTTTTGTAATGTGAACGGCTTTGATTAGCTTAATCTAAGTGTGAACTTAGCATAAAAAAAGCCTTTTTAAATTTAATTTGTGTGAAAATTTCAGATACTAATAGAATAATTTGGTTAATTTTCAAGGGTTTGAGAAAAAAATTTGTTCTCTAGGAAATTTTAAATTAATGGCTCGATTTCATCTATTTAAAATTCAAATTCTTCAAATTCAATTTTTGACGTACCTTAATCATTTGTGGACTTTATTGTTTGGCATTAATAATTCCAAGTTAGGTAAGGCCTTTTTCTGAAAAAAATCTCAAGCCTTAAGCTAAACGCATAATAGATAAAGGGTGGTAAAATTTTAAGGGCCGATGTTGATTTCGAATAAAACACAAATTATTTAGGAAATTATTGTCATTTCTTTTTATTATGATAAACATTGGTATGGTTCAATTATGTATGGAACAAAATATCGGCCACGGCGGCACACCTCCATCCGATGGTCCAATTTACGATGACGCTGACGCATAATTGAAGTCCTTTGTCGTTAATGTGCCGAATTATCTCATCCTTTAGCTCTTAAATTGTTGCTGGCTTCAAATTACCCCAAAGAAAGAAGTCCAACGGTGTCAAATCACATGATGTTGGCGGCCAATTGACATCGCCAACACGTGAGATAACACGGCCATTGAATTTGTCGCGCAAAAGAGCCATTGTTTCTTTAGCTGTGTATCCAGTGGCACCGTCCTGTTAAAACCACTATCGTCCACATCCATATCTTCCAATTCGGGCCATAAAAAGTTCGTTATCATCTCACGATAGCGAACATCATTCACAGTAACTGCCTGACCCGCCTCATTTTAGAAAAAATACGGTCCGATGATGCCGCCAGCTCATAAACCGCACCAAACAGTCACTCTTTGTGGGTGCATTGATTTTTCTACAATTACTCTTGGATTATCATTCGCCCAAATGCGGCAATTCTGCTTATTGACGAATCCACTGAGGAGAAAATGTGCCTGACCACTGAAGATGATTTTCTTCGAAAATTGATCATCCACTGTTCAATAACTTTAACGCGCTGCTCGATTGTGTATCTTTCCATGGTTCAAATTGAGTTAGTCTAAAATTAAGAAATGTCAAATGAAATGCAAAAAAACGTGACGTTTAGGTGTGGTTCACATTCAACATCGGCCCTTAAAATTTAACCACCCGTTAGATATGAAGAAGGTCATACGCACCACGACCCAGAGGATCTTAAGTGCAGCCTGTGTATCTTACCATGTCAAGTTTAGGCTACGTTTAAGGTCGAATACCCTACCTGGTGAAAGATCATAAATTGCAGACGCCAAAGAAAGACTAAGGGCCTATAAATGGACGGCGAGCGCCCCTGTTTGCCAAGCAGTCAGTGCTTTCGTTGCCCACATGGCCATCATGGCCGTGCACTCAACACAAATCCAGGTCATTGTGTTTCTCCAGATCGTTCAGAGGCGTAAAACAGCCCATGACTAACCAGGACTAACTTCACCTCCAAAGATAGTGCTCTAAGAGCGGCTTGGGTATCCGACATTATAAATAATTTCAAACACTTTGCCCTCCTCCTCAGACATTCATCGGCGCATATGATGATTGCGAAGATCTCTGCCTGAAAGATTGAAGGCTGTTTGCCCATTGGCAAGCCCTCTGGAAATTAGGGCCCATGATGCCCGCCCCAGTAACACTATTCGTCTGTTTCGAACCAGTCCACCAGTTGGTCCCTATCAGGTATAAGGACATTAAAATTCCTATCCAATACTAGACTAGGCAGCATATGACCACCGAATGCATTGTTTTGGTATTAGGAAAATAGGTTATGAGGAGAAGGAAAGAGGGAGTAGTGTTTGTGAGCATTTAATTTGGACTTTTCCAAATTGTAGCCGACTGGGAAGACTTCTGCCGCGAGTCTATTCCACAGACGGCTAGTTCGACCAAGAAACGAATTTTATTTGTCATGCGTTGTGCGATACATTGCAAAGTCGATCGAACGGATGTGATCTGGTGGAAAGGCGAGTACAACGGACATGCACCTGCGTCTCAGGGTTGGTTTCGCCTATCTTAACTGTACACTATATAGCTCCTTTAGCCCGAGTGCGGCAGGTTTTCATGGCGCCCGTGATCGATACGCATATCAGGCGATAAACCTTATCGAGTATCACTCTAGCTTTGACCTGTTCGCTCTTATTCCACCACTCTAGGGCGGCATAAGTCAACTGATTGTTCTGATTATCGTAACAAAGGACTCGTAGATCATTCTAGGCTCCAGCCCCCATGTCTTCCCGAAGAGTCTTCGGTAGGCATACATTGCACTTGTTGACCTTCTAGTGATATGGAATAACCGAGCATTCCATTTAAGGGATCTATACGGAAAGGTCCCTAAGAATTTCACTTCGATAGAGAATCCGATACTTTTATAGTTTCATAGCCAGGGTTTTACACAGAAAAGAAGTTTGCCACAAAGCCATAGATGTATCTAAACTTTTATCTATGAAGCTGAAAACTTCCAGAATTAATTATTATTGCCTCCCCCGCATAAATTTAGCTGAGTTTAAAATGGTATTTTACTAAATCCACTAGATAAAATATTGATAAGAAACCCTTAAAAGATAATAGATAATGCTATTGACGCGTAATATGCTTCCCCGCCTAGAAGTTTTACCTATAAAAATATCAAAATCAGCTGAAGCTTTAATTCTGGAAAAATCAGTTTCTTAACATTTAAATGTCTTAAATCATAATTAAAGAAAAAGTCACTTTCTTGTCCTCGTCATGTATTTATAGTTTGTCTTTTATGCTTTTAATTACAAATAAAAGAAAATAAAATTAAAAACAATTTCAATTTCCTTTTCAACTTTAATCTTTTAATGAAATTTTTCTTTCTTGTTCTTTTGTTTAAACAGAAGAAAAAGAAGAAGAAAGGAAACTATTAAAATACTTTCTTTTTACAATATTATTTCTTCTTCATTTGCAATCTTGGCTGCTGATGTTGTTGCTGTTTTTGGTGGCACGACACACTTGCAAGCTTTTGTTGAACAAGCAAATCTGTCGTCTTGTTTAATTTCTAATTATTTTTGTAAATACTTTCAACTCTTAACGCCAACTGCAAATAACAAAAACGAAAATAATGAAAAATATTTTTTTTTTTGTTTTTTCTGCTGTTTCTGAATACTTCCAAAACAATGAGCATCAGCTGTTGTTGTAGGACTAAATTGGTAATAGCAACAGCAGCAGCAGGGACAACAGGAGTGAAAATAATGAAGAACAAAAGAAAATCAAACAAATTACTTGCAGTTATTTTAGACACAGTAGACTCTGAAAGAGAAAAGTGTCATGAGTAGAATATTTAGCACATTTGGTGCATCCTTTCTTGTTGAGACATCATGATCAAAATGTGTTTAAATTCTTTATAAGCGGATGTGAGACATTCCTTTAGTTTCTATATAAGTGTCAAAATGTTTTGTTACGGTGTCCTAGATAATATAAAATATTTTGAACTAAATTGTGTGTCACAGTTTATTTAAGTTGAAATAAATGTCACCTACATAAAAATTTTTGTATGAAAGTTCTAGCAGAGAAAGAAAAAGTTTTAATTACATACTTTTGTTTTATGTTCTTATTGTTTTTTTTTTTCCATAAATTTCGATTAATTAGAGGTGGTCAACATTGGAATTAATGTTTTCTGTATAGTAATTAAGGGCACTTTCTTAATTTCTCAAAACCAGTGCATAAACAACACACGTACGCTAAAAAAAATTCTCCGTCCGTTTTCTTTGTTTCGTTTAGAAATTCTTGTTCTTTTAAACAGTTTGATATTGAAACCCAGCACAATCGTTTGAGTAGAAAAAGAGTTATGGATCCAAAGGTGGACAGGAACAATTCCCATTAAAAAAAATTATATTCTTTTAACATAGTATTTAATATTTATTCCAGGGAAACCATAAATATGCACACAGAAAAAATTAAAAATGTTCTCTAATCACCAAGTTTATACTAAATTCATAGAATCAAGCAACCCATTTGTTGATTTTGCACCTATTACCAAAGTGATTATATTAACTACTAAAAATTGTAACAATTTTATATTTTTAATATTTTTTTTTTCAGTAAATGATATTTTTAATTTTAATTAAAAAAATTATCAAAAAACTTTGCCGTTGTAAACAATGTGTTGATTGATTTTGAAAATTTCCAACAACAATTTCACAAGTTTAAATTATTTTATTTTAAAAGAAATAATTTTTTGTTATTTAATTATTATTTTAATTCAAAATTTATTTCAAAACAACTAGGTTAGGTTAGGTTACACGGGCAGCCGTCACAACGACGACTCACTTGGGTCCTTATAGCGGTCCCTTTGTGATACCCATAGCCAGTGACAGGAGTCAGCCAGTACCCACCAGACTATTCCCCCGAGGTCACTGCAGCCTCGAACCACCCCGACTCCCTGCGGAACAGGGAGATCGATCTCAGTCCCACATTGGACAGATCGTCCAGACATGGCAATTCTGGTCTCCCAAAATGCCTAAACCTGATGCTCCCCAAACCGGGGCATTGGCAGAGAAAGTGAGACACCGTCTCCTCCTCCTCCTCATCATGACAACTCCTACAGTAGTCGTTATGCGCAAGACCCATCCTCCTGGCATGAGTCCCTATCGCCCAGTGACCCGTAATGACCGATATCACCGTTCTCATCCGGTCCCTACCGAGACCGAGAAGTACACGCGTTCTCAACGCGTCATAGCCAGGCCATAGAGTCCTGGCCATCAAGCAGGTAGGCTCCCTCTGCCATCTGCCCTGAGCCCTTCTGTACGACTCCCCTCTGATGAGAGTCCTGCAGCGGGCCATTGAGGTGCCAACCAGGCCGTCGATGAACGGGTCATCCAAGAGACAGCCTCGTTTGGCCAGACCGTCCGCAGTTTGGTTACCCAGGCATCCACTGTGCCCTGGTACCCATGTCAGCGTTACACTGGAATGTTTCGCGATCTCATTTAGAGACATCCGGCATTCCACTGTTAACATAGATGTCGTAAAGACACCAGCCAGAGCTGCAATGGCAGCCTTGCTGTCCGTAAATATACATATATCCCTCGATATACGATAGTACTTCAGCCAGTTTGCCGCCCGCTTTATGGCAGAGATTTCCGCCTGCAGCACACTGCTACCATCCGGCAGCCTGAAAGAGACCCTAATGTCCCACTCCTCGATGAAGAAACCTCCACCCACTCTATCGCCCATCCTGGAACCATCGGTGTAGACCCGCAGGATCGGTTCCAGAGATCGCGTATTATCGATCAGCTCATCATCATTACCATGATGAACTGTGAACAAAGCACCGAAAAAGGGTTCCGGAGTGCAATAGTCCAGCCCCGCCAGGTCATATGATGCACTAAGCAAGATCCTGGCATGACCATAGTTCCGCGAAGACCATAGGCCCACCGCCCCCAGTCTAATAGCGGAAGTCAGGGCCTGTTGTTCGGCCATGATGTCAACCGGCAGCCAGTTCAGTATAGTAAACAGCGCCTTCGTCGGTGTCGAGCGGAGTGATCCCGTGATCATCAGCGCCGCCACCCTATATACTTTCTCAAGCATCCTGCAGTACCGTCCCCTTCCCATCGCAGGCCACCACACTATCTATGACCCCATAGAAGAGGATCGGTTTTACCACCGCCTCAAAGATCCATTCGACGCCCCTGGGGCCAAGGCCCCAACTTCTGCCCAAGGATCTCTTGCAGGTGTACAAGGTCACAATGGCCCTATCAACCCTCGTTCGAACGTTGAGTTCCCATGATAGTTTGCTATCGAGAATTACGCCCAAATATTTGGCATTGTTCGAGAGCGTCAGCTCCGTGCCTTCAAAACAACTAAAATGGTAATTAAATAAAAATTATTACTTTAATTTTCTTTCAACAAAAAAAAAAAATAATTGTTTCAATTATCACATTAATTAAATTAAAGTACTTTTTAAATAATTTTTTTAATTGATAAAAAACTACTAATAATTTTTTCTGTGCAGTTGCATGTTTTTCTTGTGCGACCAATGAAGTGACAAACAATATATGTATCTGTTTTAAAGCTTTTTTATGAATTTTGGCATCGATTTGTTAGTGCATATTTTTGCATATTTTACCGTTTGCAGCATTTTTGTGCATAATTTAGTTAAACAAGCATATTTTTAAGTTTATAGCGCATATTTGGCCTTTTTAAGGCATATTTTGATACATGTTCAATTTTTTTAAATGCCTACAAGAGCTTTCGCAGCAAAAAAAAAATTTTTTTTCCAAATTCCGTTACTTTAATTTCGTTCGGCATCTACATTTAATTTTTACTCTAAAATTAGAAGACAAAGCTGGTTGACATGTAGGATAAATGTTATTGCGATGTGTATAATACATAGAAATCTAGACCAATCTTGTAGTATACCGATCGACTCAGAATCACATTTTAAAGTGATCTTAAGATGTCCATCCGTCCGTCTGGCTGGTTGTCTGACCATGTTAACCTTGTGCGCAAAGTACAAGTTAAAATTTTGTAGATAATTTGATCAAATAAAGGCAAAGACTATGTAAATGGTAAGAATCGCTCTATAATTTCACATATTCCTCATAAAAACTTCTTTTCATATTAGACTCTTCGTGTCCGTAAGACATATAATTATAATGGTACATATTTCAATTAAGTTCGCCCCAAAAATAGTTTACTGCAAATTAAATTATTTTCGAATCGGTTCACATTTGCCCAAAGCTCCCATCCTTAAATAGCTTTAACTTTCTTTTAAATGTTAACATTTGTTAACAATTTAGCAACCGTAGCTTCAATCCCTTTAAGACAAAACCCCATATGGATGTTAATATCTAGATAATCAGCCTTATTACGGTTGTCGTTGTCATAAACAACTAAGTCTTTTTTTTGTAGTAGATTAAAGAACAAAGGTTGTCTGTTACTTTAATCTATTATACAAAACGACTGTGTCGTTTACGATAACGACAACCGTAATAAGGCTGAATATTCGGTTTATGAGTTTTAACCTAATATGGGCTTAAGCCATAATAATATTTTTTGAATAATTTGTTTCAAATGAGCAATTTTTGATTTTTGAGGGCATATTTTTAAAATTTTTGAGGGCATATTTTCCAGTTTTACTGCATATTTAATGCGCATAAAACGCGTTTTTAGAGTATATTTTTGGTTTCCCTGTTTATTACCAATATTAATTTTTTGTTTTAATTTATTCTAACGATATATTCAACCTGGTAACGGTTGGCGTTGACGTAAACGCCTGTGTGTTTTTTTTTTTTTTTTTTTTGTAGTAGATTAAAGAACACAGGTTGTGTGTTACTTTAAGTGTGAAACTTTTAGGTATAACAAAAAAAACGATACAGGTGTTAACGACAACAACAACCGTAATGAGGCTGATTATTATTCCAGGGAAAAATATTTTTGACCCCTCCACTGAGATTATGCGCCACATTACAAAAATCTTGATTTTACGTAATTGCACGACAAAATATAAAACAATCAGCATAAAATAGAGATTTCGAAATGAGATGGGGTTGCTTGTAGACATGCCAACACAACAAGGAGGAAAACGAATGACGGTAATATTTCTAGACGGTTCTTAAGAGCAGCAGAAAAGAGTTCAGAAATCACTGGTGTCAATAAAGAACTAATTGAACAGTTTTATATTATTTTGGAAACTTTAAGTAGTGGTTACCCAATTGATGAAGATTCTTTTGAAAGTTTTATTGTTGTCACACGAAATTTATACTTTAACGAATACTCATGATTAGCGTCCATTAAATCATTTTTCATGGAAAAGATAAGGTCATGGATTCTTCCTAAAGGACAGCTGTCAGAAGAAGCTCAAGAAGCAAGAAATAAGGACACGAGGAAATTTAGAGAGTTGTTTACGAGAAAAACATCAAAAATAGACACAAATATAGATCTTTTCAAGCGACTCTTAATTTTTTCAGATCCCTTAATCGCAATTTTGCGTCACACTCCCTTTCGAGTTCAAGGTTTGTTACCAAAAGAAGTTTTTCGTTATTATCTTTTGAGGACGAATAATCTTTTAATGATGCATATGAAAGTGAGTAAATTAAAATCTCTAAGCGTATTTATGTGTAGTTATCTGTTTCATTAATGTAATTAAGCAAAAATAAGTAAAGAGAACAATTACACTGTGCTAGTTTCAAAATTAGACAAGCCGGGCACATGGCGTTTTAGCATAATTCGGGTACGCTGAATCCGATGGTTCCCACCTTAACATATTGACGATATTTTCGCTGTGTCATAAAAATTTATCGTTGACAAGAATAGAAAAATTCGATCTCTTTAACGTGTTGTTGTGTACTGTATGCATACATTATAAATTTCCAGGGATTCAGTTATAACCTGCAAAAAAAAAGAAATGTTATATTAACGTGTTACACTTGGATCACCCTGTATAATTCCACACTTTTGTTCTAGTTGCATCTTCTTTGTTTTCTGGATTATTTTTTTTTCTTTCTTGTCTTCAACTTTTGCATCACTTTATGTTGCAAAGAATTATTGTTGATACAGTTGTTACTTTTGTTTAGAATTTTCTCGACACTTGCTGTTGCAAAAGCTGATAACACAAATTTAAAAAAAAGGGATAACAACTTTTTTTCTCGACATTAAGTAGAATGAGTCTTAAATTATTTAAGGTTTTTTGCAACAAGTTAAAAAATGTTAAAAATACAGTTCTTTCAATATTTATTAGAGAGAGAATATGTCTGAAGATAAACACCAGGTTGTTTAACACTGATACAATTGAAAAAACAACGAAAAGGAATTTAAAATATTCAAAACACCACTTAGTCTACTTTTTAACCGTCGCTTACGAAATTTAGGGTTGTGTCTGTTTCTCAAGGGCAAAAATACATAAAATGAAAATCCAGATTTATAAATTGTAGTTTGGAGATAGAAATAAGACTAAATAACTCAAATCTGCATTGCTTGCTTTAAACCAGTGTTCGAAAATAAACAGAACATTATTTAGCGTTCGGCTCACAAACCCAGGAAAGATACCTATTTTTTTAGTGTTTGTGTAGGCGAACACAACCCTTAATACCGTTTGTAACTATTTTCAATTATATTGTGTTCTGTTCTTCGTTTAAAACTAGAAAATTTGTTGTGATACTGTAGACAAGCATTATAATTTAATGTTTTATAAGGTTTCTTTTTTTACATTGATAAAGAAATGAACAAACCAAAAATTTTTTTGTTTTTTTTTGTTTTTTTTTTTTTTTTTTTGTTTTTTTTTTTTTACATGTGTATTTTGTAAAAAATGTTTGGTTTTTTACCAGCCAAAAGGGCGCTTAGCACAACAGAACCACACAAACACTAAGAAGCTGAACCGAACACAATGAAGTTTATGGTTTAAAAAAAAAACATGTTATGTTCTTATCTTTTTGTTGAGTTGGATAAGAACAGTAATATTTTTTGTGTTCGACACATGACAAACAGGGAAATGTTATTTTTTTCATGATTTACTACACAACACTATAAGCGTTTGTGTTTTCCAAAAATCTACCGAACCGAACACTAAGAAGCGATATTTAGTGTTTATTTTCGAACTCTAGTGCAGGCTTACAGAAATGGCCTAACACCATTTCAGCAGGTAATACAAGTTAAGACCCGTTCTGGTCCCACCAAAAACAGAGCTTGGATATGCGGCCGAAGCGTTAATTATTCTGATCGTATGGGCTTCACAAACGATTCCAAGTATGAGTTCGTGTACGTAATAGATCTATTCTTCATTTCCAGAAATAATTCGATTCAATAATAATTTTTTTTTTGTAGAAGAACATCGGCGTACAAAATCTTCTTTCAGTGTCTCTTAGCTTCAACTCTTGTTGCCAACGATTTTCTGCCTTGAGTGGCTTTCAAAGATTCTATAAGTTTGACAGCATTTCCTCCAAGAAGGGAAATTAGTGAGTCTGATGCCATGCCATCAGGGGATTTTGACTCCCGTGGTAGCATCTCTGGTCAGCCACGATCGCAAGAGATCGTAAAGATCTCTTGAGATCTGCCAATTTTGGATTTTAGCCAAATGTCAGGTATTGATTGCACCTGCCATTCCCAGGTGATATAAAACCAGAAAGTGAAGTATCCTTAAGATGATCCCTATAAGTCCCCGGGGGTGATGATGCAAAGTGAGAACGTATACACTTTGCCATATTTATACCCACACCACAATAGTGGAGAATATATTTGTTCTATAACCAACTTTTAATTAACCCCATCGACTCCAAATAACTATCTGGGTCGATCTAACGATGTATGTCCGTCCGGCTGGCTGGGTGGTTGTCTTATTGCAACATAAACCGTCGTACAGGATATATGACCATTGCTCCCATACATATATCACTCCCGAAAACAGCTTTAAATGCCATAACTTCCCTAGAAAATTTTGGTTCGGCCTGGTAAGTCCGGAACTAACCATTTATCCCATAAAAACATGCTCTCTAAAATCAATTTAAGACTAACAAATCTCATATAGATGTTGAGATCCAGATAAAATTTGGCAAAAGGAACTCTTATATGAATCTTAACCTCACAACAAAACTGTGTTATTCAGGTCCATGATAGGCCATCAGTTCCAGATATGATAGAATCTCGAAAATTTGTCTCTATGTACTATTGTGTAGGGTATTAAATAGTTGGACTTGAGCGACTCTACTTTATTACTTGTTTTCTTATAAATTATTTTGCTAAAGTTACAATACTTTATATGTATATAATTCTGATTCTTGATGAAGGGTATCGATGATTCGTCTTCTTTCAAAAAAAAACACTTACCTTAAGAAACAATAAGTCAGTTTAAATTGTTTTGTTTACTTCAGTTTATAAATACCACTTTGTTATACATTCTAAGTCTCGGCTAATAAATTAAAGTCATTTATCTTGCAATTTACATAAATAAAAACTTTCCTTTACTAATTCTTTCTTTTTTTTTTTTTTTTTTTGTTTTGTTTTGTTTTTTGAAGTATTTTCCATATAAATTTGTTTTCTGTTTTGCTATAAATTTAATATTCTTAATTTGAATATGTTTTATTTTTCCCACGAAATAATTTATAAATGTTGAGTTTTATTTTTTAATAATTTAGATGGCTCAGCAGCAGCAATAAATTTTCTTTTATTTATTTTTTTTACACCCACACTTGACTACATAAATAGAGCGAAGTCATTAGAATACAAGAAGAGGATTTAAAATCCTGGGGTACTTGTTAAGATTAGGGGGTCCCTTGAAACTAACTTAAGGCCGTTTTCAATCGATCTTTCTGTAAAACAAAACTAACAAGATTATTCCGGATTTACATACTTTTAAATTCCCAGTACAAACTAAAGATCAGACCGAAGAGTTTATCTAGTTTGGAATGTTTCGAGTCAATACGAATTGTTGAACAATTATTGAATTTTTATTGAAGAAAGTGATGTAATCTATTGCTTTTAATCAAGTTCTAAAAATAAGCTCGAGAAAATAAATCGATTTCGATACTACATTTAAGGTGTCCAAATTAGAGATATCATCGGCCAATGGAAATCGCTACAGGGAATAATCCGAAGCTTTTTGCGGCGGAAAATTAATGAATTAGACGTAGAGAATATATGGTTTTAACACGATGGTGGCACTTTCCGCACAGCAAGAGAAACAATGGATCTTTTGTAAGGAAAAGTTTGAAAATCGCATTATTTCTCGTAGAGGAGGAATGAATTGGCCACCAAGATCATGCGATTTGACACCTTTAGACTATTTTTAGTGGGGTTTTTTTTAAATCAAAAGTCTACAGCAATTATCCCACAATAGTTCAAGAGCTTAAAAGGCCAGCAGATTTCAACAATTGACAATATTGGGAGCCTGCCGTGACATTAGGAAACTATTTGTAATTAACTGAATTAAAAATATTTTTAATATCCCATCAACCGCAGAGTCCACATTTTTGAATTTTTATCAAATCCTGCACACAGAAAAATATCAATGTAAAGTCCTCGAAAACAGGGTTGATTTTACATTTTTCGGTAGTGATTTTGCTTCATAGTTACTTCATGTTAATTAAACATGATTTTACAATAACTTCCGAACAACATTATTTTCTTTTAAAATAACTAAAATTCATAATAGTTTAACATTCCCGTTAAGTTAGAGCAAAATTACATTCACATTGAAACAACACTCCAAATCACGTTGAATGAAAGTTATTTCAAGTTGTAACAACGTGAATTTCATGTAGAATCAAATTGGATTGAGTGTGATATAACAGTGAGAAGAAGCTTTAGAGACAACATATGCATTAATTAAAGAAACATTGTAAACACTTACCCGTATAACTAGAGAGAGAAAGAGAATATAATAATGTTCTCAGTAGCACTCACAATTAAAAGACACCAGCAGTATGGCCCGATATGGTTTACGTCATCATTCTACTCTGAAAATTTGATGTACTATTTAACTAAATTATTTAAAAAAAAAGTTTATGGGAATTTGTTTCGTTTTATAAATAATTTTAAACATGAAAATAAAAGAAATTGTGTTTTTCTTTTTATAATGTTGTTATTGTCTCTATACAAACAATTATAACAGGATTTTTTGGATTCAATATTGAACAATGTTATTTTAACATTTTTCATTTAAAATTAAAATGAAGCAATGATAATTTTAAATTTGTTGCAGAAATTAACTATGATTTTTAATCAAAATTGCGCCATGTTAATTTAACATGGATATTTTTTTCTGTGTGTGAGCCAATTTTTTTTTTCGAGGGAGCTTAGTCATCCAAATTATGTGCATGATTAAGAAATACATACTTTAATTAATTGATTTTGGCCATCACAATAGTGGATGTATGAAACGATACTCGTTTGGCCAAACGCAGCCATTTGAAATAAACACTCATCTCAAAAAACAAACGCTATGAACTATCCTGCAGATGCAACTGTCCTCACTCGCTGCTTTCTCTTGATCAAGCGACACTTTCTTTTTCGCCAAATGCAGCCATTTGCAATAAACTCGCATCTCAACAAACAGATGCTATGAACTAGTCAGCAGATGCAACTCGTCGGCCTATTATTCGTTTGACCTACCGATCATTTTACAACAAAAAAATTGAGTTAGGCATGGAGTATATATATTTTGAATATCCCCTTTCTGAATCCAAAACCTGTTTCACGAAATTTGTTAGGTTTCTGAGATATTAAGCATTAATTTTTTTCTAAATCAACTATTTTACAGTTTATTTAGTATTGTTTTGCGCTACACGCCACTAAAAAGAAGTAAAACCAAAATAAAATTTCAACAATTCAATGCACAGTAGTAAGTTTAGTTGCGCAGCACAAAAAGATACTTTTTAGAAATTAAACTAAGAAAGTGGCTTATGCGGCATAAAAAAATAATTTTTACTTTCAATAAAATACTATTCACTTCCAAGATTCTTCATGAACGTTCACAAAACTTCATGTAAACCGACTCCAATTCGACTATTTGACATATGCGGCAAACCAATAATAAGCAGGCGAACTGTCCTCGCCTTATTTTAACATGACTTTCCTAAGCCATTCTCTACTGCTTTGACTGTTTCATTGTCTCAAGTGTGAAGTGGTGGGTCCAAGGTTTCGAATCGACGCAAAAAAAACTCTTCTTTATTGCAGTGAAACATCGCCAGACACTCTATAGAAGTATCTTTAAGGCACTGTTACTGTTGACGCGGAACTTATTGTTCGCATAGCTTTCTCATCTTAAAATTTTCGGTCAATAAAAGACTTATATCACTTTCTCGGAATGCCAATTATTTCAGAATTATTACATTACCATGATATGCGCCAAACCAATTCTAAACTGACGATTTGAAAACTTAAGTTGTCTGTTTCCTGTCCAATCTATATTTTTTAATCGTCCTTTCGGAGAGAGCTTGAGAAAAAAAATACTAATAATCAGAAAGTCACAGTACATTTTAGCTCACCCAAGTTAGTCGGCTTTTATTCTTCGGAGTGCACCGAAAACTTTTAAAAATGTTCATCTCTCTTTTAAACTTTCTTCAAGAATTACAGATTTAGCATTATAACTTTTTATTTTAATTCAAAATATTTAGCAATGGGACACCCTAAAGGAACGTACTATTAACACAGTTGTAAAATAATTGCTGCAAGGCATGAGTTGGTTGCACAATTAAGTTTCGTATGCAGATTTCTTTTATATGTACTCATATTCATTTCTTTGTTGGAAAATGGGTCATTTCATTTAAAAATTATCAATCAGAGAAGTTTTCTTAAAACCATTTAAAAGAGAAAGCAAGTACAAATGCGAAAAAGATGCAAAAGATTAAGGTGAAAAGCTGCCGTGTTGGATTCATCTCACGGTGGTCTTAGCACTGTGAAACAAAGACAATGTGTACCAACCGCCATTAACTAGTGGCAAGCCGGATTTGAGGTTCCAGAAGCTCCAGATTCCAGTTGCACCATTTAAGATCTCTGGTCAAAACCGATCTCAAGGGATCTGTCAATAATGAACTCTACCAAATTCCAGGTATCACTTGATATCCCTGAGGATGGAGAATGTATCACTGGAAGAGAAAATAAGTAAAGTTGATGTATCCCTTCTTTAAAGGGATACAGTTAGTGAGGCCCGACTACAAGTTTATGATGATGGTTTATGTACACATTAAAGATATATTTCCCGAATTTTATTTATGTTATAAGCCTTATAACGAGAGTCGTTGAAAATGTTTGTCAACATAATTTTAAATTTACGACAACGATAATGTTAAATATTCAGTTAAATATTCCTATGTTAATTCAATTGTAAAAATGGGAAAAGGGAAAAAACTCCCGGGGAATTTTTATTCATAATTGGACTGATAGAGAAAGTTTGTCTTATTTTTGTCGTTTACGACAATAACAATACCGATTTTTAAAAGCGGCGGTTTTCCGACTACTACATGATATTTATAATGAGGCCGACTATTCATTACCAGCTCATTCACCGAACTCACGACGCAATTGACGCTTCAATGAGTTTAATTCTTGCAACAGTTGGATCTTATAGATGTGGGCAAAAATATATTGGCTTCAAAATTTTACAAGAAGTTGACGGGGAGCGACCGAGTTGCTTAGAGCGGCAACGGATCGAAAAATTCAAATGCTTTGTCACATTCACGTCTATAGCGACGATGGATTTTTCTGTACGTACGCACGGTACGTGCTTGATTTGGATAAATTTTATCCAAAAGATTAAATGTAGTAACGGATCGATCCATAGTAAAGTGTTTGAGCTGCTCAGATGGACGATTATGCGCACCGTAAGCTTGACGAAGTGCTCTATTTTTTTGGCGAACAGGGTGTGAATTTTGAAAATAAATATCCACGATTTGTAAACGTTATTCTGGTGTAAGTATTTGCATGGTTATATACTGAAATAAAAAGTAGAACACACTTCTTAAGTAATATGATAGCTAGTTTTACAATTATCCCTATCGAAAGTTCCAATAAAATTGGAAATATTGCCTTTACGGAAGCCTTGCTCTTCTTTGAAGGGATACTTTCGGGGATCACGTGTTGGCTGTGGTTTAAAACTAAAACTGCGGAAAGGGTGACTTCCACATAGAAGGCTGATTTTTCGGCCTGTGGAGGTATCCCAAGATATTGTTGCTATTCGACGTAGCTGCTTCGATTTCCTATAGCTGTGAAGGTTAGATAGCTCCGGCCCATAAACAAGAGATGAGTGTATACTTTTGGCGAATTATTTACTCGAATTGCGCCCTGTGTGTGAAAATTATGAGATTATATATGGTACTACTGGGGTCAGTAGCCCCCGGAGGTAAGGTATCGGATTGACTATTGGTAAAGGCCTCAATTAGTATGACTCTTGCGAGAAATGCTTTCTGTATTGCAGTGAGATTTTCCTTGAGGAAGTTTTGCCTGTCCGCTGACAGGATACTTTTTGGGATCACGTGGTATATGTGGATTATTTCTTATTTTTCTAAACTTCCAAGCCTATCTACTCTTTTGCAGGTGACAGCAACCGTTGCCATTCGTATTCATTTGATTATATGCCAAGCGCATCAGACGTTAGTCCTAATGAAGCAAAGCATGAATGATACGCTTGGTCGATACCTTGATTTAATCTCGGAATGGAGTCGTGCGAATAGTGTCGATTTTAATGACGGAAATTCCCAGTGTTGCGCATACATTTGCGACGGATCAAGATACATGGGGGGCATAATTTTTGAGGAATCAGAATCTCTTGATATTCTGGGCATTAGAGTACAATGTGATGGTTGATGGACGAAACATATATTCAAGGTGTCGAAAGAAGCATTCAAGTGCCTCGGTTTTTTAAAACGATGTAAGAAATACTTCGCTCCATCTGATCTTCTTATTTATACGACCTACACAGAAAAAATTATTTTTCCAATTCAAACAAAATATTTGTAGAATCAAAACATTTTTTGTCTGAAATCGGTCCTACAAACAAATTCGCATATTCAAACAATTTATTTGCATTTCGTTTATTGAAAAAAACACTGATTTTTTCAAACAAATAATTTACTGAATCAAACAAAAAGTTTACTGAAATTCATATAAATTTCTAGCAAATAATTTTGCTGAATCAAACAAAAAAGTTTTTGCACAAGCAATGACGCGCACACAAGCAAGCACTCTAGGAGATGATGAATACTGAGGAGAGAGCAGAGCGGCGGCTGGCTTTGAGACACATTTTTTTTGAATAATTTTTGAACTAAGTCTTGTTTATACACACAATGTTTTTCTTCTTCACTCGCTGTTGCTGTATCCTTTCCTTGGCAGCAGACCGACTCGACATGTTTTTCGTCATCATTTTATTTTTGTTTTTGATGTAGGTATTTAACTAAACAGTTTTAAAAAATTGAATACGGGATTTTGTTTTTCATTCTTTTTTACCAACTTTGAAACCTACCAAAAATTTATTTTGTTTCTTAAAATGTTGTTGTTGTTTCTGTTGTTTAAAAAGAGTGAAAAGTTTTTTCTTTTACCTGCTATTGTTTTTGTTTTTCTTTAACTACAAACCCCGCCACGCTATTTTACCATCTTTCTTATTGTTGTCCTTTTTTAAAGCGTCCAAAAATAGACTGTATGTGTTTGTGTCGTTGCTCTAATATTTCACATAAAGAAGTGTTGCTTACGATCAAATAAAAAATGCAAAAAAGAAACGACAACATTAAATGGCGTTAAATATTTCATACAAAATTATGAAAACTTGAAACCAATAACGCGTATATTATATTTTTGAATAGTTGTCAACATTTTTGTTGGTTAAAATAAAAATCAAACAAAAATATTAATTGAATCAGTAAAAAAATTTGTAGAAATTAAAAAAATTTTCAAACAAGCGTTTGTTTGAAAATAATTCAGCAAAAATTTTTTCTGTGTATATCCGACCGGAAATGGAGAAAAACTCTCACGTTTTTTGCCAGGTTCTATAAAGTCTATTTTGTAACTTCTCGCCCGCGTGCAGGAGATGGCGAAGGGTCTTATTGCAGATAGTTGGGGGTGCAATTCTATTGACTCTCTTGAATACCGTCGCAATGTGAGTTGGATTTCGTTACTAATGGGTGATTTTTTAAGCTTAGTTTTTTTTTAAATCTAATAAAACACTCAAATTTGCATCATATATTGAAAATTTATATTGGAATCGATAAGTTGGTCTTTGCCATTTACTTTTTAAAAATAACTTCATGTAAATGTTGCCCGCGGCTCCGGTTCAAATGGTCGATTCGTAAGGTCCAGTTTTGCACCACTTTTTCGAGCATTTCGGCCTGTATTCCATGAATAACACGTGTTATGTTTTACTCTGAAGCTTCAATCGTGTTTGGCTTGTCCACATAGACCAACGGCTTCACATAACCCCACAAGAAATAGTCAAGAGACGTCAAATCACATGATCTTGGCGGCCAACTCACAGGGCCATTTCAAGAAATGAACTGCTTACCAAATTCATCCTTCAATCCATTGTTACACGAGCTGTGTGGCATGTGGCACCGTCTTCTTGAAACCAAATATCAAGTCCAACTCAGCCAATTAGGGCAAAAAAAATCGCGTATCATGGCTCGAAATCATTCGACGTTGATGGTAACGTTTCATCCACGGTCGTCTTGAGATGTGTTCTAGTGAAATTAGAGATTTGGCTCCCGAATATCTTACGTTTGTTCGTAATAAGCTTTTTTAAGAGCCCATGATTTTGTGTCGATTGGCCGGTGCCAATCCTGCCGAAGTCTTCCCTCTCACTTTCAACATAAATCCAAATCGAATGCAATCAAGCACTGCTCCCTATATTCTTCTTCCCATTACCTGTTTTCCTAGTTCCAACACAATACAATGCATAAGTGGGGATCATCCCCTGAGTGATGATCCGAACAATAACAAAAAAATGTGGATAAAATCCACCATGAGACTAGGCCATACGGCAGGTGCTCAAGTAAATCCTTTTCACAACTATCTCTATGAAGATTATTTCAATATATTTCGATATGTTACGGGAAACATAAAATCGGCATACCCCCTTCTTTACTTTTAGTACCCCGTATGTAAAAAATCCCTATTTAAATATTTTAAATGCCAAATAACAAATTAAAAATCCAATTTATAACCCCACATCTAAAGTTTATGAAACGAAACCACCCATACACATTTCGGAAACTTGCAAGTATATAAATAAAGTTTGTTTGTCTAAATTTATTCGGAATTTAATACAAAAGACTCAGTAAGATTGTGTTGGATGGTTTGCTATATGCTGTTGCATTTAATAATGCAACATTCTGTTGCAAGCAAACGAGAATTTATTTGTTGTCAAGGACACCCAACACAAAGATATTATCGTTCTTAGTAAAAATAGTTAGTGTTTTTTAAAAAACTTATATTTCCACATTAATTCAAAGAAAGGGGGAAGAAGGGCTTGAGTTTTTTATGTGTAAAAATGCAAAATAAATTTAATTAAAATTAAAAAGTTAAATAAGGGATTCATTTAAATAAAAAACTTTCTAAAAAAAAAAAGGATAATTGTAAGTGCAATTGTGAAACATTGTAACAATGTAAATGTATTCAAGATGTTAGCAATTGTTAGAAGTGACATTTTCCCATCTTTCTGGCCACATATGGATTCCGCGCCAAAGAAATGGCTAATTTCTTAAGGCTAAAAACGAATTAGGCCAATTTCAGATACCATGTTCTTAACAGATGACTTTTCCAGTAAGGGACGGGGCAAGATCTTAACTTTTATGCGGGTGCTGCAAAACTTCCCAAGCTCTATTTTTTTTATAGTTTCCAACTGGCATTGCATCATGCGGCCTAGCGTTGTCAAGATAGAGTATTACTGCTTGATGTCTGCTCGCATTTTTTTTAAAGTTTTTCGGCAAATTGTTGCTTGAAACAAGTTAATTCTATTCGGTACGGGTCTGCTATGATCGTCTGTCCAGTTTTCAGCAGCTTAGAATAGATGGGATCCTTTCTTCTGGTCCCATCAAACACAAAGTTTTATCTTGGCGTCATGAAAATTTGGCAATGCCGTTGATTTGGCTGTTTGTCCTCTCATCAAACACGATTTTTTACGTTGTCGGACATTTTTAATATCGTCATTAATCTTATCTCGTCTTTTACTTTTCTATGCCTTTGGATAAGTCCTGCTACTGGCAAACGCCAATCTGGGATATGTAGAGATACATTTTAGGGGCATATTACCCCTCGTTATAACGTTCTCAGGAGAAAAGGTACAGACAATACCCGGTATTACCCAGATGCAAAATTGGCAGATCTCTCTTCTTAAGATCAAGGCTATACAGAAATATCCATCTGGAGCCGCGAAAACCAGTAGCCCCTAGTACTTCGGTCTTGAATTGATTATTGATAAAGCTTCTTCGGTAATATTGTGGCGGTTGTGGTTTGAACCGCAACTACCTTAAACAAAAGCCTTTAAGATATCAACTTGAAGGCCTGATTTTCCACCTGTTGGTAAGCTGAGAGAAATCGAACAAATCAAGCCACTGCTTGGACACTACACAAATCAATAATACTTTTATTTGTCTCGGATTGTGACTAGTGAAGTAAAAACGGCATAATTATGACAGTTACTAACGAGCAAATCAACACCAAAGCATAACAGCCATTGCTTTAAGATCACTTTTTGCATTTGATTGACTCAAAATGTTTTATATATTTAGAACAAGGAGCTAAATCGAAAACAATTAACGCATTTAAAAAAGCATGAAGCCATTAAGTCTTACCCATGACAATACTCGTAATGATGTAAAAAGTAATTTTTAAAACAGAGAAAGACATTTTACTTCCTTCGCCTAAATGTTCAGACCTGATCCCTTATGGCCACCATTTGTTTTGATTAGTGTAAAATTATCCGGCTTAATAGTATCGAAAATTATCCCGGTACCTTTGAAACATCAAAAATTAGTCAACTTTTTGATTTATCAAAACCTACTCGTACTTAGTATTCAAGCCGAACTGCGTCGACACCACAATTTCATAAAAGTAATTTTTTTTTTTGTAGTGGGGGATGTAAGAAAATATAAACACACTGTTTATTTTTGGTATTTTGTTTAAGTTTTGATATCGTTGCAAATAAGGCTTTTTGAGTGTTTGCAATTCACATTCACTTTTGTTTGCTAATATCTTTGGCTTTTCTAAAAATTTTTGGGAGAATGTTTCATGGTGACAGGGTTGTTAGATGTGACGATTTTTCGTCATTTTGACGATTTTTTTGACAAAATACAGTAAAATGATGATTGACGATTTTTTTACTATAAGTAGTATTATGACGATTTTCTGGCATCAATAAAATACTTATAAAATACTTTTTTTATACTGAGTATTTATATATTGTTTTGTTATTGCTTAATTTTAGTAAGCATTCCCTGATGATGATATTCAAAGAATATCGAAATATCGGAAACAAATAAAGAAAAATTGTACATACAACAGACCTTGAGCTTAATCATTTTAACCTAATATTGAATTTTAAAGGTCGAATAAAAATAAAACTTAGAAAAAATTACAAGAAATATTTACAACTATGTAACAATTATGGGAACAGTCCAAAACGTAAAAATCATTTTTTCGAAATACATAAGCAGCATCAGTAATTCGAATTCTACAATTATATGAATGCCATCGATACTGCAAAAAATATACACTAGAGCCCCGATTTGCGTCGATCCTATTTGCGTCTCTTTTTTTGAAAATTGGTTAAATCCGTTTTGCGTTTTTATGATTTCGATTTGCGCCACTACATACGATCGAATTTTTTCACTGAAGTCATAGTCACAGTGAAGAATTTTTCTATTTGCGTGTTAAAAGGCGAATTCCCATTTAATTTTGTTAGGTAAGTTATTCTAATGCCTAATTTTCAGGATAGTAATTAAATCTAAATTAAGTTAATTTTCATAAAAACTTAAATCGTATTTAAATACAGATTGATTTTTTGAGTTTTATTTTGAAAGTCTTATGTAAATAAGATAAAAGTATGGTAGCACTACTAAATACAAAAAAATATCATAAAAAACTATAATTATTTACAAGGTGGTCTCAAAAAAAGCTGATTGTTATTGCTTTGCCTCTTGTTGTTGTATTGTCGTGATATTAAGGCTACCTTGCTAAAATATTGCAAAAGAAACTTAAGTTGAAATTAGGTGTAAAACATCGGTGAATTAAGTTTGATTTAAGTATTTAGTGAAGAAGAGAACTTTGTACTTAAAAGGATTTTAAACACAAATGTGTTTTAATATCAATCCTGAAAATTGGCCATAAGTTTAGTTGCGTATTAGGAAGTAAGAGGTTAGTTCTTAATAAGAAATTGTGTAGAAAAATGAGTGCAAAGAGAAGAAAATTCATTAGTTTGGAACTAAAATTGGACGTAACAAAACGTTTCAAGTCGGGTGAAAAAGCTGTTGATATAGACAGAACCCTTGGTTTAGCACCATCAAAAGTAAAAACAATTTACAATATTGATAGCGTTAAAAATTAATCATTTAACTCTAAATAGTTTATATGGTTTCCTATATGCAGGCTTTCAAGGTCATTAATTTAATGTAAATAAAAGTTTATTTATTTCATTATCAATAAAATCCGACGTTTCGTTGGTATTCTTTCCAACTTCTTCAGGGATTGAGTTTTTATTAAAATCTGGCAACATTGTAAAAAATACAAAGTAAAATGTAGTCAATAACAACAATAATCATTTAAAGCATAACAACCCTGCCTGGTGATCTGGCCTAAGCAACCAGTGATATGCGCATAAAAACTAGCTTATCCCCCAACAATAAATTTCAGTGGTTTTATCAAGAATAAAAATTGGGAATAAGGCACTACAAACCGGATCTTATTAAGTAATTTTTTTTTACTTAATTTTTGTTTATTTTTGAGGAAATGTCGAATATAACTAGCGTTGCCAGAACAAAATTAAAAAAAAAAACTGAGTTGCATTAACAAAAATTGGTTGCTTGTAACTAGTTTATCTTAAAAGCTAGTTAGTCTGGATGCACACTATGAAAGTTTTCTTGCAGAAAGTTTGATTTTATAAATGAGAGGGGAAGAGAACCTTTTACCAATAAACTCAGACTTTCAGAAAGAATACTTTCATAGTGTGAACCCAGACTTACAAACGTGCTTATAATTTGTATGGATAAACAAGTTTCTCAAACTAGCATAGCATCATAAACCACTATAACCTGTTTATGGCGTAGGTGTAAATGCACTATTAGAAAGAGAAATGTCAAAAGTTTATTGTTGATTTTTAACGTATCGACAGCGCTGCCAATATATGTGTTATTTTTTTACTTCCATGTGTAGCTCATGTGTAAGTGGTTTCATGTGTAATTTTACTTTGAGTGTTTTTTTTTATTAACTTTTGACAGTCATGTTTTTCTTTTTAACCTCACATTTGTCATTTATTTTCACTTTCTAACACAAACGTGTAAAGAAATTTTACATAAGTGTCTCCACGAGCAATAAAACTTGGAAATATTCGAGTATGTACTTAAATATCAAATGTCATTGCCAACACGATAATAAAATGTGCACACTTGTATGTATGTATTTTGCAAAAGAAAAAAATTGTTCAAAAATTTTTTAAGAAATAATATTCAACTGTGAAATTTGATTGTCATTTCTTTCGGAATTCTTTTTGCACGTATTAATAATTTGGCTATACCGAATCTTAAATTCCCTTCACCATAGTACTGAAAAGCCAATTGTTTCCAAGCTTTTATGGTATGGGCGCTTACGTGTCAAAATTCTTCTTTGTCAATAAATTTATAAAATTATAATTGTATATATTGCAAGCGGATTGACAAACTTCTATATACCCTTTTCATGGCATAACAAATATATATTTCTTTAAGACTATCGAGGGGGCAATTAAAAAATTATTCGCAGCGAATTTTAAAAATGTATGTTGCTTAAGCTTGGTTATACCCAACAAAGAAGAAGTCAAACCTTTAATATGAAATGACTATCATTTCATGTCTAGCAAAACTTTCAAACCTTTTTCAATTGTTTGATTTTAACATTTGAATTCAAATTGATAATTATCTAAATATAAACATTTCACATAAAATGTTTTATCAAATTGTTATCAAATGTTATTCTCAGCTCAAAAATCAACTTGGCAACACTAAAACGAAAAATAAATGTAAACATTAAGATATAGCGATTAAAGTTAAATGCGTTTTACAATTAAAGTACAATTAAATATTAGATAATTGAATTCGCCTTTAGAAAACCTGAATTTCTGTCTCATGTAGAAACCCCTAACTCGATTTTTTTTCAAAATTGAGTTTTTTAATCCTATGTTAATAAAACAAGCTCGAGGCCACAATTGATTTTTTTAATAAATTTTATTATTTATTATTTATCTCTTTTCAATATTTCCCCATCCTTTGGATGGCATCTTCAGGAATCTTAAAAATATAAATTAAAACAAAAAACATAAATCATTGAAACACCCAGTAACACTACTAATTATTGTACAGAAAAAATTAAATATATAACAACAGTAATAACAAAAAAAAAAGGAAAAAACTCACAATAAAAGACGAGTAACAATATTAAAAACACACAACGACTAATCGCGTCCACATGTAAAATTGCACTATTGATCCTTTCTCTTTTTATACCCTCCACCACAATTAGTTGTGAAGAGGGTATACTAAGTTTGTCATTCCGTGTGAAACTTTTTTATTATTCATCTCAGACCCCATAAAGTATATATATTCTGGCTGCTTGAGAAATTCTAAGTCGATTTAGCCATGTCCGTCTGTTGAAAACACGCTCACTTTCGAAAAACTCAAAAGAAATAAACAAACTAGGTGTCAAATTGCTTGTAGATATCCTAAGCAGTTTGGGATTGAATTTCAGCAAAATCGGTTCAGTAGGACCAGAGCTATGAATCAAAATGTGGAACCACCACCTTCAAAAACTTGATAATTTTGTTACAAAAACTAACATAAATGATGCAAAAATGCACGGAATGACATAAGATTTTGCACAAGTCCGTTTTATTCGACTAGAAATGACACTGTAAAATTTCGTGAAGATCGGTACATAATTTACCCTAGGCCCCATATATGCCCTACTCCCGGAAAACAGTTTAGTCTAAAACCATAATTAATAACAAATCGTCACAGTTTAAGATAATAATAATAAAAAGACATCATGCAGATATTACTCCTTAAACATTCGAACTGTCGGTGGAGGGTATCAAAGATTCGGCACAGCCGAATATAGCACTCTAACTTGTTATTTATAATATGCCTAAAGGCCCAACTATAATATGCTTAAGCTCCTGTCAAAAAATAACAAAAATCTTTTCAAATGCATTTAAAAACACAAAAACAGAACCAAAAAACATTTGATTCCGTACGGAAAGTGCGATTTGTTTCGCACCTTGCTTAAGCAAATGACAGATTCATAAAATTTAACAAAAAGTTTCCTTAAGTTCAATGTGGTTTGACATATATGATTTACATGTGTTCGCCCATTTGCTTAAGTTAACTTAAGCGTATTATAGTTGGGCCTTAAAGCTCTGTTCTACGTTGTCTACGTCACTCTTAAAATTAATTCTCTTATCTTGTCTTATGTTTTTTGTATGTAGCATTTCCAGTGTAAGTCGTTTATTGTACCTCTCTTCTGTTTGTTATATTTGTACGTCGTCCAGTTTAGGCATGTGATTTCTTTCCGCACAATGGGCTGCAAGTGCTGTTTTATGTGTCAGTGAATTATTTCTACATTTTAAATCCGATTTGTGTCCTGCAATTCTCGTCTTTAATTTATTTTTGGTAGTTCCTACATATACTTGATCGCATACGTTGTTTCCATCACCATTGAGTTTTTTAGTTATTCCAATACATTTCCCACAAATACACCTCGTCACATGAATTTAATGCAATAGCATCAAAAATATTAGTTTTACGAGCAATTGAAGAAGCGATTTTACATTATGATACATACAGTTTCTATTTTGTTTTTGCCTTCTCCTGTTAAGTTGCAATTATGTGAGTTAGGGCTTTTCTACATGAGGCCAACGCTATGTGAATAAAAAATGAACTACAAGGAACAAGAACTCGAATAAAGCTAAAAGGGGAAAGTGATGAAAATGAAATCAGAGCCATGACAATCATCAAAATAAAAGGGAGCCAAGTATTATGTGTTTTGAAGAATTTGAGAACGGAAAGAACGCTGGGTCATTTTTGAGCTAAATATTATTGTGGCGAATGTGTAGTTGACAGTTTATTTGACTAAATAATGGATTTAAATTAAAAAAATTGTATTGCAATCCACATTTGAAAATCATTTGAGAATATCGTTTGAAAGCATGTTAAAAATAAATGCATTTTTCAATTGGAAAATAATTTCCCCTTTTTTGTGGAGAATTCTATGGTTTTCAAATGATTTTCAAATCATTATCAAACGTTTGTCGTTTGAGAACTTTTCTTTTTTCTTGAATGGTAATTTTATTGCAAGCAAGGAATATCAGTTAGATTTAGCGAGGCGAATTCATTTGGGACACAGTCATGTGAAGTTTCTGGATTCTTTATTGGCAACACTGCGCATCGACCAACTAAAGAAACAATAAAAATACAATGTTTTTTTAATTGTTGTTCTTGTTTTAATATTGACATCACCCTTTTCATGAATTCGCCTTGAAACATTCGTTACAATCGCACAGCTTTTAAGCAAAGTGCTTTAAATTAATTACAAAAAAATTTTTGTTCAGTTTCAACAAGTAAATAGAAACATTTATTTTACACACAATGCATTTACAATCATGTACTCGTAAACCTTTGTCAACACTCCCATCTCAAACACAATCAACATGCCGCTCGCAAATTCATCCTGTATACGGTATAAAGCAATTACTTTCATATTTATTTAATCAATTTGTTGATTTAAATAAATATACAAATGAAATTGCAAACAACATTAAATAAATATTTACTTTTTACAATACAACTGTTATATCATCATCACCATCTGGATGATGATCATGATGACCATTGTCTGTTTACTCATCCGATATCGAGTCATTGTCGTCAACAGTTGTTTTTCTTAATTAAAGCGCACACAATAAACTTAGTTTCTTTATGTTGGTGGAATACAACGAAGTGAATGAGTGTAGGCAAACAACAAGGACAGCAGCAACAGAAACAACACCAATAACAAATAGTAATAAAACGGTATGACAACAATGACATACATATTAAATGTTACAGCAATTGTCCTTTAGTTGTATTAGTTGTTTTGTACTACGAACACCAACTTAATAATCCAACTCTAACCCTAATGCAGTTCTCATGTAGGAACAGTTATCCTATTTTAAAAAGTTTTAGTTCGAATAAAAATTATTCGTCTTATCAAAAAAATTCCGGTGAACAATATTTTCCTCCATTTTAGAAATTCATCTTGCTGAATACTAGGGTATTCATTCGGTTAACCGTTGATCGGTTAACCGATTAATTACTACCCGATTAACTGATCGGTTAATTTAAAGTTGGCAATTTTCGATTAACGATTAAACCGGTTAATTTCAGTCGATTAATCGATTAACCGATGTAAAAAAATTTTTTAGTTTTTCGTAGTATTATAACATAATTTTTTGTGTTTTTAATTATTTGTTTGGTCTCATATAAAAAAGGTATTTGTTTGGACAATATTTTTTCCTACAATATATTTCCTTCGAGCAATACATTTTTAAAATACAGTACAAAAACAGAAACTAGGGGTTCGGAAATACATTTTTTGCAGAATGTTCGGTGCTAAGCTTTGCAAGGATGTGTAAGATAATGACCTGACAATAGAAGAAACTCATGATTGTAACACGAACAATCTTTTACAAAATTAGCCGAAATAATGGCATAATGGAAGATTTTATATATTGAGAGAAATCCTGGAAAACGACTGAGAAATTAGATAGTCTGTACACTTATAAAATTATTACAGTAACTGATTGTGGGTTATTAAATTCGTTTTCCGTACTGTTAAAATTTAATAAAAATATAGTTGTTTTACGAATAATTTTATGTTTTAACATTTGTGTTTGTCATTCAAAAAACAAGCTACCAAAAAATAATGTTTTTCCGTATTTATTTTGTTATGTAGTTTGATTTTTGTCGGTTAAAATATATTTTTTAAAAGTAAAAACTATTCAATTTTAAGGAATATGCAGTTTAATAAATAAAAAATTTAAAAATGAATGTAAAAATCATTTGTTTTAAATGAAATGTAAATGATCCGTTTTTTGAATGAATTTTAAGTTGTTTAAAATGAATTTTCGTTTGAATTTAACTACATAATATTTTGAGTGTATCATGATACAAAGAAACTAAGATAACGCATTCAGCTTTTAAAAATTAAATATTTCTGCGCATCTACGTCACATCAGCGTATAAGTATTTACAACTAAAATATAATAATAAAAAAAACAAACATGTGTATAATTAGCTAAAGTGACGTAATATTAAACAGTTGAATTTTGTAAGCATGTGCAATGTGTAATATTGTGTTTATCATTCTTGAACCTTTTTTATGGGTTGCTTCCGATTTCTCCAACATCTGCGATAAATGAAAGAATTTTTTCCAAGTCAAGTTTTATCAAAACTAAAGAAAAGAATCGCTAAAGTCTTAAAACTTTAAACCAAATTATTTTTTTTAAAAGATTATTTCATAAGATGTTAAACTATTGAAATAATTAATTAACAATCTCATTTTCATTTATGAATTACTTTTTTGTTTGCTCGTTTTAGTTCAAGAATTGTTTTGTTCGTTATGTTATTGTTTTTTTTGTACTAATAGACACCAATAATAAATAATTTTTGCATTTTTATTAATTGAAATTACTTAATTTATAACAAAACATTATTAATCGGTTAACCGATCAATAACAAACTTAACCGATTATTAACCGATTAAATCAAAACCTCGGTTAATTAATCGAGCGATTAACCGATTAAAGCAAAAGCCCGATTAAATGAATACCCTACTGAATACATTATGAAGCAATAAAAAATTTATGAAACAATTTTATATTTTGCCATTTTTATGGCTTTAAAACTAAATTCAGCTTGCTGAAAATAAAATAATTTACAATGTTGTCGTGCCGTATTCTGCAGTACTTTTTATGTATGAATTCAGCTAGCTGAATAAGCTTATACACTACAATTTAATTACGGAAAAAAGTTTATTTTTATACACACCGCTTTCCATTCATATTCTGCAAGCTGAACCTAAGAAACCTAACCTAAGTTGGATTTCAGTTATTATTAAATAATATGATTTCTTTACAATATTGTTCATGCAATTGTTAAAATAATTTTTCAGCTTTTGAATAACAATTAGATAAACAACGATTATTTCCTGTTAATTATTGTTCAAATTTTTAAATTTTCCAGCTTTAATTATAAATTCAGCTAATTTAGAAAATACGAACTGCACTTTAATAAAAATAATTTGATATATTTTATACTTTAAATGCTTTAAATTTAAATTCAGCTTGCTGAATATAGTTTAGAATATAATTTAATTTTTTAACAATATTTTCAAAAAATATCCAGTAGTATTCAGCTAGCTTAATACGTTGTAAAATTGATGTATGTAAAAAACTAAACTTTTTTGAGTATTATTTTAAATAGATTTGAATTTGTTTGCCTTTTAACACAAATTTTATTCAGCTGAATACAAAATACAGTTTTAAATAACTCAAGCGTTATTTAAGACAGTATTTTGAATTAATTTTTTTTAATATCTCAGCTGGCTGAATAATGTCCTAAAATTTAATAGTTTTTTAATGTTTCTTTCCCCAATATTTAATCAAGTAATAAATTTTCTTTGAGGCACTATTCATTAAATATAATTTTCTTGCATAAACATAACTTGTTTAATTCAGCTAGCTCAATTGAATTTAAAATCAGACTTGATTATTTTCATATTTCATTTATTATACAAGCCATTGTGTTTTTTAGCTGATTGAATATGTTTTAAATTTTTGATAAGCTAGCTGAATACGTTTTCTAGTCTAAAGAAACACGATAAATATCCAATTATGTTAAAATTTTTGAAATCTAGCCTCATTTAAATTGAATTTAAATTATTTAAGCTATAAAGCAATCTGAATATAATGTTAATTTAATGTTTACTTCTCTATATTTCTTTTATTTACATTTTTGTCCCTTTGGGTATTCAGATTCATTAACTAAATTAAATTATTAGATTGTTATTCCGAGTCATTACCACAATAAAAGAAAGCTTAAGCGACAAAAGAAAAATTTTTTAGGAGAAGGTTTTTTTATTTTATTTTATAAAAACTTTGTATGAAGGTTGTCCATTAAGATAAAATTATTTTTGCTATAAAATCGTAACGGTACCTTATGTGACCGTGACATTTTGTAGATGATGCAAGTGTTATCAATAAAGTCAGTTAAAAAATAAAAAACGAAAATTGAATATGATGTCGCTTAAGCTTTTTTTGCGGTAATGACTCGATTCGTTATTTGTTATTTTCTTTTTGTATATATTGTATTAGCAGAAATGCAATAAGAACATGCGTTTAAGCAACGATGTCTCTCGACTTTAGTTCAAGTTACAAACGATTTGTTTGCTTTTCAATAAATTCAAAAATTATATAACTACGGAAAATTATTTTGCAAGTCTTTCTTATGTTATGTTTGCTATATTGTTATCATATATCTTAAATATTCGATGAAGAAATTGTATGGCATCCTTAAAAATATATAACAAGCCACGAGATATACTAATTTAACTTTTATTCGATTAAAAAAAAAGCATGAATAAGTGATAACCCTTTTCCCTTTCTTTCCCGAACAATTTCAAAAAGTCGCAAATACACTCTCTTACAAAGATACATACATTAACACAAAAATAATAATTATAATAACAACAGCAAATAAATGTTATTTAAATCGTCATTTTCTATCTTCCCCTATTCCGACATTTTTTGTTTTTTTCATAGAATAAAATTTCTTAAGAAAATATTATAAGAAACAGGCTTGCCAGAAGAATTCAAATTAAAAGTGCTAAATTGTGAACAGTGAAAAACAAAAGTGCTAGTTTTGTAACATTAATTTTTATGAATATAAAAAAAAAATTTACATTTGAAATTTTTTTTTCATATTCATTTTGTTTAATATTAAACACTTACTGTTACATTTTAATATATTTTATAACGATTTCTTTAATGAGAAATATGTTGCTTTATGGCTAACAAATAACTGATGGTTTTAACGCTGGTTTAGTTGAACTAAACTTGAATTTAGATGTCATTTAAACTCAACAATATATATCAGTGTCCCATGTATTTTATGTTGTTAAAAAAATAGCATGTGGCAGCACTACGATAAATCCTAACAAATTCATATGGTCTGTATTGGTAGTTTAAACGCCCAATTTTATGCGTTTAAAGATGGTTTATATGTTTAGTGATTTATAGGTTTGTTTTTAACTTCAGAGTTTAACTTGCTCTGATTTTTTAGCCCTTAATGTAACATGTTCAACATTTTTGTGTTCGTTTGTACAAAAAATACAACTGTGGGGAAAATTTTAAAGTTCTTTTGGAAATAAGTTGATGAAAAACATGCAAACCATGTTGCATATTTTACCCTTACTTTTACTTAAGGTGTTCATACTGCCCTGCAGGAGCGGATCCAGCTTGAGCTAAAACTGTGTTTCGCTTGGGATGATTATACTTAAAAAATGTTGTCGTTTCTTTAACAAATGATACAACTTTTTGTGTTAATGGCACTTTATTGCTTTTAGAAATTGAGTTGTTTGATTTATGGCAATAGCAAGGCGTTTGTTTTGCATTTGTCGCGGTTTCCAGAATTTTTTAATAGGTCCATTTTCTGCTGACATCATAGGACACCTATCTGTTCCAACTCCTACACAATTTTTTAGGTCAAGACCAAAATTTGTCAAAGCTTTAAGAACTATTGATGATAGTGTCTTCGCATCAATTGAAACATTTACGTCATTATCAATATCCTTTGAAGCCTCTTCGAATGCGTTTACAACAAAGCCAATAAATTCTCCCCTAACAACTTTTTGTTGTATGTTGAAATATCTTAAAGATAAGGAAATCTGCCTTTTCCCCGACAAATCCGTGCTTTCGTCAAAAATTGTTGAATAGAATTTTGATTCATACATATTTCAAAATTTCAAATTCAAAGATGACTATGATGAAAATGTGAAAGAAATGTACGTGTAATAATAATTTAGTTGACTTTAAATGTTTATTTTAGTGTGTAATCTTTATTGAGATTTCTTGTGCACATTAAAATAAATATTTAAAGTCAACTAAGTTATTATAACACATACACTCACAATATCATTACAGTAACGGACTGTAGTTTATTTAAGAAATATTCCGTTCAGTCATTTTTAAATAAATAAACATTTAAAATTCCAAGCAAATTTATTTTTAACTGATTCTAACAGTTATTCAAAAAACTAAGTGCATATTAATACGGATTTTCAGTTGCAGTTAATATTGTCCGGTGATTGAGTTAAATTCTTCTTTATGTTAAAGTAAATAAAAATGTAATTTAAAGCAACGAGAAGTTCATTTAATTTTTACTGTCAAAAATTCAACCGCGAATTCCGTAAAAACAAATCAATATTCAGTTATCTTATATAAATTAATTGTCAAAAAATTAACTACATATTCCGTAAAAACAAATAAATATGCAGTTATTTTATAAAATTTTACTGTCAAAAATTCAACACCATATTCAGTAAAAACAATTAAATATTCAGTTATTTTATATTATTTTACTACCAAAAATTTATTTTTACTTATCTATAAAAAATGAATTGCTTGTTTTGTGTAAGCAATTCCCATTTTCTATTTGTTAAAATAATTTAGTTAAATACATCAAATTTTAAAAGTAAAATAATTGCGAAGCCATATCGGTCATGCTGCTGGTGTCTTATAATTGAGAATTCTTCTGTAAACAACGTGGTCAGTACAACAAAAGTAAAACAAACGTGTGTAACTGGGTAAGTAAATAAAAATATTCTCCCTCTCTCGCTTATAAGAAAAACAAGCGGACAGGTGTCTGTCTGGTATTTTTTAGAAATTCGGCTCTTTTGTGGAGTAAACGAAAATTTAATAAAATAACTGAATATTTAATTGTTTTTACTGAATATGGGGTCAATTTTTTGACAGTAAAATTTTAATAAATAACTGAATATTTATTTGATTTTACGGAATATGGTGTTGAATTTTTGACAGTAAAAATTAAATGAACTTTTTGTTAAAAATAAATGAAAAATAGGTAGACCGGTTTTTAATTGAACTTTCATTTATTTTATATTACAATTTCAGTTAATTTTACGTACAGAATATTGTGAGTGTGCATTTCTTTAAAGAATCACTTTTATTTTTGCTCGAAAAAATAAATATCAAAAAATAACTTTAATTTTTGATCGAAAAAATAAAAATCAAAAAGTAACAGTTATTTTTGCTCAAAAAAAAATAAAAATAAAAAAATAACTGTTATTTTTGTTCAAAAAAATAAAAATCAAAAAATAACTAATTTTATCTGACTTTTATGAAAAGAGGAATAACTGTTACGGTCCATAGTAAAAATTGATACTTTACTTGAATTGATTACGTGAGTTTTTAAGTGGTTTTGGGATCTAAAAAAAAATTCCTAAAAATGCTAAATAATTATAAAAATGTTAAACTAGCACTTAGCACTTTTTTCAAAATTCTTAGTGCTAATTCAGAAAAATATGTGCTAAATCTAGCACTAAAAGTGCTAAACTGGCAAGCCTGATTACAAATAGAAAATTAACGCGATTAACGGAACGAGACAACCTATTCATTTAACTTCGATTGTTGCGCATTTAAATGTTTGAGCGTCTTGACAGAAGACGATGACAATGAATAAATAAAAATGAATAGATTTTATGAATGAACTAATTTTACATTATTGCTTTTAACATTAATGTTATAAAAGCATTTGCTTTTGTTGTTTGTTTGCTTGTTTATTTTAATAGGTTAAGAAAACTTTAAAGCTTATGAATCAGTGGCTTTACTTTTAAGTTTTGTACGCTATTTAAAGTAACCCAAAATGTTAAGCAAAATGATTTTTATTTTTAAAAACCATGTATAAAAATAAGCATAAAAATCTTAAAATGTACAAATACATAAAAAATTTTGCAATGAGAGATCACTACTCCTGATGGTGAACAGCAAAACGGCTAAAGCAGAAGGTCCACGCAAAGCCTTTAATGCGTTAATGCTTTTATACATCTGTCAAAATAGTAGAATCTGTGTTAAATTATATCGACATGCTACGCTGTAAATATGAAAACGTATCGAACGCATAAAGTAGGATTACTTTTTACTTTTGTATGCATCGCATTCATCTTGAAAAAGGTGAAGAAAGTACTAAACGCTTACAACATGTGATGTGGACCTCTAGCTAAAGAATCAAAAGAAACCATTTATTTATTGTTCTGCTTTAATTTTATGCTCTGGGGCCATATTCTGGCATTCGTGATCGAGTACTTTCTCGATTCGAAAGCAATTTAATATCTAATTATTTCAGTCAACACTGAACGAATTGGAATTATTTTTTCGTTATTGTAAAGCATTCATTTGAGTTTCACAATACTGAAAAAATAATTTTGATTCGTTCAGTATTGACTGAACTAAATTGCTTTCGAATCGAGAAAGTACTCGATCACGAATGCCAGAATTAGGCCCCTGGTTTTAAATGTGTTATTTTTTTTAGTAAGCAGTGAAAATTAAATCGTTTGTTTAAAAAAAGTCGACGGTAAAATATCGCCGCTAACGATAAATCAGCAAACCTGATGTATTGCCGATATATCGCTATCGGTTACATCCCTAATTAACACCCAACTAAAATATTAACATCGTAAACATTCAGCGAGAACATTTATGACGTTTAATGAAGTTTTAATGTTTCGGCCATAAAGTAAATGAATAAATGTTAGAACAATGAAATTACAAGAACAAATTAAAAATCGTTATAATGGAAAGATATAAAAATTAAATTTAAAACTTACAGCAATTAAAATATAAATTTTTTATTTAACACAATTTTTTTTTTTTTTTTTTTGCTAGAAAGTTGTTAAAACATTTTACAGTTTATTGTAAATTCTGTATTTTGACACTCAATATGAAAATAAATTGTTTTTAAACTTCCGCAACGCCGGTTTAAAAATTACAAATGAATTTTATTTTCCTTTCAATTAAAAGTTTTATTGGAATTGTGGTGATTTCTCAGCGATATTTAAATTGATTAAAGTAAAAATTTATTATTTTGTAATAAAAATTAAATTAAATTTACACTGGCACCATTATCAAAGCAATTACAAAACATTTTTCCATTTTTTTTTTCTTTTCTATTTGACAGGTACAAACTGTATCCATAAGTTATTTACGTTGTTTAATCGAACATGTGCGCTGTTATTTATTGGATCGTGATATAGAACTTATTTATTATACGATAAGAAAATCAAGCGATGTATTAACACGTGACCCAATGCAACTGGGAGCTCAGGTATGTTGGTCCAATAATATTTAGTACCACCACCCACACAAGAACGCATATTTTATGTTCAGCAAAAATGTAACGTACATGTGCGGGTTTTTAAGTTTGTTTTTCGTTCTCTCCCTCGCTCTTTTCTTCTTTATAGTATTGGTTTATTACAAAACAAAAGTATATGAAAAGTATTTCTGTTTCCATTTTACTTTAAAAATTTAGCTTATTGCCTGGTTAAGACCGATTAGTGAACATGATGAAAATGACACCTCATTGTTGAGTATGACAGTACGTTCAGCTACCGCCTGGTGTGATGGCTACACTGTGCCATTATTGGTGCCCTTAACAGGCTGGCTACCAGCACCGTTGCCATCACAAATACGCACAATGACAGTTTCGGGTACGGGACCAATACGGGACGTGTGTGTGGCTCCCAGTAAGCAGCATTTATTTCTGGCAACCAAGTTGGGAGATGTACAATTGTGGCACATAATGAGCAATTCTTTGGAACATATATTTAAGGGTAAGTTATTGTTATTATTCTCTTAATTTATTATGTAGTATCATCTAAATAATTAAGGCCTTTTGAAGACTTCATACAATAAAATTTCCCTAAAGGAAACTGAAGGTTAAACAGATTTCTCATAGATCGGGGTACTTAAGGAAACAAATTAAATATCGATAGCTAATTAAAAATGGGTGTGCTTACAAAAATAAGGTTAAAAAACGGGGTTTAAGTAAAAAAACTAATTTGTATTTTGGGTTTCTATGGAACTATTGAATACTAAGCGCTTAAAGGATTTTTTATAGAAAACTAATCAAAAATCTTGAAACCTGAACGAAAACTGAAAAACGGGATTTAAAAACAAAGCTAATCAAAAAACCAATTTTCTATAGCAAACGGATTGAAATATCTTGTTCTTTTATTGATAAAAAAAAATTGTGCTTACAATACAAAATTATGGAAAATCAGAGTTTATATAGAAAACTAATTACAAATCAGCGTTTCTATAGAGAAGTTGGGGTTTCTGTACAAAACTGATTAAAGTCCGAATTAATATATTAAAAAAATTTATCTAAAGTCCGCTGTTTTATACAAAACTATTCGAATTTCTGGCTTCCTATGGAAACTAGATTGTAAATCCGTTAACATAAAAAAACTGATCAAATATCGGATCGGTCTTCTATAAAAAAAACCTAATCAAAAATCAGGACTTCTGCAGGAAACCGGTAAGAAAATTTTTATAAATTCCGTTTTCTAATCAGCTGTGTCACAGATTCCGTTTGGAAATTGACGTATTTGCCATTCCATTTAAGTGCCTTAGATTCCAATCGTTGTCATTATCCCAAAAAATCTTGTTTAAGCGATTTTTATGTAACCAATTTGGCAGCATCAGTATTTATAACTGTGCATTATAACAACAAAAAACAGCTGTTTACAAAATATTTGTACAAAAAGATTTACATTTGAGTTTTTATTTATGTATAAAGAAGTGATAAACTTAAAAAACCAGCCATAATACTTGCAACAGGAAATGAAACTAGACTATTGGTAGAGCAAATCTTGCAAAGGGTTTTGAAAAGTTAGCTCGGGTCCCCGATATATCGGCCCCTAAAGTTTTTGAATTTTTTGAAAAGGAGTTTGGTATAAGTCATAAAATATATACTAAATGTACTTCTGAGCTAAAATATTATTTTAGATGTCTTCAGTAGAATTGTATGGCGATTCTTTTCTTAGAACATATTAACCCTCTAACACTAATTTTAAGGGGTAATTTTTGTTCTTTTTTTTACTTCCCAACAAGAGTATACTAACACAGCACTTTAGAGGATTAAAATGTTGCACAAATATTTTCTGCATCAAATTTTACTAGGGGTCTTCTAAGACCAAAAGTTCGTGCAATGAATGTAAAACGGATTTTCGAAATTTCGGGCATTGAAATTTTTGAATTTTTTGAAAAGATGTTTGGTATAAGTCAAAAAATATATACTAAATGTACTTCTGAGCTAAAATACTATACGGAATGAATTCCATTTCCTAACGGAATTGTACTCTGTGACATGGCTGAATATAAAACTGATCGAAATTCTGAATTCCTTAAGAAATGAGATGGATCAAATATAGGGTCTTCTATAGAAAATTGATCAAAAATAGGATTTTCTATATAAAAAAAAAATCTAATCAAAAATCAAAGTTTCTATGAAAACTGATTTAAAGTCTAAATGTGACAGCGCATAGAGAGAGAGGGACCTAAGGGCAAAAAAAATCAATTTTCACTTTTTTTTTGATGTGGACAACATCTGAGCATTAAATGAGACCGATCCCATGCCCCAAAAGTGTTCCCTCCCAGAGATATGCGCGTTTTATGATGTGATGGTTCACCAAAGATACACGTATTTAAATCTTTAAAATGGCTATCCTGAACAAAACCGGTTTTTACCCTTAGGTCCCTTTCTATTTTGCGCGTCACAAATCCAAAAAAACACTGAGCGATTATCGGGACTTCTATAAAAAAATCTTTAGATAATTTATCGGTCGAAAACATAATTGATTTTTCTGTTTGTTCTCGATTCTCTGTATGAATTTGTTGGTTATTGTTTACAACTAGAGTTTTTTTTCCCCCGGACTTTTTCGATTCCCGGGAAAGCGGGAATTTTTTTTAAATTTCCCGGGATCCCGCTTCATATAAATAATACAAAGTAAATTTTGTTATTAATTAATAAAAAAAACTTTTATAAAAAAACGTAAGGGAACTTGTTTACAAAGAAAGTAAAATAAATGGTTCAATACTAAAAAATTAATTGAAGATTGAAATAGGAACTTGAATTTTTATTCCCTATTATTATGCTTTTATTCAGTATTATTATGCTCTGGATACAAGATAAAAAGATAACATAGACATAACAATTTAATTCATAAAACAAAATAATAATTCAGGTACTCAAGATATGAAATTGAAAAGTGAATTAATAAAATAGATAAAATATTTTAAAGAAATATATAACATTTTTTAACGGCTTAGGAAATAACTTTCTGACACACTCAAAGCGCTTAGTAAGTCGTCAAAAAGTATATTCCCGATTTTATTTACTAATTATCATGTTTCCGAAAATTTCGTTAATTTTTTACCGAGGTTGGACAAATAGTTAAAAGTGCACCGTTGTAGCGTGCTTCGCATTCACAATCAGAAGCAATTTTTTCTTTTTTATAAACAACGTCTACATATATCAGTCAAATAAATGTATGTCAAGCTTGATGCAAAAAATAGCATCAACCGGACTGCTTCTTACAAACCTTTTGTTTTGTCATCAAAAAGAACTGAAAAATTACTGTTTTAATCAACACAATTATTAAAATAATTATTTTTTTGTATTGTAATCAATTACGTCAGTAATTCATTCAATTAAAATATAGATTTTTTTTAATTACTTTGTTAATTCATTCAATTAAAAGATTGTTTAATATTATTAATAATTTTTTCAATTATTTTTGTAATTAAAATATAAAAACTTTTTAATTGAAAAAAAAATCCTTGTTTGGCAAATTTTGCAATTTTGAGTAATTGGTATAATCATTTCGGTGATAGGTGCAAAATTAAAAAATTTGTTGCTTGTTTTAATTATTTTTGTGATTAAAACCGTTTTTTACTTTTTTCTGTGTAGTAAAAACATGCTTTGAAACTTAGATTAGGTTAGGTTCCATGGGCAGCCATCGAGAGACAGCTAGCTCACTTGGGTCCTTTATTGGTCCCTTTGTGATACCCAGCGCCAATGCCTATCCTATCGAGCAGTTACTCTGATGGCGTCACTGCAAAGTCCAACTTATTCGTCTTCCTTATGAAAAAAAGATGCGATTTAAGTTCAATCCTGGATAGATCCTCCAAGCAGGCAAACCCCGGTTCCCCCAGGTATTTTTCCCTAATGCCCCGCAACCCAGGGCATTGACAATGAAAGAAAAGCACGGTCTCCTCTTCCTCCTTGTTTTGACAACCTCTACAGTAGTCCTTAAATTCCAGACCCATTCGTCCAGCATGAGTCCTCACCGGCCAGTGTCCAGTCACAACCGGTCCCTTCTGAACCTAAGTAGATAGCTAGTTCTCCGTTCATCATATCCAGGCCATAGAATCCTAGATATCGAGCAGGTGGACTCACAGGTCCACCGCATCTGCCCACCTCTATAAGACTCGCGCCTGATATGTGACTTACAGTGAGCCATTGGAAGCCCAATGAATTGATCAATGAATACATCATCCATGCGACCACCCTGTTTGGCCAGCCCATATGCTACCTGATTGCCCGGGCACTCAAGTGCCCCGGTATCGATATAAGCGTTACCCTTGAATGCTTCACAATCTCATTAAAAGACATCCGACATTCTATAGTTAACCTAGCTGTCGTGTCGACACCTGCTAGGGAAGCTTTGCTGTCAGTAAATATAGGTATATCTGCCGTTATGCGATGATACCTCAGCCGGTTTGCCGCGAAAGGAAACTTTCACATCCAGTTCATCTATGAAGAAACCTCCACCAACCCTTTCACCTTTCCTCGAACCATCAGTGTAAACCCCTAGGGTCGGTTCATGGAAAGTACCCGACAGCACATTGCCGTGCGCCATTTGTGTCACGAACCCCGCGCCAAAGAAAGGCACCGGGATGCAGTAGTCAACTCCATCAGGGACAATCGAACATTTGATTATCCCGGAGTGTCCATAATCACGGGCCAACCAGCCGTGCGCCGCGTGCAGCCGTGTCGCTGAGCAAATAGCCATCTGTCCGGCCGTGAGCCAGTTTAATATCGTAAACAGCGCCCTCGTGGGAGTAGATCGCATTGATCGCATGATCATCAACGCGACAACTCTATGTACTTTCTCAAGCATCGCGCGGTGGCTGCTCTTATCCAAAGCAGTCCGCCATACAACGACCCCGTAATACAGAGTTGGCTTTAATACAGCCTCAAAGATCCAATTGGCACACCTCGGGCCCATGTTCCAGTTTCTGTTGATTGCACCTCTACACGCATATATGACAACTATTACCCTTTCCACTCTCATCCGGACATTTAGTCCCCATGACAGCTTACTTTCCAGAACCACGCCCAGATACTTGGCTTTGGAACTTACAGTTCGTAAAAATACAAGGGTTAAGAGCAATAGTTTGGTGTGCTTCTATAAAAAAACAAATCTGATTAAATAAAAAACCATAAAAGGAAAGAGCCATATGACTGTTGAATTTACTAACGTATTTTTTTGACATTTCACAAAAAATAAGTTTCAAACTGTTATATTTTATATAAGTTTTTGACATGTCGTAATACTTAATATTATAGTGTAAAAGAGCCTTTGACTGTATACGAATCCCTACATATTTCTCTTATAGCACAAGGTTTTTGAAAATATATTAAAAAAAGTGAATAGCAGTTAAAAGAAAATTTTACAAACATTAATCAAAAAAAAAGGTTTTCTTAAAACCTGAAACGGGTTAACCAAACTTTAAAATACCAGCTTTAAATAAAACGACATCTTTTTAAGACTCTAAATTTTACATTAATAAACAAAAACACCTTTGATATTTTGCAAATCCTATTGAAAACCATTTGTGGTTGTCTCTACATTTATTATAAATTTCAAGCACAAACATTGTGTTTAAATTTCATGGTTATTAAAATAGCTTAATCTCTTTTTAAGGGCAAAGTTTGTAGTCGTACATGTGTATTTTCTGTCATCTTTTGGTCACGCATATTTTCCAACAGACAGACCACAGCAGCATTTATCAAACCTTCTTCAACCATTAATTCATCTATCATTCATTTACATCATTAACTGAAAGGGAAAAAACAGAACAATCAAGGACCCATACACACAGCTCATTACGAGCTTTACAAACAAGTTACACATGCACATGAAAACATAAATCCTTCATAGTTATTAAGTTACACACACACACACACACCCTCACACTCAAACAAACACACAGAGTTGGGGGGAGAGACACAGGTTTTTTGAAATTTACTTCCTGTCTCAAATTGTATGTTTAACTAAAACTTTGTAATAGTTTGAGTAAAAGTTTAGATCCTTTAGAGTATTTATGCTTGTTTTCGTGTGTCGGTGTGTGTCTGTGTGTCTATGGTGTTTACATTTGCTTGTTGCTTTAACTCTCTTGTGTTAATTTTTTTTTTTCGTATTTTTCAGGTCATACAGCCGCAGTCACGTGCCTCCTGGTAGCACCACAATCTGATATACTGTTGACCGGTTCTGAAGATGGTACTGTGATTGTTTGGAACGTGACAACACGTGAGCTTAAATCCCACATTAAGTAAGTTGTGCTTGTTGTTCGTTTATAATTTCTCTGAGTTTTCTCAGTCAAAATCCTTCAAAATCCTTTCTTTGGTTTACTTAACTCGTTTAATACTTGTGTTATTTGTTTGTTTGCTTGTTTCTTTGTTTTTATTTCGAAAGTTTATTTAGTTTTGTATTTAACATGTTGCTTCCTTTTTCATTTCCGTTTCCTTTGCTTAAAGTTCGAATACTTCAATTGTAACCAGTGTTGCTGCCGGTGTTAATAATTCGGTGGTTATCAATGGCAGTGAAGACTCAAGTATTGTTATTTCGGATATCAACACGGGTAAAATGGTAAGTTCAACTGTTTATTTAAAAATTATTTGTAAAATAAAGAAAATCTTTAAGAAACATTACAATAATATTTTTGTACTACTCGGCACAGTGGGGAAAATAAATTAATTTAAAAATGGATTCATAGTGATGAGCGAAAATAGTTTAATTGATATGAAATTTAAGATGTAATAGATACCAGTACCCATGTTCTGTAACTTTAGTGAGAACTGCTCGAATCGAAAAGATGTGAAACAAAATATTCTATCGTTTCTCGAAAAGTGAGAAAAAAGTGTGTCTGTAACTCATGTCGAAAACTATTAAAAGCAATTGCGTCGTTACGTTATAAATGTCATAACATTGTACTCGAAGCCGATGTGACATTGCAGGCGTTGAGAACGCCAGTCACACATATCGTTGACGGCGACCAAAATTTGCCAAAATTGAAAAATTTTTAACGACGGCAGCGAAAATACAACCGTCGGCTATACCAAATAATGTAAAGTGCGACTTAAATGTTTGTTGTTTGCAAACGAACTTTAAAATTTCGTAAATTTTATGAAAATTTTAAAAGCAAAATAATTAAACAATGAGAAAATGTGCCAAGAACAAAATATTATTATTCTTTGCATTTTGCATTTTTAATCGTTTTTTAGTGTTAAAATTGTTTCTCGTCCCATTTTTTTGGTTAGTTTATTTGACAGTTCAAAGCGGGAACTTTTCTCACAAAAATGTTAGAGACGCACTTTTTCTGTAAATTGGCGAGTAATTTCCTTAAGTGACTCTAGTACTCCCCAAAAAAAAGTAACAGACACAGTTTAGTGAGAAAAACAGCTGTTTGTTTCAATATATGACATTTTTGTATTATTTCACACATTTCAATCGAAAAGTTTATCGACGCAAGAGTTACAGAACAAGGGCACAGGTGTACTCAAGTTTCACTTTTAAAACCCGATTTCACAAATCCTACTCGAGCTGCACTATGGGGTCTTGAACCTTATTATTTTACAAATAGCAAGCGTATTTACGTTTGCCCTTTTTATTAAAAGAAATATAATGAAAAAAATTAAAAAAGGTAAGAATCGCAAAAGCAAAAGATATTCAGCCCAATTATGAATAAAAATTCCCCGGGAGTTTTTTCCCTTTTTCCATTTTTACAATTGAATTAACAAAGGAAAAATGGGAGAAGGGAGAAAACTCCCGGGGAATTTTTATTCATAATTGGGCTGATTTACTTTCTCCAGTTCACTTGCATTTACTTGGTACTTTGACGTTTTGCTGGTGTTCATTCGCATAACTTTGGTTTTGCCGCAGTTGATCTTTAGACCGACTTTCCTTCCCAAGTCTTAAATTATATTAAGGTTCATCCACATTTTGTCAAAGTTGTGGGAGAGTAAGCATATATCATCTGCAAAATTCAAATCCTCTAATCTGCCCTTTAGACCCCATGTTCTACTTCTGCTGTCAGCAGTTGCACATCGCATCACAGTATCTAGAATCATGTTTAACAGGAGTAGGGATCAAATGCAGGCTTTTCGTACACCAACATTAACAGGGATAGCGTCACCGAGTTGTCATTCATGTAAGACAACACAACAAGCAGCGTTGTAGAGTACTTTGATGAGTTTTATGAAGTTTTTTCCATTTTAAAATGATAAAGTGTGTCAAAGGCAATTGTTTAATGTAATTAATATAAATTGGTGACGCCATTGGGGATTTAAATTTTGAAGTGGGGGTCTTTGGAGACCCTTCGCTTTTAATTAGGAACATGGCCGAAAACTTTTCAACATATGAATTATCATTTTTCAAAACAAAAAATTCTACTACACGATGAAGCACATTTTAATCTGGATAGTTTTGTAAGTCGCCAAAGTTTCCAGGTGGGTTCGCCAAACCCATTAGCCCAAAAAAAATGTATCCTAAACGCGTCAGGAAACATTTTTTCTGTACATGTAATCTTCTGCTGCTCTGATCAGAATTGGCCTACTTAATCGTGTGATTTAACAACTTAAGATTGGTTAGGTTGGGTTTTTGAGATCACAATTAAACTAGGTTTAGTTAATCTAAAAACAGATTTGTGTCGCAATTTGTATAGAAAATGTTGAAATGTGACGGGTTTCAGACAAGGTTAAACTAAGTTTAAACTGTGACTATTTAAAGTTTATCGTCTTTTGATTAGAGAAACAACTAGACAAAAAACTCCCTCTTACTAGTCTTTTCGTTTTTTGTTGACACATGTCAATTTTTCGTGTAAACTTAAGGCGGGGTGCTTCATTTTAAAAATGACGCTTGTCACACGATTGGACATTTATGTCTGCCAAAATTAAACGATATTAATAAGGTCAATTTTCTCGGAGGGTCTTTCGTGTTTCCACAAATTCCGAGTACGCCAATGACTCTTGAAATGTCATGACGAGTAATTGGTTCATATAGCAGGTCTGGCTGCTTTAGTCTGATGCCAAGCTACCAGACTCGGATGCAATCGGCTAATTCCGGGATCATCTTTAACACCTTTTATTAATAAAACCACATGTGGCCTTATGTTCCTCCATGGAACCCTAGGGAAATGTATAAAATGAGGTCAATAGTGGTTTCAACAAGATATTGCCGCATGCCAAACGGCCGATTAAATAATTGAATGACTGCAGGAGACTTTTTCTACATTCGTACTCTTCTGTTTCTCTGATCGAAATTGGCCCACTTGCTCGGATGATTTAACAATACTAGTTTCTTTATAAAAAAATTATGGTCTGTCTCATAGAGAAATAACTTAAGTAGAAACTCTCTCTTGCTGTTCTTTTCGTTCTGTGCTGGCATATCGTCGTGCCGAAGTTATCTTCACGTATACCACAAACATTTTTTTGCGAAAGTGATGCTTTATAATAAAAGACATCTGCAAAGAACGACGAACTTTAAACACTAACTTTGGGGTAACAAGCCAGGAGGGGAGTTCCACAAGAGGTAGAGACCTGGGGATTTTGCAGATCGATAGATCTGTTAAATTAAGCACAGGAAACGTTCATATCTTATTTTTGAATTTGGGATATACGTGAAGATAACCTCGGCACGACATTATGTCAACAAGCCAAAACCTACCCGCGTATTACAGGAGGATATAAGAATTTGCTTCAACGAAATTCAGCAAAATTTATGCAAAATGGTGGTTGAAAATATTAAAATAACGTAACTCAATATATGGATTCGCAACAATTTCACATATTTCCAAACGAAACAGTGCAAAATTTGACAAATAGTTCTGTTCTGAAAACCATGTGATTTAAAATCACGTGCTTTTTATATAACACGTGCGATTTTGTGGTGTTCTGAAAATCACACCGTTTTCGTGAATCTCGGTGTGCTTTCTTAATGTAAAAACTAGACAGAAAAACACAAAAACGTAACACAGCAATTCACACGTGAGATTTTAAAAGGCACACGTGATTTTCAGAACAAGCATGAAAGTATTGCAATTCCTAAGTCATCTGTTTAGCTGCTGACATGCTAATAAACGAAACTGTTAAATCGTCAGTTCAGAATTGGTTTAGCGCATATTAGGGTAATTTAACCATGATATGCGCCAAACCAATTCTGAGCTGACGAAATATTAAATGACAAGGCATTTGATTTGCAGTGTTGAAAAGCATAATTGCTTGATTAAAACACTGCTTTGCATTGCATACAGTCGTTAGTCGCAATTTACACTAGGGTCATTTCTTGCCGAAGTCAGACAGAAAAATAATACAAAGCAACAAGATGTTAGCTACGAAAAGTAAGAAAGAGAAATGAAAAAATGTCCAGTACAGATAGTCATGTACTACACACTCTACCTTTTCGACCCCTCGCCATCAAACTTCGTCTGTCCGGCAAGAACTGTCCCTAGTGTAAATTGGGAATTAGGAAGGCAGCCTATTTTATGATTCAATAAAACTTTTATGTGTCAAGTTTGATTAAAGAAATTTCTTGTTTTATTTCGTTTAAGAAACAGTAATTTACACTTCAAGAACGGCACACTGTGCCATAGAACGCACCTCAAAAAAAAAATGGAAAAAAAATTTTTTAACCGAATTGCAAAAATACTTTATATTTGGGGGCGTATGGCGCACTTTTTTTTGCTTGTAAGGTGGTATGCTTTACTGTGGCATAGTAGTAGTAAAAAATGCATCTTATAAAAACTGCCCAAGGTGATTTAAGTAGAATAAATTTCACTAATAAAAAACCCAATGAAGTATTTCCGCTTTAAGTCCTTAAATAACCATTGTGTATTTTTTACTTGCCTAGAAACCTTTTTAAAATAAATCACTTGAAAAGTTTTCTTTTTTTTTGCCAAAATGTTGTTTTTTTTTTTAATCAAACAATGAAATTTGATTTAAATAAATTTTATTTTCTTTTTATACACACTTGACACAAATTCAAGTATCATTTGTACTTTTTTTTTGCTAAACTTTGCATTACGAAAAGGGGAGTATCTATGGTTATTTTTTTTAGGAACGATATTAAAAAATGAGCAATTGTTAAAGCAGTAAGAGAAAAAAATTGTGTGTAGTAAGAAAATTAAAATGTAATAATAGTAAGAAGAAATTTTTTTTAAAAATTTTCCATTCGAAAATAATGAATCCTAGTAAAATGTATCAAGACTCTTAAGCCTTAAATTACCCACAAAATTTAAGCAACTTTCGTGTAAATTTAATTAGAGAATAAATGAAATCATGCATTACTATAATCGGCCAACATGAATCTGTAATACTCTGAAACAAGAATAAGATTAATATTTACATAGAGGATAGAAAGGTATCGCTGTAGGAAAAACACATTTTGTACTGAATCTGAATGATCATAAAACAATTCATTATGGGAACGCAGGGAAAACCCATTTATGGTGAACTCTAACAAAAATATTTTTACGAAAATTTTCAAAGATATTATGGCTTATTTAAGCATATTTTTGTCACTGGAAACCCCACAACCATATTATGGTTATCTCTTAACATGTCATGGTTTTATATGACAATAATTTGTGTATATCATAATTAATAATTACAAGCAATTACCCAATTTACAAGCTCTATCTTCGTATGGCTTATCGTTGAAAAAAATACGATTTTTGTTTTCTTCTTCTTTAATAAAAGTTGACATTCACCATTATTCGATACCATGAAATTAAACCAGGTATAAAAGTTTTAAATTGATGTGTAATGGTAATAAATATTAATTGATAAGCAATTTAATTAAATTTGTTGAAAAACAATTTCAAATGAATTAAACATATGTAAATTAATCAATTAAAAATAATTAATAAATTGGTGGTGTTATTATCACATTCTAAAAATATTTTTTTACAAATTCACCAAAAAAACCGCACATTTCCAGGCCTGGCTGGTTTTGAACAACATTTTTCAAAACACATAAAAATCAATCAAAGCAATTTCATTACAGGTGGTCTTAAAAACCCTGCTGCTTACTTTTTTTTGCTTCGAAGAAAACATATTTGTTTATTGATAGAAAGTGTATTTGATAGTTTTTTGGCCTTTCTGATACAGAAAACTCGCATTCCGTTCAAGAAAACAAAAATGGTTTCATTCCGTAAAATATTTTTTTTTTGTTATTTTTTGAAGTACTAAAATACGGAATTTTACTCTGTGACATGGCTGAATATTTTTCTATAAAAATTACCAACAACAAAAAAGCAATATTGTATAAATTTACGAATATACAATGAATACGACTAGGGTTGACAGATACCAAAAGTCAAATAACTGGACAATAGAAAAAATTCACCTGGATTTTGAAAAAATAACTAGAAAATTTGAACATGAACTTAACTACAAGAAAAACTAAAATTTTACTTCAGATTTTATCTTGCAATAAAAAAAAAATTTAAAAGCAAGGAAACGTGACACTTAAACTTCAGTCTTATATCATATTACAAAATTATTATTAGGGCGAATTCACTACAATTGGCAGGAAAAAGCCTGCTGACTTTGACAGTTCGAATTAATTTGTGTTGGTTTTCTTTGAGAGAAACGGCATAGATCCCAGAACAGCTAGAACTAACCTAGGGTTTACACTTGCAAGTACAAGTTCGAAAAACTCAATACACTCACACATTTTTACTAACACCATCACATTTTTCTTACTTGCAGCCCAACTTGCAAGAGAATTTGCTTGCAAGTAAATTTTTGACACTTGTCGCAAGTAAAATGACAAATAGAAAAACAGTGTTACCGTGGATGTGTTTTGTATCCATTAACTAGTACGCAGTAACATAAAAGTTATGTTTATAGCGGGTTTTCTGTGTATTTATAGATAACAAATAAAAAAGACCACAACTATACAACAACGCATCTTAGTTGTAATCTTAATCATAAGTTTCAAGCATTTTTAAAAAAAAAAATTGTTGATTAAAATATTTTCTCAGTAATATTATATTATCGCCGCTACGGCAGTACTGGAGTCACATATTTTATAAAATAAACATAATATTTTTCATCAAGATGGACCGAAAATTAAATAAAGAAGAAATTATTAAATTTATTTTGTTATAATATGGTAATGTTTTAAACATGACAATGTTTTTAAACTGAAAAACAAAGCTTTTTTCATAAGATGTTTTTGCTTCGAGAACATTTGAAAAATGAACTTACAACTGACTGTGTAAACACTCAAGCTACTTGCAAGACTTTCGGCCTTTTCTTCGACATTTTCGCTGATAATACGTATACACTACTTGCAAGTAATTACTTGCATGTGTAAAGGCAGGGTTAGGCTAACGATTAAAGCAAATGGTGATTCATACCTCTACACTGCAAGATAGAAGAGGTCAGGAATAATTTAGTAAGAAGTTAGGTTAGTCCAGCGTTTAAGCATCCAAGTACTTGCTTGCAAGTAGAGTATACGTTTTATCAACGAAGAATCAACGAAAAGTGTGTGTGAGTGTTAGTAAAAAATTTCGAGTGCATTGAGATTTTCGAACTTGCGCATTCATGTGTAAACCCAAAATTATCCAGTCAGTGGAGAGAATTTAAAACGGTCATTTCTTATCCGGCAAATAAATGGTGTTTTTTATAGAGTGACACAAGTTTAAATCATAATAAAACAAGGAAATATATTTTTAATACCAATGAAACGGACCTTATTGGAAAGAAAATTTTTTGAAATCAATGCTTAAATATGATTTCTGCCATGTGGCCACCACGGCTGGCGCGTACAAGGCGCAATCTGGAACACCAATTTTCAACAACTTTTCGCAGCATTTGCGGCCTTTTTTCGCCGATAACTCTTCGAATGTTGATTTCCAGGTGTTAAATTGTTTGTGGTTTATCGACGTAGACAAGTGACTTAACATAGCCCCAATGAAAATAATGCAATGGGGTTAAATCACACGATCTTGGTGGCCAATATTAATTGGGCCATTATGTCAAAATATTTTTTTCATCAAAAGTTTCTTTAAGTAAATCAATTGTAGCGCCCGCTGTGTGGCATGTGGCTCCGTCCTGTTGGAACAACATACCAGCAAGATAAATGGCACATAATTGAGGTGCGAAGAAGTTTTGAATCATTTCCTATCATCGTTTTTGACAAGATATGGGCCAATGACTCCGCCAGCCGATAAAGCGCACCAAACAGTAATTTTCTGTGGATGTAATGGTGTTTCGACAAGCTTGGGGATTCTCCTCACTCCAAATGCGACAATTCTGCCATTCAATCAGAAATGGGCTTCATCGGAAAATAAAATTTTGAATTTTGAATTGAACAATTATTTTGATTAAAAATTTCAACAATTTGCATGCGTTGCTCTGGTGTTAGTCGATTCATAATGAAGTTCCAAAGCAACTTTTAGCCGTTAAATGGGTTCTTCAATAAAGCAGTGATGCCAACTCAAAGTTGTGACACTCTATAAAAAACACCCTTTACTATCCTTGTTGCTAAAATTGCCTTAAACCATAACGAATAATAATATTGTTTTTATTTAGCTTATGAGTCTTGAGGAGTACCTTCTATAGAGGTGGAGCCAATACCTTAAATGGAGCTTGGTATATGGATCGTGACCGACCAATGCCCTACAGGAAGGCACTCTTGCCTGAGGTTAAACATTTAAAATTTGTGTAGCTCTCCTCTTTAAAGGAAACCTGTTCGACACACTTTCAACAATATTTTTATTGCCTCTACCAACATACCCCCCCCACTTTGATTAAGTTTTCGTATAAGAACGCGTAGAACTAACGGTAATTCAAGCGTAAGTCATAAAATATTTAAGTCTTCGTTTCCTTCTTTCTGCAATTTAACGGTTAACAAGCTTAAGGCTTGATAATCTGAAAACAAATATCGCACATACACTTACATATACTTATACTACGTATGTGAGTGTGTGTGTGTGTGTGTAAGCCATAAACATATTTTTAACAAGAACAAAAGTAATTGTTTTTTAAAAAGAAAGTTTGTGTATGTGTTTTATATTCATTAATATTTACAAACACTCACGTTGATAAATTGTTATAAAGAAAGCGCTTTGTGTTGTTTCTATCTTCTTTTTCTTTATCATGACTTTTGTTGTCAAATCTTTATAAATGAGAAGCAAACAGAAATTATTACCTGAAGCCAACAACTGTGTCACCTGTTTCCTGTGTGGATGAATCTCACAATCAAAACAAAAGAATAAAAAATATCATTTGTCTTCTTAACAGCCATGGCAAAGGAGCAAGGGTTTGCGGAATATTTTCAAATCGTATCCGAATTTTGAGGTTTTTAATGATGAAGAAGAGACACCGCAAGACTTATCCTCTGAGAAGAGAACGCTGAACAACATTTATTTTTAGTATTGACTGGACTTAAATATAAAATCAAATTAGATTTAACTAATAAGTGTTAGTTCATGTTTTTAATGAAAAAAAAAATATTTGTAAAACAATTTCTGTATTTTAACTTGATTAAACGTAATATTGTGCTTTTTCAGAGGTGGAGAACTTTAAATTAAGAAAATTTTATATAGACAAATGTTTATAAAAACCTTTCGGATTAGCTTAAATAATTTAATAATTTTATGGCATTGTTTTAATCAGTGTTTGAAAATAAACACTAAATATCGCTCCTTAGTTCGGTAGATTTGTGGAAAACACAAACGCTAATAATGTTTGTGTAGAAAATCATTAAAAAAAAAATAACGTTTCCCTGTAAGTCATCTTTCGAACACAAAAATAATACTGTTTTTATCAAACTCGACAAACGATGAGAACATTTAATTCCGTTCACAAACTTCATTGTATTCGGTTCGGCTCATTTATGTTCGTCACTTTTGACTGGTAAAAAAAAACAAAAATTTTTTACAAAAACAAAATACACATACGAAAAAAAAAACAAAAAGCCAGCAACATATTTTACACATTTCTTTTCAATGTAAAAAAAGAAACATTATGTAGAACATTAAAATATAATGTTTGTCTACAGTATTACTACAATAATACAACAGAACACTATATAATGTTCGGTTCTTTCTTGAAAGAAGTTACGAACGGTATTAAGGGTTTTGTACGTCTACACAACCACTAAAAAAATAGATATCGCTCTTGGGTGTGTGAGCCGAACGCTAAATAATGTACTGCTTATTTTCGAACACTGATTTAAATATTATTTTTGGCATGTGGCCGCCGCGCTTAGCGATTACTTGGTTTTTACCTGGAGTGCAATTTTTACACACATCGAATCTTTTCTGATTTATCTCCATAGATCTGACACTTTTAATATCCCCAGAGAAAATAATCTAATTGCCTAAAATCACATAAAGAAAGAGGCTAGAGAATTTCGTGAAATTAATCGTTTGTCAAATGTTTTTCTCAGTAAATTGATTGTATTACGCGCTGTGTGAGATGTGTCAACGTTCTGCTGAAGCCACATGTACATATGCAATACTAATGCCTCCCAATTGCGGCCCGAAAAATTAAGCAAGCATTCTAATACATAATAATATTCTCATGCATATTGTGGTTGGGCTTTGTAAAAAAAAAATTATGACTAACTGAAATAACCAAAAAAAAAAAAAAAATTTTAATAAAGTAAGAAAGTAAATGTGAAATAAAAAATGCCCAAAAAAAACAATAAATCCCGCAAAGCATTTAAAATACATATCATCAAACAAATTCACTTATTCCCAAATAAAGATTCGTATTCCCATTTCGCAAATTAAATCTCCAATTTGGGATTTAATTCCCTAATCTGACCACACTGCTTGCTTGCCCTTAACATTTGCAAACTGTTCTTAAGTAAATTGGATTTTGTTTTTTAGCAACAGATACTTTGTCATATTAAATGTTACAGTAGCTTTAGCCAAAAAAAAAAAAAAAAAAAAAAAACAAAAAGAAGTAAAATTTATGTGAATTAGTTTTTGGGGCAATTTTTAAAGTAGAAAGAAATTCAAGATACAGTTTTTAAATCATAACAATATTTTGCAAAGGACAATGGGACCAAAACGTAGAATCTTTTACTAAGGCCCAAATTCACAGTCATTAGTTAGCTAATAGCAATGCTTTAACCAATAAAATATTATTTCCAGCTTTTTGTTAACCATTAGTTAAACTATCAAATGTTATTGGTTAACCACTAGTTAGACAAAGTCTTAACATGGAAAACTTGTTACATAAAAGAAAGCTTCGGCAAAGGGAAATAACATAATTTACAGAGCTTTAATATGCAACTTAAAATTTGTATAATCCTAAAAATGTAAAACAGGTTGAAATTTTAAAGCTTACAGTGCAAAGCTTAAATATAATAAAAGTTAATCACCATGAGAAATAAATTCCAAGATTCTATATATATAAATACTTAATTTTACACATTTCAAATTAAATTTGAAATAAAAAAGCTTCGACACAGAAAGCTCTTATAAAAAACTTTACTGAATGACTGATTCATCATTGAAGAGTCTTTTGCCCAATTTTTAGGATTGATATTAAAACATATTTATGTTTAAAATCGTTTTAAATACGAAATTCTTTTCTTCACTAAACACTTAAATGTAACTTAATTCACCGATGTGGTACATTTAAATTCATATTAAGTTTCCATTGGAAAAACTTAGCAAGGTGGTCTCAATATTAAACCAATACAACAACAACAGGCAATAGCAGACAACTGTTTTTTGAGGCCATCTTGTAAATAAATACACTTTTTTATGATGTTTTTTTTTGTATTTGGTAGTGATACCATACTTTTAAGTAAGACTTTTAAGTAAGACTTTTTGAATAAAACTCAAAAAATCAATCTGTATTTAAATACGATTAAAGTTTATATGAAAATTAACTTAATATAGATTTAAATATTATCCTGAAAATTGGGCATTAACGCCCAAAGCTACGAAGTTAAAATTTGGGTCGAAAGTTTGCCTCTCGCCAAGTCCTCTGAGACGGATTTTTTTGGAAATTCGAAAGTTTGGGGCTGAAAAAAAGGTAAAAACGAGTAAATTCGCTACACTCATATCTCGCAAACTTAAAGAGATATAAAAAAATTGTATGCTAATCGTTGTTCATTAAAAAAATAAGCGGACATATGTCTGGTACTTTTTGAAATTTGGCCTTTTTGGGGGTTAACTAATAAAAACTGTACTTTAGAAATTTTAGTCACATTCGTAGCTTATTTAAAAAATACTAATCTAAGTTTGGCACTTTTTAGAATTCGAACGTTGAAGGGTTTAAAAACAAACCTATTTTGGTACTTTTTTTAAACATATGTTTACTCACTAAATTATGGGCTTCGATGCGGAGGAAAAAAGTATCAAAAAGGAAAAATATGGATAATGAAATTTCTTTTTTTTTTTTTGTTTTCCTTTTTTAATTTTCTATAATATGAACTCAGAAAAATCAAATTAAAGGTGCAGGGTCCTGAGTTAATGAGATCCTATAAGATGGAAAATTTTGGTACTTTTTTGCTAAAACCTAGAAACATAAACTTTGACGTATAAATATGTCCACGAAAGAAAGGGAGGCGCTAACGAAGAAGCGGGTTAAGTAATAGTTAGTCTTATTTTTGACTATCTTTTCCAATTAATCTGGCCATATGGCATCAATAGTGACTTGAATGCTGGCTTACTGTGCTTTAAGAGTTGCTGGTTTGCCAGCATAAGCCAGTGTCTAAACGTAGCCCAATAAAAAGTAATCGAGAGGCGTTAAACCGCACGAACGAAGGGGCTAGTTAACACGACCACTTCTGGAAATAAAGTTGTCGCCAAATTTATTTTGCAATAAATCAATTGTAAAGCTCGCTGTTAGGCAAGTTGCTTCAAATACGGTGATTTGGCCTAATGACGTAGCCATTTAACCAGACATGAGATTCGTAAAATGGACGAAGGGCTCTGTGAACAGATTTATTTTGTTCAAGCGTTAAACGATTCATTATGATTTGCCAAACCTTGGAAACAGAAATCTCAACTCAGTTCGATATTCTTCCCAATTAAGCCATAGTTAACGATATCGATAGTTTTTCTATTACAAAAAGCTACCACAAATGTAATAAAAAATTACTTTTACAGCTCTGTTTTAAGTATAATTAACTCAACATGTTTATGGCCAACTAAGGCAGCATATTTTTAAAAATATTTAGGCTGCCCTGATTACACTCGTATTAATAAATATTAGAGAGAAAAAATATGCTTACAAACACGTACATTAAGACAAAGTACCTACGCACTTATACATAATAGGGTTGCTCAAACAAAAGTAAAACTGAAATTAGAATGAATTATAAAATTGCCTGTTTAAAATAATGCAGATCTTATATCAAACTCTTATTTAAGACTGTTTAATATTTTTTGAAATTTTCACAAAATGAAGCCTCCTTAATGGGCATTCTAATAGAAATGAATGACAAGCATATTTATGTGTGTGTGTGTGTGTCTGTGCGTGCAAAGGAATTTATGTGCGTTTGTGCTTGACTTTAAGGGGACTTATGTGTTTCTGGTTGGAAAATTATGAAAAATTTACATTCATAAAATACAGCATGTACTTGATACTCATAACATGTACTTCAGTAAGAGCTACTTGTTCATGAACAATTGTAGAGGTATAAAAATGTTTCAAGTACTTGGCAATAATAATTATTTGTTTTTTTTTTTGTTTGTTTTGTGCTATTAAAGTTGTCTTTCATAAAACGTAAAGCTAATTTAGCAAACTTAAGTAAAAATACTATTATACAATAAAAGGCCACACGGAAAAGTCTTTAAAAAGAACTTTATTTATACAGAAAATTCTCCTGCCTTACCCCATATTCAATTATATACACATGCCTGTTTTAATATAATTAACTTCCTGCCTGTAAAAATTAGGTAAAACAGTGTTTTATTTTTATTACACTGTACAATACCTCCAACGAACTTTTCCATTCCTCCTTCTCCAAGCAGGTACTTTCACAGAAAAACATGCACAGCAAGACACTCACACTTTGGCAATAAGAAGAAAAAAACGTTAAAAGCTGGCACGCTACATGTAAGGACATGTTCTGCCATATCCTCATTATGACCTTTTTCTATTCGTTACTCAGACAAACTGACTGACGGCAAAATGAAGGCAAACAAGAAGTAAAAAAAGTCCCAATTAGGGTTTTTATAGAAATGGAATTAGAAAATTATACTGTCTCATTGCTATTGTAACGCCTATAAAATGTTTGTGTTGCATAGGTCTGTAATAAATAATTGATTTTTGCACCATTCTAATTTTTCTCTACCTCTCTCTTTTTTTCTTATTTTCAGTTACATAAAATTACCCATCATCGTGCTGCCGTGACGAGCGTTAAAGTTGTAAACACGTGTGATGTTTTAATATCATCGAGTCACGACAAAACCATCTGTTTATGGTCGTTGGACGATTATTCGCTTTTAAATAGTATGCAAATGAATAGTCCTGTATTACGTATTGACATATCATGTGATTCGGTAAGTACATTTTATGGAAAGTATAAGTACAAAAGCCTACATTTTTATTGAAATAATTATTGTAATTAATAGATCGTCACATCATTATTGGTTTGGCGCATATGCCAAAAAGTCGTTATATGGAGAAAAAAGACAATGGGGGTTGACATGAAGTTTTCTGAAAATAGAGCCGACAGAATTTTTTTATATTTTCACCACTGTTTATGGCATATCGAGCCATAGCCGCAGAAAAAGCTTAAGCGAAAAAAACAGAATTTTAAAGGAGAAGGTTTTTTTTATTATAAAAAAAAAAGAAAACATACTTGAAATGGCGCTTAAGCTAAAATTGTTTTTGCTATAAACTCGTAACGGTAGCTTGTATGACCATAAAATTTTAGGAGATGATGCAAGTTTCGCCAATTATTTAATTTATTAAAAGAAACGAAAATTGAAGATGATGTCGCTTGAGCCATTTCTTCGGTTATGGCTCGATATGTTTTAAAGAAAAATTTAAGTTTTTGTGGACTTTTCTAAACGAGCTTAAAAGCTTATTATATTTTATTGAAAGCGAAAATTATTGTTTTGTGCCGCTTACGCCACTTTTCGAAATTTATTTTTAAAAAGTAGCGTTTTGTGCTGCATACTGCTGTGTATTTTGTTTTGAGTAAAATTTGTTTTCTTGTTTTCTTTTTTTTTTTTTTGCTTTTGCTTCAACTATTTGTTCTTCTTACGGTTAGGAAGCAAAGCAAGACTGAAATTTATTTTGTACGTTTTTGTATGAGAAATTTGCAGCATACTCCAAAAAGTGGCGTGTAGAGCAAAACAATGCGTAATAAACTTTAAAATAGTAAAGTATGCTAATGCTTAATATCTCAGGAACCATGAAAAATTTTGTAAAACAGATTTTGGCTGCAGAAAGTATATATTTAAAATATTTATAACCCACACTAAACTTAATTTTTTTTAAAAATGGTCGTTAGATCAAACCAATAACAAGCTGACGAGATGAATTTATAATAAAACCAGAATTCTTGGAAAGAGAGGGAAAAGGTTTTATATATATATTTTTTTTAATTGCATTATTTTAAACAATTTTATTTTATCTGAAGAAAACATGTGTTTAAAAATATATATACATATTTAAGTAAAAATATAAGTAACTCTTTTATATATAAAACTTTCATATAACTTTTCCAAAAAGAAAGTTTTCGTACATTAAACCATCTACGTAAAAAGCTTTCTACAAACTTATTTATAGTTATATAATATACATAGGGGGCATTTTATGTCAAGTGACCCAATTTTGAAATCGATGTCTTCCGATTTGGATGATATTTGCACCAAGGTTAGTCCTATTGGATAGTAGTTTAGACACAAATTTTCCACAAGATCGGTCTAAAAGTTTCTGCGGTAGTGGGGGTCAATGTTTGACATTTTGGCCATACAGGTGTTCTTTCTTATCCATGTAACTTATTACCTATTGGTGTTAGCAAAATTTGTCCCAAGTAGCATCGATAGCTATTTGATCCATCTTTTGAAAAAAATTTTTTTGTTGTTTTAAAAAATTTTTTTTTTAAATTTAAAACTTTTTTTTTATTTTTTTTTTTTTAGCGGGAATGTTTTTTTTAATTAACATATTGTGGGCATTACAGTATCGAATGTATAAAATAATAGTTGGGTTTGTAACATACCGTCGGAAAGGTTAATTTGTCTAGTTTCTTTGCATACGTTTTATTTTTAAGGCTTTAGAAACACTTAAACACAAATAGGAAAAAATTCAAAATAGTGCACATGCTAAAAATTGAAAAACCCTCGTCTAGAATTAGAAATTATTTTTTTTTATGCATAAGCCGCTCGCATCCCAAAAAGGGACAAAAACTACCTTAAAGGAAAAGACATAAGCTTTCTTTTGAACAAAAAAAAACATTCCGGATAAAAAAAATATAAAAAAAAAATTTTAAATTTAAAAAAAAAAATTAAATTTAAAAAAAAAGGTTTTAAAATTTTTTTTTAAAAAAACAAAAAAAAATTTTTTCAAAATATTGATCAAATAGCTATCGAAGCTACTTGGGACAAATTTTGCTAACACCAATAGGTAATAAGTTACATGGATGAGAAAGAACACTGCATGTGCTAAAAATTGAAAAACCCTTTTCTAGAGTTAGAAATTATTTTTTTTTTACATAAGCCGCTCGCATCCCAAAAAGGGACAAAAACTACCTTAAAGGAAAAGACATAAGCTTTCTTTTGAACAAAAAAAAAAAAAAAACATTCCCGCTAAAAAAAAATAAAAAAAAAGTTTTAAATTAAAAAAAAAAAATTTTAAAAATTTTTTTAAAAAACAAAAAATTTTTTTTCAAAAGATGGATCAAATAGCTATCGATGCTACTTGGGACAAATTTTGCCAACACCAATAGGTAATAAGGAACATGGATAAGAAAGAACACCTGTATGGCCAAAATGTCAAACTTTGACCCCCACTACCTCAGAAACTTTTAAACCGATCTTGTTGAAAATTTGTGTCTAAACTACTATCCAATAGGACTAACCTTGGTGCAAATTTCATCCAAATCGGAAGACATCGATTTCAAACTTGGGTCACTTGACATTAGAGTTTTTTTTTCCCGGACTTTTTCGATTCCCGGGAAAGCGGGAAATTTGTTTAAATTTCCCGGGATCCCGCTCCATATAAATAATACAAAGTAAATTTTGGTATTAATTAATGAAAAAAAACTTTTATAAAAAAACGTAAGGGAACTTGTTTACAAAGAAAGTAAATGAAATGGTTCAATACTAAAAAATTAACTAAAGATTGAAATAGGAACTTGAATTATTGTTACCTCACGCCTTTATTCCCTATTATTATGCTTTTATTCAGTATTATTATGCTCTGGATAATTCATAAAACAATAATAAAAACAAAATAAAAATTGAGGTACTCAAGATATGAAATCAAAAAGTTAATTAATAAAATATATAAAATACATACTTTAAAGAAATATATAACATTTTTTAATAGCTTAGGAAATAACTTTCTGACACACTCAAAGCGCTTTGTAAGTCGTCAAAAAGTATATTCCTGATTTTATTTACTAATTATCATGATTCCGAAAAATTTCGTTCATTTTTTACCGAGGTTGGACAAATAGTTAAAAGTGCACCGTTGTAGCTTCGGATTCACAATCAGAAGCAATTTTTTCTTTTTTATAAACAACGTCTACATATATCAGTCAAATATATGTCAAGGTTTATGCAAAAAAAGCATCAACCGGACTGCTTCTTACAAACCTTTTCATTTCAATAGGTCCATTTGGAATCTTTAGGACAATGTCTTTTTCAAGTTGTATGTTGTAGTATCTTACACGAGTTTCCAAAATGTTATTTTATTTCGGTTTCCCCGCACTTCACGGGTATATAAACCAACACAAATTGAAATTGAAAATTTGTGTTTGTCACCTAATAAACATATCGCTCCTTCATTGCATCTTAGTCATATCTCAAAATTTGAAGTAACTTTAGCAAAGTTTTCCTTCATACCTTCTCGTATTATATCTCAAACTGAACCGAAGTTATAGCAAAATATATCTTTAAGTCGGTACATTTTGAAAACTTTAATCGCATTTTGCCAAGATCGTTTGTTTTTGTAGATATTACTATGTTGCAATAAAGGAGCGATATGTTTAGGTATCTCCTATTTTTAAAACATGTTCATGGGCAATGAAACTTTACTGCCTGCATCTTATTTTGAATTGATGTACTTTATTAACTCTTCACTTCACTAAATGTAATAATTATCAACTGTTGCACTGCCCATTCTGCTTTTAGTAGATTTATTGCATTAGGAGACATTGATTTAAATACATGTTCTCACTTCTTGTAATTGATCTAATCCACAACCCATCCACAGATGCTAATTTTTAGAGAATAGAAAACTAAATGTCAAAGTATAAATAGCTATTTTCTGAAATTATGAGGCATTTTTTATTTCCCGGGATCCCGCAAGAAAAATCCCGGGAAAACGGGAAATAAAATAATGGAAATTCCCGGGAATTCCCGGGACGGGAAATCCCGGGAAAAACCCTACTTGACATGAAATCCCCCATAGTTATATTCTATCTTATTCTTCTTCTAGTTTTTTGTAGAAACTTTTTTATGTAAAAGACTTTTATATGAAAAACTTTCAATGCAGCCAACTCTTTTCATACAGAAAATTTTTACATAAAATTTTTTCAAAAAAAAAACGTTAAGCCGATGCACATTGGTACGAATTCCGAGTCTAGCTGGACAAAAGTCATAAATGTTAGCGGTTCAAAATAAAAAAAGTGTTTTTCTGGTTAGCCAAGAGCCTTGTCTCAAGTACTAATATTTTTTTTTTTTTTTCGACCTCAGGATTTGTTGTAGAGTGCAAAAAAAGCTAGAAATTTTCCACATTTTTGAATTGTTGCGATGATATCGAGGATTATAAATAATTTAGGTACAAATAGTAATTATTAGTGTATGTTAAAATGGGTTATGTTATAGCAATAATATAATGAAAAAAGCATTTATATAGAAACCCTTAAATATAGAAAGCTTTTTTATTAGGGTATTCATTCGGTTAACCGTCAATCGGTTAACCGATTAATTACTACCCGATTAACTGATCGGTTAATTTCAAACTGGCTTTTTTCGATTAACGATTAAACCGGTTAATTTCAGTCGATTAACCGATTAACCGATGTAATAAAATTTTTAATTTTTTGTAGTATTATAATATATTTTTTTGTGTTTTTAATTATTTGTTTCGTCTCATAAACAAAAGGTATGTGTTTAGTAAATATTATTTTCATACAAACAAATGTGTTCTGTGATCTTCATTTCAACCCATTTTCCGCCGACCGATTTCAATGTTCAATCAACAGGAGTGTGGCGTAAAATGGGTTAAATGTTTAATTGCCAACACCTTTTTTTGTTTCACGTACTTTTTATATGTATGTGTTTAGTTATTTGTTTCTTCTCATACCTTCTCATATCAGTCTTTTAACAAAATTAACCGAAACAATTAGAAGTGTTAAACATTTTTAAAAATTAAAACAGGACTCTAAAGGCATAATAGAATATTTTATATGTTTAGAGAAATCCTGAAAAAGGACTAAGAAATTAGATATTCATCTGCGATAAGTAAAAGAATTTTTTCTAAGTCAAGTTTTGTCAAAACAAAAGAAAAGAATCGCTTTACTCCTAAACATTTAAACCAAATTACTTTTCTAAAAGATTGTTTAATAAGATCTCCTTTAACTATTGAAATAACTTAACAAATTATTTCAGTCTATTTTTTTATAAATACATATTTGGGGGATTCACAAGGTAGTCATAAAGTTGTAAAGTCTTATGTCTTTAAATAATTTCTAGAAATATATAACGTAGGGTTAATATGCAAACCGGCTAAATCCACTTTTTATATAAATGGAGATTTTGATGCCGTGTGGTAGAGAAAGATACGCCTCGTCGACCAGCATGTAGTTCTTCTTCTTTTTAATCTTGAAGTGTGTAAAAGTAATTGTATTTTTAATTTTCTATCAAGCTGCAAGTAGCCAAAATAAAAAGTTTTTGGTCTCTCCTGTAAAATGTGCTGAAAGGAAGTTAGCAGGCTTGCATATTATAATTTATATTTCTACTGTGCAGTTATGACGAATCAATGAACACAGCATTAAAATTTTTATTTTGTTTGAAACACAACAATATTTATTTTAAACCATTGTAAAATATTATTTAGGACATTATGACTATATAACTTGATAACAAACCTTGTGAATCCCCCAATTATGTATTAAGTGAAAAATGCATATTACATATTTCTGAATTGTTTTTTTTTTTTTTTTTTTGTTTGCTGGTTTTAGTTCAAGAATTTTAATTGTTTTTTTACTAATAAACTCCAAATAATAAATAATTAATGCATTTCTATATATTGAATTTACTTAATTTATGAAAAAAACTTTATTAATCGGTTAACCGATCAAAACTAACCGATTATTGACAGATTAAACCAAAACCTCGGTTAATTAATCGAGCGATTAACCGATTAAAGTAAAAGGTCATATTGAAAATTTTATGAAGCTGTTTTATTTTTTTTTTTTTTTTTTTTTTTTTGAGGCAAAGAACTTTTTTAAAAATTAAACACAACAAAATAAATGGAATGTCCAAAATGTTGGCTTTATTAGCTGATCAGATTTATGGCATTTAATGTTTAAAAATTATTTCTGGCATATGGCCTCTGCAACTGCGTTTTATGTATGCCATCCTATCGGTTCAAATTTTGCACCACTTTTTCAAGCATACCCGGTCTTACTTCGTCCATAGTACGTCGAATATTGGCACCACAAAATCACACGTGTGATTTTGAAACCACGTGATTTTTAGAACAGACCCGATAAAAATCTTTTATATAAAAATGTTGAAGCTTTCATACACGCAAAGAAAAAACATGGTTGTGGTAAACATATTCTAAGAGCAACATATTATGATAAGAATTATGATTGTAGTCACCATATTAAGATTATTATTAAAACATATTATGACTCAATATACTCGTAATATGTCATCATAATATTTTTCCCTTAATCATATTATTATTCTGTTAATCATACTAAGTTAAGAAGTAATCAAATTATTGTCATGTTAATCATAATAAGCTAAGAAATTAATCATATTATTGTCATGTTAATCATAATAAGCTAAGAAGTAATCATATTATCATCAATAAATTTAGAAGCAATCATATTATGATACAGCACCTTTCATAGCTGTCATAAAAATACAAAATAAATTTAAATATTTTTGAATCGATTTTTTATTTTGTGGCTTTTTACAATTTTTCTTAATGTTAATCAAATAGCGGAGTTCAATATAAGGCTTGCAAAAGACCAAATGAAAAATCTGTGGTTTTCATGGGCAACCGCGTGTGTCCATTTTTTTGATTTTAAGATGTTGATGCCATATTGCCTAATTTTGAACGCTCTTTATATTTTTTTGAAAAAAGATGGATCAATTCCGTTTTGTAACGTAATGACAAAGCTTAAAATGTGCAATACCTAGCCCATAGTTTGATCTAGAATGGGTTTTCGGCTTTCCTGAACAATTTGTTTTAAGACATACGCGGTTGCCCATGAAAACCAAAGAAATATCGTAGCACTTTTATAAAATATAACGAAATCTTTGTGTGTTTTGTTGTTGGATTTTACAAAAAACTGTGATATTTTGCATTTGCACTCTTACATCACTAATACTTGAATGAACTCCGCTAATATTTTAATTTTTTAATTTCTTTAAAGTTTAAACTTATTTTTTTATGGAATTTTATCTTTTAATTGTTTAACCGCTCACAAATAAAAAAAACGACACAACTTCTTCAAAATTATTTTACAAATGGCGCTAACATAATATGATTAGAGTAAAAATAGTTTGATTGCATCTTTAACATAATATGATAAATGTATAGAAAATTATCATGTTATGGCTATAAAATATCATGATATGGTCGTGAGAAATATAATATGTTTAGAAAGTTATCATAGTTAAGTTGTTAGAAAAATAATTATTTTTCGGTCAATAATATTAAATAATATTAAATATTAAATAAAAATAACAATTATTTGTGTACGACAACAATATATTGTTACATTAAACATTGTGTTGTTGCCGTAACCATGCCCAACCATATTTTTTCTCTGCGTGTATTCACAAAAACCTTTTTAAATTTAATTTAGGTTTACAAACCAAATTTTCTACACGTAAAGAAAACACATTTTTCAAATAATTAACCATAATATGTTTGAAGGCAAGCATAATATGGTTGTGTCCCTCTTGATAGACGATTTATTTAACCATAATGTGCTTGCCGGTGATAATAATGTGTATAAAGTTACCATAATGGTGGCTATTCTTTTAAACGCATCGAAAGGTGAACATTTACATGAAAATAAAAACGAATTTTACGAAAACTGTTGTTGTTAACTTTAAACTTCTAAATCGAAATTAACGTGAGAGTTTTAAAGCGTTTCTGTCTCTTCTAAAAACTGCAAATTTTTTATTATAACCAAAAACTATTTTTTAAAACCTTTTCTTTAGCTTCACTTCGGAAAATCAAATCTTGTAACGTTAATTTAACCGCCTTATACTCAATGCAAATGGATGAAACTTTGCAGGCATACATATTCCCGATGACAATACACGAATACATGGGCGTAGCCAAGATAAAATCTAGGGGGGGGAACATGCAAAAAAAAATTTTTCTTTGGTAAAATGCTTTTTTGACCGCCTTTTACTCAATGCAAATGGATGAAACTTTGCAGGCATACATATTCCCGATGACAGTACACGAATACATGGGCGAAGCCAGGATAAAATCTTGGGGGGGCGGGCAAAATTTTTAAAACCTTTTCTTTAGCTTCACTTCGGAAAATCAAATCTTGTAACGTTAATTTAACCGCCTTATACTCAATGCAAATGGATGAAACTTTGCAGGCATACATATTCCCGATGACAATACACGAATACATGGGCGTAGCCAGGATAAAATCTAGGGGGGGGGGAGGAGGCAACAATTTTTTGACCGCCTTTTACTCGATGCAAATGGATGAAACTTTGCAGGCATACATATTCCCGATGACAGTACACGAATACATGGGCGTAGCCAGGATAAAATCTAGGGGGGCGGGCAAAATTTTTTTAAAATGTTATTTTTTAAGAAAAGCGTTTCTTAAAAAAAATTTTTTTAAATGTTCTTATTATTTTTTTATTTATTTATTTATTGAAATCCTGCTCAACAAGATTATATCTTATAATTATAGAGCAAGAGTATTAATGTTAATAAAAAAAGCCACAACAATTTGATAAAGAAAAAAATTAAAATTAAAGAGTACAAAATTAAAACAAAATTAAAAAGTACAAGATAAAATTAAAAAAATTAAAAGTACAAAATTAAACAAAATGAAAACGTACAAGATAAAAATTAAAAAGTACAAAATTAAAGCAATAAAAAATTAAAAGCTCAAAATTAAAACAAATTTAAGTTAAAAATTATAAAATTATGACCTGTGGTCTATTTATTGAATAAATTAAAAAGATGTTGTTTGAATTGTATTGCGTTTCTCACATGTTAGGATGTTAGGAGGAAGAGAATTCCAAAGACGTGAAGCATTGATGAAAAATTGCCATTCCGATATAAGGCATCGATGCACAGGTATTATCAACCTTTTGCCTCTCAAGGATCTTGTGAAGTGAATCATATTAAATAAGCTAGCTGGTACTTTACTGTAAATGATTTTATGCAAAAACATTAGCATTTTAATATTTAATAAGTTTTCAAAAGATACACCATAAAGACATTTTGAGAACGATGATACTCTTTCATGCCTTTGCAGTCTATAATGTTATTGTAAAGTACATTAAGTTTCCTCTTACTATTAGATTCACACTTGCCGAATAGTTCACAGCCATACAAAAGCCCTGGAATTAAATACGATTTAGCCAGGAGCTTCCTTACGTTGAGCGGTGTAAAATATTGTGTAGCCCAAAGCGATCTTAACTTCTGGTAAGTCTGTGCCACTAGTGCCTCAATACGACTTGACCAAGTCAAGTTGTTATTAAATACTATCCCTAAATATTTCACTTTTTGAACAATCTCAATAAGCTGGTTGTTAATCAATACATTAATGCCGGTGATATGTTGGGATCTCCTATGTATTATCATAAATTTTGATTTTTGTGGATTAAGACACAAACCGTTTCTGTCTGCCCAGCGGGAAATTCTGTTCAGATCATGGTTGAGTTTTTCAACATTCTCCGCTACGGAGATTACTGGGCTACTGAGGTACACCTGAACATCATCAGCATACATGTGTATATTGCAGAGTTGCAGTTGTTGTGGCAAATCATTAGCGTAGATGGAGAACAGCAATGGCCCCAATATTGAACCTTGAGGAACTCCCCTTGAGACTGCTATGGGCGTGGAAATATTATTATTGACACATACAGACTGAAAATGGTTAGTGAGGTAAGAATATAACATTGATGTAGCCGTTGTTGAAAAGTTGAAGAAATTCTTCAGTTTCAAAGACAGTATTTGATGATTAACCGTGTCAAACGCCTTAGAATGATCAAGAAGTACTAAAAAGTTCACTTTTCTATTATCGAGATCACGTCTTATGTTCTCAGTCACTTCAGTTAAAGCTGTTACGCAACTAAGTTGATTTCGGAAGCCAGACTGCTTGCATGTCATTAAGTGATAATAATTTTTCAAATGCTTTGGAAAGAAAACTCAATATTGAGATTGGCCTATATTCAGTGTTTGACTTAGGTATTGGAATTATCTTTGCATATTTCCATTTTTCAGGAAACGTACTTGTTGTTATAATTTTGTTGAAGAGATGTGTAATAAAGGGCAGAATCAACGGAAGTATAATTCTGATGAATTTCGGATGCATGTTATCGAAGCCAACTGCATTTGATTTGACAGAAACGAAGCTAGAAATCACATCTGTTTGATTGACACATGAGAACTCGAATGGAATTTGGGTTTGATTAAAACAAGAATCTACATTATTGTAGTCGTTCTGTATTCCTGAGACGTCTACAGAATTTGTGGGGAAATTGGTAAAAGCCTTGTTGAGTTCATTGGGGTTAAGTGTACAGCCACTGTTGTTACACTTCCTGCCAATTTTGTAAATTGGTTTTTGTTTTCATGTATGTTTTCACTCTTTCGACATGTTTTCAAGAATGGCCATCAATATTTTTTTAAAAATTATATTTAAAAATAGTTTTGCTAGAGGTGATTAGATCGAAAAATGTGTTTTCTCTGTGGGTAGGAAAAGTTTCCATAATGAACGTTTGCTGAATTTAATAATTCGTTTTTGAATACCGGGCAAAATTTTATATAAAAGATATTCTATGTCTAATGATTTCATAGAAAAACTTACGTTCAATACAAAAGACTTTCACTGTTAAATCATTTCTTCCTTAAAAGTTCCTTTTTAATTTTTGTTCACACGTTTTAATTAAAATGAATCGCTATCTAAGATGCCATGACATATTTATTGTGTTAAACTTTGTTATACTTGTTTCATTTCAGCTAGTTGGATAAAATTCTCTTCAAAAAATATATTCCACATGTATATAATCCTTTTGCACCAACACACACACAAATACCCTTCGGATACCAAAACAAACTAAAGTTTTTTAATAAATGTAGCTGTTGTTGTTATTATTTTTGTTGTTCTTAATTCTTGTCATATTTATGCTCAAAACTTTTAGCTTCTTAACTGGGTTACAGTTACACTTATTTAAACACACATAAACAAGAGCATTTAGACATGTAAAAGTTAATATTCCTGCACGTATGGCGCATTTACTAACAAGAATATTTCCACTTATCCTTGTTTGCACACAGCTACACATGTATTCCGTTACGCGTGAGCACACTTGGGTGTATGCCTTTGTGTGTGAGCATTTTACAATGTCCTGTCAAGTGCATTTATCGCAAATTTATACAAACTCGTGTTGCTTTATTTTTATATAAACGCATTCACAATTATCCTGTTTCACTTCAAAACACTTTTGCAAATGTCATTGGTGTTTCTGTCGTCCCATTACTACAAGTTCAGTTTTCCCGTTTCTATTTAAAATCGAGTAAAATATGTATTTTCTTAATTTTCTTTCGTTTAACATCGCATTCTAGTTAAAGTTTATTTATGTATGTACAATTTGATACCCCACTGTTTACGGCATCGAATTTTGCAGAATTTTTTTAACTCATTTCTTTTAAATACGACTTTTAACTACTTAAATTTTAATAAAAGCTATTTCAAATATATAAATGGGTTTTTTTAATTAATTTTTTAATGAAAAATTGTACACGAAACCTGCTACCGCCACTGCTGGTTTAATTTATTGTAAATTTCACACTTTAATGGTGTTTTCTTTTCTACAAAAAAAAATACCACATTTTAAAAGGTGCATTTATAAAATGTCTTGCCTTACATGTAATAATGCAATTTTTTATTTGACGAGAACAAAACACAAAATTGGATCGCCCTGTTTTTAACAGCTGACAAAAAGTTTGTTCTTCAATATATAAAAAAATATGTACATAAATCAAAAAGGATGTTCTTCAAAATATAAAAAAAATACACGTAAACCCAAATTTGTTAATATATTAATATTAAATAAATAAATAAATGAACAAAATGAATTACCAAATTCCAATTTCTTTAATTTGTTTTTCATAAAATTTGTAAACAAGAAAATACCTTTGCCAGATTGCGAATTTATTAACACCAAGTTTTTACGATTTCTTGATTTGACGTTTTTTTTCAAAAACAATTTTTTAACACCGAATCCATTTAAATTTTATGTCACTGACAACCTACCATTAATAATGTTATGCTTTCTTTTGTTTTTACTTTAAAATAATAGACAAAATTACTATTAAAACTTAAAAATTTCACTGTCCTGATTAGAGGCGATTTTTTTCCAACTTCGTCTGGTAACCCTATATATAAACAGAAGCCATCTTTTTACAGGGCATTATCAACACTCTCGATTTATACGGGGCGTAAAGTGCAATGCCTTATGCCATTAAAGGGTTAATTTTTTTAGAATAAAACACGCTGCCCTCTTATACCCCTGACAGGCATAGGATTTGTATACTATACTATCATGGTATACTACATGTGTGTCAACCTAAACTACAATTAAATCATGAAACAAAGTGGTATATTGATGGTTTATATACTACTGTAGTATGCATACCATGGTATTGAAACTATATGTCTGTCAGGGGTATTAGAGAGCAAAGCATTTTTAAGAAACGAACACCAAATTGCATTTTTTTAAATAAAATGTGGCATTTTTTGTAGAAAAGAAAACACCATAAGCCATTTAAACACATCTTTTTAAATGTCAAACTTATTTGTGTGTATTTGTTGAGTGACTTTGTTGTTCATTTTTTTAATTGTAAATTTTGAGAGGTTTCAAGCGGTTTTTCGGCCAAACTTCGTGTTCTTATAAAAATATCTGAAGCGGACATTTTCGGTGTAAGTTTTATTATAAAGGGTCCGCCAAATAACTTTTTTTTTGAAAATACTATAAAAAAAAACTACTGAATATTTTCTTAAATTTCTTTTTTATTTGGAAGTACAATCCTTCCGGTTAATAATGGAAAATAATTTCATTCAAATGGCTGCCTCGGCTGGCCATGCAGTAGCCTGCCTACACGATCGGTCCAATTTTTAAGCACATTATCGATTGTGTGCAGCTGTATTTCACCAATGGCTTCACGAATATTGTCCTTTAAAGCGTCAATTGCCTCTGGCTTGTCGGCGTAACACTTATCTTTGACGGCACCCCACAAATAATAGTCCAACGGTGTCAAATCGCAGCTCCGAGATGGCCAAACGGCATCAGCTCTGCGGCTGATAATGCGATCTTCAAAAACAGGGCGCAAAACATCGAGTGTAGCTTCGGCTGTGTGGCACGTAGCGCCGTCCTGTGGATACCAAATGTTGGCAATATCCTGCTCTTCAACTTTTGTGAACAAAAATTCGTTCAACATGGCCCGATAACGATCGCCATTGACTGTAACGGCCACTCCTTGCTCATTTTCGAGGAAAAATGGCCCAATTATGCCTCTGAACCAAAATCAGCATCAAACAGTGACTCGTTTTGGGTGCATCGGCTTTTCAATGTATGCGTGCGGATTTTCTGTGCCCAAAATGCGACAATTTTGCTTGTTTACATACCCGCCAAGATCAAAATGAGCTTCATCTGAAAAGATGATTTTTTTTAGCAAAATCGGCCTCTTCTGTAAGTCGATTGCAGGCCCACTTAGCGAAGCGAAAACGCATTGGATGGTCAGTTGGCTTCAACTCCTGAACCAATTGGACTTTGTATGGCGTCATACCAAGATCTTTATGCAAAATTCGTCTCAATGATGTCTCCGAAATGTTCAATTGTTGAAAACGACGGTGAATTGATGTTGATGGCGCTTCACGCACACTTTCTGCCACAGCAGCAATATTCTCGGCTGAACGCACTGTTTTTGGCTTTTCACGCTTTGGTTTATCGATGAGGATGCCAGTTTCTTTCACTTTGTTCACAAGATAACGAACATAAGGAGCTGCACGCAAAGAAAAAACATGGTTGATACAATCAAAAACGCAAACTATCATTAATGTTTGTGGTTATGATTGTGTCAAACACGTCTTAAGTAACAATATATGTTTAAAAACAATGTTTTTAGCTAATAATTGTTTCAAACATATTATTATGTTCAGAAAAAAAACGGAAACGATCCAAACCATGTTTTTATATTTCCCAACACCATGCAACATGTCTTTTTCAACATGTTATATGGTTTTCAGAATAAAACCTAAAACAAATTTAATTCCAAAAATGTATTTTTTATTAAAATTAAATACATACATTTTAGAGACATATATGAAAAGTAAAAATAAAGTCTAATACAAAAATATACCTTTTATATTTACTGTATCAATATACTGTTGAGCAGAAATTTCGGGGCTAGTGACAAAATTTTGTATCAAAATTTCTATGCCGGTTTCAATGTTTGGTTTTTTTTTTTTTTTTTTTTTTTTTTTTTGGCTGCAAGAAAGACAATCTAATTTCTTATTTATACATTTTTATAATTGTGAATATACAAAAAACTTACCTGTTTCAAAAAACGTATAATAACTATTGTATTTCCTTAGTTTTGCAGGGCATCGTTTTAATTATTTTGTTATTGATGTTTCCCGATTAACATCACGGAAAATAACGTGGAATAAAAATTAGTTTTTTTAAATACACACTGTTTGCGACAATAAATGTTTGCTCATTTAGAGAATGTGTTTTTAAGCAAACAAAAATGATTGTAATAAACATACCTTTTGTGGGCAACTAATATTATTATTT